>JAZHAC010000022.1:14968790-17453185 GCA_039707435.1 Actias luna | reverse complement strand
TTTCTTAATTCTTGCACTTTTTACATTGTATTCGTGAAGAGCTCTTAATTGCACGCATTTTGATGTGCAACAATGCAGGAAATTCGACCAGAAAACTAATAAAATCACTACATTTCACCCGCACCGATAGAACAATACGTCGACGCTGGAGTATGACACATAAACTGTTAGATTTTCAAATTTTATCGCTGTCGAAACGAGCCAATGGTGTTGCAGAATTCTGACAGCCGAATGTATTACGTCATAGCAATAGCTACGACTGGCGCGAATTTAAAAATTCAAAACAATAAACAAAAAATGAAAGCATACATGAGTGTATGGAAAACAATTTAATTTAACACCATTTTGACAAAAATATGTGTTCACACTTTCCAGGGTGTTCTCAAGCAGCAGAGGCTGCGATGGCAGTTTTAAAAATAAGGTGTGGGATCAAATTTACTATTTTTTCTAAAATAAAATTTCTACTTTCTTTTGTCTTTCATCTATCTAATAAATTCATCATTTCTACAAGTGAAACATACGATTTCTAGAAAAATTCACTGACTTTAACAACAATACTGCGCTTTTATATTGTCTACGAAAGGGTCTTGATAATAGGGACCCTCGCGTGAGCAGCGCCACTAACATTTCAACGCAGAAACAATAGAAACCTTCAGAGACGACGTAGTCGTAAACGAGAAATGAAGGTAAGAGAAAGTGAAAAACGAAATAATTCGAAAAAACGATTTTCGGGTCTGAATTTCGGGGCGAGAGTGGTGTCATTCGACGCGGGGGATCGAGTACTATATGAATCGATGGAAATCTCGAGACCCGCCGAGGAAAATTCGTGAAATTCGATGGAAAAACAGTCACTCAAAATTTTTCACAAACGACGTCGCACTATAATGTTCTTTTTTCTGTTCCAGATGTTCGGATGCTGCCGGGAGCGTCTCCTGAGCCCTGGCAGGAGGCGCAGGAGGTGACGCCGGGGAGACGATGACGGTGAGTGACCACTTTTTTGAAAATATTTCACTTTATATTTGCTTGAAAATCTTCCAAGTTTCTCTCTTCAATTATTTGTTATGAATCGCAGTTTTTTCTTAATTCTTGCACTTTTTACATTGTATTCGTGAAGAGCTCTTAATTGCACGCATTTTGATGTGCAACAATGCAGGAAATTCGACCAGAAAACTAATAAAATCACTACATTTCACCCGCACCGATAGAACAATACGTCGACGCTGGAGTATGACACATAAACTGTTAGATTTTCAAATTTTATCGCTGTCGAAACGAGCCAATGGTGTTGCAGAATTCTGACAGCCGAATGTATTACGTCATAGCAATAGCTACGACTGGCGCGAATTTAAAAATTCAAAACAATAAACAAAAAATGAAAGCATACATGAGTGTATGGAAAACAATTTAATTTAACACCATTTTGACAAAAATATGTGTTCACACTTTCCAGGGTGTTCTCAAGCAGCAGAGGCTGCGATGGCAGTTTTAAAAATAAGGTGTGGGATCAAATTTACTATTTTTTCTAAAATAAAATTTCTACTTTCTTTTGTCTTTCATCTATCTAATAAATTCATCATTTCTACAAGTGAAACATACGATTTCTAGAAAAATTCACTGACTTTAACAACAATACTGCGCTTTTATATTGTCTACGAAAGGGTCTTGATAATAGGGACCCTCGCGTGAGCAGCGCCACTAACATTTCAACGCAGAAACAATAGAAACCTTCAGAGACGACGTAGTCGTAAACGAGAAATGAAGGTAAGAGAAAGTGAAAAACGAAATAATTCGAAAAAACGATTTTCGGGTCTGAATTTCGGGGCGAGAGTGGTGTCATTCGACGCGGGGGATCGAGTACTATATGAATCGATGGAAATCTCGAGACCCGCCGAGGAAAATTCGTGAAATTCGATGGAAAAACAGTCACTCAAAATTTTTCACAAACGACGTCGCACTATAATGTTCTTTTTTCTGTTCCAGATGTTCGGATGCTGCCGGGAGCGTCTCCTGAGCCCTGGCAGGAGGCGCAGGAGGTGACGCCGGGGAGACGATGACGGTGAGTGACCACTTTTTTGAAAATATTTCACTTTATATTTGCTTGAAAATCTTCCAAGTTTCTCTCTTCAATTATTTGTTATGAATCGCAGTTTTTTCTTAATTCTTGCACTTTTTACATTGTATTCGTGAAGAGCTCTTAATTGCACGCATTTTGATGTGCAACAATGCAGGAAATTCGACCAGAAAACTAATAAAATCACTACATTTCACCCGCACCGATAGAACAATACGTCGACGCTGGAGTATGACACATAAACTGTTAGATTTTCAAATTTTATCGCTGTCGAAACGAGCCAATGGTGTTGCAGAATTCTGACAGCCGAATGTATTACGTCATAGCAATAGCTACGACTGGCGCGAATTTAAAAATTCAAAACAATAAACAAAAAATGAAAGCATACATGAGTGTATGGAAAACAATTTAATTTAACACCATTTTGACAAAAATATGTGTTCACACTTTCCAGGGTGTTCTCAAGCAGCAGAGGCTGCGATGGCAGTTTTAAAAATAAGGTGTGGGATCAAATTTACTATTTTTTCTAAAATAAAATTTCTACTTTCTTTTGTCTTTCATCTATCTAATAAATTCATCATTTCTACAAGTGAAACATACGATTTCTAGAAAAATTCACTGACTTTAACAACAATACTGCGCTTTTATATTGTCTACGAAAGGGTCTTGATAATAGGGACCCTCGCGTGAGCAGCGCCACTAACATTTCAACGCAGAAACAATAGAAACCTTCAGAGACGACGTAGTCGTAAACGAGAAATGAAGGTAAGAGAAAGTGAAAAACGAAATAATTCGAAAAAACGATTTTCGGGTCTGAATTTCGGGGCGAGAGTGGTGTCATTCGACGCGGGGGATCGAGTACTATATGAATCGATGGAAATCTCGAGACCCGCCGAGGAAAATTCGTGAAATTCGATGGAAAAACAGTCACTCAAAATTTTTCACAAACGACGTCGCACTATAATGTTCTTTTTTCTGTTCCAGATGTTCGGATGCTGCCGGGAGCGTCTCCTGAGCCCTGGCAGGAGGCGCAGGAGGTGACGCCGGGGAGACGATGACGGTGAGTGACCACTTTTTTGAAAATATTTCACTTTATATTTGCTTGAAAATCTTCCAAGTTTCTCTCTTCAATTATTTGTTATGAATCGCAGTTTTTTCTTAATTCTTGCACTTTTTACATTGTATTCGTGAAGAGCTCTTAATTGCACGCATTTTGATGTGCAACAATGCAGGAAATTCGACCAGAAAACTAATAAAATCACTACATTTCACCCGCACCGATAGAACAATACGTCGACGCTGGAGTATGACACATAAACTGTTAGATTTTCAAATTTTATCGCTGTCGAAACGAGCCAATGGTGTTGCAGAATTCTGACAGCCGAATGTATTACGTCATAGCAATAGCTACGACTGGCGCGAATTTAAAAATTCAAAACAATAAACAAAAAATGAAAGCATACATGAGTGTATGGAAAACAATTTAATTTAACACCATTTTGACAAAAATATGTGTTCACACTTTCCAGGGTGTTCTCAAGCAGCAGAGGCTGCGATGGCAGTTTTAAAAATAAGGTGTGGGATCAAATTTACTATTTTTTCTAAAATAAAATTTCTACTTTCTTTTGTCTTTCATCTATCTAATAAATTCATCATTTCTACAAGTGAAACATACGATTTCTAGAAAAATTCACTGACTTTAACAACAATACTGCGCTTTTATATTGTCTACGAAAGGGTCTTGATAATAGGGACCCTCGCGTGAGCAGCGCCACTAACATTTCAACGCAGAAACAATAGAAACCTTCAGAGACGACGTAGTCGTAAACGAGAAATGAAGGTAAGAGAAAGTGAAAAACGAAATAATTCGAAAAAACGATTTTCGGGTCTGAATTTCGGGGCGAGAGTGGTGTCATTCGACGCGGGGGATCGAGTACTATATGAATCGATGGAAATCTCGAGACCCGCCGAGGAAAATTCGTGAAATTCGATGGAAAAACAGTCACTCAAAATTTTTCACAAACGACGTCGCACTATAATGTTCTTTTTTCTGTTCCAGATGTTCGGATGCTGCCGGGAGCGTCTCCTGAGCCCTGGCAGGAGGCGCAGGAGGTGACGCCGGGGAGACGATGACGGTGAGTGACCACTTTTTTGAAAATATTTCACTTTATATTTGCTTGAAAATCTTCCAAGTTTCTCTCTTCAATTATTTGTTATGAATCGCAGTTTTTTCTTAATTCTTGCACTTTTTACATTGTATTCGTGAAGAGCTCTTAATTGCACGCATTTTGATGTGCAACAATGCAGGAAATTCGACCAGAAAACTAATAAAATCACTACATTTCACCCGCACCGATAGAACAATACGTCGACGCTGGAGTATGACACATAAACTGTTAGATTTTCAAATTTTATCGCTGTCGAAACGAGCCAATGGTGTTGCAGAATTCTGACAGCCGAATGTATTACGTCATAGCAATAGCTACGACTGGCGCGAATTTAAAAATTCAAAACAATAAACAAAAAATGAAAGCATACATGAGTGTATGGAAAACAATTTAATTTAACACCATTTTGACAAAAATATGTGTTCACACTTTCCAGGGTGTTCTCAAGCAGCAGAGGCTGCGATGGCAGTTTTAAAAATAAGGTGTGGGATCAAATTTACTATTTTTTCTAAAATAAAATTTCTACTTTCTTTTGTCTTTCATCTATCTAATAAATTCATCATTTCTACAAGTGAAACATACGATTTCTAGAAAAATTCACTGACTTTAACAACAATACTGCGCTTTTATATTGTCTACGAAAGGGTCTTGATAATAGGGACCCTCGCGTGAGCAGCGCCACTAACATTTCAACGCAGAAACAATAGAAACCTTCAGAGACGACGTAGTCGTAAACGAGAAATGAAGGTAAGAGAAAGTGAAAAACGAAATAATTCGAAAAAACGATTTTCGGGTCTGAATTTCGGGGCGAGAGTGGTGTCATTCGACGCGGGGGATCGAGTACTATATGAATCGATGGAAATCTCGAGACCCGCCGAGGAAAATTCGTGAAATTCGATGGAAAAACAGTCACTCAAAATTTTTCACAAACGACGTCGCACTATAATGTTCTTTTTTCTGTTCCAGATGTTCGGATGCTGCCGGGAGCGTCTCCTGAGCCCTGGCAGGAGGCGCAGGAGGTGACGCCGGGGAGACGATGACGGTGAGTGACCACTTTTTTGAAAATATTTCACTTTATATTTGCTTGAAAATCTTCCAAGTTTCTCTCTTCAATTATTTGTTATGAATCGCAGTTTTTTCTTAATTCTTGCACTTTTTACATTGTATTCGTGAAGAGCTCTTAATTGCACGCATTTTGATGTGCAACAATGCAGGAAATTCGACCAGAAAACTAATAAAATCACTACATTTCACCCGCACCGATAGAACAATACGTCGACGCTGGAGTATGACACATAAACTGTTAGATTTTCAAATTTTATCGCTGTCGAAACGAGCCAATGGTGTTGCAGAATTCTGACAGCCGAATGTATTACGTCATAGCAATAGCTACGACTGGCGCGAATTTAAAAATTCAAAACAATAAACAAAAAATGAAAGCATACATGAGTGTATGGAAAACAATTTAATTTAACACCATTTTGACAAAAATATGTGTTCACACTTTCCAGGGTGTTCTCAAGCAGCAGAGGCTGCGATGGCAGTTTTAAAAATAAGGTGTGGGATCAAATTTACTATTTTTTCTAAAATAAAATTTCTACTTTCTTTTGTCTTTCATCTATCTAATAAATTCATCATTTCTACAAGTGAAACATACGATTTCTAGAAAAATTCACTGACTTTAACAACAATACTGCGCTTTTATATTGTCTACGAAAGGGTCTTGATAATAGGGACCCTCGCGTGAGCAGCGCCACTAACATTTCAACGCAGAAACAATAGAAACCTTCAGAGACGACGTAGTCGTAAACGAGAAATGAAGGTAAGAGAAAGTGAAAAACGAAATAATTCGAAAAAACGATTTTCGGGTCTGAATTTCGGGGCGAGAGTGGTGTCATTCGACGCGGGGGATCGAGTACTATATGAATCGATGGAAATCTCGAGACCCGCCGAGGAAAATTCGTGAAATTCGATGGAAAAACAGTCACTCAAAATTTTTCACAAACGACGTCGCACTATAATGTTCTTTTTTCTGTTCCAGATGTTCGGATGCTGCCGGGAGCGTCTCCTGAGCCCTGGCAGGAGGCGCAGGAGGTGACGCCGGGGAGACGATGACGGTGAGTGACCACTTTTTTGAAAATATTTCACTTTATATTTGCTTGAAAATCTTCCAAGTTTCTCTCTTCAATTATTTGTTATGAATCGCAGTTTTTTCTTAATTCTTGCACTTTTTACATTGTATTCGTGAAGAGCTCTTAATTGCACGCATTTTGATGTGCAACAATGCAGGAAATTCGACCAGAAAACTAATAAAATCACTACATTTCACCCGCACCGATAGAACAATACGTCGACGCTGGAGTATGACACATAAACTGTTAGATTTTCAAATTTTATCGCTGTCGAAACGAGCCAATGGTGTTGCAGAATTCTGACAGCCGAATGTATTACGTCATAGCAATAGCTACGACTGGCGCGAATTTAAAAATTCAAAACAATAAACAAAAAATGAAAGCATACATGAGTGTATGGAAAACAATTTAATTTAACACCATTTTGACAAAAATATGTGTTCACACTTTCCAGGGTGTTCTCAAGCAGCAGAGGCTGCGATGGCAGTTTTAAAAATAAGGTGTGGGATCAAATTTACTATTTTTTCTAAAATAAAATTTCTACTTTCTTTTGTCTTTCATCTATCTAATAAATTCATCATTTCTACAAGTGAAACATACGATTTCTAGAAAAATTCACTGACTTTAACAACAATACTGCGCTTTTATATTGTCTACGAAAGGGTCTTGATAATAGGGACCCTCGCGTGAGCAGCGCCACTAACATTTCAACGCAGAAACAATAGAAACCTTCAGAGACGACGTAGTCGTAAACGAGAAATGAAGGTAAGAGAAAGTGAAAAACGAAATAATTCGAAAAAACGATTTTCGGGTCTGAATTTCGGGGCGAGAGTGGTGTCATTCGACGCGGGGGATCGAGTACTATATGAATCGATGGAAATCTCGAGACCCGCCGAGGAAAATTCGTGAAATTCGATGGAAAAACAGTCACTCAAAATTTTTCACAAACGACGTCGCACTATAATGTTCTTTTTTCTGTTCCAGATGTTCGGATGCTGCCGGGAGCGTCTCCTGAGCCCTGGCAGGAGGCGCAGGAGGTGACGCCGGGGAGACGATGACGGTGAGTGACCACTTTTTTGAAAATATTTCACTTTATATTTGCTTGAAAATCTTCCAAGTTTCTCTCTTCAATTATTTGTTATGAATCGCAGTTTTTTCTTAATTCTTGCACTTTTTACATTGTATTCGTGAAGAGCTCTTAATTGCACGCATTTTGATGTGCAACAATGCAGGAAATTCGACCAGAAAACTAATAAAATCACTACATTTCACCCGCACCGATAGAACAATACGTCGACGCTGGAGTATGACACATAAACTGTTAGATTTTCAAATTTTATCGCTGTCGAAACGAGCCAATGGTGTTGCAGAATTCTGACAGCCGAATGTATTACGTCATAGCAATAGCTACGACTGGCGCGAATTTAAAAATTCAAAACAATAAACAAAAAATGAAAGCATACATGAGTGTATGGAAAACAATTTAATTTAACACCATTTTGACAAAAATATGTGTTCACACTTTCCAGGGTGTTCTCAAGCAGCAGAGGCTGCGATGGCAGTTTTAAAAATAAGGTGTGGGATCAAATTTACTATTTTTTCTAAAATAAAATTTCTACTTTCTTTTGTCTTTCATCTATCTAATAAATTCATCATTTCTACAAGTGAAACATACGATTTCTAGAAAAATTCACTGACTTTAACAACAATACTGCGCTTTTATATTGTCTACGAAAGGGTCTTGATAATAGGGACCCTCGCGTGAGCAGCGCCACTAACATTTCAACGCAGAAACAATAGAAACCTTCAGAGACGACGTAGTCGTAAACGAGAAATGAAGGTAAGAGAAAGTGAAAAACGAAATAATTCGAAAAAACGATTTTCGGGTCTGAATTTCGGGGCGAGAGTGGTGTCATTCGACGCGGGGGATCGAGTACTATATGAATCGATGGAAATCTCGAGACCCGCCGAGGAAAATTCGTGAAATTCGATGGAAAAACAGTCACTCAAAATTTTTCACAAACGACGTCGCACTATAATGTTCTTTTTTCTGTTCCAGATGTTCGGATGCTGCCGGGAGCGTCTCCTGAGCCCTGGCAGGAGGCGCAGGAGGTGACGCCGGGGAGACGATGACGGTGAGTGACCACTTTTTTGAAAATATTTCACTTTATATTTGCTTGAAAATCTTCCAAGTTTCTCTCTTCAATTATTTGTTATGAATCGCAGTTTTTTCTTAATTCTTGCACTTTTTACATTGTATTCGTGAAGAGCTCTTAATTGCACGCATTTTGATGTGCAACAATGCAGGAAATTCGACCAGAAAACTAATAAAATCACTACATTTCACCCGCACCGATAGAACAATACGTCGACGCTGGAGTATGACACATAAACTGTTAGATTTTCAAATTTTATCGCTGTCGAAACGAGCCAATGGTGTTGCAGAATTCTGACAGCCGAATGTATTACGTCATAGCAATAGCTACGACTGGCGCGAATTTAAAAATTCAAAACAATAAACAAAAAATGAAAGCATACATGAGTGTATGGAAAACAATTTAATTTAACACCATTTTGACAAAAATATGTGTTCACACTTTCCAGGGTGTTCTCAAGCAGCAGAGGCTGCGATGGCAGTTTTAAACCTAACCTAACCTAACCTAACCTAACCTAACCTAACCTAACCTAACCTAACCTAACCTAACCTAACCTTTTTTTTTTTTTTTTTTTTTTTTTTTTTTTTTTTTTTTTTTTTTTTTCGTGGGGAAATGCATTTACGCATCCCCTCCCTGATGGGCTGGGAGGGGTATGTGGGACTCGCCCGGCGCTAGCCGCCGGGAATACCCACTAAAACCCCACGTCCTCCTTGCGCGCGTATGTGACCAGGGCAACGGGAAACAGCGTTAGCAGCACAGCCGCTGCCCTGGCCACGCGCTTGGTCCTCCGGCGGGTTGAAACGCTCGGCGGCCCCCGGCTTGGGAAGGGACATTTCCCTTGGTTTCACTGGACCTCCTTACGTTTACGATGACTACCACCTGCAGCATCAGGAGGTAGCCGGGGAGGTGGCACACACGCTCGGCTCCCTAGTCGGTGTTCAGCGGGCTTCATTGCGCTCGCACATATTGGGCAGTGTGGAGCGGAGGAGCATTCAGTCGCCTTGTGGCCGTTTTCTCCGCAGCGGAAGCAGAGAGCGCTGCGGTAGACGGACGATTTGCACCGTGCCTTTATGTGGCCAACTTCTAAGCAGCGAAAGCATCGCAGGGGCGCTGGTTGAAGAAGCTTCACCTTTGTTGCCACCCATCCAAATATGAGCTTGCTGTCCTTAGTCAGCCGTTTTGCGGCTTCAACAGGACATCGCACCCATATAGAACGGATGCCATATGGCGCCCTGTGAATCTCCCCTACCCTCACTAGGCTGCTTGGGCAGGAACCTTCTTTGGCTATAATAGCCGCAACTTCCTCTTTGGTAATGGATTCATCCAGACCCGAGATGCGTAACTCAGCGCACTTAGCGGGTCTGGAGACCTCCACCAATCCTTCACCGATTTCCTCGGTGAAAATTGCTCTGAGCCTTTCAGCTAGTTGGTCAGCTTTCGCTCCACTCGAGGCCCCTGGTATCTCAAGTTTTCGGGTTCCAGTAGCCGTCTCCTTATATTTGATGTAAGGGATATCTAGACTGGCTAAGTCTATCTTTCCCTTAGCCAAAGTTACCACTTTCATGTAGTCGATCCCGCTGCTTGCTACATCCGGTTTTAGGGTGAGCACGATCGCGGATGAGCGTGGGATCGCAAGCTTGGGCGGTGGCTTACCACCCTTTTTTGGGCCTCGCTTTGCGACCATAGCCCATGTCTCCTTTTCGGGCGGCGGCACCTGAGGCCTCGAGGACTCTGCTCGGGCCACTGCGGCCGCATGCGCTGCGGGCGATTTCTTCGCTCTTCTTGTCGGTCTCTTCCTGGTGGGGACATTTTTGTCCTGGACAACTGTTGGCAGCGCTGTAGATGCCGTAGAGACCTCTGGCACCAAAGTTGTTACCTCCAGTGATGGACGCGAATGTGCCTTGATCACCGTTTCCAAGCACGATATAAACTGCACTTGCATCTCCTGCATCGCGTTTCGAATTGCAACGTCGAGCATGCCTTGGGTTATTGGCGCAGCAGATTCTGTGGCTGGCTGCTGCTGAGATGGAACACAGTCTTCAATCTGCTGAACTTCCTGAGGAGGAATACTCTCTCTCTCTACACTGCGTCGGAGACTTTGCAGCTCCTGTCTCATTGAGGAGAGCTCTTTTCGGAGGTCCTCTATCTCTGCTGCTCTTTTTGCCTGTTTGGCCTTGAGCTCCGCGTACTCAGCTTTGAGCTTCCTACATTCCTCCGAGTCGCACAGGCCGGCCATCAACTCTGAGCACTTTTTAATGGAGGCTGCCGCATCCACTATAGCGGTCTGGTATACGGCTCCCAGATTTTTAGAATTCTGTGCAATGTTGAGCACAACATCTGCTTGGGCCTGAATTCCTTCATTGATTTCTGAAGCCAGCTGATCTTCGAGGGCGGGAGTATTAGGGTTCTTGACACGAACCTGTCTCCGGCTAGCTGCTGGCTTCATCACCTGCTTTTCCACTCGACGGCGAAGATCCACCTCTTTGAGGCGGTTCAACTCCGCTTGAGCCTTCGCTAAGCCAACGTACTGACCCGTCGTTGGTGGGCGTCCTCGGGTTTGTTTGAAAGCTGGTGAGCAATGGCCCGTCGCACCCGACACAGCGTCTTCAACATCCGAGGACGAGGAGCTCGAGAGAGAGTCCTCTCGTCCCGTTTCCCCCCATTGTGCGCTAGTCGCAGGACCCTCATTTTCCGAGGCAGTGGCCATGGTAGCCTCAGAGCATGTCTCCTGTGGAGGCATCAGATCCGCTTGCGGACACTTCATCCTAGTGTTCATGGCCGTGGTCTTCATTTGCTTGCGGGAATCGGTAACCGTTTTCCTTGCTTTAGTCGTCATTGTTGTTTTTGTGCTTCTCAAGATTTTGCCCCCCCCAGAAAACGTGGGGCAGCCCGGGCAAAGCCCGGGGAGGGATTCTCCGGCGTTGCTGGTACCCTCCTGGGGTAGTGTCTTTTTTAATCTTGACCTATCCATGTTGAGATTCTAGTCCCCCCCAGTTTGCGGTACGCCTGCCGAGACCGGTATGAAACAACCGGCCCCGCCAGCCGCTGTCCGGGCTGGACCCTTGGGGCTCAGATTGAGCCCTCATCGGCCCCAGCCCGGTACTGAGAGCGCCGCGCACATACCACTCTCAGGTCAGGATATCCGCCGCCGGCCAACTTGGCCGACGCCCAGGGTGCACCACGTGGAGGTTTCCTGACTTCGCACCTTTTTTTTTTTTTTTTTTTTTTTTTTTTTACGTGGGGAAATGCATTTACGCATTCCCTCCCTGATGGGCTGGGAGGGATATGTGGGACTCGCCCGGCGCTAGCCGCCGGGAATACCCACTAAAACCCCACGACCTCTTCCTGCGCGTATGTGGCCAGGGCACCGGGAAACAGTGTTAGCAGCACAGCCGCTGCCCTGGTCACGCGCTTGGGCCCCGGAGATGAGAACACGCAGGATCCCCCGGCTTCTGTGGTAGGCGTCTACCACTGAGAAACATCCATTATGGCGGCTTTGTTCGTAATGGCCGCGTCTTTCTAGTTCCTGCTCTTAGCAATGACGTGCAGGATTTGCTCCCCATTGCGTGATTAGCCGGTTTCTTTCCGTCTTCACAGATCGGGCAGTGTGGCGCAGAGGAGCACTCGGAAGCCTTGTGCCCTTCTTTGCCGCACCTGAAACATAGGCCGCTTCGGTCCACCTTCGTGTGGCAGGCTTTCCTAATGTGCCCCGGTTCGAGGCACCGGAAACATCGCGGCTCTTTGGGCTCCATCACTGTTGCTTTAACTGCCACCCATCCTAGTAGTAGATTCCCCTGCTTTGATATTTTAATGGCAGCCGTAACAGGGCAGCGCGCCCACGCAATACGTACGCCATAAGGTGTTCTGCGTACTGGGCCTACTCTAATTAGGCCGGTGTGGCACTCCCCTGTTGTCGCTAATGCGGAGGCGATTTCTTCGCTAGTCGCAGCGTCATCGAGTCCTGAAATGCGAAGATCGACATATTTCGTTGGTCGTGACACGTTGACTTTCCCCTCTCCGAAGGCCTCATCGAAGATCCTCTTCAGCTCGTTTGCAAGCCGGTCTGCCTTCGGTGCACTAGCGGCTCCACGAACTTCCAGCTTTCTGGCTCCCGTAATTGTCTCCTTAAACTTGTAGGAGGATATGTCTAGGCTCGTCAAGTCCAATTTACCTCTCACTGCCGACACTACCCTCATGTAGTCGAAGCCCTCCTGGATTGCTTCTGGCAGGAGTGTAATTATAACTGCTGATGATCGTGGGACAGTGGGTTTAACAGGAGCTTGTTTCTGAGAGCTCTTAGCACCCCGCTTCACCACCATCGACCACGTATTCTCCGCAAGTGCCTGTTCCGACGTAGCAGGAGCAGACTGGGCCACTACTGGCTCGGCTTCTAAAGCTTGCGCAGGTAGAGGCTTCTTGCTTGTCTTCTTCATTTTCTTCCCTTTCTTCGTGCTGCTTCCAGCAGCCACTGCGCCTGGGTCTAGTGGGCCTTCTTTTTCAGCATCCCTGCTTATAAGCAGAGACAATGCCTGAATTTTTCCTTCGATGCGATCAAAGGAAGCCTTCATTCGGTTCTCCAAATCAGACATTGCGCTGCTAATTGCCGCATTCAGCATGTCTCTGGTAATCACCTCTCCGGCATTGGACTTCTGTTCCTGCTGTGAAAGTGGCGCCGGCTCGTCCTCAATAAGACCCGCTTCATTTACAGGGTCGGCGACTTTGTTCCCGCTAAGCTCTGTATGAACGGAGGCAGCTATGGCGACTGGAGCTACCTGCCGAGATCGCCGGAGTCCAGCTTTTAACTCCGCCAGCTCTTTATGGAGATCCTCTATTTCTGCCGATCTTCTGGCCAGTCTGCCGCCCAGCTGACTGTACTCATCCTGCAGCGATCGAATTTCCTCTATGTTGGATCTTCTAGCGGGCTGCTGGGTGCAATCAGCACTAGTCGCAGCAGCTATTTGGTCCGTACTGCCTCTCGTCGCCTGGGAGGCGGACCGGTCCTCGAGTATAGGGAGGGAGGGAGCATCGGGTGTCTTGGTCACCCATGCCGTCTTTGAGGTCGTGGCGGTATCCGCCACTACCTGCGCCGCTCTACGACGAAGATCCTCTTTTGTAGGGCGGTTTAAATCCGCATGCGCCTTGGTCGGCTTAACATATTGCCCAGTAGTTGGTGGGCGATCTGGAGGTTGTTCTGCAGCCGGAGAGCAGTGTCCAGTTGCTCCGCTCTCTGCATCCGAGAAATCTGAGGATGAGCTCTGGGAAGAATAGGCTCGATCTGTTTCTCTTCGTTTATCACCAGTCACAGGGGCCTTACTGGTAGTAGTCATTATGGCTTCTGTGACAGTGCCCTGCAGCGGTGCCTGCTCTGGGAGCAAGTCCATCGTCCTGGTAAGAATTGCCTTGGTCGTCGTATATTTACGTGCATCGGTTGCCGTTTTCGTCGCTTTGGTTATAGGTTTTCTGCTGCGCAAGATTTTGCCCCCCCCAGAAAACGTGGGGCAGCCCGGGTCAAGCCCGGGGAGGGATTCTCCCTTGCGGGTACCCTCCTGGGGTAGTTTATTTTTTGATCTTGCTTCCATACTCATTCTCCCTTCTTCCCACAGTTTGCGGTACGACTGCCGAGGCCAGTATGACACAACCAGCCCCGCCAGCCGCTGTCCGGTACTGGGCCCTTGGGGCTCAAAGTGAGCCCTCATCGGCCCCAGCACGGTACTGAGAGCGCCGCGCACATACCACTCTCAGGTCAGGATATCCGCCGCCGGCCAGCTTGACCGACGCCCAGGGTGCACCACGTGGAGGTTTCCTGACTTCGCACCCCACCCCACCCCAACCTTTTTTTTTTTTTTTTTTTTTTAACGTGGGGAAATGCTTTTAGGCATCCCCTCCCGCCTGGGCAAGGCGAAGGGAGGGGTATGTGGGACTCACCCGGCGCTAGCCGCCGGGAATACCCACTAAAACCCCACGGTGTTCCTTCAGCACCTTCTTGGCCGGGGAGCAGGGACTACGGATGCAGGACTTCTGCTCAACCCGGCAGGTGCAGGTCCCTCGCTAGGGACCACCAACTCAGAGCCCCTCATTAGGGGCCACAACTTCAATATCTCTGGGGGAGGGGGTCAGATGGAAGAGACCCCCGACGAACCTTCGAGGGGCGCACCGAACACTAGTACGCCTCGCCTCGGGCCTGATGTTCTGCGTGGGCGAAGGACGTGCCCGCGTCCAACGCCCGCAGGCCAAATCTACGGCGGCTGGAGGTCATCCCTGACCCTCCGCCGCCGGGTCCGTCTGCTACGGGAGGGGAGCGTGGTGGTCTGCTCCCTCTCCCTTTCCGCCGCCTCCTTCGCGAGCATCACCTCCTCGCAGTACGAGACGACGGAGTTCCAACCGGACTCGCTCCCGACCATAGCTGTTATTATAGCTGGGAGCGAGAGGTCCGGACCAATGGCCGCGACAAGTTCGCGGCGCGGCGTGTCCCATGCGGGACAAACGGCTACTGTATGCCGCGCGTCGTCACGCGCGCATCCGCAATGGTGGCACCCAGATGTTACCTCCCGGCCGATGCGACACAAGTAGTTGCCGAAGCAGCCGTGCCCCGAGAGGACCTGTGTCAGCCGGAAGGATAGGGTGCCGTGTCGCCTCCGCATCCAGGCTGTTAAATGTGGCTTTACAGCCTCAATAGTCGCCGCGCCCGAGCTGGGATGCTCAAGTCGTCGGGTCCATTCCGCCATGATAAGGTTTCGGTGGAGCTCCGACCTGCGCGCCTCAACTTCCCGAAGCGCGGGTCGCAGGCCTCGCTCCAACGCCTCCGCGCGCCACTCATAAAGCGCCGCGAGGGCCCTCGCCTCCAGATCCCAAGGCGGGGATCCAGCCAGTAGGGAGGCCACCTCAAAGGATATCGTGCGGTACCCGCGGACCGTTCTGACTGCCATCGCCCTTTGCGGTCTCCGCAAAGCGGCAATATTACGGGCTGCCCGGTTTTCGGCCCACACAGGGGCCCCATAAAGGGCCATGGACCGCACGATTCCCATATAGAGCTTCCGGCAGGTGGAGTTCGGACCCCCCAGATTGGGCAAAAGTCGCGCCAGCGCGCCCGCGGCGCCCATAAGGCGGGGGGTCAGCTGCCGGAAATGCTCCACGAAGTCCCATCGGCTATCCAGAAAGAGTCCAAGATACTTCATCCTGGACTGGATGCCGATGGTAACGCCTCCCACTGTTATCTGGGACCCACTCGGTGGCGCTTTCCGAGGCCCATGGAAACACATGGCCTCAGATTTTTGCAGCGCCACATCTAGTCCCAGACGCCGGATCCGCCCGACGACATGTGCAACTCCCGCCGTAGCCAATATCGCAGCCTCGCGATACGTTTGCCCTCTCGACGTGACCAGAGTGTCGTCGGCGTAACACACCACACTCTGGCCACGGAGAAGCGCACCGCGCAACACCCAATCATATCCGATGTTCCACAGTAGAGGTCCCAGTACGGATCCCTGTGGAACACCGGACACCACACCCCGATGACACATTCCCTCTTGACCCGGGAAGATGATGGTCCGCTCAGATAGGTATGCCCCGACAATTTGACGGAGGTAGGCAGGCACCCCGTGGTAGCGAAGTGCCTCTTTGATGGTGGCCCAAGGTAAGGTGTTGAACGCGTTGGCGATATCGAGCGACACCGCCACCACCACCTCACCCCGAGTTATAGCCTCCTCCGTCAGGCTCCTCACTTGCGCAATAGCGTCTATGGTGGAGCGCCCTCTGCGAAAACCAAACTGGTTGTCCACAAGATCCGGCCCCACGTGCGCAAGATGGCTGACGAGGCGGTTTGCAATGACTCTCTCGAAGAGTTTGCCCACCTCGTCAAGCAGCACGATAGGGCGAAACGCGGACGGTGAATCCGCCGGGCGCCCGTCTTTTTGGAGCAGGACCAGGCGGCCAGATTTCCACCTTAGCGGAAACCGGCCTTGCTCCAAGCAAACGCTGAAGAGCCCTAATAACCAGGGCTCAAGTACCTCCAGGGCCAAGACCCATGCTCGACCTGGCAGGCCGTCGGGTCCCGGGGCGGTGTTTTTTCCCTGGATGCGCCTTACAACCACCCTGAGCTCATCCCGGGTCACTTCTTCGGGCACTTCGTCTCCGTTGGGCTCAGCTACAGGCGGAGCCATTCGGGGAGGTATGAATTCCCCTCTCGAGGGAAACAGAGTGCTCAACACCTCCTCGAGGAACTCAGACTGGAGATTCTGGGTTACCGGGGGGGCCCATTGACGAAGTTTGCCACGTACCAATCGGTACGGGCGCCCCCACGGGTCCCGGTTGAGCGTCTCCAGGAGTTCCTCTCTGGCCAGAGCCTTAGCCCGCTCAATGGCCGATCGAAGGGTGAACCTGGCAGTTCTGTATGCCTCATAAAGCTCCGCCTCTTCAGGGGGGCTAGCGCCTTGCAATCGACGTCGTCTACGCCTTATCCTGGTATACTGGCGGCGCGCTGCCACGCAAGATGCGCGCAGCTGCGCGATTTCAGCATTCCACCAGTACACCTGGCGTTTGGCTTGACGACGCCCGACCCTCGGCATTGATGCGTCACACATCCGCGACACAGCAATTCGCAGGCGCTCTGCCCCATCCTCTACATCGGCAGGCCTGAAGGAAGTACTGTTCAGTACCCAGGCCTGCACGATGGCAGCTTCAAGAAACACCTCTCGATTGAGGCGTCTCAGAGCCCAACGTGGGCCACTCTCTTCAGGGGTTCTCGGAACTGTTCGTCCCGAGGTCTGGGCGGACACGTCGAACCGGATGTAGAGATGGTCCGACAGTGTCTCCACCCCCTCAAGGACTCTCCAGTCCCGAACACGGCGTGCTATTGCAGGGCTAGCGAACGATATGTCCACTACCGACTCGCCCTGCGGTCGCACGCACGTGCTTGTGAAACCCCTGTTGAGAACGAGCAAGCCAGATGTTATGGCCCACTCCTCCAACACCTCTCCCCTGATGTCCGTAGCTGGGGAACCCCAAGCCACAGATTTGGCGTTGAAGTCCCCAAGCACTAGAACGGGGAGAGGGTGGCTGCCAGAGACGACAGAGCCCAATTGTCCTACAAAAACCTCGAACTCAGCGAGGTTCCACCTCGGGGGTGCATAAACACCGACCACAACGATGTCACCAAGACGCGCCGCGACCCATCCTCGGCCCTCTTGGATGTTAGCGAGGGGTGGGGATCCAGCAGCTGGCTGGATGATGATGGTCACCGAGCCGTCACTGTCACACACCCAGGTGTTGTTGGGCGGGACAAAGTACGGCTCGGCTATCACAGCGACACCTATTGACCACTGTGCCAAGCTCTGGACTAACAAATCTTGCGCTCTGGCACAGTGGTTAATATTCCCTTGAAGAAAATGGAGTGCCATTATTATTAGCACTCCATTTCTACCTCCTGGGCCGTCGTCGGCGCCCCCTGGGCAGCCAGACCGGTTGAGGGTTGCGAGGGAGTCTTACCCACTTTTCCTCTTCTTCTCTTTTTCCCCTTTCCTTGTTGTGCGGTTGAGGTTGAACAATTCTTGCTACCTATCCGATGCCCAGCCGGTTTATTTGCCTGGACACACACGACGCAATGTGGTTCAGCGGTGCATCCACCAGCCTTGTGGCCAGGTTGACTGCAGCGATAACAGAGCTGGCTACAGTCAACCTCTGCTTGGCATTTAGCTCCCACATGACCGCCTCGAAGGCACCGGAAGCATCTCCGTAAACGGGGCTCCAAGATCTTAATTCGAGCCGAAACATGTCCCACCAGCAACCGACGGGCGTCCCCGATCTTCCGAGCCGTATCCACCGGGCAGGAGACCACAGCTGTGCCGGTTCCGTCCACCCCGGGACGCGGGCCGTTGGTTTTTATATGCTCGGGTGGACATTCTCCCGCCCGAGCGACAGCCGCAACCAATTTATCGGTGGTGACCGATTCGTCCAGACCTGAGATGCGCAAGTCCGCGCACATCATTGGTCTGGAAACTCGCACCACTTCCGCCGGGAAGGATAGCCGAAGTTTGTCGGCTAGGGCGTCCGCTTTAGCAGCACTAGTAGCACCCGGTACCTCAATTAGGGCTGCGCCCGTAGCCGCCTTCTTGTAATTGAGCCCCTCAATATTAAGAGAACCGAGATCCACCTGTTCCCAAGCCTTAGTAAGAACCTCACCGTAAGTGATGCCCCTCCTCGCTGCTTCCGGCTGCAGTGTCAATACTACAGCCGATGATTTCGGAGCGCGAAGTTTGGGGGCCCTCACCTTAGCGGGAGGCGCCTTAGGCTTGGCTGCGTTCTTTGGCTTAGAGGCCTTCACGGGTTTGACTCCCTTGCCTACCAGCACCCACTCTGCGACTGGTCCTTTGGCTGCTTGGGCAAAGGTGCGGGGAGCTGGCGGCGCAGTTTTGGAAGCCACCTTACCCTTGTTCTT
Organism: Actias luna; assembly: GCA_039707435.1. NCBI lineage: Eukaryota > Metazoa > Arthropoda > Insecta > Lepidoptera > Saturniidae > Actias > Actias luna. The sequence continues at coordinate 17,434,226 of JAZHAC010000022.1, read as the reverse complement.
TGCCTTCTGCTGGGACGTAGAATGCGGGGTAGACAGAGCTACTGGGGCCGTCACTGACGCCGAAGCTTGAGCGGCTCTCCGGTCTGCTGCTAGTGGAGGTCGTACCCTCGTCTCCGGAAGAAGCCTATCCTCCAGAGCCTCAAAGCGCGCGCTCATAATGTTGTTCATCTGCTGAACTTGTTGCATTAATGAGCGCGCCAACTCTGCGAATCCATCATTGGGATTCGTAGGTGTCTCTCCAATTGAAGGCCCTGGGAGCGACGGAAATTCCTCCCTGGGCGGTCTTCTAACGGGGGGCGGGGCAGGCATAACTGCAGTTATCGCTATGTTAGAGGAGGGCTCGGCTTCCGATGACAACGCTCGAGCACTACGAACCTCAGCCCTGAGCTCCCTGACCTCCTTACGGAGGTCCTCTAACTACTTAGTCTGCTTGGCATAAGCCATCTCGACTCTCTCTAGTTCCTCGGATGAGGTACGGCGAGAAAACTTCTCAACCGATTTTTGTATCGAGATAGCCGCATCTTTTAAGGCACGCTGACATGTGCCCTGTAGGTGCCCAGACTTCCTGCAGACGGCGAGTATGACCTCCACATCCCCCATCACCCTCTCATTAAGCCGGAGAGAGAGCTCCTCGTCCGGGACGACGGCCAAGTCCTTAGCGGCTCTGTCATGCCGGGCGCGCGAATCTAATTGCGCGATCTCCTCCTCGGCAGTCAGGCGAAGCTCTTCTTTCCGTATTCGCTGGTACTCAGCCTTCGCTTGAGCCAAGCCTGCATACTCCCCGGTGGTTATGGGGCGCCCCCTACCTCTTTTTGAAGCAGTGATCCTCGGCTTCGTGTTGGGCTCTCCTTCCGGGACTGCCTCCTCACCTGAGTCTGACGTTTGGTGAGGATCAGAGCGTGAGCCTCTTCGTTTCTGCCAGAACCTGCCACTTGTGGACTCATCTCCGGAGTGCACCGTCACCATTGTAGCTCCGCTGGTGTCACTATTGATCGACAATCGATCCAAAGACGTACTCCGCTCAATCACTACTCGTGCTACCGGCACGCCGCAGTGATCTTGTTTAGCTGGCTCCACTACACCAGCCGTACACACTTCCTTCTCCTCCGAGAGCAACTTCTCATAACTCGGCGATCTAGAGAAGGAGCCCCTGACATCATTTTCCTTAAAACTAATTTTTTTTTGGTTTGGGTTTGAAATTGAACAATCCAGTTTTGTTCCCACGAGTATGGGGGAAATAAACAGTCCGCCCAAGCAGTGCCCCCTGTACTTGGGTAAGCCTACGCGTAACCCGTCAGAGAGTCGGCCGGTTCTCTGACGGGGGTCGCACTAATGACTGACATACCCGTCAGCCATGCATCCCCTCGCGGTGCGCCGCCGCTTGAGATTCGGGGTGATTTTTTATTGAGGTTTTCTTCCTCGCGGGCCGGGCGGTGAAGCCAAGCCCCTCGGTCCCAACGAAGCCGCGAGACGTGACCACGACACTCCGATGGGATAACGAGATCGACGGTGGTGGCAAGAGAAGGTGTCTCACCAACCTGCCCAACGGTAGGGTAAGTACACGCAGGGCCCGCCCACCTATGCGTCCATGGCTATCTTCAGAAAACCGAGGAATGCCGACGCCTCCGTGTCAGGATATCCGCCGCCGGCCAACTTGGCCGACGCCCAGGGTGCACCACGTGGAGGTTTCCTGACTTCGCACCCCACCCCACCCCAACCTTTTTTTTTTTTTTTTTTACGTGGGGAAATGCATTTACGCATTCCCTCCCTGATGGGCTGGGAGGGATATGTGGGACTCGCCCGGCGCTAACCGCCGGGAATACCCACTAAAATCCCACGACCGCTTTGTGCGCGTATGTGACCAGGGCAACGGGAAACAGCGTTAGCAGCACAGCCGCTGCCCTGGCCACGCGCTTGGGCCTCAGCTCAGAGGCCCCCAGCTCTGGGAGGGGCATGCCCCTCGGCATCACTGGTGCTCCTTTTGGCGGTTTTTGCCAGGAGGTGGCACGGGGGAAGCAGTACAGGCTTTACTCCCGAGCCAATGTTCAGCCGGTCTGTCTGCACTGGCACACACTGAGCAGTGCGGTGCAGCAGAGCATTCTCTGGCTTTGTGACCTACTTTTCCGCAGCGAAAGCAAAGTTCACTGCGGTCGACCACTGACTTGCATTTTTGCCTTATATGGCCGTTTTCAAGGCAGCGAAAACATCTCAGGACCTTGGGCGGTAGCAGCTTTACCTGCGTTGCCAACCAGCCAAGCATTAGCCGTCGCTCGTTGGCAATACGCTTCGCAGCTGTCACTGGGCAGCGTACCCATACTACCCGGTCGCCGCACGGCGTTCGATGCACTGCCCCGACTTTCACCTGTCCCACTGGGCAGCCTCCATTGGCAGCTATTGCAGCCGCAACTTCTTCGCTGGTATTGGAGTCATCCAAGCCCTTTATTCGCAGTTCTGCGAACTTTACGGGCCTAGAGACTTTCACCATCCCTTCACCAACAGATTGGGTGAAAATTGCCTCAAGCTGCTCTGCTAGTAGGTCGGCTTTTTTGCCGCTGGCCATGCCCGGGATTTCCAGTTTCCTGGCCCCGGTTGCCGTCTCTCTGTACTTGTACGAGGTGATGTCTATCCCGGCCACGTCCACTTTCTCTTTAGCCAAAGACACTACCTTCGTATAATCAAGTCCGCTATTTACAGCCTTTGGTTGCAGGGTTAATACAACTGCGGACGACCTCGGTACAGGCAGTTTTACTGGTTTCTGCTTGGTAGGAGCTTGTTTAGCTCGCCTTGCTGTGGTTCGCTGGGTTACAGCTGACCATGACTCCTCAACCAAAAGCGAACTCTGGGAGGGTTTAGGCTGAGCCCTTGCTGCCTCCACTGCCTTTGCGGCAAGTGTCTTCTTCTTCCCTCTCCTCTTTGTTTTAGGAAGGGGAGGAGTGTTTCCCTCCAATGGCACGGCTGGCTGCGTGTCAGACACAGGTGGAACTATTGTCAGCAGACTTGCTGGCTGTTCAGCCTCCAGGGAGCTACGTGGGTGTAGCTCTTTTCTCACCTTTTCGAGGCAGTACTTAAAGTTTCCCATCACCTCTTGCGACATGGTCTTTATTGCGTCCTCAAGCTCCGCGTGTGTGATAGCAGATGTTGGGGTGGGCATAACTTCCTGAGGAGAGGATGCTCTTTCAACATTCCGCTGGACACTTTGTAAGGTCGACCGCAACTCTGCCAGCTCCTTACGGAGACCTTCGATTTCGGCTGCTCTGTTAACCTCATTAGCTTTGAGTTTATCGCACTCGCTTCTTACTTTTCGGCATTCTTCAGAGTCGCATCTGCCAGCAAGAAGCATGGAACACTCCATAATTGAGAGTGCCGCTTCTTCAATTGCGGTCTTGAAGATACCTCCCAGGTTCTTTGAGTTTTGTGCTATATTGAGCACTACCTCTGCTTGACCCTGGATATTCTTATAAATATCATAGGCCTGCTGTTCTTCGATTGGGGGGGCCGAGGGGTCCGTATGGACTCGACCATGTTTCCGGCCTGGGGCCGGTTTCGTCACCACCTTGTCCGCCTTGCGGCGGAGTTCGTCTTCTTTAAGCCGGTTCAGTTCGGCCTGAGCCTTGGCTAGGCCGACGTACTGCCCCGTCGTTGACCCCACCCCAACCTAACCTTTTTTTTTTTTTTTTTTTTTTTTTTTTTTTTTTTTTTTTTTTTTTTTTTTTTTTTTAACGTGGAGAAATCCATTTATGGATACCCTCTCGCCCCGGGGGGGACGAGCGGGTTATGTGGGACTCACCCGGTGCGAACCGGGAATACCCACTAAAACTCCACGGTGTACCTCTGCCGCATAAATAGGGGCGACCCGGGTCCAAGCTGGTAATCACCGCGTCGCCCCTGCGGCTGGCCCAACTGGGCCCCGGCGCTATAGAGGGACAGCTTGGTACACCCCAACTGTCCCCCAGACGGCTGAACCAGTGCAATGGGATGGTGGGCCCCCCGACCCATCTTCCCTTGGCTCAGCACGGGTGACAGCATGAAGTGAGAAATTCACTCCATAGCGTCACCCTCGTCTACGCAACCCTCAACAGGGGCTGATGGCACATCAGCTGCTACTCCGACAGGGTCTGATGATACAACTGGTGCCCCGACAGGTACGAATAGTACCTTCTTTTTGCTTACAGGCGGCGGCCGGCACTTGGCGCCGCCCATAAAATGTTCCGCCGGCCTACCAGCGTCCGCACATAAAGCACAATGCAGCGTAGTTGCTGCACACTGACGTGCAACATGGCCGACCTCCCCGCATCGGAAGCACATGCGCCCTCTGTCTATCGCAGATGTACATACGGGCCGAGTGTGACCCACGCCCATGCACCTGAAACACCGCAAGGGTTTCTGCTCCAGGACATGGACGCGAGCCCCACTCCAGCCAACCTTAAGTCGGTTTCCATCGGCGAGAGCTCTTGCTGCTGCAATAGGGAGGGACACATGTACCCCGCCAATAATTCCCCTCATTGGGCGAATTTCCCCAATCTTTATATCGGCCGGCGCACATCGGCCTTTAGTGGCGACTGCAGCGACGACCTCGTCTCTCGACACAGAGTCATCCAAGCCAATTAGTCGGATGTTAGCTCGTTTTACAGGCCTCGTTACAGTAGCGACATCCGCCAATGCCGTCTGGAGACTCTGTGCCAAGAGACCCGCTTTTTCTAAACCGTCAGATCCGGGGAGCTCAATAAGCCTGGCCCCAGTGGCAGTCTCTCGGACACTGATTTCTTCGATGCCTAGTGTAGGCAAGTCCATCGACAACCTTGCTCTCATAAGGGCCTCCGTATAGGTCATCCCTTTAACCACGGCCTCGGGCTGTAACGTGAGGACCACCGCAGCTGAGCGTGGGGGCTGTGGGAGCTTATTCCTCGGCTTCTGCGCAGGTGTATTCTTCTGAGTCACAGAGACTGCTTTAACTGCCGGACTAGGAACCGAGGATACCGGGTCCTTTTTCTTCTTTTTCTTGCCACCCCGGACTACAGCGGTCCACGAAGTGTCCACTTTAGCTGGCGCGACATCTTCCTCTACGGCGGTCCTCCTCGCGGTAATGGCAGCCGCTCGAGGAGCAGGTCTCAGTCGGGGTGTAGGTTTGGACCCGGATGGTTTCTCCTGCCCCTTACTTTTTGCCAGCGGAGGCCGGAGGATTCGATCCTCCAGCACACCCAGGCGTGCACTAATCTCGTCCAGAGGCTTCCTGAAGGAGAGCTGCACAGCCTGGATGGCGTTGATCAGTCCTCCGTCACTCAGTGGTGCTACATCTTCCTCTTCCGGCAAAGGTATCGCGGCAGGTTTTGGCGCCGCCTCCCTCTCATCTCTCTCCTGGCGCAGGGCCTGAATCTCCGTCTTAACTTCCGCGAGTTCGCGGCGGAGATTATTGACCATGCGTCGGAGGCAGAGGGTCTCTTCTGTTACTGTGCGCGACAAGGCAACAGACACAACGTCGCTCAGGACCCGTGCCGCATCCTGGAGCTCCCTGATGCAGCCACCCTGAAGATGCCCGCTTTTATCGCACACATTATAAATTTGCTCAACCTTAGCATCTACCAAAGATCTCATACTGGCCGGGTCGAGAGAATCAACATCGATTATCTCGCCTATCTTGTAGCCCGCCGAATCAGTGCGTTGCGTACCCGCCGATGTTCGGGCCTTACCCCTCCGGGCCGTGTTAATCTTCGGGACCACTACCTGGTCCGTGGTGCTCGCCAGCGATTCCATGCACCTCTTACGGTTCGCGGTTGCTTCGCTATCATTTTCAACCGCAGCTTCCTCCTCGCACATGCTACCCCCCTCATCCCAAAACTTCAATAAAAATGGTTTGTTTATATTAGACTCCGTTTTTATTCCCACGAGTATGGGGGAAATAAGTGGTCCACCCGGGCAGTGCCCCCTGTACCCGAGTAAGCCAAAGTGTAACCCGCCAGGGAGACGGCCGATTCCCTGACGGGGGTCGCACTAGCGACTGGCCACCTGCCAGCCACGCATCCCATCGCGGTGCGCCGCCGCTTAGGATTAGGGTGATTTTTTAGAAAGGTTGTCTTCCTCGCGGGCCGGGCAATTAAGCCAAGCCCCTCGGTCCCGTCAGAGCCGCGAGACATGACCACGACACTCCGACGGGATTACGAGTGTGCTGGCGGTGTGAAAAATCACTTGCCCGACGGCAGGGTGAGTGCACGTCGGGCCCACCAACGACTGCTCCGTCGGCTGCTCCCTCTGATGAACAGAGGGATGACAGCGAGAAGCCCTAACCCCAAACCCCCCCTGTCAGGTATCAGCCGCCGACCGTGAAGCGGTCGACGTTGCCCAGGGTGCACCACGTGGAGGTTCCTGACACCGCACCCCACCCCAACCTAACCTAACCTAACCTAACCTAACCTTTTTTTTTTTTTTTTTTGGTAACCCGGGGGAAATCCTGCATGGGATCCCCGACCATGAGTTGAGGGCATGGTCGGGGTATGCCAGACTCCTACTGGCTAAAACCCCCGGGGTGTTCTCTTCTTAACGCTTAGATCCGGCGCGGGAAACGGTAATCTTCCGCAGACCGAAAAGCGGTTGACCACTGTAGGTCCCTTCTCTTTGGAGTGGGTTGAGCAGACCCGACTCCATATCTCATCCAGGTATGGGCAGCACGTGGAACACCACACGCACTTCCCTCATCACGCATGAGCAGTGTACTCCCTCAAGTACACTGCCCACACTCATGTTTATGGCGGCAATTCGTCCTGCACAAATGCTCTCCTTCTACATCCAGGGCGGCGGCGGCGGACTGGGAATTCCGATGAGCTTTCCCGCATCCTCTCTGTTTCCTCTTTTCTCCCAATCACCTGTTCACAATAGCTTCGAACAGCTTCCCATGCCCTGTCACTGTCAACCATAGCATGAATTATAGCTGGCAGTGACAAGTCACTACCAATCTCCGAAACCAGAGCAGTCCGCTCAGAGTCCCAGGCTTGGCACTCCGCGAGAACATGCTCCGCCGTCTCGTCGAGGCAGTCGTCGCAGTGGTGGCACCCTGGTGTTGGTTCTCTTCCGGCTATACGGCACAGGTACCTCCCGAAGCAACCATGCCCCGAGAGGACCTGTGTCAGCCGGAAAGTGAGAGTACCATGTGTCCTATTTAGCCACTGATGTAACACTGGACGGACAGCCTCGATGGTCCTGTTGCCTGCGCTTGGTCGTGTCAGCCTAGACTCCCACTCCTCTATAGCCTCCTTGTCGAGTTCATCCCTCTGTCCTCGTATTTCAGGCGGGGCAGGCCGTAGGCCCTGGATTCTCTTCTCCTCGCGCCATGTAAAGAGCGATGCGAGGGTTCTTGCATCCAGGTCCCACGGGACCGACCCAGCCAGGAGACAGGCGGCCTCACATGATATCGTACGGTACCCCCGTATTAACCGTATGGTCATCACCCTTTGTGGGCGACGTAGCAATGCGATGTTTTTATTGCTCAATGCTTTTACCCATACTGGGGCACCATACAACACCATGGAGCGGATCACTTGGCAGTAAAGTTTTCTGCCCGAAACATTTGGCCCACCAATATTCGGCATGATTTTGCCAAGGGCTGCCGAAACTCCAAGAACTTTTGGAAGTAAACGTTCAAAATGAGGACTGAACGTCCAACGGCTGTCGAGGACGACGCCAAGATACTTCAGCGTCGCTCCGATATTAATTCTCGTTCCGCTTACAATGATATGAGCATTTGGAGGCGGTTTGTTGCGAGGACCATGGAAGCATATGGCCTCAGACTTTTCGATTGCCACCTCCAAGCCGAGCAGTCGAATTCGGAGGATGGCATGAGCCGTTGCAGCTGTAGCCAACATAGTCGCCTGACGGTAGTTGCATCCCTGCGCCACCACTAGGGTGTCATCTGCATAACATATAATGTTAACACCGCGAAGATTCGTACCCCGTAACGCCCAGTCATATCCGATGTTCCACAGGAGTGGCCCAAGCACCGACCCCTGTGGAACACCGCACGTCATCTGACGTTTCCCCCATTCTCTTCTGCCTGGATATATCACGAAACGTTGCGCCAAGTAATCGCCTATTAACCGGCGAAGGTAAAGTGGCACTCCGTGGTAGCACAGGGCTGCATGAATACAACTCCAGGGCAGGGTGTTAAAGGCGTTTTGAATGTCAATTGAAACTGCTACAACAACCCCGCCCTGGTTGACTACTTCTTGCACGCAAGACCGTAGGTGAAGAATCGCGTGCACTGTCGAGCGGTTCTTTCTAAAACCAAATTGGTTGTTAGCGAGATCTGGTCCAGTTTGCTCGATATGCTCGACGATGCGACCAGCTACCACTCGCTCAAATAACTTGACCACTTCGTCGAGCAATACGATTGGCCTGTACGAAGAAGGCAGCTCCGCTGGACGCCCTTCTTTTTTGATGAGGACGAGACGACCCACCTTCCACCTCTGTGGGATTAAGGCTTGGGCCAGGCAGGCGTCAAACGTTCTCATCAACCGGTGTTCCAGGGCACTGAATGATAACACCAGGACTTTGCCATGGATACCGTCAGGACCAGGAGCCTTGTCCTTGGCTTTGAGTTTGCTGATGGCAAACCCAAGCTCCTCTCTGGTCACTGACGGTATAACTTCCTCCAAGTTTTCACGACCAGTATTATCTGAAGGCGACGCCATTACAGGAGCAGGATGTTCCGCTCTTTGTGGGAACAACGTGTCGACTATGTTCCCCACCTGCTCAGGAGGGAGAGTCTGTGTAACCGGTGGAGCCCAAGGCCGCATTTTATTGCGCACCAGTTGGTACGGGCGCCCCCATGGGTCATTTTCCAACAGTTCCAGAAACTCCCTCCTAGCTTGATCAATGGCTTGAGCGATTGCCACCTTCAGCGCTTCTTTCTTACTCTTGTATGATTCGTACAGCTGAGACTCTTCCTCTTGGTGTCGGTTTCTTCTCCTTCGATAACGAGTGTATTGGCGTCTCGAGGCTACACAGTCAACACGCAACTGTGCAATTTCCTCGTTCCACCAATACACCCGTTTTCTATGAAAGTGTCCTTTGTTACGCCTCATCGAATAATCACATATTCTTGACATGGCCCCCTGCAACCAGTGGGCGTCCTGCTCAACATTAACTTCACCCTCTGGTGCAGGTTGCCATGACTCAATAACAGCTGCTTCTAAGAGAAGGTCTCGATCTACGCTTTTCAGGCTCCATCTAGGGCCCTCTCTTGTAGATTCTGGTGATCCCAAATCCGACAATCCCCGGCGTGAGGTTACCTCGTAAGAGATATACTTGTGGTCGGAGAGTGTTTCCTCATCTAACACTCTCCAACCACGTACTCGTCCTGCCAAGGAGTGGCTGGCAAAGGAAACGTCGATAATTGATCCGCCCTGCATCCGAACACATGTATTTGTAGACCCTTTGTTCAGAATGCACATTTCGACTTCAGCCAACCATTCTTCCACCACACTGCCACGTGCGTCCGTTGCTGAAGAGCCCCAGGCTCTAGACTTCGCATTGAGGTCTCCAGCAACAATCACAGGGCGAGGGTGAAGCCGTCTTATCAAAGCCCCTAATCGGTCTAGAAAGATCTCGAATTCGGCTAGGGGTCTGTTCGGGGAAAAGTAGCACGAGACTACTGTTACTTCTCCGAAAGTTGCCGCAACAAATCCATTATCTTTTGTCACTTTGGTCATAAGAGTCCCTCCAGCGCCTTGTCGGTGAAGAATCGATGCCGTTCCATTGTGGTCCGCCACCCAGTCTACACTATTTGGAGGGACGAAGTATGGTTCGGCAATTACTGCCACATTTATGTTCCACTGAAGTAGGCTCTGGGAGATGAGGTTTTGAGCTCTACGACAGTGGTTTATATTCGCCTGCATGATTCTCAGTGCGTTGTAATTCATCACTGAGTAATCATGGACTGTGACTCCTCAAATCCGGCCACGCTTTCGGGTGCTAGCGGGGCAGAATGACAGGACTGCGTCTGAGACTTGGCTTCAGTCACAGTACCGTCTCTCTTGGGTTTCTTTATTGGTTTGGTAGCAGCCGCACACCCTCTGCTACCAACCTTATGTCCGGCTGGTTTCTCCGCCGCGGCACAAACAGTGCAATAAGGCTTGGCACTGCAACCGCGAGCTAGATGACCTAATTGGCCACAGTTGTAGCATTGTCTACTTCTATCAATTCCAGCAGCACAACACTCCCCTACGTGACCAGGCTCTAGGCATCTGTAGCAGCGTAACGGCCTCGGTTGCAGGAGCCTTACCTGTGCCGAAACCCAACCGATCAAGAGCCTTCTGCCGTCAGTCACTTTTTTAGCTGCCGCTACTGGGCAGCTTAACCAAATCGCACCTAGACCTGATGCACTCTGACGAATTTCGCCCGCTTTGATATCAGCCTCTCGGCATCCTCCCTCCCGAGCAACCGCCGATATCACTTCATCTTTAGTGGCCGAATCATCCAAGCCTAAGACTCTTATGTCGGCCCGTTTGACAGGTCTAGAAACCTGAACTTCGTTCTCACTGAACACAGACCTCCAAATTGTGGCTAAAGCATCGGCCTTATCTGAGCTGTCTGCTCCAGGAATTTCCACTATTCTGGCCCCATTAGCCGCTCTTCGCACTCTAACACTTTCCAAACCAAGCTCTTTCAGATTTGCTGAATCCCTTGCTTTCTTCATCACATCTAAATAAGTCATCCCATTGGTTTCTGCTTCCTTTTGAACTTTGAGAGTAACCGCCGTTGTACGGGGAGGACGCAATCTGTGGGGTCGGTTTGGCGACTTCGGACTTTTTCCCTTCTTCTTTGCTTGATCTTGACTCGGGTTTTCTTTCGTCCTGATCTTTTTACCTTCTCGTTTGGCTTTACCATTCTTTCCTACTAAAACCCAACTATTGGCATCATCTGCTCTGGTCATAGCGGAAGACGAATTACTAATTTCCGCAGTTGGGTTCTTCTTAATGGCCTTTGCTTTTAGTTTCCCTGCGACTTTAGCGGGGATATCAGGCCTGGAACTTGGCCCAGGTTCAGGTCTTGAGTCCTGAGACTTTCTCGCCAACCTTATTTTGTTCGGCGGTTTGTCAGTAGCAGATGAGATAATTTGCGGATTGTCTGCTACTTGTGACAATGCCTGAGGCGCTAGGCTTGGAGGTCTAAAATGTTTCTCAGGCATAAGTCGGTCTTCTATTCCAGCAAACCTAGCATTGATGCGATCGTTTATTGCGTTGCATACTGATCTGAAGATTCTCTGCTCTAAATCTTCAGCTTCAGTTGGTGCTTCTACATCAATCGTTGTCATATGACGTATAGTCGATGGCGATACGAGCGTCCTACTTCTGTTCTGAGCTCTAAACTCTTCTCTGAAAGAGTCTAGTTCACTGCGAAGTTCCTTCATTTCGGCTTTTAGCCGACTGTTTTCGGCGTGGAGCTTCGCAGTCTCCTCGCTTACAGAGGTTCTGTAAAGTATTTCGACGGCCTCGGTTATGGCGGCCGTCGCTTCTTTTATGTCCCTAATGGATGTGCCCTTTAAATTCTTGGACTTCGAAGCCACATCCTTAAGGAGATCGACACTACGCTTCACTTGATCGCGAAGCTCATAGGCATTTTGTTCTACATCTCCTGCAGAGGATTCTGAGACTTGCAAAGACGTGCGTATCCGAGAGTGCCTTAGCTGCCTTGCTGACTCAGCTAATTCTTGCTCAACTCGGAGCTCGAGCTCCGCACGTTCGGCCGCTACGACTGCGGCTTTAGCCTTTGCGTATCCCACGTATTCGCCAGTAGTGGGTGGTCTCCCTCTACCTCTTTTTACTGCCTTAACTTTGGCCGCAACCTCTGTGTCAGGCTCACTATCCGAGCAGGCACTATGGTAGTGCCGTTTTCTCTCTGAAGTGGTTGAGACAACAGACATCACACTGTGTCCGGAGTCTGAGTCTTCGATTCTTTCCAGAACTACTCGAGGCTCCTTTAAAGGAGGAAAGTCCATGTCCGTTAACTTGCCGGGTTTAATACGAGTAGCATCATCATCAATATCCTTATTCAAAGCAGTAGTCGTCGGTTTTCCATATTTGCGCACAAATTTGCCCCCCCCAGAGAACGAGGGGCTGCCCAGGTCCGAGGACCTGGGGAGGGATTCTCCGGCAGAGCCGGTACCCTCCTGGGGTAATAACTTCTTTAACTGCGACTTCATCTTAACTTCACTTGGGGGGCTGCCCCACATCGCCATGAATATATACATAAATAAATATATAAAGGAGGAAGTAGAAAAGAATGGAGACAAGGAAAGGGAAAGGAGGGACTGCTGAACTGGTTGCACGTCCGAGGTGCACACAGTTCAGCGGAGGTAAGGGTAGAATCTCGCCCAGGCCGTTTCTGTTACGTCTGTTTCAGAAGGAACCAGACCAATAGCAGGCAGCAACCTCGTGCAGGATATGTCACTGGACTTGCCCAAGGAAGTGAAGCTTCCCGGGGCCGTTTTGCCGAAACCACTTACCGGACAGGTAAGCAGCACAGGTGAGCAGCAACCGCACATCTGAAATAACATTGTCAGCCGGCTGACAATGGCAGAGACCACGACAGTACAAGAGTCTTCTTTCAATGGAGAGATGACCTTGACCGAGCAGGTCGTGCGGTTGCCCCTCCCCCGCCCAACCTAACCTAACCTTTTTTTTTTTTTTTTTTTTTTTCCGTGGGGAAATGCATTTACGCATCCCCTCCCTGATGGGCTGGGAGGGGTATGTGGGACTCGCCCGGCGCTAGCCGCCGGGAATACCCACTAAAACCCCACGACCGCTTTGGGCGCGTATGTGACCAGGGCACCGGGAAACAGCGTTAGCAGCACAGCCGCTGCCCTGGCCACGCGCTTGGGCCTCAAGGCCCTCCGGCTCGAAGAGGATTAATACTCTTTCTTTCTTCTTTCCTTTACATTAGGGAGGGGGGGTATCATTCTCCTCCTCTTCTTCTTCCACCCCGCCGAGATCTTATGCGGCGAGTTATTAGAGCATCTGGCGCTCTTTCTCATTCTCGTTCGGCTTCCTCCTTTTTTACCAACACTTTTTCACTAAACGTAGCTATTTTGTTCCAGGAGCTCTCTTGTTGTACCATAGCACGAAAGAGCGCTGGAAGTGAAAGATCACTCCCGATAGCTAACGTTAGTTCGTTTCTATCGGCAACCCAGGCCGGGCACTCCTCTATAGTGTGCTGAGCACTATCGACTTGGCTGGCACAGTGATGACAACGGGGTGTGACCTCCCTCTTGGCGATTTGATGCAGATACTTACCAAAGCAGCCGTGCCCTGTAAGCATCTGCACCAATCGGAAAGTAGGTGTTCCGTGTCGCCTGCTTACCCACTCTTTAAATACTGGTCGGATGGCTGCAATGGTCGTCAATCCAGCGTGCGACCAACCTAGACTATCTGACCACTCTTGTAATAAGCCATCCTGCAGTTGGGCCCGTTTTTTCTCCCTTTCCCTGGGGGCAGTAATAATTCCCCGGGAGGATCTTTCGGACACCCAGGCATAAAAGTCTGCATAAAAACGTGCCATAAGACTCCACGGTGCGGAGCACGCTAGCAGACATGCCACTTCGAATGATATCGTCCGATATCCGCGGATGGCTCGGACGGCCATTACACGCTGCAATCTGTGGAGAATTGCTACGTTTCTGGACGTCAGAGACTTGTGCCATACTGGTGCTCCGTATAAGGCCATCGCACGAACCACTCCCAAGTATAGAGAGCGAACTCCTATTCCTGCACCACCAAGGTTTGGTAAGAGGCTTGCCAGCGAGGAGGCACATCTCATAACTCTTGGTGCCAGTTGCTGAAAGTGGCCTTCAAATGTCCAACGACTATCCAGCACTAGACCCAAGTATTTTAGTGAAGAGCCAACCTTAATGCGAACTCCATCAACAGTGATGTGTGTGTCAGGATCCGGTGTTCTTCGAGAGCCGTGGAAGCAGACAGCTTCTGTTTTTGAAACGGCTACCTCTAGTCCAAGTGATCGAATTCTGTCTACCACTTGTGACACACTCACTGTCGCCAACATGGTGGCATCCTGGATAGTGTTACCTCTTGCTGTAACCATTGTGTCATCCGCATAGCACGTTACTGTGGCACCGGGAAGTAGCGCTCCTCTTAGTACCCAGTCATAGCCGATGTTCCACAGGAGTGGGCCGAGGACCGACCCCTGTGGAACACCGCAAGATGATCGCCATTTGTAAGTACGCGCGCCCCTTCCGGTAACCAGAGCACTTCTGCTTTCGAGGTAGGATCCTATGAGTCGCCTTAGGTATGTAGGAACTCTATGGTATCGCAGTGAACCTAACCTAACCTAACCTAACCTTTTTTTTTTTTTTTTTTACGTGGGGAAATGCTTTTAGGAATCCCCTCCCGCCTGGGCAAGGCGAAGGGAGGGGTATGTGGGACTCGCCCGGCGCTAGCCGCCGGGAATACCCACTAAAACCCCACGGTGTTCCTTCAGCACCTTCGTGGCCAGGGAGCAGGGACTACGGCTGCAGGACTTCTGCTCAACCCGACAGGTGCAGGTCCCTCGGTAGGGACCACCGACTCAGAGCCCCTCGTTAGGGGCCACCAACAACTATTTACAGGGGTCAGGTGGAAGACCCCCGGACGAACCTTCGAGGGGCGCACCGAACACTAGTGCGCCTCACCTCGGGCCTGATGTTCTGCGTGGGCGAAGGACGTGCCCGCGTCCAACGCCCGCAGGCCAAATCTATGGCGGCTGGAGGTCATCTCTGACCCTCCGCCGACGGGTCCGTCTGCTACGGGAGGGGAGCGTGGTGGTCTGCGCCCTCTCCCTCTCCGCCGCCTCCTTCGCGAGCATCACCTCCTCGCAGTATGAGGCGACGGAATTCCATCTAGACTCGCTTCCGACCATGGATGTTATAACGGCCGGAAGCGAGAGGTCCGATCCTATAGCCGCGATGAGGCCACGGCGTGGCGAGTCCCATGCGGGACAAGCGGCAAGAGTATGTTGCGCGTCATCGCGCACGTTTCCGCAATGGTGGCACCCAGATGTTACCTCCCGGCCTATTCGACACAGGTAACTTCCGAAACAACCGTGCCCCGAAAGCACCTGTGTCAGCCGGAAGGTGAGTGTGCCGTGCCGCCTCCGTATCCAAGCTTTCATGTGGGGCCTTATAGCCTCCACGGTCGCCACGCCTGAGCTGGGGTGATCGAGTCGTCTCTTCCATTCCGCCATGGTGATCTTCTGAAGTTCCGACCGGCGCGCTTCAATTTCGCGAGGCGCCGGTCGCACACCTCTCTCCAATGCCTCTTCGCGCCACTCATAGAGCGACGCGAGGGCCCTTGCCTCTAGATCCCATGGCGGAGATCCGGCTAGCAGGGAGGCCGCCTCAAAGGAGATCGTGCGATACCCGCGAGCCGTTCTGACGGCCATCGCCCTCTGCGGTTTACGCAAAGCAGCGATATTACGGGCCGTCAGAGTTTCGGCCCACACAGGGGCCCCGTAAAGGGCCATGGACCGCACGATCCCCATATAGAGTTTCCGGCAAGCGGAACTTGGACCCCCCAGATTGGGTAAGAGCCGCGCCAGCGCGGCCGCGGCACCCATAAGACGGGGAGTCAGCTGCCGGAAATGCTCCACAAAGTCCCATCGGCTATCCAGAAATAGTCCAAGGTACTTCAATTTGGACTGGATGCCGATGGGAACGCCTCCCACAATTAACTGGGACCCTGCCGGTGGCGCATTCCGAGGCCCATGAAAACACACGGCCTCGGATTTCTGGAGCGCCACCTGAAGTCCCAGACGCCGGATCCTCCCGACGACCTGCGCCACCCCAGCTGTGGCCAACATCACGGCTTCGCGGTGTGTCTTGGCTCTCGACGTGACCAGAGTGTCGTCGGCGTAACACACCACACTCAGGCCACGGAGCAGCACACCACGCAACACCCAATCGTACCCGATGTTCCACAGCAGGGGACCCAGCACGGACCCCTGTGGAACACCGGATACGACGTCTCGCCGACATAAACCGTCTCGACCCGGGAAGACGACTGACCTCTCCGACAAGTACGCCCCGACTATTCGGCGGAGGTAGGACGGCACTCCATGAAACCGGAGTGCTTCTCTGATGGTGGCCCAGGGCAAGGTGTTGAACGCGTTGGCGATGTCGAGCGACACCGCCACAACCACCTCACCCCGAGCTATAGCATCCTCCGCTAGGCTCCTCACCTGCTTAATTGCATCTATGGTGGAGCGCCCTCTGCGGAACCCAAATTGGTTCTTCGCCAAATCCGGCCCCACGTGCTCGAGATAGTTGACGAGGCGGTTTGCAAGTACTCTTTCAAAGAGTTTGCCCACCTCGTCAAGCAGCACGATGGGGCGGAATGCGGACGGCGAGTCCGCCGGGCGCCCCGGTTTCTGGAGCAGGACTAAACGGCCAGATTTCCACTTCGACGGAAACCGGCCCTGCTCCAGACACGCAGTGAGGAGCCCCAACAGTCGGGGCTCGAGGATATCGAGGGCCAGGACCCACGCTCGGCCATGCAGGCCGTCGGGTCCTGGGGCGGTGTTTTTCGCCTGAAGGCGTTTCACCACCGCCCTCAGCTCTTCCCGGGTCACTTCGGGCACGTCGTCGTCCACGTCGGGCTCGACTGCAGGCGGAGCCATTCGGGGAGGTGAGAACTGTCCCTCCCCCATGGGGAACAGAGCACTCACTACTTCCTCGAGGAACTCTGGCTGGAGACTCTGGGTTACCGGGGGGGCCCATTGGCGAAGTTTGCCACGCACCATCCGGTACGGGCGCCCCCACGGGTCCCGATTGAGCGTCTCCAAGAGTTCCTCTTTGGCAAGAGCCTATGCGCGCTCGATGGCCGTCCGGAGGGTGAGCCTTGCGGCTCTGTACCCCTCATGAAGCTCCGCCTCTCTGGGGTCAGCGTCCTGCGCCCGGCGTCGTCTGCGCCTTATCCTGGTGTACTGGCGGCGCGCTGCTACGCAGGCCGCACGCAGCTGCGCGATCTCAGCGTTCCACCAGTACACCTGGCGCTTAGCGTGACGACGCCCCACTCGCGGCATCGCAGCATCGCACATTTGCGACACAGCCGCACGCAGACGCTCTGCCCCGTCCTCGACATCGGCAGGCCTGGCGGGTGTTCTATCGAGCACCCAAGCCTGCACGATGGCAGCCTCATGGAACACCTCGCGGTTGAGGCGTCCAAGAACCCAACGTGGACTGTCCTGCACAGGGTTTCTCGGGACCGACTGTCCCGAGGTCTGGGCGGACACGTCGAACCGAATGTAAAGATGGTCCGACAGTGTCTCCACCCCCTCAAGGACTCTCCAGTCCCGAACACGGCGTGCTATTGCAGGGCTAGCGAACGACACGTCCACTATCGACTCGCCCTGCGGTCGCACGCACGTGCTTGCAGAACCCCTGTTTAGGACGAGCAGGCCGAATGTTATTGCCCACTCTTCCAACACCTCCCCCCTGATGTCCGTCACCGGAGAACCCCAAGCCGTAGATTTGGCATTGAAGTCCCCGAGCACTAGGACGGGGAGAGGGTGGCATCCAAGGACGACGGTGCCCAGTCCTCCAACGAGCGCCTCGAAGTCGGCGAGACTCCACCTTGGGGGTGCATAAACCCCGACCACCACGAAGCTACCGAGACGCGCCGCGACCCACCCTCGGCCCTTTTGGATATTAGCGAGGGTAGGAGAGCCAGCGGCGGGTTGGGTGATAAGAACCACCGAACCGTCACGGTCACACACCCAGGTGTTGTTGGGTGGGACGAAGTACGGCTCGGCCATCACGGCGACGCCTATTGACCACTGTGCCAGGCTCTGGACTAACAGATCCTGCGCTCTGGCACAGTGGTTAAGATTTCCTTGGAGGAAATGGAGTGCCATTATTATTGACACTCCATTTCTACCTCTTTGACCGTTGTCGGTGCCTCCTGGGCAGCGGCCGTACTGGTCGAAGATTGAGAGGGTATCGTACCCCTTTTCTCCTTCCCTCTCTTTCTTCCTTTCTCACGGGAAGAGACAGAAACTGAGCAGGTCTTACTTCCCATGCGGTGTCCGGCCGGTTTACCTGCGCCCGCGCAGATGACACAATGCGGGTCCGCAGCACATCCTACAGCCTTGTGGCCAGGCTGACTACAGCGGTAGCAGAGCTGGCTGCAGTCGACCTCCGCCTTGCATTTGGCAATCACGTGGCCAGGCTGAAGGCATCGGAAGCACCTCTGTGACCGGGTCTCCAGTACCTTAACTCGGGCCGAAACACACCCCACCAATAGCAGCCGGCCGTCATCGATTTTTTTGGCCGTCTCCACCGGACACGAGACCACGGCTGTTCCGGTCCCGTCACTTCCAACACGCAGGCCGTTCGTCTTTATATACTCAGGCGAGCATTCTCCCGCCCGAGCGACAGCCGCAATCAGTTTCTCGGTGGTAACCGACTCGTCCAGGCCTGAAATGCGCACGTCAGCACATTTCATTGGCCTGGACACTTTTACCACCTCCGCCGGAAGGGACGCCCTAAGTTTTTGCGCTAGGGCGTCTGCTTTTGCGCCATTGGTGAGGCCAGGCAACTCAATAAGAGCCGCCCCCGTGGCCGCCTTCTTGTATTTTACTCCCGCGATATCGAGGGAGCTGCGGTCCACCTGTTCCCATGCTTTCGTAAGCACCTCACTATAGGTAACACCCCTCCTCGCCGCTTCCGGCTGCAGGGTCAACACTACAGCCGAAGACTTCGGAGCACGAAGTTTAGGGGCATTGACCTTAGCGGGCGGTGCCTTAGGCTTTACTGCCTTTCTGAGCTTGGGAGCCTTTACGGGCTTGCCACCTTTTCCAACAAGCACCCACTCTACAGCCGGTGCTTTGGTTGCCTCGGAGAAGGTGCGGGGAGCAGGTACCGGATGTTTAGGCGCCACCTTTTGCCTCTTTTTGGCCACCTGTCTCGGAACCTGAGGTGGTGGAGGCTGGACTTCTGGGGCCAGTTCTGGTGCCGAAGCTTGGGGGGCTTTCCGGTCAGCCGCTAGCGGAGGCCGTAATCTCTTTTCTGGGAGGAGCCTGTCCTCCAGAGCCTCGAAACGCGCGCTCATGATGTTGTTCATGGTCTGAATCTGTTGCATCAATAAGCGCGCCATCTCCTCGAATCCTTGACTGGGATCCGGAAGTGTATCTCCGCCTCGAGACTTCGGAAGAGCAGGAAATTCCTCCCTAGGTGCCCTTCTTGCCGGTGTCTTTAGAGGTGCTATGGAAGTAGAGGAGGCATCGGCAGATGTCGAGGGGCGAGCTCCACGTACTTCCTCACGCAGCTTCTCTACCTCCTTGCGGAGGTCTTTCAGCTCCTTCGACTGCCTCGAATACGCCGCTTCGACTTTCTGCAGTTCTTCGGAGGAAGTGCGGGCACTAAACTTGGCGACTGAGTCTATAATAGACTTAGCCGCATCTTTGAGGGCATGTTGGCATGTGCCCTGAAGGTGGCCAGACTTCTTACAGACGGCGAGTATTACTTCGACGTCTCCGGCCACCCTCTCATTCAGCCTAAGAGAGAGCTCCTCTTCAGGGACCTCGGCTATATTTTTCGCCGCCCTTTCGTGCCTAGCACGAGAAGCCAAGACCGCTATCTCTTCCTCAGCAGCTAGCTGGAGTTCCTCCTTTCGAATTCGGTTGAATTCGGCTTTTGCCTGTGACAGGCCCACATATTCCCCGGTTGTTGCAGGACGGCCTCTACCTCTTGTGGTGGCAGGAATTTTACGTTGCCGTCTTCCAGCTGCTGTTTCTTCACCTGAATCCGAAGATAGCACAGTCGCAGAGCGCCTTTCCCTCTTTTTACGCCAGAATCGGCCAGGGGTCGCAGATGTGTTGCTGGAGTCGACTGTAACCATCGTGGCCGCACTTGAGTCGCTGTGAAGAGTCATTTCATCCACAGACTTCCTTCTCTCCAAGACGACCACAGGAACGGCCGCTCCACTGCCGCCATCTCCCTCCCGTCCACCAGGATCAGACGCTAGGTCTTCCCACTGACGTACCGGTAACTCTTCGCAGCTTGAAGATCTGCCGAAAGAGCCACCAACTTCTTCATCCTTATTTTCTTGTGTTTTTTGGTTTTTTTTTGAGGTTAAAATTGAACAATCCAGTTTTGTTCCCACGAGTATGGGGGAAATAAACAGTCCGCCCAAGCAGTGCCCCCTGTACTTGGGTAAGCCTACGCGTAACCCGTCAGAGAGTCGGCCGGTTCTCTGACGGGGGTCGCACTAATGACTGACTTACCCGTCAGCCATGCATCCCCTCGCGGTGCGCCGCCGCTTGAGATTCGGGGTAATTTTTTATTGAGGTTTTCTTCCTCGCGGGCCGGGCGGTTAAGCCAAGCCCCTCGGTCCCAAAGAAGCCGCGAGACGTGACCACGACACTCCGATGGGATAACGAGATCGACGGTAGCGGCAAGGCCAGATGCCCCGCCAGCCTGCCCAACGGTAGGGTTAATACACGCTGGACCCGCCATTGCGTCCATGGCTCTTCCACGGAATCAAGGAAAGCCGACGCCTCCGTGTCAGGATATCCGCCGCCGGCCAGCTTGGCCGACACCCAGGGTGCACCACGTGGAGGTTTCCTGACTTCGCACCCCAACCTTTTTTTTTTTTTTTTTTTTTTCGTGGGGAAATGCATTTACGCATCCCCTCCCTGATGGGCTGGGAGGGATATGTGGGACTCGCCCGGCGCTAGCCGCCGGGAATACCCACTAAAACCCCACGACCTCTTCCTGCGCGTATGTGGCCAGGGCACCGGGAAACAGCGTTAGCATGGCCACCACTACCCTGGTCACGCGCTTGGTCCCCCGGAGATGGAAACTCGGGGGCCCCCGGCTCATTTGAGGTATAAATATCTCGGCTCTTCAGGTAAGCGGCAAGTGCTTCGCCCTCTGCAGTCCTCCTCTAGATATTAAGCACGACCTATGCTAGGAGGGTCGATGGTCTGGGATAGGCCCAAGATGGAACTGGCCATCCCTGTGTCTTCTTCCTCGCCCCGTTCTTCTTCGACGAATTACGGGCGCCTCAGCCGATCTCTCCCTTTCTCTCTCAGCGTCTTCTTTCTGCGACAGGACCACCTCACAGAAAGAAACAGCAGCGTCCCACAGGCTCGTTTCTTCCACCATCAGCCGTACGATGGTTGGAAGCGAGAGATCATCTCCTAAGCTCGTAACCAGCTCTCTTCTTTGGACAGCCCACGCTGGGCATTCCTCTAGCGTATGTTGTGCGGTATCGACTTCACTACTGCAATGGTGGCATCTAGGGGTGGGCTCCTTCCTGGCTATACGGTGCAAGTAATCACCGAAACAGCCGTGGCCTGTCAGGACCTGAACTAGCCGAAAGGTGAGCGACCCATGTTTTCTGTCCTGCCACTTCCGGAACACAGGTCGGACCGCTTCGACTGTTCTAAGGCCTGAGTCGGGAAGTGCCAATTGTTCCTCCCAGGACTGAAGGACAGCTTCTTGCAGCAACCTACGCTTTCTCGCTAGCTCTCTTGGTGTAATGGTCTCTCCTCGCGCTAGTTTCTTTGTGCGCCAAGAAAACAATTGCGCATATGATTGAGCTACCAGTTCCCATGGTGCAGTCCCCGCTAGCAGACATGCCGCCGTATATGACACCGTTCGATAACCGCGTATGCTCCGTAAGGCCATAGTACGATGCAGCTTGCGCACAATAGCTGCGCCGACCGGCGTCCAGCTCGCATGCCAGATCGGTGCCCCATACAGCGTCATTGACCGCACTACATTGGTGTATAGAGAGCGACACCATGGACTGGCTCCGCCAAGATTCGGCAATAAGGATGCCAGGGAAGAGGCACACCGCTGGACTTTTGGTGCCAGTTGTTGGAAATGTGCCTCGAACCTCCAGCAACTGTCGAGTACTATACCAAGATATTTCATGGTAGAGCCTAGCACAATACGGACTCCATTGACGGCAATATGTGTCCCAGAAGGCGGCGCTCTTCGAGGGCCATGGAAGCATATGGCCTGAGTCTTTTCAAGTGCAACGACCAGGCCGAGCCGCTGAATCCTGCCCACAACGAGCGAAGCACTTACTGATGCCAGCTGAATGGCGTCGGAAAAGGTAACCCCGTTAGCCGTGATAAGCGTGTCGTCTGCGTAGCATGTAACAGCGGCACCTGGGAGCAGGGCGCCTCGCAGCACCCAATCGTATCCAATGTTCCACAGGAGTGGTCCAAGGACTGACCCCTGTGGAACACCGCACGATACTTCCCTATGGTGGGTGAGTGAGTCCCGCCCGACGAACCTAACCTTTTTTTTTTTTTTTTTTTTTTTTTTTTTTTCCGTGGGGAAATGCATTTACGCATTCCCTCCCTGATGGGCTGGGAGGGATATGTGGGACACGCCCGGCGCTAGTCGCCGGGAATACCCACTAAAACCCCACGTCCACCTTGTGCGCGTGTGTGGCCAGAGCACCGGGAAACAGCGCTAGCAGAACGGCCGCTACCCTGGTCACGCGCTGGGCCCTCGGAAGGTTGTAACACTCGAAGGCCCCCCGCACGTGCGGCATAGCTGCCGCGGGAAGACACCAATCATGGCGGTTTCGCCGGTTGTAGGCGAACCGACGGCTTCATGCCTGCCTTTGACGAGATGCAGGCTTTGCTTCCAATTGCATGGTCTGCTGGCTTCTTCGCATCGTTACATGCGGGGCAGTGCGGCAAAGCTGAGCACGCAGAAGCTTTGTGGCCCTTTTTACCACACCGGAAACATAGCAGACTGCGGTCTACCTTCGCTCTGCAAGCCCTCCGTATGTGCCCTACTTCAAGGCACCGAAAGCATCTTGGCTCTCGGGGCTCTAGCAGCTTCACTTGGGCTGCTGCCCATCCGAATAGCAGTTGACGCTGCTTTACAATTGTCTGGGCCGTCGTAATCGGGCAGCGCACCCACACAGTGCGTACGCCATAGGGTGTTCTTCGCACTGAACCGACCTTAATTTGGCTTATTGGGCAGCCCCCTTTCTTCGCTATCACGGAACCGACTTCCTCTGCAGTAACTGCATCATCAAGTCCCGAAATTCGCAGTTCTGCGTACTTAACGGGCCTTGACACATTGACTACACCCTCGCCTAGGGCTTCGTCAAAGATAGTTTTAAGCACTTTGGCCAGCTGGTCCGCCTTATGTGTACTTGTGGACCCAGGCACCTCTATTTTACGTGAACCAGTAGCCATCTCCTTAATCTTCAAGAAGGGAATGCCGAGGCTGGTCATGTCCACCTTTCCCTTTGCCACTGACACCACCTTCTCGTAATTGACCCCTTGACTAATTGCTTCTGGCTGGAGCGTGAGCATTACCACCGATGATCGCGGTATGGCTATTTTTGCAGGAGTCTGGACCTTGACTGGTGGAGCTTTGACGGCCGCCGCCTGTGTCTTGACCCCTCGTTTCACCACCATCGACCACGTCGATTCTTCTGGTAAAGGTACAGGTGTAGGAGAAGTATACTGCGTATCTGGGATAGTTTCTACTTCTACTGCCTGTGCCGCCAAAGACTTCTTTCTCTGCTCTTTTCTTCCTCCCTTTTTACTGTTGCCCTTGCCAGGGACGACCACCTGGGCCGGGGCAAATTCTTCGTTTGTCACCTCCCTCTGGACTGCACCACTACCTGTAAGTGGAAACAGCTGTAGGAGCCTCCGCTCGAGAGCGTCAAAAAACTCCTGCATCCGGCGGTCAGTTTCCGACTGTTGTTTTGTTAGCACCTCACTTAACATGCCTATAGTGACCAGGTCCTCTGCACTAGGACTTGGTCTTGGCTGCTCTTGTAGAGGAGCAAGGTCTTTCTTAGTTTGGCTCGCCACATATGACGAAGTTAATCGTCCTGCATCCGTTTCTCCTGTAGCAGACCCGGTTAGAGTGGCTGGTTCTAGCTGATGGATCCGCTGGAGCTCCGCTCTTAGATCTGCGAGCTCTTTACGAAGGGCTTCGATCTCTGCTGAGCGACTGGCTTCTCTCTCTTTGAGTCTCTCGTGTTCCTCGTGCAGTTTTCTGTATTCTTCAGAATTACACATACTAGCTAGTAGTGTTGTGCACTCTGCAATAGAGGTTGCCGCTTCCTCTAAGGCGGTTCGATACACCCCGCCAAGGCTTTCAGTTTCGCCTGCACTGTCTAGGACCACAGCCACCTGATCCATTATCCCATCTTTAAGCTGATAAGCTGTCTGCTCTTGGGGGTTGGGAATGCTTGCAGGTTGTCCCGCCTGCTTTCGTCTGGGTACTGCTTGAGGTTTCGCAGTCTCCGTTTCCGCTGTTGCATGGAGTTCCACTCCTTTGAGCCGCTTGAGCTCGGCTTGTGCCTTAGGTAGGCTGGCACAGTGGCCCGTAGTTGGTGGGCGACTTCGGGTTTGCCGTAGAGCTGAAGCCGGTGAGCAATGGCCCGTCACCCCAGACTCTGGGTCGGAACACTCCGAGGGCGAGCTTGAGGGAGAGAGCGATCGCTCAATATTCTTCCATCGTATGCCGATTGCAGGGACCTCGCTCTCAGAGGCAGTGGCCAAAGTGGCCTCCGAAAGGGTCTCCTGCGGTGGCGTCCGTTCTCTAGGTAATTCAGTCTTCCTTTTATACGTGGCCTTAGTCGTCATGTTTTTTCGAGCATCTGTTGTCGATTTCGTCGCCTTGGTCGTTGTTTTTCTGCTACGCAAAACTTTGCCCCCCCCAGAAAACGTGGGGCAGCCCGGGTCAAGCCCGGGGAGGGATTCTCCCTTGCGGGTACCCTCCTGGGGTAGTTTATTTTTTAGTTTTACGTCCACACTCGTTTTTCCCTTTTCCCCAGTTTGCGGTACGACTGCCGGGACCGGTATAAGACAACCGGCCCCGCCAGCCGCTGTCCGGTACTGGGCCCTTGGGGCTCAAAGTGAGCCCTCATCGGCCCCAGCCCGGTACTAGGAGCGCCGCGCACGTACCACTCCTAGGTCTGGTATCCGCCGCCGGCCAGCTTGGCCGACGCCCAGGGTGCACCACGAGGAGGTTCCAGACATCGCACCCCTAACCCTTAAAATGGGGCTCGAACCGCCATCGCCCGTCCAGGATAAGGCCCAGATATTTCATCTGGGCCCCCACCCGGACGGTATGCCCCCCCACAGAGATGCTCGCCCCAGGAGGCGGGCCGCGACGAGGACCATGAAACATCATGGCCCTGGTCTTCTCGGCCGCAACCCTGAGGCCGAGCATCTCTATACGCCTGACCACAAGGGCTGTACCCTCTGTGGCCAGGCGTGCCACCTCCCTCCATTCTCTGCCTTGGGCTACGACGAGGATGTCGTCCGCGTAGCAAAGCAGGCGTACTCCACTGGGGAGCACGCCCGCCGCGTCGCGGAGCACCCAGTCGTAGCCCACGTTCCACAGGAGCGGTCCCAAGACCGACCCCTGTGGAACCCCACACGCAGTTGGACGCCGGACCACGGCGCCCCGCCTATCGGCGTAGATGATCTCCCGGTTGCGGAGATAATCCTCCAACAGCCGCCGCAGGTACAGGGGCACCCCGAAATATCGGAGTGCCTCCTGTATCACTCCATGCGGCAGGCTGTTGAAGGCGTTGGCGATGTCCAAGGACACCGCCAACAGCCTATCTCCCCGGGAGACCGCCTCCGCCGACCACCCTTTTAAGGTCATAAGGGCGCCGATGGTCGAGCGCCCATTCCGAAAACCGAACTGCCCGTCCGAGAAGTTCGGCCCTACTTGGTCGATGTGCCGGATGACACGAGAAGCCACTATCCTCTCTAGTAGCTTGCCCGTGTCATCCAGCAACACCAGCGGCCGATACGCGGACGGGCAGTCCGCAGGGCGGCCCTCCTTTGTGAGAAGGCAGAGCCGCCCTTCCTTCCAAGGCTTCGGGAACCGTCCGACTCGGATACACCGGTCGAACAGTTCCCGAAGCTGTCCACCCATGTGGCCCAATGAGAGGGCCAACACCTTCCCCGGGACCCCATCGGGGCCGGGGGCTTTCCGCCTGTTGCGGAGCCGCTTTACCACCGTTTCCATCTCCTCATCAGAGATGAGGGGAGGAACGGTGGCTACCTCCGTCCCGGCCCTACCAGAGGGAGGGGGCATGGGAGGTGGAACAAACCCTGGAGGGTCGCAGGGAAACAATGTCCCCACGACCCTCTCTAGTACGTCTGGGTGGAGAGTCCCCGTTGGTGGAGGCGCCCGGGCCCGAAACTTGTCTCGGGCCATTTTATATGGGCGCCCCCATGGGTTCCTCTCCACCTCCTGGAGAAGCTCCTCCCATCCCCCATCCTTGGCCCGGCTTATGGCAATCTGCAGGGAGATTTTACACTCCCTGTAGATGCCATAAAGCCGGGCCTCCTCTGTGGGGTCCCGCGGCCCCCGACGTCGGCGAAAACGCCCGAAGGCCCTTCGCGCCGCGGAGCAGGCCGCACGGAGCTCACCCAGCTCCGGCGACCACCAGTAAACCGCCCGCCTACGCGGGCGGTTATAGCTCCGCGGCATCGACGCGTCACACACCTCCGTTAACGACTCTCGAAAACGGAGGGCGGACGCGTCGATTCCTTCACTCTGAGGCGGCCATCTCCAGCTCTGGATAATGGCCGCCTCCTCAGCTAGCTCCCGGTTGAGGGAGCAGAGGGCCCAGCGCGGGAACGGCGTCCCCCGGGGGGGCGAGCTCCCGTGTCAGCTTCGGAGGTGGAGACTTCAAATCTGATATATCTGTGATCAGATAGAGTCTCCACCTCCTCCAGCACACGCCACCCCCGGACACGGCGCGCGTCAGGCGGGGAGGCGAACGATACGTCCACCACCGAGCCCCCGTTCTGTCGCACGCACGTGTACGCCGTTCCCCTGTTGAGGAGGGACAATCCAACCTCGACTGCCCACTCCTCAACCGCCAGACCTCGCAGGTCCGTGGTCACCGCTCCCCACGTCCTAGACTTGGCGTTCAAGTCGCCAAGTAGGACGACGGGGAGCGGCGACAGCCGCCTAACCGCAGGCCCCAGGGAGCTGAGAAATCTCTCAAACTCCACCAGGGCCCGGTTGGGGGAGAAGTACACGCCGACTAGCGCATACTCCCCCCAGACGGCTGTCACGAACCCGCTGCCCCTCTCTCGAACCGAGATAGTCGTTCCCGGACAGTAGATCGCCACGGAACCGTCCAGATCCCCAGCCCAGCTGTTCTGGGTCGGGACATGGTACGGCTCCGCGGCGATCACCACACCAATACCCCACTCCGCCGCTGACTGGACCATTAGATCCTGTGCAGCAGCGGAGTGGTTCACATTAGTTTGGAGGCAGCTGACTTGGACGTACTCCATTACGTTTCCATGTCAGCTGCCTCCTGCCTAGGGCTCTCCGTGCACGCTGAAGGCGTAGGGACTACGCCCTCTAATGTAGTCCCATGTGCGGGGAGCGTTCTTACTTCAGGCGCAGAGACCACGCCCTCCCGGCTAGCCCCGGGTGCGGGGGCAGACCGTTTCTTAATGAAGGGGGGCTTGCAGTTTGCCCCCCCCATATAGTGTGTCGCCGGTCTCCCTGCGTCGGCGCACACGGCACAGTGGAGCTTTTCAGCTCCACAATCCTGTGCCGTATGTCCCTCCTTCCCGCACCGGAAACAGAGGGCACTCCTCTGCACCCCTGATGGACACAAAGCACCAGTGTGGCCCAGACCCATGCACCGGAAGCAACGTAACGGCTTCTCTTCCAGTGCCTGGATTCGGGCCCCGGTCCAGCCCACCTCCAGACGTCCCACCTCTATTAGGCATCTGGCCGAGCTTACTGGAAGGACGAGATGAAGCACTCCCCCATTCCAGCTCCCGTACCTGATGCTGCCCGCCCGAATCAGTTCTTTCGGGCAGCCAGTCTTTTTCCTAATGGCCTCTAATACCTCGCCAACCTCAACTGTCTCATCGAGACCGACAACCCTAATATCAGCCTTCTTGACGGGCCTTGTCACCACAGCCACGTCAGTTAACGCCGCCTTTAACTGCAGTGCCAAGGCCTCGGCTTTCTCCCGACCACCGTCGCCTGAGATCTCGATGATCCGAGCGCCAGTGGCCGTTTCCCGCATTTTAAGGTTGTCGATCCCAATTGCCGACGGTTGTATCACCTCTTTTGCGCTGATCAGTGCCGACCGGTAACTGACCCCCTTCGCTAGTGCCTCTGGGCGGAGCGTTACTACCACTGCCTCCGAGGAAGCTATCGAGGGCAGCTTAGGCAGAGCCTTCGTCGCAGTCCTACCCTTTTGCGATGTCATAGCCGCAGCAGGCGCCGCGACCTGTGGGACGTCCTTCTTCTTTTTTTTTGGTCGACGTGCTACCACCGACCACGGCTCCGCTATTGACACTTCTCCCCCAGGTCGCGCGTCCACATTCGGCAGCGGAGCCCATTCCACTCCCAACGGAGGGGCTGGAGCAGAATCGACCGGCGCCTGCGGCGCAGTTGGTACCGGATTCAAGGGGTTCGGCGTCTGCGATATCCCTGGCGCCGAAGTCCCAGAGCCCTTCTTTTTCTTGGGGGGCGGTTGGCTCCCATCACAGACACCTGTTGTTGTTGGAGGCTTCAGCGGTAATTGTTGCGACAGGAGCTTTCCTTCCAAATCCACGAAGCGGGCATCAATCTGGCCCACAGTGGTTTGGAAGGAGCGCTCTAAACCGCCTACTGCCTCCAGCAACTCCTGCAGCTGTTGGACTACCGACTCCGCCTGTGCAGGAGGAGGAGGTAGTGCAGCCTTACGATTGACCTCCTGTCTCCAGGCCTTTAGCTGCTCTCGGAGGTCATCCACCTGCCGGCGGAGGACTCGAGTTTCCCGTCGAAGGCGCGCAGTCTCATCTGTATCCGTTCGGAGGAGAAGCACATCCACTACATCCATTAGGCCCTTCGCCGCACACTTTAACTGTCTGATACAGGGCCCACTGAGATGCCCTGACTTTTGGCAAACGTTAAGAATGCTCTCGACTTCACGGCCAGCAAGAGATCGCACCTGGTCCGTGTCCAGCACGTCAAGATCCATTTTGGGCTTTACAGTGGACTTTTCCACCTGCACTTCCTGCACTTCCTGCACTTTGTGTCCCGTATCTTTGGAAAGCACTCTTTCGACAGCTTCAGTCACGCTACCAGCTGACGCGTGTCGAGCACCACCAGCATTGCCAGGGTAAGTTCTTAGCTTACCCCTCCGCGCAGTGTTTTGCTTAGGGACCTCCAATAGATCCCTCTCCACCTCGTTATCGTCCTTGCGGTCTTCAAATGACCGCTTGGAGGATGTCCCAACACCCCCCGAAACAGCCGGAAGCATCCCTAGCGAATAGTCCGCCGATTCTTCATAATATACGTCTACAACTTCCACCTCATTGTCAGAATCAACAGCCGACATTTATCCAGGCTTCCAGATAAAGGGGTATCACCCCCTATCTCCAAACGAGGATCCAATCAGCAATTAATTCCAGTCCACGAGAAAAACAAAATCCGATATAACTATTCCGCCAAAGTCCAAAAAGAAGGAAATCCAACCAAATCCGTGTGAGAAGCCGAGTCGTTAGAACAAAAAGGGAATAAAAACAACACAGACAAACACACCAACACAAAGAAAACCAAAAGCATCGACAACCGAATATATCTAGACGACCAACCTACTAAGCAGACGACACCTACTAAGCAGACGACAACCTTTTTTTTTTTTTTTTTTTTTTTTTTTTTAACGTGGAGAAATCCATTTATGGATACCCTCTCGCCTCGGGGGGGGGACGAGAGGGTTATGTGGGACTCACCCGGTGTGAACCGGGAATACCCACTAAAACTCCACGGTGTACCTCTACCGCGTGAATTGGGACGACACGGGTTCGAGCTAACAATCACCACGTCACCCCAGCGGCTCGCCCTAATTGGGCCCCGGCGCTAAAGAGGAACAGTTTGGTACACCCCAACTGTCCCCCAGACGGCTGAACCAGTGCAATAGGAAGACGGGCCCCCCGACCCACCTCCCCTTGGCTCAGCGCGGATAGTAGAAGGAGGTGTATGACACCCTCAACTACCACCCTCGTCTACGCGAGGCCCTATGGAGGCCTTGACGGCACAGGTCGTGCTCCTGCTTTCTTGGAGAGGGGTGGCCGACATTTGGCTCCCCCCATGTAGTGCTCAGCTGGGCGTCCGGCATCGGCACACAGGGCGCAGTTGAGCTTTGTTGCCGTACATTCAACCACCCTGTGACCAGCCTGCCCGCACTTGAAACACAATTTCCCTCTGTCTGTATTAGATGGGCAGAGTTTACGGGTATGGCCTACACCCATGCACTGAAAACAGCGCATGGGTCGACTTTCTAGGAGGCGTACCCGTGCAGTATTCCACCCAACTTTGAGACGACCTGTTTCAGCCAGAACCTTCGCAGAAGTGGCAGGGAGCGAAAGGTAGACTGCTCCTCTACCTCTACCGCAAGGCCATATCTCACCAGCTCTAATATGCGTCGTTTCGCAGCCGCCTTTTAATGCTGCTGCCGCAACAACGTCCTGGACAGACACTGTCTCGTCCAACCCGATAATGCGGATGCCAACCTTTTTGATAGGCTGGGCTACTGTGACCACATCATCAAGTGCCGACCGTAGGTTCTGGACCAATTTGGTGGCTCGTTCTGCAGACTGAGCACCAGGAATTTCAAGAATCCTAGCCCCCGTAGCAGTATGTCGAAGCGCTAAATCAAAGTCCAGCTCCGACTGCGGGATTTTTTCCCGTGCCAATAATAGGACCTGCCGATAATCCATCCCGTCTGCTACCGCTTTAGGTCGCAGCGTTATTACAACCGCGGCCGAGCGCGGTGTCGAAGGAGATTTAGCTTTAGCCTTGGTTGTAGCCTTAGCCTTAGCTTTGATTTTCGGCACTTCACGAGGAGCAGGAGCAGTTTTTATAGGCGCCTTCTGCTTCCCCGGAGTAGAATTTTTTTTTATAGTCTTCTTACGGCGAGTGACTGTGGTCCACTCCGCCGCACTAGATGTTGTTGGTGCTGGAGTGGAGACACACACCGGTAAATCGATGTTGCCCTCTGTCACAGGATCCTGTATCGGAGTAGTTGACACGGAAACCGCTTGAGTCATCTTAGACCTACATGGATTTTGTCCTTCTCTTGTCTCAAAACGAGCATTTATAACTCTCTCAAGAGACACGCGGAGCGAGCGTTCCATCTGCGTGAAATATTCAGCCATCACCCCCAGCAAAGAGGAGGGTAAGGTATCCGTCGATTCCTGATTACAGGGTACTGGTTCCGCTTGTGATAGTGCTGATGGTGGTGGTGGTGGTAGTGCTACCTGCGCAGCGCGCAACTCTGCATTTTCAACCTGCAGCTCCTTTACCTCCTCGCGACTCTTGCGTAACTCCCGTCGAAGGCAGAGAGTCTCCGTCTCCACCGTCCGCGTTAGGGCGGTATCGACCACCTCTTTCAAAGTCCGGGCTGCCACCTTCAAGTCCCGGACATACCCTCCTTTTAAGTTTTTGGACTTACTGCTGACGTTGTAAATCGCCGCCACCATAGTCTCCGTTAGCAACCTCAGTTTTGCTGGGTCAAGAAGCTCGATGTCCTGAGGGACCCACAAAGCTTCGGAGGCCGGCACGTACAATTCCCGGAGTTCGTCTGTCTCAATAATTCCCGTCTTCTCCGGGTTGTTTTCGCATTCCGCTCGCAATACGCTACCTGGTGCGCTGGCCAAGAGAGCGTCGATAGTTGCATCTCTCTGGAGCACAACTAAGGGTGTAGCGCAAATGAGATCCATTGCTAGATTCGTCATGTTATTGTCATCATCGGTTGTCCGTTTGCATGCCAAGGTCTGTTTGTTTACTGAACTGCGCAAAATTCTGCCCCCCCCAGAGAACGTGGGGCAGCTCGAGCCGGGCTCGAGGAGGGATTCTCCCTTACGGGTACCCTCCTGGGGTATTTCCTTTTTTGATTTTGCACCTTCCATTCTTTCTTTACTTGTCCCCTCTAGTTTGCGGTACGCCTGCCGAGGTCGGTACGAAATCACCGATCCCGCCAGCCGCTGCCCGGAACTGGGCCCTTGGGGCTCAATGTGAGCCCTCATCGGCCCCAGCCCGGTACTGAGAGCGCCGCGCACATACCACTCTCAGGTCAGAATATCCGCCGCCGGCCAGCTTGGCCGACGCCCAGGGTGCACCACGTGGAGGTTTCCTGACTTCGCACCCCAAGCAGACGACAACCTAACCTAACCTAACCTTTTTTTTTTTTTTTTTTTTTTTTTTTAACGTGGAGAAATCCGTTTATGGATACCCTCTCGCCCCGGGGGGGACGAGCGGGTTATGTGGGACTCACCCGGTGCGAACCGGGAATACCCACTAAAACTCCACGGTGTACCTCTGCTGCATAAATTGGGGCGACCCGGGTCCAAACTGGTAATCACCGCGTCGCCCCTGCAGCTGGCCCAACTTGGCCCCGGCGCTAAAGAGGGACAGCTTGGTACACCCCAACTGTCCCCCAGACGGCTGAACCAGTGCAATGGGATGGCGGGCCCCCCGACCCATCTTCCCTTGGCTCAGCACGGATGATAGAAGGAGATGCAAAAGCTCCCCCAACTACCATCCTCGTCTACGCACTTCCTTACGGAGGTCGTGGCGGCACTGGTAGTGCCCCACCCTGTTTCTTCATGGGAGGTGGCCGACACTTGGCGCCCCCCATGAAATGTTCCGCCGGCTTTCCTGCTTCTGTACACACGGCGCAGTGCAGCTTAGAAGCAGTGCACTGTTGCGCCATGTGACCAAGCTCCCCACATCGGAAGCACATGCCCGACCTGTCAACCGCAGATGTGCAGACGGCCTTAGTATGACCCACGCCCATACACCGGTAACACCGCAACGGTTTTTGTTCCAGTATATGGACGCGAGCTGTACTTAAACCGACACTAAGTCGGCCCCCCACTACGAGTGATTTCACTGCGGCAACAGGAAGGGACATGTGTATCCCACCAATGCACCCCCTCATAGGTCGGATTTCACCGACCCGAATGTCCTCCGGCAAGCATTTGGCCTTAGTAGCAGCCGCAGCAACTACTTCCTCCCGCGTCACGGAGTCATCCAGCCCGACGATACGAACGTCCGCCAGCTTGACTGGTCTAGTCACACTGACTACGTCCGCTAATGCCGTCTGGAGACTCCGTGCTAGCAAGTCCGCCTGTTCAGGCCCGCGAGGGCCAGGAATCTCGATGGCTCGGGCACCTGTTTTGGTCTCCCGAACCGAAATCTCCTCAATACCCAAGGCGGGCAGGTCCATCGCCAGCTTAGCCCGCGATAAGGCCGCCTTATATGTTACCCCCTGAGCCACAGCGTCAGGCTGCAGCGTGAGCACCACCGCAGCTGAGCGTGGAGCCGAGGGAACCTTAGGCTTGGGCTTCTGCCCAGGCACACACTTTCGCGGTGCGGAGACTACTGTCGCCGTCGCCTTGGGAGCAGCAGACACTGACTCCTTTGCCATCTTCTTTTTACCACGCCGGACTACAGTGCTCCACGAAGGGTCAGCTGCAGCCGGCGCAGCATCCACAACCACCGGCGTCCTCCGAGACTTAATTCGAGCCGCTCGAGGCGCTGGAATGACTCGGGGCGCGGGTTTGGATCCGGGTGGTCTGGGTCCATGAGACTCTTTGTTTGCCGCTAGAGGAGGACGAAGAATGCGACTCTCAAGCATACCCAGGCGTGCGCTTATCTCCTCCAGAGATTTCTGGGTAGACAGCTGCAAGCCATGGATAGCTTCGGCTACACCTCCGTCACTCCGCGACTCTCCCTCTTGGTCCGGCAAGGGTACCGTAGCAGCCGCCGTTAAAATTAAACCCTCTTTCTCCTGACGCAAGGCCCGAATCTCCGCCTTGTCCTCAGCGAGTTCACGACGGAGAGTCGAGACCATGCGCCGGAGGCAGAGGGTCTCTTCCGTCACCGTACGGGTCAACGCCACGGTGACCACATCTTTCAAGGCCCTTGCTGCGTCCTTGAGGTCCCTGATACACCCTCCTTGTAGGTGCCCGCTCACCCTACACACATCGTGTATCAGTTGGACACTATCTTCAGCAAGGGCCCTCATACTTGCTGGGTCCATGACGTCAACGTCAAAGACCCGCGCATGCTGCTCGTCATCCGATATATCCGCGTGCTTGGAGCCCGCCGATGTTCCGGGCTCACGCGCCTTACCCCTCCGGGCCGTCGGTATCTTCGGGACTACAACCGGGTCCAACTCACTATCCAGCGGCTGCTCTATGGTCCGCTTTCGTGATTGAGTCCCGTCACTGTGGAAGCTAACTGCTTCATTACCCCCCCCTTCCCAAAAACGTAAAACAAATTGATTTTTATTGGGTTCGCTCATTACTTATCCCACGAGTATGGGGGAAGTATTCGGTCCACCCGGGCAGTGCCCCCTGTACCCGGGTAAGCCAAGGTGTAACCCGTCAAGGAATCGGCCGGTTCCCTGACGGGGGTCGCACTAGTGACTGGCCACCTGCCAGCCACGCATCCCCTCACGGTGCGCCGCCGCTTGGGATTAGGGTTATTTTTTAGAGAGGTTTTCTTCCTCGCGGGCCGGGCGGTTAAGCCAAGCCCCTCGGTCTCGTCGAAGCCGCGAGACATGACCACGACACTCCGACGAGATTACGAGTTTGTTGGCGGTGTGGATACCCACTTGTCCGACGGCAGGGTGAGTGCACGTCGGACCCGCCAACGACTGCTCCGTCGGCTGCTCCCTCTGATGAACAGAGGGATGACAGCGAGAAGCCCCAACCCCCCCTGTCAGGTATCAGCCGCCGACCGTGAAGCGGTCGACGTTGCCCAGGGTGCACCACGTGGAGGTTCCTGACACCGCACCCCAACCTAACCTAACCTTTTTTTTTTTTTTAACGTGGGGAAATGCATTTACGCATCCCCTCCCAGCCCGGGGGGACCAGGAGGAGTATGTGGGACTCACCCGGTGCGAACCGCGAATACCCACTAAAACTCCACGGTGTACCTCTGCTGCATAAATTGGGGCGACCCGGGTCCAAGCTGGTAATCACCGCGTCGCCCCTGCAGCTGGCCAACTTGGCCACGGCGCTAAAGAGGGACAGCTTGGTACACCCCAACTGTCCCCCAGACGGCTGAACCAGTGCAATGGGAAGCTGGGCCCCCCGACCCATCTCCCCTTGGCTCAGCGCGGATAGTAGGAGGAGGTGAATGACACCCTCAACTACCA
Organism: Actias luna; assembly: GCA_039707435.1. NCBI lineage: Eukaryota > Metazoa > Arthropoda > Insecta > Lepidoptera > Saturniidae > Actias > Actias luna. The sequence goes on along the minus strand of JAZHAC010000022.1, from coordinate 17,399,046 downwards.
TCCTCGTCTATGCGAGGCCCTATGGAGGCCTTGACGGCACAGGTCGTGCTCCTGCGATCTTGGAGAGGGGTGGCCGACACTTGGCTCCTCCCATATAGTGCTCTGCCGGGCGCCCGGATTCGGCACACAGGGCGCAGTTGAGCTTCGTTGCCGAACACTCAGCGGCCCTGTGGCCAGCCTGCCCACATCGGAAGCATAGACCTCCTCTGTCTACAGTAGACGGGCAGAGTGGACGAGTATGGCCTATACCCATGCACCGGAAACAGCGCATGGGTCGATTCTCCATAAGGCGTACTCGTGCCGTACTCCACCCAATCTTCAGACGCCCTGCTTCGGCAAGAGCTTTAGCAGCAGTAGCCGGGAGCGAGAGATGGAGCGCTCTTACACCCCTTCCACAAGTCCAAAAATTACCAGCCTTTATTTGGGCTGTCTCACAGCCACCTTTTTGTGCCGCCGCCGTAATCACTTCTTCAAGCGACACTGAGTCGTCCAGCCGTAAGACGCGGACTCCAATCTTTTTTACGGGCCGGGTTATTGTAGCCACGTCATCGAGTGCTGCCTTGAGGTAATTGGCCAGCCTATCTGCTTGTTCTGCACTCTGGGTACCAGGAATTTCTATAATTTTGGCACCTGTAGCAGACTGTCGTAGAGCCATCTCAAAATCCACCTCCGACGGTGGGATTGTCTCTCGCGCCCTCAGGAGGGCCTGCGCATAGCTAAGCCCCTCTGCCACCGCGTCAGTTCGTAGCGTAATAACAACAGCGGCCGAGCGCGGTGCCGCAGGGGGTTTGGCCTTAGTTTTTGATTTTGGCCTACTCCTAGGAGGGGCGGGAGTAATTACTGGAGCTGATTCCTGCGTCGATGGTGTGGACCTCGTCTTCTTGGCCTTGCTACGCTTTTTGCGACGAGTGACTGTCGTCCACTCTGCCCCTCTAGCTGCCGTTGGCATTGTGATGGGTCCAGAAGCTGCTGGTTCAGTCCGTTCTACCGTGGGAGCCTGTTCGGGAGACATATTCGTCACGAACGTTGTAGGAGGCTCAGGCCTAGATGGAATCAGGCCTTCAAGAGCTTCAAAGCGAGCATTTATGACCCCCTCTAGTGATTTCAACCTAACCTTTTTTTTTTTTTTTTTTTTTTTTACGGGGGGAAAATCCTCATGGATACCCGGCCGCGCGGGGGCGCAACCGGGTTATGCCGGACTCCTACCGGCTAAAAACCCCCCGGTACTCCCGCATCGTCTTCAGGGAGGGGGACTGGGAAAACCGGCTTAGCCTTAACTTCCAGTCCCCCGCCGACGATCGCCCGCCCTCATGGCGGGCCCTTCACGCCCCCCCCTACAGGGAGGGGCCGCGGGAATGACTGTGAGTACCCAGTCATTCCCGCCCGGCGAGGTGGTGGATAGTTTCAAGTGCGGGAGAAGGCACCCCCGCGCCTATCCCCCGCTATCCACCACCAGGGGGTGGGAAACGGCGATCGTACGCACGCCGCTTCCCTCCCCCTCTCCGCCTGCGGAGCGGCGCCGCGAGAGGATCGTCTTCCCGCGCCCGCTCCGCCGCCTCCTTCTGCGACATCACTTCTTCGCAGAAGGAGGCGAAAGCCGCCCAGGACTCCTCACTCTGCAGCATGGATTTTACTACGCTGGGGAGTGAGAGGTCCTGCCCAACCACCGCCGTCAGATCGCGGCGCTGCTCGGACCAGGCCGGGCACACTTCCAGTGTGTGCCGTGCCGTGTCCTCCGCAGCGCCGCAGTCGTGGCACGCTGGGGTTTCCTCCCTCCGTATTCGGTGCAGGTGGGATCCGAAACATCCATGCCCGGACAACACCTGCACCTGACGGAACGAGAGGAAACCGTGGGACCGCCCGAGCCAGTCCTGCAGGACCGGCCCGATCGCGTCCAACGTCCAGCGGCCGAAGACGGCGGTGGCGAGGTCCGCTGTCCAATGGTGGACGACGGCTTCCTTCGCCTCGCGGCGTACGGCCTCCCGTTCTTCCGCGGCGGGGTGCTCACCGAGAGCCCTCCGCCGCGCCGTCCACTCGTACACCCTGGCGAGCACCCACGCCTCGAGCTCCCAAGGCGGGGTGCCAGCCAGGGCGCACGCCGCCGCGAGACCTACCGAGCGGTAGGCTCTCGCGACCCGCTGGGCTATGGCCCTTTGGGGCCTCCGTAGGGCGGTGGCGTTTTCCCTTCGGTGGAGGGAGTCCGCCCAGATGGGGGCCCCGTAAAGGGCCATACTCTTCAGGATGCCGGCATACAAATGCCGGCATCTCGCCCTCGGCCCCCCCAGATTTGGGAGGAGCCATGCGAGGGCGCCCGCCGTTTTTAGCAGGCGGCGCGACAGCTCGCTGAAATGCGGGCCGAAGCGCCACCTGCTGTCGAGCACAAGGCCCAGATACTTCATCTGGGCCTTGACCTCGACCCTGACGCCCTGGACCACGATGTGGGCGTCAGGGGGGGTGCGCTGCCGAGGCCCGTGGAAGAACACGGCCTCGGTCTTGCCCAGCGCCACCCCCAATCCTAGGCGGCGGATCCTTTCTGCGACCAAGGATCCGCCCGCCGAGGCCAGACTGGCCGCCTCCCTGTAGTCCCTCCCCCGGGCTGTGAGGAGAGTGTCATCTGCATAGCATATGACACTCGTGCCACGGAGGAGGGCGCCCCGCAGGAGCCAGTCGAATCCGATGTTCCACAGGAGGGGTCCGAGCACGGACCCCTGTGGAACACCGGACTCTGCGCCGTACCGCCTCATCCTGGCCTCGCTGTCGACGAGGAGGACCACCCGGTCCTCCAAGTAGTCGGCCAGGAGTCGGCGCAGGTACGGAGGCACCCCGTGATACCGGAGTGCCTCCAAAATGGTCGTGTGGGGGATGGAGTTAAAGGCGTTGGCTATGTCGAATGACACAGCCAAAACCCCGTCCCCCGCCTCGACGGCCTCCCGCACCTGGCCCTTGAGTAGGGCCAGCGCGTCGATTGTCGAACGCCCCCTTCGAAAGCCGAATTGGGCGTTCGACAAATCCGGCCCCACCACCTGCAGGTGGCCGTTCAGCCGGGCGGCGACGACCCCCTCGAACAACTTACCGACCTCATCGAGCAGAACGATGGGTCGGTATGCCGAGGGGGAGTCCGCGGGGCGATTCTCCTTTTGGAGGAGGCACAGCTGCCCCTCCTTCCACAGTTTCGGGAACCTCCCAGTCGTGAGACACGAACTGAAGAGGTCCCGAAACCTTCCCTCCATCTTGGGGGCGGCGATGGCCACCACCCGTGCGGGAACACCGTCCGGTCCAGGGGCCGTCTTCTTCGCGCGGAGGCGTATAGTCCCCGCGCGAAACTCCTCGGCCGTGACCGGCGGTATCTCCTCTTCGGGCGGCGCCGCCCCCCGCGGCGGGTCCATTGCTGGTGGGGTGAAGTGGGTCCTGGGCGGGAACAGGGACCGGACCACCCCATCCAGCAATGTCGGCTCGAGGGTCTCCGTTAGGGGGGGACCGAAGGGGCGCAGTTTGTTCCGCGCCGCCTTGTATGGCCTCCCGTAGGGGTCCCTATCGAGACCCTCGAGCATCTCGGCCCGCGCCGCATCGTCGGCAGCGCGTATCGCCGACTTGAGGACCGCCTTCGCCTCAACATACGCGGCGTAGAGGCAGTCCTCGTTCGCCGCGTCTCGGGCGCTGCGCCGCCGACTCCGCGTGTATGCCCGCCTGGCCGCCACGCAGGCGGCCCGGAGCCCCGCCAGCTCCTCGGACCACCAATACACGGCCCGACGGGGGGCCGGACGGCGGGACCGAGGCATGCTAAAGTCGCATACCTCGGTCAGGGACCCTCTCAGCGCCGCCGCCGCGGCGTCCACGTCCAAGACTTCGGCTCGGGGCGTGAGCCAGTCCTGGAGGAACGCCGCCTCCTCAGCCGCCTCCCTGTCTAGGCGGGTGAGAGCCCACCGAGGGAAAGGGGACTGGCCCGAGCGGGCCATCCCCCTAGGGCTCTGGGTGGAGACATCGAACCGCACGTAGCGGTGGTCCGACATGGTCTCCACCATCTCCACCCGCCAGTCCACGACGCGGGCGGCAAGCAAGGGAGTGGCGAACGACACGTCCACCACGGACCCTCCCTGCTGCCGCACACACGTGTGGACTGTCCCTCTGTTCAGGAGGGACAGACCGGTCGAGGCCGCCCAAAACTCCACGGCGCGGCCCCGGATGTTGCAGGAGGCGGCTGAGTTGCCCCATGCCCCCGACTTGGCGTTCAGGTCGCCCAGGACGACGACCTGACGCGGCGCTGCCCGCCCGACCACTGCCGTGAGGACTTCGAGAAAGTTCTCGAAGTCCGACAGAGGCCGGTTTGGGGAGAAATAGACCCCCACCAGGGCCATTTCTCCCCCCCACGCGGCGGCCACGTAACCCGGTCCCCTCTCTAAGAGCGAGAGGGGAGGGGAGTCCGTGGAGGACCGCGGCACTAGTGCCACCAAGCCGTCCGAGTCACCCAGCCAACTGCCGGGGACCGAGTACGGCTCGGCGACCACCGCCACGTCCACCAACCACTCAGCCATGGACTGCATGAGCAGGTCCTGGGCTGCTCTGCAGTGGTTGGTGATTTCAACCTTTTTTTTTTTTTTTTTTTTTTTTTTTAACGTGGGGAAATGCATTTACGCATCCCCTCCCAGCCCGGGGGGGCCAGGAGGGGTATGTGGGACTCGCCCGGCGCTAGTCGCCGAGAATACCCACTAAAACCCCACGGTACCGTCCACCGTATATCCAGGGCGACCCGAGATCGTGCAGCGCATTCTACCACGTCGCCCCGGCGGTCGGCCCGGCATGATGTTAAGCCGGGCCCCATCTTGCAGCCTGGTACTGGCTGCCCTTTCCTTCCGATGAGCCAAGTGCAATGAAGGGCAGATCCCCCGATCCACCCTCTTTGGCCCATCTATGGCGGAGGAAGAGCACGGATGAACCGGCCCCTCCTACCACCTCCGCGTCTTATGCGGAGAGGGTGTCCGTGCGGATCAGCCTCACGGGCCCTCTCCGCGGCCTCCTTTTGCGAGATTACGTCCTCGCAAAAGGAAGCCATCGCCGACCACACCTCCTCACTGTCAACCATTGCCCTAACAATATTGGGGAGGAGCAACTCTCCTCCCACCGCAGCCACTAGTATACGGCGTTGCTCCTCCCACGCCGGACACTCCACCAGTGTGTGGTGGGCTGTGTCGACACTCGCATCGCAATGATGGCAAGCTGCGCTCGGCTCCCTCCGAGCTATCCGGTGCAAGTATTGCCCAAAGCAACCATGCCCGGACAGCACCTGCACCATCCTGAACGTCAAGGAGCCGAACGCTCGCTTGCACCATTCTTGAAGGACCGGGCGAACGGCGTCGATCGTATGACGACCGTAACGCGCGCTCGCCAGGTCCTCCGTCCATCGCCGCATCACTTCACTTTGGGCCTGTCGCCGAACCGCTTTTATCTCTCTGGGAGCCGGAGGCTCCCCTCTTTCTTTCCTCGCCGCCGTGAACTGGTACACGGCGGTGAGCACTACAGCCTCTAGCTCCCATGGCGGGGAGCCGGCAAGAGTAAAAGCCGCCGCCGAGGACACCGACCGGTATCCTCGAATCGCCCTCAGCGCCACAACACGCTGCGCTGCACATAGTGCGCGCTTGTTGGCTGCGCTGAGGGCGTCTACCCACAACGGTGCCCCGTATACGGCCATACTCCTGACGACTCCCGCAAACAGCCGTCGGCAGCAGGCCCCCGGTCCTCCAACGTTAGGAAGAAGCCTTCCAAGGGCCGCGGCAGTTCCCACAATCCGCGGCCCAAGCTTCTCAAAATGAGGCTCGAACCTCCACCTCCCGTCTAAAGTGAGCCCTAAATGCCTCATATGAGGCCCTACCCTGACTCTCTGGCCGTCCACCAGAATGTTGGCCCCCGGAGGCGGTCCCCTTCGAGGTCCATGAAAAAGCATGGCTTCCGTCTTTTCGACCGCCACTTTGAGACCCAACATTCTGATGCGACCAATAACACCACCCACTGCCTCGGAAGCCCGATGCGATAGCTCCTCCCATTCCCTTCCCTGGGCCACGACTAAAGTGTCATCCGCATAACATAGGATACGCACCCCTGGGGGTAACGTACCACGGAGCACCCAGTCGTAGCCCAGGTTCCACAGGAGCGGCCCCAGGACCGACCCCTGCGGAACTCCACACCTGACTTCCTGACGGATCATCATCCCTCTGCTGTCCACGAAGGACACACTCCGCCCGCGGAGGTAGTCCCTCAACAATCTGCGAAGGTACAGGGGTATTCCAAAATATTGGAGTGCCTCCTGTATTACTTCATATGGCAGACTATTGAAGGCGTTGGCGATGTCAAGAGACACCGCCAACAACCTACCCCCGCTGTTTGTTACCTCCGTGGACAGCTTTTTTAAAGCCATCAAGGCGTCTACCGCTGATCGGCCAGCCCGAAAGCCATACTGCTGATCGGACAGCATCGGCCCCGTCTCCTCAATGTGCCGGACGACACGGGAGGCTATCACCCTCTCAAACATCTTTCCCGCATCGTCCAGCAACACCAATGGCCGATAGGCGGACGAGCAGTCTGGAGAACGACCCTCCTTCATCAGAAGTACCAGGCGTCCCTCTTTCCATATCTTCGGGAACTGTCCGACCGCCAAACATCGGTCGAACAGTTCCCGAAGTTCAGTATCCATAAAACGCAGTGCTAATGTCAACACCCGACCTGGAATCCCATCCGGGCCGGGTGCTTTTCTCCCACAACTGCGGAGCCGCTTTGTAACTAACTCCCACTCCTGGTCACTAACAGGAGTAGGAGAAGCCATGACTATTTCCGCCGCCTGTGTTGGTCCCAGCATTGGAGGTGGAGGCAACTCCGGAGGGCCAGGGAAGAGCGCGTCCACGACCCTCATTAACAAGGCCGGTTGGAGAGTCTCCGTCACTGGGGGCCCCCGATTCCGAAGCTTTCTTCTCGCCACCTGGTACGGTCGCCCCCACGGATCCCTCTCCAACGACTCAAGGAGTCTTCCCCACGCTTGATCTTTAGCCCGGCTGATGCTCTCCTGCAGGGTCTTTCTCGCATCTCTGTAGGAGGCATACAGCCGTGCTTCCTCGTCTAAGTCCCTCCGCCGGCGGCGACGACTGCGCACGTACCGCCTCCGTGCCGCGCAGCAGATCGCACGGAGTGCTGCCAGTTCCTCTGACCACCAGTACACCGACCCTAATCGAGGACGGCGAGTGATTCGCGGCATAGAGGCATCACATACCCTGGTGAGGGCCATACGGAGGCGCACAGCCACCGCATCTACTCCTTCGGAATCGGGAGCTGGCACTCTCCAACTCTGCACGATTGCAGATTCCTCCGCCAACTCCCGATTCAACCGGCAGAGGGACCAACGTGGAAAGACTTCTCGAGGCCGACCTGGTTCCATCCTCTCTCCTGCAGAGGTGGAGACCTCAAACCGTATATACCGGTGGTCTGATAGGGTCTCCACCTCTTCCAAGACTCGCCATCCATGCACACGGCGTGCAACAGATGGCATAGCAAAAGAAAGGTCCACAATTGACCCACCATTGTGTCGCACGCACGTGTGCACTGAGCCCCGATTGAGCAGGGTCAACCCAACCTCCGCTGCCCACTCTTCCACCGCCGACCCTCGTGGATCCGTAGCCACCTCTCCCCACGCCCGCGACTTGGCGTTAAAGTCACCCAGTACCACGATGGGGAGAGGCAGCAGTCGCCTCACCACCGGCCCCAAATTTCCCAGGAACCGCTCCAGCTCCAGCAAAGGTCGGTTCGGGGAAAAATAGATCCCGACTATGGCATGCCCCTCCCAGAAGACCACCACAAAACCTGGGCCTCTATCTTTGATACATAGAGGGGACCTAGAACCACTTACAATGGCCACGGAGCCGCTGGTATCACCAGCCCAATGTGGCTGGTCAGGGACAACATACGGCTCCGCAGCCACGGCAACTCCAATACCCCATTCCGCCACCGTTTGCAGGAAAAGGTCCTGCGCGGTGGCAGAGTGGTTCAAGTTGCTCTGTAAGAAACTGATATGGTTGCTATCCATTAAGATTGTTCCATATCAGTTACCACTTGCCCGGGAAGGGCCACAACTCTCGCTACCTCTACACGACTCCTACTTCTTAGCCCTGGAACTAGGGCACCTTTCGCTTTAACTTGGGGAGGCTTGCAGTTAGCCCCCCCCATTACATGTTCCGAAGATTTGCCTGTTTCAGCACATATAGCACATCGCAGCTTTTCAGCTACACATACTGCTGCCTTATGGCCGGTCTCCCCACATCTGAAACAGGTTGCTGTCCTGTCAATAGCAGAGGGACACAAAGCACGAGTGTGGCCCACGCCCAGACACCTGAAGCAACGCAGGGGTCTTGCCTCAAGTGCATGGACCCGTGCCGAACTCCATCCCACCATGACGCGTCCAGCCTCCACTAGCACCTTCGCAGCTGTGGCCGGGAGAGACATGAAGAGAACCCCCAGGCCCCTTCCGTAATCACGGATTTCACCAGCCCTTATTTGGGCTGGTTCGCACCCTCCTTTACTCGCCACAGCCTTCACAACGTCTTCCTTCAAGACCGAGTCATCAATCTCGACAATTCGGATTTCGGCCCTTTTGACAGGTCTTGTCACAAATGCCAGGTCTCCCACCGCCTCTTGCAGTTTAGCCGCCAGACTGTCCGCTCGTTCCGTCGCCTCTGAGCCAGGAATCTCAATTATTTTGCTCCCTGTGACAGTGGAACGAAGCGACAGTTCTGTGATACCACAGTCCTTCAAATTGACTTTCTCCTGGACTTTGGCAAGGACGGACCTGTAGTCCTCACCTTTCTCCCGAGCCTCCGGCTGCAAGGTAAGAATCACTGCCGCCGAGCGCGGGAGAGAGGGAACCTTCGGCTTTGGCTTCGGCTTCGTGGCCAAAGTAGGCGCTTCCACCACCGCCGACGACTTAGCTGGCCTCTTGTTCTGGCGCTTTGCTACCACTGACCAGCTCGCCAACTCTGTGCTCAGTGGATCACTCCCTGGGTTTGCTGCAGGTAGCTGCGCCCATTCAACCCCGAGAGGGGTACTATCTACCGATGCATTGGCAGTCATTGTGGTCGCGACAGATTCTTTCATCCCATCTGCTGCGGAGCTTCTCTGCCCCTTTGTTGTACCTATGGAGGCCAGTCTTTTGTCCCCGGCTAAGGGTGGACGTACCAACTTTTTCGGCAGCAAGCGCTCCTCCAAGTTTTCTAAACGAGCATTCATCATTTCTCCGCAGGTGTTTTTTATAGAATGCTCCATCTTTTCTACTACCTCTATGAACACCTTTTGCCAGTCCTGAGGGGGGTGAGAGCTACTACTATTCCAAGCCTTTTGCGCTTCCTCCCTTTTCTCATCAGCAATCTTTTTCCACGCTTTTACCTCCTCTTTCAAGTCATCCCTTTGTTGACGGAGAACTTTGTTGTCTCGGCTCATACGCCGTGACTCTTCTGTCTCCGTGCGCTCAGCTAAAACTTCCACCATCTCCTTCAAATTTCGAGCTGCATCCTTCAATCGTTTCACATGCGTCCCTTTGATGTTCTTCGACGACTTACAAACATCATACACCGATTTCATGAGAGATACAGCATGCTCCTTCATTGTTCCACTGTCCAACATTTCCATCTCTATCAAGGGTAACAATCGAGTTGTGATAGTGGAGCTTCCATCCGTTGCGTCATCAGAGTGCTCGCCACTAGCTAAAGCACGGTCGTACGACCCATCAGCCTCCCCTAACATCAGTGCCCTACTTGATGTTGAAGAACGGAGCTTTCCCCTGCTCGCTCTGCCCCTTAATACCATGCGAGCTTCCTTTTCTCCAAGTTCTTCGTCTGAGTCAAAGATTTGTCCGTCCGTATGACGCTTCCGCTCACCACCCTTGACTACACCCTTAACAACACCACTCTTACCCACCGTCGGCTTACGAGCGTTCATTACAGTCTTAAAGTGAGGTCCAACATTACTGCTATCAGACGACTCAGACAATATCTCCGCCGGAAGCATTGGAGTGTCCATAGTGGACGCCCCAATCGACGAGTGGGGGCCGAGCCCCTCACTCGGCAACCGCTGGATATCTCCAAAACAACAAAGATCCAATCAAAAACAAACAAAGAATCCAGTAGAAACACAAGCCAAGTCAAACGTTCAAGAATCAGTCAAAAGTCCAGAAAATCAAGCAATGGTCAACAAAAAGTATTATAACAAAAGCCAACAAACAAACAACAACCAAGAAACCAACAAAACAGCAAAAGAACCGCATGAAAAGTACCTTCTGGTGATTTCAACCTAACCTAACCTAACCTAACCTAACCTAACCTAACCACAACCACAACCACAACCTAACCTAACCACAACCACAACCTAACCTAACCACAACCTAACCTAACCTAACAAAAATTTAATAAACAGATATAGACTAGATTATAATTAAACATTTTAAGACAAGATTATAATTATAGACTAGGTAATAGATAAGATTACATTATAAAAAAAAAAAAAAAAAAAAAAAAAAACCTAACCAAACCTATCCTAACCTAAATCGGTCCTTGGCCCACTCCTGTGGAATATCATATACGACTGGGTGTTGCGAGGTGCGGTCCTCCGTGGCCTGACTGTCGTCTGTTGCGCAGACGACACTCTAGTCATGGCGAAGGGTAAGTCGTATCACGAAGCCGCGATCCTGGCCACAGCCGGGGTTGCTCAAGTCCTCGGCAGAATCCAGCGTTTGGGACTAGAGGTGGCGCTTCACAAATCCGAGGCGCTGTGTTTTCACAGGCCCCGGAATGCGCCACCTCGAGGGTCCACAATCATAGTGCGAGGCGTTTCCATCGGCATTAAATCCGAGATGAGATACCTTGGCCTCATCCTGGACAGCCGATGGAACTTCGAACAGCATTTCAGGCAGTTGACCCCCCGTCTGATTGGTGCGGCTGGCGCGTTAGCGCGATTGCTGCCCAATCTGGGGGGGGAGTCCGGATTCCACCTGCCGAAAGCTCTATGCGGGGATCGTGCGACCCATGGCCCTTTACGGGGCCCCTGAGTGGCCCGACAGTTTGACGCCTCGCAATGTGGCTTCCTTAAGGGCGGCCCGCGGGTATCGTACGGTCTCCTTCGAGGCTGCCTCCCTATTGGCTGGATATTCTCCCTGGGAACTGGAAGCGCGAGCCCTCGCGTCACTGTACAAGTGGCGTGAAGAGGCACGGGAGCGAGGTCTGCGACCGGCGCCTCGGGAGATCGAGGCGCAGAGGTCGGCGCTCATCCAGTCCCAGGTTATTGAGGAGTGGCAACGGAGACTCGAGCGACCCAGCTCGGGCGTAGTGACTGTGGGGGCCATAAGACCATATCTTATGGAATGGTTACGCAGACGGCACGGCACTCTCACTTTTCGGCTGACGCAGGTACTTTCGGGACATGGATGTTTTGGGAGCTACCTGTGTCGCATTGGCCGGGAGTCAAGTGCCGTGTGCCATCATTGTGGCTGTGACGTCGACGACGCACAGCACACTCTGGCAGTCTGTCCTGCGTGGGAGTCGCTGCATCGGGACATGATCGTGGTTTCGGGGCCCGATCTCTCGCTGTCGAACGTGATTAAACCCATGGTTGAGAGTGAGAGCGAGTGGATCTCCGTTGCCTCCTTCTGTGAGCAAGTCATGCTGGCAAAGGAGGTGGCGGAAAGGGTAAGGGAGCGGTTGACCGGAAGGGTCCCCTCCCGCAGTCGGCGAGCCAGGCAGTGTCAGGTCAGAGATGACCTCCAGCCGCCATAGAGATTGCTTGCGGGCGTTGGACTAGGGCGGGTCCTTCGCCAAGGTCGCATGTAGGTCTGCCAGGCCGGGGCAAGCGCATTGCGTTCGATGCATCGCCTCCAAGGTTCGTTGGGGGAAGCACCCCTCTCCCCCTTATTGACTGTCGCAACCCCTCTTTGAGGGACCCCAGGTTGGGGTCTCCACAGAGGCCAGCACCTGCTGGGGAGTAGAAGTACTGTGGTAACAGTTCCTGCTCCCCGGTCCGAAGGTGGCTGAAGGAACGTCGTGGAGTTTTTTAGGCATAGTGGTATCTCCGGTCTGATCCGGTTGAGTCTCCCACAGGCCTCTCGCCTAGCCCAAGGCTGGAGAGGTATCGTCTATAATTAGCTCAGACCACAATTGGTGATGTTAGTGTTCTCAGGAGACTCTGTATCAGAATTACAGACACAAGTAAATAACAAATAATAATTAAAAAAAAAAAAAAAAAAAAATATATATATATATATATATATATATATATATATATATATATATTTATTATGGCTAAATCGTATTTTAAGCTAATTATTTCTTCAATACTGTGTTGCGAGTACGTCGACTTGTCGAGGATTTTCATGTGGTAAAAGTACTCTTAACATTGATGTTCGCTTCACTCTAGAGCTTGCTTCACACAACATTCTGTACATGAAAACTGACAATCTTTAGTCCATGATGACAAATTCGAATGTACTGTAGATTTATGTACTGTCATGACAAATGCAGATCATACTGGGAACTGGTGTCGCTGCAAGGTACATCTCAGTTGAACCTTTAATGAGTCTTAGAGTTATTCTTGGTATATGCACCTCTTTACCAGATTGTTCAGCAGCCACAATTTTTTTTTTTTTGCCGTTATTATTTATTTATTGCACATGTTTTTCATAATAAGTCTTACACAGTTACCTTCTGATCCATCTAAACGACGCAACATAATTATTAATGTTTTTTTTTTTATTCCAATCGTTTTTTTTTTTTTTTTTTTTTTAGTGTTCATTAAAGGCTGTTTAGTATTCTTAGTGGAGGAGTTCTATTTGATAACCTATAAGTATGTTTTCTTTCACCACAAGTTATGACTCATTGTAGGGCTTCGAAGTTACGTCTTTTGACGCCTTGCCCGTATACACTACCAACTGAACCATCATTAATCTTTGTTTGCAGATAAATAATATTTTATATAGCATGAATAACAACTACCAGCTCGATGTTATTTATAACGACTTTGAAAAAGCATTTTATCGAGTAGATCATGTTATCTTATTGCAAAAGCTTCACTTTCTCGGTATACTTGACAACTTACATAGATGGTTGGAGTCATATATTACAAACAGAATGCAGGCTGTTATAATAGGTGGATCTCGGAGTGATTTTATTAAAATACCCTCTGACGTTCCCGCAAGAATCCATTCTGGTTCCACTTCTTTATAATGCATATGTTTTTGAAATAGGAGAATGTTTAAAAACTTTTTGATGTTTCATACGCAAATACCAACTATGCACAAACCTCGGCAGTGTGTCGCCTTGCTCGCACTTACAATGCAATGTACAGCCATATAGATATCTTTCAGTATAGCAGAAAAGCATTTAAGATCGAACTCATAACCACGCACAACGGACTATAAACATACATTTTACATACAAAGACATACACACACGCACACTCATATATACATACGCACGCACACATCACGTGCCATTATTAATACTATTTATTAGGTATAATTTATTAGGTCTTTTTTTTTTTTTTTTTTTTTTTTTTCTATTCATTTATCTTATTTAATTTTATAGTGTATTATATACTACTAATATTTGTAAAATTCCATTATGGCCTTATGTGTTTTTTAAATATGTACGCTAACTATGTATATGTACGCTGTTGGATTTCCAATTGGTAAATAAATAAAATAAAATGTTGTACTGCACGGGACGCTTGGTGACAATATCTTTGTTAATTTTGTCTTGATATATTGAGTAGTGCTAGTATTGTTCTGTCTTTCTTTCTCTTATAATTTTCACTCTGATTTCATTCACTCATAACTTTCACTTTACAAAGCAGTTCTCAACGCTCTCTCGAAACGCCTTCTCAATTAGATGGTTGTTGTAATGATTCATTACATTTTTCAGCATGACAATCAGGTCATTCATTTTCTCCCATTATAATCAATGGCAGTTTTTCGCTACGTTAATTAAGTAAATAATGAAAAAAAAAACCCCGTTGCTCCGCAACAACACAAATATTGTCTACAAGTTTAAATCTCTTGAAGAAAGACCATGAAAAAAAAAAAAAAAAAAGGATTGATTAGTTCTATAATAACTCAGATCATGATCACTTATACAGTAAAAAAAAAAAAAAAAAAACATTTTCTTCAGGGAAATCCAAAGAATTACAATACAATAAAAATATAACTAAATAAATAATTTAATTGATATACAATTAATAACTTTGCATAAATATAATAAGTATTGACGTAATAATCTGTATCTTGCTATAGGTGTTTTAACAGCTGCTGATAAATCTACAAATTTTAAAATTACAGATGTATTATACGTTTCCAATATGTCGATATTGTCGCGGAGGTTAAACTGTTGATATTTTTAATTAATAGCTCAGATGTTGTGTTCTTGGACCTCAAGCTAGAAGCACGTAACTTTGGTTTCATATTGTTTTTTATTATAATTAACTGCCCCAGTAGAATTTTTCTGTCAGAGCGCTATCTTTCTCGAAATTTATTTGTAGCTTATATTTTTAGTTATGTTGTCACCTATAGGACAAAAAGGTCCTAAAAGGTCTAGAGGACCAAAATCGGGTCAAAATTCTTAAAAAAAAAGGTTATTTAGTACATCATTTTAACTTTGATCAAAGGATAATGTAGTACGAACCACTGTCTTAAAAACATATGTAACGTACAAATTGGGCTCTGTTAGTTCCTCGCTGGCTAGCTCTACTGCCTTCTAATTAATATTACTGAAGCATCATGTAGCATCATTATGAAGCATCACAGGATGAGATAGAGCACAGTAGCATTCGCTAGACATTCCTAAACTTAGCGTGTTGTTTGTTTGCGGTGAACAGAGCCTCCCGTGCGACTGACCGGCGGGTGGCGAGGGTGCCGAGGGCGGCGCGGCGGGGCGTGCGCTCGCGAACACAGTCACCGGTTCGAATTGAGTTCGAAGATTTATTTTTGTGCTTTGTGCCGACGAACAGTGGACGTTACATCGTTTGCTGTTAACTAAACCTGAAGTTCTGTGAGTGAACACAGCACGCATTTAGGTAATTTCGTTTATAATATTATTGTATTCATGGGCGCCGGTAATAGGGTGTTAGGTGGTACACTTGTATCTCAGTGTCAGGAAAGTAAATATATAGGGATTAAGAAATAAATAATTTATGTAATTATATTATTTGTCGTCAAAACAATAGGTCCGTGGGTGTAGAGTGCACACGCATTGTTTAAAAAAAAAAAATGCATGGCGTTTGTTCGAATCCACAAGAGACCAAAGGTTTTTACTTTGTACATAAAATCTGCATTATTGTGTGTTCTTGGTACACTGCCTGGTTGCCGAATTAGTTTTTAATTATATTTTTAATTTATTGTTGTTTAAAAAAGAAAAAAAAACGTAAAAAAATTATAAATGTATTTAAACTGATAAACTCAATTATTATGGCGTAGATGTCAATAAATTCTAAAGAATATATATGCATAATGTGTAAATATCGACGCATATTCCTGTAATAATTCTAACGGCGTTCATGGTTATTTGCTAGTACCTCTACCAGCTTAATATGTTTTTCTAAATCAATATGAGCAGGTTGATTAACTGATGAGTTTTAATATCAATTATATAATTAATGTACGTAATCAGCGGAGTGTTATTGTTCTGCGACGACACGCCTGTGTTCTGAGTTAAAAGTGAATTGTGGTCTTTATAATTTGAATAAAACATATTGAACTTTGACTCAAGACTAAATAAATTGTAAACGTAGATCGTGCCTTGTGCTCCGAAATCTGAAGTATTATTTATTTGAAGTATGTAGAGTAGTGATTGTCATGTATTAATTCTATATTTATATTATAAGGCAGAAAAGTTTTTTTGAACGCGCTAATCACAGGAAATAACATTCGGATTTCATAAATGTGTGTTTGATTCAGTAATCATTGGGGAAGGCTTTAGGCTATCTAACATCACGCTACCACAAACAGGAGCAAAGCTGTATTTAAAACAGTTACAAAAACGGGCAAAAATAACATTTTGTCTTTTAATTTCATGCGAATGAAGTCTCGGACTCAGCTAGGAATTAATATAAAAGAAATGTTAAATTCTCCACAAAACGACCAAACGTAAGATGTTGTTTACTCGTCAAATATCCTTGTTGATTCAAAGTGATAAAAAAAAAATGGTCATTTTTAAATGTAAGATCGCAACAGGTACATATATCACCTACCTTGATGTCTCAGGGTATTGAACTTGTCCTTGTAGGAGGGCACGCCCTAAGCGTTTTGAGAGGTCTCTGGCTTCAAATCACTGCTTGAAATATTGTTTAAGTATCTTATACGCAGTTACGCCTCCTTCGGTAGGAAAACATTCCACATCGTTGGAACAGTCACCGTAACATTATTATAATACACATACTCCCAGGATGATTGCTATATCAAATACAAAAATAATTTTTGAAATCTGACTGCGTAGTTCCTAAGAGTAGTTTTATAATATTAGTGTAGCTATAGATCAGCAGATGTCATAATGAAAATATACAATGTAACATGTTTTTTGTCAGTCTCATTCTATCTTTTTTACTTATATCGGCATATGCTTATGTAATCAATTTCGCAAATATCAAGTATGGAGAACTTTAAATACACAAAAAGGTAATTTTTGAGCATTTACCCCGTTCATACAAACATACAGACAGACGCGGCGAGACACTGTTATATCTTATGGATACGTCCCACTTAGAGTTCACAACGCTCACGCTTTCGGCAACGGTGGTTTTTGTTTTTGAAATAATTACCTCAAGTAGTCAGAAGTATTGGTCCACCCGCTCGGGTGACACGTTGTGAACCTCACGTGGCTGAAATTAACGTCATTTGTCATTTTATTATATAGAACGTAGCATATTTAGTGATCGGTTTATCGTTCGACTCCAATATTTCGTGATGTTAAGTGACGATGTGGCCCAAGATAGTGGATACCCGAAAACTAGTAGAGGGTCTGAGTCTCAAGTGTTATTGCCAGCTTTGGTGACTTTAACTTAAGTTGGTAGCTAATCAGACCAGCTTTAGAAAATGCTCTATCACCATAGTATATAGTCTTATAACGATGTTTCCAGTACCCGAAAGCTCAGGTTCATTCAAGAGACATTGCTACAAATGCATATCGCACTTTTTACGATTTTCTGAAGAACAATCTGATAATTAAGTTTTATTACTAGTATTTAATGTATTATGTAACTTGTACTTTATTAGCTTTATTCAAAAAGATTAGTTTTATAGTAAAAATACAATATCCAACTAATTGAAGTAGTGTAGAGGCATTAGTGAAGGTCAAAATACTCGGTTCGGTTCGACCTTCGAAAGAAGCGGAAAGCACAGTATTAGGTATTTTTTATTTTAGATGCTTGTTGCAAATTCAGATGTATTATTATTCTTCATCTTTATCGTATCGACAAAAATTGTATTTAAAAAAAATACGGTCTGGTATTGTCATGCGTGGACACTGTTTCATGTACCCCAAGTATATTATTATAGCATTTGCACTTACGAGCCAGCCCCGCCACTAGGCTTAGCGTGTACATCATCTTGGACGACGTCGTCACTTAACAACAATTGGCACTGTGGCTATATTGTAGAAGTATTTATTGCTATGAGCTATATGTAACGGCCCAATCGCGAGCGACCTCGCGTCTTTTGCGTCACTATGAGATTCGCTTTATTTGAACATAATTATTGACATACATGAGCACAGTCCACTGGTTTGATTTCTGCTTGTGGTTTATTCGTAGAAAGTAGTTTGAGCAAAGTTTATATTAAATGCATACAATTTAACACAATATCGGCCTTTACCTACATAACGACGTCGGATAGCTGTTGCAGAGACCTTAATACAATATAGACTGATCACCCGACGCATAGATACGATAGAGGTGTAGAGCATTTCAAGAGAGTCTAATTTTGAAAATCTACTTATTTTAACGACCTTATAATATTTGGAATAGCACACGACGTCGTCGAATTCTGATCAAACTATTCCCTGTATAAACTTTGTTATCAATACAGAAGTTAAAAATATTTTATTTATTTATTTTAATTTTTTTCTTTGTTTGCACGTTTGTTTGTCTGTTACTTGTACATCTTTCATTCCGATAGATTGCTTTTCACCTTACTTAACTTTGCGTACGCATACTGACCGCGTCGTGTCCGCGCAGGGACCCAACCCTCCGTCATATCCTCCGTGAAGGAACATACACGAGGAGCACAGCTGTATACGCTCGGCGAGCGTTACATGAGAGCGTGATGCATCACTCGTGTTCAATATCCACAAAAACAGGATGTGAGCCGTAGCAATACGTTTTATTTACTATGGTATAGTTGTTTTTTGTATTATTAACGACAGGTTGATGACGTGTTTACTCTTGTTGTATGGCTTTAGGCTTCGGTACAAACAGTATTCTTTGTTTTCTTTTACGCTATCGGCCGTCAAAGAGAAAGGTGCGCAAGGTACGATGCGCAGAAATTGTTGCGTTTTTGAATAAACGTTGGTATTATTTTTACTTCTCATAAAATTTTCACACCGAGTGCCTCACGTGGAAACCGATTGCTAAGGACAAAACCCCACTAAATGAATTTCTATTAACAGTAAATTCTTAACAGTAACGCCTCTGCTCCTGTCGGTGGGTTTCTATGATTTTTAAAGACATGTTAAGTAACTAACTATAAAATTTGTGTTTTAGCAGTTGTCGTTATGACATCAATTATTATGTTGTTAAAATGAGCCATAACTGATGTATTACACACACATTGTTTTATTTTCAAAATATGAATGTTTTAATATTTTTATATCTATTTGACAGGTACATTCAGGGCCGGCATCGCGGTTAGCATTACAGAGGCGCAATTGACTTGGACTCCACATTGGGTTCGCAAACCATTAATATATATAAGACAGTTCTGCTTCCGGCGACAGCTGTCAGTGCATCCAGATCCGTAGTCACTTCTGTTAAATTTAAATAAGATTCCTCCTGAAGTAACGTCCCCAACCTCCAGCCATGGTGTGCGGTAGAGAGAATAAAATAAAAAGAACACTCGTTAGTAAAAGTTAGTATTATTTTTCTATTTAAGTTGCAAAACGGTAACAAAAGATCAATGTCTAAATCAGATCAGATCAAATCAAAATCAAAATCAAAAAAATACAATTACACTAAGGCTACATTCCCCCGTAGCACTCGTAACCCTCTAAATATGCGTTCCACACGACGGCTACGTGTCGTGATCGCGGTAAAAACGTTGGGTACTACTGAGGTCATCATTTTCATAATGATTTCTTATGTTTACGCGAATATTATTCATTGAAATAAAACTAATTTAAACGGATTTTATCGCGGTTATTTATTTATTTTGATCCCGACGTTTCGAAAGCTTTACAGCCTTCGTGGTCATGGGGCGGACTTAGATGTAGGTTGTCCAAAAAAGTTCATGTTACTGTGTCTACCTTCAATTTAATTTTTATTATTGATGGAGTTCCGATCTACGCAGAAAGAGCTCACAGTGTCTTGAGTACTGGCAATTGGTCTTTTGGGTTCCGATTTAATTAAATGTATAATCGGATCCCATGCTTGTGCTAGCTTCCAACCATCTTTTCTATTGAAATTAGGATGTTTTTTAATTTCAATAGCCTCACGAATCATCCTAGGTAGGAATCGGTTTTCTTTGGCAAGGATTTGTGGCTTGTCGAATCGAAGATAATGTTTGGAGCCTTCTTCTGAATGTTCAGCAACTGCAGACTTCGTAGAGCGTCGGTGTTTAACGTCAGCTATATGTTCTTTTACGCGGGTCCCTATATTTCTTTTGGTTTGACCGATATACGAGAGGCCACAGTCACATTCGATTTTGTATACGCCCTCATTTTCATTCGGACTAAGCTTACAACGACCCATCTCCAATAAAGGGCCCATGCTCCATTCCACTTGAAATAATAATTATGACGTACGCAAGCAAGTGGAATGATGAGTGTGAACTTAGTCTAAAATTTTTGTACATCTGAATAAACTTGCGTGCGACGTAACGCGGCCTACGCATAACATCTTCTATATATATTAATAAGTCTAATTTCAAATTAATCTCATTTTAAAAACTTGATTAGTTATTTGTTTATTTATTAGTGTTATGTTTTCATCGCATTTAAATATTTTTCGTAAACATGAATACGTTAAAAATTGGAATAATTGTGGAACATGAGTACCGTGGAGGCAGCAACGCGGCACTAGCGCACACAACATCAATGACGTTTACAGAGCTACAAACTAAAGCATTGGCTGTTATTGATTTGTCGAATGAAATGTGCTAAATGAGAGTCACTGTGACGCCGTTATCACATGATATTTAATAAAAGTCGGATAAAATATAAATGTTATTTGCAGAGGCGGTGGTCACCTCGGCCGTCCTGGGTGTACTGCTGTTAGTTTTGCCCGTCACCATGATCTTCATAGATCCTATCTTCATGATCGCTAAATATGTAAGTAGAAAATTAATTTGACTAAATCCTAACTAATAGTACATAAAGGAATTTGTTTGTTTGTTACGCTTTCATGTCTTAACTGATTAATCGAACATCGTGAAGTTTTGCATATCAGTGTCAGTGGTACAGAAAAAGAACATAATTGAATACCAATAACTAAGTATTCGTTGCGACACTCCCTTAAATTCTAAATGTGAATTATTATTTTAATTTCACTTGAAGTTTAAGTTTTTAATAACGATAAAATACTTATTTAAGGAGCTATGTTGATAAGTAAATTATAATACCATGGTTAAAACTAACACGCCTACTTATTACGTATACAAAATGAAAAACAAAAATTATAATAGCTAAGTGTTTGCTTCGGAATCGTACATTCATGTTATGAATCAGCGTTAGTCAACTAAATTTAGCTTTTTTATTTTCGAATATTTGTTGCTTTTGTAAACGCTTTGCTACTGCGAATTACATAATAATAGAGATCGATTATTATCCATCCACGTATTATGACACACTTTCAGCATAGTAAAATATAATGTCCACACGTACTGCAAGTTTATGTTTCAATTAATAGTTTTGTATGTTGGTAATCACCTTTTATATCTGCAGACAACTTAAGGTGTAATTACATCAATGTTAAAATACTTATAAATTATTATTTACAGAAATTAAGACTGACAAAAGGTAGCATACTTTACGAATTTCTAAAAAAGGAAATAGAAGGAGCTCGCATAGGTGTATACCTCTTCAATATAACGAACGGTCCAGCATTTATCAGCGGAGAAGATAGGAAATTGAAGCTGCAAGAAGTGGGACCGTTCTACTATCAGTCAGTATTGAACTTTTATTAAACCTTACATTGTACAGTATTGTTAAACTGTGGCCATTGACTTTACATTCTGACCTTAGTTGTCATTACATTTTAGGGAATATCGGTCTAACGAAGATCTAGAATTCGTGTCAGATAAAGACGTGATACAGTTCAGTCCGCGCTTCCGTTCAGTGTTCCTGCCGGACGAGTCAGTCGGACAGCCTGACCAGTTCGTCTTGGACGTGCCCAATTTATCATTTCTAGTAAGTTCTTATTTCTCCTCTGTAGTAGGTTCATGTTTATACTTAATTATGGTGATGCCACTTAGGATATACTGAAATTTTTGTGGGTTTATATAATGCGTCAACAGGATGGTGAGTCTCTTGTTAAAACTGTCCAAGGAGCTTTTATGGCACCATGACATAGACAACGGTTTTTAATCGGTATTTCTGGTGGTACACACCATGTAAGTCCCACGTACCACTCTCGTAACCTGCCGAGGTTAATACGATAGCGACACACGTAAAAAAAAAGGACTTTAGTGGTAATATACAAATAATGCCCGGAGGTGTTACTTATGCTATATAATATATTGTAAATATATATTATTTATGATTTATATATGCACAAAAACTAAACTATACCACGAACTACTATTAAAAAATATTATATGATAAATTAACATCTCGCGATCAACATCACTTTGTGGAACCAGTTCATAAACGACAGTTATTGTTACCTGTTAAAATATATTAACATTATTTTAATTATGAAACTGTTACATATGATAGATTAAATAAAGTTTTTCATTGTATTGAAATAAAACTAATTTAAACGGATTTTATCGCGGTTATTTATTAAATTTTGATCCCGACGTTTCGAAAGCTTTTCAGCCTTCGTGGTCACGGGGCGGACTGAGGTGTAGGTTGTCCAGAAAAGTTTATGTTACTGTGTCTACCTTCAGTTTAATTTTTAATTTTTATTATTTTTTTTTTTTTTTCATTGTACTATGGAGTATATCGTGCTCCATCTGATTGTTTTAACAAAGTTCAAACTGATTATTTAAGTGATAAAAATAATTGCAGGCTATCGGTTCAATGGTGAGCTCGTACCCGTTCTTAGTAAAGAGCTTGTTCAAGGGGATCTCTTGGCAGGCCGGGACGAGGCCTATTGTGAAGCTGGACGTTCACAGCTTGCTGTGGGGGTACCACAATCCTTTAGTCAAGACTATGCAGTCCATTGTACCGGGATTAGTTTATTACGACAGTATCGGGATATTCGAAAGGGTAAGCTGATTAATTCCTGAGTACAATATTCTACCGTTTATTACTAAATTTTGCATGCACGTTGTCTGAGGTACTTTGAAGATATGGGGCTAAATTTACCCAACGGAAAATTACTATTCCCGATGTACAGGTAAATAATCTTTAGTGCTACGCGAACAAAGTCACGGGTATAGTTTGTTAATTTTAAATAAAGTTACTTTAAAACAAAGCATTATTTTATAAGATAACATTTTTTTATTTGTTTCTGACGTAGGAAGTGGTTCAATGATATCGAATTCGGCCACAAACAACATCGATCATCGTAATTTCGAGTTCTGAAAATGCCTTTGAGATTGCGGTGAAGGCAAGGAACACTACTATGATATTACAGTATGGTGCTACCACCATATCTATGGCACCGTGCCTCGTGGCTTCCCTAAATGTTTGCTTAGCAATATTGTAATTCATTAGTTATAAAATTACTGCTAAGCATCTTCACTTCGTTATAAAAATCCGACAGATAGTTCCTGTGATTAGCGCGTACGAACAAACTTTTCCGCTTTGTTATATTCATATAGATTTATTCAAAATAGCAGTTTCACAATGTTTAGTTGCGATGATAGCCCAGTGGTACTGTGTATGGACTCCGCGTCAACGGACGTAAGTTCGAATCCACCTACAGTGAGCTTGAGTTTTCGGTGAAGGGAAACATCGTGAGGAAACCATATCATGGTGGTAGGGCTTATTTTAATGTTCGCCTGGCTAGCTGCCACCCTCAAGTTGAAAATCTGCTGCCAAATATCAATCGGTGTATTCCAGCAGTTGCACTTGAGAGCCAGTTTCTCCATATATATATAGAACATAGACTCCACAGTAGTGGAATGAGATACGTATAGTATATCTAAATACAATTACATAAAAAATGTAAGTTTCATGTAAATTAGATAGATTGCCTTGGGTTTAATTATACCAGGGATAATAATTGAGGATTGTCTTATCTGCGACGTGACAGTTCTGATCTTAGCATTTAATTTAAAATTCAAATACTACCTTTATTAACTTGTTTAGAATTATGTAAACAAGTCCTACAGCAATTGCCAATAATGTGAGCGGTTAGACAGAGCACACTTAATTTAAATTGCTTAGGATATCGAGGTCGTATATATTTTAATAGGTTAAACTGCATATGGGGTATTCCATACCAAATTGACTACGTTGGAACCCGACTCTCGTAGATCTGGACAAAAGTATCCCATTCTTTTTTACCCTTTGAAAAAAATATAGAAAATTTAAAAAAATAAATAAAAGATTTTAAGGTTTGGAAACGAATTTGAAGTACTATATTTTCAATTTAATAGGCTTTACGACTGTAATGACTAAAATTCAAATATTAATATATCAAATAGGTCGATAAACTAGAGTATGATAATTATAGACTTACCTTTAGACAAAATCGTTGAATTGCGTTTATTTTATTCTATAAATACTTTGTGTAAAAACAATAGACATTTTTTTCAATTAATTAAAAAAAAAAACGGTGCACTTTGGGATAGTCAGCGATAATTGGAACATTAATTAAAATGTTTTTTTGAGGAAATAAATAGTGTACGTGGAAAAATAACGATTTTATTTAAAAACAAGAGATATTCTCATGGAGTTGATCATGTAATTTTTTTTGGCTATCTTTTTGAAAAATATATTTAAAAACAAAAATAAACAAAAATTTTTTTTTAAATATTCATACCTTTCGTTAAGATTGTATAAAAACATTTGAAAATTTCGCAAAAATGTTTTTCAAAGTGTAGAAAAGAATGGAAAACTTTGTAGCAGATCAAAAGGGGTCGGGTTTAATATTAGTCGGTCTGGCATGGAATACCCCATATATAAAATTGGTTATCTATATCTATACTACTATTATAAAGAGAAAAGATTTGTATTTTTGTTTGTAACGTATAAACTCAAAACTACTGGACCGATTTTAAAAATTCTTCAACTATTAGAACACTCTATTATTCCTGAGTAACATGGGCTATAAATTAGTTAAATAATTCTTAGTTCCATGCGAACAAAGTCGCAGGCAAGGCTGGTAAGATAATAATTTAAATGTGTGTATAACAGAACAAGCAGAACCACGTATTATAAAATTTGCCCCTCTAAGATAACTCTAATAATTATGGAAAACACTGTAATTGTCGCGTGTAATATTTAATTAGGTACGTTGTCAGAGCGGTAGATCTTGTTTGTTAAGCAGTGTAAACATATTTATATCTATGAATATATATGTATATTTATCTATGAATACCTACCTCCTTCAACGCAGTATGAGTAGAATAATTACAATTAATTGGATATTAATTTGTGTCTAAATGCCTATCCATTAATCTGCATACATCTGTGCCTGCGCCTTTAAATTAAAATAGTGTAAATTACTCCTTATAACATCAACTATCTACCTTTAAAAGTTCCATCTGAACCGTCACATCCTTTTCGGAATTTAACTAAAATGAATAGATATTTTTTGTTTAAATAACATATATTTTCAATTGTAGTAAGTAAAAAGTGAACAAAAACAATAATATGTACAACAATTCAACTAAAATATTTAATCTAATATCAACAAATTACATATTGAACACGACTGTTGTGATGATTTGTTGGCCACTGGAGTAGCGCGGGCTAGACACGCCCAGTTTACTTCTTTTCGATGTTACTTCAATAATGTCGGAAGACCGCCCTTACTCATCGCGTGTGTTCCATCACTCGCCCGCGCTACTCGATCCTTCTTGCTTAATGTCTTTCGTACATGTAATGTGATCTTAAATAGCATATAACCTTCATTCATAATTGGGTTGTCAAATGCAAATAATAATTTTTAAATACCCGGAAATTCTTCTGCGATTAGCGCGTTCAAACAAACAAACCCTTCAGTTTTATTATGTCAGCGTAGATCATAACAAAAATGCGAATGTTTAACTTCAAAGTGCTAGTTTTCACTTAATCAGCATTATAATTCTTTAACATTTTTTTGCAGCTGTACGATGAAGAAGCTATTTACAAAATAGACATGGGAACATCCGGAACTGATAAATTTCAAGTAAAATGTATAAAAAAGTATCGCAGAGAGAAAGAATTTGAGGGGACGGACCTCGTGGACAGGTGCGGACTTGTTATATCAAAATTAACGAATCTTTTGCAAGAATCAATATTTTATTTTATGTATCGGAACCGGTATTACAATGACATTTTCAGAACTGTAATATTTAACAACACGTACGAAGGAGCAGCCTTCCCGCCGGAGCTAACGCCGGAGACGCCGATCAATGTCTACAGACTCGGGATCTGCAAGAAGTTCCAGATGAGATACGCGGGGAAGAGGCACACGGAGTATGGAGCTGATGCTTTCATTTATGACTTCGACAACAAGACATTTGACAACACGAACCTGTGCGACAGTAACGGCTTCTGTCCCGGGGGGATGATAGACATATCTGAATGTTTTTACGGTAAGTTCTCTTCCTATAAGTGTACGTATATTCCCGTATGATTACAGAATATTATTACTCCAAGCGTAAAACTGCAATGGTGACACGATTAGTTTCACTGCTTCGGTATCTATATATGATCATCAAATCAAATCAAGTTACTTTATTCAATTTAGGCCCTGAGAAGCCGCTTATGAACCCTAAATCTACCAACGGTTCAGAAAATAACCCAGTCATCCAGATCACCTGGAAAGAAACTCGATCTGATTATATATATTTTTATTATTATTACTCGGCTACGGCGAAGCAAAAGGAGGGTTATGTGTTTGATCGGTTTTTATGTATGTTCGTCTGTTCCCCCATAACTTTTCAACTAATTATCAGAATTCAATAAATGATATATCATTGGAAGGGTTTTGATTATCCGCTGGTTGTAGGATCACATTGAACTGAATACGGCGCCCTCTACAGAACATAGAATAAGGAAATAAACATGTTGAATAGTATAGTGTTGGGTATCAGATAAAAGAGCTTAGTAAGCTCATTTCAAATATATATATATTCTTAACTGTTACTCGTGGATTTGCTGACATTCACTCAATAATTGGAAACAATTTCTAAAATCACGCCTTCGATTTGAGTTTAACATATTTCATTTCTAAACCAACTCAAAATATGTATAAAATATTTGTGTCTACATAAACCCGCGGTGCCATGGAGATGGTAAGAAACTTGAAATAGCCCGCTCTGGCTTGTGATCAGCTCAAGTATGAAGCACAGTCAAGCACAGTTCTCATATAATTTTATAATTCCACTGTACATTCAGACAAAATGGGTTTGTTAGAATTTAACTCTGCTTGAAAGAATTTGAAATTTTTTAGGATTTAGGATTTAGGATAGTCACTATTTGCTAAGGGGCAGGCCTATGTAGCTCTCGACAGGCTCCGATCTTTAGATAGATTGTTAATTTGTTCCTTGGATCATAACATATTCCTGAAAAATTTCCATCACCCAAGATCTCTCGAGGAATAATAAAGGTCACGCATCTTTAATATTTTCATTAAATCTTTTGGTATACATATAACCTATGTGTATCTAAAATATCACCTTTATATATGCAAAACAAGAAAGTACTTATGAAATATTGTTATCAAGAAATTTTAAAATAATTAAAATAGAAATAAGACCAAGAACTAAAAACCGACTATTGATAAATGACGTCCTTAAAGTGTGAAACAATAAAAATATTGTCGTTTGAAATATTTTTGTATATACGAAACATTCATAGTAACCTAGCTGACCCGGTGAACTTCGTGTCACTTATAATCGATGTTCTTTATTCTCGCTAATACTCAAAAACGGTTTGACCTATTTTTTTTTTTTTGTACAATTTGATTAGAAGTAATCAGTCCTAATCATCTTCTAACTTCAATCCGTTAAGATCAATAGAACTGGCCATCTCTAATATCGTTCTGTTTTTAATTTATTTTGGTTATTCAATGAAACTTGTTTATAACTGCAATTAGTTAAAGGTTTTTTAATTATACAAAACTTCAATATAGTTAATATTATGCTTATTGAAATACTATGTTTTTTGTTTCTTTTTGTGGTGCGTAAATATATTTATTTTTGTCCGAAGCGTGAACATGCGATATTAATTCGTCCGTTCACGAATCTGGAAAACTCAAGTTGAATACGCAAACATCCATCGACTGTTTTTCTTATTTGTTAATTGTCTACGCAATAGACAGTCGCACGGGAAATTTTAGTTTTGCTTATATTTTTATTTTATAATATATTCGTTTATAATATATTATAATAAAATAATTGTTATTGCTTACTCGCTTTCACGCGGTGTTTTATTAATAAAATACCAATGTTTACATAAGCATAGGAGAGCGGGTAAGAGCTTTGCGTACATTTGTTGATAAGGGGAACGGGAGGCTAAAAAATTACTAAAATTCTGCTTACCTATAATTTGAATGGCCCTTTCCATTAGTTATCATACTATCTCATGACAAATGTAAGTGAATTAGAATCACTTTCCTGAAGGATGTCACTTTATGGGATACCCATCAGTTACTTCATTGATGATATTGTTTCAACAAGTGCAACTCACTCTACTCTTTGTCCAGACAATAATTAACAACAAGACATTCAGTAATTATGTCATATCAGTCATTTAGAAGCACAACCTCTATCATTATATAAGAAAATAGTTAATAGTTTGTGTCATAAGAAGGACTTCTGTCTTTATACTCTTTCGAAATATTAAAATACAAGCTGTCTCCAGTAGACATTGTCCTGCCCTTTATGATAGCCAGTAACTCAAGGACAGCGTTACCTGGTATCTATAATTATAAGACAGTAGTTAAGACGATTTGTCGACTGACCACTTCGGGAGTTCGGATAAAACCGAGCACTGAATAAGAGCGGCCCGTCCGTGTGCGAACTGGGGAAATAGTCACTGCCCTGTGACACACGTTGGCCATCTCTACAATCGTGCATGGCGTTGTGAGGGAAATGATCGGAGCTGTGCCCCCTCAAGTGGCTGCGTTGCAGCTCCCGAGTATGAGCTGATCGTTGGGTCCACTAGCATTCTGCCGTGTAGGACTTCTGTCTCCAGTACGTCATTTGCGCCAGTGAGGAGTGTCGCGTACTTGAAAAGTGCCTCGTGGGTAGCTGTTGCTCCTGCTTCTTTGAATCGTTTCTCAGTGAGATTCGACTGCGGCCGGGGCAGGTATTTCTTCTTACTTCTACTACTGCCACACTGCTGTACTGCTACTACTGCAGGTACTTCTTCTAATTGGGCTTCTCTCCTTTCAGCTCCGCTTCTTGGATGCGCAGGTGTAGCGCCATCCAGCGGAGCATCTCTTCTGATAGGATTTCGGATCCTAGGCAGAAGCGATTCACCGCTCTATGACGTTAGGCTGACATCTACCGGCAGGGTGCGGGCGGGAATGTAGGTAGTTTTAAACGTGGTCCGGTGGGCGTAACAGGGGTCGTCGTAGAGGCATCGGTCTGGTCCGTGGGCTTGCTTGGGGTCTTTGTCTTTAGAGGCTTCGTGGCTGGGTCGTTTTGTTGTTTTGTCAGCAAAGTGGAGGTCGTAGAAGCGCCTACCGCGTAGGCAAAATTATAGCACGTGACGTCATGTAGATGGACAGCATGCACGCGATTTCTACACAAAAACACCTCAGCCCTTTTTTTATGTAATAGCGGGCAAATGAATAAACGTGTCACCTGATGGTATGTGATCACCAGTGCTCATGGGCACCACAACTTCAGAGGAATCGCAGGTGCGTTGCCGGCCTTTGTAGGATGGACTGACTCTCAAATGCATATGCAGGAACACACCTATTGGTACTTCGTGGCAGACTTTCAACTCGAGGGTGGTAGCTAGCCAGATGGGCATTAGAAATAGCAAGCCAAGCAAAGTATGTGATTTGTATTCAATAAATATATATAGTTGAAACAAATATAAATTTACAAACAAAGACAAATAGAGAGCTCTGTCATCCACGTACTATTATTTATCGCCGCGTCAAATTCAATTTTCTAAATCTTTCTATTAGTGTCAAATGATGTGCGTAAAAGGGGACAAACAGAAAACCACCGTTATATTAAAAAAATCAATAGGTACACCGATTTGGCTCAATGAGTTTTATTGTAGGTATAGATTACTTAAGTCGCTTAGTTATAATCTTTTAAGATTTTTGCTTCCGTAGAGTTATACTAGAATTAAAAAAAACAGTTTGATCTTGTTGCAGGTCTACCGGTAACTATATCGAAGACGCACTTGCTGGACAGTGATGCGAAGGTGGATCGGCTCGCGGGACTGCACCCGGACAGGGAGAAACACTCCAGCTACGTGCTGGTGGACCCGGTCAGTACATATTTTGCATAAAATTGCATGATTATACGGCTTTCCTAATGTTAAATGGATAGCTACCATCCTCAAGTTGAAAACTTCCCGCCAAATGCCTATAGTTGTGTTTCGGCACTAGGCTTAGTGTGTTCACCATCTTGGTCCACAACGTCACTAAAGATAAGTTGACATTCTGGCCGTATCGCTAAACTTATAAAATATCAAAAAAATCTATACACACTCTTAAGTGATAGTTATAACACTACGTGTCAATTGTGTCAGACTGGATAGGTTCTAATATAAGTATGCTACGGTGGAACGATTTGGCAACTCGAGCTTCAAGTTAAAAGAGTCGTAAACTGGCACGATGCTGACGGCGCCTGATGATTCGTTTAACCTTCGAATGTCGTTGATTTTGAACTGTACAGTGTTAACCTTCAGGTGCAGTGGAGGAAGCAGTGCGCAAAATTGTATTCTTTCAACTTTGCTATGTGAATTGCGGACGCAAAAACCTGTAATACTAATACAACCAAGATACAAACTATACCTAGTTGATACAAATTCTTGCAAAAATTAATAACTTTTTATTAACGATAATAAATAATACTTTAAATAAAAATAAACGATAACAACCAAAAAAATACAGACATTTGTTATTCAGAGAAAATTATTTAAATTGTCATTACCACAGAAAGTCACAAGAAAATTCGCTATTAAATAATAAGGTTCTAAGAGTAAACAATAAAAAAATATTATATACATTTTCATATTCATTTGAGACTTGACCTCGTACAATATGTACTTGGTCGGCTGTACTAACTAATGTTAAAACGCGAATGTGAGTTTGTTTGTCACCCTGCACTCCTTAAACACTCAGCCCATCATAATGAAGTTATGTATACACGTTGTCAAGGGCACACAAAATGATTTAGGGTACCTTATCATTCAGTAAAAGTACTGATCCCGAGGGATAGGAATATAACTTTTAGTACCAAAAGGAAGAAGTCGCGGCTATAGATTGTTAGGTATATATTATTTTAAAGATTTTTAAAACGTTCTTTTTTGTATTATTTCGGTTTTAGCGTTATGACCATAATTTCACCTGGTCTTAAATGATGATACAGCCCAAGTTGGTAGACACGTTAAACCTGTGAAGGGATTGGCTTTAAAGTGCAACTACCTTAACACACCTATTGGTATTTAGCAGCAGATTTTCAACTTGAGGGTGGTAGCTCAAATCTTCAAAGCTCAAAATCACCTTGTACCTTTGAACTTTGTGTTTATTATAATGCTAATTATATCTGTTACTAAACAGACTTCTTAAATATTTGTTCCACTCATTAAACTCCAGATCTCCAGAACTATATATCCGATCGAATTTAATTTCGATCGAAATTTTACATACATATACTATTTAATAAGTAGACATACATATACTATTTAATAAGTAGACAGGGACGGAAGAATTTAAAAAAAAAAGGAGAAAGTAGAGGTTGTTAGCTGGTTATCGTAACTGCCATAAATGTATATAATTTTCTCCTGTACATTGTATTATTTGCAATCCCAGGGCTTGTATAGCAGGGCTGCAAACATCAGTTTAGATGAAAGTAGCGTACATAATAAACGGTTTGGTTTTTCAGAAAGTGGGTCTCACTATTGGAACCTCACTGGCATTGCAGCTGAACTTTGTGCTGAACGACCTCACATACGTGTCCGCAGCGAGTCGCTTCACCGATATGGTGCTGCCCGTAGCACATATTAACATTGTGAGTATTTGAATCAATTCTACATTACCTATCTACTGCTTTACTGTTGCACAGCTCCTGCTACACGCCAAATAGGAGAAAGAGGGATACGATGGAATTTTATTAGGTACTACCCACACATACCTCTGCCCATGTCATTCCCAGGCGGAACGGGAACCGTAAATGCGTCTCCCTATATTTTTTTAAGTAATAGGGTTTTTAGCACAGCCAATATTTGAGATACAAAAAAACACTATAGGTTGCCACATCTGACAGGTTTTTTGTATTATTTTTAGGTTTAGCGTGTTTGCACAATCTGATGTGGTGCTAAGTGATAATGTTCTAAGCCTATTGTTAGTGGTGGTAGGTTTGATGTCTTAAAGCGTCTTCTTAGGGTCTAAATTAAATAAAGATTTTTGGATTGATTTGAAATGGTCCCGATGGGCACCTGAGCTTTCATCTAGCATCACGCTAGGGAGTGGATATGTATCCGAGGAAATGGGAATGTTAACTGACTTAGTCTCCAGATACCATTTTGAATGATAGATTAGTTATTGACAGTTCCAATGTTAAGATTATGTTTTTTATATAAACAAATCGCTATCATCCACATTATTCGACGCTCCGACAATTAATGCCATATGGAGTTGTCCTAACACTTTAGAAGCTCCTTTACTATGATATTAACCTGCGGTAACAATATTTCTTATCTTTTCTAGGGACACGAGAAATCCATAGGTTATATTTTCAAAGATATATCGAGAGAGCAAATTGAAAATATTCTTTCTCTGAAATTAGTTCGTTCAGTGATTCAATAAATTCCATATCGTAAATTGCTCGAACCAACGATTTCTTTTTTTACGCTTTATTTCTTTTCTGGTTTGTTCCCGCTGACCGAATGATGTAGGATTTTCTGTTGTTAATACATTACTAAGGAGACTCTAGTTAGTAACCTATTGCTAATAAAATAGGGCTATTTTGAAAAACCACTCATTTTTTTTTATTATGCCTTCAAATTATATCACGTACTAAGCATGTTACCATTTCATTCTAGTATTCATACATTCATTTGGATATTTGGAATTCTTCCAGACATTTCCAGAGCTACCGTCAGAGACGAAAAGCGCGCTCTCGTTGATGTACGTGACGGGGCCAAAGATATTGTTAGCGTTCGAGATAGCGTCCTGCCTGCTGGGGCTCGCGCTCCTCAGCTACTCCGTGACGTCATCCCGCTGTTGCCGGGGACAGCGGAAGTACCAGTCTCCTGGGAGCCACCCGCCTCTCACGCAGAAAGTGACCGCAGAGTTACCGCTTATAGGGAAATGAAATATTAATAATAATTTAATTATGTATCTAAATAAAACTTAATTTAATAAAGATAATAGATAATTGTTGTTAAAATATGTTTTCTGGTTATTAGTAGAAATTAAAAGCCAGCTTTGTCGGTTTGCACGATTCTTAGGAAGTAAACCAGGTTATTTAGATCGGGGCACATGAATACAGCTTTATCTACAGCTTTACAGCTACATCTTGCGGGTCCTATGTGATCACTCCCGATTCCACTGACTTGTATTTATTAAGGTTTGAGCTTTTGAAGTTTACTCCTTAAAAATAAGTTTTCATATCACGATTCCGATATAGAAATTTTATGAGGAGTGAATGGAAACTCAAAATCGTTAACGTTTTCCTACGCAGCGTACCTTGCACACCTTTTACTTTGATAATCGTACTTAAGTAGTAAACTGTACTCGTGCATGTCCGCAGTACTTTTATTTTATATTTATAATTATTATACACAAAATAAAATGAACGTATTCTCTAAAAGCTATCGTATTGAAGCCGCTATCGCTGTTTGATAGGAAACGCGTTTTTGTTCACAGGGCACTGGCTAAAAGTAAGGCAAGTTGATAGAAAACTTATGTTTAAAAATACAGATAATATTATTAGTGAAATTAGTATTGAGAATACTTTTTTAATGATATGGGAACCAATTGTAAGTAAATAACTGAAAAAAACATATTTCAAATACTTAAAGTAATAGATTTAAAATTTAATCACACGATCGGAAATTATATTCACTGGCCATTTTAAAATATATAGTGGGTGCAAAAAAACATAGGAAAAAAAAACAAGAAACGCACTAAGCACTCATCCTCAAACTAAGGTTGGCTGTTAAATTAAAATATCTAGCTATAATTAACTCTTACCAAGGTCGAAAATTTACTTATTTAATAATATTTTATTTCGCATTATACAAAAATATTGCTCATAGTATTCAAAAGAAAAAAAAAATATATATAAATGTTAAGTTATTCTAACCACATTACGATTGGAGCTTCGAACCTGCTGCGCTATATCGATAAGTGAAACCTGTTCAAGACCAACACCAATAGCCGACGTAACACAAAATTCTCCTCTGCACCCACAGAAACCCCAAGGATGTAGCATACGCTTCAAACCGCAAATATATGTGGGGTATGTACTCTTCTAGATCTAGAGTAAGGTTTTTGAGCATCCGAAGGTGACCGGTTCGAGATTTTCTCTTCCGTCCTAAATACTCTCTTCCTGGTATACACACAGGAAGAGAAAATATCCCTATTATATCGGGTGTTAAGGGCGAGGGAAGACTCGGGTGTCCTAACTACTCTCGAGGCTGAGGGGTTGGTGTCTCCATCGGTAGTAATTCACCAAACGAGAGGTAAACGGCTGCAAATACAAGATAACGTATTGCATGCTGTAGTCGCCAACTCTAAAGTACCTAACACCTGTGTATACAAACAAGGTCAGACTGATCCTAAGGACGGTGAGACATTATCACATACAACATTAAGATGGCTATAAAAAACAGGGATTTGAAAACAGTAAGAAAGATGACCAACATCATAGATGAGGAGTTTGTCACAAAAGACCCAGCAGATCGTCATCGCAAGCCTCACAAACGTTTTTAAAAGAATAACAACAATATTAATAATAATTATACACATAAAACCACTAGCAAGTAAATAATTTATATTGTGCATTTTTTTAAGAGTACTATATATAAAATAAAAAACAAATACAAATTAAATTATTATGATCTAGATCATGAGTCTCCAGTGTGAAAAAAACCGCATTATGTGTGCTATCATCATCATTGAGGGATTGGAAAAGTGCTTTGGAAATTAGGCAAACGAAGTCAACACGATTGCCCCTAATTATTTCATCACACAAAAAAGTGTAGTGATTTATTGAGATTGGCCTTTATCTGCTGCTTAGTCTCGTACAGAAACTAGTATTGATAAAATATAGGCACGTACCTAAGCTGCAACTTCATGTTATTCTGAACATTACATTTCTAATGGGTTAAACATGTTAATGTTTGCAAGTGATGTACGTTCTGATACGGAAATTAAAATGTCGATGACGCAAAAATAATTAATGAAGTTGTTCACGAAGTAGACAAATAATACAAGCGAATTATCATACAATATTTATATTATTCTGGTGTGTTCACACGCTAAGTCTATAATATTATCAAATGGTAAAACTTTATTTACTTTATTTAACAATTACTTAGATCCATTATAAAATTTTAACAATGTTTTAAGTTAATTGTGTATAATTCTCTAGTAGTTTTGGAGACAGGGTTACACAACAAGGAATTATATAAACCGACGTGGAACGAATCAGATGCATTGATCCCATATCTTATACGTTCGCTTCGAATACATTCTGCCAAGATGTGGTGCACATCGTCGATGAGTCCGTAACTCTGGCAATGTGGAGATGGCACTCCAGCATTATAAAGGCGAACTTATTTGATTTTAATTAGGGACATTCGTTAGCATGTTCTACTGAACAACACGACGCAGTACTTCGACCCAAGGTAAAGACAGGAACTATATAGGCTCAGTAATCTCTAGCTATGATTCAGTTCGATAATTATTGATGATCATGTATATACAAGCGGTAACAAACCTTCAGCTCTAAGGAGAGACTTCACTACCTTCTCTCGTATGATGGGTTATCTTCTTTTTCATAACCTTCTACCACTTAGGTAAGGTCAGCGCAACATGTTTTCTTCTTTCACTCCACTTTATCAGCTGTCATCTTAGTATTCACATTTTTATACACGTATTATTCCTCACATTGTCCATTTTTATCTTCTTCGGTCTTCCTCTACTCCTACAACTATGGGTTATGTTTTTAGAAATTGTTAAATATCTTTGCGATCGTATAACTTGCTACTGACTATGAGTTTGTCCTCATACATTGGAACTTCATTTCTCACGAACTATCCGGTTGCATAGGTGTTTCCTTTCGCAGCAACTCTATCTGTGGAATGATCTCTCTAGTAAAGAGTTCTGAAAATACTACAATATAGGATTCCACAAAAGATAAGACGTAGCTTTAAACTGGTCGCTAACGTAATGCTTCTAAATTTGCAGTTCGAAATATTAATAAATCAAGTTAAAAATATTTAGCGAGAAATAATATCGTGGTAAGAAGGTAGGTAAGAACTACTTGTACTGTCCGCCGGATGAAAAGGTGCATGACATTAACATAAGTACCAAGATTTATATTTTTGTTGATCAATTCACGTGTTGACCTCAGGAGAGGTAGACGGAACGACCGTAGTTACTCAGTGCTTAGTAATCCGTGGTCAGTGCTTAGTAATCCGTGCTCAGTGCTGCGTAACAGCTCTATTTACAAGATAATAACTTAAGGTAAGAATTAATTTCATTGTTAATTCGTTCGATAATATAACAAAAATAATTCTTTATATTCCGCAAAAAAAATTATGTAATTTTTTTTTAATCTTATAAATATTATGAATACAAAGCAAATATTATGAATGCAAAGTTGATTGTGATGAATTTTGTTATAGAGATAGAAGGGAAACCGAAGAAGGTGGTAGGCAACTTTATCTTGCGAATAATATATTGAAAGTGGAATAAACAGAGAGATCAATTTTGTATGAAACATTTTATTGCGTCATCCGATTTGTTTGACTAAATAAATATTAACGCGAGCGAAGCCGCACGTAAAAGCTAGACGCACATAAAGCAAAAAATAACTAAAATTTAGACTTGCTTTTTTATGTAATAGGAGATAAACGAGTAAGCGTGTCATCCGATGGTAAGTGATCACTGCCGCCCATGGGCACCCACAACACTAAAGGATTCGCAGGTACATTGCCGGGTTTTATTGGACGGACTGGTTCTCAAGTGCAACTGTCGGAACACACCTAATGGTATTTGGCGTTAGATTTTCATCTTGAGGGTGGTAGCTAGCCAGGCGGGCATTAGAAAAAACCCTACCACCATGCTACGGTTTCCTCACGATGATTTCCTTCACCGTAAGCTCAAGCTCATTGTAGGTGGTTGGATTCGAACTCACTTCCCATGACGCGGCGTTTCTACACGCTACCAGCTATCTATGTCTTTAATTATTATTTACTTAATTTCGGTGTGCCTTACGGCAAAAGCCTTCTCTAACTCTTTCCACTGGTTTCTGTCTGCCGCTACTCTTATCCAAAGGGGTCCTGAGGTTATTTTCAGTTCATCTTTCCACCTTCTTGCTTTGTCATCTCTGCTCGTAACAATCCCTTGGATACTAGACTTTCACCAGTATGCTGCATTTCTCCTTTTTGCAGCGGAACATATGTCCGGTTCACCTCCATTTGAGTATATCAATATTTAATAGGATGTCTGTTAATTTCGTTTTGCGCCTGATGTATATATACTTTTAACTTTGTCCATTAGTTTAAGCCCTAGAATATTCCTTTCCAAACTTCTCTGACATCTTGCTAGTTTGTCCTTGTGGCTTTTTGTCAAATCCCAGATTTTGAGGCATTTGCTCATTTGGCGATATTACGTAACCTAGTATACATATTTCTGAACATAATTGAGATTCTGCTAGCTGATGGTTACGTCTGTAGATATTGAGTTTGTCATCACTTTAGTCTTGCTCGAGTTAATTTATAACACTCACTTCTCTACTTCTGCCTTCTAAGGTCTGTATTATACATTCCAGTAGTACGGGGGCTTCTTGTAATAAAATTAGGGCATCTGCGAATCTTAGATTGCTCAATCCATTTATGTTTACTCCTAAATTATTCCATACGAACTTTCTGATAATTTATTCTAATACTGCTGTGTGTGTGTACAGTTTCGCTGAGAGAGAATCACCTTGCTTGACCCCCCTATCGGTTGGCAAAATATCCCCTATAGATTCCATCCAGATACCGGCTTTACTATCACTGTAAATATTTTTGATAACGTTCATGTAAGCGTTGTGGATCCCTTGCTCTTTTAGGTTTTGCCAATCGAATTCATGTTTGAGACTAATACAACCCTTGAAGTAATAAATATAGGCTCATCCGTTAATATACATTTCTACCAAATAATACGTTATAAAAACGATAAGCAGTGTGATATCGTATCCAAAACTGTCTGTTTTGATGCTGCTGTATTTTAAGATAATTTCTGCTCGTGATTTCTACGTTTACTTTACATAAAAGTAGCTTATAAGTAGAGTATAACATCAGTTATCTGCTTTAAACCGTTTCAAAATCGATCCAACCGTTTCGGAGATTAGTCAGCACAAACTGATAGACACAATTTTTATGTTTTTTGACTGGAAAACGCGAATGAATTTCGCGATACCAGCTATTTTTGAAATATATAAACATTCTTGGGTCTGGTCAATTGTACATTCTTCAATATGTTTTTTTTAGGTTATAGGCTTAGCGTTATGGCCACCATCTCACCTGATGCTAAGTGATAGATGAGCACCAAGATTGTGAAGACGCTAAGCCTAGTGGAGGCACTGGCCTTCAACTTTTCAAGTGCTACTGTCGGTGAACACCTGCAAGCATTTGGCCGAAAACTAAGGGTGGTATTTAACCATTACTTATGCCATTACTTAGGCGGGCATCACAAAAGGCCCTACCACCATACTATGGTGTCATCACAATGTTTTCCGTCACCGAAAGCTCAACCTCATTGCAGGTGTTTGAACTCACGTCCGTTGACGCGTCGTCTGTACACACTACCATTGAACTGTCATCAGTGAATGTAATTGTATAGTTTAATTATAATTCACTTTATCTTATTTATATTGCTTTTATTTTATAATTCAGGATGTATTTGTGTCTCCTTTTGTCAAATTATATGAATATATATATTATGTATATATATAGTAT
The DNA here is from genome assembly GCA_039707435.1 of Actias luna. Classification (NCBI taxonomy): domain Eukaryota; kingdom Metazoa; phylum Arthropoda; class Insecta; order Lepidoptera; family Saturniidae; genus Actias; species Actias luna. The sequence goes on along the minus strand of JAZHAC010000022.1, from coordinate 17,360,146 downwards.
ACGTATACATATATAATTATTAATTACTATAATATAATAAAACACTAACATCACAGTGGTCTTCGCAACAAAAAGTAATTGAATTTGTTATGGGAGTAGGTCATCGCACTGGTTCAGAACATTTATTTCGACGTTTAATATAATCTGGAACATTAGAAACTTTTTTGTGAGTTGTTTTTTAGTATTTGCACAAAACTAGATGGACGACTCTCGAGGTTTGTCTTTTTTATATATTGTGACGTTAATAACAAGAAGTAAATAATTAAAATTCAAAACACTGTATCAACTGTGCGTTACGATAAGTTAATAATTAACATTATGATGTTACACACATTTGGTGTTTTCGGTACTGATTTAGTTTTTTCTTTAAAATCATATAACTTACTAAGTAAAAATTTTCAAGCAAAAGAAAATCAGTTGGCAAACAACCCCCTAACTAAATTAACTTTATATATCACCGTTAACGTTAAGAGAGATCAATAAATATATAGAATGAGATTCTCGACACGAAATCGATTATTAATCTCAACACTAAATACATAATATGATGCGCCGATAGCTCAGTTGGTAGTGTATACGGACGCCGCGTCAAGCGACGGGGGTTACAGTCCACCTACAATGAAATTGAGATTTCGGTGAGGGAAAATATCGCGATGAAACCATGGTATAGTGATAGGGCTTTTTTAATGCCCACCTGGTTAGCTGCTACCCTCAAGTTGAAAAACTGCCACCAGATAGCTATAGGTGTGTACCGGCAGTTGCACTTGAGATCCAGTTCCTTCACTAGGTGTAGCGTATCCAGCACCTTAGACCTTATCGTCACTTAATATCAGGTGAGATTGTGGCCATAGCGCAAAACCTAAATTATAAAAAAATAATGCAATAAAACAGAGACAGTAAAAAGTTTGTTGCACGCGCACGCGCTAATCTCAAGAACTATCAGACGGATTAAAAAAAAATATTACATGGCCTCAGACCATTTAACATCACGATACCACCGATGAGAGCAAAATTGTAGTGAAAAAAGCTACAAAACCAGACAAATATTATTAAATATATTTCAGTTCGCAACGAACGAATTTGCAGGCGCAGCTAAAAAATAACAAAAAATTACACAAAACCATGGGCATTGAATTGTAATACAAAATCAAAAAATTTTTAAGTATTAATTTATACAAGCAATTCCTCATAGGTGCTTACAATACAACATGTACAATTTATTCCACATTGGGAAAAATATTTTACAACAAAACATCTAATCAAATGATTTAAAACAACCAGATTATAAATAAAGCAAAATATCATATCAATGTAATAAAACAAATCTATTTGAATATTATAAAACGCAAAAGTTTGTTTGTTTGAACTCGTTAACATTAAGAACAACCAGTCGGATTTCAAAAACATCTGCTTGTATTTTGTAGAGCAATCATCGAGGAAGGCTATAGGCTGTTGAATATCACGCTACCATAAATGAGAGCAAACCTGTAGTTTAGTGAACAAAGTGAACTGATCCCGTCCTCGCCTTTCCACAACAGAACCACACGGGCGGGGCTTCGGTGTCCCAATTACTAGGTGACACCTATAACCTCCACAACCAAAAAGTTTGCCGACTCTCACTTTTATGGCACCGTTAAATTGTGGAACCGTCTTCCTGTCAACGTATTCCCTCCTTCCTATGATATTGGGTCTTACAAAAGAGGCGGGAAGAGGTACCTAAGCAGGCCAGCATGACAGTGGTGATTAGCAATGAGTTCTGTTCGGTGTCAGTCGCCGCTGATATAGATTATACTGTACTTACCAACAGGTCCAGTGCAGTCACTTTGCTGCGCAACATAAAATGTAAAAAAAGCTAGTACTTTATAAGCCAAATTATTATAACTCTGTAGACATAATATCACTAAACTGATGACATTATTACATTTCTATCAGTTGTTCTGGTTCTTATCCTTTCTGGCAGTTATTAAGGAGACCACAGCACCACTCATCGTTATCGGGGAAATCATTAAGACATTCTCAATGAAAAATAAATACATGTCCACTATCAAACAGGAAATTATATCGAAATACACCTCCTTTATAACCCTTATCTCATCCAAGTGTCGGTACAACATGTTTCTACTTTCATTCTACTCTATCAGCTGTCATCTCCGTATTCATACTTTTTATAAACATATCATTCCTCATACAGTCCGTCCATATCTTCTTCAGTCTTCCTACGTTCATCCACCTTCATACTTCTAGTTACATGGCTCTCATCTGTTCTCATATGATGCCCATACCACGCTAATCTATTTACTCTTCAATTTCTCTGTGACTGGTGCTATTTAAGAAGAAGTTAACTTACTAAATAATTCTATCTTTTGTAACCTATCCTGAAAAAACTTGTTTGTTTTATGTGAGATAAATATTATTCAGTATAGATAGATTCATAATATATTGTAGTAATATATTGTCATCGAATCAATTTGCAGCAAAATTTGCCTAGTAGTTTCAAAGTGATGCATTTAAAAGGGGACAGGCACGCATAAATAATAGAAGTGCATCTTTGGCCTACACCGACAACAAAGTAAAAGTAGTTTCCTCACGATGTTTTCCTTCACCGAAAGCTCAAGCTCATTGTAGGTGGGTTCGGACTCACAACCTCTGACGCGGAACCCGTACACATTACTACTGAGTTATTATCGCTTCAAAACCTTCCCGAGTCGAAGAGAGTTGCACAGACATTCTATTTAAAATGGTAGCACTAATATTTTAGTATGTATGTAGTATGTAGTATTTTAATGCTATAACTAGAATTCATATTGGTTTCCAGAACTGTTATTTCGCAGCTTAAGTGACGACAACCAGCACAGGAGAACGCTATGAAGAGTAAAGATTGTGTCAAAAAGCGTATTGACAGTAAGTTAATACTTAATTGAGTGAGATTGTTCTATAGTATTTTATATACACTATTTTTTACCTGCGGCTTCGCCATTGAAGTCATTAAACAAGTTTTTTTATCTTTCGTAAAAACATTTTGTTTAAATATAAAGTATCCTATGTTACTTATAATACCTCCAAAAATATGTGTACAAAGTTTCATGATGAACGGTTAAGTTGTTTTCGCGTGAAAGCGTGACAAACAAATTTACATTCATATTTATAATATTAGTAGGAATTAACAAATTTACATGTAATATAACAATAATGGAAAATTATAATTGGAGTGTGCTTTGTTATCGACGGAGCCACCAAAGATATGATTATGGTAAATTGTTTGTTATCTGTCTGCCCGTCCTCTCGTGCACACATCCCTCTGAGACAATGCGAGAGATTTTGTCGAAATTTTACGTTGTAACAACTAAACAGGAACGTGAGAAAGGTTTCTTCAGAGATAGGAAAAAAAACATATCTCAATACCGTTTGGTTTTTAGGTGTTTAGATTACCCTTGAATGCAATCGATGTGGCTGTGGTTGAGTTATTGAATAGTCGAGCGGGTAGTACAAAGTCTTCCGAACCTCCTATGTATTAAGAAATAGATCAAAAATATTATATTAATATTGTGATTCCAGAGAAACTTGTAGCGGTAACATTGTTAGGAGTGATCTTATTCATGTTGCCTGTGGCCGCAATATTCATCGATCCCATCTTCATTATAGCTAAACACGTGAGTTTATCTACTTCATTTACCTATTCAAGCCACCCCTTTTATTCTAGGAACATATAATCGAGGGCGTGATGAGTGAACCAAGATGAATTCAGTTGCTATGTAATATATTTATGCATATGCTATTAAATATTATAATGCATTGTATTGTTTGTAAACGTGATTCGTCGGTCTGTGAAATATTACAGGCAACTTTATGTTTTTCATTGTATTCATTTTACTCAACATCCTGTGTTAAGTTAAGCATCACTATTAGCCGCTACATGTAGGAACAAAAGAAAAATAAGTTGATATAATTCAACGTGAAATTACTAATGTTATCCAGAGTAGTTAGTAGAACAACAATAACACAGCAGGTACTAGAGTATATATACTACATAGAGGGTGTGATACCAGATAGAGGGTCAGTTCAATAGATATCATAACCAGGTCGTACATTGCATAATCCGGTAGTTGTGTTTCAGAGCTAATCTCTCTAATAGGCTTAATGTGCCTTCATCTTTGACCACATCATCACTGTACATCAGGTGAGAATGCGGCCATAACGCTAAATCTACAAAGCACTAAAAAATGTAGAATAAAGTCAATTATTTTTAATTACAATCTTGTCTTAATTAGTATCATTCTATTTAATACATTATAGCATAAGCACATAAAAAACAGTTATATCTAAAGTCATAATGAATATTCATAATTGCTGATCACAGTACTGTAATATTACCTTACAGAAATTAAAACTAGCTAAGGGCAGTAACCTCCACAAACTGCTACTATCGGAGATGGAGGGGACGCGGCTCTCGTTGACCTTTTTCAACATCACGAACGCACCGCAGTTCCAGAGCGGTTTGGACCCTAAACTGAAGTTCCGCGAAGTGGGCCCGTTTGTTTATCAGTAAGATCAGACTTAGATTGTACTCTATCGAGCGTACTCAGACTTATCTCCAGAAAATAAATTTATAGTCGCAACCTAAACCTTCATTTACGTTAATCTTATCAAGTCCAGTCAGCAAAGTTGAGATAAGACTGAACACGGTGTATAGGTTTGTGTGCAGCTTAAACTACTTGTGAGCATTTTGGATATCTTAACCTAGGTATACAACTTACGCTAAAGAAACATATGTAGGTTTATTTTCATCCAGAAAAAGTATCGTTTACGAGTGATAAAATTTTTTTTTCGTGGGGAAATGTATTTATACATTCCCTCCCAGCCCGAGGAAACTAAGAGGGGTATGTGAGACTTACCCAGCGCTAAGCGCCAGGAATACCCACTAAAATCCCACGGCTCTCTGTCTCCTTCCTGGGGCATTAAAAAAAATCATCACCTTTAGTTCCATGTAAAAAAAGTCGCGGTATATATACATCATATTAACATTGTTTGCCTCTCGTTCAACTTCGCTTAACATGAGAAACTACTTATTAAATTTAAATCCTGAGAAATAATTAATGTATATTTACATTACCATCAGCAAGAAACTAAATTAATTTTATCAAGATTGCCTTGTAGTTTATAATACAAGATTCTTTAAAATATGTGTATAAGTTAATTATGTGAAGAACAAAGTTGATACGTAAAATTCATTTGATCGATGAAGGCGTTACTTTGATGCTGTTGATGGTTGACCGACGGTGGCGGATGGTTGAACCATGCCAACTGATGGTTTTCACCAAAAGTTAACATCGATCTGAGAATGCTCCGTGACGGAGCGAAACACGTGTAATTCAATTGTGCCACACAACCGTCCGCCATCGTTGTTAACGGCTAGTCAATTCCAAGAGGAAGTGCTAAGTATACTTCAACACTTAAAATTTATTTGTTTAATAAACATGATATATATATGAACTCATTGAAATAAAACTAATTTAAACGGATTTTATCGCGGTTATTTATTAAATTTTGATCCCGACGTTTCGAAAGCTTTTCAGCCTTCGTGGTCACGGGGCGGACTGAGGTGTCGGTTGTCCAGAAAAGTTTATGTTACTGTGTCTACCTTCAATTTAATTTTTATTATTGATAGTGTTCCGATCTACGCAGAAAGAGCTCACAGTGTCTTGACGTCTGGCAATTGGTCTTTTGGGTTCCGATTTAATTAAATGTATTATTGGATCCCAGGCTTGTGCTAGCTTCCAACCATCTTCTCTATTGAAATTTGGATGTTTTTTAATTTCAATAGCCTCACGAATCATCCTAGGTAGGAATCGGTGTTCTTTTGCAAGGATTTGTGGCTTGTCAAATCGAAGATAATGTTTGGAGCCTTCTTCTGAATGTTCAGCAACTGCAGACTTCGTAGAGCGTCGGTGTTTAACATCAGCTATATGTTCTTTTACGCGGGTCCCTATGTTTCTTTTAGTTTGTCCGATATAGGAGAGGCCACAGTCACATTCTATTTTGTATACGCCCTGTTCTTGTAGAGGTATATGACACTTGACAGGTGGTAAAAATTGACTAATCTTCTTGGGCGGCTTGAAGTAAGTTTTAATTGAAGCACGCTTCAGTACATAGCCAATCTTGTCTGTGACCCCTCTTACAAAAGGTAACACAACAGGTACACGTTCTACTGTGGCTGGTTTCACTCGGTTTCCGTGACGGCGGCGTGGAATTTGGAGCTTGTTATCACGCAGTACTTGCTTGACATGTCGCAGCTCAGCAGCCAGATGTTCCTCGTCACAGATTCCTTGTGCTCTCTGAAACAAAGATTTACCCACGGTAGCTAACTGTTTCGGATGGTGGTGAGATTCACCATTCAGGTATTTATCTGTATGGGTCATTTTTCTGTACACAGTATGGCCTAAAGACTGATCAGGATTACGGATAACTAAAACATCTAAGAAAGGAAGAGATTTCTTTTGCTCTAACTCCACAGTGAATTGTATGTTATTGTTAATGGAGTTAAGATGATCTAAAAATGCAGCTACTTTGTCAGATGGTAAAATTGTGAAAGTATCATCTACGTACCGTTTGTAAAACCTGGGGGTGACGGGGGCAGTGCTTAGGGCTGTCTCCTCGAAGTCCTCCATGAAAATATCGGCGACTACTGGAGATACAGGTGAGCCCATAGCTACTCCATTCACTTGTACATAAAACTGATTCCTCCACAACATGTAGCCAGATGTGAGGCAATGTTTAAGTAATGCTGCATACTCTATGGGCATGTTATTATCTGCTAACCTCTTAGACACAATTTCGATGCAGTCTTGTACTGGTAAGCTTGTGAATAGAGACTGGACATCAAAACTAACCATGGTTTCATTGTCAGCTAATTGTAGGTGTTTAATATCACTGACAAATTGGTATGAATCCTTCACAGATGCTCTAGTGTTGCCTCTTAGTGGTGATAACACTTTTGCTACGTGCTGAGCCAATCTGTAGGTTGGTGTGTCGACCTGACTCACGATGGGACGTAGTGGAGCATTTGGCTTGTGTATTTTCGGTAACCCATACAGTTTAGGAGGTTTTGCACACGATGGGACGAGTAAGTTTACGTCAAGATTTAATGTGTCGGAGTAACTGCTTATTAAAGAGCTGGTAGCCTTTAAAACTTTGTTGGTTGGGTCTGTTTTAACCTTCTTGTATGTACTTTCATCCGACAAAAGTTGTTCTATTTTATTATTGTAATCTGACGTATCCATTACTACTGTCGCATTACCTTTATCTGCACGGAGAATAGTTACATCCTTCTGTGAACGCAAGTTCTTTAAAGCGATATATTGTTGTTTTGGAAGATTTGGTTTGGGCGCTTTCACTTGTCGTAATATTGACGAAATGTCTTGACGTATCGCCTCCGAATCCTCCTTTTGCAAATTATTTTTCACGAGACTATTCTCAACGTTACAAATAATGTCTTCATACGGTATCCTTCGTGGTGTTACGGCAAAATTTAATCCTTTTGATAAAACCTGAATTGTGTTATCGTCCAATGTTTGTTTTGACAGATTAATGACAGCGCGTTGTTCATCTGCGTGTGAGTGTTCGTTGTCTATGGTGGGGTGCGTTCCATTCCTACACTCGGTGTTACTAAGATTTTTGGCATTCGATTTAGATTGTAATTTTTCATATTTTATGATTTGTTTGTTTTTGCACTCATTCAATTTCGCTATTTCACGTTTATTTAAAGCGTTGATGCAATTTTGAAAATCAAATGCTGATAACTCTGTCTTTAACTCATTGGACTTAATCTCAACACAATTATTTATGTTATGGAGATCGGATCTTATTTCACGAATGGCAGCTAGTAACAGTTTTGTACTCGCCTGGTTGAGAATTTTAGCGCTTCCTCGTATGTTGTTCTTAGGTGAAATCTTGACACACGTAGGAATGAGATTATGATCACGGCATCTCTTCAAGAAATTTAATGATGTAACATATCTTGCGCGCTTGGTTTTCAAATCCTCCAACCGACGTATTTTATTTGCAGTTTCCAGTCCGTACTGGTTTACATAATGATTTCTTAGGTTTACGCGAATATTATTCATTGAAATAAAACTAATTTAAACGGATTTTATCGCGGTTATTTATTAAATTTTGATCCCGACGTTTCGAAAGCTTTTCAGCCTTCGTGGTCACGGGGCGGACTGAGGTGTCGGTTGTCCAGAAAAGTTTATGTTACTGTGTCTACCTTCAATTTAATTTTTATTATTGATAGTGTTCCGATCTACGCAGAAAGAGCTCACAGTGTCTTGACGTCTGGCAATTGGTCTTTTGGGTTCCGATTTAATTAAATGTATTATTGGATCCCAGGCTTGTGCTAGCTTCCAACCATCTTCTCTATTGAAATTTGGATGTTTTTTAATTTCAATAGCCTCACGAATCATCCTAGGTAGGAATCGGTGTTCTTTTGCAAGGATTTGTGGCTTGTCAAATCGAAGATAATGTTTGGAGCCTTCTTCTGAATGTTCAGCAACTGCAGACTTCGTAGAGCGTCGGTGTTTAACATCAGCTATATGTTCTTTTACGCGGGTCCCTATGTTTCTTTTAGTTTGTCCGATATAGGAGAGGCCACAGTCACATTCTATTTTGTATACGCCCTGTTCTTGTAGAGGTATATGACACTTGACAGGTGGTAAAAATTGACTAATCTTCTTGGGCGGCTTGAAGTAAGTTTTAATTGAAGCACGCTTCAGTACATAGCCAATCTTGTCTGTGACCCCTCTTACAAAAGGTAACACAACAGGTACACGTTCTACTGTGGCTGGTTTCACTCGGTTTCCGTGACGGCGGCGTGGAATTTGGAGCTTGTTATCACGCAGTACTTGCTTGACATGTCGCAGCTCAGCAGCCAGATGTTCCTCGTCACAGATTCCTTGTGCTCTCTGAAACAAAGATTTACCCACGGTAGCTAACTGTTTCGGATGGTGGTGAGATTCACCATTCAGGTATTTATCTGTATGGGTCATTTTTCTGTACACAGTATGGCCTAAAGACTGATCAGGATTACGGATAACTAAAACATCTAAGAAAGGAAGAGATTTCTTTTGCTCTAACTCCACAGTGAATTGTATGTTATTGTTAATGGAGTTAAGATGATCTAAAAATGCAGCTACTTTGTCAGATGGTAAAATTGTGAAAGTATCATCTACGTACCGTTTGTAAAACCTGGGGGTGACGGGGGCAGTGCTTAGGGCTGTCTCCTCGAAGTCCTCCATGAAAATATCGGCGACTACTGGAGATACAGGTGAGCCCATAGCTACTCCATTCACTTGTACATAAAACTGATTCCTCCACAACATGTAGCCAGATGTGAGGCAATGTTTAAGTAATGCTGCATACTCTATGGGCATGTTATTATCTGCTAACCTCTTAGACACAATTTCGATGCAGTCTTGTACTGGTAAGCTTGTGAATAGAGACTGGACATCAAAACTAACCATGGTTTCATTGTCAGCTAATTGTAGGTGTTTAATATCACTGACAAATTGGTATGAATCCTTCACAGATGCTCTAGTGTTGCCTCTTAGTGGTGATAACACTTTTGCTACGTGCTGAGCCAATCTGTAGGTTGGTGTGTCGACCTGACTCACGATGGGACGTAGTGGAGCATTTGGCTTGTGTATTTTCGGTAACCCATACAGTTTAGGAGGTTTTGCACACGATGGGACGAGTAAGTTTACGTCAAGATTTAATGTGTCGGAGTAACTGCTTATTAAAGAGCTGGTAGCCTTTAAAACTTTGTTGGTTGGGTCTGTTTTAACCTTCTTGTATGTACTTTCATCCGACAAAAGTTGTTCTATTTTATTATTGTAATCTGACGTATCCATTACTACTGTCGCATTACCTTTATCTGCACGGAGAATAGTTACATCCTTCTGTGAACGCAAGTTCTTTAAAGCGATATATTGTTGTTTTGGAAGATTTGGTTTGGGCGCTTTCACTTGTCGTAATATTGACGAAATGTCTTGACGTATCGCCTCCGAATCCTCCTTTTGCAAATTATTTTTCACGAGACTATTCTCAACGTTACAAATAATGTCTTCATACGGTATCCTTCGTGGTGTTACGGCAAAATTTAATCCTTTTGATAAAACCTGAATTGTGTTATCGTCCAATGTTTGTTTTGACAGATTAATGACAGCGCGTTGTTCATCTGCGTGTGAGTGTTCGTTGTCTATGGTGGGGTGCGTTCCATTCCTACACTCGGTGTTACTAAGATTTTTGGCATTCGATTTAGATTGTAATTTTTCATATTTTATGATTTGTTTGTTTTTGCACTCATTCAATTTCGCTATTTCACGTTTATTTAAAGCGTTGATGCAATTTTGAAAATCAAATGCTGATAACTCTGTCTTTAACTCATTGGACTTAATCTCAACACAATTATTTATGTTATGGAGATCGGATCTTATTTCACGAATGGCAGCTAGTAACAGTTTTGTACTCGCCTGGTTGAGAATTTTAGCGCTTCCTCGTATGTTGTTCTTAGGTGAAATCTTGACACACGTAGGAATGAGATTATGATCACGGCATCTCTTCAAGAAATTTAATGATGTAACATATCTTGCGCGCTTGGTTTTCAAATCCTCCAACCGACGTATTTTATTTGCAGTTTCCAGTCCGTACTGGTTTACATAATGATTTCTTAGGTTTACGCGAATATTATTCATTGAAATAAAACTAATTTAAACGGATTTTATCGCGGTTATTTATTAAATTTTGATCCCGACGTTTCGAAAGCTTTTCAGCCTTCGTGGTCACGGGGCGGACTGAGGTGTCGGTTGTCCAGAAAAGTTTATGTTACTGTGTCTACCTTCAATTTAATTTTTATTATTGATAGTGTTCCGATCTACGCAGAAAGAGCTCACAGTGTCTTGACGTCTGGCAATTGGTCTTTTGGGTTCCGATTTAATTAAATGTATTATTGGATCCCAGGCTTGTGCTAGCTTCCAACCATCTTCTCTATTGAAATTTGGATGTTTTTTAATTTCAATAGCCTCACGAATCATCCTAGGTAGGAATCGGTGTTCTTTTGCAAGGATTTGTGGCTTGTCAAATCGAAGATAATGTTTGGAGCCTTCTTCTGAATGTTCAGCAACTGCAGACTTCGTAGAGCGTCGGTGTTTAACATCAGCTATATGTTCTTTTACGCGGGTCCCTATGTTTCTTTTAGTTTGTCCGATATAGGAGAGGCCACAGTCACATTCTATTTTGTATACGCCCTGTTCTTGTAGAGGTATATGACACTTGACAGGTGGTAAAAATTGACTAATCTTCTTGGGCGGCTTGAAGTAAGTTTTAATTGAAGCACGCTTCAGTACATAGCCAATCTTGTCTGTGACCCCTCTTACAAAAGGTAACACAACAGGTACACGTTCTACTGTGGCTGGTTTCACTCGGTTTCCGTGACGGCGGCGTGGAATTTGGAGCTTGTTATCACGCAGTACTTGCTTGACATGTCGCAGCTCAGCAGCCAGATGTTCCTCGTCACAGATTCCTTGTGCTCTCTGAAACAAAGATTTACCCACGGTAGCTAACTGTTTCGGATGGTGGTGAGATTCACCATTCAGGTATTTATCTGTATGGGTCATTTTTCTGTACACAGTATGGCCTAAAGACTGATCAGGATTACGGATAACTAAAACATCTAAGAAAGGAAGAGATTTCTTTTGCTCTAACTCCACAGTGAATTGTATGTTATTGTTAATGGAGTTAAGATGATCTAAAAATGCAGCTACTTTGTCAGATGGTAAAATTGTGAAAGTATCATCTACGTACCGTTTGTAAAACCTGGGGGTGACGGGGGCAGTGCTTAGGGCTGTCTCCTCGAAGTCCTCCATGAAAATATCGGCGACTACTGGAGATACAGGTGAGCCCATAGCTACTCCATTCACTTGTACATAAAACTGATTCCTCCACAACATGTAGCCAGATGTGAGGCAATGTTTAAGTAATGCTGCATACTCTATGGGCATGTTATTATCTGCTAACCTCTTAGACACAATTTCGATGCAGTCTTGTACTGGTAAGCTTGTGAATAGAGACTGGACATCAAAACTAACCATGGTTTCATTGTCAGCTAATTGTAGGTGTTTAATATCACTGACAAATTGGTATGAATCCTTCACAGATGCTCTAGTGTTGCCTCTTAGTGGTGATAACACTTTTGCTACGTGCTGAGCCAATCTGTAGGTTGGTGTGTCGACCTGACTCACGATGGGACGTAGTGGAGCATTTGGCTTGTGTATTTTCGGTAACCCATACAGTTTAGGAGGTTTTGCACACGATGGGACGAGTAAGTTTACGTCAAGATTTAATGTGTCGGAGTAACTGCTTATTAAAGAGCTGGTAGCCTTTAAAACTTTGTTGGTTGGGTCTGTTTTAACCTTCTTGTATGTACTTTCATCCGACAAAAGTTGTTCTATTTTATTATTGTAATCTGACGTATCCATTACTACTGTCGCATTACCTTTATCTGCACGGAGAATAGTTACATCCTTCTGTGAACGCAAGTTCTTTAAAGCGATATATTGTTGTTTTGGAAGATTTGGTTTGGGCGCTTTCACTTGTCGTAATATTGACGAAATGTCTTGACGTATCGCCTCCGAATCCTCCTTTTGCAAATTATTTTTCACGAGACTATTCTCAACGTTACAAATAATGTCTTCATACGGTATCCTTCGTGGTGTTACGGCAAAATTTAATCCTTTTGATAAAACCTGAATTGTGTTATCGTCCAATGTTTGTTTTGACAGATTAATGACAGCGCGTTGTTCATCTGCGTGTGAGTGTTCGTTGTCTATGGTGGGGTGCGTTCCATTCCTACACTCGGTGTTACTAAGATTTTTGGCATTCGATTTAGATTGTAATTTTTCATATTTTATGATTTGTTTGTTTTTGCACTCATTCAATTTCGCTATTTCACGTTTATTTAAAGCGTTGATGCAATTTTGAAAATCAAATGCTGATAACTCTGTCTTTAACTCATTGGACTTAATCTCAACACAATTATTTATGTTATGGAGATCGGATCTTATTTCACGAATGGCAGCTAGTAACAGTTTTGTACTCGCCTGGTTGAGAATTTTAGCGCTTCCTCGTATGTTGTTCTTAGGTGAAATCTTGACACACGTAGGAATGAGATTATGATCACGGCATCTCTTCAAGAAATTTAATGATGTAACATATCTTGCGCGCTTGGTTTTCAAATCCTCCAACCGACGTATTTTATTTGCAGTTTCCAGTCCGTACTGGTTTACATAATGATTTCTTAGGTTTACGCGAATATTATTCATTGAAATAAAACTAATTTAAACGGATTTTATCGCGGTTATTTATTAAATTTTGATCCCGACGTTTCGAAAGCTTTTCAGCCTTCGTGGTCACGGGGCGGACTGAGGTGTCGGTTGTCCAGAAAAGTTTATGTTACTGTGTCTACCTTCAATTTAATTTTTATTATTGATAGTGTTCCGATCTACGCAGAAAGAGCTCACAGTGTCTTGACGTCTGGCAATTGGTCTTTTGGGTTCCGATTTAATTAAATGTATTATTGGATCCCAGGCTTGTGCTAGCTTCCAACCATCTTCTCTATTGAAATTTGGATGTTTTTTAATTTCAATAGCCTCACGAATCATCCTAGGTAGGAATCGGTGTTCTTTTGCAAGGATTTGTGGCTTGTCAAATCGAAGATAATGTTTGGAGCCTTCTTCTGAATGTTCAGCAACTGCAGACTTCGTAGAGCGTCGGTGTTTAACATCAGCTATATGTTCTTTTACGCGGGTCCCTATGTTTCTTTTAGTTTGTCCGATATAGAGCCCATAGAGTATGCAGCATTACTTAAACATTGCCTCACATCTGGCTACATGTTGTGGAGGAATCAGTTTTATGTACAAGTGAATGGAGTAGCTATGGGCTCACCTGTATCTCCAGTAGTCGCCGATATTTTCATGGAGGACTTCGAGGAGACAGCCCTAAGCACTGCCCCCGTCACCCCCAGGTTTTACAAACGGTACGTAGATGATACTTTCACAATTTTACCATCTGACAAAGTAGCTGCATTTTTAGATCATCTTAACTCCATTAACAATAACATACAATTCACTGTGGAGTTAGAGCAAAAGAAATCTCTTCCTTTCTTAGATGTTTTAGTTATCCGTAATCCTGATCAGTCTTTAGGCCATACTGTGTACAGAAAAATGACCCATACAGATAAATACCTGAATGGTGAATCTCACCACCATCCGAAACAGTTAGCTACCGTGGGTAAATCTTTGTTTCAGAGAGCACAAGGAATCTGTGACGAGGAACATCTGGCTGCTGAGCTGCGACATGTCAAGCAAGTACTGCGTGATAACAAGCTCCAAATTCCACGCCGCCGTCACGGAAACCGAGTGAAACCAGCCACAGTAGAACGTGTACCTGTTGTGTTACCTTTTGTAAGAGGGGTCACAGACAAGATTGGCTATGTACTGAAGCGTGCTTCAATTAAAACTTACTTCAAGCCGCCCAAGAAGATTAGTCAATTTTTACCACCTGTCAAGTGTCATATACCTCTACAAGAACAGGGCGTATACAAAATAGAATGTGACTGTGGCCTCTCCTATATCGGACAAACTAAAAGAAACATAGGGACCCGCGTAAAAGAACATATAGCTGATGTTAAACACCGACGCTCTACGAAGTCTGCAGTTGCTGAACATTCAGAAGAAGGCTCCAAACATTATCTTCGATTTGACAAGCCACAAATCCTTGCAAAAGAACACCGATTCCTACCTAGGATGATTCGTGAGGCTATTGAAATTAAAAAACATCCAAATTTCAATAGAGAAGATGGTTGGAAGCTAGCACAAGCCTGGGATCCAATAATACATTTAATTAAATCGGAACCCAAAAGACCAATTGCCAGACGTCAAGACACTGTGAGCTCTTTCTGCGTAGATCGGAACACTATCAATAATAAAAATTAAATTGAAGGTAGACACAGTAACATAAACTTTTCTGGACAACCGACACCTCAGTCCGCCCCGTGACCACGAAGGCTGAAAAGCTTTCGAAACGTCGGGATCAAAATTTAATAAATAACCGCGATAAAATCCGTTTAAATTAGTTTTATTTCAATGAATAATATTCGCGTAAACCTAAGAAATCATTATGTAAACCAGTACGGACTGGAAACTGCAAATAAAATACGTCGGTTGGAGGATTTGAAAACCAAGCGCGCAAGATATGTTACATCATTAAATTTCTTGAAGAGATGCCGTGATCATAATCTCATTCCTACGTGTGTCAAGATTTCACCTAAGAACAACATACGAGGAAGCGCTAAAATTCTCAACCAGGCGAGTACAAAACTGTTACTAGCTGCCATTCGTGAAATAAGATCCGATCTCCATAACATAAATAATTGTGTTGAGATTAAGTCCAATGAGTTAAAGACAGAGTTATCAGCATTTGATTTTCAAAATTGCATCAACGCTTTAAATAAACGTGAAATAGCGAAATTGAATGAGTGCAAAAACAAACAAATCATAAAATATGAAAAATTACAATCTAAATCGAATGCCAAAAATCTTAGTAACACCGAGTGTAGGAATGGAACGCACCCCACCATAGACAACGAACACTCACACGCAGATGAACAACGCGCTGTCATTAATCTGTCAAAACAAACATTGGACGATAACACAATTCAGGTTTTATCAAAAGGATTAAATTTTGCCGTAACACCACGAAGGATACCGTATGAAGACATTATTTGTAACGTTGAGAATAGTCTCGTGAAAAATAATTTGCAAAAGGAGGATTCGGAGGCGATACGTCAAGACATTTCGTCAATATTACGACAAGTGAAAGCGCCCAAACCAAATCTTCCAAAACAACAATATATCGCTTTAAAGAACTTGCGTTCACAGAAGGATGTAACTATTCTCCGTGCAGATAAAGGTAATGCGACAGTAGTAATGGATACGTCAGATTACAATAATAAAATAGAACAACTTTTGTCGGATGAAAGTACATACAAGAAGGTTAAAACAGACCCAACCAACAAAGTTTTAAAGGCTACCAGCTCTTTAATAAGCAGTTACTCCGACACATTAAATCTTGACGTAAACTTACTCGTCCCATCGTGTGCAAAACCTCCTAAACTGTATGGGTTACCGAAAATACACAAGCCAAATGCTCCACTACGTCCCATCGTGAGTCAGGTCGACACACCAACCTACAGATTGGCTCAGCACGTAGCAAAAGTGTTATCACCACTAAGAGGCAACACTAGAGCATCTGTGAAGGATTCATACCAATTTGTCAGTGATATTAAACACCTACAATTAGCTGACAATGAAACCATGGTTAGTTTTGATGTCCAGTCTCTATTCACAAGCTTACCAGTACAAGACTGCATCGAAATTGTGTCTAAGAGGTTAGCAGATAATAACATGCCCATAGAGTATGCAGCATTACTTAAACATTGCCTCACATCTGGCTACATGTTGTGGAGGAATCAGTTTTATGTACAAGTGAATGGAGTAGCTATGGGCTCACCTGTATCTCCAGTAGTCGCCGATATTTTCATGGAGGACTTCGAGGAGACAGCCCTAAGCACTGCCCCCGTCACCCCCAGGTTTTACAAACGGTACGTAGATGATACTTTCACAATTTTACCATCTGACAAAGTAGCTGCATTTTTAGATCATCTTAACTCCATTAACAATAACATACAATTCACTGTGGAGTTAGAGCAAAAGAAATCTCTTCCTTTCTTAGATGTTTTAGTTATCCGTAATCCTGATCAGTCTTTAGGCCATACTGTGTACAGAAAAATGACCCATACAGATAAATACCTGAATGGTGAATCTCACCACCATCCGAAACAGTTAGCTACCGTGGGTAAATCTTTGTTTCAGAGAGCACAAGGAATCTGTGACGAGGAACATCTGGCTGCTGAGCTGCGACATGTCAAGCAAGTACTGCGTGATAACAAGCTCCAAATTCCACGCCGCCGTCACGGAAACCGAGTGAAACCAGCCACAGTAGAACGTGTACCTGTTGTGTTACCTTTTGTAAGAGGGGTCACAGACAAGATTGGCTATGTACTGAAGCGTGCTTCAATTAAAACTTACTTCAAGCCGCCCAAGAAGATTAGTCAATTTTTACCACCTGTCAAGTGTCATATACCTCTACAAGAACAGGGCGTATACAAAATAGAATGTGACTGTGGCCTCTCCTATATCGGACAAACTAAAAGAAACATAGGGACCCGCGTAAAAGAACATATAGCTGATGTTAAACACCGACGCTCTACGAAGTCTGCAGTTGCTGAACATTCAGAAGAAGGCTCCAAACATTATCTTCGATTTGACAAGCCACAAATCCTTGCAAAAGAACACCGATTCCTACCTAGGATGATTCGTGAGGCTATTGAAATTAAAAAACATCCAAATTTCAATAGAGAAGATGGTTGGAAGCTAGCACAAGCCTGGGATCCAATAATACATTTAATTAAATCGGAACCCAAAAGACCAATTGCCAGACGTCAAGACACTGTGAGCTCTTTCTGCGTAGATCGGAACACTATCAATAATAAAAATTAAATTGAAGGTAGACACAGTAACATAAACTTTTCTGGACAACCGACACCTCAGTCCGCCCCGTGACCACGAAGGCTGAAAAGCTTTCGAAACGTCGGGATCAAAATTTAATAAATAACCGCGATAAAATCCGTTTAAATTAGTTTTATTTCAATGAATAATATTCGCGTAAACCTAAGAAATCATTATATATATGAACTATTAGAATTATTGCTAGATTAAAGAGACACCTTAAGGACAAATAGAGGACTATTGAACTAAGTATTGCTCCATTTGACAGAGAATACCGCAGCAACAAGGACGTCGAGTTCGATCCCGAATCAGAAACAGTGCTGTTCACACCTCAGACCCGCACAATCTTTCTACCAGAGGACTCTCTTGGGCAACCTGAAGATTTCATTGTGAACTTGCCCAATATTCCTTTCCTGGTAAACCTTCATAGGTTTTTTAACAAACGCGTATGTGTAATAAATATCTAATATTTGCAATATCTTCGATTCGCAAGAGTAATACATTTTATATTACATTATATTCAATTTGTGATAGTTCAATTTCCTAGTTTGGCTTTTAAAATGATACATTTTATCAACCTAATAGACTATTAAATATATTGTGAAAAAGAAATTACGAGATGCACAAACAGACTTGCCTCACTGCCTAATTTAAATTTAGAATCAATAGAAGATCTTAATAGGAATCATATACTCGTCCATACATGGGGACACTTTATTTTACTGTCCTTATAACGCATGTCGGGTTCAGATTCTAAAAATAAGGTTTTTATAGTTAAGATTTAGCGTCATTATAAAAATCTCACATGATGTTAACGAAGTCCCAGATGGTGGACAAGCTAAGCCTGGTGCACGGTCTGTCTCTCAAGTGCAACTGCCAGAACACACCTATTGGTATTTAGCAGCAGAATTTCAACTTGAGGGTGGTAGCTAGTCGATGAAGTTTTCCTTCACCGAAAGTTCAAGCTTATTGTAGATGGATTCAACTTCAAATTCAAACCTTGCCGGGGCATCCGTACACACTACCAACCGAAATATCATCGCTAGAGAACAAAAAAATTAAAGTCTTTAAATTGTTAACATTGTTACTTTTTGTATATTCAAGGTATACTGCAAAGCATGTCTGTATAAAATGCATTTTCGTTATAATAATGCTTCAAACGGATGTTTGGTTAGAAGCTAAGAGCCTCAAGTTTAAAAATCTCATACTCCCACTAATAAGAGAGGCAGAAGAAAAGACTCGACTCGAAGGTACTCGACTCCATTACATTTCAGATAAAAATAAACTTTAAACTTAATATTTCGTTGCAGGGAACAGCTGCCGTGTTAAGCCCCTACACGTTTATAGTGCACAACATTTTCAACATCGCGACGGCTCCACTGAATCCGAAGTCAATAATACAGATAAACGCACACGATTACCTGTGGGGATATGACAACCCTGTCGTACAAACGATGCAGTCACTCATACCAGGATTAGTCTATTACAATTCTTCAGGAGTTCTTGAGAGGGTTCGTTCTACCTACACTAATCTTATAAATATTTATAAACAAAATGCCCGCATGTCTCAATTTCTTCAAAACCCTTGTTGGGCTTTATGGCGGTGATGGACTAAATTTTAAATTCGACCCGTAAAATATGTCACGATAACAAAGTAAAAGGTAAATACCGGCAAGACCCATAAATGTCTTAAACTATGTCGATGTAAGTCAGTGTGAGCAAGTTGGGACAGGTAAGCCTTTATCTGGGCATGTACTATTCGTTTACGTAAAGCAGAATAAATTATTTAGTTAAAACAAAAATTTTAGCGATGATAGCTCAGTGGTAGTGTGTATGACTCTGCGTCAAGAGACGTGAGTTCGAATCCAACCACTTACAATGAGCTTGAGCTGTCGGTGAAGGAAAACATCGTGAGAAAACCATAGCATGGTGGTAAGGCTTTTTCTGATGTCCGCCTGGATAGCTACCACTCTCAGGTTGAGAATTGCCGCTAAATACGAATAGGTGTGTTCCGGCAGTTGCACTTGAGAGCGTGTTCCTCCAAAGGATTAGCGTGTTTACCAATTTGGGCCGTATTGTCACTAAAGATCACACTCAATAAGATCAGGGGTCCCGCAAGGTTCTATCCTAGCCCCTTATCTGTTCAACCTATTTGTTAATAACATCCCCGAATTCCCCGACGTTGCAGTAGGCTCTTACGCAGACGACACGGTAATCTTCAGCTCAGGCAGGAATAGGATTCATTTAAACTGCCGCGTCCAAAGAGTTGTCTCTACGTTCGGATCCTGGTGCCTCAAAAGGCACATAGGAATAAACCCAGACAAATGCGCGGCTATTATGTTAGATCCTTACACGAGGAAGAATATAAAAGGACCATTACACCTTTTTGGTGTCAATATCCCCTGGGCTAATCAAATTAAATACCTTGACGTAGTTTTAGATAAGCATCACACCTTAAACTAACATATAGATTATGTACAGAAAAAAACCACCTCAGCTATGGCTCTACTACGCAATCTAACCTTCTCTAAGAGCAAAAAGTCACTCAGAGATAAGCTCACAATATACAAAGTATGCATCCGTCCCATACTTACTTACAGTTGCTCCGTATTCGCTCACGCCTCATGCGCTACCCTTCACATACTACAAGTGTTGCAAAACAGATTCATGCGCATAGCTGTCCAAGCCCCGCCCTATGTTCATAATGTAGATCTCCACAAAGGTATGGACCTACTGTCCATATATGCATATATTAAAGACCTTACAAGGAAATTCTTTGAAAAGGCCGAAGTTCATCCCAATCCCACAATAGTCACAATAGTACACGCAGTTAACTACTCTGCCAATCCGTACGCCAAAGGTTTCGCGCGCCGGCCACGTAATTTCTTCACCGATACCTTCGATAAAATAACGAGATTGAACGCGCTTCTCCCTACCGTCTCTACCAATCGTACGTGTCCGCGGACACGCCCCCATAACCACCACCCTCGCTACCGAGACCAAGCGGTTAATTTCGCTTCCGCACACCCGCCGCGGCCTCCCTCCGCAGACGCTAGAGCCTAGGTTCGATCCTCCGGGTAAGAACCCTCGAGGGACTTTACTCGCGCGATACAATGACACTCTACATCACTGAAACCACATCATCACACCGCATACCATCCATGCACACCCACACTATCGATAAGGTCGTGTTAGAATCACTAAATTAGAAAGTTAAGGACCTGTTGGTTAGTTAGGATCAAGAATTCTTGTTCACTTTCCGGCAGCAGCCCAAGCCAAGGTTAGGCTGTCCTGGCACCCTTGCGCTTGCTGCCTCGCAGCTGAGTGCCCTCAGCACCTGCCCCAAAAAGTTCGGTGAAGCTGTCAAAGCCTCCAACGCTAACAGCGTACGTCGTCGGAAAAAAACACTAAAGATCACGTGAGCCATAATGGCCATAACGCGAAACCTAAAATTAAAAAACAACTTATCATGGTTAAATAACAACAATTGATAAATAATAAGACTATGTTTCCTGCTAAGGTATGATACAAGACTATTGAAGATATGTACACATTTCAGATCAGTTGAACAATCCCAAATACAGCTAGTAGATAGAGCTACATAGAGATTCTCTCTACATTGTATTATTGCATTACAATTGCCCTTTTACTTTTATGTTCACGTGTTTGTACATAATAATACAAGTTTTTAACACGTCATCAGGTTTTATATAGCACATTAACGAGATGGAGGTTCTGCTGCCGTATCTAGGACAGGACAACTGGCTTAAGTGTTTTTTTTAGTGTAACAAATAACGATCAGAGTTATTATTATTCACTTTAAATAAGTACAATAACCAAACTATATCGCTAAAAATGCCAATAATAACATAGGGCCATATAACTAACCAAAAAAATTTATTAATTTACAGTTATATGATGATAAAGCGGAGTACAGACTGCTGATGGGCACTGCGGGTGAAGATAAGTTCAAGGTGAAGACTGTATACAAATATGTTCACGACAAAATATTTGGCAACACCCAGAAGTTGTTTGAGTTAGTTTCATTTTATTACTTTTAATATATTATCGTATGAACAAGAAATTTGTAAGCTCGGTCACGTTTGATTTCTGAAGTTGCTTCATTGGATTTCACACATTTGTTCGTTTTTTACTTGGAAACTTCAGTTGACTCGGAAAATATCATTATACTTATCCCGGATTGTTGACGTTCTGAAAAAATTTCGTAATAGATTCAAACTCATAAGTATTCTAAGCTTGGATCGAGTGAAGTCCTGACAATGATGAACCGTCTTCTGATAAAGTATCAGCTATAAAAACTGATTAACTTTCGATTACAATAAACTGACATGTAGAGTAATAAATGTTAATGTTTTGCATGTTGAAATGTAGATACATACACTTTCCTGAATGATTTAAACATAGAGAAGATTCTAGGCATATCTGAATACTGTCTTTTGTTTGATAAATTAATTTGCAGTAAATTGGAACTGAATAATACATACGAAGGGGCGGCGTTTAGAGTCGAGATGACACCGGAGACGCCGGTGAGTGTTTACCGGTTGGGAATATGGCAAACGTATCAGATGAAGTATGTCGGCAAGAGGCACACGGAGTTCGGAGTTGACGCCTTCGTCTACGACTTCGACAACAAGACCTTTGACAACACGAATCTGTGCGACAGCAACGGCTTCTGTCCGAGAGGGATCATTGACATATCGCATTGTTTTGTTGGTAAGAATCGTATCCATATAATCTGTCAAATATATTTTAAAAATTATAATTTGTGTCTACTTTGTATTCGATATGGAGTCAAAAATGTATTCTTTTGAATTTTTGTCCGTTTGTCTATGCCCTGTTATGGACGTCACTTTAAACTGGTTGTATTTTTTTTTTTTATATTTATTAGTATATTTTGTTTGTTGATACTGCTATATTAGTGCCGTCGATATATTGTTTTATTGTGATAATATTTCGTAACTCTGATATAAGCTGAATTAAGACACTGTAGTCGAGTTAGTAACTTTAGTTGGACTCTATAGTGTAGACTGAATCAAAATGTAAGTAAATGCAAAACAGTTCAGAACTTTTTCGTCTGTTTATCAGTCAGTTTTTAGTAGTTTTTTCGACCATTGGATAAACTCTAGTAACACTGTAATTATCCAGCAGGGAAGCATTTTGTTGCAGCCGCATTTGAGTTTCAGTGAACCGTGAATACAGAAAAAAAATTAAGATTAACAAAAGAATAGAGATTAGCACGAATATTTGGACGAATTCGTTTCTCAGTTATGTTGAGAGATTATTTTAATACAAAGATAATAAATGTTATTCGGCATATTTATATAAAATTATTGAAGATAATATGCTACCTAGGGGTGTATGGTAGTCACAAATCGAACGAAATCCATTCGTTGCTGTGAGCTGACACGATAACGATGCAACCGTCTAATATATTATTTACTCATTTTTATTATTGGGTGTCTTGAATGATCAACAGGATTATGTAAAGAAACTATTTACTATTTGGATTCCAAATGATCTACACCTTGGCACATAGAGAGAGACCAAGGTAAAATGTTGCTACTTATTTAATTAATATTAAAAGATTACACTCAATATTGTATTGCCATATATGTGTAAGATAACTCCAGGTTGGAACGTTATGTTATTCCCGCAGGTCTGCCGGTCGCACTGTCCAAGGTACACCTGCTAGACTCGGATCCACGAGTACTGGATCGTCTTGAAGGCATCAAACCAGACAGAGAGACACATTCCAGCTACATACTGGTCGAACCTGTGAGTCAGTTTATACTGTTCATTTATACTTTATAGATTTAATGTTTGGCAACAATCGCAACTGATATTAAGTGCGTACTTGATCCAAGATGGTGAACTCACTAAGCCTAGAAGGGGAATTAGCTGATTGAATTATACTTATGGCAATAAATTTTCAACTTGAGAGTGGTAGCTAACCAGGTTAGTATTAGAAGATGTGCTACCACAAAACTTTAGTTCCATCATGTTTCCTTCATCGAGTTACCGGGCCTAGGCTTATTGCAAGGATTCGAATTTGCTTCCATCGACGCGGCGTTCACACACGCGTAATCCACCAGTGCATTTCTTTTATTAGTGAACCATTATTATTAACCGATGTGCTGAATCTACACAATCAGTATTGCTATTTTGAATATTTCTAGGCAGTGTTGTTGGAAATTGTTTTTATTTTCAGAAAATCGGCGTCACGATTGGCACCTCGCTGGGGATGCAGCTTAACCTCGTACTAAACGACTTGAGTTATAATCACGAAACGAGCCGCTTCTCGAACATGGTTTTACCCATACTGTATTGCACTTTTGTTAGTACATCCTCTGCTTATTTGCATTTTCTAAACAAAATATTCGCTCTAAGTATTATTTAGATACATGAATAAAGAGATTAACGTTACATCATCTTATATATAACTCAAGAAAAATATAAGTTTTAAACACTCATTGAATTATCTTACGGTATCGTGCAATATAGTGTCGTTTTATTTTAAAGAATGCTCGATATTTTGGCAGTATATGTAACTGTGCATAGCTGTAAAGCACCTATATAGAATAAGGTATCTATATTGATAAGCTAAAGAAATGTATATATCGATGCGTTGTATCTCAGGGCCAGACAATTTTTCTTAGCTTTTTCTACACTCGAATGGTATTTTTTTTATCTATTTTCAACATATGTGGATATATGGATCTTTAGCAGAGCTAAATATGTGAATTTATATTAATTTAATTGTAACTGAAGTGTACGTTTTTATCTATATAGAGACTACAACTATATTTTTGGTCTGCCCACTTTCTTGTACGCATAATATTATAAAACTACTGTATAGATTATTCTAAAATTTGACACATTTTCAACTAATATTTTTCATCAATATATAGAAAAAAACTGAAATTGATACAGATATATGGGTTATGGGGTAAAAGTGCATAAGATTTGCAGTAGACGAACTTTTTGATGCTTTTTGAAACATCTTTCACTCTATGATAAAGAACAGCATAAGTTAAAATATAACATATGATTTATTTCTGTATGATTTCACATTGGTTATATTTTGAGATGCTTATCAATGAATGCGATAGAAGGCGCTGTGATAGAGTGATTAAGTATTATATATCTAGGAACAACATTTGCCGAGGCAGATAGTTTACAATAAAAGTGATGTAAATATAAAATAATATTTTAACTAACTATATTTTATATCACCCCGCGCTATTATTAATTTGTTTATATGTATAATGATTTTAATATGTTTCCAGACATTTCCAGAGCTACCATCAGAAACGAAAAGCGCGCTCTCGTTGATGTACGTAACGGGGCCAAAGATATTGTTAGCGTTCGAGATAGCGTCCTGCCTGCTGGGGCTCGCGCTCCTCAGCTACTCCGTGACGTCATCCCGCTGTTGCCGGGGACAGCGGAAGTACCAGTCTCCTGGGAGCCACCCGCCTCTCACGCAGAAAGTGACCGCAGAGTTACCGCTTATACAGGAATGAAATATATTATTTATATAGGTTTTAGTTTTATACTGTAAATAAATGTTGGTTATTACATTATTTAATAAAGTTATTTTCTCCTGCTTTCTTTCTTTGTAATAAGACTGTTTACAATATAAAAATTGTGACATTTTGTTAGTAATAGACGGGTTTATATGGCTGAAGAAAGTGGACCTTGTTTACTATATTTACGAATTGAATGTCTTAAAAAAATCAATTAGTTTATAATGATCAATCAGCAAGTTAAAGTTATGTTACAAATTAAACAACGTTGTAAATTTTTGTGTGCACGGTTATTAATTTATATTTGTAATGACATGTAATTGGCATTATATTGTTAGTGTTTTTCCTATACGTTTTGTTAGCTGCATGTTTTCCAATCAATGTAAAATAAAATAAAATACTAGCAAATGTATTCAAAGAGCAATTCGCTAATCCACAACAGACATCTGCAAGAGACGCTTTTTATCAGGCGCGTGAATAATTTAGTATATTTTTATATATATATATATATTATTTTAATTTTACTCATAATTAGATAAACGGATGTGACAAAGTTTGTGTGGAGGAGAAAAAAATCTTCACATTTTGATTTGAAATTTAAAGTTAAAGACACCTTAATAAAAAAAATAAACAAGCTTATATCCTTACGTGTAAAAAACGGAATGAAAATGATTATTCATACTTTTACTGTGTAATCTCCAAAACTACCAGATCAAATGACCGATTTATTGCTATGGATAATTATTTCATATCGTAGGCACCCATTAAGAAGATATATATTTTTTATAATTAGGCTTTAGCATTATGACCACAATCTCACCTGATGTTATGTGACGATATGACCCGAAATGGTGAACACGCTTAACCTAGTGGATTGACTGGCTCTCAAATGCAACTGCCGGAACACACCTATAGGTATTTTATTTATTTATTGTGTATTTCTTCACAGCACATTTAATAATTTCAAATTTGTGAGATTTTACAGTAAAAGGGTGCCAATTATAAAGAAATCATTATTAAAAAGCAATAATTGTGTTTGTATTCTATCTGTGCGCAATAAAAGGCATGTTTTTGAGTGTTTGTGTCTATGCGTGTGTGTGTAGGTAAAGATGTGTATATCTCTATGAGTAATTTTGTGTAAATTATGTTTAATGTATTGAGGAATTATGTGAAAGCAAAAAAATATATATAATGAAAAATTAATATGTGTATTATGTTCCTGTTTCCTATGACAATATGTTTTTACAATTTACAATTTACCATGTAATTGTTTCATGAATGATACTCTATTTGAATGGAATAAATCTATATGATTAAACATTGTATCATACACGCTAAAACATCTCTGCAAAACAGAATTTTTGGCATAATTGTGTTTAACCGGCTGAGGGGCAAATTAACTTGGGTTTCGAGTTAATCTATTATAAGTTTTTAAAAGAATCTTACCAAATAGTTCAGGACAATCAACCTTATAGTTCAATATATCATATAAGAATCGCATGTCAAATGAAGTTCATCGCTCAGATAAAGAAGTTAAATTGTAAAAAAGTAAATCGTGACATATGATGTATGTTCATTTTGGGATTTAAAATTTAGGTATCTTAGAAACTTTTTTTGAATCTCTATCCCAGTCTTATGAGTGACGTAATCTGGTGACCAAACTATTTGGTGGCAGTTTTTCAACTTCAGGGTGGTAGCTAGGCAGGCGGGTATTAGAAAAAAGCCTACAACCACGCTATAGTTTTATCACGATGTTTTCCTTCACCGAAAGCTCAGGCTCATTGTAGTTGCATTCGAACTCGCGACCCTTGAGGCGGGGTCCGCACACGCTACCAATTGAGCTATCATTGCTTACGGTTACGAATACGCGTAATTGATGGGAACAAAGCAAACGGAGTCGCGGGGCATCAACTAGTAGTGTTACGGATAGCTCAGACTGGGTGTTGACTACGGGTTTAGTGGGAAAAAATAGGAATAATACGATATTTTGTTGTATATCTTATATTGGACACATGAAAACTGACAAATAGAATTTACATATAAAAACAATTTGAACATTAAAACAAAACTATAAAACAAAAAAGAATAAATCACTAGAATATACTAATAGAAGAAGGTTTTTGAAGGTTTAAGAAGGTTGAAAAGCCTCATTGCTAATAAATAATATTTTTTTGAAGAGTCTTTTTAGCTGACCGCCAGCCGTGTCAACATCAGCTACTCTAGGAACTCCATCCCTGCCGTTATAAAGAGATAGGACTCTTCCTTTCATCCACACTCCACGATGTAAATTGTTCTCTACTACCAGAACCACATCTCCCACTTTAATATCTGGTCGCTATCCAATGTCTGTTTTAAATTTAAATTTATGAAAAGTGTCATGCATGAAGTAACAATAAGCTACCAATTATTTACCTACAAATATAAGTTATTATGTAAGATGCATAGCAGATTTTTTCTTTTATATACTTAAGGTTTTAGCGTTATGGCCATAATCTCACCTGATCTTAAGTAACGATATGGCCCAAGTTGGTAGACACGCTAAACCTGTGGAGGAACTGGCTCTAAAGTGCAGCTGCCGGAACATACCTATTGGTATTTGGCGGTAGGTTTACAACTTGAGGTTGGTAGCTACCCAGACGGGCATTAGAAAAAGCCCTACCACCATGCAAGATAACAAGATCTGGCTACAATTTGTTCAAAATATAAATGTGCGTCCACACATAACAAAACAATAAAATACAAATTCGTTACTAAATACTACTTATTCGTTACATACTATTGTATTATTCGGGTGGTCATATTTATGAGAAACACATTATTCAGTTAGACTAATCTTGCCAGCAGATTATTGTTGTAATTAATAAAAAATTTAATATCACATACCTACAAATATTCGTAAAACAATAACTTGTTTACATAAAATTATAATTTGCACTAATTATACCCTACATTTAATTATAGTTCAATTGTGTGATTATTATGATGTAGTCGTAGATTATCCTTAATTCCTTATCACATTAATTTTCTCAATACTCTGTGTGTTAAAGAGTAAATGGTTGTTATACAATTCGAACTTATCATCGTGCAACTTAAACTTGTTAAAATATTGTTTATAGATTGTTGTTGTTGTTATTGTTTGTAATTTGTTATAGAAATGTTTGGTAGTAATGTAACCCTATTAAATTGGTTATGCCTGGTACGGAAGTACCTCTATTAAATTGGAAACATTTAGTACAAAGGAACCTCCATTACATTGGAAATATTTGTCACAAAGGTGCCCCCATTAAATTGGAAATATTTGGTACAAAGATACCTACATTAAATTGTAAACATTCGGTACAAAGCTTCTCTCATTCAGTTGTAAAGTCGCGTATTGTAAGGAACTTATTATTGTCAGGTCGCCCCAACTGAGTCTTCACGATGTCAAACAACTTACCGCCATTAGAAAAGTTAGACTTGGACGACGACAGTGCCTTATAGGACAACGTTTGGAAAAATGGAATAGATCTTTATATATTTACCTGGAGGCGACAGAAAACACGACACCTAAGAAAAAAAGTGCGACGCTCTTATTATTAGGTGGTTTGGGCTTACAGGAAATATTCTAAAACTTACCCGGCGCAAATGCAGAACTGAGTGATGATAATGATGTGTTTGCAACAGCAAGAGCAAAGCTATACGATTATTTCACTCCTAAACAGAGTAAAGTTTATGAAAGGCATTTATTTCGTCGTTTAAAACAGGAAGAAGAGGAGAAATTTGAGAAATTTTTAGTGACATTAAGAAAACAAGCAGAGAAGTGTCAGTTTGATAAACCCGATGATCATTTAATCGACCAGATAGCAGAAAAGTGTATACAGTAGATTTACGTAAGTAATTTTGACAATAGGGGACAATATAACTTTAGAAAAGATAATTACGGAAGCTAATACGTTAGAGGTTATTAATTGACAAATGGAAGAATATGGGCAGAAGAATTAGTCAGTCAGTCAAGAAATAAATGCTATAGCCCCTTCCAGAAGAGGACAGTTAGACAGAATTTACAAATTTATAAATTTGATGTAAAAAGATCAAGGGTCATTCCAAGTAAGAATAAAGGATGTGGCAGATGTGGGAATCAAAAACATACCTCGGAAGATATAAATTGTCCGGCAAAAGGAAAAAAATGTTACAGCTGTGGAAAATTTGGCTATTTCAGGCAATATTGCAAGACTCAAGTGTCTCGGAAAAGGAAGGTAGATGAAATCAATAAGCGGGAAGATCGGCCGATAAAGCTGGCTCGTAAACAGAATGAAGTGGATCACGTAGGAGATGAATAAATAGACTATGTATTCATTATTAACGATGATGCGAATATAGAATGTGAAGTGGGTGGCATAAAGACAACAATGTTAATTGACTCTGGATCAAAATATAACCTAATAACTGACACAACTTGGAGTACTTTAAAGAAAAAGGAGTAAAATGTTCAAATCAAGTTAAGCAATCAGAAAAAAAAATTTAGCTTACGATAGTAAAATACCACTAGAAATTATGGGATCATTTGAGACATGCAAGTATAGCATATACGAGAAAACCACCCATTGCTTTCGATGGAACACCTTCTAACTAAAAGAAAGAAAGCCCAATATTTTGGCAAACTAGATATAAAAAACGCATCCCATCAAATAGAACTGCATCCAGATTCTAGACATATTACGACATTAATTAGCTCAAGGGGTCTTTACCGTTATAAACGCTAAATGTTCTTAATTACTTGCGCACCTAAATTGTTCTAAAAAATACTGGAAAAAAATGCTTTTAAAATGTGATGGGGTTATTAATATTATCGACGACATTTTAATATATGGCTGTGATGAGCAAGAACATGACTTACGTATTTAGGAATTATTGCGTGTATTAAAAGAAAACAATGTCCTACTGAATACGGAGAAATGCCTGTATAAGGTACAAAAAGTAAATTTTTAAGGACATGAGCTAACTCCTGAAAGTGTTAGACCATTACATAAATACATAGAAAGTGTAGCGAAGTTCAGGGCTCCCAAGACAGTTGAAGAACTACAGAGCTCCATGGGTCTAATAAATTATATTAATAAATGGATACCTTATCTCGCTACAACGACAGATCCATTAAAGGCCTTATTAAGACAAAAGTTTGGGAAACATGTAAATATCGAAGAAGTTTGGACGAATGAACAGCTGAACGAATGACGACTAAATGACGAATGAATGAATGAATGGCTTTTTTAAGATAAAGGAAAAGCTTAAGGACATTCCGACTCTTGGGTACTATGATGTCAATGACAAAACCCAAGTTATAGCCGGTGCAAGTCGGATTGGACTAAGAGCCGTCTTAGTACAGGTAAATTCTAGAGGACCCAGAATGTGGTAATCGGACATTAACCGACTGTGAGCGTAGATATAGCCAAACTGAAAAGGAAGCTCTAGCTTTAGTTTGGGCTATTATGCACTTTAATGTTTTCCTTTTTGGGAAACAATTCGATTTAATAAAGGATCATAAGCCCCTCGAAGTTTTGTTTGGGGTAAAGTCCAAACCATGTGCTAGGATAGAAAGGTGGGTGTTAAGATTGCAGGCATATAAGTACAACATAAAATACAAATATAGCAGACCCGTTATCCCGGCTATGCTATATAACTCGGAATATTCCGCGATTAAAAATTACGAACATATGCATCATATAATCGAAAATGGATGACCTAAAGCCGTTTCTATGGCCGACATAGAAATGGATTCTGAAGAAGACGAAGAAATTCGTAAAGTGGAGAAGGGCGTTTATAATAACGACTGAGACAACAGTATCAAA
This sequence comes from Actias luna, assembly GCA_039707435.1. NCBI lineage: Eukaryota > Metazoa > Arthropoda > Insecta > Lepidoptera > Saturniidae > Actias > Actias luna. Next base: position 17,329,102 of record JAZHAC010000022.1, on the reverse strand, counting down.
GGATATAAAATCTTTGATACTGAGTTATGTCTCTATGGTAACATTTTCCAAAGAGGCAATAAATTAGCCATACCTTCAAAGCTTCGTAAACGGGTGTTAGACGCATGAAGGACACACAGGAATTGTAGCTATGAAAAGACGTCTAAGAAGTAAGGTATGGTGGCCCAGGATGTGGAAAGCATAGTTAGGAGTTGCAAAGCGTGTACTTTGGTTGGTTCGCTGATTTCACCTGCTCCTATGAAACGTCATGAACTTCCTGAAGCACCCTGAGTTGACGTAGCGATGGATTTACTAGGACCTTTGCCTAGTAATGAATATCTAGTAGTTCTCGTCAATTATTATAGTCGCTATAAGGAAGTTAAAATAACAAAAACGATTACTAGTGCCCAAATAATAAAGTTACTAAAATAAATATTTAGCCGTTAAGGTTACCCTTCAACAATTGCGGCAGATAATAGACGACAATTTATAAGTGAGGAGTTTAAAGGATTCTGTAAGGAGCGTAATATAATACTTTTCCATATTGTCCCATACTGTCCTCAACAAAACGGCGAGGTAGAGAGGCAGAATCGTGACATATTAAAATGTCTAAAAATTGGCAAGATCGAAAATAAAGCTCTACCAGAATATTTGTGGGACTACTTCTTGATGTACAACTCCACACCTCACTCTGTGACAGGAAAAACTCCATCTGCACAGTTCTTTAGAAGGAAAAACAGGGATAAAATTCCTATGCGTATATAAATAATAAAGAAGATGACACCGAAATCAGAGATAGGAGTAAAGAACAAAAAGAAAAGGGGAAAGAATATGAAGATAAGAGAAGAAGAGCATAGGATGTGGATTTTAATGAAGTGGATAAAGTATATGTCAAGGAAATGGATAAAGCAAACAAACTAACTACAAATTATAATCCAACGCCACACGTTGTTGAGAAAACCAAAGGTGGAGATGTTTCCATAAAAAAATGAAGAAACATTAATAAAGTTTTTAATTTAAAATAAGAAAGGTATGTAGTGTTTGTGTCAGTATAGTAACTGTTATGATAGTTACATATATGCACACACAGTGTCTCGTACACACGGATGGTGAGGCGCACAGGTGTGTGAGAGGTCTACTATTTATAATCGCTTCTGCTTCCAGGAGGAGAGTGGAAAGAACTTCACCTGACAAAAGGAGCAGAGGGTTCGATAAACTTCCATTGTATTAACTCATTCGTGGAAAAACTTGACATTTGTTGCTCGTAAAACTTTTTGAATTCTCTACTTAAGTAGATAAAAGCAGTTCCGTTGACGGAGAAAACTTGACGTGGTCATCCTCGTTGAACAATAAATCTTTTCAGGCTCATCATAACTGCATCATTAGTAAGACTGTAGATTACCTCAAAGTGTACAGCTCTCGTGACCCAGCACGTGTATTGAGCAACGTATCGCTTTTGATGTCTATCTACATATCTACTTACGGTAACTTGCAATGGTGCACTCCAAGTCCTCCAACTCTAACTCCAGTCCAATCCAACAAATGAAAAAGGTATTTGATGGTGTGCAAGTCTTACCTCGGGGAGTATTACCATCGCCGTTTCGACCGGCTTAATCTTCTGACGTTTACAAAAAAGGCAATCGTGAGCAACCAAACGAACTGTGCTTCTCAAATTGCTGATCCAGTAAAATTAAATACAAAGGCGTTAAGTCAGTATTTTCTACTGTACCGCGTAAAATTGACAGAAGTTTGCGGGCAATTATATGCGCTAATGCTGTGGCTCGAAATAAACATAATCACTTACTAATACGATGGGGATTGGCTGTAACAGGAGCCAGCGGATGGAATGGATTGATTGGATGGAATATCTACAATTATATGGCAAGTGATTCTATGATTAGGTTTCAGCTCAAACTGTTCGGCTCTTATATCAGCTAAAGGTTCGTTTGGCCACTGGCTCGAATACAAAAACTCTAGACCAGTCAACCAGCGGGACTCTATGTTCAAAGGTTCTCTTTTAAAGCGTGTAGCATCATCAGATACAGTAATTCTAGTTGGAACTCATCGCCACTCACTGACAATTGACAGTTCTAATATTTCACCTAGACGTAAGTTAATGTACTGTATTTTTTTAATTACTATTGTTCTCTATCCTATAAAAACCCTTTATTTTAAGGTAGCATAGGTATCCTTTATATTGATTCATGCTATCGCTTAAGATTATGTAAAAATCTATTCAAAAGTTTCAGAGTGATACGCGTACATGTAGAATAATATAAATGTAAACTCAAACAATATTTAATGTTTTAGCGTGGGTCTGTAATAACTTGCCGCTAGCCGCGTATGAACAATAAGAAAGTTGCAGTCGGTTAGTCGTTACACGTAACGTTTTACAGTCGCAAGGACGACGGATGCACACTGAAAAATACAACGTGATCCGAGGGCCGCGAGTAGCTGTCGACTTCACTTATTGGCTGCTCGGGATATCACGCTATCTTGATGCGTTCGGAAATACATCGTGCTACAATGTTTAGATTAGGTTCAGTGACACAGTACATACATAGATAGAAGACACTTATTCGGTAATGAATAAAATATACTTTTTTATTACTCATAAAAAATTCGCATCTATTAGGCGAGAGCCTAGTGGACCTCTTCTAGAACCGTTAGCCATCCACTACGAGAAATTAATGAAAGTAAGTATATGCAAAGGTCATGACACTAATAGTTAACACTTAAGAATAATGATATGATGTCCACAAAGTTGAAAATAGGTCCTGCAATTATAGGAAGCATAATTCAAGTTCACGTGAATGAAGTAGCGGGCACAGTTAGTCCAAAATATAGTAATAAATATACTTCAGACAAGGAATTTATACAGATGTAAAAAATAAAAAATACACGGTTTGATAAATACTACTTTAAGTTTATAAAATACAGCAAAAAATAAAATAAATATTATCTGCTTCGGTGAATAATTTGCTTATTGCTCACCGAGAATTCGTTGCAATTCAGCCTCGAACTTATCATAGTGATTCAGCTCTATGTTCTGTAGAGAAAATATAAAACTGTGCATATTTGAATAATTCAAGGAGTTTTTAAATGCAGTATCTACATGTTACTAAACATACACTAAAATCATCAGGATATAATTTACTCGCTTTTTACAAGAAAAATAATAAGAAACTGCAGCAACAATGATGTATAATTATAAAATAGACAAAAAAAAAGAACAATTGTTTACATTCTCAAGGTACTTTTTGGTGATCCAACACATGTACATTGAATGATATTTTTATTCTAATAAGACGTGACTCTTCTTCGATCCCATCGCGCTTGGAGTCAGCGAGTATATATCTGGCGTCATAGCTAGTACTGTGGTATGCTTACCATCAGACATAGTTCTGTGACTATGGCGTGATATAAGGAACCTATAATTATGTGAAGTAGTTATTCCAACTAGAAGTACGCGGTGCCCGTCCCGTCCCTGGTCGATGAAGATGTTGAAATGATCTCCGGCCTCCTTACACAGCACGTTCAGTGATGGGCATGGGCATCACTCGCCTGTCATGCAGCAGGTACCTTGGGTTATACGCATGCCGCCCACGCGTACTGTCTCGGTTTGTTCGTAGTGTCTAAGGGTCTGCCATTAGATCAAGTTAGGCGATGCTCGAGGCGTTTTACGAGGGGGTAAATCCTCGATAGGTAGTCCTAACAGAAACTGAAAGCAATGCGTCGGGTGTGGGTTTAGCGTTTGAACACAATCTCATCTGATGATAATTGACGTTATTAATAGACGGTGGTAATTCGAACTTCACATCCTACAATGAACGTAAGCTTTTGGTTAATGAAAACATCGGGATGAAATCATAGCATCGTGGTAGAGCTTTTTGTAATGCCTGCCTGTGTAGCTACCATCTTCAACTTGAAAATCTGTCGCCAAATACCTATATGTATGTTCCGACAGTTGCACTTGAGAGCCAGTCCCACTAAAGGTTTTTTTTTTATGTCAGCTCGGCAAAGTGACTGCACTGTACCTGATGTTAAGTACAGTACAGTCCAAAAACAGCAGCGACCATGTCACAAGAGAAAAGCTATACAGCCTAGGAAGAAGACATCATACAGGAAAGATTGAGGGGAGACGACCGAGTGGAAGATGCGTTCAAACAATGATTACATCTAGCTAACAAACTACCTTAATACTTACCTTCATCTTACCAAAGTTAAAGGTTAGTTTTACGGAAATATACACTGGTAACGTAGCCTGTACCCACTGACACTTGTAGATACAATGCCCTTCGAACTTCGTATCGTGCTGTAGATCAACAGGCGGCGTGTATTTACCTGAAATTGGTTATTAACTCATAGCGTTTCGTCGATATCTGTAGATTTCCAACCTATTATATAGATCCTGTGTTCCCCGACCGTCGTATTTTACGAATATTATTTAATCGCGAAATCGGAAAGCTAATACGATTCTCAGCATTAAGTGTACAAATCTTAATGACAAATTTAAAGATTGAGGGCAACGAGAACAGTCTCACAGTTAATGCTTGTTAATTAATGTTTTTGTTTTAAGAGTGCGAAGGACCGTAACTGATATATTTATCAAAGATATCATTATAAATTTGTAGAGCTCCGTTTGTAGTAAATAATAAATAAACACACTAACAATAAAATGGGGTTAATCAATTTTTTCATACATTTCCAGCTTTTACCCGCGGCTCCGATCGCATTAATATTTATGTTCTCAAGCAATTCTCGTTTTCAAATAATTTTCTATTAAATAGTATTAATTTATTTATGTTAGGACGTTGGTCAATATATGTACTTATCCAATGTTGTTATCCATGTCCATATCCATGTTGGCAGATATGTACTTATCCAAAATTCGAAATTATAAGCAACTATTCTCTTAAGTTTGAAGCAAACCGGATAACACAATAAAAGTTTCATACAAAGTTTATCCCACTTCCGCTAAGGTTTTAGCGAGAAAAAGTATCCTATCACCGCCACCAAGTTCCCATCTATCGCTTTACCTTAATTCATCATAATCGATTCAGCGGTTTAGGCATGAAAGCGTAACATACAAACAAATTCGCTTTCGCATTTATAATATTAGTATGATAAGGATAATGATAATAGGGGTTTAAAAGTACGCACGAACTCAAATTACAGTAGTTAATCTTAGATTATACCTTGTATATATACTAATATTATAAAGCGGGAAAGTTTGTTTGTTTGATTGCGATAATCCTACAAACTACCAATCGGATTTTAAAAAGTCTTTTTGTATTTAAGTAATAATTGATGAAGGCTTTAGGCTATATAACATCATGCTAGCACTAATAGGACTAAAGCAGTATTGATAAAAGTGACAAAAACGAGTAAAACACTGTTATTACTTGGCGATAAGATTCACAATTCAAATGAAAACACCAAAAGTTATCAACATTTTCCACAACTCAAATGGTTCACAATCGAATTGGTATAGTTTTGCTATATTACTATATAATAACTTATACAATATCAAAACAAAAAAAGCTAAATTATTTCCCTAAACAAATAAATAAATATGAAACATATAAATACAAATGAAAAGAATGAATTATTTTTTATGAATACATTTTTCCGTGTGCGGCCTTCATCTTGGAGGCGTTCTGAATTTTTTTATATAAAAAAAAATTGGACCTTGTAATGTTTTGCGATTATTTCAAATTACTGAACAATTATTATTTGTTCCGCTCAAACAAATACTCAACAGGTATATGACATTACATAATCATCAACACGGTTAACAATATATTTCTGATTTAAAATTTGCATTAAACCTATCTTTAATTCCTACACATATATTATTGAATTGAATTGTATAAAATTAAATACATATATATCTATAAAATATATTTAAATAACATTTATATTCATCAATTAAGTTTGTGTCTCTTCGTACAAAAAAAAACACAACATAATATATATATATATATATATATACTGAGACATGTCGATAACAAATTTCAATGTCTTCTATTGTGGGAAGCTATAAGCTATACAATAAGCTATAATCGACAATCTCCCGCCGGTGGCTCCAAGAAGTTGTCCTGCGTGCAGCGCCACACTCTGGTAACCGAATCGTGGGCTACTCCTGGCAGAGGTGCACTCAAGTGCATTAACACGTGAGTTTTTAGAGGTCACACCACGCATAGTGCACAAAAATCTATCGCGGTTTCTCAGCAACCCACCACCTGTGGCGTGGTAGTAAGGCATTGTGGAAGGTGTAAGGCGATGATAGGAGTCGCCTATACACTGCATTCCAACGTCTCCTCTCCAGTCATAGCGACAACCCGTTACATCGGATCAAGAGAAGAAAGAAGCGATGATAGCTCAGTGGTAGTGTGTACGACTTTGCGTCAAGAGACGTGAGTACAAATCCAAGCACCTATAATGTGCTTGAGCTTTCGGTGAAGGAAAACATCGTGAGGAAACCATAGCATGGTGGTAGGGCTTTTTCAAATGCCCGCCTGGCTAGCTACCACCCTCAAGTTGTAAGCTTGCCATCAAATACCAATAGGTGTGTTCCGGCAGCTGGACTTGAGAGCCAGTTCCTCCACAGGCTTAGCGTGTCTACCAACTTGGGCCGTATCGTCACTTAAGATAAGGTGAGATTATGGGCATAACGTTAAACCTTAAGTATAAAAAGGCAAAAAATAAGAACAAGAGGGTGTCTCTTTGTTTGGGTGCGCACACTTATGCACCTAAATATATCCTGCGTAACAGATTGATTTCTGTATATTAGATTCTATCTCAAATGCCTACGTGATATTATGAACGTTAAATGGTCAGATTGGGTTCGGAGCACTAATGTACTCAGGCGTGCAAACGTCGGCGGAATTGAGATGTATTTAATGCAACGATAGCTAGGTTAGTGCGGACACTTGTCTGTCGGAAGAGAGAGTGGCAAAACGCGTTTTCTTTTCAGAACTACAGTATAGTAAGCGGAAACGTGGTGGACAATAGCTGAGCTATAACGTTCTGAAAAGACACATTAAGAGATGCGTAATAGAATAATCTCAGTGGGCGGCAGAAGCAGCCCAAAGATGTAAATGGAGAAATTCTGGTGCACCAGTAGGTAAACATCTTTGAGAGTGAGCGGTGTTTGAACCAGGATAGGTAACGAGAATATCTGAAAACCAGACTACCTGTGGTCATGTCTTACAATTATGTTGGAGGAGTTTTAACATGTCCGAAATGTGCTTGTACCTACGCCTAAATAAAAGGGATATACAGGCTACCACAGAGCTCGTCAAAGAGCCGAACAACTTCGCCCAGAGTGACGAATCCAGGAAATGAACAGTCACTGTAGCCGAAAACGACCAGGATGAGAGAAAATTAATCAATTATATAAATAGTGACTTAATAATGTATTATTATTTAAACAAAAGATTTTCATCTATTCCTATACAAAATAGCATAGTATGATATTGTATTACATTAATATTTAGTATAGGGCAGTAAAAACAGCATAAATAATATTATTCAATTTATTGAGTTCATTAAACCAATTGATTTTGTCACATGGAATAAAATATTTATGAGCTCGTTAATTTCCTATCGCGTGAGGTGTGTGTTACTGTATTAACTAATCCACGTGCTTGTATACTTAAAGGTGAAGAAAAAAAAATAAGAAAACATGTCCATGACGCTCGTTTTAAATTATGTTATAAATGTAAGTTATTGCCAATTCGATGTTTAGTCAGTCGCGTTTGACCGCACACTGGTGCAGTCTCTACACTCTTCAAAAATATTCAATCGGTTTATTTGAGTTTTTTAAACTTCGCTGTTTTCTTCGCGAAATCGACGGTAAGTACTTATTAATTAATAATTACAAAGCACTTTATATTATTAAATTTTTACAAGCAAGAAATTTTGTACTGGTAATAAATTAAAAAATGCACCAAATTTAAACTTAATAAAATTTAGTATGTTGTTTATTATCAACGTAAAAAACGAAAACATATGATTTTTAAATTTTCTTTATGAGTTTTTAATAAATTTTGCTAACTTCAAACAACAAACATTTAAACACCGTAATACTTGATACTATAGATCATATCATATCCGTTATTTTTACCCCATAAAACGAAAAGGATTCCTGCGGGATAAGTAATAAAGACTAAATTTTAGTTAGAAATGAACTTCTTCAGGTGTTTTGATGCTATAATGACGAAATTACTATAACATTATATAAGCTGTTATTAAATTTCAGTCTCTATACACAAAAATCATAGCCCCGTTTACTCTACCACCGCAAAAATTGGGACGTATGTATTATCAGTTTTTTGGCTGTTATAATAACATAACGCAATAGATTGCGCTGCGATAAAGACGTCTATCGTATACCAGTGAAGATATTTTTAAATGTAACTGATAAATATAAAAAATGTACTGAAATAATTATATGCAATGTGAACTAATGCATTGTCTACTGTAACAGCCAGCACGAACTATATAAATGTAAAGACAAGTGCACAATACCCGTTGCAAACCGTATAGCTATCAGCTCGATCAGCTGATCTAGAAAAATATAAAAAGATATCGAATAATAGAATTGGTAGATATTTTAAATTACGGGTGGGTATTAAGGTGGATTTAGATAACGATGCCTTTTTTTAATAAAGTATTTGTATTTTCGGGCTTCCTCATCGTAACACGTAAACACATATTCATACACTCTGCCGTCGATACACTACACTATTTATATTTACATTTTCATTATATTATGTTTATAAAAGATGAATTCGCCGACTCGACGTCTGTGCGCGTACAGGCCTCATACTGAAAATCAGCGCTGTAATATATACCGTAAGGTTATTATTCTGTCGCAAGCAGCTCAGTATGGGGCTGTTATTAGATATAATAGCATTTAATGTATATTTATTTTGTATTATCTTATATTATACAATAATAAATTTCTTTCTTTCTAAACGTAGTACCCGAGCTCATACCAAGGCGGGAAGGCCATGCGTAACACTCATCGGATAATAATCGTCCAACATTACCCACGAAAACGCACCACGCATACTTTAATCTGCCGTATCACCAGAAATTAGGTACAGCGTCCATACTTCTAATCAGTTAACGATACCTAGATTAGATATTTCCACATGGTAAGAACCTGTCTTCGGTTATAAAATAATTTCAAGAATAGTAAAATAAAAAAATACATTTTTCTTGTACAATATTATAAACTGACTAAATTGACAAATTTGACATGGGGCTGGTGTTTACAGTTATGTATTGCATTTATCACATGCTTTTTGTTTCCAATCTTGTATTTTCTGTTTTTTAGTCCGTTATAAAAACATTGTACATAATTGTTTTTTTTTATTTTATAACTATTCTCTGCTTTTCAGGGTTATGTGAATGGAATTTTGATATATTATGTTCATCTGTCAGTTAGATTAGACTGTTGAGCTATATTCAAGTGTCCTTATCGAGAAATATGTTACAAATCGATTTTATTTTTATTAAATAAAAAAAATAAAGGATTTTTATTTTATTTTATTAAGATATAAATTTATTTATTTTTAATTTTTTCACATTTTCATGCTTCGTCATCCACTTCTGAGGTATGGTTCAAATTTTAAGTATCTAACTCATCGGGGAGTTAGTTTAAAATCAATTACGAAATTTCACTAGGACAGACATAAATCAAAATAAGTTAATAAAATCACTGTAATGTAATAAAATAGAAGGTCCTGTAGACATTAGATACCTTAAAGTTCAAAATCATTGATAATAAAACTGAAACAGGATTGATATCTTACCACAACACGACCAACATGACCATCTTTGGATAGATATTACAAGTACATGTTCATCGCCTTCTAATATGTAGATGCACGCGATAGTGGCATGTGTTATTTTTGCACATTGCATTATATTATCAGAGCCGGATGCAGAATGAATACTCTCTAAAAGATTTATAAGGTGATCAATGATGGCTCAGTGATAGCGTGTAAGAACATCGCGTCGATGAACGTGAGTTCAAGTCCTTTCAATTAGCCTGAGCGCTCAGTAAGGTGGCTAGTTACGGTCCTCAGTTTGAATATCTGTTGGCAAATACCTGTATAGTAGTCATGTTTCTTAACTTTAGATGACAGTGTCGCCACACGCTGACCCTATAAATTTAACACAAACTTACTTCACTTATAGTCAAGCCGAATGTTGGTACCGTACAAGTGAGATGGTTAAAAATATTTATTAATTATTTACCTTGAAAAATGACAAATTACATTCTAACCTTTCTACCTCCCTTAGAAAAAAGGACGTGTATATATATGTAAGAATAAACCAGTTTAATATTTAGTCATCCACTGCTTGTCAACTGATTTCCTTCTCTTAGTCGTTATCGACGTGTTCTAAATTAAAAAAAAAAAACTATTGAAACATCTTTTCGCATTTTTCTACTAGATCGCCCTGAAATTCTTAATATTTCTACCATCGGGCCTACACCAATTAACACGAACTATAATTATTTTATCAAACGTGATATAAAATTAATCACATGAAAAATTTACTGATAAAATGCAATTTAGTTTAAATATCGAACTTGATAAATATTATCAGAGTATTGTAATGTCTACTGCTGAACCCGTTGAGTGCCGTCGTTCGATATCTTAAATGTAATGATTATATTTAAAATCATCGGACTCTCTTCGTCGCGTTGCCAAACTCGAATGTGTTGCTCATATAACTTCAACAGCGTAGTTATATAAACGTATTTATTTAACTACATAGGATACCTCTCGACTGTATCATGGGGAATGCTTCGAGGAGTTATTTCACTTAATTTCCTTACCACAGCAGGTCCAGTCATGCTGGACAACGGAACCACAACTTGACTATATCATCCATTTCGGCGCAAACCAAAAAGTTCGAAAACTCTTATCTTTGTCGCCTTGCGGAGGTGTGGAACTTCCGATGTGGGTGTTCTCTCCGTCTTCTAACATTGGCTCCTTTAAACGAGGCGTCAAGAGGTATTTGGCAGGCAGCAGCAGTTGCGACTGACGGAGGCCGCCAAAGCCTACGGTACTACGGTAGTCACTACTGATCTTAGACGCGTCGCCACGTCATCGTAACGTATTGGAGCGTAGAGGAATCCCCTACCTCATAGAAAACCCTCGTTTTCTGGGGTAAAAAGTATCTTATATATTAGTCCGTAATATTAGTAATCACCGTATCAAATTTCACTAAAACGTGTCCGGTAGTTTCAGAGTGACCAACGTACAGACACAGTACAGATGGACATACAAATATTAACAAAACATACAACAAAACAAAACATGTCTCTCTAAATATATCAGACTCTACAGTCATAATGATGATAGCCTCTACCTCGATAAAAATTTATACTCGGTTATTAATGAAAAAAATAATTGAATGTACGGATTTGGTTTAATCACAGATTTATATGTAGGTGGGTAGAGTATAGGCTACTCCGTGTTTTTTCCTTAAGTTTTTTTTCTGATTAATTATTTGCATTTAATTTTAAGCAGTATGGTGTCGACTTATAACTCGTTGATATGTAAAGTATTCCAGTCGACAAGTCAAAAAAGGCGCTAATTGTTGATCAAGCTCCTAGACATATGTGTGATAATTTATTCGATTCGAAATGACATATAGAGTAATGTATCTCGGGGATTTATTGGCACACAAAACATTGCAACTGTTATTAACAAAATAAGGCGAAATAAAATGATATTTAGTTATTTCCTAAATAAATAAATAAATATTATTTAAGAATTTTTTAAGAATTATTAAGAATTATTATTATTATTAAGAATTTAAGGATATTTCCCAGAAAATTTCCTCGCGAATTTCCATCCCTATTAATTATTAATTTTATTCGACGTTATAATTACATTGATATTTTTATATTTCAAATGCTTAGATAATTAATTTAGAACTTTTTTTCTTTAAAAATCATAATTGGCTTTTTTTGTACTTGGGAATTCAAAAGTTCTTAAATATTAATAGTAATTATTGACGAAAAACTAAATTATTTTTTTTTTAATAACAAATTGCAATTTTTGTGTGTCAATAAATTTCTTCATCTCTGAGACATTTTCTCTACGTCATTTCGAATCGATTGAACTATTGCACATGTTGATAACAGCTTGATCAAAAACTTTTGAATCTTATTGAACTTGTTGACTGGACTCAAGATATTGGACATATTTTTTTGTTAAATCTGCGACGTTGATTAAGTTTCAACGATGTAAAATAAATCGAGGAACTTTAAATGAATCCTTAATGGTTTTAATAATTAAAATATAGTTATATTATTTAAAAAAAATATTACAGCAATTAACGAGCTCCATGAGGATATATACAAGTGAGAATAATGAATTCAGAATGATGCAGGTTTTTGAATTTAGTTTTTACCTGTGTAGTAGTTATTTTTCGTAAAATTCATGTTTTGAAGGAAATAGTTCCTAATGTAATTAAACTCGTTTTATTTTAATTAATGACTTCATGTGTATATAAAATTTTAAAATGTGGTATTTTAATAACCTTTAATAATATATGATTCATATCTAATATATATTTTTGAAGTAAATACGGTTTTGAAATTTTAAAATACCGAGTTAAGCTAAGGTCGGTCATCCAGATACTACAGATAGTATCTAAATAATAGTAGAAAACAGAACTGCTCTAATTACAGAATATTTTGTTATCATTTTTATGGAATAAGTAATAAGCAAGTACAAATGTTACAAGTAAAGAGATTTAAGTTTAATTTATAGAATACGAAAATATATCATTCCACAGTACATGTGTTGAGACCTCGCGATAAGATCTTAAATTATTCTCGTTGATCACATTAACTATAACATATTCACAGGCAAATCATCGCCTGCTACGTATTAAATGTCAACAGGTTATTCCTCCTGTATGATCCTCGAATTGTTCTAAGTTTAGTTGTTACTGTGTCCGTTAAAAAGTCCATCACATTTGACATTGTAATACATTACGTAATACATATTTAAGTTCGTTATAAAAACATTAAACATTTTATATTGTTATTATTTTCTGATTTTAAAATAATGTGAATGAAATGTTGATATATTCTGTTCAACAGTTTGTAAGCTTGTTTGTATGTTGTTACTTCTTCATGTTCAAATGATAGGACCCGTTTTGATGAAATTTGGTACGAAGGTACCGGACATCCTGGATTAACACATAGGCTAATTTTTTAACCCGGAGTTTTTTCAAATTCAAACAGCTCGACCGATTTTGATGAAACAGCGGATATCACTGCGAGATGTAGTTAGTCATAATTAATAAAGTAAAACGTGGGAAAAACTGTTTAGTGATGAGAATAGAATTCTTTAACAGCTACTTATATTTTCACAAATACAAAATCTAAGCTGACGCAACGGAAAGACATTCAGACGCTAGCTCAGTATATATAGGCTTAGTAGAATACAAATTTAGTTTTAAAATCAGCCTAGTATCGACTCTCGCTTGTATTACATCTCTACCAGAACAGTTGCTATACGAAATTTGCAACAAACGCTCTAAAATCGGACAAATGCATTTTTTGAACAAATTGAATTGCTTCCAAGAATAAACAAAAAAACATCGTTCCACAAACAGATGAAGAAAATGTACTACAATATTTGTATTTACTTCTATATCCAAGACAAGTTCAAGTCAACAGGTCTACGTAGTTTTGCAGATATCGTAATAAGTCAGTAAATCAGTGGTATTTTACATATATGCGTATAGATTAATATAATTTTTTTCAATAAAACCAAGTACATTTTAGAAAAAAAATAACTGTACCAGATCAATTAAATATTTATTTATTTCCAGCTTTGTGGGACATCACCGGAGCAATGGCTGGTAAAAAGAACACACTCGAAAAGCGAATACCAAACACTAGTAAGTAGCACTATGTATAAGTTCTCAGTATTATGAAATGCTCTTTGTATAATGTAATATTATCATTATTTTATCGTATCCAGGGTTACCAGATCCGAAAATAAGTTTTCCTGGAAAAATCCCTGCCTTAGAAATAAATTTCCTGACATTTCCGCAGCAAAATTATCTTATTTTGAAAACTCGCGGATAATCCTGAACATGCGTGGTTCAGATGAATAGTTCATAAATAATCAATTAGTTGATTGCTAATTATTAGTTTTTATACTTTAATTATAATTGTATTTATTATGTTTTCTCTTTTTTTTTATTCCTGATTATTCCGATTTTCCCTGACAGAGCTGAAATTCCGGATATGTTAGGAAAATTACTGTCATCTGGTAACCCTACTCGCATCTGCTTATGTAGGCAATTTTGTTAATGTGAGCTGTGAAGACTGTGTGTAATCTGTAAGATCTCCTGAGGTTTTTTTTTACTTAAGGTTTTGCGTTATGGCCATATCTCACCTGATCTTAAGTGACGGTACGGCCCAAGATGGTAGACACGCTAAACCTGTGTAGGATCTGGCTTTCAAGTGCATCTGCCGGATCACACCTGTTGGTATTTGGCGGCAGTGTTTCAACTTGAGGGTGGTAGCTAGCCAGACACTTTTAGATGAAGAATAAATTGTTTAATCGTATCCAGGCTACTCAGGTACGGGCTCTGCCTGGTTTGGAAGCCATTGTGAATTGGTGTGTATGAATGTAACTCTCTTGCAAATGTGAATGCATTTGCATCGTGGTAGGGCTTTTTCTAATGCCCGCCTGGGTAACTACCACCCTCAAGTTGAAAATCTGCCGCCAAATATCAATAGGTGTGTTCAGGCAGTGACACTTGAGAGTCAGTCCCTCCTATAAAGGCCGGCAACGAACCTGCGATTCTTCTGGTGTTGTGCGTGTCCATGAGCAGCGGTGATCACTTACCATCAGATGACACGCTTGCTCGTTTGACCGCTATTCTTTTATCTTATGGGCAAATTAATTACTTTGTATTAACGATAAATATCTCGTTACATGGCGTCTTTAATCTATATATACACCAGTATGGATATACTAATCAAACGAAATAAAATGTCTTTCGAAATAATAGGATTTTATATACACAATTTACAAGCATAAAATAATAATTAATTATGTATGGATCATATTAATAATAGTACTGTCTGGGAATCAAACCCTATGCGCGGCGGTTGCAGTTAGGCGACACAATTAACTGCTAGGCCAAATGCTTCAGTCTAAAATATCAATAATAAATATACTCATTCTGCAGGAAATCTTATTAAAATCGCTAAAGCCGTTATAAGCAAACATGTTGTGAAAAAAACATATAAATATGGAAGTCAGCTTTTCTAAAAATATTACTGAAGCGGTGATAGCTCAGTTGGTAGTCTGTACGGACGCCGATGAGCTTGAACTTTCCATGAAGAAAAACATCGTGATGAAACAAATAGCATAGTGGTAGGGCTTTTTCTACTGCCCGTCTGGCTAGTTACACCCTCAACTTGAAAATCTACTGCCAAAAATCTATAAGTGTGTTCCGGTAGTTGCTCTTAGGGGTCAGTCCCTCCACCAGGCTTAGAGTGTCCGCCATTCTAGGCCACATCGTCACTTAACATCAATTGAGATTGTGGTAATAAGGATTAACCTAAAAACTATAGATGCTATACACTGACATATGTTACATATTTATAAGACACTACATTGTTGGACAACCAACCATTGTCCAGTCGTTTTAGAATGATGCGCGTTAAAACATACAAGCAGGCAGTCAAAACTGAAAGATATTTTTTTACTTTTACCTTTTTATAGATAACAAAAGGACGCCCGAATTATAATTTTCAATTATACAGATATGGGCTTCGTTACAGTTTTATTATATTACACTAGCAACGCGCTTCTGTTTCGTACGGAAAAAAATCTATTGGTCCCACTAGTAGCAAACAGCACACGATCACTTGCTGGGATAAATTGATTTTGTTTTATAAATATTGGTCAAGATGTTCTGGTCTCCATAGAAAACAAACATAAACACATCGATTTTTATATATGTGTACACAGGTAGTGAAATTGTTATTATAAATTATTAAAAAAAATGTAAATTTGTTTTCCATAAAAAATAAAATGTAACAAAAAACTGTATCTTTAGCATGAACGAACTTGTTTATCATGATCAAAAGATTAGAAATGGTAATAGTACCTTGCGGCGATACTTATTAATGACATTTTAACGCTTAAGGACATTAAATGTACAAGTACCTTCAAATTGTGCTTATTAATAAGTTTCAATGAAAAACGATTGAAGCCATATTACCTTTGACAAAATAGTATTGTTTGAAGGTCGCGGGACATACATCTAGAGACTTGTTCAGTTAACGCTTGCTTGGTTTCCTTGGTTACTGTAGTGATGAGACACAAGCCTTCCTTTCACAAGAGGTTGTTTTTTTTAATCACTGAATCATGTTCAATTCCGGATTATCACAGAGGTCTTCATTAATTACTATTAAAAAGCAGAAAAGTTTGTTTGTTCGTTTCCTCGTACGTGCTAATCTCAGTAACTACCAGTTGTATTTCAATTAAATCTATAGACCAGTTATTGAGGATGACTTTTTAGGGTATTTATCGTAGCGCTACCACCAATAGGAGAAAAACACAAAGCAAAAATGTGCAAAAAATATTAAATAATTTTCAGTTCCACGCGAACGAATTCGCAGATACAATTTAATATAAAATATGTCAAAAGGCAAGATTACCGCTTTTGCTTCTATATAACTTACTGGCTGTACTCGCTACTTGGAGTGGAACTAAAAGTAATTTTCATATCCCTCGGGAACAGTACTTTTTGCACCATCTTAAGCTTTATTGTACAATATTATTAGAGATAATACTCGTCCACCAGACCCTGTGCCACTTTGTTAATGCCAGAATCAGACCGCTGAGCTCTGTAGCTGATAAAAATTGTAAAAATTATAGTCAGAAGAAACCAGTCAACCGATGTCAATGAAATTGTGTAAATTTTGATATTTTATGGGTTTAGCGTTATGGCCACAATCTCATCCAATTTTAAGTGACCATGTAGCCTAAGATGGATACGTAGAGCCTTGTGGATGCACTGACTCTCAGTTTCCACTGCTGGGACACACCGATAGGTATTTGGCAGCAAATTCTTAAATTGAGGGTACTAGCCGGCATTAGAAAAGCCTTACTACCATCATATTATATTTTCCTTTACCAAAATCACAAGTTCATTGTAGGGATTCGAACTCACGTACATTGACGTATTTTCAATTTAAGAGATAGGATAGTTTTTATCTCGATCAGTGACTCCCATTTCCTGCACGCAATACACGGTGATCTGGTAATGATTTATAACTACAAGCTATATTAAAGTTATATATAAAAGTCTGTAATATTAACTCTTCTATTTAGTTTAATAACACCATGTCTACTAAGTTGAAAAAAGACTCTAAAGTTATACGAAACATAGTATAAGCTCTCGCAGAGGAAATCGCGGACAGAACTTAAAACTTAAATTCATAGAAATTATTCCACTCGCTACACTTACGATGAGCGCCTCTTAAAGTCTTGGTAACAGAATATTCCTGATGGTGCTTCACCGATTTTCTACTTGAGAGTTGTAGACAAAGGGAGGGTTATATTTGGTTTGTTTTATTATAATATTTTCCTTTGCAAAATGGTCAGAGGTATTAAAAAATTCGTATGTACGTTCAAACATAGCATCATTCTGATAACAAAATTTTCAGGTCGACAATATTTACTTTAACCATATTTTTTATCAGCGTAACAATGGTGTCCTAGTGATATGCAGTCGCTGTGAATCTACTGAAATGCTTTTATTTATAACTAGCTATGCCCGCGACTTCGTTCGCATGGAACTAAAATTATTCAGTATTTTTTTTTCCCGTTTTTTTAATTTTTGCTCAGCTTTTCTCTTATTCTCGGTAGCTTAATGTTCGTCAATGATTACTCTATCAGTTACAAGAAGAATTTTTGGAATCCGACTCGAAATTCCTAAGATTAGCGTGTTCAAGCAAACAAACTTTTTCGAGTGGAAGATCTTTTTTTTTTTCTAGTAATACATATAGGCTATGTCACTCAGGTATAAAATAATTCTTATGGTTAAATTATCTTAAAATCGGTCCAGTAGTTTTGGCTTTATTCGTTACAAACTAATAAAAATATAAATCCTTCCTTGTTATAATATTAGTATAGATAGATTATAAAAAATGAATCAATTATAAAGTTTTTTTTTTCGTTTAGTTCATTAAAATAATCGCTTTCAATTTCCGCCGTAAATAAAATAAATCGTTTGAAAATCTATTCTTTGACATGCTCCAATGCGGATATCAGAACATTAAAAATGCAAAATTTGGCTTGTTTAAGCTGAGGCTACACGATTAGACCTAATCCGCTTGAACAAAATCCGAGGGAACAGAATGACAAACAAACATTCCAAATAAAATTAAATAATAAATAAATTTTTAATTAGGACAAAATACAACGTGATTGTAACTAAACAAAAAAGGTTAGGTTAGGTTAGGTTAGGCTAAGACCACACGATAGAAGTGAAAACTTCATCAAAGTGAGGTTAATAATACAATATGCAACCGTAATATATTAAATAAAACGTATCGGTATTGTATCGTACCGTGTTTATGTCGATACTGAATGCGACTGATGCGTTATGCTCTCATGTAACGCTCCCGAGCGAATATAGCAGTACCGCGTTTTTTTTTGTTATAGATGAGGTATAGCGTTATGGCCATAATCTCACCTGATTTTAAGTGATGATACGGCCCAAGTTGGTAGACTCGCTAAACCTGTGGAGGAACTGGCTCTCAAGTGCATCTGCCGGAACACACCTGTTGGTATTTGGCGGCAGTTTTTCAACTTGAGAGTGGTTGCTAGCCAGGCGGGCATTAGAAAAAGCTCTACCACCATGCTATGGTTTCCCAGAATGTTTTCCTTCACCGGAAGCTTCAAGCTCATTGTAGATGGTTGGATTCGAACTCACGTCTCTTGACGCGAAGTCGTACACACTACCACTGAGCTATTATCAATACCCCAAAATAAAGTACTCAGAGCGATAAGTTTTCACGTAAAACAATAAACATGCATTTATGGCTTAATTTTATGATACGTGTAGATACTTTGATGTGAATTGTTATTTGCCACCGCATCGATGCGATGACAACATCAGCGTCACGCGAGTTGTAAGCTTTCGTATACACCTAGCCTTAAAATCGAAATCCAAATATTTTGTAAGAAATTATGGAATATATATAAATAAACACGTTTTTAAATTGCGCAAGCTTAATGTCATTAATATTTATAATATGACTGTTTGATTCATGACCAACTGATAAAATGATTGTAGTTTTTTTTCTTTTGATTAATGATCTACAAATTTAACATCTTAATTGTTCATGCAAATGCGAGTATGCTTAAATACTTGAATTGACAGATAAAAGGCTAAGGTTCCCAACTTAAACAAAAAATACTTTATAGATTTATCGGCGCATATATTATATAAGCAAAAAAGCGATGATAGCTCAGTGGTAGTGCGTACGACTTCGCGTCAAGGGACGTGAGTTCGAATCCAAGCATCTACAATGAGCTTGAGCTGTCGGTGAAGGAAAACACCGTGAGGAAACCATAGTATGGTGGTAGAGCTTTTTCTAATGCCCGCCTGGCTAGCTACCACCCTCAAGTTGTAAACCTGCCGCCAAATACTAATAGGTGTGTTTCGGCAGCTGCACTTGAGAGCCAGTTTCTCCACAGGTTTAGCGTGTCTACCAACTTGGGCCGTATCGTCACTCAGGATCAGGTGAGATTATGGACATAAGGCTAAATCTTAAGTATAAAAAAAATATATGATATAAGTACTTCAACGAATGTTAGTGCATTACGAGTACATCAACGACTTATGATTAGAGTACATCAACGAATTATTATTAAAAGTACTTTAACGGATATTAAAGCTAGCCAAGAGAGCATCAGAAAAAGCCTTAGCACCATGCATGTAGGTAACTGTACAATATAATGCGGCACTGTCTTTAGTTTTTAATTAATATGTAGTAAGTGTATAGTTATTTTAATAAACCTGAAGTGATTTTTCATTGCATTTATAAAGGGGTAAATCTCTAGAACAATCGTACAGATTCGAAAAATTACTTTTGTGATACTCAGATTCATATAGAATAGGGTGCTTTTCAGTCAGAAAAGCAGACTTTCTGAGTCATAGGGTAAATGAGCTTTAGTTCCACTCGAACGAGGCTGCAGGCCCAGCTAGTAATTATGTACATTTTTTTTTTTCAAAACCTAAATAAGTAAATAATTAAAAGTATTATTTTTCTAAAGCCATTAAATAAAGTGCTAATATATATTTCTTATAATACTAACTAATATGCGAATATATCTTTGTTTGTTTGTTGATTTCTCACGCCTACTCTATCGGTCTTAAAAGGTTGGTCGGTTCTTAAAGGTACTTTTTATTTGTATATTATTTATACTCTTTGCATAGTGCAATGTTGGACTTAAAGCCATAGGCATTCTCTGACAGGGAAGCATTAAGATAATGCAGAGATAAGAAAGGATATATGTAAAGCAAACAACGAATAGACGATATAAAAAAGACTACAATTCTTAGACTAAATATAATAAATACTAAATATACAGGTACAGGGAAACAGTAAAAAAAAACTATCCCGTGAAACTAAAGAATTCCTTCGTGATAGAGAATAAATAAAGAGTAAAAGAGTCAATATTTGTTTTACCTTTGAATATTTTTCTTATTAATATTAAAAAGTAGTGCTGGCCGTGACATCACGTTGTACCATCTGAAAACTAGCGCTGCAACGCATTATACGTTGTAGCATTTTAGCTGAGATGGGACTATTTTCGGCGTCACACAACTGATTAGTGGGCGCCTTCTGCCTATTATATATACTAGGCTATGATTGTTTTTGTTTTTCGCCCTTTTTTATTATTATTTTAGTAGCCATTTAGTCATTATTATTATTGTGTGTGTTCCGAAATAAACGTATTTTCTTTCTCCTTATAAAGCGCTAAACTCCAGTTTAATTTGTTTTTGTTCATAGGAAGGTTTGTGGTCGCGCTCTCACTCGGAGCGCTGTTCCTCCTGACGCCCGTCATCTTGACACTCACAGATCCTATGTTTATCATTGCTAAATATGTAAGTCAATTATTTTGATTACTAAACAATACTAATATTGTTTGCATTCCATACACTGATATGATTAGTTCCACATGTGCAGATGAACCTTTCGTATAATTATTTCACATTGATACAATACAATACTAGCGATTGTGAAACCAGTTCTTAGTGAGAGACTACATCACCTATAGATATTCACATTAATATTACAGAAGTTCCGTCTCGCAAACGGCAGCATCCTGCACGAGCTCCTGCAGTCAGAGATTGAGGGCGGCCGATTTACCGTCTACCTGTTTAACATTACTAACGCTGATAAGTTTCTCTCTGGGGAAGATTACAAACTCAAATTGGAAGAGATCGGTCCGTTTACATATGTGTTAGTTATATTTAATTCATTATGAATACTTCCTCGGTTAGCCGACTCTGTATTTCCTTCACTGAAAGCTCAAGCTCATTGTAGGTGGTTGGATTCGAACTCACGTTCCTTTACGCGAAGTCGTACACACTACCACTGAGCTATCGTTGCTTCAGAATGTTTTACTACCACAAATAAATTCCACCCAGTATTTGAGCAGTCTTAATCATCAGATAATATAATTACAGAGAGTATCGACTACACGACAAGATTGAGATGGACAGCGCACGGAAACTGATGAGGTATACACCGAAGATGAGATCAGTCTTTGTCCCCGAGGAATCAATAGGATATCCTGAAGATATTCGAGTAACGATGCCGAACATTCCGATGCTGGTAAACGCTCCTACAATAATTTACTTTTTTTTATATACTTAAGGTTTAGCGTTATGACCATAATCTCACCTGATCTTAAGTGACGATATAGCCCAAGTTGGTAGACACGCTAAACCTGTGGAGGAACTGGCTCTCAAATGCAGCTGCCGAAACACACCTATTGGTATTTGGCGGCAGGTTTACAACTTGAGGGTGGTAGCTACCCAGGCGGGCATTAGAAAAAGCCCTACCACCATGCTATGGTTTCCTTACGATGTTTTCCTTCACCGAAAGCTCAAGCTCATTTGTAGGTGCTTGGATTCGAACTCATGCCCCTTGACGCGAAGTCGTATGCACTCCCACTGGGCTATCATCGCTTCCATTTAACACTATTCGATTTAGCAAACTCCCTAAAACCTCGAAATTAGTTAATATGATGTTAGGGTCCAGTGCCTTTAATGTTCGCCAAACTAGCTATCACCTTAGAGTTAAAAGTGTTTCATGAAATATCATTATGAATGTGTTCGTGCAGTTTGACTTGAGAGCCAGGCTCTGCTTAGGTTAAGCGTGTCCACATTCTTCGGCAACATAGTAACTTAACAATGTGATAGCGTGGCTATAACGCTAAACGTACAAACTATAAAAACAAAACCTTGTTCTACATACGAGGTTTTCTTCTCTCCATTTAAGAATGTTGCTATAAAATGCGCTGCCCCTTAACAGTTTGCGCCGTATATGGTTAATGGTGATTCCATAAAATCAGGTCTATGCATTTACAATCATGTCCGAAGGTAACTTGACATGTTTCACAGCTGTCGTTACTTCTTATGACAGAGTTTAATACACTTTGAGAATATCGCTAGTAATAACGAATTTAACATTAAAATGTATAGAAGTACTGATTACTACAGGTAAAAGTTATAGAGATGCGAGATTTTGTGACGTCATTTTAAACTGCTAAATTTCTTAGTAACGTTCCGGTGGCATATAGAAAATACTAATGTAACCTTAAGTTAGTAACGTGGTCTAGTTGATGCTTTATTAATTTTTAAAGTAAATAATGAAATGTCTAAAATATAAGTTAAAATATACAGTATACCATCAAGAAAACTGATCGAGAATGTGCGAGAGGCAAAGTACCAGACTACCAAGTAGTACGAGAGTAGTCCGTGACCCTTGCTCATAAGGAGAGTTATGGATTATCATAGTGCCTTTAGTTTGCAAAAAAAAGGTGATATACAGAGAAAAAGTCTTTCTGAAAACTGTTCCTGAGGTCGAATTTTCGACTATCGAGAAATACTAGAGTTATCCGAATCCTATATAAGAGATCTGCTAGCTGATAATGTTTTTTTTTTTTTATGGTATCTCGGCAAAGTGACTGCACTGTACCTGATGTTAAGTACAGCACAGTCCAAAAACAGCAGCGACCATCGAGAGAACGATAATCCATCGCCAATCGCTACTCTCATGCCGGCCAAAGATTAAAGAAAGAAAGAAAGAAAGTTTTTTTATCCAACACACAGCAAATGATATTTAAAATAAATAAAAGAAAATAAACTAAAAATAAAAAATGATACAAAAAACAAGAGAACATTACAGCGAGATCACAAAAAAATAAACAAATAAGACCCTATTGTGTGGATATATTGGTACCAGTCTCAGCATAACAGCTACACTGATATTCTGACTGGACCCTCAGAAGGCGACGTCATGGACATCATCAGAAATTCTTAAAGATAAGTATGATAGGCACAGCATATAGTACATACCAGTATTTGTGATGCATGGGAATGATGCAATAATTGTGCAAAACAAAAATAAATTTTTTTTTTTTTTTAAATTCCATAAAAGTATATTTTTATTCCAGAGCGCAACATCGATGATGAGATCGTCGCCTTACATCATACGAAGTTTCTTCAACATGGTGGTGAGGCAGTTGAACTCAAAGCCAATAGTCAGTATGGACGCGAAGAACTACCTGTGGGGCTACGAGGACCCCGTGCTCACGATGGCGAACAACCTCGTACCTGGACTTATACATTTCAACAGCACCGGAGTCATGGACCGAGTGTGTATTTATTATATCAAGCCTTGTCAGGAAAAACATCATTAGCGCTAAGAGTTTTAAAAATGTTTTTAAATATCATCTTTGTTAACCAGAATCATTATGTTCATACCATTGTTTTAATAGATCAGTGGTTAGTTGTGTTCAAGTCACATATTTTTACAAAGATATCATACATAGTTTTAATTAAGAATAATAAAACTCTCTCGTAAAAAGTGCAAATAGTCGTTCACGAAGTTTTTCTTGAAAGGGCCTTATAAATAGAAATGCGTGCCTAGATTTGTGTTACATACATTATTACATAACGAACTGTCTGTTTACATCAGTTCAGCACTATTCCATATTCTGGACCTGACAATCTGACCAAAACTGGTCTGCTAGGGATTGAAATAGTTATTATATATATGTGGGTAGCAAATATATGAGTCATACTCGGTATTCTTTTCTCTTTTAACACAGACGAAGTCAATTCAACGAGAAACTCTTATAAAAACATAAACTCGATGAGGGTAAGTTCACGACCGCGATTTTCACGTTCCACTTGCCTGCAAGCTTTACAATTATTAACTCAAATGGATCGGAGTATGGGTCCACGCTTGCAGATGCATCGTTGTAAGATTGAGATCATGTACCTGCGTAAAATTAAAAATTGTCTGGATTTATGAAATCACGATGCTAGAGAAACTTTCTTTCGAATCGAAGGCATTTGACTGAAAATTTTCGGAAGAATATTCCTTTTAGGGTACTAAAATCTCGTTTTTAATCTTTCATGAGTGTCGCCTATTGGCCTTGGTTGCTCTGCTGGGTGCCTATCACTTTACCCCTATTCCGCGGCCGGCTGTAATGCGACATGCAATAGATGAACGAAAAATTTTGAGACAATGTAATACAAGTTTCTTTTTTATAGTTAAAGTTTAGCGTTATGGCCATAATCACACCTGATCTTAAGTGACAATACGGCCCAAGTTAGTAGACACGCTGAGCCTGTGGAGGAACTGGCTCTCAAGTGCAACAGCCGGAACACACCTATTGGTATTTGGCGGCAGATTTTCAACTTGAGGGTGGTAGCTAGCCAGGCGGGCATTAGAAGAAGCTCTACCACCATGCTATGATTTCCTCAAGATGTTTTAATTCACCGAAAGCTCAAGCTCATTGTAAGTGGATTCGAACATACGTCCCTTGACGCGAAGTCGTACACACTACCACTGAGTTATCATCGCTTCAATTTACTTTAAAGAAATCAGATCGAGTTTCATGTCGTTTCTTCTCGATGGCTGGGTTATTTTCCGAACTGGTAACTGGACGTTCATAAGCGTCTTCCCAGAGCCTAAACTGGATAAAAAATATTGATTTGACTTTGAAAATAATGGCATAATTAATGAGGTTATCTCCACGTTCACAACGACCGTGGTCGCCATGTGGAATGGATGAAGTCATCATCTTTATAGCATTGTAAATACTAAGTGGAATGAACTGTTAGAGTAATACACAGAGTAGTTACCGACTTTACCCGAACGAGCGTCACACAAAAAGGTTGCGAAACAGAATTTCAAAGCCCTCTCAAAAGAAGTTTCACTGGCAAAGTTTAACTTAAATAAATGCGAACGCGTCGTCATGGTGTGTGCACATAATTTAAATTATAGATCAAGCAACAATGCGGTTATACAACAAATATTCCAAATTTACTAACTACATTATTGACTTTATTGGAGTTTATTACATAAAAGCGGATTCACGCATCGTTTCATTGATTGCACTACAGAAGCAAACCTGAATGTATACTTGACTTAGATGTCAAAACCGCTTACTGCTTGAACGATGACGTGACATTGTAACTTCACCATTAGGCATTTCTTTTCGATACTTCTGAATCACACTTCGACTATTTTTTAATTCTTTATAGATTTAGCGTTACAGTCACAATATCACCTGATGTTAAGTGCCGATGTGGTCAAAGATTGTGAACGCGCTGTACCTAGTGGACGTCCTGGCTTTGAAATGCAACTGCCGGAACACCCCTATAGGTATTTCCTGGTAAATGTCCAACCTAAGGGTGGTAGCTAATCAGGTCTACCACCATGCTATGGTTTCATCAAGATATTTTCCTTCACCGGAAGCTCCGGTTCGATGGAGGGATTTGAACTCACGTCCATTGTCGCGGTGTCCGTATACACTACCAACTGAGCCATCATTGCTTTTTTTTATACTTAAAGGTTTAGCGTTACGGCCATAATCTCACCTGATCTTAAGTGACGATACGGCCCAAGTTGGCAAACACACTAAACCTGTGGAGGAACTGGTTCTCAAAAATGACATATGATGTACGAGTCAAGACATCTGTTAATGATACTAATTTTGAGAGTATAGTAAATTTAAATATAAATATATAAAAACATAGTATTTCAATCAATTTCCTTTATACTCTCAATAATTATATTTAATCAAAAGGAAGAAGAACACTTCTGATATTGTAGTTTGGCTTAATTATTAGTGGAGTAACAAACGTCACGATAGAACAAATCGAAATGTTACAGATGTATGACAGGAATGTTGAATATCAAATGGAACTCGAGACTGCAGACGATGAAAAATTTCAAATCAAAACTATCAAGAAGTTGAAACGTGTCGGTGATGGATATTTGGACGCAGAAAGGTGATTACGAACCAATTTATTAAGCAACGTGTATTGAACTTTATACTTAGTCAGTTGTAAGGTTTCTTATAATGCGCGCCTGGTTAGCTACCACCCTCAAGTTGAAAATTTGCCGCCAAATACCTATAGTATGTTACCGGTAGTTGCACTTGAGATTCAGTCCCTTCACTAAGATTAACGTATCCACTATCTTGGCCCTTGGGCCACATCGTCGCTTAAGATCTGGTGAGTTTGTAGCCATAATGCTTAATCTACACACTATAAAAAATGTTTTACTCATCGAATTGGCATTAAGAGATTGCTTAAATGTTTATATTGAAACTATTGTGACGTAATATGAGCGTTTACCCAATAATAACTAATGATCAATACGCTAAAATATTCGAAGTAATATAAACTTTTACATTTAATAAAATTATAACTGAAACGATTCTCTGTATTAAATTTGTAGAATCAGTTTTGAAGCATGTAATCGAAGTGCATTTTGTTATTAATGTATAAGCCAATCATATTTAATTGAATGTTTTGTTTGTCTGTCTGTCCCCTTGGACACGCATCAGAGTCTACTCTAGTCTAGTCAAAGACTACTGCCGAGATTTCGATTTTGATGATATTTGAGACAGTTATATCAAATACATCAAAATATAAGATACTGTTATCCCCTCAAACGAAACAGTTCCTTGAAGGTGTAGAACTTGGAAAATGTTATCTATGTTTTCATGAAGAAGGTTTCTCAATGCAATCGGAAAAGCTATGGTTTAAGAGAAAGTGTAGAATAATAGTAGATTATAGAAAAACTTTTCCAGCTTGACCGAGTTCAACGACACTTACGAAGGTATGGCGTATCCTCCCAAGATCACAAAAGAAACACCTATCAACATCTACCGCATTGGAATCTGCAAGTCCTTCGAGATGGAGGTCTGCGGCCGGAAACCGTCAGAGTACGGAGCCAACGCATTCATCTACAAGTTCAAGGACCATATGTTTAACAACGAAAACCTTTGCGATAGCAAAGGACACTGTCCTAAAGGCATAATGGACATGTCACAGTGTTTCTATGGTAGGTCTTTGAACTTCTCTGTGAGATTAATAGTTAAAAATATATATTTTTTAAAGACGCTAAGTAAAGTAACAGTACTTTGGCTGATGGTAACCATAGTGTAATCCTAAAATAAAAGAGATCCCAATTAAATGTACCATCTAGGGTTGGTGGTCGCTGAAATTAGGCATGGTACAGAGCTTCGACTCCGATTCCAAAAGGTCGGAACTTCCGATTTATTAATCGGAGGTTGTAACGAAGATCGCAACACAATTAACTGGGCTTAGAATAAGTATGCACAAAATTTAAATTCTAGCTCAGGAAATTGCTTGATTTTTCAAGGAATTGCTCTACAGAGCCCTTCTCACAGTTTTATGAAAGATACCGAATTTCGTCCTTTGTTACAATTCCTAGTATCTTTCGAACTCCGTTTCGCATCTGGTTCCGATATACCCACCTTTGTAACATCCCTAGCAGATACACCGGCCTATTTTCTACAACAGCATATACATCGCGGGACGTGACTCGCCAACACGTATCGATATTCTAGGTGTTATATATATGGTCACGATGCACTATAACAGAATAACCTTACTTTTTAATATATATTATGACATCTACCTATCTACGTAGGCTTTAACGACAAGTATGAACGATTTTATAACCAAAGTTAAGGACACGAAGTAAATTCAACTCGGAACAATTATTTATAGATCACAATAATGACTGGCCAGTGCGGGATTCGAACCCACCACGGCGTCATAATAAATAAAAATTAAGTACATATTTGTAATGTCTAAATAATAGCCTTTCAAAGTATATACGGTTTTGACGAGACTTTCATGTGCAAATAACTTACCTTACAGAGAGTAACTTAAGCTATTTTTATTCGAAGTCCACGCGAGCGCAGTGGCGGGCAGAGCTAGTATTTTATTTGGATCTTGAAGCTAAAACAGTTTCATAGGAATTATCAAATACATTTGAATCTTTCTATATGTATTAAGTGCGCAAGATCAATAGTGTATTTGTTCAAATCAAACAATATCTATATTAAAATTATAAAGGAGACAGTTTTGTTTGTGTGGTTATATGTTAGTTTGAACACGCTAATCTAACTTGAAGCTAAAGCGCGACAAATATTCTCATATTTGGTAGAGCAATCCGTGAGGAGAGCTTAAGGCTATTTAAGGTCACGCTCGCATCCATAGGAGCAAAGCTGTACGTTACAATAAACAGGCAAAGATAATCAAATAATTTGTAGTTTTACGCCAACAATGTCGTAGGCTACTGACTTATAAATATACATTCTAGTGTGTATTTGTTAATAATTCCAGGACTACCGATGGGACTGTCAAAGGGCCACTTACTAGACGTCGATCCAAAAGCTCTGGACCGACTCGAGGGCATGAGACCAGACCCTGAGAAGCACACGAGCCACATGGTTATAGAACCGGTACGTTTGTGAAAAAAAAATGGTCATTGACAGATTATTAAATAGTTATGTTGTGGTTTATTTGAATTTATAAACATGCGTTATTACGCTTTATATGATTTCACTAGCTGTACCCGCGTCTCCGTTCGTCTGGTTATCGAAAACTAAATCGCGTCGCTTAGATAAGAGTACGGTCAACATCCATGTTACATGATGACGTCACATGCACAACGCCATCTATCGAATATGGAGTTCAACTGTCAGCATTAGTTCTATTTTGGCGTTGCCAGTAACAGAATTGCGTGCGTGAGAACACTTTAAATTCATATTATCTAATATCTCTTTGATAGAGTGAACCGATTACGATGAAACGGAAACTTAGTCATACCTTAACTTACCCGGTACGGAACAAATACCGGAAAAGCATTCTATTGGCCCACATCGTCGCTTAACATCAGGTGAGAGTTTGAACAAATGCTAAACTAAACGTTTGCTACTGAAGAAGAGAAAAAAGTTTTTTTTAAATTGAATGTAGTTTATATGAGTATAGTAAGCTCCGTATTAACCGTAACCGAGATCTGTTGCATCTTTTAAACGTGTTTTCCATAAGTTGGTGCTATTCGCATATATTATTTATTATACAGTTTAACTTATTCGCGGAATCTTGTTTAAGTATAAATAATTCAAATATTCAGATTTCAAAAATAAAACCAAGGTGTGTATATATAATCGTGCGGTAAGAAAACTTTTATTGCCACCTAAATATTCAAATATTATTTATTGTTTTTATATGATAAATAAAGTAACATTGAGATTCATAAACAGCTTACAAGATAATTATTTAACGATTATGTATTCATAACACGTATAATAGATACGTTTATAATATGCATAGTAAGAAACTGTACGTATGTTTATGTAAGTATTTTTACCTACATGTAGCACTACTATTTTATGTATATTATTTACAATGAACTAAAATAATTTGGTTTGTAATGTCAAAATAATACCGGTGGTTTATACGATATTCGGTTAGGGATTCGGTTTGAAGCGATGATAGCACAGGCGATACTGGGTACGGACGTCGCGTCAAGGGACTTAAGTTCAAATCCACCTACAATAAGCTTGAGCTTTAGGTGAAGGAAAACATCGTGAGAAAACCATAGCCTGGTGCATAAGTTAAAAATTGTCTAAAATAGCGATACATCTCTTAAAATGATCTGCTACCTGATTGGATCCGGAATGGCACCTAGAAAAATGTGCTAAACGCGTGTATTAGCACATGAAAAACTGCAAAAGTTATAAACAATTAAAGATGAAAAAAAGACATTTAGTTGTTCGCTAATATTTCATAGAATATTATCATTTAAGAAATTACAAAAAAAGATTTTTAAAGAAGAGGAAATTTCCAATAGAAAACTCCCAGCGCCCAGAACTTTATCTCCATTATTTATAAATGCAATTTAATACTGAACATGGGTCTAGTAAAGAATATTATGGTGTAATCTGAACACTTTAAAAAAAAATCTTCCCGTTAGAAATTTAAATTAGTACTCTAATATTTAAAAGTATCGATTAATACCTCTAAATATTTTTTGGGCGTGTCAAAGGATACACTTTTTAGATAAAGTGTATCAGCAGTCGGTATCAAACCTCTAGAAAAAAAAGTTCATGCAGTTATGGAGTACCCCCATTCAAAAGATCAAAGAGCTTCGACGATTCTTAGGGATGCACAACTTCTACCATCGCTTTATTCCTAAAACATCCTATATAAACACGGTATACACGCTATAAAAAACTCGGTATCTATTTAAAACAAAAAAGTCATTTTTATCCGACCATCAGTTCGTCATGGCTAATTCCTAAGACGCTTTTGACGCGACTTGCACTGGCAAGCAGTTGATGCTATAAGATGTAACTCAGTATACTTTTATTCAAAACAGGTACACGCGAGCGAAGTCGCGGGCACAGCTAGTAATTTGTTAACTATTCCTTGCGAGTTTTCGTTTATCGTCAGACGCAAATCTCATCAAATAAAAAACTATAAAAACATATACGAATTTTAGAAAAATTGTTTGTACATGAACCTGCACATATCGAAACAATATTCCGCTCAGTTAAACCAATGTACTACCACGACCCTTTTCAATACATTGAAACGTATATTACAATTTTCTTAACACTATTACATAAAAAAACTGAACTAATAAATTATTGCTATAAGTCAATTATAAAGTCATAATCTCTAACTGAAATATCCTCGAAACTGGTTACAATTACTGTCTTTAGAAATTGCACATTTTTTTTTTGTAGTAAAATACTTCTGCAGAACTTTTCAGATATGTAAAAAATATACATTATGAAACGAAGCTGACCGTACTAATGTAATATCATTGTGAAGTAACATTAAGTATTAATTAATTATTAACAACTAACTATACCGAGTTTATTTTTTGCGACGTTATTCTTTTTATACTGATTATACTGATCTGATAGAATATCATCCCATACGTGTTTTTGTTTGCTCTTCACCGTACCGGATATAGAAAAACACAACTTGAGAAGGGGAGAAAAGTATTTTGAGAAAAACGTATAAACCGGCGAACCTTTGGCAGTCGAACCTTACATTTGCATTTATTATTCTACCCTCAGAAAATCGGGTTGACCCTCGAGACTTCGTTCTCATTACAAGCGAACATATTAACCGGAGATATGAGTTACAACAGTGAAGCTAGTGCCTTCTCCGACATGATCATTCCGATTGTGCACTTCAAAATTGTAAGTACTCTAAGGCCTTACTAATCATCTCCTTCATTTCCTGTTCCAAGTTATTTGAGTTCGGTGCAGTACGTTTTCTTCTTCCACAGATCTCTATCAACTGTCATCTCTTAATTCACTCCATTTCTTTCATCTCATTCCACCCACACTCTTTCCGCCCTTCAATATTCATATCCATTGCTTTTTCTCTCCACATGCGTTTCCGCTCTTCTCGTGACATCTCCGAACCAAGACAAACAATTCCCTTTCAACTTCTCTATCATTGGCGTCACTTTCAAACTTCCTTTAACATACTCATTCAGGAATTACTCATTGACAGGAACTCATTATCCATTATTGTAACACCGCACACCCATCTCAACATTCGCATTTCTGCTGAATGCAAGCGACATCCTACCGTCTTCTCAGTAGCCCAGCACTCCTAAACATACAATATGACAAGTCTTATAATGGACTTATATATTATACCCTTCAACGTAAGGGGCATTCTGGACCTGAAGATTAATATTGAAAGTAATAGAAACGGCTACGTGGTTAATATACGCGGTCGAGGTACGAGTTAGAAGTATACCAAAAGTATAGCAAAATCTTTCTATAATCTTCTAAAAGATCTTAGCATGTCTAGAACTGGAGGTAGGTTCTATACCAGAACGTGCTTGTAAAGCTGTGTTAGCAGGCTTCTACAAAATTTGGCTGGTCAGGGAAAAATGTACGAGTAGTGAAGATGAGTTGATTGGTAGAGAATGCTACAAGCATTAAGTCCACCTTGTGTACTAATTTTATATAAAAGAGTAATAAAAAAAAGAGTGTTGACACAAATCGGAAAGGGGCTCCTTAAACCTACATCCGTGTCACAAGTTTCGGGAACTGCTCGTAGTTTCCCTCAATACAACACGATGAACCCGGCACCCCCCCTTTCCCCCCCGCCCTTATCACATCTGGTCACATTTGTGAGATTCCTTCCTCCCTAGTGTGATGTCATATATTTTGCAATTTTACACCAAAAATTATATCTGCGAATAAATAATTCACATTTCGTCTTTAAACACTTAAATTATTACAATGTGACGTCACAAAATTTAGAAACCCTTCCGTTCCTTGTGACCCAACACCATACTTCGTAGACCCCCTCCAGCCTCGTTAACGTGTGACGCAATTTATACTTGGCTTCTTATAAATATATTAATAGAAGTTTTATTTATTGCACTGTTTTACAAAAAATGTAATGATTATTATTTATTGTGATACAATATATACAAATAATCGTATCTATGTATAATTCTTGCGCGACGGTCACACCGGTTCAGTTCCTTTTTTCCCATCCTAAAAGTGTCCAACGTGTCTAAAGAAATTTTCACATCAATGAGTGTCAGTTAGACACGATCCAAGTCGCAGGCGCAACTAGTGGCATTATAACGTTATTGGCAACGTTTAAGGATCCCTTTGTAAATATATAGATTCTATTCAAAATAGAAACAGGTTTGCAAGTCACATTGCTCGTACATTTATAAACTGTACGAATTTTAGAATAGAGTTAATAAATACATAACAATATGCGTAAAAAAACATCATAAAACTATTTAACAACATTATAATTAATAGTTTGCATTCACTTAACATATGAATAAATAAAACGTCTAATCACTTACCGACAGCAATTATATTATATATCACATTTTTGGGATCAATAATTCAGTAAGTACTGTATAGTGTAAATGAATTGATCTAAGCATTTAAGATCCATTTAAAATAAAATTCTTATATAATATTATACGAAAAGTCAATAACAGAGGAGAGCATTATCGTTTTAATAAAACATTTTTTATTATTTTTTGAAGTCCATCCGTTTACTGTAATTGACATGCTGAAAAGGTTGCCTTGAGAAGTAGTTATGGAAGACAAAAATATATTTTATTTTGTTAAGCGTATTATTATTATTATTACTTTTATAGCCACTTTATTTCCATAATGAATAATATATTAAATAAGTATATCATATGATTAATTATTACATAATATGTGCATGCATAATAAATATAAAATATTACTATTAATAATCATTAAATTTAAATTCCAATCATAATAAATAATTTCAATGTATATCAATTTTAACTGATAAATAAATTAAAAAGAATCAAAATGAAAATTCATGTTTATAAATCATAAATCATTATGACCCTTCTGCGGGGAAAGGCCTTCTCCATTGTGCTCCACATCTGTCTGTCTTTTGCTTTGGTGGTCCATTTTTCATCAGCTTTTCTTTTTATTTCATCAATCCATTTTCCTTTGGTCTTAAACCTAATATAAATATAAATCAGTAATTAATATCAAAGCAAAATTAATAATTAGTGTGATATTAGAGAACATCTTTTCTGTTGCATATTAGCGTTATATTACTTCAGCTGAGAACCCCTTAACAGAACAAAGATCTAGTATGATGTATTTCATTTCTTTTTCAGATATTTCAAGTATAGTTGATAGGATCGGCGTTATGGTCACAATCTGACCTGATCTTAAGTCACGATACGGCCCAAGTTGGTAGACCCGCTAAACCTGTGGAGAAACTGGCACTCAAGTGCAACTACCGGAACCTCTTATAGGTATTTGTCGGCAGAACAGTGGCGGATTTATATATGTATATACCACACCTGCAGACTATTCAGATTTTTACGCCCCTACGTACCAATGCGATTATAGTTTATATGAGACTTAGATTCTGGGCGAAGAAAGAAATTACTTTGAATTGTTATTGTGAACGTAATAACATTTAGGTATTATAAACAAGAATATTTTTTATTTCTATGGGACATTAAAAAAATACTCCAAATATGCCGCCTCTAAAATATACCACCCTAGGCATCAGCCTATTGGTAAATCCACCACTGCTGCAGAATTTCAACTTGAAGGTAGTAGCTAGCCAGATGAGCATTAGAAAAGCCTTACTACCATGCTATGGTTTCAACATGATGTTTTCCGTAATCGAAAGTCCAGATCATTGCACGGATTCGAAGTCACGTCCATTGACGCGGAGCCCATACGCACTATCAACCGAGTTATGATAGCAATGAAGCGATGATAGCTCAGTGTTAGTGTCTACGACTTCGCGTCAACGGACGTGAGTTCGAATCCAAGCACCTACAATGAGCTTGAGCTCTCGGTGAAGGAAAACATCGTGAGGCAACCATAGCATGGTGGTAGCGCTTTTTCAAATGCCCGCCTGGCTAGCTACCACCCTCAGGTTGTAAACCTGCCGCCAAATACCAATAGGTGTGTTCCGGCAGCTGCACTTGAGAGCCAGTTCCTCCACAGGTTTAGCGTGTCTACCAACTTGAGCCGTATCGTCACTTAAGATCAGATGAGATTATGGCCATAACGCTAAAACTTTAAGTGTAAAAAAAATATCATCGCTTCAGCCGTTTGATTATTTCTTGTTACAGAAACAGCCAGAACTGCCCGCCATCGCCATAAAAGCGCTAAGAATGATGTATATTACAGTACCATTTGTTCTATTTATCACAGAGCTCCTTCTAGTTGTCATGGGGTTTCTGCTGCTCGTGTATTGTGGCACGTTGGTCTATTCAAATTGCTTATTCGGACCGAAAAATATTATTTCAAAAGATGAGAACAAAGCACTGTATGCAGGCCAGCCGCTTCTACAAAAATAGAAGTCCCGTTTATTAGAATCGAATAAAATTATCGATTTGATTACGAGTACTTCTGTACCTGTGGTAAGAATAGATACTGTGATGTCGATGGAAGTGACCACGGCGATTACCAAGGTGCACACAACCATACTTTACGTCTAACGTCAATTATTTGTAAATACGTGCCGAAAGGGAAATGAATAGGTTCTTTTATATCATAGAAAATCTTCTTTATATGTTACGTTGAAATTACAGCACAGTACAATCCGATAATAACGGTGACCACCGAGAAATAGGTGATTCATGATAGGTCAAACTGAAAGGAGTTATTATAAAGAGTAGCGACTAACTCGATTACAGTGAGTTAATCGATAGTATCCCGTTAACCCTTACTGATATTATAAATGTGAAAGTGAGTTTGTTTGTTAGTTTGTTACGCTTTCACGCCTAAACCGCTCAAACAATTACGATGAATTTTGGTATAGAGATGGATGGGGACCAGGAGACAGTGATAGGCTATTCTATCTCGCGAAAAACTTATAGGAAGTGGGTAGAGAGAGGGATGAACATTGTATGAAACGTTGACATAATCAAGGTAACGCGAGCGGAGCCGCAGATAAAAACTAGTAAATAATAATTCTTGCGATATAAGTGATTTGAGACTGAACAATAAAAAAATTATACAAATATGACTTTTATTACCTTTTAAGCTTTATATTTATATTTCTAATAGTGTTGCCCAAATGCAAGATCGAGACAAGTCCAACAAGGCAAGCCCAGTCTTGTCTTGTTAAAGTCTTGCAGGGTCCAGTCTTGGTTTGTTAGTTTCGTTTTTATAGTTAGAGGTATTCGTTATGGCCATAATCACACCTGCTCTTAAATGACGATAAGGCTCAAGTTGGTAGACACGCTAAACCTGTGGAGGAGCTGGCTCTCAAGTCCAACTGCCGGAACACACCCATTGGTATTTCGCGACAGATTTTCAACTTGAGGATGGTAGCTAGCCAGATGGGCATTCGAAAAAGCCCTACCACCATGCTATGGTTTCCTAACGACGTTGTCCTTCACCGAAATCTCAAGCTCACTTTAGATGGGGTGGATTCAAAATCACGTCCCTCGACACGAAGTCTTACACTAACACTGAGCTATCATCGTTTCAAATAGGCGGTATTGATCTTGCAAAAATGCAAGAACAAGAGAAGACCGATTTTTGGCAACACTAATTTCTATCATGGAAAGGAAAATAGGGACTATGATTAAATAGCTCTTCAGAGCATTCGCCAAGATACATCAGAAAAACACGGCCAGCGTAACAATAAAAAGCGATAATGACTCAGTTTCTAGTGTGTACGGACTCCGTGTCAATGGGCGTGAGTTCGAATTCCTGCAATGAGCTTAAGCTTTTGGTGTAGGGAAACGTCGTGATGAACCCATAGCGTAGTTTTTCTAATACCTACCTCGTTAGTTACCACCCTCCACCCTGAAGCTGAAAATCTCAAAAGCCTTACGTGTTTTCCAGAGATTAAATATAGAGAGCCATTTGTGGCTTTAGCTATATCGTCAACTCTCTAACAGACAATCGCATCAAAGTCTGTTAAGAGGTTCGTCTCCTACGAATTTAAATATTTTCTTCTATCCTTGAAATATCCTTTGGTGTTGGCGTAAAAAGTATTATATATATCAATCTATTATATTACATTTATCATCGAGTCAAAAATAATACAAATCAACACAGAGTAATGAATCATCGTAGGAACAGATAGACATAAAAATTAAGCAAAATATATTTTTATCCTGAATAACAATAACAAAGTACAAATAATAGTAAATATAAATTAACATAAAAAATAATTTACGAATAAAATTCAAAATTGTTCAGAAGTAATTAATGACCAAAGGAGGGTTGTCGAAGAAATACTAACGAAAGTCAGAACGGAACGGAAGGAAGACGGCAACTATAAAAACCGAATAAAAACAACCGAGAGAGCGAAACCAAAGGCTGGGCCAATTGTGTATGAGCGTCAGCGTTTTATAGATACTGATGCCATAGGAATTGGGCAACCGGGAAAAAAATTAAAATTGTGATAGTCAGTGGAATACAGTTAAGAATAAGTAGGAAGTAAAAAGAGCATACGTATATGAAATACATAAAGGTGGAAATGCCGATGTAAGTAAGATTCATGCCTATGAGAATAAAAAAAATGCATTTATGGTCAATGCATCCAGAGGCGTGGGAAAGTGACATTATGGAACATGTTTTATTTATTTGTGACATCATCGTCGTGAAAATTGAAGAAATGATACCAAAATCCCAACGGGACTATTCATATTTATTCATTGGCGTCTCCGAATCACGCTATAGCAAGTTCTGTAATGCAGAAATTTGGCCTATCAACGCTCGCTTTAGCGAATGGACGTGGTTTTGTCCTTCATAAAAAGCTACCGAAGGCCATTCCAGTAAGTTATATTACCAGAATATCTGAGAGCTGCGCACAAAAACTAACAATTTATCCCTGTTGGAATCAACTTATGAGACCTGACTCAATGAGTCTTTTCAGAATGGAGAGTTTATTCCTTTAGGATACACTGCTACAAGACATGATCGAGCTGATGGGCGCAAGCAGGGTGGTGTAATATTAATTGCATAACATAAATACAGTTTGCATAAGAATCCGCTACCTCCTGGCCACTATGTAAACAATACATTATTTGAACTAGTACGTATAATGATACATTTAGGAAGTAATTTGTTATTATTGTGTTGTTTTGTTTATAGACCTCCAAAATATTCTGCTTCTGAATGTAAGCATTTATTTTATTTATTCGAAAGTGTATGTATTCGACACAATAATGTAATAGTTATCGGTGATTTTAACATGACATCATGTACGACTGAAGTAAGTATGTAATTTTACGAATATTTTTTTTATCTTCTCCTAGTTTTGGCAGATTAATGCTGTTTTAAATATTAACAATAGAAGATTGGATTTAACCTTAAAAACTGTTTCGGATTGTGAAATGACCGTTCGCGAGGCAGAGGATCCACCAGTCTGTGTATGTTAGTTATGGCCACAATCTAACCTGATATTAAGTGATGATGTGGCCTGCGATGGTGGACGCGCTATGCTTAGTGGAGGGACTGACTTTCAAATGCAACTGCCAGAACACACCTTATAGGTATTTGGCAGTACATTTTCAACTTGAGGGTGGCAGTTAGCCAGGTGAGTATTAGAAAAATCCCTACCACCATTTTGTGATTTCATCAGGATGTTTTCCTTTACCGAATGCTCAAGCTCATTACAGGGAATCGAACTCACGTCCCTTGACGCGCTACACACTACCACTGAGATTTGAGCTTTGATTGTTCCTTCCATGACGTAAATACCCTTTAAGAAGTGTTAATGTGTAGGCGCTATAATGAAAGTCATGTTCAACACGACATATTCTTCAATAGCTTAATCAAATTCAAAAGTTTAATTACATAACTGGTTGATGCTACATCTCCAATTTTTACTAGGGTTTTTGTTTTGTGTACATTTACTTTCAAAATGCTTTATAATATTATAATTTCTGTAATCTGTATTCTGTTCATGTTCATTCATAATAAAAGTTCCTAACTGTGTAAGTTGTGCACTAATGTCATAGGGTATGGGATTTAAAATGATATCTAGAATTAAGTTGCTTTTGTATTTAATCTCATATCTGTACCAGTGCCTTGTAAAATAAAATAAAAATAAAATAAATAAATCTTCGATGTGACCTTCTACACGCGTCTGTTTAAATTGAATACCTTGAAGAGTTTATTAACAACTCACGAGGTTATATTTATTATAGGCTCTAAACATTTTAAAAACCCTACGACAATGCTATGGTTCATGTTTCCTTCACTGAAAACACAGACTCATTGCCGGGATTCGAAGTCACGTCCATTGACGCAGGGTGCGTACATACCCACCAATACTAGAACTGTCATCGCGTTGAAATCAAATCTAGATTATTATTACGTAAGCAGTATTTATTTAATTATCGATTAATATATAGCAGCCCAATCTATTTATGCTCGATAAGAAAAATCATGAATTGTTAACGTATGCGGTGTTCTATGGTAAATTTAAAAATATATATAACAATGCTTAAGTAAACATAGATGGCGGGGGGAGGGGGTAAGAGCAACGTTTACTTTTACCGACAAGAGGGGGCGAGGGAGGGGAGGATAAGAGATTAGTGAAATTCTGCTTACTTATTGAACGTAAGCAACGAACTGAACGGCCCCTTTCCACGAAAAGTGTTAAGACATTTATCTCACCTGTTATCTAAGTGTGTACGTCGAGTGACATAGTCAGCTTATCGCATCTTGTCTTACCTCGTTATCAGAGGGATCAGTCTATGGAGACTACGTATATTGATAAGTAAAATAGCCGTGAATGTTTATAATTCGGTTGCATAACATTTATCACCAAATTTCGGCAACAGACTGAACTACATGAACGCGCTCGTAGATCGACACATGTTCTGACGTAATGCAGATATTTGACAGCCTCGGATCTAGGCGGGGGAAAACCAGGATACCTGTTATGGGTTGGCGTTTCAGAGAGCGCTAAAATCATAATTTATAGAAAAGAAAGTGTAGAAAACTGTTGGGGCACGGTACGTCTAGCGGTGGTGGACCACCGCCCCCTGGTCAAAGTGCGACGTTGTGTATCCCCGTTTGGACGGGCGTAGAGTCCTCGTTTGTTATAAACGAGGATGCCGGATACCCGCCTCGGTGGCAGCAGGAAGATGTCAGTTTGCCGTAAGGGGCCGTAAGGATGCAATAATGCGTGCACCGGTCGAGACGTGTGACGAAATAATACTCGGAGTTCTTCTCAATAAAACGTGAACCCGAGCCAACGGTCGATATTCTTCAGGTAGTTGCTCTTCTTGTTGTAGCCAATGGGCGATCGGTGACTCAATCGTGGAACATGATTAGGTAACGCCCCTTCGGAGGTCACCCATGCCGATGCGTGACTTTACAGAGAGCCACTCGATCGCGACGCTTTCTAATTTCTATTTGTTTCTATTTTCACTACCGTTGGCTCGGTTTCTGCGCTATATTTATTTTATTTCATATAATATCCTTAATATCTATATACAGTCTTGTACCCTAGGTTACACTCTATCTTATAAATATCACTTATCCTAGGATACACTCATAATACTCGAGATCGAGCAATACTTACGCTAAACTTTCTCTATTTCAATTTTTCTCTATCACGTTCTTACTCTATAAATTTACATATTCCCATATTTCGGGTTTCTATATCAAATACAAGCAACGCGATGTCTCTATTGTTGGATTTCACACTTGTCGTGTGAAATCCCTCAATTCTCTATACATATTTTCCGGTCTAATATTTAGGTAAGTATTGCTCGGTAAATTATCTATTTTAAAACTAACATGCACGATAATCTTAAAC
The DNA here is from genome assembly GCA_039707435.1 of Actias luna. Taxonomy (NCBI): domain Eukaryota; kingdom Metazoa; phylum Arthropoda; class Insecta; order Lepidoptera; family Saturniidae; genus Actias; species Actias luna. The sequence continues at coordinate 17,288,146 of JAZHAC010000022.1, read as the reverse complement.
ATATCTATAAACTAAACACGCAAACATCAATTTCAATATAAATATACATAAAATACGCGAAGGAGACGCAAAAAACCTACTCGGCACAATCATTACCCGAACTCCCACGAATCCTAGGCAAATGAATGTGTGCGCCCCCAACGGTAGACGTCGATCACAACGTACGCCTTATGATTTTAAAATAACATTATCCGTCATGTTCTCATTAATACATCTCAATATTAATAATTCTCCATCAATATTATTAATTCTCAATACTAGCAATCTCAATATTATTAATTCTCAATACTAGCAATCTCAATATTATTAATTCTCAATACTAGCAATCTCAATATTCTCAATACTCGATCTCCATACTCATATTCTTAATACTTATATTTTCAATATTTATATTTATATAACGCAGTTCTAATCTCGATACTTATGCTAACACAAAAACACTGTTTATTCGTCCGGTACAAGTTAATACTCGAACGAGAACTCGTCTAGCGTCTCAGGGGCTCTCCCTACGGTAACGCGTGCGTCCTATTTACCATCAGCGCCACCTGTGCGGAACTATTATTTCGGACGCCATTTCTATTTTCGTATTAACTTGTTATGCGTCGCTAACAGCGCCACCTGTGCGGAACTATTATTCCGGACGCCATTTCTATTTTCGTATATTACTCGTTATAGCCTTTCTGCGTCGCTAACATCCTCCCCCTCGTGCACAGCACCAACTCCTTGTCCTAGCGACGCCGCTGTATCTCCAAGCTCGGCAGACGACGTCCTAGGCTCCGCAGACGATGTCCCAGGCTCGTCGGTGACCCGTGGCTCGTTGGTGGCTCGTCGTTCGTCGCTTGTCGATGCTGGTACTAGTAGCACCGCTTTGGAGCTCGGTCGACGCAGCAATCCACCCGCTGTGCGCACTTCTAGGACTCGCGTGCGGCCGTCGGGTCCAGGATATGTTTTGACTACTTCGCCCCTCGGCCAGGTGTTTCGTGGCAGTGTGGAGTCCACTATGAGGACGGTGTCTCCACACTGTAAATCTCTCGTGACGACCTCTCCGCCGATCCGTCTGGGGAGCAGGGTGGGCAGATATTCCTTAAGCCACCTGCTCCAAAAATGATCGGCCATTCGTTGTGCCGTCCTCCATGTTCGCCGCCCGATGAGGTCCGCATCGCTGGAACCTCCAATGCCGGGTAGCCCACAAGACCTCCCGATCAGGAAGTGGTTGGGAGTGAGAGCTACGTCGTCGCTGTCCGGTTCCGCCGCGACAAGTGGTCTGGAATTGACCACGTGCTCCGCTTCTAGGAGAAGTGTATGCAACGTCTCCTCGTGTGGATTCCTCTCTTTCAATGTAACGGCTAGAGCCGTCTTGATGGAACGGACCAAGCGCTCCCACGCTCCTCCCATGTTCGGTGCCCCAGGTGGAATGAACTTCCACTTGAGGTTCGATCTGGTAGCGACCGCCTCCATATCTACCTGTCCCACGGCTTCTTTCAACTCTTTGTTCGCCTTGACGAAGTTGGTGCCGTTGTCGCTAAATATGACTTTCGGCATACCCCGCCTGGCTGCCATACGTCGAAGTGCGAGTATCATCGAGTCCGTGGATAGTGATGCCGCTAACTCTATGTGCACCGCCCGTGTAGTGAGGCAGGTGAATAAGGCACCCCATCTTTTCTCTTGTCGTCTGCCTACGGTGACTGTCATCGGCCCGAAGTAATCCACGGCGGTGCAAGTGAACGGAGGTTCGCCGAAACGCAGTCGCTCTTCCGGCAAATCCCCCGTAGGCAGTTTCTGTGGCGTGCTTCGGTACACTTTACACCACTGGCATCTGTGCGCTACTGCCCGAACCGCCGATCGTAGCCCTAAGACCCAATATCGCTGCCTGACCTCGTTCATCACCGTAGCGTGATTCCCATGGTTGAACGTCTCGTGGTAGTGCTTGAGTAGTAACCTGGTGATCGCATTTTTCCCATCTAGGACGACAGGTCGTCTGAAGTCCGTGTTAGTGTAGCTGGCTGCGTCGATCCTACCTCTTAGGCGTAGTAAGCCGTCCTCAAGCACTACGTCAAGCCTCTTCAGCCTGTCGTGACGTTCCATGGGCTTGCACGATTCATTAGCAGCTACCCTTGCGCCGAAACTTTCCTCCTGACTCCGTTTCAGCAACCACGTTTCGGCGCTCTTCAGGTAGCTCTCGTCGATCGTAGCGTAATCTGTCGGTCGTTTCTCGACGACGATACGCTTTGGTTCCTTGCCGGGTCTTTTAATCGTCTTTCTCCAGGTCGGGTCTCGTTTCTCGGCCTTCCTGGATACGCCGACAGTCTCTTTTCTCCCTTTGCGGCACATTCCGACGAATTGCAACATCCTCGCTGTTGCCCTCCATAGCCTCGTCCAGCTCGAGAACCTTTCCGGATCTGGCGTGGGTTGTGCCGCGGCTGCTCTCACGGTAGCTACCGTGTGCTTCTCTCTTTCCTCGCCCGTTGGTTCCGCCTTGAAGGAGCGCGGTTGAGGCCAGTGCGCTTCTTCTCGACGCAAGAAGGCAGGTCCGTTAAACCAACGGTGCTCTTCATCGAAGTCCTTCGGCACGCCTCGGGTTGCGTCATCCGCTGGGTTTTGCGCCGTGGGTACCCAACGCCATTCCTGAGGTTTGGATAGATCTTCGATCTCTGCCAGGCGGTGCGCAACGAAGGCTTTGAATGTCCTGGGGTCCGACTTAATCCACGACAGAACCGTACTGGAATCTGTCCAGTAGGTCGTGGACTCGACCTCCAGGTCCAGCTCCTCCCGCACCGTTCGCGACATCCTAGCGCCCAACAACGCAGCCTGCAGCTCGAGCCGTGGAACGGACACTGGTTTCAACGGCGTGACTCTAGCTTTCCCAGCTAGTAACGCGACATGGTAGCTCCGGTCGTCAATCTGCTGCCTCCAGTAAACCGCACAAGCGTATGCGGTCTCACTGGCATCCGTGAATACGTGCAGCTCCCCCTCGTCGTTCGAGCGCGTGAAGCATCTTGGTATTCGTAGATCCTCCAGCACTCGAACGTTCCTATTGTAGTCACACCATGCCTCTATGTCCCTTTCAGCGATAGCCTCGTCCCAGCCGACGCCACTCCTCCATATGCTCTGGATGAGCACCTTGCCCTGCACTAGAACAGGCGACGCCACCCCCATAGGGTCGAAGGTGGACATCACCATGCTCGTCACTTCTCTTTTCGTAGGAGCTCGATAGTCTTCCGATTTCTCCATTGCTGCGTGGCTGAGACGCGCGCGGAACCCTAGTTCGTCGTTCCCCGGAAACCAGCGTAGTCCTAATGTTTTTTCCTCCTTCGAGCCGAGTTCCACTTCGAGCTGTTCACTTTTACTTGTGAACTGTCTCAACACTCCTTCACTGTTGGACGCCCATCCTCTCAATTGGAACTGTGCTTTTCCATGGATGGCGTCCACCTCTTTTGCTGTCTTCACAGCTTCGTCTTCCGTGGCGAAGCTCTGCAGATAGTCGTCCATGTAGTGGTTCGACTCTATCGCTCGCGCTGCTTCCGGGAACTGTTTCGCGTAGTCTGCCGCGTTCCTGTTTTTGACGAAGATCGCCGTACTGGGAGAGCAAGCGGCCCCGAATGTGACGGATGTCATCCTGTATTCCTTGGGGACCCTGTCGCGTTGCTCTCCTCTCCATAAAAATCGTAGGCTGTCGCGATCTTCGTCTCTAATCCTGATCTGCAGGAACATCTCCTTAATGTCTGCGACTACGGCTACGGGCTTCTGTCGGAAACGCAGTAGTACTCCGAAAAGAGATTGTAATAGATCTGGTCCCGTCAGAAGCAAGTCGTTGAGACATCTTTCCCCGAATTTCGCGGCAGCGTCGAAAACCAACCTCTTTTTCTTCTTCGTAGGGTGCGTGACGGCAAAGTGGGGCAAGTACCACTTCCGCTTCGAAGACGACTCGCGCGGGACCTCTTCTGCGTATCCATTTTCAATTAGATTATTTATCTGCTCATTATACTCTATTTGCAGATCGAGGTCCCTATTCAACTTTCTCTCGATGCCCCTTAATCTCATCTCGGCCGACTTGTAGTTGTCGGGCAGCACGTCGTCTTCATTCTTCCATAAGAGGCCGACTTCGAATCTGCCGTCCTCTCGTCTCTTGGTCGTCCTCTCCAGAACGCTAAGGGCTCTCGCTTCCATGTCCGTGCTCGGCCGCTTCGGCGCAACTCCCAATGACTCTATCGCAAAGTGTTCTTTCATGAGCGCATCCAGCGCGTCTTCACGCGCGGTTACATGCGCGCATAGAAAGTTGACTTGCTTGGAGTTACCTCCGTCGACGCCGTGTAGCACCCATCCTAAGTGAGTGAAGGATGCTACTGGTTGGTTTTTCTTTCCCTTGCGCGTCTTCCTGGTGATGATCAGTCCCCAATTGTCTTGACCGATCAATAACCTAGGAGACTCTTCCTCGTAGCATAGGTGATCTACCAGCTTCTTTAGGTGCACGCAGCGCTCGATCACTTCCCTTTCTAATCGCTGCGGCGTCAGGTGCAGACCATCCATCGTGCGAACCCCATTGACGGACAACTTGCTTCTTCGGTGGAGCCCCCTAACCTTGATGTCGAGCTTCATCGAGTCGGTCTTGGTGACCGTTCTACCACCCACGGTTTCCAGTTGCAGGGTCTCCTTGGGTCCTTTAAGGCCTACTTGTTCCGCTACCGCCGAGTCCAATAAGGAAACGGTGGAGCCCTCATCTAACAAGGCCAGGACTCGGGTTGAACCTGCTGGTCCGTACACTTCCACTGGCACCATCTTTAGGTAGGCTCTCGACATCCGCGTGAAGTTTACGGGTAGCCGTACGTTGTTGGCTACCTCCTTAACTTTGACTTCTTCTACAACCGCAGCTTCCGTTTTGTCGCTATGTAGCAAGTGATGATGCCGCCGCTTGCAGGTCCGACACGGTGGTCGCTGGCAGGTTTCCTTACGGTGCCACCCGTGCAGGCAATTATAGCACAAGCGAGATTGCTTGGCTATGTCCCACCTCTTTGGCACCGGAGCCTGCCGGAACTTCGGACACTCGTATAACTGGTGCCCCTCGCGGCAGTGTGGGCATGCTGGCTTCTGTCTCGATGAACTATTCGCTGCCTGCTTTTCAGGTTGTATATCAACAGTAGTATGCGAGGCCTGTCTCCGTTGCTGCGGTTTCCTCGAAGCCGCTTCTCCAGGTACGGCGTGAGGTCCACATCTGTCCGCGATCTTGTTGAGGAATTTCGCCATCGTGTTCAAGTCTGGGTCTCCTTTATCCACCGTGTCCGCGGTGTAGTCATACCACCGGAACTTTAATATGGTTGGCATCTTGTCGGTGATGCTCTTCAGTATCTCCGGTGACTGCAGATACTGCGGTTTCTGTAGCCCCCTTATCGCGGCGACGGTGTTGTTAATGCAGCTTGCTAGCATGCATATATCGTATGCGGAGTCGCTTATCACTGGCAGCTTCCTTATTTTCTGCAGCTCTGCCAGGACCAGCGCGTCCGCTCTTCCGTACGACCGCCTCAGCGCTTCCATTATTTCCTGGGGTGTACTCTCTGAGTACAGCAAGCTACGAACCCCTTCTCTCGCTTCGCCCTTCAATGCTCTTCTCAAACGTGCCATATTTTGCACGTCGGAGAAGAGCGGAGCGGTGTCTTCATAGACGGCTTTGAAGGCCACCCATTCTCTGCAGTCACCCTCGAACGGTGGTAGATGGTGCATGTAGTCGGGTTGTGGTATCAACCCGTGATGCGAAATCCTCATCGCTTCGGCTATGGCGTTGGCTAGGCTACGGTGCTCTTGACTCTTCTCCATATGTTGGCCGTCGTGCTTAGAGTCGGGGGCGGGAGCACCCTCTATCCGCTCCATATCTTCCTTATGTCCCGCCGCCTTATGGACCCAGTCTCTGACCTGATCCTCTCTATCCGCAGGCTCCTCGATAACAGAGTCTTCGTCTTCATCATCTGCTTGGATGACCTCTAAGCGTAGCCTGGCTGCCACTGTAGCCGCTTGTGCCTCCCGAAGCTCCTTTTCGGCTAGTTCCGCACGGGCTTCCAGCTCCTTACGTCTTCTTTGTGACTTTGTGGAGGCTGGCCTGTGCCTCTTCATTGTGGAAGCTTCGGTGGCCTTTGATGTTCCAGTGATGCCCGTGACTGAAGTTTCGTATGTTTCATACGACGTTGTTTCCGTCGCGCTGCTCTGTTGTGCAGCGTCTGTCTCGGTCGGTTGCTCCTTCGGCGATTCCTTATGGCTTCTCGTGACTGGCATCTTGACTGCTGCGAAGATCCGGCTCGAAGGACCAACTGTTGGGGCACGGTACGTCTAGCGGTGGTGGACCACCGCCCCCTGGTCAAAGTGCGACGTTGTGTATCCCCGTTTGGACGGGCGTAGAGTCCTCGTTTGTTATAAACGAGGATGCCGGATACCCGCCTCGGTGGCAGCAGGAAGATGTCAGTTTGCCGTAAGGGGCCGTAAGGATGCAATAATGCGTGCACCGGTCGAGACGTGTGACGAAATAATACTCGGAGTTCTTCTCAATAAAACGTGAACCCGAGCCAACGGTCGATATTCTTCAGGTAGTTGCTCTTCTTGTTGTAGCCAATGGGCGATCGGTGACTCAATCGTGGAACATGATTAGGTAACGCCCCTTCGGAGGTCACCCATGCCGATGCGTGACTTTACAGAGAGCCACTCGATCGCGACGCTTTCTAATTTCTATTTGTTTCTATTTTCACTACCGTTGGCTCGGTTTCTGCGCTATATTTATTTTATTTCATATAATATCCTTAATATCTATATACAGTCTTGTACCCTAGGTTACACTCTATCTTATAAATATCACTTATCCTAGGATACACTCATAATACTCGAGATCGAGCAATACTTACGCTAAACTTTCTCTATTTCAATTTTTCTCTATCACGTTCTTACTCTATAAATTTACATATTCCCATATTTCGGGTTTCTATATCAAATACAAGCAACGCGATGTCTCTATTGTTGGATTTCACACTTGTCGTGTGAAATCCCTCAATTCTCTATACATATTTTCCGGTCTAATATTTAGGTAAGTATTGCTCGGTAAATTATCTATTTTAAAACTAACATGCACGATAATCTTAAACATATCTATAAACTAAACACGCAAACATCAATTTCAATATAAATATACATAAAATACGCGAAGGAGACGCAAAAAACCTACTCGGCACAATCATTACCCGAACTCCCACGAATCCTAGGCAAATGAATGTGTGCGCCCCCAACGGTAGACGTCGATCACAACGTACGCCTTATGATTTTAAAATAACATTATCCGTCATGTTCTCATTAATACATCTCAATATTAATAATTCTCCATCAATATTATTAATTCTCAATACTAGCAATCTCAATATTATTAATTCTCAATACTAGCAATCTCAATATTATTAATTCTCAATACTAGCAATCTCAATATTCTCAATACTCGATCTCCATACTCATATTCTTAATACTTATATTTTCAATATTTATATTTATATAACGCAGTTCTAATCTCGATACTTATGCTAACACAAAAACACTGTTTATTCGTCCGGTACAAGTTAATACTCGAACGAGAACTCGTCTAGCGTCTCAGGGGCTCTCCCTACGGTAACGCGTGCGTCCTATTTACCATCAGCGCCACCTGTGCGGAACTATTATTTCGGACGCCATTTCTATTTTCGTATTAACTTGTTATGCGTCGCTAACAGCGCCACCTGTGCGGAACTATTATTCCGGACGCCATTTCTATTTTCGTATATTACTCGTTATAGCCTTTATGCGTCGCTAACAAAAACCAAGTTTAAAAAGGAGTCTAACCACATAGTCGGCTAAACACCAAGCTGTTACTGCTCTATTAAATAATTTATCTAAATTTGTTTAAGCTTTGAAAGTAATCGCAGAGTTGTATATAATAGTTTAGATTTTTTTTTACAATTGGCCTCATACACTGGAGAGGGGGCGCCATTATCAAGTTTTTACCCCGGTTCGAAACATTCGTAGGGGCTGATATTTGTATACAGTGTTAACTGATTCCAGAGCGATTTTCAGAAACAATAAACTACCAATTGCGTATAACAAAAAAATATTTTATGCTAGCTTTTAATCGCGGTTTCGCCCGCATTAATATTAAATTTATCTAACAAGTCGAATAACGCAATAAAATTTTCATGCAAAGATTAGCTATTCCTCTCTTTACCTCACTTCATTTAAGTTTTTTGTAAGAAAAAGTACCCTATCACCGTCTCCAAGGTCCTATTTATCTCTATACCAAAATTCATGATAATCGATTCAAACTCATTTTTGCATTTTCCCACAACACCGGGAGAATAGCAGGTGCATTGCCGGCCTTTATTGGAGGGTCTGGCTCTCAAGTGCAACTGCTGAATTTCACCTATTGGTATTTGGCGGCAGGTTTTCCACTTGAGGGTGGTAGCTAACCAGGCGGGCATCAGAAAAAGCCCTACGACCATGCTATAATTTCCTCACGATGTTTTCCTTCATCGAAAGCTCAAGCTCATTGTACGTTCAAGTATGACGCGACGTTCCTACACACTACCACTTACTATATTCTATAGTTTTTTGCCCGTTTTACTAACTTGCTTTTTTATGCATTATAAGTTTGCGCTTGATCTCAATCATGCCTGGAGGTAAGCATAGATGAGGCCGACGATGGAACGTGCAAACTTGAAATATGCCTGTTCACTCCTCTCTTGAAAAAACTTTCTTCAATACAATTCAACACTTGATCTTTTCAGTGGTAACATGAAGGTAAATAGCCTAAAGCCTTCGCCAGTGATTGCTATGTCGACTATATTTTTTTTAATTTGTGTGGTAGTTTATTAGGTTGTCCTAACAAACTAACTTTTCTTGTTATAATATTAACATAGATTACTGTTAGGAACTACGAACCACACAGTCTGTCACCATGTTGTCGGTCATCGGGTATAATGACTGTGAAAAACTGCTGAATAATTGATTACAGATGATTACTCGGATATTATTGCACTGTGACATCCGATACTGCGCGAGTGAACACTGTTGTTCCGAGCCTCTGAACACGCAGCTTGGAAAATAATACCCCACCTTTTCAAACAAGTTACGATAATGATTCCGCTGGTAGTATAGTTGGTAGTGGTAGGTGAGCCTAAGCTTCCGGTTAAGGAAAACGCCGTTATGAAACCATAGGGTGGTGGTAGGTCTTTTTGTAATGTCTATCTGGGTAGCTACCAAATATTCATAGGTGTATGTCGGTAGTAGCAATTGAAAGCCAGTTATTTTATTATAGTTTTTAGGTTTGGTGTTATGGTCACATTCTCACCTGATATTAAGTCTCGATGTGGCTCAAGATGGTAGACAATCTAAGCTTAGTGAAGGGACTACCTCTCAAGTGTAATTACCGGAACACACGTATAGGTGTTTGGTGGCAGATTTTTAATTTAGGGGCTATAGCTAGCCAGGTAGACATTAGAAAAATCCTGACCAGCATGATATGATTTCATCACGATGTTTTCCTTAAACGAAAGCTTAGGCTCACTGCAGGTGGATTCGAAGTCACGTCCTGCACTAGGCTTAGCGTATCAACAATTTTGGGTCACATTGTCACTAAACGACAAAAGCGATTGTGGACATTTTTTTTATTTTTTATTTATATACTTCGGTTACAAACTATGTCACACATAACCAGCTTATTGAAAAAACCTTTTTTTTATTATATAATAATAGTTTTATAAGAAAATCAAAAGTTGTTATTTATATAAATAAAACTATTAATATTAGTGGTTTTTTCACATCTACTGGTACCTTGAATAACAATTCTTCAAAACGGTGAATAGACAGCGCAAGCCCAGTACCAATCTAAATATAACTAAATTTATATAATATGTTTTTATACTATATTATTTATATGCAGTATTTGTATTAAAAATAATTGATTTTTTATTTTTTTATTTTTTTCTGCTCTGGGCCGTGTTACGCATGCTATTTTTTTATATTGTTTCAATCACGATTTAATAATAACTTTATATATATATATAAGACAATATTTCGAATTTGCTTTGGAATTGTAGATTAAAACTAAACCAATACGTTGCTCTGAAATTTTTATTTTGGACTCAGATACATATATATAATACTTACAGGGTTTAAACTTAATAGTATTATATCACCTGAAAACAAAGAAACGACATTCAAAGTATAATTTTTACACTGTCCCTTTCTTATACAAATCCAAATTTGATAATATCAATTACGGTTAGTTGTAAATTACAAACAAAACTACATTTTCAACAGAGTCAGCGTCATTACGTTACAGCGCCATCTACCGAGTACATGACCACTGTTTTAAACGCCCGAAACGCGCTATACAAGTATATAGGCAAAAAGTACACAAAATTCAATGACGTTATAGAGTACCGTAAAACGTAAACAACACAAAACGTCAGAGCTATTAATCATTTATAGTTATATTTGTAGCGGCGATCGCGTAATAAAATGAAAAATAATTTTCCACCGCGATGCCAACACAAATGGCGCGGCGGGATGGAAAAAAAGAGCCGATAGAACTGGGCTTTCATTACTCGAATCCCTTACCAATATCGAGAAAAAGGAAAGCCTAGCCCAGTACAATATAGTCCAGCACAGCGCCGTCCGCAACGAACGCACATACGATTTCAGCTTGTTTTGAATAGCTGGGTACTCAACAACAAATAGAATAAAATAGTCAGTCGAGCCACACGGTAGGTAATATTATACTAAATGTATTGTACAAAACTTCTACTTTTCCACAATATATGCACAACACAAGTGTATAATTCTCCAGCCATATTCCTCATTGTCTTCCGTAAGATCAACAACGACGAAGAAAAACAACTAAAATCTGCCTGGGTGACATTACGAAATTTATTTAGTCTTTTTGTTTTCTTCAATATAACGGCTGTTCTGCGGATGTTAGTTGTAAGTAGTGAATCCTTTTGTCGTCGTGTTCAGCGAATAGAAAATATCCAGCAGTAGATTTTGCGTAAACAATATCAGTTCACCAAATCTCTCAAGGAAACATTCATGCATTATTAATCCATGTAAATAAAAAATACTGAAGAAAAAAAAATGCACCTCTTCGAAACTATATTTATTTTAATACCGTATAGTAGCCAAGGTGTTTCTGATATGAATTATTCTTAACTTTATTGGGTTGCTAAGGTTAATCTGTACATAAAACATTTACGGCAAATTATAATCTCATTATAACGTATACTGAGGTCAAAACTATTTCCATTTATATTTATAATTTTTTTTGGTAATAGTGTTAAGTTTTACAACAAAGACCTAAAGCATATTACTGATTTGCCGGATAGTAAATTCAAGCAACGCGCCGTGTCAAGCAGAGTTTAATGTGAAAAGGCTATAGGATGGATCAATAAGTAAACGATGGTAATACCTGGAATAAAAACCCCTCTCTGTACATCCACTAATAACTTTTTTTTTAAGTATAAAGAGGAATCGAGCGAGCATATCACCTGGTGGTAAGTGATCACCGCCGCCCATGGACTCCAGGGAATCGCAGGTGCGTTGCCGGCCTTTATTGAGAGGATTGGCTCCCAAGTACAACTGCCGGAACACACCTATTGGTATTTGGCGGCAGATTTTCAACTTAAAGGTGGTTTCTAGCCAGGCGGGCTTTAGAAAAAGCCCTACCACCATACTATGATTTCCCCACTATGTTTTCCTTCACCGAAAACTCAAGCTCATTGCAGGTGGTTGGATTCGAACTCACGTCATTTCAGGCGATGCCCCTATATGCTACCATTGAGATATCCTCGCTTTAAAATTCATTTATCTGACTGTCTAAATAATTGATAAATTTAGATGAAACTAAACACGGTCATAACCATTGTCACTACCCAATGTATATTTCGACAATCGCTAATGTAAATAAATAATAGATTATGTATGGAATTACATAATATATTCCGAAATCACTTTGAAATGTTTCATCTTATATATTTTTTGTTATGTGTTGTCGTGTTTTTTTTTTATAAAGTTAAGGTTTAGCGATATGGCCATAATCTCACCTGATCTTAAGTGACGATACGGCCCTAGTTGGTAGGCACGCTAAACCAGTGGAGGAACTGGCTCTCAAGTGCAGCTGCCGGAACACACCTATTGGTATTTGGCGGCAGGTTTTTAACTTGAGGGTGGTTGCTAGCCAGGCGGGTATTGGAAAAAGCCCTACCACCATGCTATGGTTTCCTCACGATGTTTTCCTTCAACGAAAGCTCAAACTCATTGTAGGTGCTTGGATTCGAACTCACGTCCTTTGACGTGAAGTCGTACACACTACCACTGAGTTATCATCGTTACCGTTACCGATGCGTTAACGATCATCGAAACAGAACTAGTCTAAGCGCGCAGTTCTTTGAATTACCATAACATATACACGGTTTTTATCCCATAAAACGAAAGAATTTCTCCCAAGATAGAAGTTAATATTACATATAAATTAACTTCTTGATACAGTACGATATTAAAATACAATAACTACAAAGTCTAAAAACGTAACCAGAACTTATACGAATTATAACTTAAGTCTACGTATAAGGTCGCAGGCTGTGTTATTATTACAATAGAAACATTTGCGTTACTTTATCAATTACAATTTTACCTATCGCTAAACAAACCGGCTCATCTAGTGATCTGCTAAAAATACTATCTGATTATCATTGCACCGCGACCGGTTCGCGCGCTGGGACGCCATGCGCAAGCTGCAACGCGATACACAACGTCCGCCTGTCTGCGGTTATGTCTAACAATAACACATAGATAAGAATAGTATGCATGAGACAATAACATACTAAGCCGATCCACTTAACAGTGTTGCCAACCCTAAGAAACGAAAAAAAATAGCTCACCGATAAAAAACAAAAAAAAACAGTAGGTAAGTAAAGTAGAATCTAACCTAAAAAGGCAGATTTCAGACTTTCCTCATACATCTAAAACAATCAGCGACTTTTATTAGTTACCATGACTCTACATTGTTATATTATTATAATGTTGATTACAACGTAATAAAAAAAAAATACAGTATAATTATTTGCTCATTTTCAGTATTTTCTGGCTCATTTTCCTTTTTAAAATCATACATATTTTTGATAATATATGTAAAAATCTTTACATCTTAACCGTCTTGTTTAATATTCTGCTCGTACCATTTGGTTCTTCATATCACTAATACTTCAGTCCACTGATTCGTTCTGAAGCTCCACTGTGACTGCCTCAGTATTATAAGACGCATTTATATCGTCACAACCGGTAACTAAAAGCGAACTAAATGAAATAGACTATTAAAACAAAGTTATTTTTAATCAAACGTGTAAATATTTAAACCTCTGTAATATGATAATTAATATAAAGATACGATCAATAATAGAGCCAATACTTTAAATAGATTAATATATTTGTTTTAATCTCGTCATTTCAATTTGAATTTATAAAGGTAGTTTTAACCAAACATGTAAATATCAATTTCTATCCATAAATTAAAGTTTAATCAAACGTGTAAATATTTAAACCCTTTTATTTTATATTTAATATAAAGTGACGATCAACGACCAAGCTAACATATGCGTAGTATAAAATATTTGCATAATGTAATAGGTGACGCTGAACGCTAATTGAAACAGAAAAATTAGGAAAGAAACAGAAAACAGGGGTATCAATGTTAAAAGTACTAATAGGGTTGGTAACACTACCACTGAACATTCAGCGTCAGCGACGTCACTCGTCAGTAACCGAACATCTTGTCTGGCAGCGAGACGAGAACTCTCCGCTGTCTTGCACTGAAAACACGTGATCGCCACCAAAAATAAACGACTCCATGTAAACCGAGTTATAACCATTTAAATAAAAAACTAAAAGATATTTCACAGTATCTTACGCGCAACACATACTTTGTGTTTTTAAAAAATTCGTTTAGTTGGTGTACAAATCAGAATTTCAAATATATCAGTGTATCGGCAGTCACCGCTTTGATCGTTTCTCCGACATATATATCGCTCGAAACAATACATTGTCGACGATTTCATCGAACACTATATCATTGAAGAGTGTTAAGAAAACATTTAATCTAACATCATGCTATGTGAAGGTAAGCAGAATGCTATAACTCGACCGAATGATTCCTCTCTGTAAATATCTATTATAAAAGTGGCATTTTATTTTAATTACTAGTTTCTAAGTTTTTACGTCCGCTGCATATGATAAAGTTGTAAATTAGGCAAATCTATATATTATTATTCTATTAGGAAGCAAGTATTTGCTTAATAATATAGAGATGAAATATATTTTTTCTCCGTCTGTTCGCTTAACAGATTCTGATAACATTTGTTGACACGATGATAACTAATATTATGAATTAACATATATTATATTTCTAACCTACAAAACGGAAGAGTTTTTTCTGGGATAAGGTATTAGTTTCATGGTAATTATTGCAGAGTGATCGAAATCCAATTGAATTATAAAAGTTGTTAATGTAATAATTATACCACGCCCACAATAATGGGCTTAAATTTTTTTAATTTTATAAGAAGTGAAGCATAGACTTCGATTTGGTTCAGCCTAATGGAGTTCTTTTGTAAATCCACCACTGTGTATAATGCGTACATAAGGTCCATACTAAAGCACTATGAGGTAACTTAGCAAACGGTGGTAGGGTTTTGTCAATTTTACCTACAACAACTTGGTGGCCAACATACAATCAAGTGTGTAATAAAAAAATATTAAGATGTTGTAGTTTGTGTTTCATTATTGTTTATGTGAAGATATTTCGTATAAATGTATTAAAACTTACGGAAATGAATAGAGGAATGATCTGTCGATGTGTAATCGATACATATTATGTTAAAAAATTTAAACTTTAAAAAGTAGGTAGTCTTTTTTTATTTTGTTTTTAAAACTTAAGGTTTAGCATTATGGCCATAATCTCACCTGATCTTAAGTGACGATACGGCCCAAATTGGTAGACACGCTAAAACCTGTGGAGGAACTGGCTCTCAAGTCCTGCTGCGGGAACACACCTATTGGTATTTGGCGGCAGGTTTACAACTTGAGGGTGGTAGCTAGCCAGGCGGGCATTAGAAAAAGCCCTACCACCATGCAAATAACAATTTTCGGTATCTACTTATTCAGAAACGCAGGGAATGGTGGAGTAAACGTGTTTAAACTTTACAACAATAAATTATTATTGGTAAAAATAAATAACTACTTGTAAAGGGGTCTCGACGTGATACTAATATTTTATTCTTTCCATCTATATATCTCCCATTTATATGCATTTATATTCACATACATTATTATATCTCCATTTATATGTTTCCCAAGAAAATACTCTTTAATAGACAAAAGATACCATATATTCTTTTTCATATCCGTGATAACTTATTCATCTCCATTACCCTAAGTAGAGTCGACACAACATGTATTCTTTTACCACTCTATCAGCTTTTGTCTCATATTCATACTTTTTATACACAAATTCCTCACATAGTCCATCCATATAATATTCAGTTTTTCTCTTCTCCCGCATCTATCCACTTTCATGCTTAACATTCCTCTAGTTGTACGGCTTTCATCTCTTATCATATCGGTTGGAGGTAAGGAGAAACGTCACATTAATTATTTATTTAATTAAGATATTACGAGGCAAAATACATCAACCTAATATACTTGCCGCTCTGAAGTTGTGTGTACCCAACGAATTTAGTCTGAATGCGTTAATGTGCGAGCCGCGACCGCGCACTAATTAGCTAATGCTCTAATTCCAAGGGACATACGCGTACTGAATCTTCTGTCTCAGGAAAGTGATATATTCAGTGACAGTCTGATGAAACTCAAAGAAATGCGGAAATATTAATGGCTAGGTTAAACTAGCAAAATTGTAATTATAGCATAAGTTTTAGTTTTTTCTGTTTATATTATATATGTGTCTATGAATTAAATAAATAAATAGATAACATGTCCAAACCACGCTAACCTATTACACCTAAATTTCTCTGTCACTGGTGCTAGTTTCATGCTTGCTCGAACGTGTATGAAACATTTTGTGATGATCAGTCTAGTATACATATGTGTAAAAGTGTAACAAATTCAAATTGAAGTTGCCATCATTTAAACTATGATCCAAGTTATTACAACTTTACTATCCAGTCGCTTGTTCTAGGAACGTTGCGTCGCATCAATTGTATCTGTGTAATTTGTCTTATATCAGGGTCAAACAACAAAAATAATAATCAGCACTTCCTTATGCTAAAAAAAATCTTTAATAGTTTCCCGTTTTGAAGCGATGACAGCTCAGTGGCAGTGTGTACGACTTCGCGTCAGAGACGTGAGTTCGAATCCACTTACAATGAGCTCGAGCCTTCGATGAAGGAAAACATCGTAAGGAAACCATAGTATGGTGGTAGGGCTTTTTCTATTGCCCGCCTGGTTAGCTACCAACTTCAAGTTAAAAATCTGCCGTCAAATACCAATAGGTGTGTTTCGGCAGTTGAACTTGAGGGCCAGTTCCTCCACAGGTTTAGCGTGTCTACCAACTTGGACCATATTGTCCCTTAAGGTTTATATTATGACCACAACACATCTTAACGGTAATAAAAAAGTTCAAGTAACTCAGACGAGCTCCTTATGAAGATATCAGTTGTGTTAATTACCACAACATAATATTCTAATCAACAATAACATCTTTTTTACTAAACATGAGGTATGCTTATTTTTTTCCAACATATGATCTAATAATTCTTCGCGCAAGCTAGAATGTTTTATTATCGCTTACTGTATCAAAGGTTTTAAACATCAAAAAAGAATCTTTGAAAGAGAAGCAGTTGCATTTTTGATTTCTAACTGCAAGAACAGATAAACAAAGGTACTGTTATAACAAAATTGTAATAACTACAAGTAATTTACTTTGACGGACGCTAAACGCTGCATTTCATTCGCCTTTATATCAGTCATTTTGTAAGAAAAGCGACGGTTTTCAACCAAAGTATTTATAAAAACATGTTGTTCCATCAAACACTGATAAGAACGAGTTTACGTTACATAATTAGTATACTGATTTATATCAATTAACAACGAAGATAAATAACGGTGCGTAGGTCAATCAGTCATGTTTATATATGACATTGAAATCGCTGATGGCCGAATATGTTTCTGCGAATATCTCATAAGTGTGGCTAAATGGAATAGTAATGGTATATTTTGATTTCAGGAAAACTGATGATCACCACCGGTCTGGGAGTGGTGTTCGTAATGTTGCCAATTATATCAACATTACTCGATCCCATAAGCATTATTGTGAGACATGTAAGTTCTTACTTCATTACATAGTATAGAAAATTCTATATATATCTAAGGTCATCCGGTCCTAAGCATTGGATTATAGAGTTCATTGAGAATCGAACCTTCTTGCATATATTTGCATATATTGTTATTTGCAAAATTGCACAAGGTAATTATATTTAAACGATAAAGATTTAAATAGTAATTAATACGATTAGAGCTATTACATAAGTAATGGTCCCAATACATTATGTTTTTTGGGCGTAATGTTACACATCCAAACATACAGACATCCTGACGTCCACGAAAAACTTTTCAATAAGATTTGTTTTTAGTATACAATGAAATGAATGAATTTAACAATCATCTAGAGTCGTAGTGAAAGTGTTCCTTTGGACAAGAAAACATTTATATTTACTAAAAACATAAAAGGTTTAGAAGTACTTTGGAAAATCTAAAAGTATACAACCATCCAAACTCCAACAGAATTCCATCCGGACAGTCATACAATTAAGCGAGTTAATAACAAACATGGTAAAAATAAGCAAGTTTTTCAGTCAATATTTTGCAGAAATCAGTCGTAATAGTTTAGAAAACTTTAAAAAAATATACTAAAAGCTATAGGTATGTATATTTAAGTTATAATGGATGGTTACGCTCACTAACGGCGGGTACAAACTACAGCGCGACGCGACACGTCACTTCTAACGTACATGTTATCCGTTATACGTATATGGTTTTGTATTAGTTTTATTTACTTACCATTTTTTATCTTTATAAAGAGGTATAAAATCACAGATTAAAGATTGATAATTATATAATAAGATAACAATTATAGCATTGCAAATCTGAAATCTAATTACACACAGCATTTAAAATTCTAATCGATGGACACGGTTAGTCTAATATTAATTTATTAATAGCATACAATCTAATATTATTATACAATATATACAATTACTCATACATAGGTGAAAATACAACTTATAATTCAGATAAACATTTCATAAAACTTCTTAGGCTGTCGTAAAATATGTCTTGGTGAATACAAAATTCGTTGTAATATATGCACATGGGATACAGTGGATTATTCTTTGAAACATTTTAATTTTATTGTTATTGTATTGTATTGGTATATGAAATAGCTGATGCACTTCTACTGAACTAGCTACTTTAAAATCAATTTGTCCCAGCAAGTCACTGCTAAAGGTACCACTTACGATTTTATAAAGTATAGATAAGTCTGTAACAGATCTTCGCTTTTCTAGACTTTTGTGATTGAATTGAAGTATATCTTTGTACTCTGTGATTTTCTTTCTGAGACCAAGTTTGTTACACAGTTCCCTGAGCGACACCGAACAGACTCAATCACATCTAGGAGAGTTTTATAAATCGGAAACCATACTGATGAACAATGCTAAAATGCTACGGACCAAAGAAATATACAGTACATTCTATGAACCCATGTATTTAAATGGCATATCGTGTGACAAACCCGAGCATTCTATTGGCTTTATTTGTGATATAATTATAATGAGATCCAAATGATAAATTAGAGCCAATCGTGTTGCTTAGATCTCGCACATTATCAGTTCGATAAACTTTAACTACTTTAAATTCATAATTAAAAGTATAACGAACTTTGTTTTTTGGGTATGTGATTTTTTTTTTTTATACTTAAGGTTTACCGTTATGGCCATAATCTCACCTGATCTTAAGTGACGATACGGCCCAAGTTGGTAGACAAGATAAACCTGTGGTGGAACTGGCTCTCAAGTGCAGCTGCCGGAACACACCTATTGGTATTTGGCGGCAGGTTTACAACTTGAGGGTGGTACCTACCCAGGCGGGCATTAGGAAAAGCCCTACCACCATGCTATGGTTTCCTCACGATGTTTTCCTTCACCGGACGCTCAAGCCCCAATGTAGTTGCTTGGGTTCGAACTCACGTCCCTTGACGCGAAGTCGTACACACTACCACTGTGATAGATGATGGTTCGGTGATGGTTTGACACTTCTGTATATTTAGTTCCACACCATACTCGACACACCAGGACTGTACAATATTTAGATTCTATTGGAGCTTGGAAGAGTCGTTATCATTAATTATTTTCATTAGTTTAATTCTTTTTAATTGTACTGTTGAAATGGAAGGTGTTACTGCGATTTTTCTTTGAATATTAAATACGTCAACCTTACCTGATGTTATGTGATGTGGCCCGAGATGGACGACGTGTGTATCTGGCATACGCTAAGCCTAGTGGAGGAACTGGCTCTGAACTGAAAATACCAGAACACACCTATAATGCTATGGTTTCATCATGATATTTTCCTTCATCAAAAGCTCAAACTCATTGCAGATGGATTCGAACTCACGTCCCGTGATGCAGCGTATAATACATAACTATAAACATGGGCCCCATGGTTTTCGTTTCCAATATTTTTGGAGTTTACGAATAAAGAAACGATGTCATATATAGCCCGTTGAAGCGATGATAGCTACTGAGCTATCTACTACTACTGAGTAATGTGTACGACTTTGGGTTAAATGACGTGAGTTCGAATCCAACCACCTTCAATGAGGTTGACCTTTCGGTGAAAGAAAACATCTTGAGGAAACATGGTGGTAGGTCTTTTTCTAACGCCCGCCTGGTTAGCTACCAACTTCAAGTTAAAAATCTGCCGTCAAATACCCATTGGTGTATTTTGTCAGTTGCATTTGTGAGCCAGTTCCTCCACAGGCTTAGCGTATCTACCAACTTGGGACATATCGTCACTTAAGACCAGGTGAGATTATGGCCATTACGCTAAAAAAAATATCTGAGGAGTAAAACCGAGCGTCATCAATAGTGCGTTATGTTCCATTGCACAACGTACTTTGAGCTCTATGTCTAACTGCCTATGTTACATATTTCATCGTAATGATATAAATCTATACTAATATTATAAAACGGAAGAGTTTGTTGGTTTGAACGCGCTAATATTTGAAACTGCCAGTCGGAATTGTAAAACAAACTTTTATTAATTACATTATTAATTTTTTTAAATAAAATTGTTGTCGTTATAGAACAAACTTACGTTTTAGTTGGGTTTATAATAATAAAATCATGTATTTTGTTGAATCTATAACGTACTGCGTAATGAAATTAATGTCTGACGTAATAAAAGTGCCATCGAACTAAGAAAAAGTATCTTGCACTTGTATATATATGGAGTGAGATATGTAAAAGTCTTGCACTTAAACTGAATTGGCCTCAATAAAGACAATTTGAAAACAATATAACGATTGTTCTGCGGGTGACTGCTGTTAATAAATTACTTGAATAATTTAAGTGGGTCGACGAATGCTCGAACCGTAGCTGTTCATATTCTACACTAGCTTTGCCTGCGACTTTGTTCGCGTGTCACTAAAATTATTTAATCTCGCGCCGTTATTCAAATTAAAATAACTTTTCATAAAGTAAATTGATTTTAACGAAGCTAAAATTAAATTGTACTCGAGGGTACGCTTTATGGTTTTCTTGGTGATGTTTTAGCATAAACGTTGTACTTTAACAGTGACGCATGCACAAACAAACAGACAGACAAACATTTCTAAAAATGATATAAATGTATTTTATTATTTATTCTTAGTCATTTGCAATAATTTAATTTTTTTTTTTTAAATAGTTAACCGATTTTAATGAAACGAAGACTAAATATTACTCAAAGATACGTTTTATTAGTTCCTTGGTGACGTTTTATCATAAACTTTGTACTTTAACAGTGACGCATGCACAAACAAACAGACGGACAGATTCTTACTGACTTGGAATATGTTTTTTTACATAAATCTAAACGGTACAGACACGTTAAATTTACATTCTTATTATATGTACAGTCGGATGTCATCGTCGCATGATTCAGAGAAGTGTTATTTAACAATTGCATTGTATAGCTCTAACAAACTACATGTTCCAGGGAAAGATGTGTCATGGCTAGGGATGGTTCGAAGTTAGTTTAAACCAAATACGAACTTCGGCTGGACATCCGGTTTAAATAAAATATTCGACCAAAATTCGGGCGAACTCTGGTTTAGTTTAATAAATCTAAACTGTTCGTTTAAAATAATAACCTATCTCTGGTAAATTTAAAATACGAATAAAATAATAGATGATTCTTTAGTTAATATAATCTCTGTTTAGTTTGTAAACTGAAAAAATTACCTTCAATCTAAATTGAAGTTGTTTTGATGTCCGTTACAAGTGATTTTAATTTATTTTATAAATAGATGTTACGCATTATAATTGAGTAATTAACTAATATAATTACACTAGTCACTGATGTTTGTTTACGCATACTAAGTTTATTTCATTTTTGTTTCTATTTGATTTCTATTTATTTTGACAAAGATTTATAAAATTCTTCGAATAAGAGGAACGAATTTATTTATTATCACATTGCAAGTTAATATTTCAATGTTCCTAACTATATTTTTTATTGTTTACAGGCTTAGCGTTAGACTACAGTCTCTCCTGATGTTAAGTGACGATGTGGCGCAAGATGGTGAACACACTTAGCCTAGGGACTGGCTCAAGCGTTACTGCCAGAACACACAAGCATTTGGCGGTAGATTTTCAACATGAGGGTGGTTGCTAGCAAGAACAATGTAATAGTCTAGTTTTATTTTACGGTTATAATGAGTATGATTTCCAACATTTCAGTGAAACTAGTGCAACTGGGTATTTTACATTTTCCCTGCACCGAATGTTGGACATCAAAACCAACTCAATTCGCCCAATTCCATTTCGCCCAATTCCATTTCGCCCAATTCCATTTCGCCCAATTCCATTCCATCCGAATGGAAATCGAATTTTAGTCCATCCCTAGACATGACTTAAGTTCCGATTTACTTACAAAAATTTGAAGCCATGATACCTTTTATCGGTAGCATATACGAACATTGTGCCAATGGGTGCAAGTTCGAAAACCTGCAATGAAAACATTGTGATGAAACCATAATATGGTGGCAGACATAGCCAACTACCACCTTCAAATTGTGATGTGTTCCGGCAGTTGTACTTGAGAGCCAGACACTCTATTAGACTTAGCGTGTACGTCAGCTTTGGCCACACCTTCACTTAACATCAGGTGAGATTGTGGCCATAACGCTAAACCTATAAACTTTGAAGAATGTTAAGTACAGTACAGTTATTTTTTTTTTAGAGCTCAAAAGTCACTGAGAGTTCATTCATGTTCAAGTTGTTTCAAACGGAAGTGGAAGGCGCTCACGTCTCTCTATATATCTTCAATGTCACCAATGCTGATAGATTTATGGACGGCAGAGATCATAAGTTAAAAGTAAAAGAAGTTGGACCTTTCACTTATGCGTAAGATTAATTTTGTATCAGGTAAAATTTAACCGTAGCAACGTGATCAGTTCAAAAACTATAGACAAAGCAAACATAATTTTTTATATATTTGTACATTTAAGTATTTGTTTGCTTTTTTATAGTTAAGGTTTAGCATTATGGCTATAATCTCACCTGATCTTAAATGACGATACGGCCCAAGTAGGTACACACGCTAAACCTGTGGATTTCTTGCTCTCAAGTGCAGCTGCCGGAACACACCTATTAGTATTTGGCGGCGGATTTTAGATTTACATTAGAAAAATTCCTACCACCATGCTAACAGCAAAACAAAGTCCTGGTTTAATGGGATTTAATAAACTTACATTTTACTATAAGAACCTTATAACGGAAAGAACAATTAAATAGTGACGATAGAGTAAAAGAACAGACAATGTAATATTTTTAATAAATTGGGTTAATAAATTCTAGGGAAATACGAAAAAATGTAGACATAGATATGAATGAGGAAGCCGGTGAGCTTGAGTTCACTCCTCGTATGAAGCTACGATTTATGCCTGAGGAATCGGTGGGCCACCCTGAAGATGTTAATATAACAGTACCCAACCTCGCTTTACTGGTAAGTGATAATGTATACAGTCTATAGTTAAAAAAGGCTCGACTTTTTTAACTGTTACGTATATTTTTTATATCGCACAGCATAGTGACTACACTGCACTTGATGTTAAGTACAGTACAATGCAAAGCAGCGGCGACTGCAAACGAACCAAAGTTCACTGTCAATCACCGCTGGCACGCTGACCTGCTTAGGCATCTCTTCACGTGTCTTATTATGGACTTAATATTATGGGAAGTTGGAAAACGTTTTCACGTTGGAAAAGTTTCACATCTCCGCGGTACGACAGAAGGTACTGATAAATGTTTCCCTTTGCAGAGTGCTACGTCGCTGATAAGCACGTACCCAATCTGGATCCAACAGGGCTACAATTTCGTAGTTTCTCATCTGCAGTCTCAAGCAATCTCAACTTTCGACGTGCAGAGCTACTTGTGGGGCTACAATGATCCGCTCATAGCTTTAGCAAATAAACTGGTTCCCGGATTGATATACTTCGACAAGTTTGGAATTATAGACAGGGTGAGCTAAACATACAAAGCATTTACATACCAATGTCCTTCATAAATACGTATATCTTTTTATAGTTTTACGTAAAAATTTAAATATATATATATAGCAGCGTATAATTTTCGTACTACTAATAATAATACTCTATATGATAGACGTCATTGTTTAAAATATTCATAATTAAGACACCAAAACTAGTTTTAATTCCGCAACGCTATGTAAATGCATATAGCATGTGTTTTAAATTTCCATATCATTTATATATGTATCCTGTGTAATTATGTTCTTGGAATTCTAGTTTGTAAGTTAAAAGGTGTCGTTTATTTGACAATTGCCAATAAGGTACTTTACCCATTTCTTAGAAAAAATGTTAGCATTTTAAGAAATAGCTGGGCAGGAAATTTTATATCTCAAATAATGTTAACTCTAACTATAGCCATGATAAAAAAGCACAAAAACCAGTAGGTATTATGATTTATAACTAGATACTGCCGTTGAAGACATTAGCTGTCATTTTTTTGTAGAATAATCTGAACAAATATTACAAAACAATAATTATTTCCAAGGACAAAGCTCTAAACAGATTATAATTGTAACAAAAAAGGAACAGTGTATATTATTACTGTTATGTAAGCATAAGATATGTATCTACTTAAACGTAATGATTCAATATTGTGAAATAGAGTTTCTATGTTTAATGCCTTTGTTTATGACGTCTGTGCTCTCCACACGTATCAATCTCAGCTACACAAGATCAGCTACTATAGCTCTTTAAAAAAAATATTTATACAGAGCTGTAGCACTATAGTTTAACTACTTATTTCTCAGGAATTGGCATCGCGTTACTAATTTGTAATTGGTTTGGTCTAGTAATTAATCTTAATTGGTCTCTAGTAAAGTCCTTTGTTTGCCCGAGACTTAATACAGAATTTATGAATATCAATGAGTATATTGTAGTATATATATCATGCATTAAATTGTTAACATTGCAAATAACAGCTTAGAGTTAGTAAACGACACGCGGTTCAAATACGTGCAGATTCGAGTTCTGATGCTGATCAAACTCGCATATTGCGGTAAATTATGCACTTTTCAATCTAGAAACTATAAAAGACATGTTTCTCTCTGAATACTGACACCAGATTTTGTTGCTGACGAGGAAAGCTGCAAACCGTTACTTTATATACCACTTATTTTTAGATTTTACAATATTTTTGGTATCTATTATAGTTTTAGATATCCTGTAAAATTGTAGATAATACGTTGATTTCCTCATAATTTGCTATACTTATATTAAGGTTATCTCGTTCAAATTAATTAATTCATTTATGTGTACAAGATATATCTTTGTACAGTTCGTTACAAAATTTCTCACAATTCTTCTTTGAATGTATAAGTTTGTATTCAATTTATACGTCGTTAACGAGATGAAAAGCATCAATAATTGAAAAATTATCGAAAAATTATTTTTTTAAATATTTATGCATTTGGTACCGTCAGCAGAGAGTAAACAAAATTAATGACAATTGCCAAATAATATATTCCTACATCACAACTGAATAAATAAAGCTGCGCGCGGCGGCGAGACTTCTGCCTGAAAATATATATACACTGTAGTGAGGTTATATAGGTAGTTCTTTTATTACATTTTTACTCACCTACCTTGTTTTTTCTTACAGCTGTACGAAAATAAAACGATGTATAGAATAAAGGTCGGCATCACAGACTTCGATAGATTCAGCATCAAAACTATAAAGAAATACATGCGCGAGCCAGATTGGGACAAACACAGCCCCCTGGAAAGGTAATAACAATATAAAATCTGGCCTTCTAACACTATCTACACATAACATTGGCGTAGCGCGCCTTGGAGGACCCTGTACCAGAATTAGTTGGATGACCCAAACGAAGGGTAAAGGTTTCTCTTACGAAGAAACAAAATTACTTGCATTAGATTAAAATAAATATTTATTAATCACTGCCTCCTAGAAATCGAGCTATCCATACAATTAAAATTAATCATATAGTTTTCTTGCCTTTTTCCGGCAAATTGATTTATTAAATCATCTGTAACTGAAGATGATTTCAGTTTTTTTCAAATGTCTACCTCTATAGACAACTCTGATAGCCGTGCTTGTCCCATCGAGGTGAGTGAAGAAGTGAGAAATATATAGGCACGTATGACAGATTGTGTTGTATGTTTTTTTCCCCAGTAAGCACGAAATTAAGTGACATTGTGGATAATATTTTACTAATTTTTGCGAACACACGTTAGGCGCTTTTGTAGTCCGCGGGTCCGTATCACTGATACTGGAGATACGGCTGTAGCTACGCATCGACATACACATTGTTTTTTAATACATAACCGTAATGAGCACAATATTACGTGACGATGTTGCCCAAAATGTAAATATGTAGATACGCTAGTAAAAACTAGCTCTTAAGTTTACAAAAGTTTAAGATTTACAACTTCAAGGTGGCTGGAGGTGAGCACTTGAAAAAACTATTTTGTGGTTGCTACACTGTGCTATGATTTCATCACGATTTTTAAATTGATAATAATACCGTTTACTGATTAACTTCCCAATAACTACTACACAAAAAAAATATTAAATCGATTGTCAGGCAGAGGAAATAATATATTGAATTATATTTACCTATCCATATAAAAATAATCTACTTATAAAAACTTTTTTTTTTATATCTTGTACTAGCTTTTACCTACGGCTTTACTCACGTTAATATTGATTTCAACAAATAATTCTAAATGTACACGGTATTTTAAATAAATTACATCAAATACTGATAAGAACATTTATGCTCGTAGGCCACGCGCCACGCGCCACGCGGGCTGCTCACTATTTTGGCGGTAATGGCTTACACATAAGAGATATACATGCCGTCGTGGGCTTTTCTATAAGACAATTTAAGATAAAAGTTTCCATTACACATTATATTCGTGTAACTCCAACTGTTTTTGCAGCGCACGCTAGATCGTAGAATTTTCTCCTACTAACTTGACACTTGTCGTTATATTTTGGACAATTAATAGAATATCTTTTTAAAAGTTTCATTGAATCGATTTTCCATTCGGTAGTTTTTGAGTGTAAGAGTAACAAACATCCATACATGCATACAAAGTTTCGCGTTTATGATATTAAAGTGAGGGTAGATAGCATTCAAGCTCGTCAACGGGTGCCAAAGGAATATTTTTATAAGTTTCTCAATAAATACTCAGGAATAATAAAATAAAGTCAGTTTAAAGGTATAACAATAAACTGTACTGAACTTTTTGTCTTGGACTATTTAAATCTCTTATACATATATATCTTATACATTATACTTAAAACGTATAGAGCGATATTGATGAAATTTTCATGCAATCTTCAGCTTAGCCCAGTGGGTGATTCTGTTAAGTTTGGTGGCAACCGGCGTCTGTTTCAGAGAGACAGAACAGTAATATAACCATAGAATAAGTGCTAGTAGGATGTAATATCAAAGAAACAATTAATGAATGAGTTTGACAAAGTCATGTAAAACATCTCAGCGAGCTGGCACTAATTATTACGAGAATAACATCTTACTTAAGCAGTAATACACCCCGGTTCCCTTTTTTATATGACAATTCCAGTTACAACTTTACGGACACATATGAAGGCGTCTCGTATCCACCAGGCCTGACCTTGGAGACCCCTCTGAACCTCTTCAGGATCGGCGTCTGTCGCGCTTTAGACCTAGATTTTGAAGAAAAGGTTCCAATGGATTACGGATCCGAAGCGTGGCAGTACAAAATAAGTGACAGAACATTCAATAAAGACTGCAAACTGAATAGAGGAGTTTGCGGCATGTTGGACCTCTCTAACTGCACTTACGGTAAGATATTCTTTAAAATATAACTTCCATACAAACTCTACCATCAAAATAAGCAATTAATTTTAATGAAGCACTACAATGAAGTTTGTTACAATGTGGATCTAAAAAAGAAGTCGAAATAATTAAAAGATAGAAAACGATTCATATCATAATATCACCAAAAAAATATTCCTTAAAAAAAAGACTAGTTTGGTAATTATGCTTAGTAAAATTTTAAGATATTATTGTAAAGCAGGAAGAGGAAAAAATTAACTGTATTCAAAATTATTATTTTGTATAACATTGTTCCTAGTTTGTTGAAGGTTACTACACAAAATAGAAAATCAGTTGACAGTGCACAAAAACGTACTGTGACCACGCGACAAGTCGTCCTACAAAAATTGCTAGCATAAAAAGATCCAAACGAACGTATGAGATGATTTACGACATAGAACGTCAAAAATACATCAACATATTGTGCTAATCCAGTTTTTTTTTCTTTTCTCATTCGGTACCTTAACGGTCATTGAAAAAATCTTGGCGCGGCAACACTGAACTGTTTTAAGACTTCGTAGATTAATGCCAACACTCTCATCTCATGTTAAGTAACGATGTGGCCCGAAACGGTATACGCGCTGAGCCTAGTGGAGGGACTGGTTCTCTAGTGCAACTGTCGGAACATATCTATAAGTATTTGGCGGCAGTTTTACAACTTTAGGGTGGAACTTAGCCTTCTCTGGTCTCTGCCAACACGGGAGTTTGAAGTGTCGTTGTGGTGCGTTTTAGTGGGTAGTGTTAGGTGATTTGCACCTGATGAGTTACCACATGTCAGCTCGCCTTGCCCTGAGCCTGGGTAATGCGTTTGAATTTGCGCGAGACGATGAGAAAGTCCGCAAAGAACGGGATTTTTAAGACCAATGTTAACAATTAAAAGGAGGGTGGTACCTAGCCAGGTATCATTAGAGAAATCCCTAATACTATGCTATGGTTTCATCACGATGTTTCCTTCACAGACAGTCTGTGTACAGTACGAACTGACTTACTTACTTACTTCAAACTTAAAGAGGGACTAATAAGTGAGTTGGCTGTATTTACTAACATGTTCGGTGACATCTTACTGTGGGAAACATTGACTTATATTTATTTTAAATTAATAATTGAGGCGTGAAGAGGTACCTACGCAGGCCAACATGACTGCGGTGATCGGTAGTAAATTCTGTTCATTGTCAGTCGCACTTTGTTGGCAACATATAAAAAAACATTATATATAATGAATGTATTAATAACAGCAATAGTTTCCCAAAAATAAATAAATAATGAGTATTCATTATGTTATAATACCATGTCACATTAAGCCGGCTGCAAATTTAGGTATCAATTAACATAACATTTACAGTTTACATTACATTTACATTAACATTACAGTTGCTTTAATCAGGAGCAGGGCCTTTAAAAATGATATGTGTATTGGTATGGTACAAATTTGTACTTTTGGTATTTGCAACTCGACGATAATGAGTCAGTGACTAATGACACTAAAAATATAAGCTAAAATGTTTAAAGAGTGCACTTTTGCTTTGTAATCCAAAAGTCTACGTAGCTACATATGTGAGATAATAATAACGCGAAGATCAAAGGAAACTTACTAGGTATCTCCTATGTCGCAGCAGAAACACGAACCAGCAGAAAATTGATTAGTAATTGCAACTAATGGAGTAATTACTGAGTCTCGTAACGTGTTCGTAACATCATATACCGTGACCAGACTATAAACATTTGTGTTTAAGAAACAATATACATAAATATTTTGTTGTCCTGTTCATATCATAGACTATTGATTTATTTTGAGTACAATTGTTGTAAATCAATGACAACCGACGAACACAAAGTTAAAATGCATTCTGCCAAAAGTCTGTTCATTGAATAATCTGTATAAAACTTTAGCATTTTGAGAATCCAATAAAATATACTTCTTTGATGAAGCAACATGTATTGAAAATTATAAACATGATATATTCATTTCAAGAGAGAGAAATCAAGAAATTCTACTTTCGATGAGTCATTTCAAATGTCAAATACATTTAATTAAATGTTGTTGTTTAAAATTGTTTGTTTCGAATAATAGATCGCTAATTCAATTATTACTATTTTTGGTTGTTAATTTATTTCAGGAATACCTATCGCTATGTCTCGAGCCCACTTCCTACACACAGACCCGAAGCTGTACGAACGCGTTGAGGGCATCGAGCCTGATCCCAAGAAACACGACAGTCTGTTACTCATTGAACCGGTGAGCAGTTATTTTATTTCTAAACGAATATATATTATATTCAGTTTCTCATAGACCTTCGAGTGAATACAGTAAAATAGTGAATAATTTAAATTGTGTATGCTTGAATTCATATGACAGATGTGAAAACTTTATCAAGACGAGGTTAATAATACGATAGACAACTATAACTTATTAAATAAGACGTGTTACCACCGCACATATCGTGGTTATGTCGATACTGAAAGCAACTGATTCGTGCTGCACTCTCATGTAACGTTCGCTTCCTTAATCGACTCGAGCCGACTTTGCCCGAAGTAGCTTTACATAGCCGAGCGTTTCCGCTCTGTCTTATTGAATAACCACAAAATAAAGTGCTCATCGCACCTCCTAAGTATATTTTCATTATAAAAACTTATATTTTGTTCAATATCTCAGAGTTGTATGTGTTGGATGTAGTAAATAATAGTTTTACAACGACAATATACTACATACGGTCTCATGTGATATTACATGGAATACTAGGTCCCCTACGTTATTCTTAGAGGGTACCAGTAACTTTAAATGATAATATCACTTCATGCAACATAACACACCGAGAAAACTTAATTAATATTGAACTAAAACGTTATTTCTTTTATAAAGTGCGAACAGTATAAAAAAGGATTAAATTTGAATGTTAAGTAGCGTCATAAAAACTATACAGTACTGAAAAATTTACAAAATTATAAATTACCCAGTTTATTCCGTGAGTGGTTAAAATGCAGAGATATTTTTTGTCTATTACTGTAAATATAGTTGTGATAAAGTTATATTCGGGTAAATTAGAAACTTAAAAAATAATTGTTATTAAAATCTTTGTAGACAGTTGGATTCACGTTGTCGACGACACTCTCGTTGCAAATGAACGTAAACCTCGGAGACATCGGTTTCAACGAGGCAACACACAGTTTCTCCAACATGGTTCTACCCGTCGCCTACATTAAAGTAGTAAGTACATACAATATATCAGTTTTATAATCAATATATAATTAGCGATATAAAAATATATTTGCATAGTGACTTAATTTCTTTTCCACTTGTATAGCTACCAACCTTTTTCATTATCGTTCTTTTTAAAATCCTACTCCTTGCGACCTTTATTATCTCACGCAAACTCAAACGCATTACCCGCACTCAGGCCAAGTTGAGAGGGGGATTTGGTGCTAATCACTCAAACGCACCATGGCAACACTTCAAACTCCCGTGTTGCCAGACGCCAGGGACAATTTTTAATCTTCTCAAGTTAAAAATCTGCCGCCAAATATCTATAGATGTATTCTGGCAAATAAACTTGAAAACCAATCCCTCCACTAGGCTTAGAGTGTCTACCATTTACAGTTACATTTTTACTTAACATCAAATGAGATTGTGCCCAAAACGTGAATCCTTACCTATACATAACAAAGATCGTTAAACATAGCTGGGATTATGAGGCTAATGAGGATTATGAGGATTATTAGATTATGAGGATTATGGGCTTAAAGTTATAGCCATAATGATACCTGATCTTAAGCCCAAATTGGTAGACATGCTAAACCTTTGGAGAAACTGGCTCTCAAATGCAATTGCCGGAACACACCTATTGGGATTCGGCGCCAGATTTTCAACTTGAGGGAGCCGGGCATCAGAAAAAATCCCTACTAACATTCTATTGTTTCCTCATGATGTTTTCCATCAGCGAAAGCGCAAGCTCATTGTAGGTGGTTGGATTCGAGCTCACGTCGTTTGAGACAAAGTCGTACACACTACCACTGAGCTATCAGCGTTTTAAATACTAGATAGATATGAATATATATAAAACTTATCAAGACTTTTAAAATTGAAATTTAATATTGAGTATTGGGATGGTTAGGTGCCCGTTCACCCCCTAGCATTTATCGTTACTTAGTGACTTATCACTCACGCACGAAGTAAAAACAAAAAAAAGGCTACAAGTTTATATTCAATACTGGAATCGCAAATATTCCTTTTTAATTCAATACAAGGAACATGAAATTAGTTTTCATCCTTTATTGTTTACAATAATTGCAGTCATAATAATAAATAGTAACCTTGCATACGTTATCATATACTTGTGTTCATTACAGGTGCAGCAAGATGTGTTCCACAACCTCTACGATGTTCTAAGGTTGATACACGTGACCGGACCCATCATACTTATTACCATAGAGATTTTGTTGTTTTTGCTTGGAGGGACATTGCTAGCCTACTCATTTGTTCTTGCCTATAGACATAAATGTTGCCATAGGGAAAAGAAAACGAGTAAAATAACAAACGGCAAACAGACCGCACCGCTTATTAAAAATCATGGTACATAGCAACTGTCCAAATAAAAGGTTTAATATAACCTTATAGACTAATTATTGTAGGAAATTAAATTAAATTAATAAATATATTAAAATATACGTTGATACCTATAGAGTTAGTTGGGGATGATTACTACAGGTTACTTATATTTTATGTTCAAAGGCTGTTTTTTTTATAAAATATTATATAAGTATGATGTTTGTGATAAATAATAAAAAAGTATCAGTTATAATTTTGTTTTATTAAATATATTTTTATACAAAAAACAATATAAAACCAAACTTCAATAATGCACCGTTTCATTCGCTCATGCGAGTGGATAATCATTTTACTATTCAGAACATTCAGAACTACTTGTGTCAGTATAATTTACTTCTTCTGAACTAGAACTCATATGCTTTTGTCTTTTCTTCTTTCTTTTGTATTTTTTTATTATTCGATTTATTTCATTTATAGGAGGATGGTCGTGAATAACAGGTTCGTAATAAGATTGTGCAGGTACTACTATGGGTTGCGCTGGGTATATAGGTGGGCCGGGGTATATAGGTGGGGCTGGGTATACAGGTGGTGCTGGGTATAAAGGTGGGGCTGGGTATACAGGTGGTGCTGGATGTATAGATGAAGACATCATTGGATAGGGACAAGGGAAACATGTCACACCATTACAGCAGACCCCATTACCTGAATACTGATGGTTCATCGACGGCATAGATGTTGTAGATATGACTTTTACCGTTGTTGTATTTTCAGTTGTCTCCTTTTTTTTATTCGTCTTTCTTTCAGACCGCATAATTTTCCTAGTGTCTGCTACTGATTTTGAATCATCCTGTTTCGGTTTAATATATTTTTCTTTTTTATCTGTATTTTTTGTATTCGGTTTCTTAGATGATGATCTTTGTTGAGCATTTGCGAATAACTTTTGTAAGTCTTCTTGTGGTCTCGCCGTTGAGAATATACCGAATAATTTTACATTCTTACTACCGACTAAAGAGAAATCGTTAAGATCTAGCCCATTACTGAGATCAAATGTTAATCCTTTGCAAGAAAATAAAAATAATAAACAAGTGAAGGGTATAACTTGCATGACTGTTTTTTCAAAACTAACACGTTCATTGAAACGATCATAATTATGCCAAAAGGCATTGTTCTGAATGAATTGAACCATTCTTTGTATGCAAAACATTATGTAAAACGATGAATAATAGCGTATGTTTCAGTGTTTACTGAGCAAGTTAGAAATCTTAAGATATTATCTAATAAGTCCACCTGTATATGCATGAAGAAAACATTTACACTATCTTACTATTTGAAACGATACAGAAAGGTTAGTTATTCTCTTGTCATCTGATGGCCGGAATATAAGTTTCTTTTTTCCTTTTCCTAAAATATTTTGCGCGGTGCCGTCTCTCAGTACTATTTGCCTATGCCTATTCCGCTCAGATGTTTCTTCGCCATCATTAGCTACAACAAGTAGTTGAGATTTACCTTGGTTATCTTTTCCGCCTATTACTTTCACATTTTGATGGGTGTTAGGGCTCCGTCTTTCACCGAGCAATTGAGCAGCTTCATCAGCACTTATACGTTTTTTAAATTTTACATCACCATTTCTAGATATATAAGTCAACACAGGCTTAACAAGTTCACCACCACTGGTTTCAATGTCGCTACTTTGGAAATCTCTTCTCATATTACGTAAACGCTTTCTTATATGTTTTCTTTTCCTTGTTTTCCTAGCGCTGCTCCACTCAGACGAACTACTACTCGAGCCAGAGCTACTGCCAGTATCGGTTTCATCGCTGCAACTTGATTTTACATGATACCTCTTTTTATATATTGGTGGTGATGAAGATCGACATCTACATTTTTGATGACACGTTGAACAGTACGAAAAGAACGCAGGTGTACACGAGGGACTGCACAGACATGGAGGGCAAGGTGGACAATTGTATGGCCTGGGTCTCCGTTCGCAGTACGCTGGAGGCGACATCGCTGGCACTGCTATCTGTATCGGCATGGGCAGTGCAACAGGGACAGCGACGGCTATGTTCTGTTCTGTTGTAGTTGTAGTTGTAGTTGACGAACTTGTTGTTTCCATTTGTATTGAGATCGGTACAGGCATAGCTATCGGTATGGGCATAGGTGGAGGTGGAGGTGGAGGTGGAGGTATCCCAAACATTGGTTGCATCGGTGGAACAATTTGAGCATACATTGGATAAGCTATTTGTGAGCGCACCAATAGAAACATCCTAATAAGGTTTAACAATATCCATATTCGTGTAATCTGTAACAATTAAAGTGTGTATTATTTTACAAAACAATAATTCAATATTAAATGTAAAGAGCTCACACTCACGGCTGCCATGGCGCGTCACAACGAAATTTATCGCTGAACAATCGTAAAAATTTTAGTGTCGTTAACGACTTTTATACATCGGACTTCATATGTTATATAATATCTACACATTGTACTGACTTACTGTGCAATGCTTTTAGTGTGTTACAATTCGTTGGAGTATTTTAGAAATAATATTTGAAAGTCTTGCCAACGTTTATTTAAGTAATACTTTTAGTATTTACAAAAATATGACATATAACCTAAGCCGCAACTGCTCCAGCTGTATATCTTTAAAAGATAAAGCAAACTAAATACGAATAGCGAATGTGTATATACTGTTAGTTCGTATAGTTTTAAATTAGGCATCTTAAAGAGTTTTACAATTTTTTTTGGTTAAACAAAAACAGTAGTTAGTTGTACTTTGTGTAAACAAATTCAATCAAAATATAAAATAAGTACTACAATATAAGATCTAATTATTAAGTAATGTCTCTATTAATGTGTGTGGGTTTTTAATATACAGTAGAAACCTGAGAGATTTATTTTCATGCAAATTTGTTTTTTGAAACAACAACGGTGGCTCATGCTTACATTTTCGCCTAACAGCGTTTGAAATATCACAGGTACCATTGACACTTTATCGACATTGAAAACCCTTATCAAAAGAACTTCTCACCGTAAGTACACAAGCCAATTTATTTATTTCTTAATTTATAAACATTTTTATTGTAAAGCTGTTCTAGGCTTTTCTTATTGTAAAGGTACATTAAAATGATAACACCATTCTTCGATGATTAAGTAAACACTATGATTGGATCGTTTTAAAGGGCGTTTGTCGCTGCTTCCCGCCTGATGAGTCCACACGTCGCTCTCGTAGCTTGCTCCACGAAATTCGAAAGAAAGTACGTCAATATATTTACTCACATGTTAACAAAATATAAGGTATACGTGACTTAATTTGTGTGAACCAGCAATTTTTTTTTATTGAATAGGTGGCAAACGAGCAAGCGCATCACCTGATGGTAAGTGATCACCACTGTCCATGGATACTTACAACACCAGAGGAATCGCAGGTTCGTTCCTGGTCTTTATAGGAGAGACATACTCAAGTGCAACTGTCGGATCACACCTAATTTGGCGGCAGATTGAGGATGGTAGCTAGCCAAGCGGTCATTAGAAAAAGCCTTACCACCATGCTATGGTTTCTTCATGCTCGTTTCCTCCATCAAAAGCTCAAGCTCATCGTAGGTTGTTGGATTCGAATTCACGTCTCATGACGCGGCCTTCCAACACGCTACCACTGAGCTACCATCACTTCAAAATCAAAATCAACTTCAGTAGAAATAACCACGACGACCTTATTTCCCCTAAATTGTCTGAGACTAGCAATACATTAACAATAATTGATACGCAACTTTGCTAGAGGCATACAAACCCCTTTCTCATTGATTCTACTCAACGGATGCTTAATTTATTATAATCACCATTCACTTAGTCACAGATCTCTTTCATGTCCCAAATAAAGAGAACTCTTCAAAATGATTTAAGTTTTCCCCAAGTTACCCGTACAACATAAGCTCTGAGCGATCAATTAACGGATATACAAGGTTACACATTGTAGATATATTGAAATGATTATGTGCAGATTAAACGCGTCGGGACGCTGCAAAAGTTACAGAAAAGTGTGCAAATATACAGAACTCTTCTACAATTCTTTGCACTTGATATACTCAATATTTCATGGACACAAAACATTCACGGATTGACTGGATAACAATCAAATATGTTTCGAAGACTATATACTGAGTACTTGGTTTGTATTTTGTTCATCGAAATAAAACTAATTTAAACGGATTTTATCGCGGTTATTTATTAATTTTGATCCCAACGTTTCGAAAGCTTTTCAGCCTTCGTGGTCACGGGGCGGACTGAGGTGTAGGTTGTCCAGTAAATTTCATGTTACTGTGTCTACCTTCAATTTTCAATTTCAATTAGTTTTATTTCGATGAATAATATTCGCGTAAACATAAGAAATCATTTGTATTCTGTTGTTGATACCGATACTGGCTAAAAATAAAAATATGCCGTTTTTGTCTACCACCAATTCTTTTTAGGCACGTAAAATGAAAGGAATCTTTTGGTATAGAAACAGTGGTTGAAATTTTTAGAGAATTAAGTTCTTAATACATTTTGATAAAATTTTCTCCGATCAAT
The DNA here is from genome assembly GCA_039707435.1 of Actias luna. Taxonomy (NCBI): domain Eukaryota; kingdom Metazoa; phylum Arthropoda; class Insecta; order Lepidoptera; family Saturniidae; genus Actias; species Actias luna. The sequence continues at coordinate 17,251,301 of JAZHAC010000022.1, read as the reverse complement.
AGCTGACAATATAACTTAATATGTATATAAGTTCGTAGTATATGCATTTGTATCCGTATTTGAATGCTTCTGCTATTCTTGAGCGCGATATGCGACGCTATGATCGAATTATTACATACTAGAAAAGGAAGGATCAAGTCTGTTAGACTAGGTACCTAGTTATCATAATGTAATAGGAAACATCCAGTCACTCATTACCAGATTTTCCAGAGTTCAGTAGACGTTTGTTTCATTTAACAACATTCAATTAGTTAACAGCCTATTTTGTATGTAAATAAAAATACGTACGTACATTTATTTAAATCCTATACTTGTTGTTTCAGTGATCATTTGACAAACATATTATGTTATAAATAGTTAAATATGGGAAATAAATTCATACACTTTCAGATAGATCTAAATCTATTTTACTAACAAACGCAGGATTCGATATACTATAATATACTATAAGCGTCATTTTAACCTAAAGTAAAAAAAAATATAGTGTTTTGATTGTATTCTACATCGAACTATTGTATTAGGTAGGAGAATGTTCTAGAACAAAACTCGTAAGGAAAAATGTAGGCGTATAGTAAACATGAAATATTATATGTTTATGAGATGCCTAAATAAAAACATTTTGGTGAAGGAAGTTGTTTCAGAGGAACATAGTTACAAACAAACGTGCACCGGAATTTTATATATAAAGAGATAACGCAGATGTTGCTTTTTGTGTGTCACAGAAGCATTTATTTAAATCGATTACAAAAATATAAAAAGCAATCTTCTCTATTTCTGTTTCGTCTTAATTTTTTCATTGTTGTTACTGCGATTTCTTTTTCTTTTCGTGTGAGGTTTTTGTTTTAATTTTGGTTTATCTTCTTCTACGTTTACTTTTGGTTTGACATTTTCAGCTTTGATTTCGTGTCTTACATTTAAATTCAAATCTTCCAGAGTTTTATCTTGCCCTTTGCTGTTATTTATCTCGTCATCCTTTTTAACGTCCAACCAATCCTGAGCTTCGCCTTTGGAGATTTTCTTTTCGTAAATAACGTATCCATCTTTGGTGACATACTGCAGAAGCGGAGTTAGCAGTTCCTTATTCTCTTTGCGTTTTCTTTTTATCTTCTTCGATTTATATTTCCTGTTAAACTTTCTAGTATTTCTATTTCGAACGGCCCGTCTTCTCCACCACTCTACGTCTGTTGAGGAATCACTGGAAGTATTCGAGGAGTAATCAGTGTCCGTACTGGTGTCTGTATCATACGCCGAATCGTACTGAGGTCTCCTATGCTTATTGTGTCTCTTCTTGTATCTTTTCTGTTCGGGGGATTTTTTAAAACCTGGGTCAGGCTTATAAAAGGGCATGACAATGACGGGAAGTTTGTGAGGTGGCACCGGAGGAGCCATCGGCAATATAGACATCGGGCCCGGTCCTCCAAATGGCATAGGCCCTAGCATCCCCGGTGGTCCTATGACTGGCATGGGATTACCTTGCGGGTTAGGTGGTGGACTTTGATAGAAAGGCGGGGGAATTGGCGGCGCCGCCGACAATGTCTTTACATCAGAGAGAGGGTGTAAACCCGGTAGCATAGCGTTGGCTGGCATTCTGCAATGCATTGGAAGAGTTTGTGGGAAATATTGTACGTCGGTCGGACATAACGGTAAATCTTCTTCTTTTGTTGACACCGATGCGGCAATCAGTAGGAGTAGCAGCTCTTGCCATAACTGAGCCATTTCTTCCTGTGAACAATTATAATTTATTCAAATTGGTTCATATTGTAAACCTGATTACAATAAAAGGATTAAAATCGTTAAAATCTTACTTTATCCCATAAGTGGTGCTATCGGCCTCGTGCACCAGTTGCGAATGTGCCTGCAGTAGATCTCCATTCAATTTTGTAAACTACATTGGCCAGATGTTAAAAAACGTCTGAACCACGTGCACTTTATTGATGTTTATGTAATCGCTCAACAATGAACATTATGATTTCTCACACATGTGCCCTCTTATATATTCTTCCACTTTACAATGGAATTTTAAGTAGTAGCTGTTTAGTTAATACACGAATGTAATAATTAAACATGTACATATTTGTGATGAAACAATAAACATTCATAACATAAGCGACGATGGTTCAATTGGTAGTATCTATGGACGTCGCGTCTATGGTTGTGTATTCGAATCTACCTGCAATGAGGGAAGCAAGGGAAAACATTATGATAAAACCATGGTAGGGTTTTTCTCATGTCCAACTAGGTAGCTAACACCCTCAAGTTGATAGAAAGTCAAGAAGTCCTACCACCATGCTATGGTTTTATCACGATGTTTTCCATAACCGAAAACTCAAGCTTATTACAGGGATTCGAACTCAAGTTCATTGACGCGCCGTCCGTAAAAGCTACCACTGAGCTAACAATAGAAGCATTCCATTTTGTGGCATTTAATTACATTTGCAATCGATTACTCCGCTGCGTATCCACAAATCCCCTAAATGTTTACCTGAATCCATCGCGTAACATTATACAATGTATTTTGAAAAACCCTATTGTGTCGTAATAAAAATGTACCTATCGAGTATATAAAATGTTGGAAATTTTCAGAACAACCACAATCCGAAAGCGACTTCATCGAAAGACTCGGTATAAACAGACGTTGGAATAGTTTAGTGTACAGAGAATAATTTACGTGTGGTAATGACTTTTTTTAATATATAATCATACTAAGATTGGCAGTTATTTTAGACATATAATTTTATTATCTAAATAAAACTGTGTTTAAAATTAGCTGACGACCAATTTCTGTAAAAAATAAAATACATTGTGCCCTTGTTATATTTCAGATGTCTGCGCGGTATATAAAAACATGTCTACATTTGATTATATATTTAAAAATAAATGTTGCTGCACAATTCATGTCACCGCCGGGACAACCTTTCCCGTTCCCTTTTCCTCCGCCAGGATCACCGCCATTGCAAGGAATCCCGATCCCGCCTTTGCCACCTTCAGGTCCTTTGGTACCACCGTCGTTACCCAGAGCCATGCCTTACCCGATGCCTCAAGCGAAACTGCCAGTCGTTGTCATGCCTTACTACTCTAAAGGCAATAAGCGTCTTCTGAAACACAAAAGGAGAAGACAGCAAAAGAAGTACAAGCTCTTTACATCTTCTGAGAGCGACACGAGCGATTCGAGGACGTCAAGCGAGTTCGAGTTTCGCACTAAGAAGCATCCGAAGAGAAGAAGACGTGAACCTTTGACGCCAGTCATCTCATACGTTACAAAAGACGGTTATATTGTATACCAGAAGAAAATAAAAAAGGATACGGCTGAAGACTGGTTGAATCTCGGTAAGAAAAACCTTCTACTGGATTAGACTCACCTGAAACAGTTAAGTTACATACAAATTTGTACTACTTTTTGATAACATTGATGTATTTTTTATAATAAATTGAAATAACTATGTTCATCGTTTTATTCTCAAACCCTGTAATATGTAAGCTAAGTCATACATTTTTTTAAGACTAAAAATATATTACTAATTTAAATAATTACTATCTACTAACTACTCGAATTTAGCTTCTTAGAAAATCTGGTCTGGCAGATGTGTCCTATCTAGCACTATATGACCAAGAATAGTATGGAATGGGACAAAACAACAGATCTAACAGAGAGACAAAAAACAATACCTTTTTGCTCTCTATATTGTTGAATTTGTTTACTTAGTACAGCTCAATTTTAATTCCGAAATAATATTTACTATACAGTATATAATATACAGTATATAGTATACAACAGAAGTGAAAACTTCATCACTATATCTCTCTCGTTCTCTTTTTTATGCTATTCACTCTCCTCTTGAAAATATCCAGATTAAAAGTACATGGGAAGACAGACGCCGGGAGAAAGTTCCACTCCTTTACTGTCCGCATGATGAAGGAAGGCGCAAATCTATTTTTACCACATAAGGGTGGAAACGCTCGCGGCGTCTGGTAGTCCTGTGGTCTCTTACTGGACTAGAGCCGACTTTACTCAAACGAGAGTTACATAGTCGAACATGACGACTCAGTTTCATTTAGTACCCGCAAAATAAAATGCTCAGCGCGCCTAAAGAAAATATCACCTGAATAACAAAGAATATAGATTTTGGTTGCGTAGTTGTGACGCGTGGTGCAGTTTATTGTAGTGGTTTCCTAATAGTACTGAAACCGAAACAAAAAGGCTTATACAATTCAAATTTGAAACAATAGATGACTTGAATATAAGTGCCTACACGTTTCTGATGCAGATTTATTATTTAACTGACATCAATATTAACACAGTTCATGAATTTTTCCTTTCAAAAGACTTGCATGAAACTAGTATATTCAGTATTTATCATTATTATACTGAAGGTATGTAAAATAATGTATTATATATAAGTGTATGCATATATCTACAAAGTTATAATTCGTTCTAACTATATACATATAGTTGAGATGAAGAAACGGTATCTACCTGGCATGTAATCAAAAAATGTATATATATTTACTGATATATCTTTGCGATCACATAAAGGATAGTGTTATGATGTTGTTTTATAAATACAATTTAGCAAACTAACACGGCAAACTAATGCAATATACCACGCGATCGTTTATTAATGTATATGGAAGGCGCGACCCTGTCTAGTTCAGACCCCGACCATTCCAATCGAATGGTGAATATACACATCATGGACATGATGGAAAACATCGTGATGAAACCATAGCGTAGTCGTAGGGTTTTTCTAATGCCCGCCTGCCTAGCTACCATCCTCATGTTGTAAATCTGCCACCAAGTACCTATAGGTGTGTCCCGAGAGTTGCATTTGACAGCCAGTCCCTCCACAAGTTTAACGAATTCACCAGCTTGGGTCACATCGTCATTTAACATCAGGTGAGATTGTAGCTATAACTCTAAACCTAAAAACTAAAAAATTTAGTAATCTGTTGCGTTAGAGACTTGAGGCAGTGGGCTTATTTAGTTAGGTATTTCTGGTGATTGAAACCACGTGAGTCCCTTAAATCCCTCTCGAAACCCGCCTGGCATATTACGAGAGCAAGTATGTACATCTATTAAAACAACGTTACGTAAGCAACAAAAAAAGCCCATATTGCTTATAACAATAAGCAGTACAGATACGTATGACTGTGATGATACAGATTCTTAAATTGACTAATTTAATTTAGTCTTCTGGTTTTCGGTCCTCAGATTAACAATACCGCAGATGAAGTGGACTCGGTGCGTCATCTTGCTGTCATATTTACTAATGACTTCAGCGTTACGTGTATACAGAAACTGCAAGGAATGTGACGTTCCATCAGACTTCTTACAGTCCCAACCGAGGCCGTACTGGCCGTGGTCGCCCGGGTATAGATTGGACCAGCCCAACTATGTATGGCCTTTGTATTTCAGCGGATGATGAAGCTTTTACTACTCTAAACTCATGTATAGGTTTAAATAATAGTGATTACGTGGATAGTTTCCTGGACTCTCTCGCTGAAAGCTATATAACAAACATAAAGTCCTTCGACATCACGCCCCTCACATACTTTTGATGACGGTTATTCAGTCCTAGCTATAAACCTTTATACCTTATTACCTTTTTATACCTAATAGTTATGTCTTCATAATGACCAGAGAGGGAAAACTTTTAATTTCGTTATAAAGTAAAAATGTATAATCGTTGAGCGCACGGACACGAATGGCAATGAATTAGAGGCAAAGCTTCTCAAAACGGTGGACTCGCTAAAAGACCAGCTCTCAAAATGCAATTGCCGGAACATACTATATATATTTGGCGTTAAATTATCAATTTGAGTAGCTAACACAGTCGGCGATTAGAAAAGAACTTTACGGAAAAACCTCAGTCACACTACAAAGATTCGTACTCATAACCATCGACGCTAAGTCCATTCGGGAGCTTAAGGTCTCAATGTATGTAAATATTAAAGCTAAGTTGCTAGAACAGTATTTATATTTTTTTACATATAATTATATATGTTTCACGAATCACATCATTTGTTTATACTAACCACAGAAACCATTCAAGTGATTTCATTGGAATTGTAAATGCGCATTGCTTGTACTAACTTGATAAATTTTAGACATGGCATATGATGTACAATTGACAGATCTTTAAATATGTAAGTATTCTAATATTATAGTTTTTATTATTTGAAGTTTTACGTGAAGGTCTACGTATATATCAATCAATAAGAAAGTTTAAAACCATTAATTACTACTATTAATAGCAGTTAATATTAGTAACTTATGTTTTATAAGTAGGTAATGACTCAATTGAGAAATGTTTGTGATAGTCTTAAAATCTATTTTTATTGACCCAGAAGGAAACAGTGAATATATGGTTTTTGTAATATTACTATAGAGCTCATATGTACAACCTGCCATTTTGTTTTTGTTGATAAATAATAAACATTTACACACACTCTCATAGTTTTATTTTACAAAAATTAGAATCTTAAGCATGGTTAATTTTACCGGATTTTATTATTATAGATGCTATTTTAAACTCTATTCTTTACCACAATATCAAGAGAATATGTTTTACGAGAACATTTATTTATTGAGTTAGAGAATCGAACATCCAAACAAATAGATAAAGTTTACTTGTCTTTGGTAGCCGGTTGAATTTTTATGTCGTATAATACTGCCTTTTATACCTATGATAACAAAATTATCGACAATATTTACAGTCGCGACGAGACGATTAACTGATTATCATACTTAAATGATCTCGTCTCTGGTTTTGATGTTCCGAAAGTAATGAGTCATTCCGATTTCGACAGTGTTGTGTGGCGCCTCGATCACTACCGGTACTTTTGTATACTAGCTGTTTCTGGCTGTTACTAAACTAAGAAACAAACGTTTTTTTTTTAATGGATGTGATAAAATAAAATTGTCAATATTGCTTCTCTTGATGTATTAGAAGGAATAAAATTATTACCTAATTGGGCTGTTGTAATTCATATAAGTGTACATGTAACACACTTAAACTATTATTACAACACTATTCATTAGGAATTTTGTTGTGGAGAAGTCACCCAAACAAACCGGGTGATCGCATAACATCGATTCCTAAAGCTGTCAGTTGAAAATAAAATAATGTATAACAGAATTCAAAGAATGGGATGGTGTATAAAGCCTATCGTGGACGTAGAAATGTTTGTGTTGGTCCAGAACATAAAGTGTTTTTTGAAACCGGTTAATTTTTATAACGCGCAACACTAATTTTCATTAGCTTATCAATTTGACAATAGTCCCAAAGAGGATGTAAATTTTATCATGTTCGTACGTTATAACCTATGGTTCGGCTGTCAGTATTTTTAGTGCTTGGATAATTTAATTTCTAATTACGAAGACTTAGTAAAATGGTGCGAAACTTTAAATATTTGCCAAAAAATGTGAGCGTTGGTGATTAAATCGTGCAATGTGATTGATACAAAAACTGCCTAATATGTCTTAATGTCGCGGCAAATTACGTCGATTCCGAAATATAAATAAGTGTTAATTTCTGTCATTAAAAAAAAAATGGATACGCCCGACTGTGATTGGAAAAAGAAAGTGGGATTTCCTATTAACTACGACTCGAGCCAAAGTTCGGATGACGAATTGTAAGTTTAGTTTTTATACTTTTATTATATATTATATTACTATTGTAAGGATCTACAATGCCTGACTGCACTATTTTTCTAGTTACCAAACAGCGTTTTATCTAATCGGTCACTCTACCAGAACTTCCATAAAGATTTTGTAGTACAATTTATATAATCCAATTTAAAAATATAACCACTACCTAAAACTGATGTTAAATAGGAGTTGTACATAAAATTGTAGATTCATGTTTTTATTATAAGTCAGTCTGTCGAAATAACTGCACTCCTATTACAGGTAATGTAAATAAAAAAACTAATTCTATTTTTTAATCCTAAACTGATTTTTCTAAATATTGCTGTGATAAAGTTGGATGTTTTTCCGTTTTTATGTTACAGTAGTCATGTGTCACTTGTTCTAAATCTTCATTCTACATTTATCTATAATATGTTAAAAAAGTATGATTAATTTTTTTTAAGACTACAGTAATTTTTTTAAATAGTTTATAGATTTAGAGTTCTGGCTACTATCTTACTTGATGTTAAGTGACGATATGGCCCAAGTTGGTAGGCTAAACCTGTGAAGGAACTGGTTCTCAAGTCCACCTGCCGGAACACACATATAATTATTTGGTGGCAGGTTTTCAACTTGAGGGTGGTAGCTATCCAGGCAGGCATCAAAAAAACCTTGCCATCTTGCAGATATATAAGTTTTACAGCTTTTATTATATAAAACTAAACTTCAATCAGTTTTAATCAACTGAATATTATTACATATTCTCATTTTCCATGCTCTAAAAATATTTATTCTTTGTAATTGCAGCATGGCACATGAAGTTTGTATTACTTTCATTACAAATTATTTGCACACATCAATTTATGTTTTTGTTATGCAATCCAAGAACCTAATATCTCTGTCAAATATTCCAAATCTATTTCTTTCAAAGAATTAAATACCAAAAGTCATTTATATTGAAAGTTAATAACTAGTTATATTAAAATTATTTACATTCATCTACATTATGAGAGTCATGCATGCTTGAACTAGTTCTAGATAACTAGAAAATTGTATGTCCATCAATCTATTATTGGATCAACAAAGAGTATGAAATGGGTATCTCATGCAGTTATTTTGCTATTGACCATAGTGTCACCTATCTCATTCAGGAATGGCAGTATAAAGTTTTTAAAAGGATGTGTGTTGTATCCAAACCTTAAATCTATTGGAAATAAATCAACATGTATTTTATGCAAGTTTTGTATATATTTATTATAGTCTTATTCAAATGTATTTGTTATCATACAGGGTAATTACCTTGTAACAGCTTAAGCATCCAAACATATCAATTTTAAACCTACTTAGTAAGAGTATGGGATTCCCACTACAATTGAGTAGTTCTATGGAATGTGATGCCTTGTATATAAATACAATCAGCAGTAATATATATAATTATAATAAATCTGAAAAAAGTTTGTTTTAACATACTAATCTTCAAAACAATTATTCAGATTATAAAAAATTCTTTGTCTTTTTATTTTTGGTAGACCAGTTATTGAGGAAGTTTTTAGAATATTTAATATCACACTACAACCAATAGGAACAAAGCTGTATTGAAAAAAGGTAATTAAATCCTTTTTAGTTACATTTGAATGAAGTCACGGGCACAGCTAGTGTATTTATATACAATAAACATTGTTTTGTAGTTAAACATTCAACTGAGTGTTTTAGCAATTAGTTATCACTGGGTATACTAATGCATCTGATATGAATAAGTATATATTAAATATTATTTATTGTTTCCTGATAACTGCAGGATACACATTTTTATTGACTGATAAAGTGATTATCATTGATTCTGAGAAATAACCTTTTTACCTAAATCTTAATATACATTTTTTATGCTTTTAACAATCTACATTATGTTTTAATAAATAATGCTCAAATTACTTTCTGGTCAATACTATTCTTAACATACCTTTTCAATGTACAACAATATTACAGCAACAAAATAGCTTTTTGATGCAATGAGGTTAATTAGATTCCAACTGAAAATCAGCACTTTAGCAGTTTATTGAAGTGTATGCTGAGTTTAGGTAATTTTTTGATGTTGTATGAGGCATTCGTTTGTACGACTGCACTTGTAATTATATTCATTACAATAGCTACTAATATTAATTTTCGTATTTTAATACATGTATATTCTACAGTATTGATCAATATGTAAATAAATGTCTATTGTTTTATATTTTTTAACAATAGCTGGTATAAGCTATATAGTAAGCTTGATGATATTTTTATTGTAAAATAATGAGATTGTTTTATTGTATTTTGTGTGTTATAACCTGAATAATACAGTAAAACCTATGTAAGACAATTTCAGAGGGACCCAACCAAAAACACACCTTAAGCTAGAAAGCATGTCATGAGGGATAAAAAATAAAATATATTATTTTATGTACTACTTTATAATTTAATATAAGTAGCTATTAAATTACACATTTATAAATTACATTAAACACATAGTGTATTTATAATTACGTTATTTAAAGTAATCACTTATTTTGGTACAACTGAACGATTTTGATCCAGATTTTCAACATAATTAAACTTTTGCAGTGTGTCTTCGATTTGATTCAAAGAAGCCACACAGTGTCTTAAATTTTTAGCTGCTGATAATGCCCAGGTTTTTGAGAATATTGGAGTTGACTTATCTTCGTCTTTATCATTATCACTTCGTGCATCTTTTTATGTGTTATTCACATTCTCAATAGGGTTTTCGATAGATTTAATTTCGTACAGTGTCACACTGTTATCAGGAAGAATATCCAGGTAACCCTGCAGTATCAAGAGTTATTCTTGTTCCAACACGACGTCAACCCCGTTATTTCTGGAACTATCTTTCTTGAAACAATTTTGAATGGTTTGAGGCTTAATTGTTTCCCACGCCGCTGCAATGTTTCGATTCGCACCATGCAGTCAAGGGTCATTTGCTGTCAGGTTCTTCCATTTCTTGAAGATAGCGATGTATTAGTCTTTTCCTGTAACCTTGTTTAAGGACCTTTATGATTCCGTGTGTCATCAGGTATAACGCGTATTAAACGGGATGAAGAATCGATTTATGCATATTAACAAATATCTGAAAAGATATCTCAAGGTACAGGGACAGGCGTAAAGTAGCGTATTGTGCAAGAAAACGTATTAAGCGTGATCGTATTAAGTGGCTTCTGCTGTATTACAAATAATAATGTGAGTTTGGTAACTTTTACACTTGAACTACTCAATTAATCATTATGAAATATTGCATACATGTTAATAGCGGTACAGAAAAGAGCATAGAGTAAGTTTCTTAAAAAAGGGACAGCTTCTGTGCTAGAAATAACTTATAGTAATGCCTCAAATAAGTTTTAGTAATGACACAAATGACTTTTAGTAATGACACCAATAAAGTTATGGTCACATCCATCAGTATTTAATTTGCCCTAGCTTGTTTGTATGTTACTTAAACTTGAATTCAAGTGGTGTCACCCACCTGAGTGATAAGATGTTATATATACAGTGTACACGGACACATCCTGTGTGCATGTTTTTATAATCTTTTTCCTCTTAAACACCTTGACTGATTTTGAGTACTAATTTGATCACCTGGACAGCATTCTAGGTTTAGTGGGTGGCACTGTTGCTAACCTCCAGAAGTTATTTACTATTTTTTTTTTTCATAATCTTTAACAGGAGACATATCGTCCTTCATTTTATGTCTAAATATTTCTGATTTGAAGTGTCTATTGACGCCTTTTGCAATAAAATTAACTCATATACCGTCACAGCAGGTGCTACGACGCTCCCTCAGATTACTAAGAAATTGTAAAGGAAGCTGTACTTTTTACTTCTCTGTTGTATAGATCGAGATATGCTTATATATTAGTGACGTTTGAACGGGCCCGCATAACCGATGATTGAACAAGTGTTGTAGATCTCTCAGTGCTCACCTCGATATAACTGAAAATATAAGTTGTGATTAAATTACAGTTCTGTGATGAAACCGCTAAAGTCCGACATCATTTGGTCCATCAGCGTGAAAATTGTCAGAGCAATTGTCAAATCCCAGATCACATTAGGGGTCGTTCAAGTATTACGTAACGCAATTTGGAGGGGTTCTGGTAAAACGTTACGTTATTTTATATTTATTTATATTACGATATTTTAAGAGTTTATTAGTAGAAAGGGATAGACCATAATTATGACTTAGATAATAATGGTCACTTGGGTGTTACGTAACGTTTGAGGAAGGGAGAATTGTAAATAAAAATGTTACGTCGCGTTACAAGGGGGTAATACTTGAACGGCCTTTTACCGATTTACCGGATAGTAGTTTAACCACAATGTCAAGCGGGGTTTCATGTCAGAATACTATTATAGAGTATATCGATATGCGCATGGCGATTTTTGGAATTAACACCCCTCCCTGTGCTGCATCCTTTAAAAACGATTGTCAACCGATTTCAGATTTTGTTTTTTTAAATATGTAAGTGTTCAAAAAGGTAATATAACCAGTTCGTGTTTCTTGCCGGATCTTCTCGACTGGCTTGTATTCGGTATCGGTGATAATTTTGACGTTTATAAGCGCCTTCTCAGGATCTAAACTGGATAAACCAATTTGATCTGATTTGGTCAATATAACATGTTTTAGTGAAACTACCTAAGTGTTTTTCTTCCACTACAATTTAATAAAACGAGAATTAGACATACCTTGTAAGTAAACAGGTGTATTTGTTTATGGAAATATCCTAGCTTCTAGAAACGTCTCTTCTTGTTATAAGTTATTGGCACTTTCCCATCGATATATACTATGTACTTTTGCATGAAGTTGATTTAAATGTTATTTCTGAACGCTATAGTGCGCTATAACAGATAGTTTCATAATAAATAACTAATAAATAAACACATCGCAAGTGTTTTATGGAACATATATTAATGATAAAAGTGTGCTGATATTGTAATAAATTAGTCAGAGAATTTCACTCTAGTATTGGAGAAATATCAGGCTGTTGACTACATTATAATGTAGCGTTTAAGATAACACTGTAATTGCATGAAATGATTATATGAGCAGAGTAATATTTGATTCGTTCGTGTTTTATCGGTACTTGTAATGCTCTTGATTGTGTTATCATAGCCTCGATTGTACTTATCACCCCTATCATAATGAACTCGTCAGATTCATTCCTAAATTATGATGAATATATTATGAAACCTAGTAAGGTTGATCCATGCACGAGTTCTACGGGGATGCGTACATTATTTTTACCCGGCTATGTTTCTCTTTATTTGGTCTACCAGCAGCTCCAGCTAGAGACACGAAGTAACGCGAAGGCATTCCCGGGTCCCTAGTGATGGGGAGGAATTGTTGTGTCTTTGTAATAGATATTTGTCGGTGTTTCTCACCCGATGTCTCACAGAACAATCTCTTAACTCGCTCTGTATAAAAAATGCTACATCTATCCCATCTACCTTTATCTACCTTTTGAGAGCCAGTCCTTCCACTAGGTTTAGTGTGACGATTTTGGGCCACATAGTCATTCGACTCGATACGACGTCACACAGCCGAGCGTAACGGTTCGGTCTTATTAACTACCCACGGAATAAAGTGCTCAGCTCGTCTAAACAAGTTTTCACTTTAATAGAAACAAACTAACTAATTTTTATAGGCCAATGGGATGGCATTTCAACAGTTTATGCTACATTTCATTACAAGTGCCCTGACTATTCATTTATGTTATTTTTACGCTATTATTAAGTACTCCAACAACATTAGATGAAATATGGCTTATATTTTTTTAGTATACTGCCAGCTATCGAGCTGAGAAATTTTTTTTTTCTTTGTAAAGTTAAGGTTTAGCGTTATGGCCATAATCACTCTAGATCTTAAGTGACGATACGGCCCAAGTTGGTAGACACGCTAAATCTGTGGTAGAACTGGCTCTCAGGTGCAGCTGCCGGAACACACCTGTTGGTAGTAGGCGGCAGATCTTCAACTTGAGGGTTGTTGTTAGCCAGGGGAGCATTAGAGAAAGCCCTACCACCATCCGTGCTATAGTTTCGTCCACTATCGACGTTTTGCTTCACCGAAAGCTCAAGTTCATTGTAGGTACTTGGGTTCGAACTCAAGTCCCTTGACATAAAGCCGTACATACTGCCACTAAGCTATCATCGCTTCTAAAATCACATTAAAATACGTCAAAACTCCTATTCCGGGGGAATCCATTTATTTTTATGGATTAAAAAGATTATATATGTTGATCTGTAGTATTAGTTATTAAAGTAGTAAGTTTCATCAAAATCTATCGAATAGTATGACAGTAAAGCGCGTTATAATTTAACAATTCAATATTTTAGGGCCTCTATAACAAAGTACATTCGGATTATCCTTTGTAAAAAAAATATTTACTGTAAATATTTGGCTTCGTTACAGTCTTATTATATGTATAAATTGAAAACTCAATATCGATTTCACCACATGTTTCAATAGTTGCCGATTGAATGAAAATTAGCAAACATACGCGATTTACGAAATATTCCTCGGTTTCTGCCGAGGTTAAAGCTGCGGAGATGAAATCGATTATCCATCGTTTTGTACAATTCAGACCCTACAACTTCCACTATTATCATTACTATAATTGCTTTCCGTTTCTTTTTTGTATATTTAATTAAAATGATTAAAACATAGGTCATATATAACTATGTTACTTTTTATGGAATATGAGGCAAACGAGCGCGTGTGTCACCTGATAGTAAGTGATCACCGCCGCTCATCGACACCCGGAACACCAAGGGCTCTCCCAGAGGCAATATTTTTTATTTATAAAACGTTAGGATTTCTCCGAGATAGTTTGTCAATAAGAGTTGAGATATATTAATATCTGAGATATATATAATATTTACTCCTTGTACAGTTGCCGTATAGAAGTGACGCCTCCGGACAGTATATTCCTTAAATTGTAAGAATGTCTGAATTCGTCTATACAACTATGAAATATGATACGGTATTAGAAGATCGTATGGTGGTAGGATTTTTCTAAAGGCCGCCTGGCTGGCAACCACTCTCAAGTTGAAAATCTGCTGCCAAATACCAATACGTGTGTTCCGGCAGCTGCACTTGAGAGCCAGTTCTTCCACAGGTTTAGCTTTTCTACCAACTCGGGCCGTATCTTCACTTAAGATCAGGTGAGATTACGACCATAACGCTAAACCTTAACTATATAAAAAATGATGAAAAAGATGTCGTCTGGTACCCTCGAGAGAACCGAGCTAGCCTTACTTCCGAAGCGTTATTCATCTAGTTAAGTTATATACTTTAAGTGAAATATCAAAAACTCAGCAGATCCCGGGTAAATCGAGACAACACCCAGTGAAGAACACGCCACATACATATAATAAAACTGTAACTAATCCAGCTCTGTATATTATGTACTTTTTGTAAATTATAACTAGGACTTTGTTATCGATACACAAAACTAAATATAATGAACGTGGAATTGTCTGTTTTCTTATACGCTGATCACTCCGAAACAATTGGAATGATTATGTTGAAAATTTGACACGTTAATGACAAATACAATGGACTTTTTGAGAGCCAGTACTTCCAATAAAGGCCTGCAAAATACCTGCGATTTCCCTGAAGTTGTGGGTATCCATGGGTGGGGGTGATCACTTACCGACATGAAACTGTTTTACTGGAATAGAGAATGTAAGTTAACATGTTATAGTAAATCATTGTCTAGGCGGATTTTAAGTTTTTTCTTATGTTCGATAGCCGAGAACATAACAATAATTATAAGGTACGCTTATCCCTTCACATTATTGGGGTGCTGAAAATAGCGTGTCAAAAATAAAATGTTTTGTGGTGCATCGGACTTTGGCGGTGCCGCAGGCTAAAGATGGTTTAAATTTTATCCCAATGCTTATATTTCTGGGCTATAGATACTTACTAGTTTGTTTTATCTGTACCTAATTATAATTAATTTTGTTAAAAGTCTGACACACATTAATTGATAAGCTAGACGCGCACTTCGCAAACCGTTAGTCACTCGGTTCAAGAAAACATTGTAAATATAACAATGTGATTGAACTTTAATTTGTATAGGTACATGAAAATGATAGTGTATTTATGAATTCGTTAAACTCCAACATTATTTGACCGATCTCTGTGGAAATCAGCATATCTATAAATTCGGGTTATTTTACACCCTTTATCAATCAAGAACGGCTAGTTCGATTCTAATAATCTCCGATTAGTTGGATTCTTCATTTCGAATGAGTGTATCAAACAAAAAGTATCTCGAAATCGATTGCTTGCACATGTTTACAAGTTAAATTGTTAACACAAACAATTCGTATACAATCACATATGTTCTTTGAAATATCTAAAAGCTGTATTTGTGGTGGTTCGGACAGCGGCTTACTTAGATCAGTAGCTGTTGATCACTGTCCAGGAAACTGTGCTGTGGGATAAAAGTTACTCAAGTAAAATGAGTTCAAAACGGATATTATCAACACTAACATACACGCTGGTAAATTAAAAGCGATAGAAGCATTGAAAAGTGGATTCAAATGAAGATGTTGCGACGCAGTTTGGAATACACGACAGTACAGTATCACTCATAATTAAAAATAAGCTAAACCCTTGAATAGAAAATCAAATAGATTTAGAAACCGCGAACTGATTAAAACAAAAAAATAATAATACTGAAATAAAACTAATTTAAACGGATTTTATCGCGGTTATTTATTGATATGATCCCGACGTTTCGAAAGCTAATTAGATTGAAATGAATAATATTCGCGTTAACATAAGAAATCATTATATAATAATACAGACTTTTTTCAGTAGACTAAACTTTAATTATAGTTTTATTTTTATATAACATTTGTGTTTATTTTATTTTACCATTTCTGGCACATTCTGGTAGAAATAGGAACTGTATATTAACTCATCAATCACTCTTTAGCATAAACTGTTGTTAAATTAAAAACTCTGTAACCTAAAATGTGTTGTGTTTCCCTTGGTTTTTCACTTAACGAGGTTCTACTGTATAATAAACAAATATATTTAGATAGGAAAGACGACTATTGAAGTGTGATTTGAACCATTCTTACAGAGTTTCTGCATAAGAATATAGTTCTTGAGGAGATAAATTTAGTATTCAAATAACTAAAAAAAACTAAGTTAGGTTGTTTGCTGTAGAACAAGTAAATTGCAATAAAATTAATTAAAAAGATCGTTTACTATCAGTACAGTACAATGTCAGTATTTAATATAAGTACTTTAACCTTATCACTAAGGCAAGACTTTACACTTGTTTGTGAGGTATTCGTCCGTCTACTCCATAGGTTCTCAAAGTGGGCGGTACTGTACTACCAGTGGGCGCTGAGGCTATTGAAAATACAAGTGATACTGGGCCAGACTAAAAAAAAAAATTGGTGGGCGGTGGATTTTCCTACAAATTCGTGTAAAAACTTAGATGAAGAGTTCCTGGGCATTTTTTCCCTAAAGTGGAAAGGGTACGCCAAAAAGTTTGAAAACACTGGTCTACTCCAATCCAGTTACTGTGTTCTATCATCCTGCAATTAAAAAAGCAAACTATACTGCTTAGCAATTGTTAATGTGAGTTAGGGACTTGGAGCCATTAAGCTTACGTTTCTTATTATGCATATATAATTATCATAACAGTATTTCTTGTTATATGATTAATATTTATATTTGTGATTAAAACACGATTGTCGTTTCTCTAGTGGCACCAACGGTGTGGTGATGAGAAATCCCCGCCAGTCGTCCAGGTTCCTGCTGGCGGACGGAGGTGACGGCGCTGAGGCGGACCTCCTGGGGTCCACGCCGCCTCGCTCCAGGATCAGGGATAAGGAGAAACGGAGGTAATAATACATATCATACAATGACTTAAAAGATTTTCTGTTATGTGATTGTATCGTCAGTAGGTTAAAATTGTCTCTGAAGTGTGTCTCTTAAAACGTGTCTGATCACGACACAAAACCCGCTTTGTTACGATACTGTAAAGCTCACTTGGTAACGGTAGTAATGATCTTTCAAATTGGGGATAAAATAAGAAATCACAATATAGAACTGTTGCCCATTTGTTCGATTACTTCCATATCATCATCCCTTATTATTAAGTAGATTAGTTGTTCTATACAAATGACAAACACTTTAAATATGGATTACATTTGTTGTTAAAGCCAAATTCATAAACATGGAAAATCTGTAAGATGTTTTACTATCGCACGTGACCCTTGTATAATCGGACATAAACTGGCTCCCAATAAATAAAGGTAAAAAAATATACATACACGTTTTATTTAAATCACATTAATTCATAAAAATAAATGCATATTCTTTTGTGACAGAACTTATGACCAGACCAAGTAAATTGAATTCCGGAATTGTTTCTTACAATTGTTATTGTCCTCACGACACCGATGACTAACGGCCATACGGACATAACGTGATAACAGTGTCGAGTGAATGCGTTCGTCATAAATAACTAGTTCCGCAGATTATACCATGTAAAATAGCAATAACTTTGAGAGCGCGATAACGTTATCTGTCGGTGAATTGTCGCACTGATACTGAGCCGCTCAGTGGAACGGCCGGCGTTACTACGTCCCAAGTTATTTTTTTTTTTCCAAGCAAATTCTTTAAATCTATCTAAATTATGAACTTTTATGTAACCTTTTTTCTCTAGGTATATGATGTTTCCTTATTTAATCATTATCTCATCAGTGAATTTTAAATAGTCCTCTTCTAGTCCGCCTGTCATATATTGGCAAAAGGACGTAAGTGTATTTTTCCGTATGTTAATAAAGAGATATAAAAAAAAACAGACAGATTTAAAAATTTATCAAGACGAAGATAAAATAATATTAAATACAACCTAGCTTATTAAATAGAAGGTATTGGAACGGTGCATACAGTGCTTACGTCGATACTGAATGCGATTGATGCGTAGCTCTTTCAAGTAACGCTCATGACGCGTTGACTACGTTTATCGATTTTACCCTAACGTGAGTTACATAGTGGAGTCTTTTACCTTGTACCAATCGACACTATTGACACCAGACACCAGGTCTCAGGTGGATCTTACACGTTTAGTACAATTAATAAAACCATATCGTAAAACATGGAACAGGAACACATAATAACATTAGGAAGATAAAGTGTAGTTGATACTCAGAAAACTACTTCGAATGTTTTGGTCCGGTTCGATTTGGCGGCGCTGGCGACGGCTTACGACACCGTTATCTGATAACACCGGGGGATAATGATCAAATTAACTTATAACTTTGTGTTTATATAATTAGATGTTTCTATGCCGATAAAACAATACTAACAATAATGATTTCTTATGTTTACGCAAATGTTATTTATCGAAATAAAACTAATTTAAACATCAAAAACAAAAAACATCCAAATTTCAATAGAGAAGATGGTTGGAAGCTAGTACAAGCCTGGGATCCGATTATATATTTAATTAAATCGCAGCCCAAAAGACGAATTTCCAGACCTCAAGACACTGTGAGCTCTTTCTGCGTAGATCGGAACACTATCAATAACAAAAATTAAATTGAAGGTGGACACAGTAACATGAAATTTTCTGGACAACCTACACCTCAGTCCGCCCCGTGACCGCGAAGGCTGTAAAGCTTTCGAAACGTCGGGATCAAAATTAATAAATAACCGCGATAAAATCCGTATAAATTAGTTTTATTTCGATGAATAATAACAATAATTTATAAATATCCTTGTAGTGGGTGAACGGTGTTCCCTGAGATAGGCTTTAATTCCTTAGTAAACTCTTCGGACTGCGGTTTGAAATGTAGGTCATTGAAATGAAACGTCATTAGACGCGCCGAGCACTTTATATTGTGGGTATTGAATGAGAGTGAGCTGAATGGCTCCGCTATGTAACGCCGTTTGGATAAAGTTTGCTCGAGTCAACTAAGAGAGCGAGAGGGATATATTTAACGCGTCACTACTATACTCGCTCGGCGAGCGTTTCATGTGAGAGTATAATGCTTCAGTTGCATTCAGTATAGTAATGAACGGAATATGTGCCTTGCCAAATGTGACTTATTTAATACGTTGTATTTCGTGTTAGTAACCTCGTTTTCACTTCTGTTATTTGGTTTTTGGTACACCCTTTTTTCCCTAAATTATATATGTGTGGTGGCGTCTGCTATGACGTCATATGCGCCTTTTCTACAACAGGCTTTTGCATGAACAGAACGTTCGGCTGTATTCACGGAAGTATTATTACGATGTCACGATCTGAAGCAACAGTTTATTATTGACATTTGCTATTATGTGACGTAGTTACTGCGTTTGTCTATACATCATCAGCCACGTGAAGTAGCGGCATCAACTTTCAGTCATCTTTCTAAATGAAAATATAATTAAAATACTTAGAAACCTCTGCTAGTCGAATTTCTGGGTAGACGCCACAATGCCGGGTATCGGAAAGTTACTTTTCATACCCTCGGGGCCGAAAGACTATCGGTAAACGGTTTTCTCCGGATAAAAAAGGGCAGACGCCACGAAATATGAACTATAAAGTGTCCAACCTATAAAGGATTTCGACTTAAGCGGCTTTTATAAGGAAATTTGGGATTTTTGGTTAAGATTCATTGTTACTAATTTTGAGTTCGGTGAAATAAATAAAAATTCAGATACACAGGCGTTACATAGAATTAGTAATACTATTGTATACTCTTTTGTTGTTTTCTATGAAACAATAAGGTACGTTGATGGAAAATTCTTAAAACCGTTAACGTATTATCTTCGAATTATAGACGTAATTACTTTAAATCAAACATCGCTATGTTCGAGATACAGAAGTTCAATATTTAACTTTCCGGGTAGATATGTACCGAAACTGCTTGTAGGGACTCACTAAACATATCGACCTATACAGGGCCTAAATTTCAACTAGTGGAGATTTTCTGGCTTGAAAGGATGGGAACAGAACATTCTTTTTATTTATTTATTAATTTAAAGGCCGTCAACAGCCGCACAATATCTAAATTTTTAATATAAACTTCACATCTCGGTGTAATATTGTGCAGCTATTTTAAGACGTTTCTATATTATATACATATATACTATATTATATTGTAATATAGTACAATTGGCTAAAATATAGTAAAAAAAGGGTGGAGAACCCTATGAGTGGTAGTCAGAATCCTTTTGCGCCCTCACCCGAGAATTGCGGTCAAAATAAGTTGTTTAGACATTCTTGCACAGATTCTACAAGAATCACATCAAGTGATAAAAATAGCGGAATTCATGAGTGACGAGTAATTAGATAGTGGCTGTGAGCCGTTCGCTCATTCCGATTAACTAAACGACGCTGACGCGACTCGTAGACGTGTTCTCTACAGATCTGCGCGTACCTGTCACGGAAGATAATTGTGTAAATAATTTATAAATAAATGCATAATTTATTTAAATGTATATTTGTCAACAATACAAACGACTCTAAACATTATCAGTTGTTCGCCGAATGATGACCGATATTGACGAAATACTAGCGAAATCTCATATTTTACAATGTTTTTATTAATTCGCTTTCTTGTAATGCTGTCCGGATGGAATTTTGTAATTGGTTTTAAACTAACTCTCCGATGAGTTAGATTTTTGAAATCTGTTTCAAGATAACTCAGAAGTGGGTGCCAATGCATGAAAATGTGAAATATTGATTCGTTTGTTTTTTTGATAAAACATTATGATCTATTTTTATCTAAAATTCTCGTACAGCTTATGTTTAACAAGGTTACAAAATATTTCACAGAAGTAACATTTTGCTAAAGTATAATTTTGAGATTATTCACAAGGAACTCAGTGGGGGGTTTATTAACGTCTACGAAATATGTTTGATTTATTTATCTAATGTAATGGAATCTTTGTTGAAAATAATATTGTGAAAAGAATACAATATTACTTAGGTAACAAATACATACGATTCCAACACTAATCGTTTGTAATAAACGTTTCTACTCTGTTAACTTTTTAGCGGTTTAAACGTGCAAAATATGTGGCTTTAATTTGCATAGAAGCCCCGGGACCGGTCCTGTTCTGAGGCAATATATTACAAAGTTCAATGCTCTGTTAGCAAAATATTAAATTACTAATTTGCTTATATATATTCTCGGCGATTAATGTTTAACTAATATTCTTTGATAAATATGGATAACGCTACATCCTTTTTGTCAAACTGACACCTGTCTAGATGCAATTTAAAAAGATTTCGTCGATCCTACATTTACGACTAGTTTATTGACTAAATTTTCCAACCAAGTTTTGACCAAGACTAGAAGAAATTATTAGACGAATGAAATATAACCTTTCAAATTATTTGCTTACGTTGGAATATAATTATGTTTACAGAACCATAATCGATTCCGGAACGAGTTTGCAGCGACTAATCCGCGAGAAGAAAGACGTCGTTGACTCCGCCGCGACAGAATATGCATCTGCAGGTTTGCACTGTTAATATTATAGATTTTTTAATTACATTTGTCGTCGGGGTATAATATAAGAAATTTATAAGGAGGCACCACTAGCTGTTGCCCTCGACTTTGTACCCACTTTACTCTCCAACAGGGCGTAATAGTAATATCCTGTCTTTTTGAGCATCTACGGTATAAAAGGAATATGCATGTTAATTTTTAAATCCAATGGCTCATGAAGTTCTGGTAATGAGTGATTGAAAGTTCCTATATATCATAATTGTTATCGAAGATTTAAAGAAATTCTTATAAGGGAAAAATTACTGATTCGAATTTTTTTTGTAACTGTTAGCAGTAGAGATTGTTTATAGCTAGTAAACAAAAGAATAAAAAACTACAAATAGATAAGAAAATGTTACCTGTAGAACTATTTTTTCTTTGCCTTTTTATATATAGGTAGCTATGAATAACCTATTCTAATGACAAGTCGGTTTTCTATTTTCCTTAAGTGTTGAATTAAAACAGTAAATATCACCATATTTAGCAATTATTATTATCATCTGAGGCCACTGATTTTAATGATCTATAATTTTTTGGATTCGCTTCCAGCTAGAAAATCAGAACACAGTGTTTAGTATTCAATTTATTACCTTAATAAAAGCCTAAATTAAGTGTAGCTTAAAGTTACTACGATATTGTTAGGCGGTACAAAGTCGACTAGTAAATATAATAAAGATAAATGAAAAGAGAGAAAAGAATAATAAGATGGTATATAGTCAGTAGCTGTTAAACTTTCACATCTCCGCTGACCTCCTCGGTTTACCTTGGCATTGCCATTGATGGCAGCGGTACGAGGCACTCGGTTGAATGTCAAGGCAGTAATTTGACACTAAGTATTCTCATTAGCTTGCAGTTTAAATACAGCTGAGATTTCGTATTTTTCTAATTAACTCGAGCTCGTTGTACCAGTCTGGGCCGAGACCATCGTACAGGTGACGGTGAACTTGTCATAGTGACTGTACTTTAGTTGGAAGTCTTTCGGAATCTATCTGGCGACGTCATCTGCTGGATTAATACAGTGCACAGTGTTGTCACTTTGACGTTATGCGATAAATGAATTAATTTATTGGTGAGAATTAAAAATGAAGTATAACTTTAAAATAATGAGGCGTGTAATCCTATTTTAAAACTGTTGAAGTAGGTGTTATTGTCTGAGAATTACCTGTGGTCGTGCAAGTAATGAAGTGTTGACAGAACATTAATATTAATACTTATTATGTTTAATAGGTTTAGCGTATTGTCCACAATCTTACCTGATGTTAATTGTTGATGTGACCCGAAATAGTGAACCGTTAAACCTAGTGCATGGACTGGTTCTCAAGTGCAACTGTAGGTATTTGGCGGCATATTTTCAACTTGTGTGTGGTATTTAACGTCATTAGGTGTGTCACGGTTTTATCTATAGTTTTGTGAGGATGTGCCGTGACAGACAGAGAGTAGGTAGGTGATTCCGGAAGGGCCGAAAAAGCCCAGATGATTACTCCCGCCGGATACCAGAAGAAATGTGAAGCTAGTTTCTGATTTTTTGTTTGGTTGTTGTAGAGTCTTTATTGTATTTGACCTAACGAACTCTACACGCCCCTCTCGTAGTTTCCGCGACGTATTATGGTATGCATTTTATTATATTTATTTTTAATACTTAAAATTTAGCATTATGGCCATAATGTCACCTGATCTTAAGTGACGATACGGCCCAAGTTGGTAGATACGCTAAACCTGTGGCTCTCAAGTGCAGCTGCCAGAACACACCTATTGATATTTGACGGCAGGTTTACAACTTGAGAGTGGTAGCTACCCAGGCGGGCATTAGAAAAAGCCCTACCACCATTATATGGTTTCCTCACGATGTTTTACTTTACCGAAAGCTCAAGCTCATTGTAGGTGCTTGAATTCGAACTCACGCCCCTTGACGCGAAGTCGTACACACTACCACTGAGCTATCATCGCTTCAAGATTTTCAATGTATTTTTAAAAATAATAACAAAAAAGATGATATTTAACCAGTCGGGTATTGCAAGCTAGAATCCTCGTAGCCCCAGCAAGGCGACAGATGGCCGTGGGGTTTAGTGGGTGAGTCCCGCATATTCTTCACAATCCTCTGGGAATCCTCTATACGTAAATTTATTTGCCCACGTTAGAAAGGCGGGTACAAAAATGCCATACCGCTATGCTATAGCTTGCCTTGTCTGGGCACTCGCGGCTTTGATTTCAAAATGCTATGACTAATAATGGAACAACATTGCCATGGTATGACAGAGGCTGAATTTGCAGTATAAGTATATTGTTTGTTCGGATATCAGGAGGCGAGCGACTGAAGAAACGCTCCAGCCTGAAGTTGCTCCGCGCCAAGGAGAGGGATTGGAAGCAGGAGATGGATCAGCGGGAGATGAAGGCGGACTCTCTGCCGTCGCCGAACCCGGCGGCCGCTGTGCCTACACTTGTGAGTTATGTATGTCCTTTCACATTGTCACTATCTAATGTTATAAATTTAGCAGTATTTTTTAAACGCCGAAGACATATGGGAAATGTCGGTAATGATTGTCAATATTTCATCACATTTGGCTAACATATTTAATCGGTTTATAGCAAAAGGAACTTTCCCGAATTTAAAGAAAATAAGCAAAGTGATACCTTTTTGTAAATCAGACTGTAGAAGTAGTCTTGGAAACTACAGATCTATTTCTATACTTCCATCGTAAAGTAAAATTCTCGAGAATATTATTCTGAAACAATTATTAGAATATTTCAAAGTTCAAAAGTGTCTGGATGTTCGACAGTTTGCTTTTACGAAATCAAAATCTACTACTGACGATGGTGCAACGTTCATAAGTGATATATTTGGGGGCCTTGGAAGAGTCGCAGGATGCAATGGGTGTGTCCTATGATCTGTCTAAGGCTTTTGCCTAGGTTGACCGTAGGAACCTTATTCTTAAAATAAATCACTGTGGTGTTTGTGGAGCTTCGCTCGACCTTAGCTTTTAGTCTCATATTTAAAATAACGTTGTCAGAAAATCAGCATACATGAAGCAACCTCTGCGGGATCGGTAGCACGAACTGGCGTTCCGCAAGGATCTGTCTTAGGGCCCTTTTTGTTTCTAATATATATATATTAATGTACTATTGGTTCGTAACTGCGCTAACTTGGTTCTTTTTGCAGACGACACTTTAATTATATTCAAAGTGGATAGGAGAGATTCAGAGGTTAGGTATATAAATAAAACTTTAAATAAAATTTCTCATAGGTTCGCATTAAACAATTTATTGCGTAATGCACACAACATTAAATGCATTAGATTAACATTGCCTAATATTCCTCGGGTTAATACTAGAATCAAGATCGAAGGAAATTCAGTAGTAGGCTTAGTTAATAACACTGTGTGTACTTGATTCAGAATTACTATGCCGTTCTCACATTAAAAAAATAGTGAGAAGACTAAGTTCTGTTGCATTCGCTGTTCGCAAGATTCGTTAGCTGATAGATATTGCCACTGCTAGATTGGTTTACTTCGCTTACTTCTATAGCTTAATGTCTTATGGTATTATGCTGTGGGCGACAGCAGTCCCTATGTGGACACCGTATTTATATTACAAAAATGAGCATCTTACAAAATGAAACCTCGCGAATCATTAAAGGCTAAGTTTCCGAAATTCGGTATCTTAACTCTGCCCTCCCAATACATTATTGATAATTTAATGTATGTACGCAAAAAACTTGTCTAAGCTGAGTTGTATAAAAGACCAGCATGACTTAAATACCAGAAATCGTGACAAACTGGTCACCCCATATTTTACAGTCGGTAAAAGTTTTATACGTTATAGTGTTAGGTTTTATAACAAAGTCAAAATGTCAAGCTGGTTTTAATGTCAGAGGGCTGTTACAGAGTGGATCAATATGTGAACGAACGCCCCTTTCTATGCATGCGCTAAACCTATTGTGAATATATTTAAATTTGTATGATTAATAAAAATAAGTAAATCGAGTTTCTTGCCGATTCTTGTCAATAACTGGATTATTTTTCGAACCTGTAGTAGTTTTGACGTTCATAAGCGCCTTCCCGGTGCCTAAATTGAATAAAGATTTTTTTTTATTTTCATTGTTTGATGATTATGATGAAAGAATTATTTAAGTATTTTTAAAATGGACCGAGATAAAATAATCATGTTAAAGCAATTATAACTCAGTGGTAGCGTGTACTGATGCTGCATTAAAGGACGAAAGTTCGAATCCCTGCAATTAGCTTGAGCTTTCGGTGGAAGAAAACATCGTGATAAGACGTTAGTTACCACCCTCAAGTTGTAAATCGGCCGCCAAATACCTGTAAGGTGTGTTCCGGCAGATGCACTTGAGAGCCAGTTCCTCCAGAAATTTAGAGTATTCACCAGATTTAGTTATCGTCACTTAACATAAGGTGAGATTGTAGCCATAACGCTAAAACATATAAACTATAAAAAAATGTCAGGTTTGATTGTAATCACCGTACGTAGCTGTCTTTCAATAATTGCTGCCGTAAAGAGAAAACAAATAGACAAACAAACAAACAAACGTTTATTATGGAATGTCAATGTCACTTTGACATGTGTCATCCCATATACACTTCGTTTTATTTTCACGTTAGCAATTGTTGGAGGACAACTGTACTGGGGGGGCACTGTTGTAACATTTGTTATAGTGGCATGTTTATCGTGTATTGAATAAGGTGATGTGTATTTAGTAATCGAGAAAGTGGTAGAGATTAGTATTGGTTTTGATCATGACCACCATATAGATGGGATAAACTCCTCATGGGTTTTTTTAACGTAACGTTATCAGTTAACATAGTCGTATGTCGAGATACCGAAAGGCTGGCATGACGGATATTGTTAATTTCTCGCCATTTGCCCAATTGTATATATCAATCTATAAGTATAAGGGAATCATTCTTTTGACGGCCAACTACGTCTAAATTATTGAAATTATTTGAGTGGGATTAAGATCATTTAAAGAGGAATCTTGTGGATGGTTTTAGAGTACATACTTTTGGATTCCATTGACCTTTAATCTTTTTTTTTTCCTTTTAAATTGTGTGTAGTACCTAGCGATCGTTTATTGTTCTGCATAATATAAATGGATTTGGATATAGTCAGTTCTCTGATAACAGGTGGAGTCATGTAACAGATTCATGTCGCTGCGGTCGACGAAGTGCCGCGAGCTGACCGACCCCGAGCGAGTGCCGGAGCCCGAGGTGGAGGAGCGGTGGCGCCCGGAGCGGCAGGAGGAGCTGCCCGCGAGCCGCGTCACCTTCCACAAGACCTTCAGCATGCTCATCAACATGGGGAACATCGACAAGAGCTGCAGGAGGACCGTGAGTGCATCACCTACACCAGCTGTGGTGGGTGGCTTCTGGTGCTTGCCCAGCGGTGATTGACTCGTGTGTTTGCAGATAAGCCGGGAGGAGCAGGTCTGGCAGAACGAGCTGAAGGATCTGATCTGGTTGGAGATCAAGGCGAAGGTGGCAGGGCGGACGCTGGCGCAGCAGGACGCGTTCCTGTGCGCGCAGCGAGCTATGGTGCCAACACTCATCAAGAACATTATCGACTATAGGTCACTATATTCCTTATTGTCTAAATACATTACTGCTATATATATATATATATATAAACTGGTCTCCGCTATAGACTGCATGAGCATTGCGAAAGCGGTCTGTGGTGTCTACCAATCAGTTTCTTGTGTGGTCGTTTTAGCAATTTTTTTTCTGTTGTTTCGAACCAGGCTGACGCTACTTACCCCTCTCGTATCTCGCTTCGCTCATTTTACATTAAGGTAAAAAATGTGGTATAAATCAGTGTTAGTCACCGAACGAGAAGTATCGACACCGACTGTTCTCAGAATATCGCAGCTTAGACACTCCAATATAATATATACTAAGATAATAATCAAAATATTATAGGTTAGGTCGCACTCACAATAAAAGCAATTCATCAGTACTTAATATATTCGAATTTGTCAACAGTATCATCCTTCTTTTGGAGACAACTCGGTATTTCATTATTCAATATCTAAACCTTATTAAAATATTCAACTATATAATTTTATTAAATATATATGCTTAATGCAATCAAGTGCATATATGATATGTGTTCATTTAAAAAAAAAAAATGCATTGTATTGATTGTACATAGAAAAATAAAAGAGGGTTTAGCCGGTTATCACATGGTGCAGTAGAATAAAACAAAGAAAGGATTTTAAAATAATGTTGTAAACTGTGTAAAAATGATGGATAATAAAAGAACATATTTAACATTACAGGTTTGTGAATAACAATCCGTGTAAGAACGTGTTGAAGAAGCTAAAAACCGTACAGGGCTCCAGAGAGGATCTGGACTCGAACGATGGTGACAGAGTCGATCTTGAAGATGGTAAATATTGTTCGGACTACATTCCATTTAGCGTTTTTAATGCACAAAATGTGCTTCCAGTCCTCCCACATGACGACCATAGTTGTAGTGGTCGCTGCCGATACGTCACACCTATATACGTCATTTTAGTTGACCCAATTAATGTAACATTTGCTATTGAAGGTTGTGACCAATGTTATAATAAATGAGGTTTTAGAGGTAGGCAGCGGCTTGGCTGTGCCCCTGGCATTGCCGAAGTCCATGAGCGGCGATGACCGCTTACCATCAGGCGGGCCGTTTGCTCGTCTGCCTATCAAGACAATAAAAAAAAAAGTATTTTTAGTTAAGCTGGTTTTGATGTCAAAAGTCTATGACAGTGTGGATCAATGTTTAGTAGATGGCGATGTATTAACCTTTCTGTGCATTCACTGAAATGCTACAACCGGATGGAGTGTCCCGGCAGTTAGTTGGGTAATGTGTAGCGTGCGGGGTGGAGGCGGAGGTGGAGGCGGAGGCGGAGGCGGATGCGGAGGCGGAGGCGAGTGCGTGCGCGGCGCTGCAGTGCGGCGCGTGCGCGGGCGCGGTGGGTCGCGGCATGCGCGAGGTGGCGGCGCTGCTCGACGCCTTCCACGCGGCGGAGGCGCTCTACCCGTCCAGCAAGGCCATCACCAACGAGCACCCGCTCCTCGCCACGCAACTCTTCAAGAACCGGATGAAGGTACC
The DNA here is from genome assembly GCA_039707435.1 of Actias luna. Taxonomy (NCBI): domain Eukaryota; kingdom Metazoa; phylum Arthropoda; class Insecta; order Lepidoptera; family Saturniidae; genus Actias; species Actias luna. The sequence continues at coordinate 17,222,017 of JAZHAC010000022.1, read as the reverse complement.
GCCTCGACACCTACTCCCCCCTCCTCGCCCCCATACACACACACACGCACGGTACACCTAACGTAAATATAACAGACTTTATAAAAACAATAATACCATCGATATATTTGGCAACTCACTTGTTTCATTTAAAAATATGTTACACAATCTGTTTACTAGATAAGGTTTTGCATGAATAATTTAGATTTAGAAATATATATATTTTTCTTTTTTAATTTTACATTAATTTGGAAATCACTCATGATACATTATTTGCTTTCTCAATCATGATTTCACTTGTTTCCATATTTATGTTTGTTAAACTTTTAGACTTAAATTTGTTTCATATTTATCTGTGAAAGTTATGCATGTCTATAACTATTGTACCGGCATTGGAATCGTTATTCGTTATGTTTTGTATATTAACTTTATATCTGTGCAATATTGACTTGCTATATATAAATAAATAAATAAAAATAAATAACAGATCAAGACTGCGACGACTCTTCTTCCCTCTAAATGACAATAACTTACTTTATTCCCAGGCGATGTGCTTGTGGCTGAACACGGCACTGAACATGCGGCTGAAGATCGTCGGCATGCGGCGGCTGCTGCGCTCCATGAGACTCAAGAACGAGAGCCGAGGCTCCTCCTCCAACAGCGTCGCCAGCACCGCCAGCATCAGCACCGCCCCGGACACCACCAGGTCACACCTCACCACCTACTTGATCTATTTATATAAACATCCCCATGCTATATATTTCCATCTAGAATTATATATATATTACACAGTTAGTATTGATTGGCTATCAGTATGTTTTCAAGGTTAAGGAATATTAGTAAGTCCAAAATAACAAAATAATCACTTTTATAATTATTTCAAAACAAACACAGCTTTCTGTCAAAATAGAAGAATTAATATTAATTTAATTTATTTCAAGAAATCATAACTCATTTAAATTATTCTTATATTGTTTTTTATTGAAACAAAAGGGACAAATATAGTTTTTTTTTTTTTTGGCTTATTTTTTAAATATCTTATTTAACCAAAATATGACACAAACGTAGGGCCCTGTATAACACTTTGTCATAGTGCGTGTCCATAATTAAAAGCACCTCTCTACCTGACATTATTCACACACAAAAGTTATGAAACTGAAAACTTAAATAGTTGTGGTAGTGTGCATGTTACATATTACATACATTATAGTTACACATAATTCAAACTTAAATATGCTATTGCGGCTACTACTGCTGAACAATGTATATAGTTGTGCATCGAAATCCCAGTATTCACAAGATTTATAATTCTCTCCCACCCTCTCTTCTTCACATCCACTCTCCAGTCTTATTAAAGGGTAATAGAAATAGTAATACATTTGTTGGCCACAGGCACTTGTCTGAGAGGCAGCGGGTCACCCAAGTCCAGTTTAGCATCAGCAAGACCCCCACAGAGTCCAGCGGCAGCGATCTCTCCGCGAACTCGGACGCCGGGGACCAGGGCGGCCAGGACTCGGAGACCAGCGACGCCGGCAGCAGGAGGGAGGACGATGCCGTCGACAGTGGACTCGACAGCATGAGTAACTATTAACTAATTATCATCCTGTTGGTCTTTCCCCAAATTTTTGGAAGCCAGTGCAATATGTTTTCTTCTCTCATGTTTCTCTTTTTATGAAATTTTCGTTTTTTTACCTTTTTTAACATATATTACACTAATATAATTGCTGTGTTTCTGCTGGATATTAATAGTGGTCTAAGATTGACTAAAGACGGGGATACATTGAGCCAGAGGTTCCCAAAGAAGGTGCCGTACAGGGTAAAGAAGGGCGCCGTGAATCGATTTTTTTTTCCATTCCCGTACCATTGTATCTCTCTATTTTGACCAGCTAGATAGGTGAGGTTAGGTTAAATAGTAAACATGTATGTGCACCGTGAACTAAAAAAGATTGGGAACCTCTGCACTGAGCCTAGTTAGGGGGCTGGTTTTCAAGTGCACCTGCCGGAATACGTGTAGGTGTTATCGTAAGTTTGCGTGGTAGGTGCTAAGCAGACTGGAGCCAGTACAGGTTGTCGTGATGCAGGACAGTCGCAGCGCGGACTCGCGACGCCGGAGATAGTGGTGTCGGAGAGCGCGTACAGCTCGCAGGACAGTAGCAGTAGCGGTGGCGGCGCTCACAGCGCGAGCTGCCTCTCGGTGGCGGCGGCGGGCGGCTGCTGCAGCTACGAGGACGTGTTCGAGCTCGGCGACCTGAGCGACCTCACGCACCTGCGCCTGCTCGGCCGCACCCCCGTCTCGCTCTACAGGTACACCCGCTACCGACACCGACACTACCTCTACCACCACCACCTGTACCGCCACCACCGCTACCACCATCGACACTACCGCTACTATCACAGCCATTACTTCTACCACCACCGACACTACCGCTACTATCACCGCCATTACTTCTACCGCTACTATCACCGCCATTACCTCTACCGCCACCGACACTACCGCTACTATCACCACCATTACCTCTACAGCCACCGACACTACCGTTACTATCACGACTGTCACTACATTGTTCTACTATAGGCAAATTTATAAAATTCTATTAAATCTACATCTAGATAGACAGATTTGTATTTAGAGACTAATAGATATATAGTTTTAACACAGCGCAGGATACGAATTTGTAGTCAGTTAGTGCGGACGTTTTAGTTCCAAATATATGTATGCACATCTATTGCTGTTACACCTGATTTCGATTATAAGTAACCATTAGGCAATAATCAAGACATTGGTTTAATGCAAGGAATTATACTATGAAAGAAAATCCCCAATGTATTGTCATTTATATATATGTATGCTGTCTTAGTGTGTTTGTATATTCTGTCTTCCTCAGCAGTTGGTAACCCAATATGAACAATTCCTAAAATTGAAGGTTTTTCTTGAGTCGCACAGCATCAGCTAGTACTGTATATACTCAATGTAATAAATGCAATAATTTGCTAAGTTTTGAGCGTCGGTTCCAGGGAGCATCATTGTGAGATCCTGAAGACCCAAGGAGTGCGTCGCTGCATGATGTACTTGAACAAGATGAGACAGGACGTGCTGGATAAGGCTTTTCTAACTCTAGAGAAACCCGACGTAAGTACTTCAATCCTCGACTATGTGTCGAATTAAAGCAGATTATTTCAATTGTTCTAATCATTATATCCATACCATAGAGCGCTTGGTGCAACCTCATCCGTATTCCGTACAGGACACGGTTGGTATGCTGAATTTAAATACCGATGTAGATGGTTTGAATTCAACATACCATTGAGAAGACCGCCTATTAAGAAGACACAAGGTTCCACCGATGACCTCACCACTCTTACTAATGATGTTTAAAATGGTTTATAGAACTATATATTCAATTATATAAATATATAGAATAGGCTATTTGGCCATACGATTAAATAAATAAATCATTATATCAGCAAACACATATATCAGAAGTGGGAGTATAATAGTCATTAATTAAGTGTAAAAGAAAGAGATAAAACTAGACTCAATATAAGTAACTTATCCTTTTGTTAAATGGGTCTCAATAAGGAGGGAGAAAGGCAATGTTTTTTATTTGCTCTTAGTGAGTGAATCTGTTTGAGATCCTGGAGAGATCAAAGAATCTTATCACCCCGACTGTCAAACAGACAGCAGCAAAATTTTGCTGAGATATATGATATGTATATAACATGTATACAGGTACTACAATGTGGCGAACGGACGCAAGATGATCCTGTGGAAGTGTTCGCCGAGGAAGACAAGACGCCGGAGAGTGTTCATACTGAAAACATCAAGAAAGAGCAAGAATTAAGAAGGTGATAATAGTTATTTTATGATTTAAAAGTATTTGCTATTTATATTGCGTTAGATATTGTCTGCGCTAAATTTAAATTTGAATTTAAGTATATAGTTTACTAGTTTTGTCTATGATTAAATTTGTATGAACAGTTGATTTGTATCTGATTTTTATAGCTAGTATATGCGAGTTGGTAATAAATAGGGAAAACGTTATATTGCCTAGATACGGATGTTGGTCTGAGGAGTGCATCTCGATGCGGCTGCCCTCGTACCGGTCCCACTTCCTGCTGCTGAGCAGCATCTGCCTGGAGGCGGTGCACGACTACCTCGCCTTCAGGCTCGAGAGCCGGCCTGACCATCCTTCGTGCCTCACCGTCAAGCAGGTTCGTTTCTCCTCTCTATTTGATCAATTTAATGTTAACTCACTAGATCTCGTCAGATTCATATTAAATCTCTCGCTCTCGCTAATTAACATTTTGTGTCGTTATCTGCGATTGATATTGATTTCAGTAAGGGACCCTCGCCGTAACTGAAATAGCTCTGCTTTGTCGTTTGATTACTGAATACAGGTATAGGCCCCTTACTTATATTGTGATAGTTGCTATTCGTTAAAAAGCCTAGCTGATGTTCGACCACTTGGGCACCCTTGAGTTAGTTTCCTTTAGCACTTGACCAGAAGTTCGGTGAATGTAATGTAGTCAAATCGGTAAGTAAATGTTTTTTGTGTGACTGTGTGTCTTAACTTGAGCTGTTTGTGTGTGTACTACAAAAATAAAAAAAGTGCAAGAAGTGCAAAGTTATTTAGTGTACACTGTGATTCGCTAAAGTTGATTTTGTACTCTATTCATAGTTATTTTTATATATTTCATCGTGATAAATATTGTTCTAAGAAAAAAAAATGGTCCTTCGAGCCAAATATAGACTTGTTGTTATTTAGGTGATTGCATAAATGTATATTACAATTACGCAATTTGATAGGGTAGTCCTTATTGTGGTCTACGATGAAATAAATGGATGGACTAATTTGAATACGTTACAGCTGATACACGAACTGAAGGAAGGGCTGGACATCTCGTCGGAGATACGAGCAGAGTTCATCCGTCACGCGCGCGCCGTGGCCGCACACAGCTTCACCAGCTCCAACTCCTCCAGCGGGAATCCATCAGCTCCTTCTGAACTCACGCTGCTGCTGCAGACATTTGACTCGACGGCTGACGCAGTACTAAAGGTACTTGATTATAGCTTACATGTTTTGGCATAAGGTTTAAGTTTTCAAATTTTGATGCTCATACTAAAAATTTAATAACTGAATAAAGTTATATTGTATAAGTACATTTTTGAGGTAAACGTCGCAAAGAAATAATATATTTAACGAGAGTAATAAACGTCAACTTGTTTGTAATAGTTCTTATTAAACGAGAGAATGATAATCGTCTTAAAACGAATTTATGAGTATCGTTTATTTAAAATAATTGTTATTTTCATTATATATTTAAAACCATTAAGCATAATCGTGCCTTCCATTGCAACACCATATTTTTTGATTCTATAATATTAGAATATTATGTATGTAAGTGTTCTGATACGTACTAAAAAATAAAGTAGTTATGTGATAATGTAGTAATTTGTTGTACTTAGCAATACCTGTCGTACTTGCGTACGATGTCGGAGACGGAGCAGCTCGGGCGCTCCTACCTGCAGGACGAGTGGGAGTTCACCGCCAGGCTCGCCAAGCGCATGCGCTGCGCCGCCACCCTCGCGCCTCTCACCTTCTCGTCAGTACCCACTGCTGTATTGCATCTACATACATACAGACATACACACATACAGACATACAGACAGACAATACTATCAGCCAAGCGCATGCGCTGCGCCGCCACCCTCGCGCCCCTCACCTTCTCGTCAGTACCCACTGCTGTATTACATCTACATACATACAGACATACACACATACAGACATACACACATACAGACATACAGACAGACAATACTATCAGCCAAGCGCATGCGCTGCGCCGCCACCCTCGCGCCTCTCACCTTCTCGTCAGTACCCACTGCTGTATTGCATCTACATACATACAGACATACACACATACAGACATACAGACAGACAATACTATCAGCCAAGCGCATGCGCTGCGCCGCCACCCTCGCGCCCCTCACCTTCTCGTCAGTACCCACTGCTGTATTGCATCTACATACATACAGACATACACACATACAGACATACAGACAGACAATACTATCAGCCAAGCGCATGCGCTGCGCCGCCACCCTCGCGCCCCTCACCTTCTCGTCAGTACCCACTGCTGTATTGCATCTACATACATACAGACATACACACATACAGACAGACAATACTATCAGCCAAGCGCATGCGCTGCGCCGCCACCCTCGCGCCTCTCACCTTCTCGTCAGTACCCACTGCTGTATTGCATCTACATACATACAGACATACAGACATACAGACAGACAATACTATCAGCCAAGCGCATGCGCTGCGCCGCCACCCTCGCGCCTCTCACCTTCTCGTCAGTACCCACTGCTGTATTGCATCTACATACATACATACATACACACATACAGACAGACAATACTATCAGCCAAGCGCATGCGCTGCGCCGCCACCCTCGCGCCTCTCACCTTCTCGTCAGTACCCACTGCTGTATTGCATCTACATACATACAGACATACACACATACAGACATACACACATACAGACATACAGACAGACAATACTATCAGCCAAGCGCATGCGCTGCGCCGCCACCCTCGCGCCTCTCACCTTCTCGTCAGTACCCACTGCTGTATTGCATCTACATACATACAGACATACACACATACAGACAGACAATACTATCAGCCAAGCGCATGCGCTGCGCCGCCACCCTCGCGCCTCTCACCTTCTCGTCAGTACCCACTGCTGTATTGCATCTACATACATACAGACATACACACATACAGACATACACACATACAGACATACAGACAGACAATACTATCAGCCAAGCGCATGCGCTGCGCCGCCACCCTCGCGCCCCTCACCTTCTCGTCAGTACCCACTGCTGTATTGCATCTACATACATACATACATACAGACAATACTATTGCAAGTGAAACTCTTTACTGTGTCTTCCGATTTGTTTAACAAAATCAACATTTAACTCGAGCATAGCCATAGGCAGAAGCTAGTGAGGTATAATTACAAATTGACGATTCTAAAAGCAAGACACACTGCGCGTGTTTAGAGTGCCCAAAATATATAATTTAAGTTTTAACTTACATTTTTTAATAATTTTGTGTAGGTAAATCATTTTAGTAAAAGTCAAAAGTATATTAGTTTAAAACGAGTAAATAACTCAACTGGTAATCACAATAGTGTATAACAAACATCCTATTTGATGACATAAACGGTGGACTTTTTTACTTATTTAATTTGTAATTATTACTATCAGAGACATCGCTTGTAACCAGCTCAACCAATTACAGAAGATATTCGAAGAAAAGTTCGAACAACTGCGTGAAACAGAGCAAAACGAACTTGACCACACTAGGTAACATATATATTATTCTTATTATCATTAGTATATAAAATTAAGTGCAAATTTTATATATATAAATATATAGTGTGTGACTTTGTTTTATGGTAAGCACAGTACTTTGTAGTAATAATATCGGCCTGCAAGTCTTGTGGCGAATTTAGGAACGTTTAGCATGTCTACCAACTTGGACCGTATCGTCACTTAAGATCAGGTGGGATTATGGCCATAATACCATAATTTTAACTATAAAAAAAATGTAAAACATTGTTAACTCATGGTCGCCAATAAGGAATCCGAATGACTGCAATGAGTTTGAGCTTTTGGTGAAGTCAAATATCGTGATGAAACCATAGCATTATGGTAAGATTTCTGTAATGTCCTCTATATCAACTATCACTTGCGTTTCGCTAACAAAAATGTTTGCTGATTCGTATCCTTGTCGTGTCGTGGAATCGTTTTCCCGTTAGTGTGTACTCTTCTTCAAAAGATGCGTGAAGAGATATCAGATGTATTGCAGTCACTATGTTGTGCAACATAAAAGAATTCAAGTTATAAAACTGCCGCCAAATCTCTATATATGTGCTTTGACAATTGCACTTGGAAGTCAGTAGCTTAGCGTGTCCACCATTTAGGGCTATATGTCACTTAATATTACATTCGACTGTAGTTATAATTCTGAGACGTATAAAGTAGCCAAACTTGGGGAAACGGCCATAGCGTTTCTAAAAATAATACAAGAATCTTTAATTCGACTGATCTCTTAGGCGACTAATTGAAGACTAATTTTTTGACAATCTATAGTTGAAATTGTAGGTTATGCAATATCATTGTAACATCATTCGATGGCCGGCGTGCGGTTGAGCGGCGACATATTCTTGTTATAATGCTGTGTTGCATCGTTGATCAGTGGTAGTGAGTACGACTTCGCGTCAAAGGTCCACTCCATTTACAATGAGCTTGAGCTTTCGGCGAGGGGAAACACCGTTAGGAAATCATAGCACGGTGGTAGGGCTTTCTCTAATGCCCGTCCGGCTAGTTACCACCGTGTGTATTGGCTTGGGAGTTGAGGTCAGACGACCGGTCGAACTTACGTACATTGACACGGAAAACTTTTCCTAACGCTCATCTGGTTAGCTACCAAGCTCTAATTGAAATCCTTCCGCCAATACATAGAGGTGTATTCCGGCAGTTGCACTTGAGAGCCAGTCCCTCCACTAGGGTTAGCGTGTCCACCACGTTGGAGCAGGTCGTCAGTTAACATGTATGTGTGTGTGTGCGTGTGCGTGTGCGTGCGACAGACAGTCGGTGTACGCGGTGTGCCGGCTGGCGCAAGGTATCTACGCGGCGCAGCGCGAGCGCGCGGTGCGGGCGGCGCAGTGGGCCCGCGCGCTGTCCGCCCGCCTGGCGCGCGCGCCGCCGCCCGCGTACCTGCACCAGCGGAACAACATCTTCGTACGTACTCTTATATACATACACTATTACATATCTATATCTATCTAATTATCATATATTGCACTTGTCAAATAATATACAAATACATATTAAGAAAAAAAACACTATTTTTATAACTCGTGATATTTTGTTATTTAGACTAGTTAAAATACTGTTTAAAAAAAAATTTGTCTTGGACGTCCGTGTGTCTGTCTGTATGTGCGGATCCTGTATGTTGTCATGACAACAACCGAAATACTTTACTAATCGAGTCCTTTTTTCTTACGCTTTAATATAATTAGGAAAAAGATCCTATTACTTTTCACAATCTGATTCGAAGTGGTTTAATTGTTACTAAATAAACAAAAAAAAAATTAGACTATAAGACGTGCACTTTCGGATTTTCCAATGTTCCAATTCAAATGGCATCAAAATTACATTTTGAATCTTACATTAAAAAGATTGCAAGAATTTGTTTCTATCGACTTAACATTATTTATAAAACACATCAACACTTAAGTCAACGACTTTGTATAACTCTGGTAGATTAGCTTGTTATTGTTATTCGCATAAAATGTGCATTTCGAAAACTTAACTTGTGTTTACATAGTCACCTACATTATTTATCTCCACTTTCATTAACTAACACCTTTAGTTGTAAAACAACTTTGCAGGAATACGCTAGCTTATCCACTCATTTTGATCGAAGGCCACGGGTATTAATGTAATTAACCCATTCCTACCCACTATCATATTTTTAAAACACTATTTTTTTAAAAAAAATTTACGTATTAAGACTTTTATTTTTATTATTTTTGATGATATTCATATTTTTACGCTATTTTTTTAACAAAATAAATATTTTTCGTTGTAAAAAATGTTTAAATAATAGAAATAAAAGTCCTAATACGTAAAAGAACATTTTGAAAATAGTGTCCTAAAAATATGACAATGGGGAGGGATGGGTTAAACAAGCTCCAGATCCAGCTGAAAACCAGCGCTGTAACAATGTTGCACTGCTTATACCGATCCTGGGTCTTTTTGTAATGTTGTATGATGATTATAGTTTGTAAGACTGTTTCTTTATTTTTTAAATCGTTTCAATATTAAGTCAGTCTATGTAAGTCTATTTACGGGTCTAACACCTATTTGATTATTAATAAGAGTGTGCTTGTAGTCTTGCTTTTTAATTTTTTTTTAAGGCCTCACAGCTACCTATCCTAATAGTACGTCCTCGCTCCCGCCCTCCTGCAGCACTTTTTTCTTTCTCTCTATCTCTTATCTACTGACTACTCGTATTAATTTAAAATTTATACAATTTCGTCTATAAATACGAGGTCACTATTATATTGAAACGAATTCTATATATTAAAATACCTTTAGAAATTTTAATCCGACTGCACTTTAAGGTATAGAGACCGAATATATCTACATATTTAACTTTTATTCTGTCCGTCTGTCGTCTAGTTCGTGCATGACTATGAAATTACTGCGAAAAATTTGGATGAATTTTGACGCCAATGTTAATTTTAACTTTAACATTTTTGTAAATAAACACAAATACAAGAACATATAAGTATTTTTCTTTTGGACATCATGAGTAAATTTTTTCTAACCATGATAAATGGTTCTGTTATTGAACTATTCATTATTTGAAAGCGCAGTACAACGTCCACCTAAGAAGCCAGTTAATTTAAAAAATCCATTTGCCAATTTGTAATATTTGAAATATTAAAAAATGCTTTTAAGACATTAACATTACAGATTATTCAAAGCTAAATAATTTCTTAACATACCTTCGTAAGAATATAACAGTAATGAATTAGTGTTAATTTATAATATAAATACTGAATAGTTTATTGTTAAACAGAACAGCCTGATGTCGATCCGCGACTTCATCGCGAGGAACGTGGAGTTTATCCTGCAGAAGAGTTCGATGGTCTCAGCGCTCGAGGACGCGCCGAAGGACATTAACGAAGGTGTCGCGGCTCGCGTCAGGGAACTGCTGCTGCAGATCTTCAAACTAGGATTTGAGGTTAGTTCAACTCTAATTCTTATATAAAAACCGGTTTTTTTTTTTTCTCGAAAGAACCTACTCTGTTAGCCTGAGGGGCTTTTACAGCTTCACCTGAACTAGAGGGGCGACTCGCACAAGGGTGTCACTAGTGACCGAACCTCGGCTTGGGCTGTTGCCGAATCGCGTACGAGCGAAAACGAACGCGGTACTAGCTATTATTGAGAGAACGTTATAATAATAGGAAAGCAAAAATCTAAACTAACTGATCCCCTTAGGGATCTGATAAAAACTTATTTTAGTTTGTTATAAAAACCGCCACTCAATCAGTCTGTTCATTTGTAACTATGAATATATCGTTAGCGCGATTTAGAACACGGTTTAGCGCCATCTAATTGTTTTTTTTAATAGTTAAGGCTTAGCGTTGGGCCACAATCTCACCTGATCTTAAGTGACGATACGGCCCAAGTTGGTAGACTGTGGAGGAACTGACTCTCAAGTGCAACTGCCGGAGCACACCTATTGGTGTTTACTAAAAAGCCCAACCACCATGCTATGGTTTCCTCACGATGTTTTCCTTCACCGAAAGCTCGAACTCATTGCAGGTGGTTGGATTTGAACTCGCGTCCCTTGACGCAAAGTCGTACACAATACCACTGAGCTATCATCGCTTCAATAATCAATATACAAGTTGTAATAATCAGGACTTGATTTCGAATTATGCAATAAATAACATGAACAACAGATGGCGTTGTTATTAATTTTAAATCCCTGTTGTCACATTAAATTTTATATTTCATAAACATGGCAGTATATAGTAATAAATAATTTACTATATTCGAATACTAATATAGAAGTAACTTTAGAAATACATAACTTTAACTAGATTGTGAAGAGACCTCTTGATATATAATAAATTTATTCAATGGAGAAAATATTACTATTCTATAATCATATTGTAGTTTATATTTCCCCTCCTCTTGCGTTTACATTTGCGTGACCTGTAAACAACTGGACAGATTTGATAAAATATTTATGCGGTGATAACTAATATCAAGAATCAACCTACAAGATACTTTATATCATATAAGCAAAAAGCCTCTTCCGGGATGTGAGGACATTATCGGTAAAAGAGGAAGCGGAAACGTTAAATTCCTAACGCAGTCCTATGGAATCATCATATCAGTTAACATGTCTCTATATAATTTTTATTGAAATGAGATTTTGTGCTATTTCTTAACGCGATAGTAAGCGCTGTATTCAAGTTATTGACCGATGGAAAGAGAAAGACTATGTCTACTGAACCAGCTGATATTATATAGAGATAGTAAGAGACGAAATATTATTTCCATATATCATACTTTAAAGTTGACTCACAAATGCAGTCTGCACAAGTTCTTATGTAAATACTGTATATATGAATGTATTGTTTATTATTTCAAAGCATGTCGCACTTGTTTCTCTATCGTCATGTCTCCTGCAGCTCTCTCAATTGCTTTATTTACACATTTCTTCTTGGAAGATGTATCTATTCTTCTGTCTAATGGCACAGGGTTTAAATTGAACGACTAGGTACCAACTGAAGAACTAATATCAGTCTTTTTCAGTGTTATGATGGTTTTCTTATAAAAACACCAGACTGAATAAATGAAAGAATTAGTTAAAACTCTTAGTTGAGTGCAAGGAAAATTTTTACGGATATATTACGTAACTAACTGTAAGGTAAACAGTAGATGGTACCTTTATTCTTTGCTTAAAGTTTAAAAATATACTTAGTGTCAAACAGTCTCCGTGAATTCAATCTAAGATTAATATTTAAAACTTGGAATCTAGCAGAATATATTTTTAATTTTTTATGTTATGTATTATTTAAAATGTTTTTATTCTAGAGTATTGAATATTACATATATTTATAATAGGTACTATTGTAATTTCATATATAAATTATTCTTTGTTACGTCGCATTCTCTTCTATACTTGCACGCGGTCAGCGGTGCTCATACAGAAGAAGAAGGAAACGGAAGTAAATAAAAACGTTTTGAATTGTCTCTAGCGTATGAGAGCGTTGTCACTGTCACTTGTCACAGAGAGAGATTTGAATACTGTAAAGTAATTAGATTCGTGCTGTGAAGTTCGAGGTTTTTGGCACGTTTGTGCTATTTTCCTTTAGACCGACTGGTTATATGGTGGAAAATAGGTAAGAAGGAATAGTGATAGCGAGATGTGAGCGGAGAGTGCACGTTGTCCGCAGCTCCACCGGGAGCTATACAGGTTCTCGCAAGCGCCGTACAAGCTGGCGGCGGAGCGCAGCGCGCGGCGGCGGAGGCCCGCCTCGCTGCAGCCGGACTCCGCCCCCGCGCGCCACCACCTCCACCACCCTCGCCGGCGCCCCGACACGCTGCTGCTGCTGCACGGGTCCCTCAACCCGCTGGTAACGGGACTCTGCGCACTCTCTCCTTGTGCTTGTTCTCTCGACCGCTTTCTGTTTGTTCCGCTGCACGTCTGCCCGCTCGCCGTTGGCTATATTTATTCAAGTTAATTCAAACTAAGCATCTGTTTCCGAAATTGGTTTATTTATAACAATATGCTCCTTAATAGATAAAGAAAGAAGAGAGAGGGAAAAAAACGCAGTTGTTTAACAAAAGAGGAAAAGGAACTAAATTGTTTTGCTTTTACCTACTTATGTATTTTTTAAAGGAATAATAATCAACATTAGTTATGAAAAAAAATAATTATAATCTTATGTAATAAAATGATATATTGTTTATCTATGACGCCCAATCATAGAATAAAATAACATTTAACATTTTGAAGACTCTTTAGAAACTGTTATTGTTACTTATTTATCCATTCCATTAGCTCCACTACGTACGCGCATGCCTGGACGCAAAGATTTACATTCTATAATATAGCCAATATGCACATAACCTCTCTGTCACACTCACACACACATATCATTCAACACAACCTCAGAACGGTTCTCGAAAATTCACTACTTACAGTCCAATAACTACAACACCGCTGATAGCAAATTTCTTCTTTTACAAAATTTTAACTCATACTGATACTTTCATAATAGTTTCAAAGTATTATAATATATAATGTTTCAAAAACACAAACGTAAATTTCGAAAAATGTAGTTTTGACCTCAATATCGCTAAAGAAATACGCAACAAATTATAATTCGCAAAATATATTTAATAAGTATATGGAGTTAATGTAAGCTTTTTTATTCTATGATTGTTTACGCTTATAAATCTTGCATTATTTTTAATATGTTCTTTTATATTTAACGCTGATTGATATCGAACTAAACTTTAAAATATGACATTTCAATTACTTCATGGTAATAATGTATCATTTTATTCATATTATTATGTACAACTGTATACTAAAATGTCACGTATAAAAAATGTTACTTACAGAATATTACATTTCGCATTCCTTTAAATAAACTTTTTCATTGTAACCAGATAAATTTTTATAAGGCACTCTAAGTTTTGATTAAATTTAAGTACTATATACTAAGTACTAAATATGTAATTCAAATACATGGCACAGGACAATATGAACATATTTGTGTTTTGGTTGGTGTGGTTTGATTTTGAAGTTTGTTATTAAAAAGTTATTTCAATCGTTTGGTGTCGCTGTCGTGTTGTGTTGTGTAATATCGTGTATCTCTTTGCTTAAGCGTGTATGTTTGTCTGTATGTACATATATACCATCTTCCTATTGATTTTGGTGTCTCTTGTTATTTATTGACCTCTAAATCAGTATTGTGTATATCTGAATTATAACTGTGTGCAATAGAGTTTCCTATTAATATAACAAATGTTTTATAAAAATGATTATACGTCTAGCTCAATAAAATATTTATACCGTCTGTATTATATTCAAAACTACGAGATGTACGAAAGGCGATCTGAAATAAATTTTGCAATATATCACTAACAGGAATCCAATTGTAAGCGTTATGAAATAATAGATTTTTACCCATGAAATTGCCGTTCTGCAGTACTGGCCATTTTTAATCGAAATATTTTTTGCATAAGTAGTCATTTGTTTATTGATTAATATTATGTTTTCATAGTATTTGAATCGTTTTCCTAATTATGGATACGTTTAAATTAATTATGGAATATGAGCACTATTGAGGTGGCAACACAAGCGGCACGCAACAACATTAACGACGTTTACGGAGCAATCACTACAAACCAACGCTCCGCCTGTTATTGGTTGGCCGCTTCCGTTCTGGAAATTTCGACCTAAAAATTAACGAATATAAGAAAGGCATCAATAAATTGCCATTGCATTGGCAAAGATGTATCGCATTTTGCTTAATAGAAATAAAAAATATAAAAAAAATCTTTGATACAAGAGCATGACAGCGGTGACTGATTGTGAATTTTGGATCAATATCATTCTCAGCTGATCTGGATTGTACTATACATAACACCAGGTGTAGTGTAATCACTATGCGGCGAAACATAAAAAAAATCATAATTAGAGACCTAATATTTCTTCGTTTGGCTTTTTGTAACTTCACGTATTTTCGATGTCCTCAATGTATTTCTGCGTAGTATTTTCTAGCGTTTACTAATTAAATAAAATACTGCAAACTCTGTAAGGAATCTAAGTAACATGTCACATTCAAAACGTATTACTGATATGCCCTGCCGACAATACTGCCGAGTACTCAATTCGTGATAGACTAAGTTAGGTGTGGTAAGCCATTAGAAACTATTATCACTGCCAATTATGGTATTGCTTTTGTGTGTGGACTTTTCGTTTTGTATTTATATCATCCGGGGCAACTTTGAGTGGCATAGCAGGGGATTTTCCTGATTTGGAGTTCGTATGTTTGATTGTTAGATCCACAAGGAGTTACACCGTTTCGTGAACGAGTCAGTGGGCCGGGGGGGAGGTCGCGTGTGCGGGGGCGGAGGGCGGGGGGCGCTCCTGTCGCGGCTCCTGCGCACCGACAGCCTGCTCGAGGACACGTTCGACGACAGGCTCTTCGACAACATCAACACGCTCGCCGATGGACAGGTTAGCGTCACTCTTGCAACCGCCCGCGACTGCAGCTGTGGACATAAATAATATTTTTGCTTTTTGTTGCAGAAAATATTATATTTCTTCGTGTCGATATTAATCAACAAATGTGTATTAATACCATGCCATAAATTGATAAATAAAATGAAATAAGGTTTATAGTACGCGAATTAACAAAATTAAAAGGTTATGTTTAAATTAGACGCAAGAATCCACTGTAGAGATTTGTAGCGTGAACTTTGATAATGATAAATATTTTTCATGGTAATGGACAGCAAACAGGCAGACAGCTCATCTGATAGTAAATGGTTACCGACGGCTATGGACAACCGCAATACCGGATGTATTATAACATGTCGGTGACCTTGACAGAAAGGGCTAGTTCTATTAAATTAATTTAGAAATTAGAATTAACTTAGTTATATTAAATTAAGTAGTTTATATGGAAGTGTTAGCTAATAATTAAAACGGAATTACGATACGTACGAGCGCTGTACGTCACCGGACGTTATCATAAGCAAAATAAATCTTCTTTATGTTTCTCATGTTTTATTGCTGTACCTATAAGACTGATTTCTATTAGCTTTAACAGCACAATTTAATATATCCTAATAGTTTTTTATATTCATTAAAATATTCTTGTACAAAACATTGCAGAAGTGCTCAACTAGAGTTGTGAGAGTAATGGAATAAGAGTGTTGTTTGCACCTCAGCCGCAACCGGGCGAGGAGGCGGAGTGTGTCGAGGGTGCTGGAGGTGCCGGGGGTGCTGGAGGTGCCGGGGGTGCTGGGGGTGCCGGGGGTGTGAGGGCGGAGGAGCGGCAGTGGGCGGGGGCGGTGGGTCGCGCGGTGATACAGTTCGCGCAGTGCTGGATGCAGTTCGTGGTGGAGCGGTGCGACCGCGGCCGCGGCACTCGACCCAGGTAATTTATTTGCCAACCTAATTAATTATAATTATTATACTAATGCTTAATATCCCACTTCTGAAATATGCATTGACACTATAAAAACTCAATTTATGTTTTCCATATGAAATGCGGTTACAGAACTCCTACTTTTTCTTCGTCTACTATTTCTTTATTATTACTGCTAATATTATATAAATAATGGTTTAATATTAGTTGATTACATTTATGGGTTAATGTTAGTTGATAATTGGGTACTGATTCAAACAAATTTTTTATGGTTATTTACCGACTAAGAGTATTAAAAGATATTTTTATATAGAATGTATAATAACGAAAAAATTATTTGATTGCAATAACATGTTTATTTATTGCGTAGATGGGCGAGTCAAGGTCTCGAGTTCCTGATGCTGGCGTGCGACCCCTGCAACACCAAGCACCTCAGCGACGAGGAGTTCGAGGTACCGCACCCTCGTGCCGAGTGACTGAGTCACTGTGACTGTGTGACCATGTGTGTGTCTGTCGGCCGGTTGCAGGAGCTGAAGCAGCGCATGGACGGGTGCATCTCCCACGTGATCGGGTCCCGCGCGCCCCCCGCGCCCCGCGCTCCCCACTCGCCCCACTCGCCCCACACGGTGGAGTTGCCCGGCGCGGTCACCTCCCCCCGCCCGCGCCACCGCCTGCACGTGAGTACACTCTCTCGTTCTGTCTTCCTGTCTCTCTCTCACTCTCTGTAATTCATTAGTGATTCCGGAAATGGCCTTACCTGCACTGCATACTTCTTTGCTTTACCCATGGTGGCATTTAAAACATAACATGATAAGAAAATACGGGAGGTATTACAATGCAATGCAAATACAATGAAGCGATGATATCTCAGTGGTAGTGTGTACGACTTTACGTCAAGGGACGTGAGTTCGAACCCGACCACCTATAATGAGCTTGAGCTTTCGGTGAAGGAAAACATCGTGAGGAAACCATAGCATAGTAGCAGGGCTAATTTCAATGCCCGCCTGGGTAGCTACCACCTTCAAGTTGTAAAACTGCCGCCAAATACCAATAGGTGTGTTCCGGCAGTTGCACTTGAGAGCCAGTTCCTCCACAGGTTTAGCGTGTCTACCAACTTGGGCCGTATCGTCACTTAAGATCAGGTGAGATTATGGCCATAACTCTAGAACTAAAGTATAAAAAAAATCTCTTCTATATAATGTTTGAAATATTTTGTGTATAAATCGTGATATATATATTAGAAGAGTAGTAATAAGCTTGTGTACGTGTGCGCAGAGCCCGGGGGCGGGTGGCGGCGCGGGGCGGGGGGTGCCTCCGCCCCCGACACCGCCAGCGGAGCCGGACCCGCTGTTCTGCTTCACCGTCTGCGACTCCACATGTAAATATATACCTACTTATACACATCTTTATTGTTAAGGCTATAATCTCATCAGATATTAAGTGACGATGTTAACTAAGTTTTAAACAAGCCATGCCTAGTGATGAGAATGGCAGTAAAATTACAACTGGAGGGTGAAGCTTCATCAGAGACTAGAGGAAGCTTGAAATGTCGCCATGGTACGTTTTAGTGGGTAATATGTATACTTGGTAGTAAACTGTAACTTTAGTTTAAATGGACAGGTGCTTATTGTTCCATATCCCACGTACTCTTACAAACATGGCTGATGTTTTATCGATACGAGTATTAATTTCTCGTTGGGGTGACGCGGTGACTGCATACGCGGATCCGCGTCGCCTCAGAATGGCGACAGACAGCTGTGGATTGTAGTGAATATTCCTAGCGCTACCCACATACCAAAGGAGTATTTTATTTATTTATTCATCACAAAAATATATACACAAATGACGTACATGGCCTATAGTAGCTTTGGTAGTTTAAAACTGTGTGATAGCTACTATCACCCACCCCCGGAATAAGTCTAAACAATGTTACTGCTGAGGTCGTACTAAAAACAAAATAAGTAAGATATAATTGAAGGATACACTATCATAAACTTAATCATTAATTAACATAAGCAGAACAAAGCGAATGCAAGTGAACAATGTTTGTGTAAGTGTAAGTATGTTAATGTGTGTGAGTTTGTCAGAGTGAACACCTGACCTGCAGAATTGTAACAAGATATTAAATGAAAGAAAGTAATTGTTCTGTTTCCTCATAAGTAAGATTGAGGAGCCCATGTGCTGTATGTGTGTGCGGGTGTGTGTGTGTGGGTGTGCCGCAGCGTACAGCGAGCGCGTGTGGCGGGCGGTGCGCGAGGCGGAGCGGGCGCGGGAGGCGCGGCTGCGGGCGTTGCGGGCGGTGGGGCGCGTGGTGCGCGCGGAGCCGCAGTACGAGCCGCGGCTGCGGCAGCTCACCTTCAAGTGGCAGCGCGGACTCAAGATCGGCGCCGGCTCCTTCGGGAAGGTACGTCGCCCACCGACACCCCCTTACCTGTTACAACTTACCCTCGGCTAAAGCTTGTTAATTAAGCATATACATTGGACTCACTATCCCACTTATTCACCATTCAGAATCAGATTTTTTTTTTTATAGAACACTCGCACAACAGTTTTCGTCTAGACATTGACACATCTATTTTCGTGGGTGGCACGAATGTTGCGTGAATTGCGCCTACTTGATCGAAAGATTCAACTAGTAAAACGTCCATTTACGAACCCCTCTTTTGCGTTTCTTGAATATGAGGTTCTCTTGTAGTGGACCAAACAGTACCTAGTGAAAACCTAAAAATCTTGCATATCTCTCTTACTTGCCAGAAAACAGCAAGTGCTTCCTCATTGCATCCAGTCCCTATTAGGTGTAACCATCATCAGCTTTTAAACTATTTCCCAAAGTTGTAAAAAGGGTGAAAAACTACATTCACAAATGTCCTTTCATTTATGGTAAATGTACTACAAGAAAGGTGTATGAAACCTGACAGTAAGGAATTACCATGAAATACACTTATAAAAACCCTATAATAATCCACAACTTAAAGATTGGTGACTACTTTCACGCTGTTCCGAATAAGCAGACACTGCACTATTTCATATCTATCTTTATATATATGTCTATAGTACTATACGTATCTGCAACTATATTCATATGGTACTATAATTTATTTTCCGATTCTTCAGATTTTTGTCCTCAAGTAACATGTATTATTTACTTCTGTATATTACTAATCCATTACGTCATGTCATATCACTTGTCCGCGTTATACCCTTCTCGTTTAGCGTTATTTTTTCTATTGCGGCTTACAAAAGGTTCATAGCGTACTTCCAAATAACTTAAATTTTCTTTCTTAATATTTAGCTAGTGAAATTCAAACAAGTTTTTAATTTCAATCGTGAGTTCCTCACATTGAAAAAAACTCTTTAGCTTTTTGATGTTATGTTAATAGCAGGTATAAGGAGTAGATAAATAGTGTGAGTGGATAAGTTATGACGTAAGGCGGTGTGTGGGTGTGCTGGTGCGCAGGTTTACACGGTGGTGAACACGGAGAGCGGACAGCTGCTCGCCATGAAGGAGCTCAGCATCGGCGCCGGCGACCGTCGAGCGCTGCAGCGAGCCGCCAACGAGCTGCAGCTGCTGGAGGGGGTCGTGCACCCGCACCTCGTGCGCTACTACGGCTGCGAACTGCATCGGGTCAGTACGAGCCTCCCTTATTATTACTGCAAATAAAAAAAAAACTTAAAAAAAATGTACGTGCTGTTCACACACGACCGAAGTGAAACCTTGAAAAATTCGCTTCGTAACACACAGTCGTGCACACATACTAACTTTGTCTTTCTCTCGCGTGCTTAAACCACAATGATGCTAAAGAAGTTTACATTGTCAATCTAAATATCTACATTTCAAAATAACGTTGTGTTTTTTTTCTGATGAATGGACAAAATTATCACCAACAAACTCACTATAAACCATTCTCAACAATGATTTACAGCTTAACACTATAATATATATTAAAAAGTATGTTTGCTAATGGAAATTATAAATCTTATGACCCTTTGGTGACGTTTATACTACGACAATAGTCCGATGTCTCCTCGAGTGTCTCACTTCGGCTATATACAATAGTCGTATTCCAATGATATTCATATAACTCGATGTGACTGACTACTTTCTCTGTAATATTCGCCCTATAATATATTGAATTGATGTGAACGCTTGTCAGGAGGAGATGCTGCTGTTCATGGAGCTGTGCGTGGAGGGGTCGCTGGAGGCGCTGGTGGGCACGGCGGGCGCGCTGCCCGAGCAGACCACGCGCCGCTACACCAAGCAGCTGCTGAGCGCGCTGCAAGCGCTGCACCAGCGCTCCATCGCGCACCGGGACGTCAAGAGTCAGTACCTGCACTCTACCTGACCCACCCCCCCCTCCTCCCACTCACACATCAATTCGTCCCACTGTCTTCTTACTCTTCAGTCTTCTCTCTTCCCTACTCTCTCCTATCTTCTTACTCCATCCACTCTCCCCTACTTTCATTTTCTCATACCGCACTAATCAGTAACTCTCTTACAACAAACCTAATGTCACAGTTATATATCCACAAAAAAAAATCAATAGAACTGAAAGTTTCGGATGAGTTAAATATTACTTGACCTTGAGAATCCATCGTCAACATTGAAGACTTTTATATGATGCCAGTCTGGTGACAAAAGATGCCTTTTCAGCTTGTTACGTATGGACTATATAACTAATAAGACGATATATATCTCCATGATAACATCATATATTATTTCACAAAGGTGTGTATTTATTTATTCATAGTCCGTTTAACTATGTCACATCTCATCTGACACTAAATAACAATGTGTCCCCGGAAAGTGGACATGTTCGTCCTAGTGCAGGACCTGACGCCCAAGTGAAATTGCTAAAACACACCTATAGATATTTCGGTGGTAGATTTTCAACTAGAGGGTTATATAACTTATATATGATAGTATAAGTTGTCATTAAAAAATCCGTACGATCAAGCTATGGTTTATGGGATGTTTTTCTACACTGAATGCTTGGGCTTATTGTAAGGATTCGAACTATCATAGTTTTGGTTCCTGTTTAATTCGTTAGCACAAATAATGATCTAAACATTACGTCAAAACCCACATTTTCTATTTAGTGGCGAAAACTGGGCAAATATTTCAATATTTATGTTTTTTCTTTAATGAAAAATCGTACGTTCATTAGCGTCCCCTGTAACATGCAGGCAGCACCATCTATTGACAGTCTGTCTAACTAACGTGTTAGTTGATAGATTTTATAACTTCTATTTTCAAAAGTAATATATTAGGAGAATCAATCAAACGTGTGTTGTTTGATGTACGATTGGGGCCTGCTCAAGGGGGGGGGGGGGGGTCACAAGCCGAGCTATTGATATGGTAAATTTTACCAAGAAAGACAAAATTTGGGATATCAGCCCCTTCGTCTGATAAAAAGTTATAATGTTTGTGTAATATATTTGTATTTCCATTTTAGACTATATTTATATTTCTAAAGAGCGCTGTTTGAACTGGTTCGAGCATTAGATGCTATAGATATACGGTACTTTTCTCACCAATGAAAATTATATATTTCCTAAGAGGCAGAAATTTGTCTTTTTGTCTGTTTCGAAGTTTTATCTTTTATAGTTAAGGCTTAGCGTTATGGCCATTATCTTACTTGATCTTAAGTGATGTTACGGCCCAAGTTGGTACATACGTTAAATCTTTATAAGAAACTAGCTCTCAAGTGCAACTGCCGGAACACACCTATTGTTATTTGGCGGTAGGTTTTCAACTTGAGGGTGGTAGCTAGCCAGGCCCTACCATCATGCATATATACATCAATAATACATCACCTATGTATTTAGTAGTCTGTATCTATAAGATGCTCTATAAGATTTGTTTGAATCGTCGTCCAGGCGGCAACATCTTCCTGACGAACGAGGGCCACTGCCTGAAGCTGGGCGACTTCGGGTGCGCCGTGAAGATACGCGCGCACACGACCGCGCCCTGCGAGCTGCAGGGGTTTGTCGGTACACAGGGTAAATAAACAAACAAACAAACAAACACTCAGCTACGTCTATTGCTCTAAGTAACGCTTCTAACGAGTAATAAGCTCTCAGTAATTGCTCTAAGTAACGCTTCTAACGAGTAATAAGCTCTCAGTAATTGCTCTAAGTAACGCTTCTAACGAGTAATAAGCTCTCAGTAATTGCTCTAAGTAACGCTTCTAACGAGTAATAAGCTCTCAGTAATTGCTCTAAGTAACGCTTCTAACGAAGTAGCGCGGTTTGCACGGGGATTAAATTCATGTGACTCGTCATCGACATGGTCACGTGACGCGTTAATATACACACTACATTTGTTCGTACTTACTTATTACGCTGCAAACATTTCCGAATTACTAAGTTTCAATGTAATATCAAACAATTAATTTGGATGTCGAAAAATAACAACTGTTTATTTATAGTGTTAAGTTTTCTCTTCAGAGTCGGCAGTCTCCGTGACTGCTTTGGAAGTTTTTGTTATATGCTGATAATTTTCCCCTATTAAAAAAGTAGTCTGTATATTAAAAATGTAGTAATGTAGCCTATTCGTTTATACAATAAGCATTGATGAGTAATTTATACTGGTATTCTCCTATTCTTTTATACGATAAATGATTATTTTTAAATTTTGCACAATTTTATGAGGATTTTTGGCACTGCCAAGGTTTTCTAGAAGAAAGTATGTTGTATAAGATTAAGCAGTAATGAGTAATTTATATTTTTCCATATAAATATTTTTGACTCGCATTGAGTATAATGCATATGAGTAATAGTGATGGTGTATGTGTGTGTGTATGTGTGTGTGTGTGTGTGTGCAGCGTACATGGCGCCGGAGGTGTTCATGAACCCGGCGGGTCACGGCCGCGCCGCCGACATCTGGTCGCTCGGCTGCGTCGTCACCGAGATGGCGTCCGGGATGGTATGCACTCATCTATACATTTATATATTACTTTGAAGCGATCATAGCTCGGTGCTAGTGTGTGTACGACTTCGCGTCAAGGGACGTCAGTTCGAATCCAACCACCTACGATGAGTCTGAGCGCACGGTGAAGTTAAACATATCATGGTGGTAGGGCTCTTTCTAATGCACGCCTGATTAGCAACCACCCTTAATTTGAAAATTTGGCACCAAATACCAATAGGTGTATTCCGGCAGCTGCACTTGAGAGCCAGTTCCTCCATAGGTTTAGTGTGTCTATTACTTTGGGCTTTATAGCCACCTAAATCTATTATCTTAACTATATAAAAATAATATAAAATTATATCTTAGTGCTTAATAAAACCCTTTTTTTAAGGGATTTCATTTAAGTGTTTGACAGTACACACGTATATGCACGCACTCCCACGCATTCATAAGTACGTCTACGTGTGTACACGCATACATGTATACGTATACACACGCACTCATACATGTATACGTGTACACATGCACTCATACATGTATACGTATACAGACGCACTCATAAATGTATACGTATACAGACGCACTCATACATGTATACGTATACAGACGCACTCATAAATGTATACGTATACAGACGCACTCATACATGTATACGTATACAGACGCACTCATACATGTATACGTATACAGACGCACTCATAAATGTATACGTATACAGACGCACTCATACATGTATACGTATACAGACGCACTCATAAATGTATACGTATACAGACGCACTCATACATGTATACGTATACAGACGCACTCATAAATGTATACGTATACAGACGCACTCATACATGTATACGTATACAGACGCACTCATAAATGTATACGTATACAGACGCACTCATACATGTATACGTATACAGACGCACTCATAAATGTATACGTATACAGACGCACTCATACATGTATACGTATACAGACGCACTCATACATGTATACGTATACAGACGCACTCATACATGTATACGTATGTACACACACTCATATATACGTATGTACACACAATAATGTGAGGGTACGTGTGTGTGTGTCGGCAGCGTCCGTTCTCGGAGCAGGAGTACAGCAACTACCACATCATGTTCAAAGTGGGCATGGGCGAGCGGCCGCACGTGCCCGGCGCGCTCTCGCTCGAGGGTCGCCAGTTCTGTCTCAGCTGCCTCACGCACGACCCCGACCTGCGTCCGCGGGCCGAGGCGCTCGCCTTGCACACCTTCCTCATGGTATCTGCACTATACATTATATAAATCTTCCTAATCTTTATTCCTCATAACCAATTACATGATTCAGTTGCTGAGAAACAAATTTTTATAACTTTAGAGCGCACAATGGTACGTTAACTAGATTACAAAACAAAACGTAACTAACGTAACGTAACGGACTTCAGTTCGGGACTAGCGTATAAAGAAAAACGTACATCTTCGCACCCATGATAGCTCAATTGATAATCATCAAAGGCAGCAACAAGACAAGTAAATTAGAATCCACCAGCAATAAGATTGAGCTTCCGGCGGAGAGGAACATCGTGATGAAATTATAATAGCCTGGTGGTAGAGCCTTTTCCAATGACCATCTAGCTAACTACCTCAAGTTGAAAATTTGCCGCCAAATACCAATAGGTGTGTTCCGGCAGACGCACTTGATACCCCAGTCCCACTGCACATTTAGCATGTCCATTATCTTGGGCCATATCGCCACTTAACATCAAGTGATCATGGCCATTACACTAAAGTTATAAATTAATTAAAAAACAAAAAAAAAAAGAAACGACAGTTATGTATTGATTTTACCCATAAAAATATACTCCGAGAAGGCTGTGCTCACTTAAAGTGCTTATTAAAGTGTTCACTTTAATAATAAATGCCGTGATAATGACACTCCTGTTTATACAATTCCAGGTGAAATCTGATGAAGAAGACTGTAACTGCGAACCGGCCTACCTCGCCACAAAATAGACACGTAAACATTTACAGAACTCACAGACGAGACGCTGTACAAAGTTCCACTTGGAGTATGTTCCAATATGCTCTATATTAAGTAAACTGCAAAACCGTTACTCTATAGTTAACTACACCGGTTAGTGGTTAAAACGAAACACAGTCGAGTATACTGTCATCCGCGTTTCAAAGTATTGCTAGTTTCACTCCAATACACATAATTTCTTTAAATTTACCATGTTTTTAACGGCCGGTATCTTTGAATAACAATATTCGATAATATTAATAATTATTATTAGTGCAAGCCGTTAAATTTTCTGGACGTAACAAATATTCTCAAGGATACAGCGGCAGTATACTCTCAGTCGACAACGGAACACATTTCTTTGCGCTGAACAATGCTCGCAGTGTATATCGGAACACAATATGACGTTGTTTGTATAATTCATCGATAGATGGCGCTAAACGAACATATGAGCAGTTTTGATACGATAATAGCTCAGTTGGTAGTGCGGAGAAATGCCTCATCAAGGGACGTGAGTTTGAATCCACCTGCAATATGCTTGAGTTTTCGGTGAAGGAAATCATCGTGATGAAACCGTAGCATGGTTGTAGTAATTTTTCTAATTTCGCACCTTTTTACCATTTTAAGGTGAAAATATGCCTCCAAATACCTATAGGTGTGTTCCTTAAGAGCCAGTTCCTACACTAGGCTTAATGTGTCCGCCATCTTGGGCCACATCGTCACTTAACATCAGGTGAGATTGTGGCATAACATTAAACCTGTAAACTATTAAATAAAAGAAAAATGTAATTCCTTGATTGCTGCTTACAGAGTTGACTGATAGATCTAACTAAGGCCAGTGATTTTTTGTCAATCTTTTACAATTATTTTTTTTAATTAAAATCGCTGAATGTCTTCATTACCTTATAGTGCAAATATAAAAAAACTGATCAACAAACACTAATGAATAGTACTGGCATACTTTGTATAGTTATATATTTTTTATATAATGAATTGTGTGTTGATTTTATTACAAAAACAATATGTACATATATTTAGTAGTAAATAACTTGATGTTACTCCAGTATGGTGCGATGTAGTCTAACATATATATTAATACTTGTAATGTATATATTCTTAGAGGTGAATTTTAGGAGGGTAGTTTATAACACCGATTAGTATATAAATGCGATGCGAGCGCTGCCGAGTTCAGTCTAGGCGAGGCACTCGAGGCGTGTTCATCGTATGTAGGGAGCGTTACCGAAGGGACGTAAGATTTATATTTCTCTATATTATTAGTATTTGTGCTGTGAATCATCATCGGGGATGATTTATATTGGACAGAGAGGAGTTCGAGCTGTAAGGGCGAGTGTCAATTCTAACATCAGAAGTGTGGGATAATCAGTTCTAACAATATACATTAATTTGAACACGACATATTGCTATATAGTTTTCGCTGTATCTTAAGAGTTACTAGTCGGATATAAAAAAATATATGTATATATTCGATAGAGAAATTATCGAGGAAGGCTTTAAGCTATTTAATATCATGCTACCGCCTTTAGGAGCGAAGCTGTAGTAAACAAAGTTACAAAAACTGGCGAAAAAAAATATGTAATTGTTAGTTACAAGCGAACGAAGTCGCGGGCACGGCTAGTGTCTATAAGACTCGAGTATGTGTAAGTAGTTCCCAGTGACGTAGAAATATAATAAATTGGCAGCATTGTTTATAGTATTTTGTATGGTAAACAAACGTATACAAAATGTATTTTATTAAATATTTACTTGAATTAAGGACGTAATAATTATTATGAATGTAGTATTGTATTTACAGCTTTATATGAGTATAGTGTATTATGTATATTATTGTTGACTGTTTTGAAACTATATTGGTATGTACTATATATACAGTTGTATTGAAACGTGATTATGGAAATAAATTCTTATCAATATGATGTATTTTTTAATTTATTTCTGTGTTAATTTTCACTTTGTATCATTCGAATTTAGTTTCCTTATACGTTTGAAACTGTTTAATATGTAACATTGCTCTAAAAGATCCAGATCCTTTAATATAGCTACACTTCATTGTAATCATCCTAAAGCTCCCTCTTTAGTCCATAGTCGCTAATAATCTAAAAGCATTAAAATTTTAGAAATTGCATAGAAATCATCCAGATTTTATTTCATACAGAAACCACTTTTGACATTAAAAATGTAATTTTTAGTACACAAATTCCGAGAAAATATGATCTGCACCTATATATATATATATATATATAATCATCAATTAACAAGAAATTTGTCACACACATTAATTTCAAAATGCACACACGTCCGATTCGACGATTCAATTTTCCGACCGTAAACGTCTCGTAAACCGGAAAAATATAAGCGTAGTTACGGGTACCAGCTAATATTATTCAAATAAACCCCCAGCTCATGAACGTACTGAAAGAAATTTAAACTTGTACAATAAAACAGTTTTTCCCACTGAAACTTTATTGTTAGAACAACATTCAATTGACATTTATACACTTATACGTGTTACTGATATGTTTACATTACAACGTTAGTCGATATTACAGTCTGACAGTTCTACAATAACAATCACATATTATATAACTCGCTAATACACTGATAATAATACATTGAAATAGTTAAACACAGTCCACAGTTACTTTGCAAATAATGGATTCCAGTATATTTGAAATACAACTATTTTACTAATTTCTCCGGCAGCTGGCAACACATGTGGCACATAAATACAACGACAGGATATCTATAGGGGGGTAGGAGTGAGGAGAACCGTCTTTTATAGGGGATTAGTTGAAAAAATGTCCATTTGTAATTAGCATATTATCGTTCGAACGCTCACCGAAATAACGCTAGTGTAGGAAGTGGAAATGATGCATTTAGCAGATGATAAATGACTGAGAAATTGCTTATTACGATTTTAATTATATATTTTTTTTTATTTTGGTAATTATTTAATACTATTTTCTATCTTCAAATAATCGGGGTACTTAAAATTTAAAATTCGTCCACTTTCTACTATATCGCCAACTTCATTTGCTTCCTTTCAAGGGACACTTTTATTACACTGAGATGGTCCTCCTTACTTCTACCCTCCATAAAGATATCTTATAGTATTAGTGTATAATCCATGAAGATATTTCGTATTACTATATAGTATAGGTAAGGAAAGGTATCTCTATGTATGAAAAAATGTCCCTTGCAAATTTTCACATTAGAATGGCGCTACAGTAGCAAGAGGTTAAATTTTTAATTGTATTTTTCTATCGCCTGGATTTTAGAGGTAAATCGAAGGATAATATTCAAAAACTTATAAATTTCAGAAGATTCGTATTTTTTGTAATAAATAAATTTCCAAAGGATGACACAATCACGTTCCCTTTCGTTGCGCTAGCGCTATTTTGGTGGATTTACAACTGGATACATTTTTAACTTGTATCCCATATAAGACAGGTCTCTTTACTTCCAGCTAACATACTTTAATCACTATCTACATAACAACAACAATGATAATAAAAAAAAACTTTGGCAAGTGATTTTGCTACTTTCTAACATCTAAACTACTTAAACGTCTACTTTTCTGTGTTTAGAATTCACATTAACAAATATTCATTAGCTTATTTGAAATAATATAACGATATATCTTCATACAGGAAAAAGCTTTTGCGCTAAATAGGTTTAACACTGAACCATGCATTTTCAGTACCTGTGCGTTTACATAATTCTCTCCACAGTTAGTGTGTTTACGTTTGCTTGTATGATCAAGTGCGAGCACAATATTCGAGCAGGTATGCATTGTTAACTGCTCAAATATCTATATAAGATAACTATAACATATGCAATACAATATTTGTATATAATCTCCGAATTCTGTCTTATAAACCCGTCTACAACCAGAGTCGTATCATGTAAAAATTATCACAATTGATCGATAAGAATATGATATGTATTCAAAACATGTAAGTTGGGAAAAAGTTTCTTCGCATTTTATATGAAAACTCAAACATTTTTCTAAAGTTTATTTACATTTAATTACAGTATATAGGCTTGTGATATTTTGTTCGATGACTTTCTGCCATCTTGTAGGTAGTACCATGTTCCTATTGCTGCAAACTTTTGGGACTTCTGATCAGAAAAATTCAAAAAGTTATTTTGGCAGTCCTACCTTGATGTTAATCTGATACTGCCTAAAGAATTATGAAGATAACGAAATAAGTGGAAATCTGCAGGTGCAAGGTCAAGGCTATTTTTAAGTGACCAACATTGTTAACCTGAGAGGCTCTCACAGCTTCACCGGACTATAAGGAGGAGCGAGGAGGGCGCTCAATCCTGAGGGGAGGAAGGTCGGGGCTAAATGGCGGATGCATTCATAACCCCCAAACACGCTTAATTCTTTCTCAATGGCAAAAGATATGTATAGTGTAGCGCTATCGTGATAATAAACCACACACTTTCTATTAATCAATTCCGGTCGCTTCCTTTCAACGTTTTGCTTTAACCTCATTAGTTGTCAGTCGAGATCAGAATCAATGGCTCCATCAGTCAAATAAGTTTTTTTCCCAGGTGTCGCTGCGTATTCACCTTTTTGTAATAAAATTTTAAAATTATCGAATATCTTCATTACATTCACTACTTCTGATAGAAATAAAAACAAATGAAAAATAGATGGACTAAACATTTTACTGATTTGTTTCTATTTTTGAAATGTAACCTTCTAATGTCATCAAAACCGGCCAGATACGAATAGTACCGGCAAAGGTAAATTTATTACAAGTTTGTATATACTATATGCGAAAAGACTTTTCCTAGACCTACATAACTAGATAGTATCCCGTCCCTATTGTATTAAAGGGAAAGAAAATTGAGAAATTCTGTTTCGTTCTGGCACATTAACCTAATGACGTAAATAGATTCGTCAATAAATATGTGGTTTTATAGTTTAATATATTCAATGCGTATATTAAATATATTTTCTTATTGCATCTACGCTATGTACGCTACTTCAATAATATAATTTAATTAATTTATAATAAATATAAATAGATATATTCAACATTATAGAAATCAATTGTTCGATGACCCATTATATTCGAAAATAGACAATTTTTACATCTTAACAATGTACTTAAATTAAATGGTAATTACGGTACAATTAGAATAATATTAATAAAAGCAAAATTATTAAATTTTTAAAATCAATTTTATAACACGTTCTGGTAAAGTATAGATCGCAATGCTAATGGCAAAATACAATTTATTTAACAATACTAGTAATAAATCTCTATATAAATACAGTTCCGCTGTAAACGAGGAATTATATATTCGTTAACAATAATTATTTTGAACGATTCAAGATATAAACAATAATTATAATTATATAGACAAATTAGATTTTAGTTAGGTACATTATAGAATATTATGAGTACCAAAACCATACTCTTTCCATAAACCCGAATCGACATAAACAGCTAAAGCTTCAACACTATAGTTCGTTCAGAAACCACATTTGTGTAAGTAATGGAACAAACGGCGCTAGACTTTGAGATCTTATTTGAACGACAAGCTGTAAACTTTCATCATTCGTATGAAACAAATGAGATATATTTTTGTTTCCGAAGCGTGTTGTTATTTGCACAGGTATATGAGAACATATGGTTCCAGAACGCAAGTTTTCGACTCTCTAACAGACAGCCCGTGGAAAGAACTTGCGATGAAACTATTCATTTTGTGTTATATAACAATAATTCAGATTAATAATTGTTTAGGTAATAATAATAGTGCTTCCACGTATTTATATTTATATTTATTTTAATAAATAGGGCTGTAATAAATAGTAATTATACATTTATCTATACAATAAACATTGATCTAATATAGAGTAGTAATGAATATTCATCGATAACTTAATCGATACAGACTGCATGACCCAACCGTTCACTACTCAAACGTTTTCTTAACTAAGAAATTAACATCTTATGTAGCTACCAGTAGAATCGATAATCATATATTTAAGCTTCTAGTAAAACATATAAGTCAACTTGTTTTTTAATCCTTATATTGATATTTAGGTAAAAAAATATAAAAATTCATACCAAACCCAAAAAAAAATTTATAATCATATTAAAAGTCAACATAACATTAAACCCATCACAAGTACGTTTAAAAAAGCATGTAAATAAATTTTAATATCCGTGCCATAGTCACTCGTAATCACACACTCAACTGAAGGGTCACCACACGCAGTCATCTAATTCCTTATCATTAAAAACTTTGATATGTTTTTGATATTCTTGGTCATGTCTCACATGACAGTTGACATTTTGATATGTATAAGTTACCTTAAATGTAATTTACAACCACGTTTATACACACGAGTCATCAGTAGAGTTATGGGTGGTGTCAGCTTCTTATTCTGTGCTAACACTACGCAGGACACCCTTTAGGTTCGATCGAATCGCCACAATTGATGTAACCTAAAAAATTTTCCGCGATGGGAAAATTATAATGGTAATCAGATTACATACCAAGTAATTTTTAGAGGACAATGTAGTTTGTTCATACTCCGGAAACTTTGCTGTGACCGTCACCTTGGATATTTACAGACTTTAGACATACCTTTATGAGGGCAGTACTAGAATACTGTAAAGTATTTGTAACTACAGTTTTATAATTTTTCTATACATGTATAGACGCGGAAGAATCGCGGATATAAACGCAGTCGACTTACTATCTCACTTATAACTAACTTACATCCATATGTATATTAACTAAGAATAATAAATATTTCTTTATAAGATAAATATTCAAATATCTCAAAGATGTTAAAAATCTCAAGGTATTATTATTTATATAATAATAAAATACATAGATACCGTTAGGTATAAGATAACAGAAATAACCATTGATCTGTATACAATATATTTTATAGTTAAGAAACACTAATTATAATATTCGTAATTGATATTAATCGCGATAACTTTCGCTGTGTTATCGATTCTATTATATATTTTATAATAATAAATAGATAAAACACAGTAAATCTATTAGTATATGTCTAAACATTGAAATACACGAGTATATTAATATTTTTGATATTCAATGCTAATTATATTTTATATAATAATGTCTAAACAGTTTATATTATATGTTATTTCACATAGGATAGAATAACTATACTCGATAAAACAGACAAAATCAACAAATGTAGATATAGTATAAAAATTTGCGAATAAATAGCTTTTTTATAAAATTATGGACAGGTATAATATATGTATATATAATGTGTATGTATAATATACTATATAGATATATATGTTTTTAAAATTAACCATTAATAGTATTGTGAAAGCAGGGAGTGTGTCCGACGACAAACGACAAAACAGTAACAAGAAAGTTTTGAGATTCCATGAATTCCATTCCGCAGTTCTTCATTAAATGCTATCAAATACACACTTTTACGTTTTCTATATCTATATCTTTGATTCTATGTAAACCTCGACACCATGTGGGTTTCAAATCTGTGATCTTTTGCGGCAAAAACGCATTGCTGTTATGAATTGTAATGAAATTACGTAATGTATAGGGTTACAAGTATAACAGGGCTATTTATACACGCAAGATAAATGTTTTATATAGTCAATGTTGTCGACAGCAATAAGCAATTTCACATACTCTTTGCATGACTAATCACCAGCATTGGTCAGTTGCAAAACTTTAACAAAGGTAACTTTGTTATTTGGGTCATGTACCCAGGATGGTGTATTCTCGTTTGCAAAGAGAAAATCTCATACACGAAGGTGTTAATGCCAAACAGCCAATGGGATGCCTTAAACTACGCTTCAAAGATGGTAGACGGGCTTAGCCACCATCCTATGCTATGGTTTCATCACGATGTTCTGACGCGTTCTTTGACGCGCCGTCCGAAGGTAAAAATTACCAACTGAGCCATTATAATCGCTTCAACACCAACCCCAATCACTAGTAGAAAGAAGCCGACAGGCGTGATAACTGGAGGAAAGCGATTGCCCATGACGTTTTGGTTCACGATAAACCTATGCAACCTATGGTTTGAGCTGATCTCTCACAGACGTGAAAAACGTTACCAATTCACTATCACCAATCCCTGTAACGTTCCAAGGCAGATGGTTCACTTGTATTGGGTGTGGATATAACTTTCCTACTCACAACGGCTTAATATAGACTCTTTGAATTGTTCAAGGCCATATTAGTGGTAGTAGTTGTTATCGGGGGAAGTTCATTAAAAATATCTAAAAAAGAACACTGTCTCTCAATGTGTGTTCAAACTAGAAAAACCTTAGAATGAAGTAAAATTATTAACGGGGTTTCTATCACGGCATTATAGAATTCTTGTAACAGCTTTTTGGCTTCATAATGTAACGCTGACCAGCTACTGTCATCAGACTATCCGTCAAGACAGATCTAACACAGTGCATTATCCTGGACCCAACTTTCAGCTTTATAATCTGATTATTAAGTCAGCCGTCTACTTAATCAGGTGAATCTACCAAAAATATAATCCAGGCGATTTTCCGTCAAATTCTTGGGCAGATTCATTTTAGCTATTATTGAATACCTAATATTTTTTTCACATAATTCATATAACTATTTATTTTAAATATTTTTAAGAACCATCAGTGGGAAATCCAATGCAATTATGGTGACAAAGAATGGCTCTTTATGTTTATAAAATAACAATATTCATTCAAATACAATTAACTCAAATAGGTATTTGAAATGACAAAACTTTGTTCTTTTTTTGGAATTAGAGATTATAAAATTTTGTTACCAGTAGCGTCATTTAATTATATATGCGACAACAAATATACGCCAATAAATTATAATGTGTCAAATATACTAAAAGCAATTCAGAGATATACATTTATTCGACACAGTTTTATATATTTTGAACCGACAGATTAGGTACCTAGACTTGTAGGTAATCATAAATCTGGACACATTCATATGTAGCAAATACGGTTTCTGTTCCCAGACAGTAAATAAAATGCAAATTCTTCAAACACCTTCTTTTTGTTGGTAGATAATTCAAATCATAAATATTTAGTTCACTTCGATAGTAAAATAGACTCTGAACATGGAATGGAATTTAGGAACCTCCTAATGGGTAAGAATCTACAATTATCTCCGAACTACATACATTTAAAATGCATTAGTAGACTTCCAACATTCGATAATATAATATAAATAGCGTAGAATAAGCGCTTATACGATATATTAATAAATTCATTTGTTATTTAAATACAAGTCAAGCTTTGATATGTTTCGTTTTCCGCGTGAGCCTAATCATTGTTAGGCTTCATTCACAATGTATATACTAAGAATATGTATTTAAATATAATATGCATTTGAGTAAAGTATATCCAATTACTGATTAACCCAAGCAAACCATGTCTATACATCGGACGTTGCTGGTACACATACGTGAGTGGTCTACAGTTTAATTATCAGTTTTCCTGGCTTGAAACATGAGCTTCATAGAATCGAGCGCCTCCTCCAGGGACTGGCGGTAGGCTTCAGTGTTGGTGACGCTGGAGGACGTGAACGAGGAGATGCAGAAGATGACGGAGTCCTTCTTCGGGTTGTAGCTGCAACCGTAACCGTCCGGGACGACCGCTCCGTAACCCATGAACGTTCCAGCCGTTGTTGTTGCGACCTGCACCAGACAACTTTATATTAATCTGTTAAACTATTATGTAAGGACATATCTACTGTTTGTGAAATCTGTTTGTGGTAAGGAAAAATATAAAACTGTTACTAAGCTAAATTTATATATTATTAAATTATTTATATTAACTTATTTCATACGATTTAGAATTGAATAGATGTTGGTTATCAATTTTTTTATCAGAATAGCTCTTAATACATTAAAATTTAATTCTTGTAATAAATATTAATAAATATAGGTTTCTATTTAAAAGTTTAAGGAAGTTGTGGAAAGAGCTGATCAATGCAGAAACGATGATAGCTCAGTGGTAGTGAGTAGGAACGCCGCGTCATGGGACGTGAGTTTGTATTCAAACACCTACAATGAGCAAAAGATTTCGGCGAAGGAAAACGTCGTAAGGAAAGCACAGCATGGTGGTAGGGCTATTGCTAATATCCACCTGGCTAGCAACCACCCTCAAGTTAAAAATCTATCGCAAAATACCATTAAGTTTGTTTCGGCAGTTGCCCTTAAAAGCCAGTGCGACTCCTCTGGTCCATAAAAAATAATAATAAAGATCTACGTCTGTTGTGGCAGCTAGCAACGAATATTGAATGTATCGACCTGACTGGTACTGAGTTTGTACTGTATCATCTGCTTGTAAGTGTCGTCGTTGAAGAGCGCGGGCAGGTCCCCGAGCGCCTCCCGCGCCGCCTCCCGCAGCCCGAGCAGGTGGTTGTCGATGCCTCGCCCCAGGATGTTATCTTCCATGATCGAGGTCTGTTTGCGGGCGGCCTCCTCGAACAACTCGAGCTTCTTTTGCTCCTGACAACAGGAAGATTTATTTATAAACTATTCTCACGTAACTACCTCACTTTATTACTGATAATGTTTCTCCGGCTTCCGTCCTCTGTGTTTACAAAGTAGGGATTTTGTTAAATAAAAGAAATTTAACAAATATCGGTTTAAGCCATACTTGTTAATATAAAGTTTCCATTCACAAAACATTACTTTCGATATGCAATTATTTTTAGTACACCTATAGATGTAGCTTAAATTTCTAGTTCGATTATCAACTAGAACCGAGCAGAGAGAAATGCATCAAAAACCGCCAGAATTTGACTATTTTTTTATGGAATAGAGGGGCAAACGAGCATGCGTGTCACCTGATAGTAAGTGATCACCGCTTACCATGGATAGCACCAAGGAAATCGCAGGTGCGTTTCCGACCTTTATTGGAGGGACTGTCTCAAGTGCAACTACCGGAACCCACCTATTGGTATTTGGCTGAACATTTTCAACTTGAGGGTAGCAGCTAGCCAGGCAGGCATTAGAAAACGCCCTACCACCATGCTATGGTTTCATGACGATGTTTTCATTCACCGATGGTTCAAGCCCGTTGTAGGTGGTTGGATTCGAATTCACGTCTAATGACGCGGCGATCCTAAACACTACCACTGACCTATCATCGCATTTATAATTGTTTTGGATACCGGAGAATCCCTTTCGATAACATAAGTGCATTTATAATATTAGTTATTACCGTGTCAATTTCACTACAATTCATCCTATAATTATAAGGTTTAAAAAGACATAAAAATTCAAAATAAAATAATGTTGATCTATATATCGATAAGAAAGTACACTCCATATCTATTGTATGGGTCAACTACGGTCTTGCTACACGTATAGATTGTTTTGACAGCTTATAATAATGCGTTGGGTAAATATGAGACATAATTACTCCGTATAAATTAAAGGAGACCTTCTTGAGGCTGTCTTCGGGGAGGTTGGGGTGGTTGGGGTGGTTGGGGAGGTCGGCGAGCGGCGGCGTCTCGGCGGAGCACATGGCGGCCGCCCACGCGCGCGCCGCCCCGTGCGCCGACCGGATGTTGTCGACGCGCCCGTCGCGGAACCGCCGCAGCGAGGCCGACTCGTACGTGCTCACCAGGTACCCGTACATCCTACACCCATATATTTATCATGCAATCGCAAAACATGGCCTAATCTTCTTCACGTACCTGGTCATATTATGTCTCAAACCTTAAGGACATAGGAGTGCATTGTAATATTTGTAAATTTAAGCATTCATATTGTCATAAGAAATAAAATTATTTATAATATAGATTTTTTATTGATTATGTATGTATACTGTACGCAAGAGTTTAAAAAATGTTAATTGAATTCATTATGCAGAAATCCCTACAAAAATATAGTACGCGGCCATCAAGAACAGAAAATTTTAAATTTTGGAAATAACAATATTTTTCATTTTCTTTGAAAAATACTTCTGTCATTTGATAAGATGAATATGGAATGAAAAATCTGGTACATAAATAAATCCAATTGACTAACTTGTAATAAGCATACTGCAGAGCGAGCTGGATGTAGACGTCGGGGCTAGTGCGACAACGCTTCATGAACTCACGTCCGTAGCCGGAGTACGTGTACACTTTGAAATCTAAGTCTGATATCGCACTGAAACAAATAGCACCTTCCACTGCCTTAAACTTAACAAAAATAACTATTTACATATTGCCTTTAAACAGTTATTGCATATTAAAAGAGTTTTTATATTTATGTAACTGACGGTCTGTCTATTACATACATACATTTTTCATTTTTTCGTACTTATAATCTCACCTAATTTTAAGTTACGATGTGGCCCAGATGGTGGATGCACTAAACTTAGTATAGAGACAGCTCTGAAGACCAACTGCCTAGAACAAACTTATAAATATTTGGCGGGAGATTTTCAACTTGAGGTCGGTACCTAATCAGAGGAAATGAAAAAATGTCCAACCATCATGCAATATGTAAGTAGGGCGAAACCCCAGACACTTTTCCAGTAGTCAATTTTAATCGTACTTCTAAGGAGTTAATGGAGAAAGGTTGATAATGTATATTTTCAGAAAGATCTTTAGATTCTAATACGGAATGCAGTTGTCTATAGGAATAAAAAAATAAAATTTGAATCCAATAGACAAAAATACAAAAATTGTATTTGCAAAATTCGCCAGAATCTTGCGAGAATTACCGGTCCAAGTCCCTTGCGGCCTGTTCTATAGTCCTTTGTAGATCGCCAGTGATAGTCCATTTCATGGCCTGAGGGGCTGGCAGCAGAGCTGGCGGTGGGGCTGGCCTGTCAGCCACCTCAGCCCTGGCCAGGGCACGTTCAGCCAGTCTGATGACAGCGACTCCTTCAGCAGCGCTGTGCTCGTAACACATACCTACCGTACCGTCTGATGAGATGATCAGCTGGAAATAAAGTATTTATTAAGTACAAGAACACTTGATAAGAGGTAAATATTAACTCTCTATTAGGTTTAGCGTCTCCACCATTTTGAGCTGTAGTGTAATTAAAAGAAACTTCTGGGAAGTAGTTACAATCCATTGGTAAGCAAATATTTATATATGACTTATTCGGTAGCAATGTGCCTTCATACAGAAACCTGCCAATAAAATACTTTACTAATAATTTAAAAGTTTTAACTACCCTCTATCAAAATAGCTACTTCCTTGTTGGAATTAATTAGTCACGGAGTTTTTTTTAAATTGTCCTTAACAGACTCCAAAATGGGTTTAACGATTTTGGAAAAAATTAAAGGCAACTCTTAGATTAGCCCAGCGGTGGATTTTGTAAATCTTGGTAGCGAGTGCTGACCGTCCCCGAAAGATAGAACAATACATTTAAATTGCGCGCGAATGAAGTAGCGGTCAAATCTTACTTATTTATAATCCAATTTAACATTATATTGAATTAAATAACAAGTTTACGAGCTACAATAAAAACCAATACATATAAATCAATGCCTGGCGAATTACTTCATTCATATATGGAATTACTTCACATATGGAATTACTTCATATATGGAATTACTTTATATATGGAATTACTTCATATATGGAATTCATATATAATATTTATATCACCTGCACGGTTTTGTCGAACCATCTGTTGGCGGAGTGGTGCCGGGTGCCGGCGCCGTGCATGGCCCTGAGCATGGCGTTCGTGTCGGGGTCCGCGTCGGCCCTGTCTCCCCCGGCCTCATCCAAGCATAAGATGCAGAGTGCGCGAGAGATCAGCTCCAAATTCGCTCGATTGTTTTCATCTGTTAATGTTTTGTTATTTCAGAAATCACACTATCACAGTATATTACTAGCATTGCCCGCGAGTTCGTTCGCGTGGACCTTTTTTTTTCTAAAATAAAGTTATTCCTAGCGAAAGTCCCGTCAAAATCGGTGCACCCATTTCAGAGATTAGCCGGAACGAACAAACAGAAAGACAAAAATTTTAAATATTGTTTTTTATATATATCGTATATACTTATATATGCATTAACTAAAGAGCTATGATTTTGACATTACAAACAGACAATTCGGTTTTATTTATTTGTATAAGTTTATATTATTATGTCTTAACTAATATTATTCTAAGTATAATTGTTATATTACAGCAGACTTTATATATACAGAAACCTAATCAGATTACCATAACGCACAGACAACATTTATTTTATTTAATATTTTTTAATTCTCTATTTCAAAGGAAGTCTTTCATAATACGGGATAAAAATGATCCTACACGCTGATGCATAAAATAATTATATCTACTTTTCGAAAAATATTTAATTAACAGGTTTGTTTTTTAAGAGGATCAGTGACGCATGCTGAGGCCTGTCATAGTTATCTGCAAGCACAGACATGATTCCTTAGGATTTGTGTGACAGGCGGCGCTCGGAAACTTTGATCTAGACATAAACCATTTCATCCGATTCCATCTGACGTAAAACAACGATGTGGCTTAAGATGACAACACTTTAAACTTGATTGTTAAATGTTACTGGCTTTTAACTAAGGTTAGTAGAACATATACTGAAGCGATGATAGCTCAGAGGTAGTGTGTACGACTTTGCGTCAAGGGACGTGAATTCGAAACCAACCACCTATAATGAGCTTGAGCTTTCGATGAAGGAAAACATCGTGAGGAAACCATAGCTTGGTTGTAGGGCTTTTTCTAATGCC
Source organism: Actias luna (assembly GCA_039707435.1). Lineage (NCBI taxonomy): Eukaryota > Metazoa > Arthropoda > Insecta > Lepidoptera > Saturniidae > Actias > Actias luna. Next base: position 17,181,615 of record JAZHAC010000022.1, on the reverse strand, counting down.
CACCTGGTTAGCAACCACCCTCAAGTTGAAAACCTGCCGCTAAATACCAATAGCTGTGTTCTGGCAGCTGCACTTGAGAGCCAGTTCCTCCACAGATTTAGCGTGTCTACCAACTTGGGTCGTATCGTCACTTAAGATCAGGTGAGATTATGACCATAACGCTAAAACTTAACTATACAAAAATAAAAGAAAAGTTATATGTGCTTAGCGTGAGATTTTCAATTTTACCGTGCCAAGATAATTAATCTATCAGCCATTACCAGATACTTCAACAGAATGCTTAGGGGTTTATCGTATGTTTTTCTTCAGCAAAAGTTTAACCTCATTGCAAAGATTAGAACTCGCGTCGATTTATGCAGTGTCCGTTAATATTACCACTGAGCCATGATTACATGTGAATTTGTTTTAATCTTAAACGCATTCGGTACCTTTTATGAGACGTTCTCTCGCTCTAGCCCACTGGTCTCTGTTCATGGAAGTGAGGAGTCCGACCCTCGGGGCTGCCGGGGCCCCTGCAGCGTCCACCATGACGTGAAGCAGTTGCCCCTGGATCTCTCCGGGCGTGAGTCTGCCGCGGTCACTCGCTTTCACAGGTATCGGGTAGAACTGTAACAATCTTCGGGTGATTATCACGATACTAAACACCCTAAGCTAAGCTTAACCCAAGCTACTATCACGACAGTCTAGCAACAATTACTGATGTTCTTGAATTATTTATTACATGTATTAGTTCCCTGAACTATATTCACTATAAATAGTCAAAATCCGATGAAGCTTTCGTATATAACAAAACCGTACAACGTCAAACGTAACCTTTAATTTTCACAATGAAAAATATAAAGAAAATCACAAGAGACTTTAGTCGGAAATTTAAAATTTGAAAAATAATTAGTGTTAATTGGGAAATACAATACCAAATTTTTATAATTAAAATAAATTACACATAGAGAATCATTGAAATACTTATATTATTGTAACATTTAGAAACAATAAGTGAGCGATATAAAATTTAATTACGATTAAAATAGAATTAATTTGTGTAACATGCTGTATTATAAATTAAATACCTAAAATTCTTAATTTGTATAAATATATACAAAATCAATTTTTCAAATCGAGCTGAACTCATACCACGGCAAAGTGTAAACTATGCCTAATGCTAAATACAGTGTATTCCAAAAATAATGAAGAACTTTCCGATAACTATATGCAAATAATCTAGTAAATGTCGTTATCCTGACGACTTACAAGCCTCTGGAAAATTGGAATAAACAAACTAATCTCGAAGCATAACATACGAAGAAAGTCATTTCATGAGTTCGCTATTGTGTGTATGTGTGGTGATTTTGATCTCTCGGCTACATGTCTCTAGCTAATCACCGGGTTAATGGATGTTACCGACTGATCCCGGAACGCAAACAAATGGACACACTCACATTTGCATTTATAATGCAATATAGGATACATATGAATATTTTAAGATAATCCAAAACCTCACAGCGCTGAGAAATTCGAAGGAGAACCGAAGAAAGCTCACGAAGTTGGAGTTTAGTCGACTCAAAGTAAACTTTGTTAAACTACTTATTGGTATATTGAATTAGGGCGGATCCTAGACCCTAGGAGCGAGGGTCGATGCGAGGGTTCACAGATATAAATCTAATTACACCGGTTTACTTGTTAGACAATATTTTGTTTGGTCTCCGTTTACTTAGGAGCGGTTCTACACAATTCACGCTTGCACCGTTCAATATATAAATGTTTTCCTTTGAAATAAACCCGTCATATATATTGAGTTATTCAGCGCATCAATATAATTTTATAGAAATCGTTCACATTATTGAATTTACTTCTCTGGGTCACGTCGCTGGTTTGCATTCGATTTTCTACGTTTTATATTTGTGTACAGTTATATACATTATTTTGAAGTAAAACTTCAGTGCTTTTCTTTTTATTGTAATGGCGACAACCACGAAGTGCGTTATTCCTTATATCATGTGATTAGGAAGTTTCTATTGAAATTAACCACTGCGATTTTGCACCTAAGCCAGACTACCTAAAAGATTATTGCATGAGAATTGAAAGTGATACTTCAATAAAGCGTCACGCTGAGGGCAATTTGAAACGTAAAAAAGTAGAAAAAGGAGGAATTAAGAGCATCGCATTTTCTAAGAAAATAGTCACAATTTAACATGCAGAGTATTAATTAATTTTCGATGTGATATATTAACTTATTGTACCAGTATTACGGCAATCTGTTTTATGAACATTTTTTGTTTGATACCAGTTTCATAAATAAATATAAACGCAATACATTCAACATACATTGTTCCTGCAAGCGACTATAATTAATTCCTCTTGTTCTTCACAGCCATCAGTAGTCCGCGGCAACTCGATCCTGTCCCTCCCGACTTCGGGAATGCGGCTTACACCAAGCAACCGGTAGAACTGCTCCATGCATAACGGCTGACCTTTCTCCCGACTGGTTGCTCGCTCTAGAGGTAATTCACCTCTAGAAACAACAGGAGATATTAATCAAACGTCATGTTATGAAAGTAGATAGGTTTTTATTACAAATCGCAATATAATTATCCTTCTGTCCGCGTTTGTTTTATATAGTTGATGATCCTTTAGAACCCCTACTCTTTAAAAGTTAATTTGAATAGACAAGGTTGGTTTTTGAACGGGTATACCTGTTTGTAATTAGTAATTCCACTAATATATTCAAGTAATGGTATTCCAAATGTAGAAAATAGTATCGAACCTATCCAACATCTCCTTGTAGTCCAGCAGGTCGTCGATAAAAAGCGCTCCGAGGTCGGCCACCTCTTCCATTTTTGCGAAATGTCGGCGCGGGAACACCATGCCAGGGCTGGAATTTATCGGCAGAGGAAGCCGAACTTTCAAGTACATGTCGTCCAACCACCAGCTTGTTACCTTGGCAAAGTGAAAAATATTGTTTTATTAAAAATGCAACCAGAATACACTTGAAAGTGACGTGTTCTAATAAAATTATCTTCATAGAAAATTAATCTATTAATTTTCCTTTCTATAAAAACAAATAAATATGTAATTTGTTTTGGAAATCATTGGATATTATACATGAGCCATTTATTTATGTACTTCCATATAAAGAAAGAAATCCACAAAATGTTTAGCAAATGAAATTGTCGTCAATATGATGTGAATTTAGAATTATTCTAGTCACTAAAATATTGTAACTAATCTCACTTCGCTTAAATCTTTTCTGGGAATATAACAGCTTGCGATATTAAGAATATTGCGTAAATATTAAGGTAAAACTTATACTGGTTGCTACTTCTATTGTAGCCTAAAAAAAATTTCTGATTTAGCATTAGGTTTATATCAAATAAAAAGCGTTTATGAAATTAAACATTTTATTTTAAAAAACCTTAGTAAAAACGTCTATAAGGTGCTGTGGGGCTTAAAAAGAATATGGTACGCCTTCGTCTGGGTGTTCTAGATGTAGATGTATAATTGTGATTAATGTTTCTATAACCTGATATCTGCTCTCCAAAATTATCCAGTGTTTTTACAAAGTAACTTTTCGTTTTAGTCAATTGGGTAACTTTAGCAAAATTAATATTATTTAAATAACTTCTAATGGTATCGGTTCGGTCTTGAAGAAACCTTGGTTTTGTTAGTGGTTCTAAAAGAGTAGGCCTTTCCATAACTGCTTCAAATTTTGGTTTCTTGTTAATAGTAAAATGATTCTTCAACTCTTGCACATAATATTTTTTATTTGCCCAATCGTTACCAGTTCGTCTTCCCTGAAGTTTTAGGACATTGAAAAAGTTTTGTTTGGTCGGTATTAACAATGTTTTAGGTCGGACGTTATTTACAAATGCTATATTATCGTTAGATACAAATTTAGGTTTCAGTATTATTTGTTTAGGCAAAGGTGTTGCGGTATTTATGGGAAATTGTACATAATTTTTAAAAATTTTATTTTGATATAAGCTGGTAGGTGTCTTTATATTCATTTTTGAGGAATATTTATTTGAATTTTCTGGTATCTGATTACTGTTTTTATTCTCAAATCGTATCCTTTTCATAACCTTCTTTTGTGACTTTGGTAACATTTTCGTTTTTTCTATAGGTTCTAAAAGATTAGGAGCATTTAATATTGTATTTTTATCATTTATTATAACTATGGTATGTTCATTTTTATTTTTCTTTGTAATATGATATATATTATCATTACTACTGTTAGCTATTTGTGATATTGGTTTCAAACGTTTCCCTTGATTGGAATCAGCATTAAACTGTTTACGTGTTTGATTTCGTTTCACAGTTGTAGGTTTCAACTCCCAAAAACTATTTTCTTTCTTATTTATTTTACCGAGATCTGCGTTCAACGCATTAGGCTCTTCAGATGAATCAATATCTTCTTGGCTGTTTGGTTTATAAGTATTATATTTTATCTCTTTTATCTTAGTTGTTAGAGGTGTTGAAGAAATATTTACTTTGGGTTCAGCATCCGTTGTTTTAAGGGTGTTTTCTACAAATTCTTTACTTTTATTTATATCAAACGTTATATTTTGAGTATTAATTGTTTTAAAATATTTAGTAATAGTTTTGGGTTTTCTATCTTCGTTATTATTTCTACTGAATAAACGTTTTGAAATTGTTGCTTTGCTAATTTTAATAGATTTTATAATATTAGGGTCAACATTTATATTCCGATTATGATGGAAATTGTATAAGAAAATAGGTAGATATGTTTTAGGAATTTGCGGAGATACTGTAACCGCTTGAGAACTATTTTTTAAATTGCCACTATTATTTCCCGTTCTCATATTTGTATCTGATGTTATAGTATTACTTTCAAAAAGTTTGGTACTTCTTAGTGCTCTTTCCTTTTTAACATTCTTTATATTGCTAGTAAGTTTACGTTCCACATCTTTCGTTAACTCTTTTGTGCTGTTTCCTGATAAGTATTGTATTTTAATATAATTATAGCTAAAAGAACTTACGGTTGAGGAATTTTTAACTTCATTGTCGAACATTGTAGGTCTGTCGGAATATAATATTTTTTCATTTGTTTGTTGACGTACTTTATCACTATAAGCGTCATGATCTACATGTAATTCTTTAGGTACATTTTTGGTGTCATTAGATAACTGAGTAAATATAATATTTTTATTACCAGTTATATTGTTAACTGTCGCTTTAATTACAGTAGGATAACTATGTTTTGTATTTGTATTTTTTGTAATGTTTTGTGTTAATTTATTGTTTTCCTTTTCCGCTAAAACAATCGATAAATTTTTCGTTATTTGACTATGCACTATTTCTGTGATATTATTTTTCATAGTTATTGTAACATTGGTAGTAGAATTTAAAACAGTTTCATTAGTTGCTGCAAACACAACTGTTATAGGTAAAACTAATGGACTCTCTGATTGAGTGTTTGCTAAATTGTCAGTAATTTCTACAGTAGTTTCATGTGCATTATTAGTGATGGTATGCATCATTGCAGATGGCTTAGCGCCAGTTTCTATGATCCAAGTATTTGCTTTTGAACTTGGGCTAGTTACTGAATCAACTATGTTATAAAATGTTATAGGTTCAGTGAATTTAGTAGTATTTAGACGTGGATCTAAAGTTTTTTTACCTATTTTTTCATCTTGTATTCTGAAGGTTGTTTTTTTCATTATATTACTTTGTTTCCAAGGTATCATTGTTGGTTTCAATGTTGTGGGAATGTTATTATTTTGTTTAAAAAAAATACGTTTACTTTGCTCAGTTACACTAAACACATGTGTTGTTCTGAATATTAATTTTTCCAAATTATCGATTCTTCCATTTTGATTAGTTTGTTCTAATTTGCTTTCAGAAATATGTTGATATTGTGGTATTAATGAATTATTCTCCTTTTCAATTATATTTAAATTTAATAACGGGTGAGTTAGTTGATGTTGATCGAGGGTAAATTTTGCTAGACTTCTAATTTTTGCTTGTCCAAGCATTGGTTCATGAGTCGAACTTACAAAATAGTTAAGATATTTTTTTGAAGTAGCACCATTTCTTAAGGTTATTGTGTTTTTCTTATTCATATGAGTAAGTTTTCCCCTTATATTGTTAGTGTTTTTTTTATCTGATGGTATTTCTATTCCTTTACCTTTTTCATTCGTAGAACTTAAATTATGTGAATTTATCATTAATGATTCATTTGTGTTATATGCATTTCCTTTGGAAGGCTTAAAAGTTGTTTGTGTATTCTGTAATATTTTAGTTAAAGCTACTCTCGCTCTATTTGTATACAGCTCATCTGCTTGAGTTGTATTTGTTTTGTTTTTCTTGTTTTTCAGTTTATGAATAATATTTAATGATGAAAAAATGCTAAACGCGTTGGTTGTACCTGTCAAATCGTAACTTTTTGATGAATTGTAGAATACGTTTTTGTTTCTTTTTTCTAACTTATTTAAGTAATTTGGTATGTTTGTCACGACTGTGTTATTTTTGTTCCAACTAGGAATTCGTGTAGGCTCTTTAAGTTGTATGTCACGTTCTGTAATGCTTTGTTTGGTCTTATTATCATATTCAATCAGATATTCGTATTTCGAGATATTATTTTTTTTACTTAACATTATATCAGTGTATACACTTAATTGTGAAATTTTTTCTGCATCTGCAAAAAGTGTTTTCGAGTTTTTAGAATATGTATCATCACTGCTAGATAGCTTAAAATCGTCATCAGTCAGGACGGTAGACAGTTTATCATTGTTCCGTTTTTGAAGTCGTATACTACTTGTTGAGTTCTCGTTTGTGATTAACTTCTTTGTTATCAAGTATATCTTTGTTAAATCTTTTTTATTTGAAATAAAATCTGTAGTAACTTCAGCATCACTAAAATTGATCGATGTTATCCTTCCTCTAGTAATATTAGTAGTAGTTTTATTATGTAGTTTGTTTTTAACACTTTCTAATTTTATATTGCTATTATTTGTTGTTTGTTCTTTATATCTTGGTGAGATTTTTGGTGTGGAAGAGGTAGTTTCTGCGTGTTTTTTCATTGGAATTGTGGTTTCAGATACAAATGGTACGGTGTGTAGTTGTCTTCGATAATCATGTTTGTCATAATTCGTTGAAGTATAATCTACACTAGTATTCCAATTTTGTTTAAATTTATTTTTATTCAATGTGTTAGTAGTTTTTATATGTTTTTCATCATAAGAGCTTCCATCTTTTTTGACCACATCTAGATACAATTTTCTTTCAGAATACTTTAAGTTGTAAAAAATTACATCAGGTTTTATTTTGTTAACAAAGTTTTTTGATATTTCAGTGTTATTATTGACTTTCTTTGTTTGTGTAGGAAACAACGTAATAAAATAGTTTCTGTCTCCAGGAACATTTTTATTTAAATCATTTGAGGTAATAGTAAAATGGTTTGGTATTTCAATCTTAAGCTCTGGTATTGTCCCAACTGTGACCGTTTGAAACTTATATTTGAATAAGCCGTGTTGATTTGTTACAGTTGCGTTACCTTTGCCTTTTGTAGTTTTAAGTATATTATTCAAGTGTTTTAAGTTTTGTACATTAACAGAAGTTGGAGGCTTAAGATACCAATTTTTATCGTGTTCCTTTATTTTGTTAGAAGCAACAATAGATTTCTCGGTCTGTCTAGTTACAGAAATATTAGCTGATATTAACTCTGTTAAACAAGCTGCAGTGGAAAGGGATTTACTACCAAAACCTGATTGCTTCTCATTAGGTATTGTTCTTAAAACTTGTATTTTCAATGAAGCGTTCGGTTTATAATTTGTAAAATTAAGTGAAACTTTAGTTATGTTGTTTCCTAAATCTCTAAAGTCACTTAATCCTTCATGTGATTTGTTCGAAATTATTCTTATGGTATTATTAACATTATCGTTTTTATTACCGTGTGCTTCTGAGGTATTCACAACTAATTTACTCATATTATTATTAAATATTTTAAATTTGAGATGCTGCATCACTTTTTTATTGATCTTATTGTCACTGTTATTTGATATTTCACTAATATTAATCTTCTTTTCTAATATTTTCTCACTTTGAACTGCCTTTGTATGGTTCAATGTTTTAGTTTCATTTGAAGTAATCAAGCTTGTATTCATTAACGACTGGAAGCTACTTATGTTGTTACTTGTTATTTTTAGTTTTATTTTACTGTCTGTAGTTCTTTTATTTGAAAAATTCAGCTTTAAACTTTGTTGTGATGGTTTTCTAAAAGCAAAAATTTCAGTAGGAGTGCTCGTAAATGATTCTTTGTGTGAAACTTTAACAGAGTCTCTGATCAATGCATTTGTTTGTTTTAAATCCATCACATAATTTGTAGATTTGATCTTATATGGTAAATACAAATGAAAAAGACCAACTCTATCACTAAATTCTACACCATTATTATTGCTAAGGTTTATTTTCAATTTTAGTGATTCCGATATTGTTTTATTTCTTGTATTAAATCGTTCATAAGCTTTGTTCCAATAATTATTTGTAGTCTTAGAATTAACGCGAGTCTGAACCTTTGTGTTACCGTTATTGAATATTTTCTCGATTTTTCGATTTCTTAAATGTTCTGTTATCACAGGACTCTCAGTAATATTATTGTGATTAGTTGACAAAACATTTTTCACTATAGAATTTGATGGTATTATTACAGGTTGCACAATCTGTGTTTCATATCTTTGTTTTAGATTATCAACTTCCAATATAATGTTATTTTCTGTTGTACAATCATTTAATGTAGATATTGTAGGGTCAATTGACTTTGAAGTTTTTAAAACTTGATCTGTAAGATTTACAATGTTAATATTTGTTACTGTATTGAAGACTGACGAAGTTTTCTTTTCATCTAGCAAAATACCCGTAACAGGTTTTAATGTTTCACGTTCTTTAGTGTTCCTAGTTACTGGATATTGTGTTTTGACATTTTCAGTAAATATTTTCGGAGTAACTGTATGAGCTTTTGTAAATTCTAGTTTGTTCGCTACTAGATAAGAAGGTGAAATAAACACTTTGTCAGTAACGTTCGTTGGATATGTCTTTGTACTTTGTTTACTTTCAAATGTAATATGTTCTGTTAAGTTGGATATTCTGGTATTATATTTAAAAGTAAACGGAAATTTATTTAAGTAATCATACCTTTTGTCAATATATTGGAAATTCGGTGTAGTAATTTTATATAACTGGGTCATATATTCTTTTCTTACTGATTTGTTGTTTGATATCTTTGTAAAGTTACTTAATTCAGAATTTGGCTTTGGAGACATGTGAATATCAGTATTTTTATCTCTGTTTGATTTATTATCTCGATCGAAAACATCGCTTTCATTAAATCTTTTAAAAGTTTCTGTATTGTCCTCTACGGTATAGGACGTAGTTATTCTTCTGTGATATGATTTTGAACTTTTACTAATTTTGTTTAGTTTATTACATGTTTCATTCGAAACAGTTGTACTGAAATCATTATTATAATCGTATATGGTATTATCCAAGAGAATTCCTTGATTTACCGACTTCCAGTCTAGAATACTTGAAGTCGAATACTTGTAATCTTCATCATTATATTCTTTTAGAAAACTTTCATCAGTTGCTAATGTATTAACTCGGTTTATAGAACTCAATTTACAACTATTTTTGTCCATTTTAAACTTAGCATTTCGACCAGAAGCATAAGAATGTTTACTATCAAAGTTATTATCCTTGTTAAATAATATTTCTTTAGCGTCCATCGTTTCAGATTTTCTGTCACTAGATAATTTATTGTGGTCTGTAGATGGTAATAAGTGTTGATTGGTTGTGTGAACCCCGGGTATTGTTATACCTTTGTGATTATATAACTTTGTGACAGGTGATGATGAATAAATTATAGAGTTCAGTAAATTACTTGGAATTTTCTTAATTGCCACAACTTCGGCTACATTATTTGATGATGTTGGATAATTACTTGTGACAGAAATTTGAGTTGAAGAGTTTTTAATAGATGGTTTTAGCAATTTCGTAGTTACTTTTGTAATAAAATTAGAATTGGTTTTATTATTCAAAGCAGTTTTCTTCTGTATTTCACTTGAATTTGAAATTAAAACTTTAAATGCACCTAAGTTCATTCTTCTTTTAATGATATGCTCTGCATAAGTTTTCGCTGTTTTAACATTCTTTATATTTAGCGTAAACAGATTCTTGTTGGTTGTTGTGACATCTTTAAATGTTTGCAATATAGTAGGTTCAATTTGTGGTTGGACTTCAGTAGAAGTCACGTTTTTTGTTTTAAAATATAGTGTTTCGGTTTTTTCGGTTTGAGGAGAGCTGATAAAATTTATTAACGTGTTTCCAGTAGTCTTATTATTAAGATTTTTGTTTTGTTCAGTGCGATCATTAACATTTGATATTGTTTGTTTGTCTATATAAAAGTGTTTTCTAAGCTTAATCTGTAAAGGTGTGCTCAAAACTAATGTTGCATGTAAAGGGATCTCTATTGTTTTATCTACGTTCGAAGTATTTATTAGTTGTTCAACAATGCTGTGATTATTATCCACGTATGGCTTAGTGGTAACTTCAATATTTACATTTGTTAAAGTGGTACAACTAACTATCTTGATTAAATCACGAAATAACGAATTAGTTGTTTCTTTGTAATAATGTTCTAAGTTGTATCCTTTTTCTGAAGTATTTCTTAGTTTACTTGAGTTTATAAACTTATTGTATGTTTTGATGTTACCATTGTATCTTCTTTCTTTAAATTCTTTTGTTTTATTATTTGATAACGTCAGTACAGGATAATTAATATTATTAGAATAATTACTAGCTGTGTTCGAATGATCTACGATATATTTATGTAGCGGTTCTTGTGGCATTGTTATGTTGATATTCATAGTTAAATCAATTTTGTTTTTACTGAGACAATCAATCTTTTTTATATTGTTATTTAAATTTATTTTCTCTTGTTCAGTATGACTGTCACTGAGATGTTTAGTTAATTTTTTGTCATACAATTTTACTAGACTTTTTATTTTTAGAATGGTATCTTTGTAATTATCAATTTTTTTCTGTTTCTTTGTAATTTGCTCATAATCAATAAGCCTTTGTAATTCATATGAATCGTCATTAAAACCATATTGACACAGCTTATCGGTTTCATTGATGTTGCAACATGTACTGCTTAAATCCACATGATTCTCATCTGTGGTGACATCGAAATATATTTTAATGTTTCCATTTTTTCGTAATAATTTAAAAACATTAGTCAAATTATTTTTCTCGCTATAGACCAAAAATGAATACAGGGATCGTAAATTACATTCAGCAACAATATCAGAGTTTACATGTTCAAGATTCTCTACATCATCGTGCTTTGTTTGAATAATATCAATGTCTATAGTTGCATTAGAATGGAGAATATCAAATATTTCTTCATCATTTATTTCTTTTTGCCTTTTTTGAATAGTGGCTTTTTCAAGAGAGTTTAAAGTAAGAATAACTATAACACTGTGTTTTATAATATTAAATAGACGTTTTGTAGATGTCCCGAACAGATTAAATCTCTTTATCTTGTACCTATGTAATTCCTTGGTTTCTATGAGAGCTTTATATAAAATGTTTTGCAATTGAGTCCTTAAATGACCTCTATAAGTTTTTTGTAGTATTTTGACCGAACGGCTGCAATTGTTTCTACATTTAAAATCAGTTTGTGACAACTTTTCATTTTCGGTAATCGTGGCATTATTTGTACTCTTAATTCGGTCGTCCTTCTCTTCACGTAAATTAATGCACGTGTTTTTGTAGATTTCAAATTCTTCTCCACCCAAACCATCGTCAAGTAATTTAGAATTGGTTTCACTGTTCAATATATTTAGTTCACCTTTATGTGTTAATGTTTCCTGCATGCACAGACACAAACTTTTGAGCAGTTTTAATGTCACGTGAAGTAGGTGATCATCGTTCACAGTCGAGTCCACTATTTGTAATACCTTCGACAACACTGGAATATCACTAGTGGGTGCGTGTCCGTTCACTTGCACTAAAGCATTGTTGTTAAAAACAACGAATACCAGGAGCGATATTAATTTCATTTTACATCAATAATAACTCGTCATATTTTATGGCAATTCTAATAGCAATAATAAATTACGCTGCACTGAAAAATGGCAAACAATGAAATTTACATAATACATTTTGTTTTGAATTTTGGCCTGTTAAGAGCAAACTTAGGCCTGTTTACATTAGATAAGGCTAACTTTGTTCCTTCCGATCCGGTTTACTGACAAATCTTGATTGTTATAGTTTACTTTTTATATTTAACTTGTTTATACTTTAACTAGTTAAGGTTTTTCATTCACTCCGTCTGCATAGTATTAACAGAAATAATTCTAGCACACATCGTTTATAATATTATATCTACATTTATCATTATTGTAGCTGATTGAAATAAAATAAAATTAAAAACATGTAATATTGCTTACCCAATTACTCATCTCTTTCTGCCGTTCCAGGAGAATCTCCTGTAGGCGCGGTCCAAGTTCCTCCATGAATCCCCTGACCAGACCCTTCGTGTGTTCCAATTGCTGCGGGCTCACCACCACTTCTGCGAACTCCAAGTACGTGTCCATGGTAGTCTGCAGATCCGGAACCGGCAGCTTCGGCAGCTGCACGTTCTTTAAAAAAATTAATCACTGTTAATTTTACACCTTACTAAAGTATTACAGTTAATTTTACAATTGAATAATCAGGACAATAGGTATCCTAACTTATATCAAAAATGCAAATTTAAGCTTGTTTGATTGTTTCACGTTTTATCTACTCAACTAATCATTTTTTAATCTGCTTACATGTACTTAGGGGTATAGAAAGGGCACTAGGGTGTTTTAATCCGTAATAATAAGTACTTTTCTCTCGTCTGTCGATCAACCATTTTTTTTCTCTTTTTTAATACTTTTATCATTATAAATTGAAAAAAATTGGACACAGTTTTTTCCTTTGACTTTAGAAGAACAACTTTGAGTTTCCAATAATGGTTATCATCAAATTTGAGTCTCTGAGCGAGTACATCCAAAACCACTATTTTAACTGTACTTGAAATCAATCAAGTCAAGAAATCGTTAGTAAATTTGAATATTTCAAGAAATATGATAGTAATAGAGTAGAATTAGTATGTATCCGATACATATGTATGTACAAGTAGTTATATTAATATATGGCAATAGAAATATGATAGTAGATGGAGTGGACGGTCTGGTAGAGAGGAATAAATAAGTGACGAGGGAATCATAAGTATGTCTAATGTAAATACGTATTGAACTAGAAGCTGGAATCGACGCGGACGTAGACTAACATCTTAAATGAAAAATTATTTGAAATGTAGTGACGACTTTAAAAAGGAGAAATAGTAGCACTTTCAACACTTTGTTTGATCTAAAGTAAGTGAATGAAATTGTTATGGGTAACTTAAAATACTCGTGTTTATTTTTTTATAATAATACAGTTACGTGAAGGTACCCCGTCCGATGAACAATAAAAACAAAAAACCGTGGGTCAACCATAGAGAGAACAAAATATCACCGGCCATAAGCATCTTGCCTACCCCAGTCTGAATATAGCGTGATGATATAGATATACTCACTTGAAACATCTCTATTCAATGTTAACTTCGTAGCCTACTCCATAAACGCACTTAATCTATCTCGATTTGCCCGCACACATTTATTTCCCATTTGAATGTATTGATAAAACAAAATACAATACTTCCTTTAAAAGATTATTTAAATTTTAATTCGTAATTGTTATCATTATGAATTCATAATTTACATGTTAATTAAAATTCCAAATCAACATTCAATTATCAATATTGTACACTCTGTTCCGCAGACCAGCTGTCTGATAATTTTTATATGGTTATTGGGTTTATTAATTAATGGTAAGGTTTTTGGGAATGCCTTCAAACGTGCTACAGACGATCTCAGTACCAGTTCTTGCAAGACTGTTGTAGGAAGATAGTGAAGTGATAGTTAAAAAAATTAAAAAATTAGTTGTTGAAAAAGTTAACCAAGTTAGAATATTGTGGGTGGACGTTTTTGATCAACGATTTGTACTGCGTAAAATGGTTGCCTCTTCAAATAACAGTAGTGTCATTAGTGAGTATATTTTAATTTATTTATTTATTGTTATAATCAGTAAATTTATATAATAAAAATATAAGAGCAAATTCTTCAATGTTCTTAGTAATTTATACATAAATGTATAGAAAAATATGTTACTGTATAAAGAATGGAAATATGTGGAGATATACAATATTAAAAAATACATACTTGATTTATAAGCATTTTCATAGTGTTTTAAATGAAACATCACTACTTGTATATTCTGTGATACAAATGTATTTACAAAATCGAATACAAGATAAATAACTGATCTAAAATATTCCTATAGAGAATATTAAAAAACTATAATATATATATATTAAAGATCGAACACATCGTTTGTCTTACATCTAGACTAATAGACAAAGAACACAGCTCATCTGGACTCCATTATTTATTCGTCTCCATACACTCGTATTTCATTATCACGCCTATTCATTTATATATGACTATGTGGACATTTGATAAATAAATTAACAATTCAAATTAGCTATATATGTCACATTTATTGTATTTTAATTTGAATATTTAATAGACGAAGATACAATAGAACCTGGCGAAGGACATTCGCTAGAATTGTCCATGTTTTGTGAATAAATTTTTTTTTATTGAAAATTCTATTGACAATTAAAAATTAAACGAGATCTGTATTGAAAACTTTGAAATTTCAAAGAAAAGTTTTATAAATAAAGAGCTGGTTGACTGACTCATCAACTGAAAATTACTGAAACATGAAATTCGGCAAAAAGTTTTTGTGACCGAGAAGGGATTTTATGAAAATTAAACTCTAAAGACATAGACGAGAGTTACAAGGATTGTATGGCGGGTAAAAAGTGGTCACCTATCGACTTCAAATTCGGCACAAAAATTAATAAACACGTACTTCAGCACCTAATTAATTTCATCTCCTAACCCTGTAATACAGGGAAATTATATTTTTGGTAGATACATTTATATACCGTAGAAAATGGTTTATTACCTGAAATTCGTCTTCGGATCCATAGAGCTGCGTGCTCAACCATCGCTTGGGCAACGAGAGTAACGTCTCGCCCCATGCTGGAACAATTCACTACATTAATTACACTCAACTTAAAAACTTATTTATTAATTTACTTGTTACAATTTCCAATTAATTTAAAAATACACTGTCGCTATAATAACGGATGTTTAGAAACATTTACATGACTCAATTTACGTGAATAGTGTAATTACCCCTTCAAAAGTCAAGTGTGTATTATCTACGACTCATTTTACGTTTCGTTTTACGATTAAGTGTCCGGTAAATTTTATAACAGTGTCTCTTTAAATTAATGGTGCGTGTGCTGGTAGAGAACGAAAGCCAGTGTCTTCGTGAAATGCAAATTGCGTGACCTGTCGCTTATAAGTTTTAACCTTTCTGTTCAACTCATTATTATCACCTACACAGTTTTTACAATATTGGCCACGTAAATACTTGATATATCCGATTGCTCTAAGATCACAAAGTGGTGGGATGAAATGATTAAGTATTTTGCATGGTAACCACTATAGACCACGTGAACCACCTGCCGTAGTGCCTCCAATCGTAACGCGTATCAGCAAACAAACGAATTGACTGCACGGATAAAGCAGATGCCTCGTTACAACCGAGGCTACTTGTTCGAATCAGGCTCTGGACAATAATTTGTGCTGACCACAAATAGCTCAAATTATGTACCAATGATAGCTCAGTTGGTAATGTGTACGGACGCCGGGTCAACAGAGGTGAGTTCGAATCCCTGCAATCATTTTAAGCTGTCGGTGAAAGGAAACTCTATGATGTAACCATAGCACAGTGGCAGGGCTTTTTATAATGCCCGCCTGGCTAGCCACCCATAAGTTGAAAATCTGCCTCCAAATACTTGTAAGTACGTTCCGGTAATTGCATTTGAGGGCCAATCCCTCTACTAGGCATAGCGTAGCCACCATTTTCGGTCACATCGTCACTTAACATCAGGTGCGATTAAGACATAAAATATGTTCTAAATGTCACACTTGACATCAGCGTTAGTACCTGCAGACGCATAAGCAGACGTCATAATATGAAAATATGTTTTGTAAAACATATTTTCATAACTCATACATATCGAGCCTTTTCGGGAAAAACGGCATTTCGTCAACGACAACTCGCACCATTTCCAGAAAAGAGTTTTTCATTCCTTATTTTAAATTATTTATGATATCGGTCTAGAAAGTTATAACTCGTAGTTCATAATCACTGGTCTGTTAATATAATGTATACAAACATACTGCTTCTAAACTACAAAGATAATTTTAAGCAAGTTAAAATAAAAATAAAAAACATTTCTAAGATATTTGACGTTTACGATATTTTTCCTGAAAAGGCTCTATTATCATATTGTGATGATAAACCACAATGATTTCTTTCGGGATCAGCGAATATATGTGTTATGTACCACCAACTACTACCGAGAGGCTTGTAAACCGACATCACGGCATACAACCTCCATCCGCTTTTCAACATTCGCTGGTTGCCGTTCATTGGGACCGTACTACTCTCACAATCAAGGGTAGTGTAGAGTAATATGGTGAGAAAACCTCAGTAGAATTCACTTTTCAACGAACTTGTCCCGCCAATACATGTATAACAAAACCCAAGTCAAGAGCCACCGTGTTCGTCTATTCGTTAAAGAAACGCTCACGGGGTCGAACAGGTACGTACTCGGTAGCGGCCAGTGTGTATTATACCCACTGATATTATAAAAAAGGGAGCTGACCTCACAACAGAAGTGAACATTGAAATCTTAAAAACACAACTGTTTATTATTATATTTACTAAATAATTGTATTTAAAAAAAAATACACTATTTATAAAAATTAACGTTAGTCTCATTTTCAACTCCTGCGGAATTCCTAGCAAGTTTTTTTTATGGTTTGTTTATTAATCAAAATACAGGATAGGCTACGCAAGCCCAGTATAAAATTAAAATGAAACTTAATTGATACAATTATCTATATACATTTATTATACATAATGTATGCATTTATATGAATGTCAATAAACTTAATGTTCTACATTATTTTCTATTTCGGACCAGAATCAATCGATAACTTTCTTTAGAGTAAACTTGTAACTTTTATCTCGCATCATGTAGAATCTGTTTCGTTCCGTTGAATAAAAATAAGATATACGGCATAGTTAACAAAGTTGAAGTTTCATAATACGCGTACATTGTCTAGATATCTATTCAATACTGTGTAATAATATAAAGGTAAACGTCTTTGTTTGTTTGTTAGGCTTTCACGCCTTAACTACTCAACGGATAATGATGACATTTTCTATAAACGTTGTCGGTATACAACAGGATAGAATCTTACCCTTTACCCAACCACCAAACTGTATCGACTCAAGGATTACATGGTTAACTGTCATGACCAAAACCAAACGTGGGACCACAATCAGCAGACCCTCGTCGGTTACTCGGCAGGAAGCACCGCGTGCAGGTGAGTTTCCGGCTCGAGTAACTCAGATGGTATTCGATACCCTTTACACAAAATAGATGAACGATATTACGCGAATGAAATCGCACGCGTATCTATTTTTGTATTATTTTATACTAATAGGCGACAATGAACCTATGAACAACTTTATCACCTGGGGCATTATAGACCTTGGACACCGTATTTCAATCCCTTTTTGAATAGCCCCATATCACACCCTTGGGAGAAAACCGTGATGGGCAGCCCGTTGCAATCTAGTAAATTTCAAAATAACAAAATAAAACATGTGTGTGTACTTACGTACGTACGTCAGATCTTCTTTGGTCAAACAAGACAAATAAATACCATTCAATACCGTGTGTAATTTAAAAACTCACATTATAATATATTATATTAAAAATATATTTTATCCGTATTGACATGAATGAAATACGTGTTTCAGATTCAGAAATATTCGAACATCTTGAAGTCAGCTATCAGTTTACAAGAAATATCAACCGACTTTGTGGTGTCGATATATATCCTTAAAACGTCGAAAGAAAGTATAACTTTACAGATATGTAAAGAGACAGATGCTTCGTTTGATCGAAGTCACATCAGCTTTAATAAATGGTGAAACTAAAAGATAAATCGTATATTTTCGCTTTGAAACTTTTTGCAGAAATGTTAAATTATACCTGATTTCGTATCTGGCGTGTGTAGCCGACAGGTGCGAGATTATACTGAGAGTTAGAGGCAATATCCTGAACGTGAGTGCCTCTTTCCTTCGAGGGATTCGTTATATTCGGAACAGTATATATTTACAATCCTGTAAGCTTTGATTACTCCTTGCATTTTTAATCTGTACACATAACACTGAAACGGTGGCAAATATAATACATTCATTATTTCTTGAAAATTAAAAATTGGTGAAAAATATACATTTCCTATCATTAGCCTTTGTGTCTCCTTGAGTTAGCATCGCTTTGTAACGACTGTGCATATTTTGATTAAATTTGACACGGCAGTAACTAATTCCGTGGGTAAACATATAGAAAACTTTTTATCGTATAAAACGCAAGGGTACGACCAGAGAAAGACACAGAACCATAAATAATAACAAGATAGGTGACTTTTTTAATCGAATTATTGAGTACTGCATAGGAGCAGAACCACAGATCAGTACCTTATTTCACTACCGGGTAGCAAGTTCAAATTAGAATACGGACTTCAATACAAATTTTAATATAATTGGCACGGGAAAATTACACATACACCTATTATTTGATTAAATAGAAATTGATAAGTTTTTT
Source organism: Actias luna (assembly GCA_039707435.1). Classification (NCBI taxonomy): domain Eukaryota; kingdom Metazoa; phylum Arthropoda; class Insecta; order Lepidoptera; family Saturniidae; genus Actias; species Actias luna. The sequence continues at coordinate 17,162,705 of JAZHAC010000022.1, read as the reverse complement.
TTATAGTTAAGATTTAGCGTTATGACTACAATCTCACCTGATGTTAAGTGACGGTGATGCAGAGCACGCTAAATCTAGTGAAGGAATTGGTTGTCTAGAGCAACTGCCGGAACACTCCTATAGGTATTTGATGGCAGATTTGACAATTTGAAGGTAGTATTTGACAAAGCACTACCACCATGCTATGGTTTCATCACAATGTTTTTCTTAATCGAAAGCTCACTCTCATTATAGGTGAATTCGTATTTTAAATTGTTATTTCGACGGGATAAAAGTTCGATGGATCGTAAAGAGGTAAGAACTTATAAAGTATATCCAAACACAAATATACTTCCGAAAAATATATATAATAGAAAAACTTTATATATATATATATCCCGGTTTTAGCTTAACCTTCGAACCAACGAAAGGCAAATTTAGCAAACCATTAATAATGTATTTTTAAGAGCAAAATATTAGTTGCAGATGGTAACTATGAGTTTTAAAATGGCAAAAACAGGTTTGTACATTATGGCAGATGCATTTTAAAAAGGGTTAACAACTTTGAAACAAATATTGAGCTTAAGGAAACAGATTAACAAGTTACGTTCTTACATTAGTCTAATCTAACTTCTAATTACTCCTTTTTAAGTTTTATATTGATTTTTTTTTAATTAAAATTGAGGCTTAGCGTTATGACCATAACTTCGCCTGATCTTAAATGACGATACGGCCCAAGTTGGTAGACACGCTAAACCTGTGGAGGAACTGGCTCTCAAGTGCAACAGCCAGAACACACCTATTGGTATTTGGCGGCAGAATTTCAACTTGAGGGTGGTAGCTACCCAGGCGGGCATCAGAAAAAGCCTACCATCATGCTATAGTTTCCTCATGATGTTTTCCTTCACCGAAAGCTTAAGCTCAATATAGGTACTTGGATTCGAGCTCACGTCCCTTGACGCAAAGACGTACACACTACCACTGAGCTATCATCGCTTCAAAATGATTTCTGGTGACGATAAATCTCATCCTACTTTCAAGCCCTTCCTATACAGTATTTACTTTTAACAAATTTTAACTACGTGAGTTATTTTAACTAAACAAGCCAATTCCTATGTCGTAGCTTAACTGCATCTTTCAAAAGTTCAAAACAAGCGGAAAGCCCGCCTGATAGAAAGTAGATACCGTGGAGTTATATAGTTACATACACCGGCACTATCAGAGGTGTTACTAACACGTTGCTATGTTTGAACCCCCTTCCCTTACAGAGCTTTAGAACTAATACACAAGCCGCGGTACAACACGACAGTCGGGCCTCAAGTATACAGTGATCCCAAAGGCATTGCTCTGTGCCATAACTCTATTTTAAATGTTTATTTTATATCGCTGAGGCTTACTTTAAACCCATCTACGTATTAACATGCTAGTTTAAACACTACCAGTTTATATAGAGAGAGATGAACTTAACAAACCATGGATTAACCGTCTGAGTGCCAAGTCAATCGAATGCCAGAGTGGGATGCTCCAAGCAGTTCCCGAGACTAGACGGATGTAGGCTTAACAGACCCTGCACCGACGTGCGTCAACGCTTACCTTAACTACTTGTGTTTCTCTCTTTGCCTAGACTAATATGGTAGGAGACTGCTAACAGAACTTTAGAGGCGCGTTCTTTAGTCCTATACAGGCCAAAATCTTCTAGAAGATTCTCGAGAGATTTCGTTGGTGTACCTCTAGAAAATCTTTTAGAAGATTCTCGAGAGATTTCGTTGGTGTACCTCTAGAAAATCTTTTAGAAGATTCTCGAAAGATTTCGTTGGTGTACCTCTAGAAAATCTTTTAGAAGATTCTCGAAAGATTTCGTTGGAGTACCTCTCGCTCCCACTTCGACAACGTATAAATTAGCCACGCAGTCATTCAATTTAATTCGTTTACTCATAACGTAAGGAAAACATATTTCCATTATGTCATTTATTTGTACAAAACTTAATTCAAAGTAATATATTGCAATGGGGGTAGAACATCCCCCTCGTGAAGCGCCAGTGGACAATTAATATTCCTGACGTCCAGGTGCTATTTCACACGGGGATCGTGTTCACGGGGATCATATGATACTAGCTTTTACCGAAGGCTACGGCTGCATATTCTCTGTCAATATTTCAACTAAATTAATTGGATAGGGACGTGAGTTCGAATCTACTTCCAATGAGTTTGAGATTTCGGTGAAGGAAAACATCGTGAGGGAACCATAGCATGGTGGTCGGGATTTTTTATACTGTCCGCCTAGCTAGAAATCACTCAAAAGTTGAAAATTTAGCGCCAAATACCAATAGGTGTGTTGCGGCAGCTGCACTTGAGAGCCAGTTCCTCCACAGGTTTAGCGTGACTACCAACTTGGAACGTATCGTTAAGATCAGGTGAAATTATGGTCATAATGCTAAACCTTAAGTATAAAAAATAGATAGATTTTTAATTATTACTAACTGTGACTGTATAGGTACACAATATATATTGCAAAATAAAAACAAACTAAGGGATACTTAAGTCTAAGGCTGGTATATGATTTCAAACATATTTGAAGGGTGATGAAATTAGCTTGTCAACACCAAAATCGACTTATCGACTGGCCCGAAAGAACCACTGTATTTAATGAGATAATTATATTGTGTTAATCCATTGCATTAGCTATCACTGTGGGTAATCTCATCAAAATCTATCCAGCACCTTCATAGTTATTCACGGAAAAAGAGATAGACTGACAATTTTTTTTAAATCAAATGTAATTGAACGAATTCTGAAAGATATTTTGTTGATTTTTGATGGGCCACAAATGTAGTTATCGTTACTTCACTGTGAGTACTGCATTTGTTTATTTACATAACAAAACAACTGACACCTTTGGAGGACTTTTATTCAAAAAATCTCGGCGCACATCAAACAAAAGGCAAAACCTCTGTTCTATTTCGCCAGCCAGATACATTTAACCAGTATCAATAAAAGAGTATATACTATTCAAAAAGTATTTATATACAGTCTGTGCCTGTTAAAGTTCTAATATTTGATTAGATTCTTAATTGTGTTGTAAAAAAAAAACATCCAGTTTGAAGTGCTTGTGTAAGGGCAGGATTTTTTTTGCATTTAATTATACTAGTTCACCCGACAGAGGTTCTGTCTTAACTATAAATATTAAATTTAGATTGGTATAATTAATAAAAAATATATTTTCAAAAACATAGTGTTCATTATTGTAATGCTCTATAACAACTGACAGTTACGTAAAATTGATATTGTCGTTAAGTTTTTTAAATTTTCTTAACTTTGCTAATATTCCGGTCGACTTCGTTGAATTTTTTTCTTTCATAAGAACCCTGTCCTGGCGATAATTAACCCATCAAAAAAGAATTCGCGAAATTGTTCCACCCGTTCACGAGTGATGCGATGACCAAGGTAAATAGAGATTCAACTGCGCCTGTAAATTTAGTGTTAAAGAGACGTTGCGCTTAATGCTTACGACCTTTCAGATATATTATTGTTTAGTAAGTACATGTAACGAAATAAAATAGCTCGGGTCCACTCGCTTGCAAGCTGAAACTTAATTAAGCTTTGGCGCGTCGCGTCCCGGCTACATGTGTGGCACTCCGTATAGTGTACACCTTCGGGTACCGACACAGTGGCTTGGAAATGCGATTTATTATTGCTATACATTGCTATATATGCTAATGCATTTTACCGCTCGAACTCGAAAGAATGTGTAATTACTGATGATTAAGTATGCACATACTTAGTGTAACAATTAACTTATATTTTTTGTTATAGCAATCGAACAGCAAAAAATAATTTAAAGCCCGTCAACAGGTTCATTTAGGAGATAAAATTTAACTTTTATAGCCGATATCGGAGGAGTATTTTCGTTATGTAGGATAAACAGTATGCTATATGTTGGTTCATAGTATTAGTTACCACTGTGTCAAATTCTATCAATCTTTAACTATAATGCACCTGACTTCGCTCTTATCAGGGAAAGTCAAGGGAATAAAAAATATTTTAACCTCTATATCGATTTAAAAGTATGTCCTAATTACGATTTTAATAAGTGTTTATTTAACAAATTTGCTCTAGTGTCAGATTTATTATTTTTATTGATATGAATAAAAAACATGGACAAATATTCGAAGCGTAAATTTCTAATATTAAAAAAATAACATAAAGTGAATATGTCAAAATAAAAATACACATAGTTCAAATTAAATCCTAAGAAAGCCTTAGACTGAGGCGTGAAACTAATACTGGTTCGACAAATATCCAAATTATCGATAACTCCCCTAGCAACAAAAGCGATCTGATTATTATTATTTTTTACTAATTTAAGTACTGTGATACACGCTACACTAATACAGTAGTGGTGGGTTGCTTGTTCCTTTATCAACTTTCAATATGCATGACGGGGATCTAAGTAAAAGTAATTTTTTTTTTTTTATTATTATTTAAATTCATAAATCTTTATTATTTGACCTTATGGTCTATGGTATTGGTGGCATTTATCGTGAATTATAATTAATATCCTGGAGATGATTTGTTAGTTACCTCATAAACTGTTGGAACACTTTTCATAAGAGACACAATTTATTGAAGCGTTTTTATGTAAACCCTGAAGATTTGCGTACATTATCTACCATTTTACTGACACTATTGTGTCTAAATGAGTTCTATTTGAGTACAATAGAACGTTTATTATTTTAGTAGTAACCCGCTCGCTCGTGCAATGTGTGCGCTGCGCAGATGGCGCTGGTGTGCCGTCGCCATGACTACGCAGGTGTGCGATCGATAAACCTGCCTGCAATCAGGTGAATTCGGCAATTCACACCTTTTTCACTCATATCTAACATTTTATATTTACGTAAGCTTAATAACTATGAAAAGTTAATAGATATGTTATTATTATTTCATTGTGTAGTACATTAAAATCTTTATAGTACAGGCAAAATACATATTGAAGAAAAAGAAAGTATATACTACCAATGTATATAGACTTTTTTATAAAGTTTTTTCTCCATTGAAAAAGTAGTGAGATCGATGGTAGGACGAGACCTGCATCAATAAATACGTATTTATGCGTACATACTATATTTTATAATATATTTATTCATATATATTTTATACAATCAATTAATAGGTTTTGAAATATGTTCAAAAGTGTCGGATTTTTAACTCGACAATTCAATATATATGTCGACACCAGAAAGTATAAATCTCGCAACTCTATAATCCGAATACAAGTTACATGCATGACTTGAATCAGAAAAAAAACGCAACGAATGAATTTAGCACATTATTATGCGATGAAATAAAAAATAATGTTCGATACAACATAAAACCAAAAACCAAAAATAAAAAAAGAAACACTTTTTGCATGGTGGTAGGGCTTTTTTTAACGCCCTCCTTACTAATTACCACCATCAAGTTCAAAATCTGCTGTCAAATACCAATGGGAGTGTTCGTTTCAAAATTATGGGTCCACGGACCGACAGCCAATGTTTTTTGGAAGACTGTCGTACCACTGCCCCATAATTTCTTCTAAATCCCTTAATGGTCATTGGATTGTACTGCACTTACCATCAAGCTCAGTGCAGTCACTATGTCGGAATACAAATATATAAGCGTATCTATTAAGATAAAAAATCGAATCAATAATAACGAAGTAATTATTAATATATCACTAGCTTTTACCTGCGGTTTCGCTCGCGTGAATATCGATTTTGTCGAGCAAAACGGGTGACGCAATAAAAAGTTTCATACAAAGTTTATCCCGCCCTCTGCCCCACTTCCAATAAGTTATTCACGATAAAAAACTAGCCACTCACCGTCTCCAGGTTCACATCTATCTCTATATCAAAATTCATTATAATCGATTCAGCGGTTTAGTCATGAAAGCGTAACAAACAAACAAACTCACTTTCGCATTTATAATATACGTAATATTCGAAGTACTTGTGGACGGGTTTGTACAATAAAACACAAGTTTACAAGTGAATGCTTGTTGTGTGTATGGGGTGCGGGGGTGTTGCGAGGGGGGGTGTCCTGGGGGTGTGCGGGGCTGGCGCGTGTCGTGTCTCGCTCGTTAAATTATTCCGGGTGCGCGGCTCTACGTTGGAACTATACATGGAAAAATAATACATTCTATTCAGGTATAGAACTTAAGTAATTTTACACTACTACAATATATAATGATTTATTATGTTTACGCGAATATTATTCATTAAAATAAAACTAATTTAAACGGATTTAGACTGTGTCTACCTTCAACAAGTAACATGGACTTTTCTGGACAACCTACACCTCAGTCCGCCCCGTGACCGCGAAGGCTGAAAAGCTTTCAAAACGTCGGGATCAAAATCAATAAATAACCGCGATAAAATCCGTTTAAATTAGTTTTATTTGAATACTACAATATACTTTGAAGCGATGATAGCTCAGTTGGTAGAGCGAACAGTCGCCGCGTCAAGGGATGTGAGTTCGAATTCACATGCTATGGGCTGGAGCTATCGATAAGGAAAACCTTGATGAAGCCGTAGCATGATGGTAGGACTTTTTCTAATGCGTTTCTGATTAGCTACCACCCTCGAGTTGAAAATCTGCCATCAAGTACCTATAAGTTAGCGTGTCCATTAGGGTGATTAATTTCGGTCAATAAAATATTTTCGCCGTCCTCAAGCAAAATATTAAAAGAAATTAAAATAAAATCTACATATAGAAAACATATCTCACCAAGTTTCAGATCTTAATATCAATCTTAAGTAATTGCTTCAATTTGTAGTTTTGCCATATAAATTTCATATATTTTTTATTTTTTTTATCTCAATATCTTATGCTTAGCCATCCTTTACAATATTGTGAATCGGTTTGATGGATTTTATAGGGAATTTCACGCTCTTCGAAATTGGTTTCGTGTTTTTTTTTTTGTGTAACTCGCACCGGTTCGCGAGAAGGAATCATCAAAGTTCAGTTTTTTGCATGAATAGTTCATGTTTTTTCAATTATTTTAAGCAAACTGCACAGTGTTATAGTTACACATAAAATGCTGAAGCAATTTCGAAGATTCCGAATTCACCATAAGGTCCATGAAACCGATTCACAATATTGTAATGTAGAAATTTGACAAAAAAAAAATTACAGTTCATATGTCAAAATTTCAAATTTAAATAGTAAGTATTTAAAATTGATATTAACAACTCAAACTTAGTGAGTTTTATTTTTCTATATGTAGTTTAACATTTTGCTTGAAGACCGCGAAAAAAATTATTTGCCGGAAATGAATCAGCCTAGTGTCCATCATTTTGGACCAAATTGTCACTATACATTAGATGAGATTGTCGCCATAACGCTTACCTTACAAACTACATTTAAAAAATACTTGGTCGTCTTAAAATCTCGTCTTCGTCTGTCGGTGATTATACCTACGATAGGAGTACCTCCTGTGATACCAGGATCATCAACAGAGACGTGAAAAGGTATCTAAATAGGCCAACATGACAGCGGTGACTGGCAGTGAGATTATCAGACACTAGAGATTTTTTATGCTTAAGGTTTACCGTTATTGCCATAATCTCACCTGATCTTAAGTAACGATACGGCCCAAGTTGCTAGACACGCTAAACCTGTGGAGGAACTGGCTCTCAAGTGCAGCTGCCGGAACACACCTATTGGTATTTGGGGGCAGGTTTACAACTTGGGGGTGGTAGCTAGCCAGGCGGGCATTAGAAAAAGCACTACCACCATGCTACGGTTTCCTCACGATGTTTTCCATCACCGAAAGCTCAAGCTCATTGTAGGTGCTTGGGTTCGAACTCACGTCCCTTCACGCAAGTCGTACACGCTACCACTGAGCTATCATCGCTTCAAGATTTGGATTGTAGTGTACTTAACATCAAGTGCAGCGCAGTCACTTTGCTGGACGCTGTAAAAAAACCAGTCCCTATAATCCTTAGTTCCGTAGATATATAATTACAAAGAATATTTTAGACATAGATTATGAAGGCATTTATAAATATCTATATTTAAATTTCGTCTTGTTAAAGGATTTGCATCTTGAGCGACGGAACCCTCGAGGGTTAAAGGTAAACAGACAAGAGAGGGTGTAAAGATGATAACTTGTTTGTTGTTCCTTGGAAAATAACGTCGAGATAATACTCGATAATAGATTGGAAGCGATGATAGCCCAGTGGTAGTGTGTACGTCTTTGCGTCAAGGGACGTGAGTTCGAATCCAACCACCTACAATGAGCTTGAGCTTTCGGTGAAGGAAAACATCCTGAGGAAACCATAGCATGGTGGTAGGGGTATTTCTGATGCCCAACTGGCTAGCTACCACCCTCAAGATGAAAATCTACCGCCAAATACCTATAAGTGTGTTCCGGCAGTTGCACTTGAGAGCCAGTTCCTTCACAGGTTTAGCATGTCTACCATCTTGGGCCGTATCGTCACTTAAGATCAGGTGAGATTATGGCCATAACGCTAAACCTTAACTATAAAAAAAACATCGTTTTCTATGGTTCAAATTTGCAAACCTCATCAGAATTTTTACGTCCTCTGTGCTTAGCGTTTAGCCACAATCTTCAGTTATGTTAGGTGATGTCTTGGCCCAAAACGGTGACACTTCCGGCTGTTCAAGATACGAATTAGATGCAGTTGTCGTAACACATAAGTAAGTTCATATGTACACCAGCTGTGGTCGCGATTTAGTTTTGCGTACAACTAAAAATTATTAATTTTTCCCCTTTTCCTAACTTTTCCCAATACAGCAAAATACATGAAAAATGATTCAACAAATTCTAAGTATAAACTGTTTGCCACATCATGAATAAGCTATTTTTTATATCAAACTTTAAACCGAAGAAAAATCATTCCTAATAGTACCTATATACAAAAGTTTTATCCAATCAAACCACATACTCCCGCCAGCCTTGCCTGTTCTATAACTTGTTATATGAATAAGTTTCCACACGCTGTAGACTATATTTCATTCATCTTGTTAGCAATATAAATATAAAATCAACAATTATCTTATACAAATAACAGTCCAGTACAAACATGTAGCAGACCCTTTAATTTGACTAATTGAAGTTCCTTACGAGTCCGCCGCGCCCTGTATAACCTCCAAAGTAACCCTTATTTCACCTCGCCCGGTACATTCCTCCCTTTGAATACATAAAACGAATATCAACCCTTACCGCTGTGTGTAAGCTACAAAATCGACTGAGCTCTTATCGCAAATGAGTTTCGATTCTGCCATGACAATTGAAAGCTTGAAATCCTTGATTTAGCATTCAATTTTGTTCAGCGTTACTGGATTTCTGTATCGGTGAATTTACTAATTGGTTGATTTGAATTCGCACAGAGTACGACTCTTTAGTTGGTCGCTTTATTCTTATAAATAATTACAATATTTATAACTCAACTATCTGGTACCTGCGATATCGATCGTAAGGTCTTCAATATTGTTTTGTAAAATTTTAGGGCCTGTTTTTCAAATATAGTTTTACAGGTTTTTCATATATCTCTAATAGATATAACATTGTCTTAAAGTGTACAAAAAATGATGTATAGTTCGTTTACTTTTCATCCCCTATCCCGAAGAAATCCTTTTAAACAATAAAGAGTTTTATTTATGGTGGTAGTCCGTTATGTCAGTTAAAAGTTACCAGTTACTGTGATAATGTTTGTTAAAATCCGTCGAATAGTTTCAGAGCGATAGAGAAGTAATTGACAGAAAAGAAATCAAAATTGAAATATTTTGAACCTATACGAATGCTCCTAATAATTAAAAAAGTAATTTTCGTCTATGGTTAATTTACTAAAATTTTTAGACGAACTTCTTAGAAATCTGTAGATTCATTTTGCGGGTGCGTCAAGTCTATGGTGTGACAGAGAGGGGAACTTAGAGCAGATCCCGAAACTTGTGACACTGATGTAAGTTTAATAATATTAAAGATATTATGTAATATACTAAACCCAGTAAACATATATAACTTAATTAATGAAACTCCGACACCAACTGGGTCGTTTCGCTTGCAATTGAACAGAGACACGATTCGTGGATTTACGAATCAAAAATAATTATTAATAAAAATATTTATTAATCTACTATGTTTTTATAACAGATTAAAAAGTACAAAATAAAAGACTGGAAACGCAAATATATGAGGGCACATGCAATAGATAACTTGCGTTTCCAATATTTTATTTTTCTGATTTTTAAGGTTATGTGAGTGAAATTTTGACATATGTCATATCTGACAGATAGATGTGAGTAATAATCAAGTATATATAGCTGACCGAGAAGTTAGTTATTAATCGATTATAGAAATTGTATCGTAAAACCAAACAAATCATTTTTATATATTTTAATTCACTTCTGAGCTATGAACCAAACCTCAAGTATACGTCTCATCGGAAAGTTAGTTAAAAATCAATTACAAAATTCCACGAAAACCGACATACAAGATAGCGAGTTAATAATAAAATGGTAAAAATGCAGTACTTGTAAATAACCGATGAAGTTCCTACCAAATTATTAATTACATTGGTATGGTTTTAATTATGTTATTTTTTTAAGAATAACACCTGTAATAACAAGTATTTAAACTATATAACGCTTGGACCATCAAAATTTACAATTGATATATGTATACAAATGAACACCAAGGATATAGAACAATTATTTGTGGACCACATAAATAATTTCTATGTGTGAGATTCAAACGTATAGCAATCAGAAACGCTAAGGCTTAAAAAAAAAGGGCAAGGGTTCCTCCGAGATAGGGGATAAGACAATTAACACCAACACCTTTCTATCGATCAATATGAAATTAACATGTATACGTATATGGAGAAAGCTACCTTAGTATATTTGAGTTAATAATTTAGAAGTAAGTGTAGAATAACATCTGTAGGGCCAGTTAATACTAAAAAACTGATTGAAATAAAACTAATATAAACGGATTTTATCGCGGTTATTTATTGATTTTGATCCCGACGTTTCGAAAGCTTTTCAGCCTTCGTACAGTAACATCGGGATCAAAATCAATAAATAACCGCGATAAAATCCGTTTATATTAGTTTTATTTCAATGAATAATATTCGCGTAAACATAAGAAATCAATAAAAAACTGATTGTTTACGAAATAAGTACATCAGGCGCATGTTTATAGTTATAGATTATACATATTGCATGTGCCTTATATTATTCGTTTCCAAACTTTTAGTTTTTCCTTTTTAGTCCGTTATAAAAACATTGTACATTATAATTTTTTTTATTATTAGAAAAAAAAAGCAAATCAATTTTTACATTTTCATGCATTGTCATCCACTTTTGAACTATCTATACCCCAGATTTCAAGTATGTAACTCATCGGGGAGTTAATTTAAAATCAATTACAAAACTCCACTCAAACAGACATAACAGAAAGCGAGTTAAAAATAACATTATGAAATAAAAAACAAAGTTTATTTTGTCGTAACAATTTTATTCGATCACTGATTTGATTTACCACTTACATAAAGCTATATAGAATATATTCGGTTACATGACATTATTATTGAAGGTTATATACTTATAGTAATAATTTAATAACTGCTATACCGAAGCTATGTCACGCACATCGATAAAAATAACAGAGATTCGCGTTTTTTAAACGAAACAACTCTAATTTAACAGTTAAGTTTACAATAATCATTCATAATTACAATAATTATGTAGTGTTTCAACTAATTAATGCATTTTCTAATATCTAATAATTATCTACATAAACCTAAGTACGCATATGACATTATTATAAGGAATTATAATTTCTAATTTTTATTCTATTTTGTTTGATGTATTTTTATTCTGTTATTTTGTCGCCACACTTTGGTATGAACAATTTTTAGTCTGTATTTTCAGATTTATTACAGATAATATTATGTGTTCAATTATCTGTGGTAGTTATGCCCAAGTATGAGGTATTGCGATCTAACGCCTAAATATATTAGATTATAATAACATTTTAATTTATTATATTAATAATGAAAAGAAAATTAAAATAAACTTCTTATCACTCTATTTATCTTTCTTATTATATGAGTACAATGAAACCGTAATGTTTCAAGACACTAAGTTAAATAACAAAGTTTTATAATTCTACTTAACTAAGTACGTATAAGCGCTAAATGATTTATATGTAACGAACCTAAAGCGATGCGGAAAGAATTCGACTGTGCTTAGTTGATATATTAGATTTGAGATGAATAAGCCCTCTTTACTACGAATTCAACAAACTCTTCCATCCTTTCTGAGATTTGTATTATTGTATTAACTAATGGTCTATTTCATAACCCGAGTGCAAGACCAGAGACTCTCAGAAAATATCCTTTTATTTTAAATAACGAAATCACTTTAGACTTGCAAAATATTTATAACATACTCGTATTAATAATATAAATAAATTAATTTTAAATTAATTTATTCTATTCAATTAATGTATATATTATATGATTATATTGTTACTTTAACTTTTAATTTTCTTAATATAAATAGTTTATCTCGATTATTTTTGTTAATTTAAATAATTTTGATTTTTTTATTTCTCAAAAATCATAATTGGGCTATCTCGTAAGCCATTTATACTAATATCAAAGAGATTTTATTTCAATCTAAATATATTCTCGATACTAAAATGTGTAGGTATATTTTCTAAAAACACTATGTTTTTTAAATATCTTACAACTTTGTGGTAAGCGATTCTACAGTAATCTTGTTCATGTTTCCGTTATTCCCATAACGACTTCCACCCATAAGGATCACTTTACAAAATTATAATCATGTTTCGCCCTCATTTCTCTTTGCATACAAAAGCCCCGACCTTTTTCAATTAGAAGCGGTCAAAGCATTTGCCAGTGTCAAATAAAAAGAAAGTTTAACGAACTGACAAATGTTTTATTTAATTGTTATTTTATTTTCATATCAGTATTATTAAAATTATCAATATCCTAACAAGAATAATGGATACAAATTATTTTTATTGCTCTTATAAAGCACGCATTATTTTCTAATAGTTTTAAATATTTGAATTTTACTAGAAATATTTTTAAAATTTTGATATACGTTCAATAATATACATGACGATAATATATTAATATGGAGATATCCATATTTATTTAACACCAAGCTTTATCTATAAGAAAACGATTTCATCTACAAGACTAATGATATTGCATTAAAAATATCAATATATCAATAATATTCTATATATTACGTATGTAACATACACAGCAGAATATTTACAATGTCGTTTTTTTATAATATTAGAATATCGATTAATATAGACAATCAATTTAATTCTAAACATAGCTTGTATTAAAAGGATGTAAAACACTAGAAGCAAACGTAAGAAATATGATCATCACATGAAAGCCCTGGAATCGAATCGACGATCCCATGATGCGGCTAAAATACAAGGTGAGTTCTAAAGAGGACTAATTATAGAGAGCATGCGACCTAATGAAGATATTTATAATTTTTAAATTACTTTTTACAGCGAATGTCCTAAATTATTAATTTAAGATATAATTACAACAAATCTAAAAGCGCTATATTGTGCCTAAATTTCTATTGATGAAATCCTAAAAGAGATTATATGAAGCATCAAGAGAAGAAAGGAGATGAATAAAATCCTAACTCTGTACCTATCACTCATATTTGTGTGGTTATCATAGCTTTATATTTACAACGCTAAGTATGTTTTATATACTTAATAATAACGAGATGTGATTCTAGATTTTATAGGCAGGGACATTTTTACATACAAAAAACCATTGGAGGTTTAGGGCTATTTATCAAAGAATCTAAGACAATGTTCCATTTAGCTGAAGGTTAATACATGACTGAATAAAATATATGTTACATTTATTACCTCGCCTTATATATTTTCTATTTAAGAAATTAGTGTGGTGTGTGCATGGGGAAGGGTGAGAGGCGAGGGGTATCGCTTATTGTGACAAAAAGTGACACGGGGGTCAGGCGTTTAATAAAAGTGAACGTTAGTAGGTCTTAAAACAATTTTGTAAATTTTACATTTTACTACAGATATTTATTAAATTTTTATTTACAATATTAAGAAAAGATTAAACTTTTATACTGATGTTATTTGCCATATATCATGCGACTATATCATTCGTGATATCACGTTTTTTATGAACCACCCCTGACTAGAAGAATTTTTAATGAAATAGATGAAAGTGTAGAGAAAGAGTACAAAAAGATATCAATAGGTTTCGTGAAGAATGATTTGTGTATTCAATGTTATGAATACTGAAATAACAGTTGATATATGAGAGTGGAATAGACAAACTTTATGCTAACCCTAGGTAGCATAAAGGGGGTAAGAAGATATATTATATTCTATATGATTTAGAAATATATCTATATTTTTAATGATGGCTTATGGCAAATTATTTATTTCAAATGAATATTTCTAAATAGCGCCCAGATAAAATAAGTTACATTTCTATAATTTACCCTAACATTAAACGTATTATCTAAAGTTTATACTACGCACTTGTATTTTATAATGTTATATACCTAACATGCAACCAATAATAATATAAATACATTTGTTTTAAACTCCATTTCTTTTAATGTTTACATAATGAATATCATTTCACAATGATTTTTAATTAGCATAAAGAATTTTTTAAATTTTGGCTTTAAAAAAATTACGTAGAATATTCCTAAATACATAATAAAATTTGAAATTAGCTTGTACAATAAACTGTAATTGTTATTTACAATTCCCAAACTAAAAGCGTTTATCACTAAATAACTTACTAAAGACTAAGCGAGTTCATTTTAGATACAGAATAGCGACGAATCCTAAAATTAGGAACAATAGATTAGGAAGTAAGACTAGCGGACGGGTCTCGACCTATATTAGACATAAAACCTGCAAACCACGATTATCAATTGTATAGAAGATCATAACACAAACCGAAAATTTTCATACACGGTCAATCGTGTATCGATCATTTTAGGCGTTAAATGCTTGCGCAGTCTAGAAACCAAAGTACCATGATTTGCAGGTTAATTTCATAAAGTTAGATAATTAGAATCATTAGAATTTGAAAGACATTTATAGAACTATGTTTATGAGTAATATTTGATAGTTCTCGAAATAAACTTCTAAGAAGAGAAGACAATTTACACTAATTATATTAATTAATATGAAACAGCAATAATTCGCATTACGCAAATAATTATAGGGTTAATATATATTTTTAAGAAGATTAAATAAAAATCGATGAGGTATTTGATTTAAATAGTTATCGCAATCTTTGAATACAGTTTAATACGTATAATAATTTTGTGCAAACGTATCAGCATAATTAAATTAAAGTATTATTTCAAAGATTTCTAGACTATTACGTATTTTCAGAAATTTGAACAAGGATTTTTGCCTCTGGATCTATCAGTGTATAAACTAGATCTATATCTAGGAAATGTTAATCAATTTATTCATTTCGAAGCGAAACTTGTTCTATAGTGGTAATATTATACAAGCAACTACTTACCTACAAGCTTGATGTTTTTTTATAAATCACAGAAAACAGGTCGTGACTATAGATGATTTCACAGAAAACTTAATTGTTTTTTATTTTTCAAGTATACAAAAATATACTCAATAAGAATTAAAAAAAAAAAATTGTTGAATATTTACTACATCTAAAACGCACTCATGTAAAGGTATTGTGTGCAAAGGTGTGTAAAGATCGATATGCAATTTATATAGCATATATCTAAACTAAATCTGATATGATTTTAATTTACAAAATATAATATAAAAGTAGACGAATATATTGATTTATATTCTATATACATGTATATACTTACATGCTAATGATATGTATGTGATATCGGCGGTTTATTGCTGATATAAGTGCTTTTACACTGAACTTTGATAACTTAAAATGATATGACTCAATGAGGGTTACGGGGAAAATTTAAATCCTTAAAAAGCTACAGTGATTCTTTTGTCATATGCGCGCAACCATTTTTTTTAATGGTAAACATGTGTTGATACAGAAATTTTTAATGTCATGCTGATATAATACCACGAATCCTGTAAAAAGTTAAAACAACACTCTAACAAGATGGCGACTCCGTTGTTAGAATTGACCGCGCAGTCTTTGTGGTAACACTAAATTCATGTTGTTTGTTTTTTTAATCGAACATAACCGGAAAGTCCAAACTATATCAAGTAAATATTTATTTATATATGTTAGATAAGCTTTTTATTTTTCGTATTAGAAAATGATTACGGCCATTATAAAGTAGGTAGAATGTTTTCTAATGGCTTCTTGTTATAACTTTCCAAGGAGTTTCTGTTTCATATCAGACTTCATGACTTATGGCATAGAGTTAAATACCACGTCTACTAATTATTTCCCTGTAGACATAATGATACTAGAAACATAATAATACTACATGCGTTTAATTAATGAAATGATTCAACTACGAGCAATAACTATACTTTGCATTTATAAAAGCGGTTGTATTGATCTTACAGTTAGTGTTATGACTGTGAAAGAAGTTGACGGAGTGAGGCAGTTGAATTAAGAACGTTCGATTGTACGCATGAAATCTCGAGTTGTAAGGAGAATCTATGCTGTAAAACATAACGATTGTGGAACAAGACTTTATGTATGATTCGACGTAACCTCCACTGTCTGTAACAATAGATCCTATGCCATAACTGTATTGTTTTTAATGCATAACACCTATACACAATCGACTACACAATAGAAAAAAATTATAAATGAAGAACACTAACCTTCATATAACAGATAATATATCATCAAAATTCTAAACTTTTAAATAAGCTAATTGTAATGTTTATAGCATAGGTCTATAAAAATCAAGGCCTTGCGCAGACGACAAGAAGAAAAATTATAATAAAACCACAAAAAACAATTTGTACACACAGATTAAATAAACGCAAATGATTTAATTACTGTACACCCAAGGACTCAGTGTAAAAGCAGCTCTATTAACCACTTCGTAAAATTTAACTTATATATATTAATCTATAATTTTAATGGCACGAATAAGTTTTAATATTAATGAATAATTCACAACACAAACATGTTGTCGTCAGATGGATTCGTGTATTTTGATTTCTAAATTAGTTTGAAATAACTCACGTGATTTGTTGAATTTAATAAAATATCATTTCTTTACATTCTGTTTTGAATATTCGAATGAAATTTATTTCTGTAATAATTATTAATACATATCAGAATACACGAACTCTGTCGTATAATTTAATAAATAGACATACATCATAAATATACATAAATTGTTTGTGCTCGCTACTAATTAATTGAATTTCGGGAGAATTTGACAAGAAAATTGACTCTACACATACTTAAATATAACGAGAGAGATCATTTCACTCCATCTATAATAATAAATTCACATGCCGAACGATATTTGATAATTACTATACATAAAATTGTAAACGATCCGATGATTTGATAATAACCTACAATGTTTAGACACCGTTTGCGACATAATTTAAACCTATAACTTGTGTAATTTATGTGCGTAAAATCGATCGAATGTGCTATAAATATTGTATCTACAATGACTATTGTACTTCGCAGGCTGGGTTTTATTCCTATAGGAACAATTCAACAAAACACATTCCGGTCAAGAGACAGCGCGGCGGTTCGGCAGCGTTCTTACCGTCGAAGCAGCGACCGAAAGAATTCATAAACATTTGTATTAATTTAATTACACACAATAATGATTATAATCTCTATACACTCATTAAATTGACATATCGGGTTCGTCATGTATTTCTTGTACAATTATTTTTAGATATCTCGACACTCTATAAACCAGCAAAGTAATTTGTTTCGATGCCTCGTGATGGAATGAAATCTACTTAATTCTTAGTGGATTTAATTCAATAAATTAAGTCATAGACATCTTTCTAAGTTTCTTATTTACCGTTGAATTCCCATTTATCATCATATTATTATTGTTATCTAAAACAACCACCATAAAAATATACTGTTAATTAATCAGAATTGGGATTTCGACTTTCTGTCCAGCTTTCCATATTAGATTTTTTTAAAGAAATAGGGGGCAAGCGAGCAAGCTTATCACCTGATGGTAAGTGATCACAGCTGCCCATGGACACCCAGAACACTAGAGGAATCACAGGTGCTTTACCAGCCTTTAAGATATGAGTAGGCTCTCTTCTTAAAGGTTCCCAAGTCGTATCGGTCCGGAAAGACCTCCGACGCAAGTTGGTACCACAAGATATATGTGCGAAACAAGAAATCCCGCACAATACTCACCGTCATGGATCGCCATTTACCCAGATATTTGAATGCACGTTTCTATTTCAAATTTTCCTCAATTTAATAAGAAATTGTGTCAATAATAATGCTACTGATCCTCTCAAGGTTTAAGTTTAATTTTAATCACTTCCTTTAACTGTTATCATTTAACGTTTTTTAAGGTTGGACCTCATATCAAACTTGTCGTCTATATGAATAGGCGAGTTAAACGAGTTTTCCTCCTTTGTTTGTCAACCAATTTTTGTTTGTTAGCTGTATACGCTAAATAAAAGCCTTAGTGTCATCATTAAAATTCTGAAAACAATTTTTAATATAGATAAGCAAAGCAGAATGGTTTAGAACTTCTGATCACTTAAATTTTTACTCGACTCGAAGCTTAGTGTTATTAATCAAAAAACTTTGGAAACGAATTTTTTACATCTTTACAAGAACCTTCTCAAATGTTCAATAAATTTCACTCAGTCAACAGTATTGTTAATAACACAATTAAATCAAAATCCAAAAAATTATGGTATAACATATCGTGTTGCGTTTGAATTGAGAAAATTAAATTGACATCAAAGAATTGATCCAAATTATAATTTAACTATTTCGCTTTATGCAACTTAAGAAGACTTTTTAGTAGTCTATACTTAGAATTATAAAATTCCATTCCATCATAGGACCATCGTGTTATGTATCCGATCTCGTATAAGCTAATTAACTTATAGTAACCTACACGACCGAATAATATGTAGCAATGACAGAAACATCAATAACTACACCTGTACACTTATATATTTATATATATAAATATAGGTACATAATATGATAAAAATTGTACTTAATCTAAATGAATCAATAGATTCTGATATGTTTCGTTACCTTGGTTGCAACTTTATCACAAGTTGGATCCTTAATTAATTAATTTATATAATTGATTATCAATTGATACCGAAGCGTACATATACTAATATTGCTGATAAATTTTAGCAAATTTCTAATGATATTTTATTTATAAATGCATTTATAACATCCATAGCTTTTCGTGATAAAAGGTTTTGATATGATTCGATTTAAAAATTTAAATTGATCTGTTTATATTATTATACAAAATTAAATATATTTCCATTTAATTGATTTGAATTTCAGATAATTATAAAAATTAAAATCAATTGGATCGATAAGATTGTTGTTATGTCAACCCTGTAAAATGCAATTTCGAAAATCAAGCAAAAATTTCCTAAAGGACGCCGGACAAATTTCGTTGCTAAACATTTAAGAACATTTTCTCGGAAGAGCTTGCTCTTCCAAGATTATGTTTCATAAAACTTGGCATTATTGTGTCATTAATAGCGAATACAAAATCATTTTCCATACAAATGTCTTGATTATCGGTTTTACATTAATATATTCCACTTTACATCATCAATCTAAATTATTCAATTACTTTTTCTTCTACACTGTAGTGTATCTTAATAAATGTATTATTCATCTACACATAAAACTATGTGATATACACATACATCTAATACTATAGCTATTGCTTAAGCAACTGTATTTAACTGTGCGATGTAAGTGCCAAAGATTTCATTAATCAATATAACATCTTAGGCCCCTTACCTAACGCGTTGCGCACGTATTCTCCTCCTATTTTAACTTAACTTACTTTAATGACTGAAGTTATTGCTACCAAAAGATTTACAACATCAATATTGGATATACAGACATCAAGATTATATATTTATTATGTCGCTAAATACCTTGGTCATACACATGAATCAGTTCTTTAAGTACAAACAGATAAGTACATGACAAGGCAAAGATAACAAATAGTCAAGTTCGTAGAACTTTACAACGTTAACAACGAGATGAAAATTACGGCTGTTAGCCAAAGATTTTGTAATGCTAGAGGGATCAATCACTATCTTATGTATGTAGCTTCCCCAGAAGACGCATAGAATCATCTCGAATTGTTCTATACCAATTAAACCTCTTTGTCTAACAGTCGTCAAGTCAAGTACACTACAATTAAACGCACAGTTAGACATCTATCAGACACTAAATAACTTGCCAAAGATGTGATAGGCTCAGTGATCGAAGATAATACTCAATTAAGACGTATAAATACACAACAAGTAAATTCAAAATCGACAACAACATTAAATAAGTGTGATTTAGAAGCCTTGCCGGAATGGGTTTTTGATGGTAGGTGCGGCTGTCGGTCCGGGGTTTGGTGTCGGACCTGTTCTGAAGGGGTTGCTTGCAGGCTGAGCGGGAAGCTGCCGCGCCTGTACCGGTTCGTGCTGCTGGTAATTTTGCTGCTCATAATCTTGGTTGTAGTTTTGATAACCGCTTTGATATGACTGATCATATGAATAACTTGTGTTTGAGTCAACGTTAGATTCCTGCATCTCAACCTGCCCGGAGACGTTGGAATACTCCAGATGATTCTTATAATCTCCGTTAACTGGCTTCTGATCTTGCATGCTGTAAGTTTGGTACTCTTTATCCGGTGGATCTGCCATTAAGACGTTGGCTTCATTTTCAAACGGTTTGAAATCATATATATGTCTCAAGTACATAAGAACAGGAGCATACAACAAATTACTGAAGGCGATGAGTAGATTGAGAGCTGTGAATCCTATAGCTTCAACCACTTCGCCAGCAATGATCGGCCCTACAGCGTATGCGAAAGAATAAGATATATCAGCAATAGCATAAATGCTGCCGTACACAGAAACGTAGCGGACATCAACAAGGTACCCAAGCGTTGGCAACAATGCTGTATCTATGAGAGCGATACCAAAACATATTCCGCAGATAGGTATCATCAGCATCTTGTAAGAACTTGCAAATGGTATAATGAAACAGCTCAACCCTTCTAAAGCCAACCCTCCAGCCGCCATCACCCACTGTAGCTGGGGATATTTCTTTGCCATCTTAACCGTTATTATAACACCGAGCACATGTGGAAAGAACGCAGGCAGCCATATCATCCCAATCTTCCAATTATCTTTTGTCAGGTTATCTTCCATCCAAGATGAAATCGTGGGTTCAAGGAAAGCCAGTGCGACGTTAGACATCATCAAAGCACCTGCACATACCGCTATATAAGGATCCATAAGAAGTTTCCAAATAGGTGTACCTGCTGGTTTTGGCTGACTGGCTTCTTTCATTTGTGTCTTTATTGGTTTCATGACGAGAAGTAACATAAAACCATCCAAAAGTGATATTAGGGCTAGAATCAGAAAAGGAACCTCTTTGCCGGCGAACTGATATAATGCACCTCCGAAAGGCGGCGCCACTAAGCTGCCAAAGCTGATAAAGGCCAATGCAATGCCTAGAGCTTTCGAGCGTTCAGATTCTTCTGTAAACCTGTCAGCGATCATGGCTAGTCCAGATGTATCAGCAAAAGCGGATCCAACACCTTGTAAGCTTCTTGCAAAGAACAGCATGCTGTAGCTCCTCCCACAGGCAAAGATAGAGGTGGAAAGGAACATGATGATGAGTCCAAACATCATGGGTATATCATACCCAATGCGATCTATTAAGGCACCAGAAAATGGATTTATCATCAGCTGTACGATTGCTTTCGAAGCAAACAGTACTCCTGTAGCAGAATCTTGACCTTCATGTGTTCCAGGTATGATTTTCGTTGGTATTATAGTCTTGTTACCTTCTATAATGGGTGGTAAGGTAACTACATGATCGTAGCCAGCTTCTCCCCAAGCACCTATATATCTAAGATAATCGGGAATTATTGGTACTATAACCATATACAGCATGTTGTCCAGTAGCAAAGCTATGGATACAATCACCAAGATGATCTTTCTCTGAGAGGTAGGTTCTTGTATCTTCTCCCATAATACCTCTCGAACTTCCCTCACTTCCAAATTGATAATAGGAATGGTTGAGTTGTCGATCCTCTGCCATATTGTCTGTGGTCCCTCCGCCATTTTTACTGGTTACTCTCTTGTACGTGTTCTCTATCTTTTATAAAGTCCTCGGAACATTTTTTTATACGACGTCTCTGTCTCTTACTTGAAATAGTGTATATGTGTCTTGCTCACTGTTCATTTACACGTCGACCTCCGTGACCCTCGGATCTCAGTATAGGACTTCGGAACCTGACAACAAACAGAAATGATCATTTTAATATCATTTCCAGAGTAAACTAAATACCCGAGCGGATTAAACGGAGCGGGTAAATTCAAAAGGATTTTGAGTCGATCTTTGTTTCTGTCAGTTGGCATGGTTCCTCAGTCCCGGACACTTTCGAATGATATTCTGCGATCCAAAGATGATTCAGATTCCTTTTGAACGAAACGCAAATCGTCGCCGTAATGGTCAACGAAGGAAAAAGCATTAACGTTTGAAATATAAATAATTAAAAAATACTTGGCCAAAAAGTACTAAAATCTTGTATCGGCTTATTATTAACAAGCTCTCAAGTTATGGCATAAACTTGTTTATATTACTCTATATTATGTAATATAAGTGACATGTTCGATAATTGAACTAGTTTTACATACCTCGTCTACTGCTTATTAATATGGAAACTTAATAATACTACATACTTTAAATTCATGAGATGGAGGGTAGATGATAACAAAAATTACTATATAAGCATCGCGCGAGCGCGGCTAAAGGTTCAGTTGGGATAAGAACGTTCGACAGTACGGAAGTGTTGTAATAAGCTCTGCTGTAAAATATAACGATTGTGGAATAATACCTTTAGTATGATTGTACGTAAACTCCGGATTTGAAACATTAAGAAATCAAAAAAACAAAAATTGATTTTTAGCAAGGTGTCTTACCTCGATCTTAGTCCTGTACACTATAATTAACAACCCGATAATTTAATTATCCTCTCTAACAAATATAAATTATCAAGTTTGCAAAAAGGAAGGAACTAATGAGTTCCTATTTACGTAATACATAACATTTATAACTATACTAGCTGACCTCGTAGACCTTGTTTTGCCTTTTCGAGTAGCCGATCACATCGACTACAGCGTCGTCTATCGCGTTATGATCACTTATCGAGCTAAAATTGATTAAAATCGGTTCAATAGTTTAAGGGGTTCAAAGCAAATTTTTGTATATACAGATCATATATAGAAGCACTGTAGAAAAATACAGAATTTTTGATGATTTTATATTCGGAATGTGTTGCTTTTAGCGCATTATTTGATTTCAGATTTGAATCCCTTCTCCCTGAATAATAATACACTTAAGATTTATATTTGTTTTTCTACGTAGAGATCGTTGCCTGAAACCCAATATAACGAGCCCAACAGTGGGGAAGTGAAACGTTAATCTTGACGACTTGTTTAACAGAAATCCAATTTATGTCGGCAACGTTTCCGCGCAGACTTCATTACGCTACCTCCACAGAGGGGACAATTTTTACTTTCTTCTCGGGTTTTCAACGAGAAATATGTAAATTATTCGGCAAAGAAAAGTATTTTCGCGTTCTATTTTTTTTATTTATACCGTTTAGCGTTATGGCCATAATCTCACTTGATCTTAAGTGACGATACGGCCCAAGTTGGTAGACACGCTAAACCTGTGGAGGGACTGGCTCTCAAGTGCAGCTGCCGAACACACCTATTGGTATTTGGCGGCAGGTTTTTAACTTGAGGGTGGTAGCTAGTCAGGCGAGCATCAGAAAAAACCCTACCACCATTGTTTCCTTACGATGTTTTCCTTCACCGAAAGCTCAAGCTCATTGTAGGTGCTTGAATTCGAACACACGTCTCTTGACGCAAAGTTGTACACACTACCACTGAGCTATCATCGCTTAAAATTTATTAAACATCTATTTTATTAAACAAAAAAAATATACAGAATACTGTATTGCTTGATATTTTATATAAAGTTATTTTTATTTAAATTAGGGACAGAATGAAGTGTTATGTTATTTTATATTCGACAAAGATGCGATCTAATTGTTATTCAGAATATAAATTAAAAACTGGTTTAAAACAGAACATGCAGTTAATAATTTCTCGGTGTTTCGTCCCGGTTACACAGACCGTGGTCACAAGCTGACTGATTATTGAAAGTAAGTCGCGTTTTTAAAGTTAATATTATAATGCATACAATACGTGAAAGTTTGAAAAGTGTAATTTTTATATGTATGTAGCGAAATTTCCATAATTGGCCTAAAACAAACTTTAGTTTGGTGTCAGTGGTATTGAAACTGTCAGTACAACACAAAGCAGTCGGCTTAAAAAAACCATTAGAAAGGTAATATTTTATTGGTGATAATAAGCGAATCCGTTAGTAAATATTAGTATATTGAAATACCATAAGCTTCCAATCTTTTGAAGGCTTTGAAGTGCTCCCATAATCTCAGAACCGTGCGGTACTATCGAGTAGGTAAATACCCTCGAATCCCGCCGTTGAAAGTTTCCGCCAAGATATTTGTGAATATTCGAAGAAAAAAGTGTTTTCGTTTTTTTTTTGCAAATACGATACAATTTATATCTAAATTATTAATTCATTAATTGAGATATTTATCTTAAGGTGTTTTAAATGGAATAAAATATCACTTTTAACACAAACAATGACCTACATTTTAATGATAATTTACATAGTATTATATAAAAGTTTATAAATAAAATACACGTGTCTTGTTTATTAATATTAAAAACACAACAAATACAACAATAATTTACAAAGTCGTGATCATAATCATGAGACTTGAGAAATTATTTGCGACACGCATCTTGTAGAAAACGCGATTTCATTAAAATGATGTTATGTTTTAGAAACAATATTCTCGCTTACTAAATTGCATGATTTTTCAGGTTTAAAGTCTTTAAAATCTACGGTTAAATCTTTTAACTAAAGGTATTTTGCATTACGAAGTATTATTTAAGTAAATATAAGAATTTACTTTTACACACAACAATATTGTTTGCGGAGGCTTCAATTATGTATCACTTTAAGACCTTTTTTTATAAATTCGTTGGGCAAGATACTTCAGTGCTTAATACAGTTCAATAATAGGCAAAATATTATACATGAAGTGATGACAGCTTAGTGGTAGTGTGCACGACTTCGCGTCAAGAGATGTGAGTTCGAATCCAACCACCTACGAAGAGCTCGAGCGTTCGGTGAAGGAAAACATCGTGAGGAAATCATAGCACGGTGGTAGGGTTTCTCCTAATGCCCGTCTGTCTAGCAACTACCCTCAAGTTTTAAATCTACCGCCAAATACCAATAGGTATGTTCCGGCAACTGCTCTTGAGAGACAGTTCCTCCACAGGTCTAGCGTGCCTACCAACTTGGGCCGCATCGTCACTTAAGATCAGGTGAGATTATGGCCATAACGCGAAACCTTATGCCTAATGCCTCGTTGCAGTATACGACAAGAATTTAGTGTATGTAATACGTCAGTATAAAGTATGTAAACTTATTGGACAGAGTTCAATAATAATCTGCTTACATCATACTAATATTATAAATGTGAAAGGGAGTTTGTTTGTTTGTAACGCTTTCACGCCTGAACAGCTGAATCAATTATGATGAATTTTGATACAAAGATAGATGAGACCCTGGAGATACAGATAGGCTAATTTTAACGCAATAAAGTTATAGGAAGTGGGGTAAAAAGAGGGATAAACTTTATATTAATTTTTATCAACAAAAAAATATTTCTTCTACAAGTTTTACTACAAAGATAGACTAAGCATTTATACAAATAATACTGATAATTTCAAAAAAAATCAGGTTAACGCTGTTAAAAATATTAAATAGCAGTGCGTCCGGTATAGGAAAGGAATGAGATAGATCAAATTGCGAAAAGAAAACCAACGGAAAAGTTTTTACTCCGCTTGAATTTCAATGAATGGAGAAAACTCGAGTAACGACCCGTGTAAATGGAACTCGTCCCTCGGCTAACGAGCTATATAAAAACTTGTTCCGAGGTTTATACAACAAGAACATAATGGTTATCTATGAAACCGTTTATTCACTAGACGAGTTATTTATAATTTAAACTCCCTTACAATTTCGATGCATTTATGCGAATAATTTTAATGCCATAACAAACTGTATTTGGCAGGATTATTTGTAAATCATAACGAATCCAAATCTGTAAAAATTTCAAAAATATTTTGTCTAGAATTTTTGTCTGTTCGTCCTATAACTTTAAAATTATTAAATATAATAAAGATTAACGTATACAATATTGTTTAATATAACGAAAGTGTTCCTTCGAGTTAAGGGATATAGTTGAATGTTTTATAGTAATTTAACTAACATATTAGGATGCTGTATTTGCCCTGTCTCCTATGCGGTGCCGAAGTACAAATAATAACGTTTCGAATACAAGGTTTTTTTCGAATAGCGTCCCAGACAATTTAACTATATATAAACCTAGCTATCTAGCTACGCTTGACATGAAAAAAGTAAATAAAAAATGTCATAAAATGACAATCAAATCAAAAATCTCGTCTAGAATCACCTACAAATGTTAAAATGTACGGATGGTCATAGTGCCTAAATCGATAAGTTCAGCAGTTTGAATGTGTTTGAGCGTCAAAGAAATTGTAAATTCCTGAGAAAATGAATAATAAATATAATATATGAAGTATGAGAAATAAATAAGATATTGATAAGCCCGTTTGATCAATGTGAAACAAGAAAGGACATCTGAATGTTTTTTACTACTTTCTGGCGTTTACGGTGAGAGACAATTGTAGGTCAGTGAAGCCATTTTGATATATACCTCAGAGATAAATCTTACGCTATTTCACCGTACACTATGTATCAGTTTTATCGACAGTAAGTGGTCGTCTACAGTTATTTAAATATAATAATTAAATATCTATACATATATATCTATACAATTAACTTAAAACTATTAAATACATTTTCGTACTGTTTTCACACATCGACGGAGCTATTCCAAAGGAATATCCAAGTGTATAATCCAATAAGATTCTGAGTATAATAACTGAAATATCACAATGATTGTTGAAGAAGTCGGCTAAAATTATGCCGATTGGGAACTCTATAATTATATGTTAATATTATGCCTACCTTTTATTATGAAAACATTAGCCCGTATGAAACTGAGACATGTTAGTACATATAACAAACTCGACTGCTTTAACAAGTGATTTCTGA
The DNA here is from genome assembly GCA_039707435.1 of Actias luna. Classification (NCBI taxonomy): domain Eukaryota; kingdom Metazoa; phylum Arthropoda; class Insecta; order Lepidoptera; family Saturniidae; genus Actias; species Actias luna. The sequence goes on along the minus strand of JAZHAC010000022.1, from coordinate 17,135,211 downwards.
GTATTGATCAGGATGGTACAGACGAGTTTTGGACTGAATGTGACAGTATATATGGTGATATGCATTTAATGTATCCGTTGTTCACCATTACTATTGTATTATACTATACCGTGATAACATACATATATAATGATTTCTTATGTTAACGCGAATATTATTCCATGAAAGGAAAAATAATTTAAACGGATTTTATCGCGGTTATTTATTGATTTTGATCCCGACGTTTCGAAAGCTTTTCAGCCTTCGCGGTCACGGGGCGGACTGAGGTGTAGGTTGTCCAGAAAAGTTCATGTTACCAGTAACAACGGTAAATACCCGCGATAAAATCCGTTTAAATTAGTTTTATTTCAATGAATAATATTCGCGTAAACATAAGAAATCATTGTGTAAACCAGTACGAACTGGAAACTGCAAACAAAATACGTCGGTTGGAGGATTTGAAAACCAAGCGCGCAAGATATGTTACATCATTAAATTTCTTGAAGAGATGCCGTGATCATAATCTCGTTCCTACGTGTGTCAAGATTTCACCTAAGAAAAACATACGAGGAAGCGCTAAAATTCTCAACCAGGCGAGTACAAAACTGTTACTAGCTACAGTAACATGAACTTTTCTGGACAACCTACACCTCAGTCCGCCCCGTGACCGCGAAGGCTGAAAAGCTTTCGAAACGTCGGGATCAAAATCAATAAATAACCGCGATAAAATCCGTTTAAATTAGTTTTATTTCAATGAGCATACATATATATATATATATATATATATATATATATATATATATATTCCACGAACTTATGGTGTAAGTATGTGGGTAAATTTTCATGTAAGCTACAGGTCATGGTCGGGTCGTATTGGGGTCACGGATATTATGTTAACTTGGTCGTGATACACAAACGGATGGCATGACTCGTGTTAATATATCACGTATATACAATTACTGTAATAAATGTGTCTGTTAAGTTCCTAGCGAGTGTGATATCGAACGAAAAAAAATTGTGAATGTATGTTTTGTAGTTTTTGAACGATGACATTTGGCAACACCAATACAAACTAGTTTCTACATGTAGCCTTATTTATTAAGCTGGCAATCTTTGCTACTTTACTAGTATTATAAATGCGGAAGTGAGTTTCACGCCTAATCCGCTGAATCGATTGTGATTCATTTTGGAATAGAGATAGATGGGATCTTGGAGTCGGCGGTAGGCTACTTTTCCTCGTTAAAAACTTATTGGGGTGTATAGGAATAAACTTTATATGAAACTGTTTATTGCGTCATACGTTTTTTTTTATGTTTTTATGTTGCGCAGCATTGTGATGCACTGCATCTGATGGCAAGTACACTACAATCTTCATTAGCGTCGACCGATAATGAACCTGTATTCACTGCCAGTCGCTGCTGTCATACTGTCATGACATGACATGACATGTCATGCTGTTATGTTGCTGTCAGGCTGTCATGCTGCTTAGGTACCTTTTCACGCCTCTTTAAGTATCCAATGTTATAGAAAGGGAAAAAGTTAACGGGAAGACGGTTCCACAGTTCCACGGTACGACAGAAATAAGAATCAGCAAAGATTTTAGAACGAAATTCCTTATGGGGTGTCGCGGAAGGGTACCGTAGCCGGCAAAAGACGTCCGTAACATTAGTGTAAGATTTTTATATATAGTCTATGTATGATGGCTATACAGTATCTAATGTATAGTCTACGTGATGACTGTAGTATTATGTATTTTTTATAAGTCATCGTTAACAAAATAAACGTGTTAGGAAAATTTTGTAAAGTAATAAAAAATGTATACCAATGTATATAATTATTTTATTTATACCTCGAATAGAACTTGAAATTAATATTTTTATAATAAGGAACTTCGTTCCTATCTGGTGGCCCACGTCACTACTCGTTTTTTTTTATTATTCAAGATTCACTAGGGGACACCGTGACACAGTGACACCGTGTAGACTACAGAGTAGCAGATTTGAAAAAAAAATAAAACAATATTAACATGAGCGAAGCCGCGGGCAATAGCTAGTATTAACATATCTCTTCGTTGCCCGGTAACGTGTGCGATAAGGTTGTACTGTGAATTAAATAGTAAATTGTATATATCATCTCTTATTTCGGTAACAAAAGAACTAGCGACGATTGCTACCAATTGGTCCTTCGAGCCGGAGTCTTTGAACAAGTGACGTATTAATTTAACCGTAAGCCAATGAACGATATTGGCGGTCGTGAGTTCGTATCCCTTAGAATTCGGTGAAGGAATATATTGTAATAGATTCACGATTTTCTACTACCCTACTTTATTTTATTAACGTGGTGTAAAACGCTTTTACATATATTCTTTAGCAATATACTGTGCGGGCTACGGAAGAAGCGTGTAGGACTCATCGTGTGAAAGGCCAAAGGCCCACTGAGAAGACGGTACAAAATCCAATACTGCTTTATTAATAGAGGCCGGGGACTACTTTCGCAAATCAAATCAAAAACCTTTATTTAATTTAGGCCTGGAAGGCTCTTATGAACGTCAAACTTACCTACGGGTTCGGAAGTAACGCAGGATAGAAAACTCGATCTACATGTTTAATATTTTGTTTCCATAATGATTTAATGCGTTGAAATAAAACTAATTTAAACGGATTTTATCGCGGTTATTTATTAAATTTTTAACTCCCGACGTTTCGAAAGATTTTCAGCCTTCGTGGTCACGGGGCGGACTGAGGTGTATGTTGTCCAGAAAATTTAATGCGTGTCACATTACTTCGAGTTCCTATCGCAAAACCCTGATAGCACTATTCCTAGATAACCTAACCTAGCTATTTCTGAATTACCACCTGACAGCTAGTTAAGCGATAGGTTTAGCGTGTTACCATCTTTGGGCACATTGTCACTTAACATCAAGTCGGAATCTTTACAAACGTTAAACGTATACGAAAGAAAAAATGTTTACAGTTTGCTAATTCAACTAATTTGTACACTGCTTGAAAATTAGTTCAAAATCGGTCAAGCCGTTTTGAAGTCCATATGGAACACACTTTTATAGTTCGACACCCGATTTTTAGGTGACGATACGGCCCAAGTTGGTAAACACGCTGAACCTGATGAGGAACTGGCTCTCAAGTGCAGCTGCCGGAACACACCTATTAGTGTTAGGCGATAGATTTTCAACTTCAGGGTGGTTGCTAGCCAGGCGGACATTAGAAGAAGTCCTACCACCGTGCTATGGTTCCATCACGGTGTTTTCCTTCACCGAAAGCTCAAGCTCTTGGGTTGGATTCGAACTCACGTCCTTTGACGCGAAGTCGTACACACTACCACTGAGCTATCATCGCTTCAACTCCTTGAGCACTTTTTGAAGTGTGACTTCTTATGGGAGCGATATAAATTCTGATCCACAACCATTTGATATGATGCTCGTTCGGGTAATGTCGGCTCGAGGCGACTAAGAAAACGAGATAGATATAGTAATGTTTTTTATACATTATTATCTTGAATATATATATTTATCATTCATGACCAAAAAAATACATCTCAAACATACACAAACACACGCAGTCTGTGTCCTTTTCAAACTATAAAAAGTTTTTGCTACCAATAATAATATCACAGAATTGGCGTTCTATAAAAGTATCGAGTCTCAGCCACAATATAGGTACACAATAATAGAATTTTATAAGCCTTCCGTGAGTAATAAACTATGGTACTAACACGCAAACCTCCGACGACCCCGCGTTCTCTACCACCACCCTTATAATACCTACTTTCAACTTGATATATTACCTACGTTTTTATTCCATGTATATACATAAGCTATATAGTTATCAAAACATTAGTAAATTTCTAAAACTATACAGCCGATTGTCTTGCAAATTAGCATAGTGCACTTGCAACGAGCGTCAGCTTTCGGTGAAGGAAAACATCGTGAGGAAACCATAGCATGGTGGTAGGGCTTTTTCTGGTGCCCGTCTGGCTAGCTACCAACCTCAAGGTGAAAATCTGCCGCCAAATACCAATAGGTGTGTTCCGGCAGTTGCACTTGAGAGCCAGTTCCTAAGTTTAAGTTAGTTATAAAAAAAATGTATCTACGTAAGTTCTCCGACGTACATATGAAAAAGATTTTTTACGCATTTAACCGTTTTCAACTTAATTACAACTTGAAGCAATGTTATTCAATATGGCGAACAAAAGTTTAAATAAGTAACGTAGATTTAATTATAAAATTATGGTAACAATGAAAATAGTCATTTCAAGAAATTATAAAATAAATATTGCGTTAATGGCATATGATTTCCAACTACCTTCACGGCGCGTTACAGTTTTCAGTGTAGGAAAAATCATGATGAAACCATAGCACGGTGGAAAGACTTTTTATAATGCCCGCCTGGTTACCTACCAACCTTGATTTGAAAATCTGCTGCCAAATACCTATACATGTATTATGGCAGTTGTACTTGAGAGCCAGCTCCTCCTCTAGGTTCAAAGTGTCCACCACCTTGGGCCACATCGTTACGTAACATCATGTCATTGTGGCCGTAACACAAAACCGTAGCTTTTAATAAATATTGACGCCTTACACATTAATAAAGATTATTCAGTATACCGTAAGATATTGAATGCGGCAGGTTCCGCGATATGAATGCACAGTGCCATGGGCCCTGCGAACGCCGCCCTAACTAGATTATATTGAAGGTAAACAGTCGTATTAAAATGGAATGAAATAGCAATTTCAACAGACGTCCTACTCCCTGCGGTGGGTACGCACTCAGGCGGATTTGGATTTTTGTATATTTATATTTTTATAACACCGGCTGGCTCTGCATACATTTGATATGTTACTCTGTTCTTTTCAACTGTGAATCACTTGTAATCTCATCGCCATTTCACGCGGAGCGACAATAAACAGTTTTCGTGAATAAATTAATATACATATATGCAAATTTGGATGAGCTTAATTATTTTACGTTTTAACTAATTGCAGCTTAACTTATTATAATACATATGCATTATATTTAAGTTTTCTTAAATTATTAGTTGTATTTTTGGCAAGCGAAAGTCGAGCAATTGTGAAAAATTGGTGGGCCATTCTATATTACCAGAGACTGGCTAACAATACATTTTATAAAAGCTTGTGATAAAGAATAGTTGTTAAGAATTAATTAAATTAAAAAATTTATATTAAGAAATTAATTACTAACATCTCACTAAAAATACTCAAAACAAATCAAATGGTAAACAAAATTGATTAAAAATAATGAACTACGTAAGTTTTTTTTTTTTTGGAAACATTTTGTATGTCAGTCTGAATCCAATTTTACGTGTATGCATACATCGCTTCTTCAAAGGGCAGGTGAGTGAGGGTGAGTTAATTTTCCCGGGGCTGCACCGTGTCCCGGGGGATGGAGGGGCCGGGGGATGAGAAGGGGAGTGAAAAGTTACCAAATATACAGCTTTAACAGGACACCTTTGGATATATATATCGAGAATGTAAAAGCACACATAACGAAAATATACAAATACAACTAGAAATTAATTGTTTTCCCTAACAGTAGTGTTTTGGTAATTTTTTATTTTACTTTGTAGCCACTTCTTACATTACAGACGCAATTATAGCTATTTAGTATTAGATACAGGGTGAAACTGTTCTCAGGTACTTCCGATCAATCAGTATATAGTAAACAAATTAAATTCAAGTGTTTTTAATAAATTTCTTTACTAAACGCATGTGAAAGTGTATACGACATTCATAACACAAACCTATTTTTTTCCCGTCTGCCATATTGTTTCGGCTCTGAATGACATAAGTAACTTTTATTTTGAATCTACACGAATGAACACACATCACACAGCTAGCTATTTAATAAACAAACTAATTCAAGATTATTCAAAAATTATATTAATATCCATATATTTCAGATGTAACTTATTGAAAGCTGCACAGAAAGTATATTTCTTTTATTATATTTATCTTTATTACTTTTATCTCCTATCTCGCAGGAGTCCTATCCTTTTATCGATTAAAAAGTGTCCTAAATATTGATTCATAGTATTACTTACTACTCTGCCAAATTTCATTGAAATCTATCCAGTAGTTACAGAGTGATGCGTGCTCTACGGGACAGATAGACGAAAAATCAAAAAAAAATATTTGTGATCTCTGTACCGATAGCAAAGTACCCACCAATTATTTTTTATTTATTGTATGTACAGATTTTTTACCATTACAGTTTAATTATATGTATAGACTAGCGTTTACCTGCGGCTCCACTCGCGTTCTCTTAAGTTTGATAGAATTCATAGGGCGCATTAAAAAAATACACTCAAAATTTATTCCCCTCTTTACCACACTTCCTGTAAGTTTTTCGAGAGAAAAAGTAGCCTATCACAGTCTTCACTCTCTCTTTATAACAAAGTTCATCATAAACGATTCAGTGGTTTAGTTGTGAAAGCGTCACAAACAAACAAACTCACTTTTGCATTTATAATATTAGTAAGGGTAAAGCCGTACTTTATTATCGACATAGAAGTTCGATAAAATAATATTTTCTTTTGAATTTTGCCAGTCTGTCTGTTATCTTGTACGCGCATAACAGTGAAAATACTGGACAGTATTTGATGTAATTTAATAAAATGTTAACTAATTTTACGGATTTATATGTTAGATACTTATCATCCCTAAAATAAGTAACTTCCACTGGGATAGGAAATATGCTTTTTTGAACACTATGATAAGGTGTTAACTTAATAATACCATGTCTACAAAGTTCAAAAACAGCAGCTATATTTCTGAACGTAATTGAATCCTACGGAAACGAAGTTACAGGCAACAGCTAGTGTATGTATACACGAAAACCATGTATGGAACTGTATCGATTTTGATAATATTTTCACAATATGTTCAGGTTAGCTTAGCGAGCTCAAATAAAATTCAGTTCCGGAACTTGTAATAAATGCAAACCGTAGAGATGGAAGAAACTTTTCTCTAAACCTGGTAACCCTAGTGGAAAGGTGGGAGGTCGAGTGACCCGCCCGCCCAAGCTTTCAAGGGTAAAGCTCCCAGAGGCGAGCTTTGAATTTTTTATAACCATTTCTGGAAAACTCTTTATGTTATAATAGCGTTTGTTTACGTCAAGTTTTTTTTATAGTTAAGGTTTAGCGTTATAGCCACGATCTCACCTGATCTTAAGTGAAGATACGTCCTAACACGCTAAATCTTTGGAGGAACTGGCTCTCAAGTGCAACTGCCAGATTTTTTTATTTTTTCGAAGGGACCTACATTGTTAGCCTGAGGGGCTTTTACAGCTTCACCGAAGTAGAGGTGGCGAGCGCGGAAGGCGCTCGAGCCCGCGGGGCAACTCGCACAAGGGTGTCACTAATGACCGAACCACGGCTTGGGCTGTTGCCGAATCGCGTAGGAAAAAATCGAACGCGGTACTAGCTATCAATAAGAAAAAATAGAAATATTATTATTTGCAAAAAAGGAAAAATCGAAACTATCTGATCCCCTTCGGGATTTGAAAAAAATATTTTGGTTTATTGCAACTGCCAGAACACACCAATTGGTATTTGGCGGCAAGCTTTTAACTTGAGGGTGATTGCTAGCCAGGCGGGCATTAGAAAAAGCCCTACCACCATGCCATAGTTTCCTCACGATGTTTTCCTTCACCGAAAGCTCAAGGGCGGTGGTGATCACTTGCCATCAGGTGACATGCTTGCTCGTTTGCCGCCTATTGCATAAAAAAACACTGATTGAGATAGAACACAAAGACATATTTTCCTTTTACCATAACTTGACGCGTGCTTACTTATATTTTAGTAATAAAAAAAAATTGTATTTTTATTAATCAATCAACCTTTTTTCCTTGGTTGGTTTTCCTAAAAAAATGTTTATAATAAGACTGCGTAATACGTGTTCAACGGAACAGACAGACAGAAAAAATTAAAAAAAACGTATTTTTGGCCTCTGTATCGATAACAAGGTAGCATCCAGTTAAAATTTTACAAAATTATTCAGTTTACACATTTTCTACCATTACAGTTTTATTATATGTATAAATAAATAAATGTTTAACATATAAATTTATATTGTAAAACTTCATGAACATTAAGAAGTAATGAAAGACCTATCTATTTATTTAATCAAACCACTAGGGAACTGAAATTCGCTCAATAACTTATGTTTCGATAATGAAATACCTTTGGATTACCTACTAATCTTTTGTTTGTAGCCGTTTCAGTTTAATCAGTGTACATCAAACCGCATAAAAATAATGGCAGGTAAAAAACTATATACGGGAGATATATAGAAATATACTTAACATCAGGTACTTTGAAATAAAACTAATTTAAACGGATTTTATCGATTGAAATAAAACTAATTTAAACGGATTTTATCGAGGTTATTTATTAATTTTGATCCCGACGTCTCGAAAGCTTTTCAGCCTTCGCGGGCACGGGGCAGACTGAGATTCAGGTTGTCCAGAAAAGTTCATGTTACTGTGTCTACCTTCAATTTAATTTTTAATTTATCAACACAACAAAAAAATATTTAACTGACACGGATTCAGTTCCAAACGACGAACCGGAATCCGGTAGATTTACTTTCCTAACCATTCTAAGTTAATCCAAGTAGGAAGGAAAGTCGATACAAAGGCGTGAACCACGGAATATAGAGCCCGGCGGCTGCGGCGCGCCCTCCCCACCGGGGAATACATTCCTTTGTTCTAAGCTACTGTCGCAGGCAGGCAACACTCAATTTATATCACAATAACAACGCTTTCATGTTCGTGTAGAAGCTCATTTTACTCAGCTCGTTTGTTTCGGAAACTCTTACAGTGCACAGGACACGAGGGCGGGATGGAAACTGTTAGTTTATATGGACGCATATCTTAATAATAGCGTTTCCGACATATTCAGTACTAGACGTCATCCGCCCGCTACGCTAAAATGGTCAGAAATCGAAGCCTAGAACCGTCCATAAGTTTTCTGTCTCGGATGACCACAGTCCCATCTCAGATAATTTCAATAGTTTTGGTTTAGCGTTATGGCTGCAATCTTAGATTATATTAAGTGACGATGTGGCCCAATGTGATAGACACGCTAAACCTTGTAGGGACTGGCTCTGAAGTGCAACTGTCGGAACATACTTTTTTTTTATTAACAACAAGTAAGCATTTGACCACAATCTCACCTGATGGTAAGTGACGATGTGGTCTATGATGGAACGCGCCTACTCCGCAAGTACCTGTTCATTTTCTGTTTGAAGACTTCCAGATTGTTCGATATGAATATAGGTATCTGGTGGCAGATTTTTTACTTATGGGTGGCTAGCCAGGCGGGCCTTGCAAACAGTCCTGCCACCATGCTATAGTTACGTCATGGGTTTTCCTTCACCGAAAGCTCAAGCTCATTGCAGGAATTCGAACACGCGTCCTCAAACGCGGCGTCAGTACACGCTAACAACTCAGCCATTATCTTTCCTACCGTTTACGCTAACTATTGTATAAAACTACAACTTAGTGTGGGACGAAACTTAATGCGTTTGTCGCTAAAGAAAATAATGTTAAATAATTAATTTAAAGGCAACATTGTATATACAGTGTCTGAACAAAACAACTCTCCAGTACGAAGCGGCGTCACAAAGACACTGGAGGGCTCTCGACCGTGCCCTATCGCTGTCGACCCCGCTACGAACCGCCGTTATAATAGGAGGGCGGACGAGGCTTCTAGTGCACTTGATTGCTTTGTGCGATCTACGAAATTGGTTTTTTTGTCATTCATTTTAATGGTATCACGAAAAAAAAACATTACCGCTGATCCCCTGAATAGTTTATCTACATATAATAAGACTGAATGAAATATATGTATGTATATATTTATTTAATTATATGCAGGGTTATCTTTGTGATCAATAATATTGCATTCTAAGTTTTATGTGTCTGTTTCATCGTTGGTTTGAATCGTTGCACATAATCCGTCGTGCGAATATTGTCTTTTTTAAAAGCTTTTTATTAACTTCACCTGTATGTTTGTTTGTATGTTTGTAACCGACTCCTTTGGGCGCGATTTTGACCCACTTTAAACGGCCAGATGTCGTTCAAACTTTGTACATTTATCGAGGATAGATGACAATACACTAGTTTGATAAAAGTATTCCATTTTTCGATTTGCAAAATAATATTATTATTAAGGCTTAGCGTTATGGCCATAATCTTACCTGATCTTAAGCGACGATAAGACCCGAGTTTGTAGACACGTTAAAACTATGAAGGGATTGGCTCTCAAAGGCAACAGCCGGAACACACCTATTGGTATTTGGCTGCAGATTTTCAGCTTGAGGGTGGTAGCTAGCCAGGCGAGCATCAGAAACAGCGCTACCATCAACCTATGATTTCCTCACGATGTTTTTCTTCACCGAAAGCTAAAGCTCATTGTAGGTGATTGGATTCGAACGCACGTCACTTGACGCAAAATCATACACACTATCACAGAGCTAACATCGTTTCAAAAAACTAAAAAAATATTTACCGGTTTTAAGTACATTAGATGTAACTTATCCATGACTTTTTTGGATCTTTATTTGGATAGGAAGGCAGAAAATTGGAGTGTATCGGAGCGGTCCCCGGGGATCAGGGGGTATTGGAGTGCTTCGCGAGTCGCGTGAAAAAGTTTGCGTAAGCCCTAAATCGCATTTGTAAGCACAATATATATCTATTAAAAATATTGTATACTTTTTCGAATTTCACAATACAACTTCCGCTTGGAATTGATTGGTCGCTGACGATTAACGATTGGTCGATGGTTGGATCAAATGTGGGTAAGTGGCACAACCAATGACACGTGTTTCGCTTCGTCACGGAGCGTCCTCAGGTCGATGTTGACTCTTCCGCTGTCAACGACGACCAACGTCTGGTCAACCGTCAGCTGTGAATCAATTTCAAACGGAAGTATCAAGTAATGTACACTTCAACATTTAACTATAGATTTCCGCAAAGTAACGCCTTCAGCGATCAAACGATTTGACTAAATATTCACTAATTCACCATTGCATAAAAAACGGTGACCAGCCACTGTTCACTGAAGCTCCACATTCATTCACATTCATTCTATTCACGAGTGAATGATAGGTCCTTTTGAATTTTCTTCCATACAAATAACGACATACCTAGATAGGCAATATATGAGTTTATATGTACTTATGATGTCGACAAGTGCTTAAATTTACCAACAACTTATAATTTTAAACAGAGTAAATAACAAACACACTCGAATATAGATAAACTTATATGTTTATACGAGATAGAATTCAAAGGGTCGTGTTAAATCCAGCTCTTGTTAAAGCCCCGGGCTTCTACTTTATTCGCCCGCAGAATATACGATGTTATTGCGGTCGGTGTTACCAGATACGTTTGTTTCAAACGTTACACTTTATTATTATTTATACACATATTAAAACTGTTTGCAAGCGAAAGCGAAACAATAAAATATTTTTCTTAACTATAATCTGAATTATTTAATATTAAACATTTAAGAAAATGACTTTTCTGTGGTGCAATCGCTCAAAACGAAGTAATTGTATCGACAAGGGCTGTGACCATTCGAAGCGGACACGTTCCTAGATGGTTCTAGGTCACTTTTAACTTAGATTCAAACAACCCTCTGCCACTTTTTTTTAATTTTAGTTACATAATTATTTTTCCCGTTAATAAAGCAAAAAACGAGCTTTATTTTTGTATTCATTTGGCTTTTACTTTTGAATTCAAATACATAAATAATCCTTATGCTGAATTATTTATGAATTAAAATTAACACTCAGTAAAACGACCGGGTCACAGCTATATAGTGATACTCCAGAAATTTTAAAAACGAAGTAGAAAAAAATTACAAACATATTTCAATAAAACCACGCTATTGTTTTAGAAACAATATTAAACATATTCATTTTGGGCCCAAAAAAATAATCATGACATTCAAACCATTATTACCGGTTAGTATAATCATCCCGACATTCAGAATAATCGGAGATATTACTCCCTAAAAATCGATTTTCTTATGAGGTCCACGTTTTGGAAATTCTATAAACATTGAAATTGACGCAAGCGTCACATTTTTCCGTGTAACGTACTTTGTTCACCCTTTGCTTTGCCAATTCTCCGTCCCATGACAATTGTACTTAAGGAATAAATTCCGATAATGCATGAGAGCCGATAGACGCACACTTTTTTCATAGTAGTAATCCTTCTAATATAGTACTAACTTAGATTATAATGGTAGTTATGGCGTTTAGAAATATTATACCCTTTCTGTAATACCTACACTCACGGTTTGTAAGATAAAAGTATTTTATATGTCAATCCATAGTACTACTTATATCGTGTTAAATTTCAGCTAAATTTGAGACATAGATTCGGATCGATGGACATAAAATGGGGCAGACAAATTTAAATTATATATTTGAAGCCTAGATCTGTAACAGAGCATCCTCCAACTTTGACTTTCAAAAAATATTTATTGTTTTAGTCTTGGAAACAGTATTATTATAATATAAAAATAGGTTATAATAGACCAATAACTTCTCCAATATAATGTCGAAAAATTTACGCAATGCCAGAGACTCAGAATTATTGCTTTCAGTCAAAAATATTTCACAAAACAGTTTGGTATAATGATTTATATCGTTTACATATGCCATGCGTATGGAAAATAAAATATATGGCATATTTAATCATCTAGAATATTCTATATACAAGTGACAATAAATGTTCTATTTGTAAACCTACATTCCTCTACCAATGTAATATTTTATAGTCATACATAATAAGATTAAAGATAAAAACATGTTTATGCGTTTGGTGTAGTAAAATGTTCATATATCTCATTAATTCCTCTATCCGGGTAAATAAGACGCCACCGTAATTGGCACACGCGTCTGTTCCGGTGAAGGGCGACCGTGTAAATGAAGTCATTTCTCTAAGCGAACACACGGGGATCGCGCAAACGTTCAGTGTTGCCAGAGCACGCGAATGTTACCCTTACGGTACGATAATAAAACCTGATGAGTATGCGCGTAGAGTGATTCTGCCAGATGGGATGTGGAAACACCGGGGTCGCGTTTCACGTGATGTGTAGTTTGGTGTAAATAACAATCGCTTTCTTAACTTTAGCCGCAGAGATGTCTCCCTATAAATAGATACAGCGTTGTATTACGAAGATAAACTTTTCTATATTTAGGTTAGAGTTTTATATCTCTAAGTCCTTAATACTTCTATTGTACTTACGAAAATCTTATAGATAACAGAAATCGCGTTTGTAACAATTTTTTTAGAGTCTATAGGTTCAACATAATGGCCACAATTACAACTGATGTTAAGCGACGATGCGGCTCAAGATAACGGACACGCTAAGATTACTGGTTACCTTGGATCATTGAAAATCTGTCACCAAATACCTATAGGTGTGTTCCGGCAGTTGCACTTGAGAGCTAGTCCCTACACTAAGTATGGCGTGTATAACATCTTGGGCCATGTGGTCACTTAACCTTAGCTTAACAAAAGAGTGGCCGATACACTCAACCTATAAAGGAAACAAAAAAAATCGTATGGTTTCTGGTCACCATTGTCCTTAAACAGTAGTTACTACCAATACCACGTGATATTATCACCGTCTCGTATTCATTACTTAAACAATTCCAGACTCGATATAAATCTTTGAAATTTCCGCTCCCGTATCAGCTGGATCGCGTGATTGCCCTCGTAAACCCATAGATAAACCATCGCCTTACCCCGTCGTACCCGCAGCGGCATAACGAGGTACTAAGCCCGTCGGCGATAACACCCTCCGACCACCCCCCACCCACCCCCACGTTAACCTTACCCGACTTATACCAACTTGCGTATATTTACTTTCCCCACAAAAGTATAGGTTTTAGTAATTGTATGGCAAATGTAAAGAATGTTATCTCACAAATCGAATCAGTTTTTTCATTAAATTTAGACCCCGAGGAGGCGCTTATTAACATCAATATTACCAGCCAAAATATTCGGGAAGTAACTGGCTTTTAACTCGACTAATGTGTGTGTTTTAAAACGATGATAGCTCAGTGTCACGTCGAGTTCGAATCCAAGCACCTACAATGAGCTTGAGCTTTTGGTGAAGGAAAACATCATGAGAAAACCATAGCATGGTGGTAGGGCTTTTTCTAACGCCCGCCTGGCGCTACCACCCTCAAGTGGAAAATCTGCCACCAAACACCAACAGGTGTGTTCCGGCAGCAGCATTTGAGAGCCAGTTCCTCCACAGGTTTAGCGTGTCTACCAACTTGGGCCGTATCGTCACTTAAGATCAGGTGAGATTATGAACTCAACCGCCTCACTCAGTCGCTTTACTATCGAGGATAACACTTAATCAAATAACCAACTTCTTTCACAGTCATTTCACTAACCGTGTAAGATCAATACAACAGCTTTTATAATTCCAAAGTATAGTTTGGGTTCATAATTGAATCAGCTCATTAATTAAAAGTACGTAATATTATTATGTTTCTAGCATTATTATGTCCTCACACCAATGAGTAGTAGACGTAGCATTTAGCAATAGTTCTGGTCCTACTATCCAGCAATTCGGTAATATGCTTTGGGATTTTTAGTATTTAAATCACGCCGGTCTTCTCATGAAATAAATTTAATACCACGAATTCTTATTGAACCTGTCACTTCCTTCATCTATATAAGTTATATTATGAATTCTTTTTTTTTTTTCAAAAGGTCCTGCACTGCCTGGGGGCTATTACAGCTACACCGAACTAGAGGGGCGAGCGCGGAGTGTGCTCGAGCCCGCGGGGCAACTCGCTCAAGGGTGACCCTAGTGACCGAACCTCGGCTTGGGCTGTTGCCGAATCGCGTACGAGAAAATTGAACGCGGTACTAGCTACTAAAGATAAGAGTAATTTTGAAGGCGCGAATTGTAAATAGTAAGATAGAAACTAACTGATCCACTTCGGGATCTGAGAAACTATGAACTGTGCTATTATGAATTCGTTATTGTACTGTAAATATATACACTGGTGAGCACAACGCCATAGGGTATTTTCTTTGGAATTACCAGCAGTATTTCAGTAAGGAAAATAAAAGTTTTCTTTTTTATAGGAATAGGTTTAACGTTATGGTCGCAATTTCACCTTATCTTAAGCGACGACGCGGCCCAAGTTCGTGGACACGCTTAGCCTAATGTAGGGATTGGCTCTCAAATACAACTTCCGGAACACACCTATAGGTATTTGGAGGCAAATTTTCAACATACTGACGGTTACCTAGTCAGGCGGGCATTAGAAAATCCCCTACCACCGTGCTATGGTATCATTATGATGTTTTCCTTCACCGAAGACTCAAGCTCATTGCAGGGATTCGAACTCACGTCCATTGACGCGACATCCGTACACACTACCAATGGGCTATCATTACTTTAATTATTTTATTATATTAAATCTATTCTATATAAAATTCACACAAAAAATTTTAAAAGACACCCTGGTGCACCGTAAAGAGTGAAAAAGGGCGCCGTGAAGCGTTTTTTTTTTCCCATTCTACGAAACCTTAAGTGTTTGCGGGTACAAAATAAACAATTTAATTTAAACACTTACTTACATATTCGGAAACCGTTAATTTTATGTACATATAAATATATAATTTAGATTCATAATGTCGATGTTATCAATTTTTTACCTATTTACATAACTAATATTTCGTAATAGATTCGGGCGCCGAAAAAAAAAAATTAACAAAAAAAAAGGTTGTAAAAAGGTTGGGAATCCCTGTCATAGAAAGGTTTTTAAATAAGTTGTTAATTTAAATTTAAATTGCATTAAAATCTATCGTGAAATAATTTCACTACAAAATGTTTTCCTCTATCACCTATACCGGAGGAATGTTTTCGGTAAAGGATAAATAATTTACGTTACGTTAAAAGATATGTTCTATAATATACAAAAAGGACGAAGTAATGGTTGTAAAAAGAAATCGTGTCATTTCTTTTGATGTACCGGCCGCAGTGAACCGGCCGAAACACCCTCCGGCGGTAGAATGTCACGGAAATGTCGGGAAAACCTTTTCCATTTTTTCTTAAGAACGAAGCGCTTCCTTCGAAGCTCTGGTATACTTTATTACGCATTAAGTTTCCTTACTTAAATATATGAAATCTTTCAAGTTTTTTCAAGCCTCTGTTGTATTGAAAATACAATGAAATTAAATGGAAATGAAAATATGAAAGTACAATGAAAGAACTCTTTTAGAGAAATATAAAGCAGTACAATAATTATATATGTACGTTTCACATGTTATTTTTTTTTATTCTACACTGTATATTGATCTCCTTGCCCAGTCTTCTCACAACTCCTACCTATTACTTACACATTTTGGTAGAGTGATATACTTTCATAAACCTAACAAGATAAAGAATTTTTATATAATGGATATAAAAATTTTGTAACTTAAAATTGTTACCATACTCGAAAATCGAACCTGAAACTATCGACAAGACCACACGTATACATATTTTCTGAACACATTTATCTTACCATAAACGTCTCACAACCGCAATACATTTGAGATCTTGACAAATCATTCTCGCACATTCCCCACCGCTGTAACAGCTAATAAAACTCCCGGGAATATTATACCCCTATATTTATTGGCTTACTATTTAAAGAATAAAACTGATTTTCTTATTGTTAACATATAAAAGAAGAATACTGTGAAGGGAGAGACTAGAAGTTAGTGATTTCAACACTAGCTGAAAATCTGCCGCCAAATACCAATAGGTGTGTTCCGCAAGGTAACACTTGAGAGCCAGTTCCGCCACAGGTTTAGCGTGTCTACCAACGTAGGTCGTATCGTCACATAAGATCAGGTGAGATTATGGCCATAACGCTAAACCTTGACTATACAATAAAACTACACCTAAAACTCCGTTACGTTCGTCTGTTTTCGACCGTTACGTGTACATTGAGGATAATATGAGAATATACTTGTATGAAACGCGTTCCCACTACATATCAGGATGTCGACAAATCGCTTCAGTTTCAAAGCCAAGCTACGACAGTTTTATAAGATTTTTCTGGCAGAATTAGTTTATTAAACTCTTTCATTATATTTCACGAGCATTGAAATAATTATTACATGTATTTATATATTGGTATTTATGTACAAAATTAAATAGTATATTATCAAATGTATTTCCTTATATATGCATAGTATATACGTCTATATATGTATCATAGTTAGTCTTAGTATTATAGTAGATAGATTTTTCTTTCATATGTTGTTTGCTTTACACCTACCGTCTTTTATCTTTGCACCACCTTAAGTTTGTCTGTTACAGAATGCCTATGACATTAATTTCGCCATTGTACCAAACAAAGTGTAAAATAGATAAATAAATAAAATAATAGAAAAGAATAGAAAATAAATAAAAATGTGTACATTAAGTACTACCTATGCTCTAACACATAGCTCTAAAAGATATTGTTGTAGTGAGTTCACATTAGTTTAGAATATTCACTGTATGTACGAATATTTAGTTATTTTTTTTGTATGTAGTGAATCGACCCCTAACAACTGGTAACAATTATTACCATTGTATCCGCAAACTGGTGACGTTCTAAGTCGACGCGGCCCTCCGCCTCTCTCCGCCCCTCTCCGGCGAAGGGCTTACAATTATTTCTGGTCACGCGAAGGGAACCGTGGCGTATTTAATTGACTACGTAATTTAAAAAGTGTACTTGAAAAAATGTTTAATGTCTTTTCCACCCCTGTTACATATTTTATTCAAGGGATTATTATAGATATCATTAGTAGGCGAACAATACTCTACGATGGTACAAAATATTTTGTGTATTTAGACCACCTTCAATGGTAGTTTTAGAAGCAATGCCATATTTGAAATAAAAATGGTAAAAAAAAACTTAGGTGGAATACGATGTAATACTGGAAAGTTTCAATTTTATATTCATGAAATTTAGTGTTATGTAGAGAGATTGTCAATTCCGAGCTTGTCAAAAATGTCGACTTAATAATCACGCGTAAGCAAGGTCGTAGGTTCCAAACCTCGTCATATGGACGCGACTATTACTATACGTTTTTTCCCCATTATTTTGTGAAATATAGTTTACACTTCTGTCGTCAGACCTCATGACTGCTTTAATTTTATATTAGCAATTGACGGGCGCCGGAAAACGTGTTTTGGCGTAGGCCAATGCTATATCAGTGGTAGTGTGTACAGATGCCGCAACAACAATTGAGAGTTTGAACTCCTGAAATAAGCTTGAGCTTTCGGTAAAGGATAAACATAGTAATGAAAACATTGCATGATAGCAGGACTTCGCGTTATGCCCGCCTGGGAAACTACCACCCTCAAATTGAAAATTTACAGATGCATTTAGCCCTTCCAATAAGCATAACGTATCTACCATTTTAGGCCACATTCTCACTTAACATTAAGTGAGATTGTAACAATAACGTTAAAACTATGAAGTATATGCTATCGACAGTTAATTTTACGAATAAATACGTTTTGGAAATCGTTTCCCACCTTTACAATTTCAAGCACCGAGTGAACATTAACGTGATATATGTTTTTCATTATGCAAAACTTTAGAAAACTTAAATTGTCACAAAAACTCCTTCGACAGTTTTAAAAAAGTGACCCGCCATAATACCAATGATTAATTTGAAACGTACATTGATTTTACCTTTTTTTTATATACACAATCTGCGGACTCTAGAACTGAACCTTTTTATAGATAGGTGATTAAGTTGGCATTAAACAATTGCCTTACAACAATAAGTGAGCTTTTTTTTCCTTTATTACACTTATGGAACTATTACACTTTTTCAATTGGGCAATTTGGGCAATTATAGCTTGTGTGACCTTTTGGTCATCGTGTTTTATGGCCATCTTGAGGTTCTAGTCGACAATTTCCTTCGCCGGAAAAAGCGGCCTATTGCGTCGAACATTGATATTATCATATTTGTTTCCATAAACAGAAGCTGTAATATAAATAATAAGAC
The DNA here is from genome assembly GCA_039707435.1 of Actias luna. Taxonomy (NCBI): domain Eukaryota; kingdom Metazoa; phylum Arthropoda; class Insecta; order Lepidoptera; family Saturniidae; genus Actias; species Actias luna. The sequence goes on along the minus strand of JAZHAC010000022.1, from coordinate 17,116,153 downwards.
AACGCCGAACAAGTCCTCGAACAAACCGCTTCGGAGATTACATTCCGCACGTACGGAGGGGAGATGGGGTGAAAGCGGGCCCATTCGGAAACGGCTAGTTACGGGCGAAATATATTATAGTCGGCGAGGGTTCTGATTACGGACGACCGACGATTTGTGAACTGAATACAAATGCTAACGGACCCAAAGGCATTTTTATACAATCAATTAAAGATTTAAATAAAGCATTTGACAAGCGTTCCAATCTATACACATATTATCGAATACAAACAAAATCCGGGGCATCAGCTAGTCCTCAACTGGCTTTTTTAAACTTTGAAGGTTTAACGTTACGTTCCCTAATGTTAAGTGACGATATGGCTCAAAATGTTGGACATTCTAAGTCTAATAGAGGCACTGGTTCTCAAACGCAACTGCCGAAACACACCTACAGGTATATGGCGGCAGATTCGCAACTTGAAAATGTTAGCTAGCCAGGTTAGCATTTGAAAAAGCCAGCATGGTATGATTTCATCACAATGTTATCCTTTACCATAAGTTCAGTTGTAAACACTACCATTAGTGTTTTCACGTACCATAATTAAGTATCTTAAATACTCTGTGTTTAATCAAATAGATAGTAAAGACAAACATTACCACTGTAACGTTATACGTGAAGTTGTATTACTTCACCTTATCAGGAGACCTCCGTGTAACCCGAGTTTATTATTGTAAAAGATTTATTTAATAAAGTCAGTCTTCACGTGCTCATCAAGCTGCAACAACATATTGCATTTTTTTAAACCCTGACTCCTGTGCCCAAACCCTAACTCCCGGTGGACTTTGTTTTGCCCTTTTCGGTAATTAATAGCGCCATCTATCCTATCGTGGAATATCTACAAACATTACATGTTACTCGTTTAAAAGTTCTACAATCACTAGCAGAAGTACTTTTTTTTAAATTTAAATGAGGGCAAACGAGTAAGCATGTTATCTGATGGTAAGTTATCACCGCCGCCCATGGAAATCTACCACACCAGGGAAATCGTAGGTGCGTTGCCGTCTTTTATTGGAGGGACCGGCTCTCAATTGCAAGTGCTGGAATACGCCTATTGGTATTTGGCTGCATATTTTCAACTCAACATTGGTAGCTAGCCAGGTGGGTATTAGAAAAAACAATGTTATGGTTTCCCCACGATGTTTTCCTTCACCGAAAGCTCAAGTTCATTCTAGGTGTTTGGATTCGAACTCACGTCTAATGACGCGGCGATCCTACACTCTATCACTGAGCTATTATCTCTTTAAACATTCAAATATCTTTACGTATAAAGATATGTGTCGGTCTTTAAACAAGTTGTTCCAGCAATTTGTTCACGTTTTATAGATTAATCAACACAAAAAAAAAAAACTACAAATGTGTCGGTAAACTTATAGCTTTTATAGCAAGATCCAGTACCGCTAAAGTCCGATTAACGCATAGAAACTTGAAGATGTTATATGAAATTTTATCAGCGTGTAATATCAGAAGCACCCCAATTACACGAACAGTGTTCAGACGCAACGCGGTTATCTCTCCGAGCTATTTGTCACTCGGTGTCAAAGCAAACGGGCGGACGCACGTCGCCCCACTACACTCGACAATCGATAATGGAAACGACCGGAAACTATTGTCATTCGCCAAACCGGCTTTATCAGCTATCAGTTTAACGTTTTTACGGCTTATAGAATTTGGTTTGGGGTTGAAGGGGTAAGAGCAGGGGAAAATTTTGTAAGTTTCTTCTTCAGCTGGGTGTAATAAATTTGTTGCACACTGTTCCATTTATGTTGGCAAGCGAAACGAGGGTAAATGGGATTGATATGTCCACTAAAATACATTACTGATTTACCGGATAGTAAATTCAAGCAGCGTGTCAAGCGGGCTTTGATGTTTAAAGGCTTATTACACTGGATCAATATATGAACGATTTTCTTTATGTCTGGAATTGACACCCCTCTCTGTACATCCGTTAAAACCTATTGTGAATGTATTTAAATTTCTATCTTTTCTACCAGACCGAGTCACTTGCCGGTTCTACACAATGACTGGGTTATTTACCGAACCGGCGGTAGTTTTGATGTTCGTAAGCGCCTTCCCATGGCCTACATGGAACTAAAAATATTTGTTTTTGTCTATCTGTCTGTTTGTTTACAACTTTACCCCAAGTTATTAATAAAACCGAACCGAATTAGACTGTAAATACGGATTTAGAAAGTACAATTCTTTAAATAAATCAACCAACACTTTCCGGCCCCCCCTTTTAGGTGGGGGTGATTACTTGGTACAACGTTTACAAATTGCTTTACAACACCATCTAGGCATTACACTAAAAGGTGTAAAGTGTGTTTTTTTTTATTGCACTTACGTCCCGACGACCCTTAACATGGAACGTCACTTGTCATACGGCAGACACAATATTAGCATAGTAAAAGAGCTCGGGGCATCGCAGCAGGCTGGGCCGGGTGTGGGCGAGCTCAATCAAATATTCATAACAGGGGACGTCGACTTACTCCTCGCTCCCTTCGCGTGCTCTATGCGCATTTGAAACTTTGTTTTCAATGTTATTACTTTTACAGAAGTATTGTCTTATATCTATAATCATAATTTATGCCTTTTACTTTCAACTAGCTAACTAACAATGCCGCCAATCGCGTTCAACGATGACTTACCTTCTCTGTGCATTCGGTAGTAACTATTGTGAATGCACACATTAAAATATAATTTTAAAAAAGTACCTAAAAGGATATAAAAATATTTCTTGCCGGTTCATCTCGGTGACTGATTTATTTTTCGAACTGATGGTAGTTTTGACGTTCATGAGCGTCTTCTCAGGGCCTAAAACTGAATAAAGATTCTTGATTTAATTTTGTGAGCAGCCGCTTCGATATACTTTCACGATAATGGGATAAACGCTTGTAGAGTTATAAGTTTCACTTTAATGGCGTTATTGAGAGCCATCGTGAAATGGAGTGAAGATATAATTGTATAAACAACTAAGTAAACCAAAGAAAGTTAAGTAGTTTTAATGTATTAGGGAAGGTTTTTTTTTAAATCAATTTTACACTATATTGCCATCCTGGAGACTTTATTCTCGTTAATTAATCACATTTTGCATGGTGATAAGGTTGTTTCTGATACCCGTGAAGCTACCGGGCTTACGTTGAATATATGCCGCCAGATACCAATACGTATGTTTCAGCAGTTAAACCTGACAGCCAGTCACTCTACTAGGTTTATAATGTCCACCATCCTGGACTAGATCATCACTTAGTATCAGGTGAGATTGTGGTCATGACGCAAAACCTACAAAGTGTATAAAAAATCGCTCTTCTCAGAAATCATATAACCTTTCTGGTTATTTTTTTATAGTTAAGGTTTAGCGTTATGGCCATAATCTCACCTGATCCTAAGTGACGATACAGCCCAAGTTAGTAGACACGCTAACCCTGTGGAGGAACTGGCTCTCAAGTGCAACTGCCGGAACACACCTATTGGTATTTGGCGGCAGGTTTACAACTTGAGGGTGGTAGCTACACAGGCGGGCATTAGATAAAGCCCTACCACCATGCTATGGTTTCCTCACGATGTTTTCCTTCACCGAAAGTTCAAGCTTATTGTAAGTGCGTGGATTCGAACTCACGTCCCTTGACGTTGAGTCATACACACTTGATCATCGCTTCAAAACCTGACCACAGCGCTGCAAACATTATGCCATCTCTTAAGTAGACCAAGTATTTTGTTAAAAGTATATTTAATAAGAGACCACGGGGACAGCCAATCTTGCACATTGCCAGAGACCAGTGAAAGCTTTCACATTTGTAGTTTCCGGGGGAAGTAGCCTTCCGAACTTCTTCAATCAAAGCAAATCAAATTACTTATTAATTTAGGCCCTGATAAGGCGCTTGTGAACCTCAACACTTCCACCGGTTCGTAAAATAACCTAGTCTTTTAGAAGAACCGGCAAGAAACTCGATCTTGTTACATTATCTTCTTAGGTACATATTAAAACATGGAAACAAAATTTAATACATTTACAATTGTTTGAAGCGGTAGCATAGATAGGGATGTCAATTCCAGACCTCACCATTTTTCACATATTAATCCACCCTGTAATAGCCTTATGGCATCAAAACCCTCTAGGCATAGAGTTTGAACCTACAATCCGGCAAATCGGTAACGTGCTTCGCGACGTTGTTATAACACCTAGCACTATTACCTAAAACACGTTCACTGTTAATTCATCTGTTACATCAGCCCTCCACAAAATTGTACACATCCGCTAACGTCTTTCGAGTTGATGGGTCGTTTTGTATTAAATTCACAAAGTATAACGACCGCTGTGCGTCGTCTCGGACGCGACAACCGACCTAATGACGCTCAAATAAACATCCCTTCAGACTATTAATGCACAATTAACTCTTGCCTGAAACAGTGTTTCAGTACTTCAGTATCCCGGTGTAGCGTGTACACGGGTCATTAGCGTCCGGTGTTAAAATTACTTTTGGTAATTACACTAACTAGTTTTTACCCGCAGCTCTGTTCGCGTTATTATATATATATTATTATAGCTCAGTGGTAGTGTGTACGACTTCACGTCAAGGGACGTGAGTTCGAATCCAAGCACCTACAATGAGCTTGAGCTTTCGGTGAAAGAAAACATCGTGAGGAAACCATAGCATGGTGGTAGGGCTTTTTCTAATGCCCACCTGGGTAGCTACCACCCACAAGTTGTAATGCACTTGAGAGCCAGTTCCTCCACAGGTTTAGCGTGTCTACCAACTTGGGCCGTATCGTCACTTAAGATCAGGTGAGACTATGGCCATAACGCTAAACCTTAAGTATAATATTATCGATTTTTGACAACGCTTCATACAAAGTTTATCACTCTCTTTATACATTTATACACTTTAGAATAACTTTTTTTATTTATATATGTATTTTGAATTAGTGTCTGCATGTCTGTCCATATGAATTCGCGTTACTCTAAAATTACTATATAAATTTTGATGAATTTCGACACGAAGGCATCTCATACTATGTATTGATATATAGAGTTGTTTATATCTCACAAAATAGGGTTCCTCCGAGATAGTGGGCAAGAATAAAATTTTAAAGTTAAACTTCTTTTTACGGATTTTGTTACATTTTTTTCTGTTCAAGAGCTCACTAGTTGGCTAAAAATAAAAGCAATAATTATATGAAAATTACTGAAAACCATTAGCCTTAAATAACCTTTAAGAGAAATAAGCTTCGATCGTTATATATAGAGTCCCCATGTCACGACACTAGTACAAGCTAATCTTGGAAACCGATCTAATAATTTCAATTACATTTTGTATTATTAATTTCTATACATAGGATATAATGTGCAGACTAATTTTTAATAATAAGATATGCCGATCATTTAATAGAGTAATCGGATAAATCTACTGTCCGAATGATATATGAACTTCTTCGCAAACCACGGATTCACCGTAAGAGTGCCGGGTACATCGTGGAACATAATCATTGTGGCAGAGAGAGGATAATACGAGTGTCTGAGACTTGTGACCCAGATGTAGGCTTAAGGGACCCTTTGTCGACGCGTGTCAACACTCACCTTCACCACTCGTGCCTCTCTCCACCGAGTATAAACCATTCCCGATAATTATTTACAGCATAAATACCAAAACAGTGTCAATAATAAAGAAATATTAAATCTTACGTCCCTTCGGTAATGTTCCAGCTACGTACGGTGAACACGCCTCAAGCGCCAAGCTTAGACTGCACCCAAAGCCACTCTTGTATCGCGCTTTATACTAATCGGCGTTATAGACTACCCTCCTATAACTGTATTCTACCACAAAACACAAGGCTATCGTTTAACATAGAGTTTTGGTGGCGGGAAGTAAGAAACACCTAACTATATAAAATATAAAATATAGAATAGGTTTAGCGTTATGGCCGTAATCTCACCTGATCTTAAGTGACGATAAGGTCCAAGTTGGTAAACACGCTAAACCTTTGAAGGAACTGGCTCTCAAGTGCGACTGCCGGAACACGCCTTTTGGTATTTGGCGGCAGATTACAACTTGAGGGTGATAGTTAGCCAGGCGGGCAACAGAAAATGCCCTACCAATATGCTATGGCTTGCTCACGATGTGTTCCTTCACCGAAAGCTCAAGCTCATTGTAGGTGGTTGGATTTGAACTGACGTCCCTTGACGCAAAGTCGTACACACTACCACTGAGCTATCGCTTCAATTTTTTTTTTTAATAGTGTTTATAGGTTTAGCGTAATGTCCAAAATCTCACTTAATATTATGTGTCAATGCGGCCCATTATAGTGAAAATGGAAAGTCAATGAAAGAACCACCACTACAGAGCCACGCGGGCGCGACTTCGGTGTCACAGCTTCACGGTGACTCCTATTGAGTCGCGAACTTAAAAGTTTGCTGATTCATACTTATGTCGTACCGCGGAGCTGTGGAACCGTCTTCCGGTCAGCGTGTTCCCACCCTCCTATGACATAGGGTCCTTCGAAAGAGGCGTGAAAAGGTATCTAAGCTGGCCAGCGTGACAGCGGTGACTGATTGTGAATTTTGGATCATTGTCAGTCACCGCTGTTCTGGATTGTACTGTACTTAATACCAGGTGCAGTACAGTCAATATGCTGCGCAAATTTAAAAAAAGAAACGACTTTCAAGCGCATCCGCCGGGACATACCTATAGGTATTATTTGGGAGAAAATTTTCAATTTGATGGTGTTAGCTGTCCAGATGGGCAGTACTAAAGGCCCTACACAAAGTAAAAAACCTTTTAAAAGTGGCTTTATTTAATTAAAATGTCCTATCAGCGGACAAAGTCACGAGTATTGGTTAGTAGCTTAACGAGTGGAATTAATTTAAGATAAAACTATGAACTAATTACTGAAAAATATTAACGATAATAAGACGGGGGGAGAATTGCGGCTGGAACGATTACGGGCCCTCGCGTCTATTACTCGACGAGGTAACGGCGGGAACAAGACCCGGGATCGAACCCCAGACGTCGTCGTTGCGTAATTAATGCTATTACAAACCGACGAGGGTAAATATGGGTCGATTTTACGAAATAATAACGGAAATATTTATTATTATCACCATCTGCTAGATTTTTCACATAGATTTTCCGACTGTTCATAGTTCATAAATCTTGTATAGTATTTAAGGTAAAGTACGTGTTTATTGATTTTTAATATATTAACTAAACATTTTCATCTTATACATCTTGCACTAGTCGCCTCGTGAGTTCGTTCGCGTGGCAACAAATGAGCAGTACATACTCCTGAAGAAAAGTATCTTAAACTGTTTCTCATGATCTTAAATATTACATAAAAATATTTTTTTTTTTAACCCGACAGGTAGTTCCGAAGATTAACACGTCTAAACAAACAAACCAATACCAATCAGTGTTTATCCAGCAGACATATGTTGACAATAATCCGGGGTACTGACTCACTTTTGACACGTCAGGCGTGCATGCACACATACCATCGATGAACCCCAACAGACTGTTGATCGGGTAGTTGTCATTATCCTACGGTGCTTACAGTTACAGTGACGTCACTATGCAATATGATAAAAGGAATAAGAAAAAATTGGCCGCTGCGGGGCACGTGGTATATGTAAAAGATTTAAAAATATAAAGAAATAAAAATAAAAAGGGTGTTCAGAGTGGTAACATGGAGGGAGTATGACGGGATAAGATAGCGTATGCCATAGGCAGTCACGGCTCGGTTCATAGGGTTCGTTTTGCTAGGTTAGGTACTCTCGTCGTTCTCTATTTAGTTAGAAAAGACGCACAGTACAATCTTGCCTCGCCGCCATGGCACAGTACAAACCAAAATAAGTTTTTTCAGATCCCGAAGGGGATCAGTTAGTTTCGATTTTTCCTTATTTTACAATCAATAACGTATCTATTTTTTCTCATTGATAGCTAGTACCGCGTTCGATCTTCTCTTACGCGATTCGGCATCAGCCCAAGCCGAGGTTCGGTCACTAGTGACACCCTTGTGCGAGTTGCCCTGCGGGCTCGAGCGCCTTCCGCGCTCGCCCCTCTAGTTCAGGTGAAGCTGTAAAAGCCCTTCAGGCTAACAGTGTACGTCCTTTCGAAAAAAAAAAATAATAAAAAAAAGCCAGTCACGGCAAGTGGATCAATTTTCAAGCAAGGCCACACCGGTAGATGTTTCACAACAAAATTTAAATCAATTTTGATAAACACTTTTCCCGTTTATAATCAGAACCGAATCCTTTTGTCAACGCAAATAAATGCTTGAATGTATTAAATTGTGTTTCAACCGGCAGACGCGACAAGTACCACCCTTTCCCACTTACACGCGTACAGAGGTGAGAGAAAATTGAATTTCCTTTTTATATTTTCACGTTGATCGAAATCGTATTGGTAGGAGAACGTTTCGAGTAACATCGTGAAGCGGGTTGGAAAGATATGAAAATGCATTTTCATATATTAATAATCAACATTCAGATGCCAGTTGTCAACTGTCTATATCTACTATAAAAAATTTCGTTTTGTCTTCAGTAGTTTTTTTTTATCGTCAGGAAATGCATTTACGCAATGCTCTTGTGCGGGTACCAAACGAAGCATTCATGCCCAGATAGCACCTTCACAATATGAAACGACAGAAAGCCAAACTCTCTGTAACTTCACTCTCGGGGGACCGGATGCACGGCTTCTATAGTGCATCGCCCATAGCGCTCGTCCGCCAGATCCTCCGCCCAACACCGCACCAATTCAGTGCGGGCCCTCCATCTAATTATGTTTAGCTCAGCGAGAGCTGAAGGCTACCGCCTCTTTTTTACCCAAACATGGCAGCAAGAAGCAGAGCTTCCAGCTCGCAGAGTCCATTATAATACGCTTTTAAATTAGCTTTATATATGTCAATATTACGGAATCTTTTGAGGTAATTTATATCAACTAGGGACGTACAACTGACTCAATATTTACACATGTATCATTGCCTAACGACGTAACGATAATATATTATCATACCTTTTACTTTACGTAATGAAAAAAATTTGGCCCACACGGGACGCTCTGCAGATATGAAACATTTAAAGTGATAATACAAAAGATAAGGAAACGGAAGGCAAGTAAAAAAAGGTAAAAAATAAATAATAGTTTACTTTTATATTTAATTAATAAGAATTTATTGTTAAGACGTATCAACAGATGTTCCACAAAAACCAATCACAATCGTGTTCTGTTAGATTTAATAAACTAAATCAAATGCCGATCAACTTGTTAGAGATAAAAAAGGCTTGCTGACTTAAAATATATATTTCAAAAAATAAACACACTTACAAAACAAGCTCTCAATCAACATTTAAAGAATGAATAGTTTTATAAAAACATTAGCGTAACATCTGTTGTAGTCAAGCGCAATTGGACTTTATTATATCCATTTACGGTTTATAATCTTGGTAGTTTTAATAAGGGTTCGATAGCTAACGATACACAAACATTTGTCAAACATCGCCCTTATTCAATAAATAGGGGATGCGCAACGCGACGCTCGCGCTCTGCAAACAATGGAACAACGTGTTTTTGTAAACACTTCCGTTACGAAGTTAACAATATCTTTTATTCTATACACATAATAAAGCTGTTACTAAGCTAAATACAGATTTAAACGAAGATTTTTGTTATATATATTATGGTAAAGAGACCGAAAATATTGTTATAATTTGTGTCTATCTTGTAAGCGTCTAATTCTACGTCTAAAACATATACTTTTTATAATTTATTTATTATATAAGTAATTTTAATTATATAAGTAATTATTTACAAGAATGGGTGATCCTAAAACGTATAAAAATCTTCTAAAGTAGCGTATGGCAAACCAATTTCTTTTTAAGAAAAAGAGAAGAAATAAGTTTTTGAGACGGAGATAATTAAATCTTTCTGTTATAACGATTCCAAATTCTGGATCACATTTCTCCTATATTTCACCAAAAATGTAAAATAAATCATATAATTTAATCTCTGATGTTAAATTACTTTTGAAACATTGAATTTATCTAAAAAAGTAAGAGACCTTGTTGTAAAACGTTCAATTCTCTATAAAAAATGTGTCAAGAACTTTACAGTTTACAGTACGACCTATCTTTCGTTAGTTACAAAAATCAGAAGAAACGAATTTTTTTTTCTATATTATTCTTATAATAAATCAAAAAGTGCGATGTAGAGCATTTTAATTTTGATATTAAGAGTCTTACAGGTTTATTTTTACACATAAACGGTACTTTTAAACTTGGTTCCGAAAGTAAGGTACACTAAAAGCTAAGTTAATAAACATACACCAAATATCTAAATTAATAAACAATTAAAAAGACCTTCCCCCTCCATCAATAAAATAAATAATGTTAATTCTCGATTCGTATCGGAAAGGTTAACTTACCTGAATCTCTGAGCTGCAGGGAGCCGACCTTGTTGGTAAGGTAGCCCTTGATGGAGCTAGCGACGCGCGAGGGCGAGGCGGCGGCGGCGCCCCCCCGCAGCGCCCCTTGCAGCCGCCCGAGCAGCGCGCCCCCCTCTGCCTCCACGGTCAAGCCCCAAGGGGCGACTGCCCCACACGCTTATAAATTCTAACTTGTAAATATTCCAAATACAAATTTCCCGGCTTTCTATTATAAATATTCTATCCCCGAATAGACGGTTCCTTTAATCGTTTTTTTTAATGCAAAGGTAAATTTTAAAATTATGCCTAGATACTTGTTTTGTTTTTACTATCAGTGCATTATTTGATATGTATTGATTGAAGGGTTCAGTGCTCGACCGAGGTGCGCCGGGTTTTACGTCTGAAACAATAGATTATTGATATTATTATATGAATCAAAATATCATAAAACATTCGAACCATTGTCGTTCGATTACTAGAATAGGTCTGTCGATGACATTTATCACGCAACTATATTATTGTCAAAGTTCTTTATATTACACTCCCTGATATATAAATGTAATTTATGTCGAAGAGCTTGTTCTATCATAATATATGCATGTGTACACGACCGTAGATGGCTACCTACCTGAGGGAAGGTATAAGGTAACTATAGATATAATAATACAGTCCTTCGGTGAAAACTTTAGATAAAATAGTTGTAAAAATTATAATCGGAGTGTATTTTGTATCGATACTGAAGCCAGAGAATCTCCTTGTTTGTGTCATGCACTCTGACTTTTGAAGAGATTTGATACATTGATAACTACTATTACATAATAACATTTAGAATACTTTGCATATATTAATAATATTATAAAGAGAAGAGATTTGTAGCTTTAGAGTGTTTGTAACGAATAAACTCAAAAACTACTGGACCGACTTCGAAAGTTCTTTCACCATTACAATGCTACATTATACCTGAGTTACATGGGCTATATTTATACTAAAAATTAGGTAGCCCTTCTCAATAAAGTTTGTTTGTTTATTTGAAGACACCAATCTTAGACACTACCAGGATTTCAAAATTTCTTTTGTATTTAATAGAGCTATAATTGATGAAGGTTTTAAGCTATTTAACATCACGCTACCACCAATAGCTGTATTGAAAAAAGTTACAAGGGGCAAAAATAATAAATATCTTTTAGTTCCATGCAAACAAAGTCGCAGGCACATTCTAGTATCCTATATATAGAAAAGGTTCGTCCGAAGTAGGGATTAAAAGTTAGAATATTGTATGAATTTCTTAACGCGATTTGAAGTAATTTCCCATATTAAGTGATAGAAAGCACAGTTGAAATATCTTATTGCCATTTTTTTTCTTTAGATATGTTTTACTCTTTATTTATTTTTAAATATAGATTTTCCAACAAGCACACGAAATTGCAGACAGAGTTAGTGTAAAACAATTTTATAATAGCTAACTACATTAGCTATTCATCTTTTACCAGCGAAAATTCGGACCCTCATCTCAAACCAAGAGACTGAGAAACCGGATGTGTAATACCGGAAACCGACACTCGGCCCGCATCCGGCCGCCATCTTGCGCCCGGAAGCAGTAGCATTTTATGACGTCCGCTTGCTTTGTTAAAATGTAATGTAACTTCGGGGACTACATAACTTTGCTTTTGCCATTTAAATTACATGTTTTTACTTGCAAATTGCAAGTTCAAATAATAGACTAAGCGAAAAAACAAATAAATTATCAATAAGAGATGGTTTACCACTAGCCCCTCGTTCAGATACTCGCTTACAGTATAACCTTATGGTGGATACTTCATACTGGTTTTCAAAATAAGGTTATTCAAAACCTCAATAGAATATTCTTCAACTTACAGACCTAATTTATACATATAATAAATCTCTAGAAAAGCCACTTTTCTACATCGAAAAAATTACCCAGGTTGTTAACGGATACCTCACATAATCCATTACCAGCATTTTTGGAATATGTGACTGTATGATAACGTATCACGTAAAATGTACACAACCAAAATAAATAACTTTTATACGTAAAAATTATAAGCGACTTGAAGTACTACTTAGTTTTTGTTGCATCGTAATCGATTCAGTCTATCAACAACCTTCCGCTGTCTGTTCGTTTAGATATTTTAAAGTATTCAACGGATTTGAATGCAGTTTCAGTTATAGATAGAGTCATTCATGAGAAAGGTTTATATGTATAATACATACACATTATAGTATCGAAAATCCGGAAAATTCTAAATTTTGTAATGTGAAATAAATAATTTCCCTTCTTTAACACGTTACTGACAACAATCTCATGCTATGTTGATTTGAGATATTGTAAATATAACAACTTACGTCAAGAAGTATCCAGAATCAATACTTTTAAAGACGTTTTGCTACTTTACCCTAGAAGTGATGATAGCTCAGTGGCAGTGCGTACGACTTCACGTCAAGGGACGTGAGTTCTAATCCAACCACCTACAATGAGCTTGAGCTTTCGGTGAAGGAAAACATCGTGAGGAAACCATAGCATGGTGGTATGGTTTTTTTTAATGCCCGACTGGCTAGCTACTACGCTCAAGTTGAAAACCCGCCGCCATATACCAATAGGTGTATTCCGGCAGCTGCACTTGAGAGCCAGTTCCTCCGCAGGTTTAGCGTGTCTACCAACTTGGGCGGTATCGATACGCGATACGATATTTCGTAGCAGGCTAACTACGGTCTACGGGCTACGAATTTCTACGGGATTATTGAATGTTTGCTTACAGAATTCGTATATGATAACATTATGATCCATGCAAAACTTTATTACTATATTACTATTATTACTTTGCACTTATGCTTGGAATTAATTGGCCGGTACTACGTCACATGAAAAAAAAACAAATAAAACTATTATTATTTATTTGTTTAGATTTTTGCTTCATGAAACGTCACAGCGACTAATCAGTCCCAAGCAAATCTATTTATTAAGATTAGAAAGCGGAAAATTTTCGTTGGTTGTTTGTTTGTTTGAACGCGCTAATCTTAGAGACTACCAGCTTGTTGGATTTCAATAATTCTTGTTGTATTTGATAGAAGAAACTTTGAGAAAGACTAGATTATATACAACCATGTTACTACCGGTAGGAGGTAAGCTGTATTGAAATATGTTATTTAAGCGGATAAAAATTATGAAACATTTGTAATTCGCTAGTAATATAATAAGCAAGTGATGTATTTAGTATTAATATTTTGTTACATACCACGTTCACTGCTGATTAATATGGAAACTTATTAATACTACTTACTTTAAATTAATGAGAGGGAGGGTAGATAATAACACAGATTAATATATAAGTGCAATTTATGTATAATGCAATTTATGTAATAATATTGCAAACTAAAATTTTAATCTGTTGGCTTCGAGCCAGAATATTGAAGCTACAGCTGCAATTTTTATAATCCACATTATCTGATAACTTATTCGCGGAATATGGATCAGGAATTAGTTGAAAATATTTATTATAACGTATATATTGTGCAACAAACAACAATCCACTAGAAACCTTATTTTGTACTGTATATTACATGAGATAATTTATATTTACCCTAACTTATATTCTCGCTTTCAGAAAATCTTACCTTCTATCATAAAAGGACTGCCTCTTTTTTATTTAAAAATACTGGCTATGTTGATCTATAAAATTTTACAATTTTTTGTATATACTTCATAAATTAAGCGTTTTGGCCACAATCTCACCTAACATTAAGTGACGATGTAGCCCAAGACGTGGGCACCTTAAACCTTGTGAAGGAACTGGTTCTTAAATGCAACTACCGAACCAAACCTATATTTACTGGCTGACAAAATTTCAACTTAAGAGTATTAGTTATTCAGGTGAGCGTCAGAAAAAGCTCCACCACTGTACTGCGGTTTCATCACGACATTTTCCTTCACCGGAAGTTCAAGCACATTGTAATGATCCCAATTAACGTTAATTATCGCGGAATCAGTACACACTGAGCTAATTCTCAAAAATCTTTTTAATTCTACAAATTCATACTACTACAATAGCTGTTACAGACAAACAGACGGGTTTTAATTATACCTATGTATAAATAATATTATGGACGCAGAAGGCTATTTCGTTATAACATTTACCTGTGTAGGTAATTTTACCTACATCAACTGAGAGAGAAAATATAGCCATAGTTAACTGACGTACAGTAACAACCAAGCTTGGAACAATTATTTGTGGCGAACACACAAATCATTTTCTTGTGTAGGAGTCGAATTTAACAGAAAAGACTATGTTATTTACACTATATTTTTGAAGCGATGGTAGCTCAGTGGTAGCGTTTACGACTTTGCGTCAAGGGACGTGAATTCGAATCCAACCACCTACAATGATCTTGAGCTTACGGTGAAGGAAAACATCGTGAGGAAACCATAGCACGGTGGTAGGGCTTTTTCTGATGCCCGACTGGCTAGCTACCACCCTTAAGTTGAAAATCTGGCACCAAATACCAATAGGTGTGTTCCGGCAGTTGCACTTAAGAGCCAATTCCTCTACAGGTTTAGCGTGTCTACCATCTTGGGCCGTCGCTTAAGATCAGGTGAGATTATTGCAATAACGCTAATATTAAATTAAATAATAAAGCTTATTTATATTTAAAAAAAAACTAGATCTGTGAAGTGGACGGATGTACCAGAGCTCGATAATATGCGGCCATAACCACATGATATACATGTGAAATAATACCTACGTTCCGACATTTTAAAAATTACTGTTAAAATAAACAATAGATAAAATTATGTATACGCGAAAGGTATTTCACGAGACTATCAACAAAATTATAAATATCAGATCTAATCAGACCGGAATCGAACACGCTACTTTTGCAAATCTTATTAAATATTCAAACATGATATAACTAACTAAATCACCGATTTTTGAAATGTTTGAATAAAACAAATTCGCACTTTTTATATAACCGATTAATTAAAACAATTTCCGTGTAATTTTATAGTATGTGTGAAACACTATATCACTATTAATATAGAAAACACCAATAACACAGTACCTTAAACACTTATAAATAATAAAAAAAGAAAAAGTATGAATAAACGCTACAAATTCTATGTGCAAAAAAAGAGACTCAAATTTGCACATTTTATAAATTACGTGACACTCATGACACTATATCAAGTTAAAAAGTATTAGGAAATAGTGAAAAGGTAACAAAAATAATTAAAAAAAAAAAAAAAAAAAAAAAACATATCAGTGCATTTTATAATCTGTGTGAGACACTATCACATATCATATAGGGAACACCAAAAACATACGATATTGACCACTTCTAAATGAAATAATAAAAACTAAGAATTATGGCGATTAGTTAATAAAACAATTTAAAATATTGACCTTTGTTTTGTGCTGAACGGTGCTTGGCACACCTGGGATCACCTCGCCCAGACTGGCTTTCCCGGCCCCGACAGCCTGAAGAGGCTTCTACGACATGCGCACAACGGGAGCTTCCCATTGGTCGGTTTTACTCCGTGACGTCACAGGCCGCCAGCCAACGGGAAACGCCTGAAAATTTCATGTAGGTATGGGGGCAGTGCGGTCGATTGCTAAATATAGGCCCTTAGGGCGTATTGGTCGATAACGGCTGGTACCATCCGTCTTAATACGACAACTCTAATGACTTTTTTTTTCATTAACTAACATTCTATATATAAATTTAATATTACTTTATACTACTATATATATAAAATACTTTACTAATAGAAGCGAAATTCATGTAATTCATAGATGTTCCAGGATAAAATAGAAAGCGCTGTATAGCACATATAATAGCACAGTTGGTAATGTGTATCCACCTATAGTAAGCTTGAGCTTTCGGTGAAGCAGAATATGGTGATGAAACCATAGCATAGTGGTCAGGCTCTTTCTTATGCCTCCCTTGTTACTTATTACCCTTTATGTTGAAAATCTACTGCCAAAAACCTATAGTTGTGTTCCGGTAGTTGCACTTGAAAGCGTTCTTACACAGGCATACTGTGTCTAGCAAATTGGGCCGCATCGTCACTTAAAATCAGGTGCGATTATCGCCAAAACGCTAACACTTTAACAATAAAAAAAAAAACATCGACAAAAAACATTTTATTTTTTATTTTATTTTAAAAGGCACTGACACAGATATGAGAATAAATACATAGGCAACTTAATTCTAGATAACATTTTAAATCCCATACCCTATTACATTAGTGCACAACTTACACAGTTAGGAACTTTTATTATGAGTGAAGATGAATAGAATACAGATTGCATAAATTGTAATATTTTTTACAGATATTATAATACTTTAAAGCATTTTGAACGTAAATGAACGGAAATAACAAAAACCCTAGTAAAAAGTTAAGATGTAGCATCAACCAGTTATATAATTAAACTGTTGAATTTGATTAAGCTATTGAAGAATATGTCGTGTTGAACATGACTTTCATTATAGCGCCTACATATTTTATAGATCGGATTACTCTTTGACGCGTTATTATTATAAGCTGGTACACTAAACTATTGTTGATGTCTTAAGGAGCGTGTAGGCACCTTTATATTGACCTTCCTCAGTAACTCGCCACCGAGTATTCCATTGGATATTTTATGAAGTATACACAGGTCAGCGACAATTCTTCTGTGTTCGAGGCTTTTAAGGTTTAATTCCTTAAGTCTTGCTTCGTAATCTGGTAGCTTACGTCGGACTCCAAGCTTACTGCACAACGATCTTAGAAACCTTCGCTATATAGATTCAATTCTGTCAATATGTACCTGATATATCTGTGTCCATATTGACGAACAGTACTCCAATATACTGCGCACTAAACTTGTGTACAGAATTATGCAAGATTTTGCTTTTTTGGTAATGCCTGACTAACAATGACACATGACGTTGAAAATATATCTCCAAATACCAATAGGAATGGTCCGGCAATCGCACTAGGGAACCAATACCTCCACTACGCTCAGCGTGTCTACCATCTTAAGGAACAATGTCATTTAACATGAAGTGATACATAGGCTAGGATACACCACTCATGCAGCATATGCAATATAAAGGCGTGATTGTCGTATGTCATCACACTTTGAGTTTTCACACGGAGGTCAGTGACGGATTGCTTATTTCTCAAGAGAGACAGCATAGTCACTGTGTCATGAAAAAAAAGTATTTGCGGCTTGGATGACATAAGTTTGTAATTTCGACACTACTTTTTATAAGTATGTCTATTTTCTAAGGTAAATGTATGGATATTGTTCATACAAAAAACAAAATAATAGATAATTAGTGCATGAAATTTATATAAACAAATTGTACCTTATCAAACTTCAATACAGTATTTTTTTTTGTAGTACACATGTATACTTCAAGTAAAATTATGAAGTAACTCTAAGAAGTGACTTAAAACTCAAACTACACAGAAATACTTAACTAGGGACATATTATTTCATGAACAAACTTACCAACCAATTCAAAACTCCACAGAGGTTCAATTTCCAGACATCTCTCCCTTAATGATAACAACAGCATTAACTTAATAACCTTCTTATATTTCGATTTAAGAAACTTAGTAGATTGAGTTGGGTTATGAGGATTCACTATGAACATTTTTTAATACATAAAGTAATTGGTGGCCTTCATGTCGTTCATTTTTTTTATACATAAAGTAATTGGTGGACTTGATGTCGTTCATATTTTTTTATACATAAAGTAATTGGTGGACTTGATGTCGTTCATATTTTTTTATACATAAAGTAATTGGTGGCCTTGATGTCGTTCACATTTTTTTTATACAAAAAGTAATTGGTGGCCTTCATGTCGTTTATATTTTTTTATACATAAAGTAATTGGTGGCCTTAATGTCGTTCATATATATTTATACATAAAGTAATTGGTGGCCTTGATGTCGTTCATATTTTTTTATACATAAAGTAATTGGTGGCATTGCTTTCGTTCACATTTTTTTATACATAAAGTAATTGGTGGCCTTGATTTCGTTCACATTTTTTTATACATAAAGTAATTGATGGCCTTGATGTCGTTCACATTTTTTTATTCTTAAAGTAATTGGTGGCTTTGATGTCGATCATATTTATTATTTAATCATCCATGATCACAAAACATACTCCCCTCAGTCCTCCCGGGCTGAGAGAGGAAACATTAATGCATTTACCCACGTTAAAAAAAGCAATTTTTATTGAGTATGGGTTTACTTTGTAAAAAGGAATACCAATAACAAATTTCTAGTCTCTACAAAAGTTCACAGATCACACTCTTTTTGGTTTCATTTGAAGACTGCCAGAAAGTTCATCAAAATCAAACTTTTTTTTTTGTTTCTATTCGTCAACACAATTACCAATGCAATCGATACGTCTTTGCCAACGTAATGACAGTTTACTAATGTCTTTCTCGAACGAATCGGCTGGATGGGAGGCAACAAATTCATCAAAGGTATCTGGCACTTTTTTTATCGAAAACGCACACCTTCCCAGCCCGGGGGGACTAGGAAGGTTATGTGGACTCACCCGGCACTAGTCACAGGGAATACCTACTAAAACCCACGGCCGTCTGACGCCTTCCTATGGCGACGCGGATTCGTGCATGCAATCGCCGTGTCGTCCCGGCTACCGGTCTGACCTGATGGTAAGCCCCTTTCAGATGGCCAGACTGGTGCAATAAGAGGCAGGTCTCGCAGAAGGAGACCATTCTGCATCATGATCCTTCTCTGCTTATCGTAGCTTTCACCACTTCCGGTAGCGAGAGATCCATTTCCGCCTCCGCCTCCAGAGTGCGGCGTGGCTCATATCACAAAACGCACTCGGCCAGCCAGAATGTGCCGCGCACTATCTTCCACCGCAATACACACGTGACACACGAGGGTCAGGTCCTACGCGCAATCTTGTACAGGTACCATCCGAAGCATCCATACCCGGATAGCATCTGCACAAGACAGAAAATCAGAACCCTGTGGCCTCTGCTAAATCACTCTTGGAGGACTGGGCGGACGGTGACTGAATCCTATGCCCTCTGTTACACCACTCTCGAAGGACTGGGCGTATGATGTATCGTCCATAGCGTCCAAATCGGTGTCAGCCCTCCTCGTCCTGGCCTCAATCTTTGCCGGAGCCAGAAATTCTCCACTCGCCTTCCTTTTTTTTATACCAACGTGTCTTTCTACACGGCAGCGAGGTCAAAAGCCTCCAGCTCCCACGGTGGGGAGCTAGCCAGTACCAAGGCAGTCGAGGACACAGTGCGGTACCCTCGTACCACCCACGACGCCACCGTGCGCTGCACAGTTTTAGTATATCAAAAACATATATTTTTAGTCTCTACATCGATATAAAAATACACCTGAAATATAATTCAATTTAATTTATAAATATATTCGGCGTACGAATATGGTGGACACAGTTTTATATATAGGTATATAGATTTATACAAAAAATCTCACTATGTGTTAAATTTCAAAAATGAAATTTCCCGAAAAGTTTCTCCATTGGAATCTGGCTATAAAAGCTTAATACGGAACTTTATATTTTAATATCTATTACGTGCGTCTTCGCTAGCATTAATATTCATTTCGTCAAACAAATCAAATGACGCAGTAAAAAGTTTCATACAAAGTGTATCTCTCCCTTTATCTCACTTTTAATTAGTTTTTCACCAAAGACTTTCAAACCTTTCAAAAGCTTTTCAACGTCTCCAGGTTTCCAGCTATCACTAAACCAAAATTCATCAGAATCGATTCAGCGGCTGAGGTGTAAAAGCGTAACAAACAAACAAGCTCACTTTCTCACGTATAATATTAGTATGATAGTTATAAAATTCGATAATAATTTCAATTATTATTACACCACAATTTGTTTTTCGAAACTGTACAATAGATATATCCAGTTCCGTTTTTTTATTCCACATACGGAACCCTAAAATTATCTATACAGTTGCCAGTTCAATGCAGAATATACATCAAAGCGATGATAGCTCAGTGTGTAGGAACGCCGCGTGACGTGAGTTCGAATCCAACCAACAACTATGAGCTTTAGCTGTCGGTAAAGGAAAACATCGTGAGGAAATTTTATATCAAGGTGGTAGGGCTTTTTCTGATGCCCGCCTGGCTAGCTATCACCTTCAAGTTGAAAATCTACCGCCAAATACCAATAGGTGTTACCCATTAGATGCAGTTAAGAGCCAGCCCCTCCAAAATAAAAGCTAGCAACGCACCTGCGATTCTCTTGGTGTCGTGAGTGTCTACAGACGGCGGTGATCACTTACTATCAGGTGACAAGCTTGCTAGCTTGCCCGCTGTCACAAAAAAAAAACTAATGTTATTTTGTAACATATGACATCATCTTGTACCTACTTAACAGATTACTAACTAAGGGTTTTGTGAAATCCATTTCTTATTCAGAATGAATTATCTGTCTAATAGGCATTTTCCCATAGCAGTCTTTGTATATGACAGTGTGGTTAGTAAACTAGACGTAATATTTAAAATGTCGAAATCTCAACACATTCATAGCACATGTTAATTTTACAAGAGCGATATGCTGAAATAAATATATATATATTTTTATATATATTTAAAAAGCATTTTATTCAAGAGTACGGAAACTTTTGTAAGAATGGTTAACATTTGCTGGGTCGATCGCGCCGCGCATGCGTACATTCATTTATCCAATACCCGAATTATCAATACATCGCATTCTAGGCACAGAGATAGTTTCAGTTGCCTGTGTTCATACAAACCGCAGGTTTAGCCGTGAGTCGGGTTTGTATGTGACCCAGTTTAGGAAAATTGCATGCTTATTATTAGCTAGCTGTCCAATAATAATAAAGGCCACTGAATTTAGCAAAGTATTGAATGTTAAATACATTTATTACAGGTCCTAAACGCTGTTTTTGCTGTCTTAATTGCTATTGAACGGAATCCCTTCTCGGGGAAGGGCCTCTTCTGCTTTTTCCACCCCCCTTTTTTCTTTACTGTCTTTAAATCCTGTCTTCCTGTTATCTAATGCTATTGCTCTCTCCAGTATCAGCGTCAGGAGTAGTGCCATTTATTGAAATAAAACCAACTCAATATAAGTAGGACCAGACAATACGTATTTAGACATTTTAATCGGTTGAACGATATTAAGCTTCGTAACTCGGTATTTTTGTACATAAAGACTAGGCGATGGCCCGCGACTTCGTTCGTGTTATTCCCGTCAGTAACGCGTTATCGTAAAATCTGTTCTTAGTGGTAAAATGAAAGTATATAGCAAATTTCAAGTCAATGCATCTCGTAGTTTTGGAAATATCATAATAAATTTGTCGTTTAAAAATTTAGGGCATAGGACGTGTGTTTTAAAAAACGCTGAAACATATATGTATTTTTTTTTTAGATTTCCGTATCCTAAATTTCAACTCAATCGGTAGAAGTTCATTTTCTCCGCCATACAAAATTTACCACTCTCGTTTATCCCCTTAGGCGTTGAATTTTGGAAAATCACTTCTTTCTGATTCTCTACATAATAGAAAAGCGATCTACAGTATAAATTTCATGTTGCTAGCCTCAGTTGTTTCGGCTGAGTGTTGATGCGTCCATTAATTCAGTCATTCAATCAACATATTTGCATAGATCAAATACCATTAAGATCATAGGACGAGACGTCCAAACAGTAAAGAAAAACATTTTCCCTAAAAATTACATTAGAAATGACTTTAGAATTAGGAGAAAAGCAAAAAACATACCGCGTCGAGAATGACACTGCGCGAAATCGCGTTTGAAATAATTCTAAGATGAAAAATTCAGAAGACTACTTATTTTTTTTTTATTTCAAACCTTATGTAGATGTTTATATGATTCAAAATAATTTTCGCTTATTATGCTGGTGAACTAGATACCACTTATGACATAGAGCGAAAATTTCAGATAGTTCATTCCGAACAAATATTGTATTACTACAAATTCATCTTTGCGGGTCATTCAAATGTTTGCGGTGAAGACAGATACGACAATTGAAGCGATGAAGACTCAGTTGATGGTGTGTACAGACTCCGCGTTGATGGACTGCAATGAGCCTTAGGTTTCGGTGAAGAAAATCATCGTGATGGAACCATAGTATGGTGGTAAGGTTTTTTACCAATGTTCACCAGGTTAGCTACCACTCAAATTAAAATTCTGCTGCTAAATACCTGTATTTGTGGTTCGGCAGTTGCACTTGAAAGCCTCAACTAAACTTGGTATGTCCACCATCTATAACCACCTATAAACCATCTATAAACGTCGCTTGACATCAGATGAGATTGTGGCGATAACGCCACGCCACGAATATAGATATACATTTAAACCTCGACCACAATACACTAGGTGTAATAGCCGATATAGTGGTACGTATAGACATATTCTATTTTAAGATCAGATATATATGCAGCAATCCACTAATATAGTAGCATTCTGTACGCGACTGAATCACGTCGACAGTATATATGTTAATAATCCCGTCATAGGAAATATGTTATAGTATCTCACTTATCGGGGTCAGCCATAGTATATTCTGTAGCCAAGGTGAATGATAGCAATGAGCTCTGATGAATTGATCATCTTTCACATGCTGTCATTGATTTGGAGTCAGTTTACTAAATAAAATATCCCAGTAACCTGTATATTTACCTATGTACTGTCAATGTGAATAGTTATAAACATGAATAAAATTGTCTTTACCGCACCAGACAAGGCTTGATAAGCTATATCATACATACTGATAACATTCTCAAAGACACATAAGTCCTGCCAATTTGTATATATCCAGTACTTATATTGATAAATCGACTTTAAATCCGAATATTAAAAAAATGCGTGAGTGTTGTGGAACACTCTGTCGGAACGAATTTCCTTACAAAGCATATTATTATTGATAAACGTATTGTGTTATTGATTAACAAATACAAATAGGATATAACTAATGAATTTAATGAATGGTAGGAAATTACGTAATTAATTTATTTTTTGTAGTTGTGAAAATAAACATTTTATTCTGGATAATTCAATTCATCTAATTCGTTATAATATGCTACGGAACTGCTGACGTGCAGAAACTATATCTGCGCAGCCGTTGAGAACTTACTGGTTGTCTGAACCAATAAGCGGACACCTATGGCTGAGCACAGCCAATAAAATACGCGCTATGGATAACCGTCTACACTATAGATATATAGCGATTTATAGAACAGACTACAGAAAGGATCGAGAAACAAAAATCTTACATTTTCATTTGTCTAACTTCCGTCCATACTATGCGATAAAGTACTTCGCGTTGTAAAAAAAGTCAAACTTAATATTTTTGCATTCATCGTAAATAAGCTGTATTTATTTGTTTGTATCAACTACTTCATGTTTTAATCTAGGAACATGCAAGCGAATATAAATCTTGTTGCTTTATAATTACAGTTCATTTTTATCCATCAGAAATATATGTATATAGTGTAACAGCTTTTTAGGTTTCAGCGAACTTAAAGAAGGAATTTTAGATGAACCTATCTTTTGCCCTGAAAATATTTTCAATGGACAACCGAAACTACTTACATTAGATCACTTTTACCATATGTCTTTTATTCCTGTCGGACCGAGAAGTTGTGGAACCATCTTCCTGTCAGCGTGTTCCCTCCTTCCTATGACATTGGGTCCTCTTAGAGAGGCATGAAGAAGGACCTAAGCAAGCCAGGACAAAGCCAATGCCGGCATGACAGTAGCGACTGGCGATGGATTGTCGTTCTCACGATGGTCGCTGCTGTTTTTGGACTGTACTGTACTTAACATCAGTGTAGTCACTTTACCGAGCTAACATAAAAAAAAGCGTTGACTAACAGTAAAATTTGATTCATTGTCAGACGTCGGTAATTTAGATCACTTTTTTTTATACTTAAGGTTTTAGCGTTATGGCCATAACCTCACCTGATCTGAAGTGCCGATACGGCCCAAGTTGGTAGACACGCTAAACTTGTGGAGGGACTGGCTCACAAGTGCAACTGCCAGAACACACTTATTGGTATTTGGCGACAGATTTTCAACTTGAGAGTGGTTTCTAGCCAGGTGGGCGTTAGAAAAAACCCTACCTCCATGCTATGGTTTCATCACGATGTTTTCCTTCACCGAAAGCTCAAGCTTGTTTTGAAGCGATGATAGCGCAGTGCTAACACTAGCACTACACACGTACGACTTCGCGTTAAGGGACGTGAGTTCGAATCCAACCACCTACTATGAGCTTGAGCTTTCGGTGAAGGAAAACATCGTGGGGAAACCATAGGATGGTGGTAGAGCTTTTTCTGATGCCTGCCTGGCTAGCTACCACCCTCAAGATGAAAATCTGCCGCCAAATACCAGTAGCTCTGTTCCGACAGCTGCACTTGAGAGCCAGTTCCTCCACAGGTTTAGCGTGACTACCAACTTGGGCCGTATCGTCACTTAAGATCAGGTAAGATTATGGACATTACACTAAGCCATAACTATAAAAAAAGGTGGTTGGATTCGAACCAACGTCCCTTGACGCGAAGTCGTACACACTAGCACCGAGTTATCATCGCTTCACTTTACGGAGCGACATAAAAAACATTATTAGCACGTATAACTAAAATTCGACATTTACTCGAAGTGAAAACTGAAACTATTTGAATAAGCCACGTTAATTTCATTTACACTACCCTTAACGCTCAGAGTTATAACTATATTACAGAATTATAGTTTAGAATCCAAACGTGAGAGTTCATTTTAATTAAATCCGTTGAATTGTGTAACCTGAAACAGAAATTACTTTTGTGGCTGAAATGTTTCATTAACTTACCTAACATACAATAAATGATTTCTTATCTTAATCTTATTATTAATTGAAATGAAAGTA
Source organism: Actias luna (assembly GCA_039707435.1). Classification (NCBI taxonomy): domain Eukaryota; kingdom Metazoa; phylum Arthropoda; class Insecta; order Lepidoptera; family Saturniidae; genus Actias; species Actias luna. Next base: position 17,090,773 of record JAZHAC010000022.1, on the reverse strand, counting down.
ATTTAAACGGATTTTATCGCGGTTTTTTATTAATTTTGATCCCGACGTTTCGAAAACTTTTCAGCCTTCGCGGTACAGGGCGGACTGAGGTGTAGGTTGTCCAGAAATGTCTTTTGGTTTTCTGTTGTTTTTTTTTCAGTTTCCACTGAAACTATTATTTATTTTTGGCTTTTTAGTTATGTAAAGCCACTCATTTTCACTCTTAAAACATAGACGAGATTTTAATAGGCTTAAACCAATTTTACTAAACCTTCCACACTATTAACAAATACTTTTTCTGGATGTGGTATGTTGTAGATCGTTCTTATTTTAACGTTAATTTTCTAACACAACGCTATTTGTATAACTATATTTACGAGGCTATTGAAATTAAAAAATATCCATATTTAAATAGAGAAGATGGTTGGAAGCTACCACAGGCCTGGGATCCGATTATGCATTTAAATCAATCCGGAACCCAAAAGACCAATATCCAGACCTCAAGAGACTGTGAGCTCTTTTTACGTAGATCGAAACACAAACAAAATTAAAAATTAAACCGAAGGTAGACACAGTAACATGAACTTTTCTGGACAACCTACACCTAAGTGAACTCCGTGACCACGAAGGCTGAAAAGCTTTCGAAACGTCGGGATCAAAATTAATAAATAGCCGCGATAAATTCGTTTAAATTAGTTTTATTTCGATACAATAAATTATTTATTTATTTAAACCAGTGTTCACCAGCCGGTTAACACTCAATGATAATCTATATATATAAGTATGAATCTCTATTTCACTTGGCCATCGCATAACACGTAAACGGATGGAACAATTTCGCTAATTCTTTTTTTTTGTTGTGTTAATTATTGTCAGGAGAAGGTTCTTATGAAAGAAAAAACTACGGAAGTTGAACGGAACCTTCGAAAATCTGAGAAAATTTAAAAACTCAATGACAATATTAATTTTATATGACTGTCAGTTGTCACAGAGTATTACAATAGTAAGCAATTGAAATAAAACTAATTTAAACGGATTTTATCGCGGTTATTTATTAAATTTTGATCCCGACGTTTCGAAAGCTTTTCAGCCTTCGTGGTCACGGGGCGGACTGAGGTGTAGGTTGTCCAGAAAAGTTTATGTTACTGTGTCTACCTTCAATTTAATTTTTATTATTGATAGTGTTCCGATCTACGCAGAAAGAGCTCACAGTGTCTTGACGTCTGGCAATTGGTCTTTTGGGTTCCGATTTAATTAAATGTATTATTGGATCCCAGGCTTGTGCTAGCTTCCAACCATCTTCTCTATTGAAATTTGGATGTTTTTTAATTTCAATAGCCTCACGAATCATCCTAGGTAGGAATCGGTGTTCTTTTGCAAGGATTTGTGGCTTGTCAAATCGAAGATAATGTTTGGAGCCTTCTTCTGAATGTTCAGCAACTGCAGACTTCGTAGAGCGTCGGTGTTTAACATCAGCTATATGTTCTTTTACGCGGGTCCCTATGTTTCTTTTAGTTTGTCCGATATAGGAGAGGCCACAGTCACATTCTATTTTGTATACGCCCTGTTCTTGTAGAGGTATATGACACTTGACAGGTGGTAAAAATTGACTAATCTTCTTGGGCGGCTTGAAGTAAGTTTTAATTGAAGCACGCTTCAGTACATAGCCAATCTTGTCTGTGACCCCTCTTACAAAAGGTAACACAACAGGTACACGTTCTACTGTGGCTGGTTTCACTCGGTTTCCGTGACGGCGGCGTGGAATTTGGAGCTTGTTATCACGCAGTACTTGCTTGACATGTCGCAGCTCAGCAGCCAGATGTTCCTCGTCACAGATTCCTTGTGCTCTCTGAAACAAAGATTTACCCACGGTAGCTAACTGTTTCGGATGGTGGTGAGATTCACCATTCAGGTATTTATCTGTATGGGTCATTTTTCTGTACACAGTATGGCCTAAAGACTGATCAGGATTACGGATAACTAAAACATCTAAGAAAGGAAGAGATTTCTTTTGCTCTAACTCCACAGTGAATTGTATGTTATTGTTAATGGAGTTAAGATGATCTAAAAATGCAGCTACTTTGTCAGATGGTAAAATTGTGAAAGTATCATCTACGTACCGTTTGTAAAACCTGGGGGTGACGGGGGCAGTGCTTAGGGCTGTCTCCTCGAAGTCCTCCATGAAAATATCGGCGACTACTGGAGATACAGGTGAGCCCATAGCTACTCCATTCACTTGTACATAAAACTGATTCCTCCACAACATGTAGCCAGATGTGAGGCAATGTTTAAGTAATGCTGCATACTCTATGGGCATGTTATTATCTGCTAACCTCTTAGACACAATTTCGATGCAGTCTTGTACTGGTAAGCTTGTGAATAGAGACTGGACATCAAAACTAACCATGGTTTCATTGTCAGCTAATTGTAGGTGTTTAATATCACTGACAAATTGGTATGAATCCTTCACAGATGCTCTAGTGTTGCCTCTTAGTGGTGATAACACTTTTGCTACGTGCTGAGCCAATCTGTAGGTTGGTGTGTCGACCTGACTCACGATGGGACGTAGTGGAGCATTTGGCTTGTGTATTTTCGGTAACCCATACAGTTTAGGAGGTTTTGCACACGATGGGACGAGTAAGTTTACGTCAAGATTTAATGTGTCGGAGTAACTGCTTATTAAAGAGCTGGTAGCCTTTAAAACTTTGTTGGTTGGGTCTGTTTTAACCTTCTTGTATGTACTTTCATCCGACAAAAGTTGTTCTATTTTATTATTGTAATCTGACGTATCCATTACTACTGTCGCATTACCTTTATCTGCACGGAGAATAGTTACATCCTTCTGTGAACGCAAGTTCTTTAAAGCGATATATTGTTGTTTTGGAAGATTTGGTTTGGGCGCTTTCACTTGTCGTAATATTGACGAAATGTCTTGACGTATCGCCTCCGAATCCTCCTTTTGCAAATTATTTTTCACGAGACTATTCTCAACGTTACAAATAATGTCTTCATACGGTATCCTTCGTGGTGTTACGGCAAAATTTAATCCTTTTGATAAAACCTGAATTGTGTTATCGTCCAATGTTTGTTTTGACAGATTAATGACAGCGCGTTGTTCATCTGCGCGTGAGTGTTCGTTGTCTATGGTGGGGTGCGTTCCATTCCTACACTCGGTGTTATTAAGATTTTTGGCATTCGATTTAGATTGTAACTTGCGTTCACAGAAGGATGTAACTATTCTCCGTGCAGATAAAGGTAATGCGACAGTAGTAATGGATACGTCAGATTACAATAATAAAATAGAACAACTTTTGTCGGATGAAAGTACATACAAGAAGGTTAAAACAGACCCAACCAACAAAGTTTTAAAGGCTACCAGCTCTTTAATAAGCAGTTACTCCGACACATTAAATCTTGACGTAAACTTACTCGTCCCATCGTGTGCAAAACCTCCTAAACTGTATGGGTTACCGAAAATACACAAGCCAAATGCTCCACTACGTCCCATCGTGAGTCAGGTCGACACACCAACCTACAGATTGGCTCAGCACGTAGCAAAAGTGTTATCACCACTAAGAGGCAACACTAGAGCATCTGTGAAGGATTCATACCAATTTGTCAGTGATATTAAACACCTACAATTAGCTGACAATGAAACCATGGTTAGTTTTGATGTCCAGTCTCTATTCACAAGCTTACCAGTACAAGACTGCATCGAAATTGTGTCTAAGAGGTTAGCAGATAATAACATGCCCATAGAGTATGCAGCATTACTTAAACATTGCCTCACATCTGGCTACATGTTGTGGAGGAATCAGTTTTATGTACAAGTGAATGGAGTAGCTATGGGCTCACCTGTATCTCCAGTAGTCGCCGATATTTTCATGGAGGACTTCGAGGAGACAGCCCTAAGCACTGCCCCCGTCACCCCCAGGTTTTACAAACGGTACGTAGATGATACTTTCACAATTTTACCATCTGACAAAGTAGCTGCATTTTTAGATCATCTTAACTCCATTAACAATAACATACAATTCACTGTGGAGTTAGAGCAAAAGAAATCTCTTCCTTTCTTAGATGTTTTAGTTATCCGTAATCCTGATCAGTCTTTAGGCCATACTGTGTACAGAAAAATGACCCATACAGATAAATACCTGAATGGTGAATCTCACCACCATCCGAAACAGTTAGCTACCGTGGGTAAATCTTTGTTTCAGAGAGCACAAGGAATCTGTGACGAGGAACATCTGGCTGCTGAGCTGCGACATGTCAAGCAAGTACTGCGTGATAACAAGCTCCAAATTCCACGCCGCCGTCACGGAAACCGAGTGAAACCAGCCACAGTAGAACGTGTACCTGTTGTGTTACCTTTTGTAAGAGGGGTCACAGACAAGATTGGCTATGTACTGAAGCGTGCTTCAATTAAAACTTACTTCAAGCCGCCCAAGAAGATTAGTCAATTTTTACCACCTGTCAAGTGTCATATACCTCTACAAGAACAGGGCGTATACAAAATAGAATGTGACTGTGGCCTCTCCTATATCGGACAAACTAAAAGAAACATAGGGACCCGCGTAAAAGAACATATAGCTGATGTTAAACACCGACGCTCTACGAAGTCTGCAGTTGCTGAACATTCAGAAGAAGGCTCCAAACATTATCTTCGATTTGACAAGCCACAAATCCTTGCAAAAGAACACCGATTCCTACCTAGGATGATTCGTGAGGCTATTGAAATTAAAAAACATCCAAATTTCAATAGAGAAGATGGTTGGAAGCTAGCACAAGCCTGGGATCCAATAATACATTTAATTAAATCGGAACCCAAAAGACCAATTGCCAGACGTCAAGACACTGTGAGCTCTTTCTGCGTAGATCGGAACACTATCAATAATAAAAATTAAATTGAAGGTAGACACAGTAACATAAACTTTTCTGGACAACCTACACCTCAGTCCGCCCCGTGACCACGAAGGCTGAAAAGCTTTCGAAACGTCGGGATCAAAATTTAATAAATAACCGCGATAAAATCCGTTTAAATTAGTTTTATTTCAATGAATAATATTCGCGTAAACCTAAGAAATCAATAGTAAGCAATGTTTTTGAATAATATATATTTTTTTATTAATTAAGCTAATCATTAATAAAAAACATGCTCTGCCCGCGACCTCGTTCGCGTAGAATCAGAATCTTTTTTTTCGCGGAACCCAATTTAAAAAAAAATTAAAGATTGACTTAGCAACTCCTTATAACGTCAGCTATCTGCCAGCGAATGTCATCGTGTCACTTCTATTATCGGTCTGTTCTATCCGACGCCCGCACTGTGAATCCGTGCTTAGCTAAGAGTTTCGTATATCATCCTGACATTATTATTGATTCTATACTATCTGTTAAACAACTCGACGTCATGTTTCTATACATATAAGATATTTAAAACTGATAAAAGCTAAATTACTTCACTATTCACCTTTTACAGCTTCATTAAAAACCACCCTAAAAACCCACCCAAAAAACCCTGCATTAGGAAAGCCAAAAGTGTTAGTCTACCCTTCTTAAAAGTTAAAAATATTTTTTTTAGAGCATATCCCCTTACCGCTATTACATTAACAAATCACCTTTATCTCTGAGGACATCTTAGATATTTTTCTTCAGTAAAAATCCCCGTATGGCCCATTGACTGTTCTTATATACATATTTGATATAATAACTGTAAAAACTTGATAATAAGTGTACATAATGGCCACAACGGAAGTTATGATTGCCTATAATTATTACCATCAATTTTATCTATTTTTTAAAATATATTGATTTTAGTGTTATGGATGCGACCTCACTTTATGTCAAGCGACGATGTGGCCAAGACAGTGTACTAACTTTACAATTACTAGAATACAGCATAAGTAATAAGTAGCAGTATATCAACAAATTGGTAGCTAGCCTGGTAGACGTCGAGAAGGGTGCAGTTAGAGCCAATCCCGCCAGAGACTGGAAACAATGTGTGCGCTGTCTCGGTATCTGGCAACACGGAGTGTTAAGTGTCACCGTGGTGCGCTTTAGGGGGTTCTGTTGGGTAATTAGCACTCGATGAGTCTCCCCCTGCCCCTCTCGTCTTAGATCGAGCTCAGGTAATGTAGTGCTCGTTGTGTTGAGGATATTCGTAAATACAATGAGCTTGAGCTTTCGGTGAAGGAAAACATCGTGAGGAAACCATAGCATGGTGGTAGGGCTTTTTCTAATACCCACCTGGGTAGCTACCACCCTCAAGTTTTAAACCCACCGCCAAATACCAATAGGTGTGTTCCGGAAGTTGCACTTGAGAACCAGTTTCTCCACAGGTTTAGCGTGTCTACCAACTTGGGCCGTATCTTCACTTAAGATCAGGTGAGATTATGGCCATAAAGCTAAACGTAAACTATAAAAATATTTTTTTTTAATAATAATGGGATTTTAAACACCACGTTAGTAAAAAAGGGGGGATAGCTAGCCAGGTCTGCATTAGCAAAAGCACTACCCCAATGATTTTTTTTTTTGTTCAGGTGGTGATAAAATTTATTTACGTGTTCTTGCAATAAGCCGAGGTAGGCTTAGAGTGAGTAGGAATTGTGAATGATGCAGACAGCACCAGCACCGTAGAACCGCTGAAGCTACGAAGGAACATTGCCTCTTTAAGCGTGATGTACCGTTTGCACCACGGCGAGTGTTCTGAAGAGCTCTTCGATATAATCCCTTCCTCTCCATTCCAATACAGAACCACGCGAGCGCGACTTCGGTGTCACAGCTTCACGGTGACTCCTATTAAATCGCGAATTAAAAAGTTTACTAATTCATATTTGTGTCGTACCGTGAAGCTGTGAAACCGTCTTCCCGTTCGCGTGTTCCCACCCTCCTATGGCATCTATGGGTCCTTCAAAAGAGGCGTGAAAAGGTATCTAAGCAGGCCAGCGTGACAGCGATGACTGATAGTGAATTTTGCTCAATATCAGTCACCACTGATTTGGATTTTACTGTGCTTAAGACCAGGTGTAGTGCAATAATACTCGTTACTAAAACACCATAAGAGCCCACAATCCCCCTTGTTACCAGAATTGGAGACTGGTTGGGAATTCCGAGCCTGGTGGGAGTACCTTCATATTTATCTATCACCAGTATAGCAACCCACAGATTTCACTTTAGTTGGCACTGTGCAAAGACGACGCGCCAGTGGACGTGAGTTCGAATCCCTGCAATAAGCTCGAGCTTTCAGTGAAGGAGAACGTCGTGATGAAACCATGGAAGTAACTAAAGTTGAAAATCTACTACCGTGTACTTATATGTGTGTTCCACTAACTATACTTGAGAGCCAATCTTTCCACTACGCATAGCGTGTCTACCATCTTGAGCCACAGCGTCAATTAACATCAGGTGAGATTGAAGTCATAATTTTAAATCTATAAAGAATAAAAAAAAATATCCCATTAGGGCGGCTTAACATCATATGGATCGTACGCGTCTTTCTTAACTTAGTTGTAACAGACACAAATGTATTTTGCTGCGATCACATATGTTACGAAAGTTAAGGATTTTTTTTTATCGGCACAGGAAAATTTATCCGCGCTCTTTACAAAGGAAAATGCGGCCGCGATTTATCACAGCGGATGTCAATTAAGGGGTTCGGCCGACGAACGGGATGACACGAGATTAGGCGGGATTACATGGTGGTGACAAACTCGCTAGCTTTATAACGCTCTGCCATTTTCCTACATTGTTCGTGAAGCGAATATTTTTCGAGCGGCTTAGCAAAACTTTGCTAGCAAAAATCAAACCGATTATTCAGCATCTAATACCTACTTGTTATGCTCGTAACTTTATTCACCATAGTAACAGTTACGATTCGAACTCTCAGTGACAGTATTTTTTTTCAAGATGAAATGTATTTCTTGTCCTTTTCTGTACCCTATCGTGTACCTTGGGGATTTTTTTTCTATGTTATCAGCTATTTAGAGTCAAAGCCATTTTGATTACCCTGAACCTTAAACAATAATCTATCAAATACAAAAATAATTTTTCACATTCGATATACAGTTCCTGAGATTGATGCTGAAAAATCACATACAAACGCGACAGCTCTATTATGTTACCATAGATTAGTGAGACAAAGTAATTAACATCTCGCCCAGATCACTGTGCAGATGTCACTATCATGTTCATAGTGATGTTCTTGGGAATAATATTGCAGTTGGCCTCCGTGGTTTTCTGCACCAGAACTTTAAGGGGTAATTTAGACACCAAGGTCCAGTGGCCTCTTCACCAGAGCCTCTCCTCTGTTATCTAGCAAGGAGCACCACGACATGATTAATGCCACGCCGTCGCCATCTAGCGCTTGCAAGTGACGTTGGCATTTCGGCTGGTTGAGATGTTAGGATCTTTCTCCCCTTACTCCCCGGTATGGATATAATCCCGGGGAAAATCGATGGCCGACGTGCTGTAGGAAACCTGCAAGATAGTCCGACAAAATTAGAGGGTAGAAGGCGGCGGGCGGGAGTATGCACAGAGCGATCAGCTACGCATACGGCCGCACCCAATGGAAACTGCTTATTCGACGTGGTCGTGATCTTCAGCAGGAACGATGATAGGGAGAGATGATGGATACAAAATAATCAGGTAAAGTACCAGTACCATTGTAGTGTGTATACTCTTAACGTATTCCCCAGTTCATAACCAAGACAAACGTAATGTACTAATTATACATAAAAGCGATGATAGCTCAGTGATAGTGTGTACGACTTCACGTCAAGGGACGTGAGTTCGAATCCAAGCACCTACAATGAGCTTCAGCTTTCGGTGAAGGAAACATCGTGAGGAAACCATAGCATGGTGATAGGGCTTTTTCTAATGCCCGCCTGGGTAGCTACCACCCTCAAGTTGTAAACCTGCCGCCAAATACCAATAGGTGTGTCCGGCAGCTGCACTTGAGAGCCAGTTGCTCCACAGGCTTAGTGCGTCTACCAACTTGGGCCGTATCGTCACTTAAGATCAGGTGAGATTATGGCCATAATGCTAAAGCTTACGTACAAAAAAAAAAACATTTTAATAACCCCTAATTCTTCTATAAATACTAAACTTGTCATAATATATTTAAGAATATACTTGATATGATTAAAACGGACAACTTTGCAAAAATAATTCTTTGTAGCATTTAAATAGCGAGTCTTTTGAACTTCCATAAATTCACTTTTTAACCGTGTCTTTCATTAAAATAATGAAAAATGTTAAGACACAACTCTGCATTACATTTTACGACGACCCCGTAAGCATTCATCAACATTAATGGCTGGACAAATTAAAGCCACACCACCCTATGGCACACATTATTTGACACATTGTAAGAGACTTGTTCAGTTCCATATTACCGCACCCAAAGCAGGCTGCATTTCTGTTATCTTCACTTAATATTGTTATCATTTTATTGCCCGTGACATTTGAACTCTTCAACTTCCCTTTACCTATAAATATAATATAATTGTAATTAAGCCAAATGTATATCATCGATATACAAGCCCATAATATTTTATATTGAATTTCATCTGTCTCTCTCTTTGCATGTTCATCACTCTAAGACTGATAAATAGGCATTGCCAAAACTTAACATTCTGCCAAGTAATAATTTTCTATCACATAAAACAACAGAGTTTGTCCAAAATAAGGTATGACATACTAATTTCTTGTTAATTTCTTGACGGAACTTGATACAATTTTCTGTGCTCTGTAACTGACAAATTAAACGAAATTCTAAACTCTTGCATAACTCTGTGGTATTGAAATGTTTAAAACATCTGAAAAACAAAGTTTCTCGAACAGTATCCAGAGCTTGTTACTTTACATAGCAAGAATGATACATTTCGTATTGCCTAGTTGATCTTGCTTGTATTCAAATATTATTATTATAATTTTTTAGTTAAGGCTTAGCGGTATAGCTATAATCTCACCTGATTTTAAGTGACGATACAGCCCAAGTTGATAGTCACGTTAAACCTTTGGAGGAACTGGCTCTTAAGTGAAACTGCCGGAACACATCTATTGGTATTTGGCGGCAGATTTTCAACTTGAACAAGGTGGTAGCTAGCCAGGCGGGCGTCAGAAAAAGCCCTACCATCATGCTATGTTTTGTCATATATAACCTGTAATATACCTATTACTGTGTGTAATCACATGTAATCACATTTCCAACTAAACAGTTTTCTTCTTACACTCTCTCCTGTTAGATACATCTCATTATTTGCACTTTTTATATACATGTCTTTTCTCACGCAATCCGTCCATTTTTTTTCCATTCGTCGTCTACTCCTATATCCATTCACCTTCATATCTCACAATCTCCTAGTTATATGACTATTATTTCTCCTTATAGCTTGCATATACCACACCAAACTATTACTTCTTTGCTCTCCCGCCCTAGTGTTACTTTAATTGTGTTCATTTTTAATCTTATCTGTTCTAGTTACTTTATACGACTATTTTAACATTTGTATCTCAGTTGCGTATAAAAGTCCCTCATCTTTCTCTTTCGATGCCCAATTATCAAACTGTCACGTGATACTTCTAAACTAGACATAAGTCGGTTACACTACATGATTGATTGACGCCTCAAAGCAAAACTTATTATATTTAGCAGTATTTTGCAAAACAAATGGTCGCTTTAAATATTTGTAGCATGAAAGGAAACTGCGTCAATTGATTCGATTGAAACGTGACACTGAATCCCTACTTTGAGCCAGTACTTTCAGTGAAGGAGAAATACAATATTATTATTTCGATTACCAGGTACATTTTGATTGTAATTACCATATTTTAATTAACTTGTATCTATAATGTAACGAAATCTTGTAAACGTAATTTTTACAAATTTAGAGTTGTCTGATTAATTTGTAAATTTGAACTGAAGAATTTATTCAAGAGTCAATGACTATATAAACTTATTATTGAAATAAAACTAATTTAAACGGATTTTATAATAACCGCGGTAAAATCCGTTTAAATTAGTTTTATTTCAATGAATAATATTCGCGTAAACCTAAGAAATCATTATGTAAACTTATTATGTAGAAAATATGTTGTTAAATATTGTTCTGTGTGCACCTTGATTCAAAAATTGGATATAATTATAGTTAAAAATTCGCTTTGATAACAAACTGAATTAAAAGTAAATTTACTTTTTAAACCATAACCTACTACGCTCAAAAATATTGTAGATAAAGCTTTCGCTCAATAACAGGTACATAGATGTACGGACAGATACTCAAATTTAATTAACGTGTATAGACAGAAAATTAGTATAATTATAGACATAAATCATTTTTATAATAATTAAAACGTCTACAAAATATTCAAATGAGATTTCACATATGTAATTTACATACAAAACTATTGTTGGTAAAACAATTTTTGGGTCATGTACTAATGTGTTAATAAAAGAAAGGCGAATAAATTTTGCAAACACGAGTTAACGTGGTAACTGAAATTTTACGTTTAATATAATGTAATAACTCCATGAACATTTATCTACTAGAAATCTTAACAAGCCTTTTTATTTCTACTAAAAGAAGAATGAAAGTTTTGTCTGGTCTCAGGCAATACTAAGATTGACAAAGCTTGTGAAAAAAACCTCCGCTGGTGACAATACAGTGAGTGTATACCCTCAGTGCAATCTTAATTCCAACTTCACAGACTCCACTTTTAATCTCGAAACGCATAGTGGTAGGGCTTTTTCTAATGCCCGCCTTGCTAGCTACCACCATCAAGTTTAAAATATGTCGCCAATTACCGATAGGCGTGTTCCGGCAGTTACACTTGAAAGCCAATTTCTCCACAGGTTTAGCGTGCCTACCAACTTGGGTCGTATCGTCACATAAAATCACCTCGACTACAAAAAAAACTTGAAATACGGTTGATACGAACAAAAAGTGATTACTCTTACCACACGCCCCTTTCGTTTAACAAGTTCGGCTTGTTTCACCATGATATTAAATAAGCGATCTTTTTCTTCTGGCCGCATGGTCAGCTGCAGTCCTGTTTTCTGCGGACGTAAATCTATTTACACATCCCCTTCTAGCGTTAACACAAATTATACACTCCCTCTCTCTCTCAAATTACTGTGAAAGTGTTTTTTTTTAATATTACTAGTGCAAACCAGTAGTATTTACTAAAGCCTCACAATGATCATACGTTGCTTTTTACTGGCCAACAAACCGGAGGTCGCTTTTGCGTTTCTGGAAACTCGCACATTCAAGTTAAAATGAATCACCGAGTATTTATTATCGGTGTGTTCCGGCAGTTGTACTTGAGAGCCCTATTATGAATCATAAAAATAATGATGTATATAGGTGTAGTACATAAGATTCCTAATTGAGAAATTGAAGGGTGGTAGGATACGGGAATTGTGATCTTAATATTAGTTATCACCGTGTCGAATTTCATCAAATCCTGTACGTCTATACGTATTACAAGGGGACAGATAGGAAATGTGTGTGTTTTTTTTTTAGCTTCGTATGTCAATCACAGAGTACGCCCCAATTATAAGTTGAGTGCAATGCACGCATTTGAGAGCAGATAAAAAGTAAAAAATGTACTTATTTTTTATCTCTCCGCCGATAATAATAAAGTCTACAGTAATTGTAACTAACACTGATTTGATTCAACCGAAGTTTAAATATATCAATTTAGCTGACCTGACAAACATTGTTCTGTCATATAAATTCTGTAGTGAATACTTTGGTCGTATTCAATTGCGATTAGAATATGAGAGCGTGAGGGTAGGAGGGTGAAAATTTGGGATTTTAGATAATTTTTGATGCCACATAAAAACGTAAAACGAAAAAAATGTACCAAGAATATAGTTTTTTTTTTATAGAGATACCTAATCTATCGGCATGAAATATACTTCAGAACCTATATGAGAATAGGTTACCAAATATACATAAAAACATTAATTAAAATCGGTCGAGCCGTTTCGGAGGAGTGCGACCACAAAAACCGTAACCCGATATTTTGATATATAACGTTTATGAGATAACAAAACGCATTTGATTTATTCCTATTTTCAATGCTAAATTGTTACATAGGGTCGTGTAAGTACAGTGTTACCGAAATAACTCCTGACACTTTTTTAATGTATATTTACATTCATTAAAAACTTAATAGAGGGTTTTTGCTTAGTTTTTTATTATAGAAGTACGGCAAAATGACTGCACTGTCTGTTGTAGAATTCAAAAGCAATGTCGAACCAGGATACCTGAGAAGTTCGTCCAGGTTCGTCGCTGCCAACTCATTGAGCTACCAGATACACACTGGTTTATCTCGAAACATGCCAATAACGAATTTATCACCACATATATATGGTATATTTTTAAAGGAAACAATGTTGTACCGAATTGAAAAGTCACGATATTTTCAGAACTTCCGGATTTATATACTTGAAATTTAATAGGGATGTTACTTTCAAGAATTGAATTACGATCACACGCGGTGACAGGAAAACCCGAACGAAGTCGGGAGCATCAGTTAGTTTATTATATGGCAACTAACACTCTAAAGAAAGTTGGCTAAGCACTTTACCTGCTTAAATATTCTAAGGCATATATACATAAGTATATACGTATCACTGAGGCAAGAGAAATGAAACTTGAAGGTATCTTTTTCAGTACGCACCGACTTACTAAACAGCTTTTTATTTTTAATATAACTCTTAAGAAGATAAACGTTTTCGGTGGTAGGGCTTTTTCTGATGCCCGCCTGGCTAGCTACCACCCTCAAGTTGCAAATCTGCAGCCAAATAACAATAGATATGTTCCGGCTGTTGCATTTGAGAGCTAGTTCCTCCAAAGGTATAGCCTGTCTACCAACTTGGGCCGTATCGTAACTTAAGATCAGGTGCGATAATGGCCATAACGCTTAACTGTAAAAAAATGCGTAAACAAAGATTGTATAGGAGAAAAAGGAACAAAACAATTTTCATATATCGGCGATCATGGATTAAATTAGAAACATATATAGTATTATCCCGCTATGCCAAGGTAGGGCTGGACTTTCACTACTAGATCCTCTTCCACAGATACAAAAGAAAAGAAAGCCTTACCTGTCGGTGGTCCAAAGTCCCAAACGAACTAGCCAGTGTCAATATAATCCAACACAGCGCCATCTGCAATAGACATATAAGCTTTCGGATCGTTATGAATATTATAATGACACCCGACAAAATAATTTGTATCAATAAATAGATAGTGGTTGTAAAAATGTGCATATAAGGTGTATTCAATTTTCAAATCGTGTTTTCTTATCTTCAAATCAACGACATTTTTTTTATATATAGTTTTTTCCTTTTTATTGAGAAAGGGAAAGGCAAAGGTAGCTAGACTATGCAACCAATTCAGATGTTGATTTAAATGCAGACGATACTGTCTTCAACAAGATAGTGATTCTCTCGCTGAAGCTTGCAACTAATAGATCATGTTCCGAATGATCTTCAGAATTCACTTCACCTATGCTCTTCAGGTATATTAAGCAAAATGTCACCTTAATTTACACAATATAGGGCTAAACAACTATGTATATTATGAATAAAAATAAAAATTACAATACGACAGGTCAAGATTCTGCCAAAAACTGTCAAATCAACGATAATAAAAAAGCAGATGAAATCAAAAAAAATAAAAAAGCAGATGAACGTCGCCATTTTTTTTTTTTTCAATTAGTGGCAGTACCACGGAGTTTGGTTGTAGGATGACAGCTATTATACCCGTGGCTTTATTGAGATTTATATGCAGGTAGGTATACAATACCTCATACCTCGAAGCCGGTGAGGTTGTATTCTACTCTCGACGCATCCAGGTGAAGCAGTCTTTTACTCTTAAACTGCCTCTACCACAACCAATTTGCATTTATACGATAATATGAGTAGATTTCATGTATTTCAAGAAAACATTTCAAATTATTTATCTCATATTTTGTAAAGAAAAAAAAAACAATTTTATTTTGCTACATTAAAAAATTGTTTATAAATAATTACGTGAAGGTTTCATTTACTATTTTTAAAATAGCATGAACCAGTTACCTATTTCATATCAGTAACCTAGTAATCCGTAGTTTAATAATAAATTGGTTTTTTGCACGCCGCATTTTTTTATTTAGTTTATTTTCGTTCTTGGTATTTTCTTTTTAGGAAAACGCAAAGATACCGAAATCATACAGCCGTGCCGAACGTTATTTTACAATAAAGAGGTTAGTGCTACAACATGCTAAAACTATTAACGGAGTTTTTTTGGCAAGCAATGAATCATGTTTTTTTTTTAATATAGAATAATGAATAAAATAATAAATAATTAACAAAATACATGAATGCTACGACTTGTTGCTTTTTCTTAATAATTGAATGAATGGTATTAGGCGTGTATTTAACTTACTTACTTAACTTTTTTATAATGTTTTATTTTTAGACTATGTTTAATGGTATTTTATGATAAATGCTACGTGTTAATTAATTTTAATGTATTTTTTAATTTATCTGTGTAGCCTTGTGCCTTGTAAATAAATTTATTTTCTTTCTTACTTTGGGATTTTCCAAACTTTTTTATTTTCTTATTAATTTAGAATTTGACTCCTGGTAAGGACAGATAAATAACTGCCGAACAACTAGATAGTTGTGAATGTTTAACAGGCTGCCACTGAATAAGAGGAAAACCATGATAAGTGAGTAGAAACCGAACCGAACTCGACGAATAAATTGAACACCATATTAAGTATTTCGTAAACCATAAACAAATAATAATTAACATTATTAAATATACATAATTCATAAAGTTAATAACCAGTTGTAACTAATTTTGTTTTCTATGTTTTCACGCCTAAACCACTTCAGTGTTTTCGAATAATTTTAGTATAGAGATAATTTGGAATTTCGCGAAGGACATACGTAATTTGTTGTCACGAAAATAAAATATGAAGGGATTAAATAAGGGATATAAGTCTATATAGACAATTTGTAATATTTTTTATGCTTAAGGGCAATAAACAGACAAAAATCCCATCTGATGGTAAATAGTTACCGACGACTATGGACGACTCAAGTACCAGGGGTATTAACACCATGTTTCTAACCCTGGGCACCGTTCTTCAGTCCTTCTTTGAAGAGCACCATATTATAGACCTATGGGGAAAATTAAGAATATAAAAAATACGCCAAGAGTGATTTATATTATTCAACTTCACATTCATACTAGCTTTTACCTGAGGCTTTGCTCGTATTGATATTGATTTTAACAAACATATCGGATGACGCGATAACAATTGCATACAAAGTTTACCCCTCTTTACCCCATTTCGGATAAGTTCGCCAAAAAAAATTACCTAGCACGGTCTCCACGAGACCTATCCTAGTACCAAAATTCATCGTAATCGTTTCAGCAGTTAAGGCGTGAAAGCGTAACAAACAAACAGACTCACTCTCGCATTTATTTTATTATTAAAGATAAGGACTAGTATTCAAAAATCCCGTATCACGATGTTTTATTTTTATTTTTAGTTAAGGCTTAGCGTTATGACCATAATCTCACCTGATCTTTAGTGAAGATACGACCCAAGATGGTAGACACGCTAAACCTTTGGAGGAACTGTTTTCCTTCATCGAAAACTCAAGTTCATCGTGAGGAAACCAACCAATAGCCAAATAGGTGTGTTCCGGCAGCTGCACTTGAGAGCAAGGTCCTCCACAGGTTTAGCGTGTCTACCAACTTGGGCCGTATCGGCTCTTAAGATTAGGTGAGATTATGGCCATAACGCTAAACCTTAACTATAAAAAAAACAAGTCGCGGAGTGTATGGACACTACGTCAACGGACGTGAGTTCAAACCCCTAAAATGAGCTTGAGCTTTCGGTGAAGGAATACAGGTTTTTTCTAGTATCCGCCTGGCTAGCCACCATCCTCAAGTTGAAAATCTGCCACCAAATACCTAAAGGTGCGTTCTGGCAGTTGCACTTGAAAGCCAATTCGTCCGCTAGGCTTGGCGTGTCCACTTGAGCCACATCGACACTTAACATCAGGTGAGATTGTTGGTATAACGCTAAATCTATAAAGTATTAAAACGCTTGGTCTAACTTGAGATTGGGATAGCTTTTATCCTGATATGACCCTATCCTTGGACCTGATAGGTGTCTTCGTAATCATGTGTTTCTCAATATGAAAGGGCTGCACAGGGCGCACCAGTCCAGTTAGTATCCTCCCGACAGGGACGAGGAACGAGGGATGGCCATGAGGATTTATAGTGGGGAATCTTGGTACACACTAATTTAGTAACCCAGGTATAGAAAGGTACTGTACCAACATTAAAAAAAGCCCAGCTAGTATCATATAGAGTCTTCAGTGATCCAAATAGCGGATATTAAAAACATGGACAGTGAAGATAACTCAAAATACAAAACGCTCCGTATCCCCACTAAATCGCATAAGCAGGAATTCTATAGCAATCCTAAGTTTTTAATGTAGACACACATGTTTTAGTAAAAATATAAGATACAAGAGCTCACGTGACTAAAGTCAAACGTACTAGATAAAAAAAAGAAATTCCAAACATCATCGCTCTTCCCGACAGCGAAAAGGTCTCGCTGGAAATGTCACAGAGGGAACGTAAAAAATGGATTTTCCAAAAATAGACGAACGCGAGAGAACCGAAGTTATTCCGTTTTGGCGATTATGCTGTTCTTACTAACTCGCTACTCATTCTGGATTCAGCTGAGTATCGACCGCGGCCACGCCCACCACCGCCCGTACACCCTCCCCCCAACCCTCCTACTACACCCCCACACCCCGCACAACCAGTCCTCACCTCCCCGGATACATTCAACAGTCATAGATTTCGACATCAGTACGTAAATTACAAAATAAACCACCATACTATTCCTGTTATGCAATTTGAAGCTACGAGAGTTCAGTTGGTAGCGCGTACAGACCCCTCGCCAATGGACGTGAGTTCGATCCCAGCAATGAGCCCCAAGGGATGCAAGGAAAATTTCGTGATGCCTGCCTGGGTAGCTAACACCCTCAAGTTGAAAATCTGCCGCTAAATAGTATTGGCGTGTTCTGGCAGTTGCACTAGAGGGCCAGCCTATTGGACGGCTTAGCGTATCCAATGCTTCGAACCACCTCGTCACTCAACATCACGTGAGATTGCGACCATAACACAAAACGATAATTGTAAAAAAATTAAAAGAATACATCATATTCCGGCATCTGTTACTTGTCCCACCTTTCAGTAAATGTAATAAACCATACATCACTAAAATTATTCATATATATGGAAAAGGCGCATAATTTATTCGCAAAGACTTTAACTTATTAATATGGTATGCGATTATAAAACACAAAAATGGACCTCACGCAAAAAGCAAACAATTTCATAATCATATATCGCGTCATCTATACATTTTTCATCGATTAAATTGACATGTAACATAGTATTTATAACCGAGAATGAATCATTCATGTGTTGGTATCTATTTATATTAAAATTTCATTTTAAATTACCATAACTCCGTGATCAGTTCTAACTAGAGAAACGCCATCTTGTCACCTCATTGTTTGAACTGCCACAAGATTAGTAAAATATTCCACCAACGTGGTGTGGACAGACTTGTGTAGTCGTAAATTACTTATAACATTTAAAATCAAAATTTTGAGTACTTTTATGTCAGTTTTTATGTGCGACTGGAGTTCACTTAATTCAAAACCGATTTCCTTAATATCTATGGAAACGAGCGATCAGTTATTTTTGTGAACTTTCAAGAATTGTTAATAATAATTATTTCTTCTAAGTGACTGTGAAGTTGAGAGTTTATTATGTTCGTTTTCTTTTTACACAAAAGCCATGATTTTATTCGTTTGCAAGGCAAGCAAAAAAAGAAAGAAAGCAAAATGATTTGGAGCCATCATAGCTCAGTGGTAGTGTGTACGGACTCCGAGTCAAGGGACGTGGGTTCGAATCTACCTGCAATGAGCTTGAGCTTTCGGTGAAGGAATACATCCTGAGGAAACCATAGCATGGTGATAGGTCTTTGTCTAATTCCCGGCTGATTAGCTACCAACTTCATGTTGAAAATCTACCGCCAAATACCAATAGGTGTGTTCCGGTAGTTGCACTTGAAAGGCAGTCTCCCCACAGGTTAACGTGTCTACTAATTTGGGTCGTATCGTCACTTAAGATCAGATAAGATTATGGAGATAACGCTAAACCTTAACTATAAAAAAAAAACAGGATTCCGAGTGTGAACTCTCTAAAATGGTATCAGATCCCACTTCTTAAGTTATCGTTAACATATAACCATTTTTAAAGTGAAAAGGTACACATCGATAAAATTTGTATTCATTTCACTCGTCATAAGATTTCCATATCGGGTACCTTACATGAAAAATCGACGCTTAAAGTGAAAATTTTAAAAACCTTACTCCAAATGATTCTGTTAGATGAATTAAAATACATCAGCTGTTTATTAAATATTACATTACATAATGAAGTAGTTACGACTGTGTCACCGTTATTTTCCCGAGAAAATTACTTTTTTTTTCTGTGTACGTATGCAAGATTTCATGATAATCCTTTGAATAGTTAATCTGTGAAAGTGTAACAAACAAACAAGCTCACAGGCTGAATTCATTTATTAGGGTTATTGTAAGTGAGTATTTAGATAAACCAGTTTTTTCGCTTATATTATCGTTGGCTTTCCTTGTGTGGTTAATATATTTTTTATGTCACCCCGGCAAAGTGACTACACTGATGTTAAGTACAGTACAGTCCAAAAACAGCAGTGACCATCGAGAGAATGACAATCCATCGCCAGTCGCTACTGTCATGCCGACCTGCGTAAAAGCTTAAGTAATATTATATAAATCAGTAGTGCATCTACATCGATTTTTCTTATTAATTATAAAATAGTATTATGTTTAGAAAAGATTATTAATATTAAATACAACAAAATAAAAAGTATAGAAACGTTGATCGCGCAGCGGTAGTGTGTACGACTTCGCGTCAAGGGACGTGAGTTCGAATCCAACCACCTACAATGAGCTTGAGCTTTCAGTGAAGGAAACCATCGTGAGGAATCCATAGCATGGTGGTAGGGCTTTTTCTGATGCCCGCCTGGCTAGCTACCACCCTCAAGTTGAAAATCTGCCGCCGAATACCAATACGTGTGTTCCCGCAGTTACACTTGAGAGACAGTTCCTCCACAGGTTTAGCGTGTCTACCAACTTGGGCCGTATCGTCACTTAAGATAAGGTGAGATTATAGCCATTACGCTAAGCCTTAACTATGGTACCTATTTCGCGATAGGTGCTCTAATACAATGAATTACAATACCTATTATTTTGTTATGTGCTGCATTAGTACTTTGAAACTGAGTTGCCAGCCTGAGGTAAAGGCCGTATGGAGGCCGTAGCAATTTTAAACGGAATTGTAAAATATTCACATATAAAGATCCTCAAATTGGCGAAATCCTATTAACACTGTGTTCTTACAAAGATCCCGTTCCGTCAGTAAAGTTCAGGCTCGTTGTAAATTTGCAGCTACATCCTTCAACGACGTGTCATTATTTCTGTAAAAGAAAAATATACACAATATTACAGCCATGGCCTTTCGTAATAAAAAAAAATATATTTATTGCTTGTTGAAATGTCTTGAGTTGAAACTGTACATAAAACCTATAATTTATTGAATAGCTTTGTTTATTATGTTTTCGCTTTATTAAAAATTACTTGAAAATTGCTACCTCACGTCGTGTAAGTGATGATAATGTATAAAAGGAAACGAAATGCAGTGATCGTAAAAATATACGGAATTAAATGATTCTATAAATATTATAAAAGTATATCTGTTTCGAAATTATTGTAATTTCATTTTATATGTTTCCTTGTACGGGCATTACTCTAAAATCTAAAATTGAACAAGATACACTATACTTTTTAGTGGATTAACACAATTATACTTTATTTTTTTTTATAGTTAAGGCTTAGCGTAATGGCCATAATCTCACCTGATCTTAAGTGACGATACGGCCCAAGTTGGTAGACACGCTAAACCTGTGGAGGAACTGGCTCTCAAGTGTAACTGCCGGAACACACCTATTGGTATTTGCTGGCAGATTTTCAACTTGAGGGTGGTAGCTAGCCAGGCGGGCACCAGAAAAAGCCCTACCACCATGCTATGGATTCCTCACGATGTTTTCCTTCATCGAAAGCTCAAACTCATTGTAGGTGTTTGGATTCGTACACACTACCTCTGCGCTATCATCGCTTCTATACTTTTCATTTTATTAAATGAAAGGATTCCTCCGGGACATTAGATAAAAGGCAGAAAATTTCAAGAAAAAAAAAACACTTTCGTAAGTAATTATCAATTTGCAATTTTGTCAGTAAAAAATGATTAGTTCAATATTTGACAGTTTCAAGGAAAACTCAATCTATATTTTGTCGTTTTGTAATTTTTTTGAATTCTTGTAACTAATGCAGTTTTTGGTTATTTCATAAACATGTTACTTGATACTATTGAATGTTATATTAGTAGCAATTTACGTGATCTAATTTCTTACATTTTTGGACGAATGAAAACGACTGAAAATATTAGCTGAAAACATGCATTTTCAGTTTCCAATGAAACTTGTTGGTTAGCTCTATAAAACGGAGATATTATCTGGAATCCTTGCGTATCAATTGAGTTTTAGGCGGGATTTTATCTGTCATGTGGGAGTCTCTATTTTATTTCAAAAACTTATATTATTAGACCTTATATCAAGTAATATTTGTAAAGTGCCGCGTAAAATAGTTTGATTATTGCGGTTATCGTGATAAACAATAATTCGGTGCATGATTTATATGTTGCCATAAACACCCCCACAGGTTTAACAACGGAGTCGCCATTTTATTAAAACGTTGAATGAGTCTTAGATCTTATATTTGACACCATCGTGAAAAAACTTAGGGCCAAAAAACGTTGAAGGTGACGCTGAATAAGCCGAAAGTCGCCTAGCATTACCAGATGACAGGAATGTTCTTGACATGTCCCAAATTTCAGGGAAACAGGGAAAATTGGAGATTGTCTGGAATAAAAAAAGAGAAAACATATAAAATAAAATTATAATTAAAAAATAAAATTTATTAACTAGCAATCAACTAATTGGTTAATTATTCACCTGAACCTCGAACCACGCATGTCACATGCATATTCAAGATTACCCACGAGTTTTGAAAATCAGATATACTTCTGCTTCCGTAATGTCAGGAAAATTATTCCTAAGGCAGGGATTTTTCCAGGATACTTTATTTTCGGACCTAGTAACTCTACTTCCGGCGTAAATTACAAGTGTTACAGCTGTCACTAATCTCTGGAGACTTAGAAAATTCAAGTATTTATTTTTATCCTAGCTCGGCAAATCGTCTGTACTTCACCTGATGGTAAGTTTCAGTACAGTCCAGTAACAGTAGTGACAAATGTCCTTCGTCAGTCGCAACTGTCTTGCCGGTCCAGTAAATGTTTTTTATTCACGCTTGCCTCAAGTATGCTTATTATAGAGTATTTAGTTCGCCAAAGTAATGCGTTTACAATTTTTAACACCACATTAATTTAATGACCAGAAACATAACGTTATGCATTAATATACACAGTATGATATTACAGATTAGGTTATTAAATAGTCCAGGAAAATCTTTATCAGGTTTAATATGATAAACAAAGCATAGGTCAAGTTGTCGGAAACGGTCAGTGCGGTGCGATGCGATGGTCAGTCGCGTGACGGCAGTAAGGTCACTAGGCCGGTTACACAACTCTAATGTGTATAAAGCTTAAGTGAAACGTGTTAAATGTCATAACACTGTATGTATTGTACACGCATTGAAGCTAATCTCGACGTTATCTGCCCACAAGCAATTATTTTAGACTCAGAAACGTCGCATGTTACAGAGTTCGGAGTAGAATTACAATTATTACAGCGATGTCGGCACGATCGATCATTGCCTGGTGTCTAAAGTAATGATACTCATATATATAAACTTGGAAAGAAAACTATTACTGGAATATACTGTGGTGTCTATGTTAAAGGTCAGAGTGGGAAAAACCAGATACTCTCTTTCATTTTTAAATGTAGTTTTAGAAGCAAGCGTTGCTAAAATATTCCTACTTTTGTCAATACACTTTAATATACATTTTTTTTTATATATATATATACTTAAAGTTTAGCGTTATGGTCATAATTTTACCTGATCTTAAGTGTCGATACGGCCCAAGGTGCTAGACACGCTAAACCTGTGGAAGAACTGGCTCTCAAGTGCAACTGCCGGAACACACCTATTGGTATTTGATGGCAGGTTTACAACTTGAGGGTGGTAGCTAGCCAGGCGGGCATTAGAAAAAGCCCTACCATCATGCTATGGTTTCCGCGCGATGTTTTCCTTCACCGAAAGTTCAAGCTCATTGTAGGTGCTTGGATTCGAACTCACGTCCCTTGACGCGAAGTCGTACACACTACCACTGAGCTATCATCGCTTCAAAAATGTTACATTTTCGAAGCGATAACAGCTCACTCGGCAGCGTGTACGGACGCCGTGTCAAGGAGCGTGAGTTCGAATCCACTTATAATGAGCTCGAGCTTTCGGTATAAGAAATCAGCGTGATAAAACCATAGCATGGTGGTAGAATTATTTCTAATGTCTAGCTGGCTAGCTACCACCCTCGAGTTCAAAACGCCAAGTATCTATAGAGGTTCCGGCAGTTGCTCGTGAGAGCCAGCCCTTCCACTAGGGTTATCTTGTATCTTAACATCAGGTGAGAATGTGGTCATAACGCTAGACCCATACACTATAGAAATACAACTAGATTTTATATCAATTCGATGTAATTGTGATTCATATATTGTCACGAAAAAAGGCAGGCAGCATATAAATTATCTGACACAGATTTTACATGGGTTTTAACGGTCATTTTGTGTAATAAAAAGGTAAGATAAGCGCCATAATAATTACGTGGAATGAGGAAACTATCGAGCCTTGTAATAACGAATTACGTCGGCCCTTCCTTGTCTGGTCACCGATACCTGTTTCCGCCACATTCCCTTAATCTTTTACCTCATAACAAAGAATATTATAGACTTGCCGTGCCCTCGCTTTCATTCACTTGATATTCAATCTTATCGTTATATCTCTATATAACAGTACTTGTTTTGGATGAAAAGTACCTTGTGTCATATTCTGTACCGCTGACGAGTACATTTCCTAATGATATATTTGGTACTTAAAGTGTAAAGGTTAACCAATCAAATAGTCAAACTATCTAGTTACCAAACGAGCAAACAATAAAACACAATCATCAAATAAGCAAACAGTCAAACAAACATGAAGGAAGATTACTTAGTTCAGACTGTTCGATAGCACTGTAACTTTTTGTTGTAATTCAAAAATGCCTCAAGATACGCTTACGTGATCGACCTGCGCTCAAACATAATGTACCAAACACATCGATCCAGATTCATCTCGAGAACATATCAAATCACACTCAAACGATGATCATTAGCCAACTTCATCTCAAACTCTGATGTAACTTCCATATTACTGCATTGCACATGTAACGATGTATTTCTCAAATACGTACATATATTTTTATAATCGATACGCTTTTATGAACCTCACTTATATCTGTGAATGTATCTGCAATATTTTGACCTAATATTCACCAACTTAAAATCGTATTGTCAAGTACTGGTTAAATATTTTTGAAGTGTAAACTTCGATAGCACAGTTTGTATGGGGAGTTAGTCCATGTAAATCGTCATCGACATGGTCACGTGACGTTTTAACGTACACACTACATCTGTTCCTATTGGTATAACTTATTGCGCTGTAAACAGTTTTGATTTGCAAGTTTTAAGATCAAACAACTAATTTGGATATCCAACAATAACAAGTGTCTGTTTCATATATCCCGTTGATTAAATGGTGACTCAACGCGGACGGTAATGTATCAATTTGTATGTATTCGTGTCTCCACACTACCCGAGCATACGAACTTACATTTAATCATATTGTGTATATACATTACGGAATATTCATCGGTACATTGTATACTTACATGTTTCGTTCGTGAAGTGAAATCATAAAGAGCTGTTGTAATATACATAACTAGATTCGGTCATCAACAGTGGCCGGATATGCGAAAATTATTAATGTCAGAATTTGTATTAATAAACGACGCGTACATACAAGTCAGTTTTTAAAACACTTTTATTAGCTAGACATGTAATCTATCTATCTACATAACTAAGCTGAACACAATTAGCAACCATTTGAAATCATTGGATTAAATACTTCTCGATTAAAAATCGATGATAATGTAATATAGATTCATAAGTTTTTTTTATTATTATATACACAATCTGCGGACTCTAGATCCGCACTTTTTTTTAGGTAAGCGTGATATATTAGGCATTCAAAATCAAATCAAATCAAATCAAAACATCTACATTCAATTTAGGCCCTAAGAAGGCGCTTATGAACGTCAAAAATTACTACCGGTTCGGAAAGTGACGCAGTCATCGAGAAGAACCAGCAAGAAACTCGATCTGCACCCTTTTTTTTAAGTCTTTTTCTTATTCTAATTAACAATAATTTAAACAATATAAAATAGCTTTACAACAGTAAGCATTACACTAAAAACTAAAAAGAAAGTTTTTTATTCTCAGTTTTTTTTTTCATATGTTTGACCTAGTATCCTGGCCAGGAACACAAGGATATCAAAAAAATAGATTTCACTTCACACGTATCAGTTTTTTAGTATCGATAAGTACTTCAAGCCACTCACCGTTGATGGAGCTCTTGAGGCAGCTACACTTTTTTATGGAATAGGGGGCAAACTAGCGAGCGTGTCACCTGATGATAAGTGATCACCGCCGCCTTTGGACACCCACAACAACAGCGGCGATGCTTTGCGAAACACACCTAATGGTATTTGACAGCAGATTTTCAATTTGAGGGTGGTAGCTAGTCAGGCGAACATTACAAAAAGCCCTACCACCATGCTATGGTTTCCTCACGATGTGTTCCTTCATCGAAAGCACAAGCTCATTTTAGATGGTCGGATTCAGACTCACGTCCCATGACGCGGCGTACCTACACGCTACCACTGAGCTATCATCCCTTCAAAATTAAGTCAACAGACGCAAGAATTATCTACTACAGACATCAGGGCGCGGAATTCCTTAAGTTACTTTTCTATTACGTACTGTGTATTCTAGACAATAATATAAAATAAGAAATATATTCATTTCTCATCATTTAGCATCTAAATATAACGATTTCTTATGTTTACGCGAATATTACTCATCGAAATGAAACTAATTGAAACGGATTTTATCGCGGTTATTTGTTAATTTTGATCCCGACGTTAGTTATGTCCTCGTAACTATGTCCTTACACAAGGACCACCTTTGTTACTTAGAATAATTAGGTAATAAGATTACTTTACACATAGCTTCCTGGTACTCGATAACAGGAAGACATTATCATTAAGTTTATAACCCTTTGTTATTAGAAGTAGAGATAAGCCTTTGTATGATCTTTAATATGAAATAAAGATTAGTCTTGCTTTGCTCTTCAAGCGGAACACACCTATGGTTTGTTTTTAAAAACCCTTTTGCCTTCGCTCACTACTTAACTGGCGCAGTCGGTACGTCGTGATCTAAGTGGTAGAAAGCTTAAGCGTATATCTTAAGCAAGTATCCGCGACGCGAAAAAGAACCTACAGTGAGTGAATAACGCGGCAAACCAGCAGCAGCATCAGCAGCAGCAGCATCAGCAGCAGCAGCATCAGCAGCAGCATCACCAGCAGTTTGAAGAACAGGCAGACTCAAGCCTCAAAATTGGCAATGCTCGTGGGGTAAGCATATACTCTGTTTATTCCCGAGACTCCTTAATTATTTCCCTATCACACTCCAAGCATCTTAAGGTGTATCCAGTGTGAAGGTCTAGTGTTATATTTGTAACACACCCCATCGCTGATTTATTGTAAATTCATATCTTAATCTACGAGATTATCATGGCTCAAGGAAAGAGTATGATTGATGATAAATCCATTATATTTGAAGAAAAGAAAATAGAGACTGAGTACTCTGCTTTCGCAAAACTCTTACCCACATATGATGGGAATAGGAGAACCCTAGCCTTTTATATTGAAAATGTAGAAAATGCATTAGAACTTATCCATAACAACAATGACTTGAGCATCACTTGTTTAATTAGGAATAAGTTAAAAGGTAAAGCCGCTGAAGCACTGTCGGAAAACCCACGTTCAAAAACCTGGCAAGAAATTAAACAGGTACTTGTTAGAAAATTCGGTGAATTCAGAACAGCAACTCAACTGGTACATGCATTAACGCATGTCACAAGAGATAACACATCGTTAGACGCCTTTGGCGACAGAATTAGGGTTCTAATGACCGCGCTTATTACAGCCGAACCTGAAAAACAAATTCATTATGAACAACTTGCATTAGAGACTTTCCTGAAAAGTTTAAACCCCATAACATCTCTTTCTATTAAAATAAAATACGTAGAAAATCTAGATCAGGCAATCATACTTGCAAAACAAGAGGAAGTAGACCTCAGAACTAGACGATTACAACAAAGTAAAATCAACCCCTCTAAAATCTCCAGCTCGCCGCAACAGCAGCGATCATACAGCCAATAGACAACCATAATGGCATTCTGGTACTAACGGAAGCAAAAGCACAATATCAAATTGACACGTATCATTTAACCGTTATATATAACACCACGAAACTTAGAGATATATACGTAGAGATATGTAGTAACTATTATACTATAAAGCTAAAACAAAATAGTTCAGTAGATTTATCGACTACATTTAAGCAAATAGATTATCTTATAGATAACATAGAAAGTAAGCTACTTTATTTAGGATTCGATACCATAGGTTTTAAAACAAGTTACCGCCAAAAACGTGGCTTAATAGACGGCTTAGGTTCAGTAGTAAAATCAATAACAGGCAACCTCGACCAAGAAGATGCTATCAAAATCGATAACGAAATAAAGTTAATACAAGCATCGCTAAATAACAATAGAGTAAACCAGCGTAAAAGTATAAATATTATGCAGACTTTCATGAAAGACTACGAACGTAACTTAAATGTAATCAAAAATAATCAAATAAAAATTTACAGGGCTATAGATAGATACTCAGCACAAAGAACTGAATTCGAAACCAACTTTCTAACAACAACCATATTCAACCAAATTGAAAATTCACTTCAGCAACTTTACGACAGAATAGAAACCCTTGAAAATGCAATAACATTTGCACACCTAGAAAAGATGCACCCAAGCATAATCGACGTTGCTTACCTAATCGAAGAACTCAATCAAATACAAAACGAAATTAATGGTAATTTAGCATTTGCCCCAAATAGGAATAATATTCACCTTTGGGAACAAACAATTAAAGTAAAAGCATATAGCACTAATGAAACACTGAATTTCATACTGGACTTGCCTATAGTTGCAGAACAACCATACAACCTCCTACACCTATATTCTATCCCTAACAACAACAACACTATCTTAATACCTGAAAATCCTTACCTTGTCTTGGGAAATAACGAGTTCGCATATCCCCATGAGCCCTGTAACAGCATAACAGAAGATGAAGTAATCTGCACACACCTTGAATGGAAAACCTTACTGCACTCCAACGATTGCATAGCTCAACTTATTCAACATCAAGAACCACATAATTGTACGTACGCCACAGCAAGCTACGAGAACAACATCATACAACAAATCAAGGACAATAGCTGGATAGTAGTTATGAAGCAAGAAGAAGTCATAAAAACCGTATGCAACAAGGATGTTCAATACCAACGCAATAAGGGCGTTTTCCTTATAACAACAGACAATAGCTGCAAAATACAAATACAAGATAGAATCCTATCAACTCATCAGAGATACATCAACATTAGAGAAACTATACCTCTACCACGTGCATATCAAACACCGACCGTGGCTTCAATCAAGTTAAAACTAGATAACATAGATCTAGACAACCTAAAGGACGCTCTACACCACTCAGAAGATATTGAAATCCCCGAAGAGGACACAATCATTATACCATCAACACCCAGTTGGCCATCCTTAACAATGTACACTCTGATATTCTTCACTGGAGTCGGAGTAGCGGTCTACAAACTCTGGTGGAAACCTAGATCGGCGCAAATCACAGCTCAACAACAACCTGAACCTGAAGAAATCCAGCTTCGGTCGCAGCCGCCATTGCGCCTCCATCTTAAGGGGGGAGGAGTTATGTCCTCGTAACTATGTCCTTACACAAGGACTACCTTTGTTACTTAGAATAATTAGGTAATAAGATTACTTTACACATAGCTTCCTGGTACTCCATAACAGGAAGACATTATCATTAAGTTTATAACCCTTTGTTATTAGAAGTAGAGATAAGCCTTTGTATGATCTTTAATATGAAATAAAGATTAGTCTTGCTTTGCTCTTCAAGCGGAACACACCTATGGTTTGTTTTTAAAAACCCTTTTGCCTTCGCTCACTACTTAACTCGTTTCGAAAACTTTTCAGCCTTCGTTGTCACAGGGCGGACTGAGCTGTAGGTTGTCCGGAAAAGTTCATGTTACTGTGTCTACCTGCAGTTTAATTTTTAATTTTGACAGTGTTCCGATCTACGCAGAAAGAGCTCACAGTGTCTTGAGTTCTGGCGATTGGTCTTTCGGGTTCCGATTTAATTAAATGTATAATCGGATCCCAGACTTGTGCTAGCTTCCAACCATCTTCTCTATTGAAATTTGAATGTTTTTTTAATTTCAATAGCCTCGTAAATATAGTTATGTTAGAAAATTAACGTTAAAATAAGAATGATCTACATACCACATCCAGAATTAGTATTTGTTAATATTGTGGAAGGTTTAGTAAAATTGGGGCTAATCCTAATAGAATCCCGTCTACGTTGTAATCGTGAAAATGAGTGGCTTTTCATATCTAAAGAGTCAAAAATAAATAATAATTTCAATGAAACTTAAAAAAACATGCTTTAATAGAAAACCAAACTGAAAAGTCAAAAATAATCTTCAATAAGTTTAGAATAGAAAAACAGTTATGGGCAAAATGATTTATTCTACTGTAAAAATCGAAGGTTGCTTGATGTCAATTGCATGGTTCAATTCCAATGCCCGCCTGCCTAGCTACCACCCTCAAGTTGAAAATCTGCCGTCAAATACCAATAGGTGTGTTCCGGCAGCTGCACTTGAGAGCCAGTTCCTCCACAGGTTTAGCATGTCTACCAACTTGGGCCGTATCGTCACTTAGATCAGGTGAGATTGTGGAGATAACGCTAAACGTTAACTAAAAAAAAAATTTTATACATATAAATAAAATTGGAGTGTCTGTTTGTAATATTGAAATAACTGTTTTTTACTACATGTATATGAATATATACGGTACATACACCAAAAAACATTTTTTTTTAATTTTTGTCTGTCTGGATGTTTGTTCCGGGAAATCTCTGAAATGGCTGGATCGATTTTGACGGGACTTTTATTGGCAGATTGCTGATGTAATAAGGAGTAACTTAGACTACGTTTATTTTAGAAAAATCTTTTATTTTAGAAAAATAAAGTAATGTTGCAATGTCCAAGTACTGCCCAGTACCGCGCGCAGCTCACGCGCATGCCACTGGGCCGTCACGTCGGGCGCCTCCCATCAACGAATTAATATTAGTTAAATATATTCATAGTTAAGACAGGACTAAGTCTGTCGGGTCAGCTAGTTGTTATGTCTATGTTTATAAAAACACCATAAAAAGTACACCCCACAGTTTCCTACAATAAAATTAATAATTTAAGAAGACACATGCAAAGTGGTTTATATATCGCAATTGCTATGCTATGCATTATGATACTCATTATGTACGATCAAAGAACAGTAGCGACCGTCAATTGAGCAGAAATTCATCGACCATCGCCACTGTCATACTGTCACGCAAGCCGGTCCGCGACTACATACCAGTTGACAAACCAAAAGGGAGACACAGTGACGGGTTTGTAACCATATCTACCGTAAATATCAAATAAACCTAATTTCTTATAATTAATAATATAATTAATAAATTTCCTAATTAATAAATAACACTATTTCTTAACAAGTTCATCGCGAAATACAGTGCAAATGACGCATGTTAAATTAACCCGAAACCTTGACTGTAATTATAACAGTGGTATTACATATCGCACATACGCCGCTTCGGGTTTAAGAAACGTCATTTACACTATACGATTCTGATCCGATTTATCGGTACAACACGAGAAGATACGATTGCAAATTTCATTTTCATCTAATTCCATAGTATCAAAATTGACTATACCACTGTGTTATAAGAGAGTATATAATTGTTTATCTCATATTAGTCATCTCATACCAAACTTGAAAGTTCCCAAAGGGATTATGATAAAAAATTATATGCGAGTATTTCAATATTGTATCGGTACTATTTTTATACTTTGTTGGTTTAACGTCACCTGATGTAAAGTGATTATGTGGCCCAAAATAGTGGACACATTAATGAACTGGCTCTCAAATGCAACTGTCGGAACACAATCTTAAGGTATTTCGCGGCAGGTTTCTAACTTGAGGGTGGGAGCTATCCAAATGGGCACTAGAGTAAGGTGTACCAATATGTTACGGTGTTTTCCTTCATCGAAAGCTCAAGTTCATTGCAGGCATTCGAACTTATGTACATTGATACGGTGTCCTTACACGCTACCAACTGAGCCCTCGTTACCTAGACTTCACTACCAACTATAATGATTATTTGAATTTGCAATAAAAAAAAATATGTATTTGTATTTGCCTTTAGCATATTTGTGGCTTAATTAATGTATACATATAATGAGGTTGTGAATTAAACATGTCTGTACTTTTTAGATATATGAGTTTTTTTTAATTACACGTGACTAAGAACAGGAAATAAAATACTTTTACATCATTTAAAAAAATGTCTGTCTGTTTGTCTGTGCACGCGTCACTGCTAAAGTACAACGTTTATGAGAAAATATCACCAAGGAAACCATAAGTTTCATTATAATTAGTTAACTCTATTAGAAGTTATTAAATAACTTTAATTCCACGCGATAGATAATCGATCGAATAATCGATGTAATCGAAAGGATGTTGGTTCGAGGGTCATTCACTCGGGTAACGAAAGAAAAACGCTAAGAGACTGTAACATGGTGGTAGCTCATTATATGATCTATGACCCGGCCAACATCCGGCTTTAGCATAATAACGTAGCACCAATCACCTATATACTCCAAGCGGTTACATTCGAAAGGTTCTCGTCATTTTCAGCTTAACGAGCTAACAATTTCCGATACATCGTCACTTAACATTATTTACGATACTGACACGATCATGGGTGGTGCGTACTTGAGCTTTTGGTGAAGGATTCATATATACCATCGTGATGAAACTATAGCATGGCGATAGGGCTTTTTCTAATACCCGCCTGGCTAACTACCACACTTTTTTTTTGTAAACGTGGTGTTTAAAATCCCAATTTTGATGGGCCTCCTCATCGTAACGTGAAAACGCATTCCCGGGCTCAGGTCAAAGGAGTGACACTTCAAACTCCTGTGTTGCCAGAGACAAGAGACAACTTTCGCAATTCTTCCAGTCGGCTAACTATCACCTTGTGGTTTAAAAGCTGCTGCCAAAATACCTATAACTGCAGTCCCTCCACTTGGCTTAGCGTTTCCACCATCTTGGGCTACATCGTCACTTAACATCAGTTAAGATTGTAGTGATAACGCTAAGCCTATGAACTATAAAAATAAAATAATTACATGTGGAGAAGAACCAACCTAAATTATGCAAAATGTCACAATTATAACCTAATTTAGAGGTCAAATAATCGAACTCATAAAGAATAAAAAATACGATAGATAATGTAATAATAACTTCCCAAAAACTCCGTTATTGAATTTATAGTCTGCTTGCATTTCATAGCTTTTCAAGTATGCAAAATATGAAGCGATGATAGCTTAGTGGTAGCGTGTACGACTTCACGTCAAGAGACGTGAGTTCGAATCCAAGCACCTACAAAGAGCTTGAGCTTCCGGTGAAGGAAAACATCGTGAGGAAACCATAGCATGGTGGTAGGGCTTTTTGTAATACCCGCCTGGCTAGCTACCATCCTCAAGTTGTAAACCTGCCGCCAAATACCAATAGGTGTGTTCCGGCAGCTGCACTTGAGAGCCAGTTCCTCCACAAGTTAAGCGTGTCTACCAACTTGGGCCGTATCCGGTGAGATTATGGCCATAACGGTATACCTTAATTATAAAAAAAAAAAATCTCTTTCAATGCGCATCTCAAAGATATTACTCGTTTAAAATTAAATGTTTTTTTTTTCTTTTTTACGTCGTGAGTTAAAAAATTGGGTTTCGGCCAATGTCACAACTGTAGGCGGATGCGAGGGCGCAGTTTGTGAGGCCTCGCCCGTTCGCATCTAAACACAGGGCCGCATTAGCACGCGCCAAATTAATAAAGACAAAACCGCAATATGGAGGATTTAAAAAAAAACTTAAGTTCAAATACATGTGGACCGTCAACAGCAGTGAAACCTAAAAACTATTCTTTGTATTCTATAGATAATTAAATGTGCCCGCTACTTCGTTTGCGCGGACCAATTTTTATTTTAACCTTAATTTTTTTCTAACCTAACCGGGGCCCAAGTTACTCCCTATACATCAACTATCCGCCAGGGAAAATTCCGTTAAAATCGGTTCAGCCGTTTCAGATATGAACCGAAACAAATAGACAGACAAAAAATGTATTTTTTTTAAATTAGTACCTTGTATACTTTCATATGCACTCACTAAAAAGCTGTTATTTTGATAATATTTTGACAAATTATTTTGACAGATACTCCAATTTTAATTATTTGTCTAGATTTTATTACAAAACGCCAACATATAATTCTTTTTAAATTAAAATCATTCCAAATTTGTTATATTCTCATATGTACCGAAACACTAAACTTGAATTATATAGATTTTATATGATTTATTAATTTACCAAAGTAAAGAGTGGGCTGAGTGAGTCCGAATTTATATAATTTATACAGAGCGCTATAAAATCTCAGAGGATGTTGAAACAACGAATTCCAGACCGAATATCTTATTATTTTTTAGAAACGACTAAATATATAGTACCGGTTAAGCTCAGTAAACTTTGTGAAACGAATTAAAAAAACTACGAGCTAATAAAGAAAATGGCTAGAAATAGCTCCGCGGTTAATTTACACCCGTTCGAAGACGGAACGAGAGGTATACCAGCGAAATGTTTCTACTATCGTGTAAAAGACGTTATCCTGTATAGAACTGTAGTAAATTCTACTTTATAACGTTCTTCCGTAGCAGACTCCAAGCATTTTTTTCTAAGCAGGAAAAGAAACGCGAACAGAGAACGTGAGAGTCGACGCGCGGTGGTCAGGATCCCTTTAAACCTACATCCGTGTTAGAAGTCTCGGGAACTGCTCGGAGTTTCCCTGTCTGCCACACGATGGACCAGGCACCCACACGCACAACGAATCCATGGATAGCCATAGAACTTATCGTCAGTTGAAAAATATCAAGCCAGAAGGTCAGTGACCAGCTCTATGGACTGTTCTCTCAATCCAGGTATAGATGAGTCACTTTGTCGTAATACTGAAAAACAAATAACATTGTACGACAGAATTTACAGTAGGTCAAGAGCGGATTAATTATTCATGACCATTCATTTATATAGCAGCGTTATGATAATGCAAAAATATATTAGCTTCCATTGACGGGCGTCTATTGCACTGTGAAAATTTATATTTTTTATAGATTATAGGTTTAGTGCTATGATCACAATCTAATCTAATGTTAAGCGTCGATGTGGCCCATTCAAGCCCAGTGAAGGGACTAGTTCTCAAGCTCTACTGCCGGAACACACCAATAGATATTTGGAGGCAAAATTTCTATTTGAGAGCGTTAGCTTTCCAAGCGGATATTAGAAAAAAAAACAATGTTTTCCTTCACCGGGCCCTCAGGCTCGTTGCAGGGATTCGAACTCACGTTCATTGACATGGTGTCTGTATACTTACCTATGTATCTTTGCTATTTACTTAAATATGCATGTTGCACCCTGCACCAGACATGCAGTGGGAAATTCAACTATCTAATACAGAATACAACTGTAATTTATCCAAATATAAAAATTAAATATTTATAATACATAAAAAATATATAAAGATAAATCCTTACTAATATAATAAATACGAAAGTGAGTTTGTTTGTTTGTTACGCTTTCACACCTAAACCGCAAAATCGATTATGATGAATTTCGGTATAGAGATTCACGCGAACCTGGAGACGGTGATAGGTTACTTTTTTTCGGGAAAACTATATCGGAAGTGACCCTTTTTATTGTGTTATTCAATTTGTCAGAGAATATGAATATAAACATAAGCGAAGCCGCATCTAAAGTCTAGTGTAAAATTAAATAATATTTGATATATGTATGTTGTTAATTCACGCTTTTATTGATTGCGTTAAACAAAACAAAAATAAAATAGATATGTCTTTACCGAGTTATAATTTTCTAGAAACATTTAAAGTGCTAATCTCGTTCAGTTATATCTATAAAATCATAGCTGCGTATCTATTTATTAATCGCGTTATAATTTTTTAATATGTATTAATCTATAGTTAATATTAGCCGACCCGACAAACTTTGTCCTGTGTTAGCTATGAATATTGAATTAAAATTGATACAGATAATAAAAATAAATAATAATTCAAACGCATAGTATAATTACTATTGTAATGCTCTATGAAAGCTGACAGTTACGTAAAATAATATTGACGTTAGGTATTTGTAAATTTTTAATAAATATTCTAATGTTACACTCAACATTCTTAATTTTTTATTTCATAGGAACCTTCTCCTGACAATAATTAACACAACAAAATAATTAGCGAAATTGTTCCATCCGTTCACGCGTGATGCGTTGACCACGGGAAATAGAAATTATTTTATATATATATATATATATATATAGATATTAAAGCGGAAAAGTATGTTTGTTGGTTTGAACCTGCTAATCTTAAGAACTACGAGTTGGTTTTAATAAATTAATTTTTATATTTGATAGACACAATAATAAAAGAAAGCATTAGGTTATTTAAAATCACACCACCATAAATAGTAACTTGTATTGAAGAAAGTTGATAAGACAATCAAAAAGTTTAAATAATTATTATTTCCACGCGAACGTAGTCGCGGGCACAACTAGTTATTTATATTGTGTACTAACCAATAACGGATAATATATAAGACACGGATAGTATGTGTGACGAATTTTAAAATTACTATATCTTATTATTATATATTACAGCGTTTGTGGTCCATTTTCTATACTTTTTGGTTTTGCATTGACCACAACCTAACGTGCTATTACATGACTATATGGTCAAAGACAGGGTTACCAGATGACAGGGATTCTCCCGACACGTCAGGAATTGGGAAAATTGAAGATTGTCAGGAATTGAAAAGAAAAAAAGAAAACATAAGAAATAAAATTATAATTAATGAATACAATCTAATAATTAGTAATCAACTAATTGGGTATTAATTAATTATCCATCTGAACCTCGTACAGGCATATAAAAGATTACCCGCGAATTTTTAAACAAAGATACTTTTACTACCGAAATGTCAGGAAATTTAATACTAAGGCAGGGTTTTTTTCAGTAAAACTTTTTTCTGATCTGGTAACCCTAGTTGAGAGAAGTAGGACACTTGTAAAGGGAAAATGTTGCTCATTATCTAACAGCAACATACTAGTAAAACTGTTTAAAAGATCCAATTTAATTAATTAGATACATGTATTGAATTTGATTTGCAGGTTGAAAATTAATTTGCGTAGAATTTTAAACATTCGAAAGTGAACTAAAACAAGAAACTAAGCTGTTACGCATAATGATCTAATCATATTAATGAGAGCACGTTAAAATAAATTATGCAGTAGAACCTCCATAAGTCGAACATCAAGGAAGACGCTAAAAAATTCGTGTTATAGAGTTTTCGACTTATAGAGAATAGAGGTTTTGGTGTTTGAAACGAAGGGAATAGAACATTTTTTCGAGATTTAGAGGTTTTCAACTTATCGAGGTTCGACTTCGACGAGGTTATGATATGTCAGTGGTAGTGTGTACGACTTAGCGTCATGGGACGTGAGTTCGAATCCAACTACAACGAGCTTGAGCTGTCGGTGAAGGAAAACATCGTGAGGAAACCATGGCATGGTGGTAAGGCTTCTTCTAATGCCCACCTGGGTAGCTACCACCCTCAAGTTAAAAATCTGCCGACAAATACCTATAGTTGTTTTCCGGCAGCTGCACTTGAGAGCCAGTCCCTCCACAAGTTTAACGTGTCTAATGAAAATAGACCTTGAACTCTGCTGCAACAGATCTAGGTTTGATACCTTCAAGGGCTTTCAAAAGACGACGTTTTAAAAGGAATAGTATGGCAGTGAATGCATTAGTAATCGCCAAGGACTTACGATGAGGTTCATTATAGCAGTTCTGCAGTAGGTGGCTTTTTTTAATACTTTATAAATCATCATCATCACCATCCT
This sequence comes from Actias luna, assembly GCA_039707435.1. Classification (NCBI taxonomy): domain Eukaryota; kingdom Metazoa; phylum Arthropoda; class Insecta; order Lepidoptera; family Saturniidae; genus Actias; species Actias luna. The sequence continues at coordinate 17,053,040 of JAZHAC010000022.1, read as the reverse complement.
GCTCCCAATTTGCTATTTGGGGTCGGCGCAGTATCTCTTCTTCTTCCATACAGCTCTATCAGTCACCATATCTTCATTCACCCCTTTTGCCTTCATATCTTCCCTCACACACTCCATCCATCTTTTCTTTGGACGACCTCTCCCTCTCCATCCCTCAACATACATAGTCATCACTTTCTTCGTCGCATGCGTTTCGTCTCTTCTCAAAACATCTCCATACCAAGACAAACGATTCCCTCTCATCTTTTCTGTCATAATACTTTATAAGTCTAGCGTTATATTTACAATCACACCTGATATTAAATGACCCACGATAATAGCCACGCTAACCCTAAGGGTCTGACTCTCCAGTGTAACTGGCGGAACACACCTCAGTCCGACTGCATATTTGTCTCCGGCTGAGAGAATACCCATAGGGATCTGCCTCCCGGGCTCTCTCTGCGGCCTCCTTCTGTTACTTCATTCCAGATACTCTCGTTGCCGAGCATGGCTCTTACCACACCCGACAGCGAGAGGTCAACATCAAAGAAGCCCTAACACCATGCTATGGTTTCCTCACGATGTTGTCACCGAAAGCTCAAGCTAAAAGTAATAACTTGATATCTGTCCGAATAACGATTTCAATCGAGATAGCAAACTTATGTTTAAAGTACTTCAACATATTTGGTTTATGGCAACACCTTTGGGTTTCATTACAGTTTGTGTTCTAATGTATTAGAAGCTGTTATGAAATTTGCAAATGTCAGCCCCATTACAACGTGAGGCGTTATTTGTACATTCGTTTATAGTATTAAATCACTTAGAATCACTTTAACTAGTACGTTGTAACATAGCAATTAATGCGTTTACTATTAAGTTCGCATACGTCACTTTCACAAATGTGCATTTGTTTGAATGAAATATTTCCAAAATTAACATTTCTTGATATATTTTTTAAAATAAACATAATTTATTGCCTAATACCTCTGCGATATTGACTTGGCGTCTAGGGAATCAAAAGCATGTTGACTTCTTCTAATGCCCGACAGGCTAGCTACCACCCCCTAATTGACGATCTTCCGCCAAATACCAACAAGTGTATTCCGGCAGCTGCACTTGAGAGCCAGTTCCTTCACAGGTTTAGCGTATCTACCAACTTGGGCCGTATCGTCACTTAAGATGAGGTCAAGTAATGCCCGTAACGCTAAACGTTAACTAAAAAAAAAAGGTAACATCAGTTATTGTTATTATTTCGTTTTTAAAGTTATTACATATAACAGTTTTTAATTTCTTTTACCTATGCCAGCGGATGTTAATATTATGTAAACTCGCTCTCCGTGTTGTATAATTATTTAAAATTATAATATGATCGCTTGCTTAGAATTATAATCTTTTATTATGAATTATCAAACACTAGCATTCGCCCGCAGGTTTGCTCACGTTGATGTAGATTTTTCAATCTAACAAAAGTTACTTTTCTCTTCCTCAGAATAGTATGAATTTTCTATCATTGTCGTACTTTGGTAAAGTGTATACAAAGAATCATACAGATCGCTTCAGTATTTAAGCAGCGAAAGCTAAACAAACAAACTCACATTCGCATTTATTGTGTCAGCTAGAGTTACATATGTATATAGTGATTACCAGATTTTTTTTTAATTTATTTAATTGGCTAACACATAAGCAACTTATGTTAAACAATTTTCACGTTATGATTATATAATGTGCTGTCTGTTTAGTGTTTCGTAAGACTAGTCTCTACCAACATATCTACGCGTTAATGTAAACTGATTAACTATGGTGCAGCTAAAAACCCAGTGCTGTAGCATACGCTGAGGTTGAACCTCTTTTGATGCTGCATGAGGTAGTAGATTGGAGTACTTCTCTTGTTTAACATTTTGAAGGGATGATGGCTCAATGAGGAGTGCGCAAGGATACCGCGAAAACGGAAGTGAGTTCGAATCCACCTGCAATGAACCTGAGATTTCAGTGATGCACACATCGTGAGGAAACCGTTAATGATGGCTTTCTCTAATGCCCACCTACCTACCTATCTCCCTATTATTCATTAACATTAATGAGAGAGGATAACACGAGAAAGTGTCCGAGATTTGCGACACGTACGTAGGTTTAAAGAGGCCTCTTTTCGACAATTGTCAACACACCTTTACGGCTTGTGTTTCTCTCTGCCCAGTACAAATCATAGGCGATAATAATTTACAGCATAAATACCAAAACAGTATAAATAATAGAGAAATATAAATCTTACATCCCTTCGGTAATGTTCCAGCTACGTACGATCAATATGACTCAAGCGCCTCGCTTGGACTGAACCCAAAGCCGGACTCGCACCGCGCTTTGTACTAATCAACATTATAAGCTACCCTCCTAGAACTATACTCTGTCATAAAACACCCCCCATAACTACATCCCTATATACTCTATATTTCTTTCCCACATAAAAACTATGCCGCACTTTCAGTTCGGTTTTTAAAACCATATTTTTTTAAAAGGGTATCTTAAGTATGTGTTAGTCTAAACTGCCTCCTTGTAGCGGAAAGGTTGAACCTTGAAGGATTTAATTATTATTTACACGACGTTGTTTAAACTTATTCATGTGTGGGATTTTTAATAGACTCGCCAATGTGTTTGACACGTCACGAACTGACGCTTAATTGTTTATTTACACTTTATGTTTAGTACAATGGCGGACTTAATGTCATAGGCATTCTCTAAGAGTCAACCTTAAGGTGGTGCAGAGATAAAAAACGGTAGTTGGAAAGCAAACAACAAATAAAAGAAAAATCTATCTACTATAATACTAAGACTAACTATGATACATATATATATGTATATACTATGTATATATAAGGAAATACAATTAATAATATACTTTTTTTCTTTCCTTTCCTTCCTCTTATGTATTCTATTGATACACGTATGTCAATGACACCAGTTTTTTTCCTCTTGACGTACGCTCTTAGCCTTAAGGGCTTTGACAGCTTCACCGAACTTTTTGGGGCAAGTGCTGAGGGCACTCAGCTCTGAGGAAGCGAGCGCAATGGTGCCTGGATGACCGAACCTCGGCTTGGGCTGCTGCTTGAAAATGAACAATGACAATGACACCAGGAACGATACTTTATCTTGCAAATCTTCGAGGTTCGAATAAAACCTTAACAAGACGGTGAGTTTTTCACAAAAACTATCCCGGAAGTCACTACGGTAACTAAAGAATCACGCCTCGAAATATCAATAAACAATAGAGTTCGTTAGCGTCAAAATAAAGATTAATAATTCTATATATTTTACACGCAGGCTTTGCTCGAGTGTATATTGATTCTGTCAAACAAACCGAATGACGCAATAAAAACTTTCATACAAAGTTTATCCCGCTCTGTACCATACTTCCAATACTTTTTTCGCTATAAATATTGGCCTATCACTGTCTCCAGAGTCTCATCTATCTCCACAGTAAAAATTATTATAATCAATCCAGTAGTTCAGCTGTGAAAGCGTAACAAACAAACTCACATTCGCATTTATAATATTAGTAATAATTCTAGCCCGTTTTTGTAACTTTTCTAGCACCTATCGGTAATAGCTTAATGTCAAATAGCCTGAAGCCTTTCCCAGTGATTTCTCTATCAAATACATAAAGAATTTTTGAAATGCGACAGTCAATTCCTAAGATTAACGCGTTGAAACAAACAAACTTTGTTTGTGTATAATATTAGTATAGATAAAGATAATTCGGTTCACTAGTGTACAGTAAAGTATGTTACGGATATAGCCAAGGCTAATGAGGGAACAGGTTTGACGTTTGGTTTGATATTTTCAACATAAGGGCAATAGTTAGCCAGCAAGAAAATAACTTAGCATCATATCGTGGATTCATCACAATATTTTCCTTCATCAAAAGCTCAAGCTCGGATTTACAGGAACACTTTGATAGGGTTTATGCCTCCTACAATTTCTTTCAATTTTCTCTATGCAATGTTTATCCAGTTTTCCCCCACCACCGATACTATGTCATCCGCCCGTCGTTCTTGTGGTCTTACCACATTATTACATAACTTTTATAAAACTTTAAATATTTAATACGTACAAACGTCGATAAATTAAATACAATACGCGTTAAAGCTAATCAATTCTTCATGTTTCATTGTTGCGGAACGGTCTTCGAGATTGCCATATATTTCATGTACCTTTAACAATATTACATAAGAATTGTATGGGCACAAACTACTAAGAGCTAAAGAGGAAATTAATTTCCTCGATGATTTCTCTGTACTTGACTCAGTGAGTGCGAATTTTTTTTTATGGAATAGTGTGCGAATGAACAGCTGTGTCACCTGATGGTAAGTGATCATCGTCACCAGAGGTGCTAAGAGGGACTGGCTCTCAGGTGCAGTTGCCGGAACATACCTGTTGCAATTTGACTGCAGATTTTCAACTTGAGGGTGGTAGCCAGCCAGGCGGGTATTAGAATAAAGCCTACCACCATTCTATGGTTTTATCGTGATGTTTCCCTACACCGTAAACAGAAGCTCATTACAGGGATTTGAACACAATCACAAGCACATTACCACTGAGCCATCATTTATTTTTATACATACTTAAGGCTTAGCGTAATGACCATAATCTCATCTGATCTTAAGTGACGATACGGCCCAAGTTGGTAGACACGCTATATCTGTGGAGGAACTGGCTCTCGAGTGCAACTTCCGGAACACACCTATTGGTATTTGACGGCACATTTTCATCTTGAGGGCGGTTCCTATCCAGGTGGGCATTAGAAAAAGCCCTACCACCATGCTATAGTTTCCGCACGATGTTTTCCTTCACCGAAAACTCAAGCTGTAGGTGCTTGGATTCGAACTCACGTCCATTGACGCGAAGTCGTACACACTACCACTGCGCTATAATTCGCTTTCAACAATCTATAAGACATTTTAATATTAGCACAGTAGACATCGAAACAGGTATCCGCTGATAACAAAACACGATGACACGTAATCATATATTACTTCCTGTACTTACCTGGTAATTACAATCCTAGCGAATTAAAATTCACTCTCATTGAATTTCTATTTTAATAATGTTAATAATATTTCTCTTACTTGCGAAGCGATGACAGCTCAGTAGTTGTGTGTACGAATTCGCGTCAAGGGACGTGAGTTCGAATCCAAGCACTTACAATGAGCATGAGCTTTCGGTGGTGGAAAACATCGTGAGGAAACCACAGCATGGTGGTAGGGCTTTTTCTAATCCCCGCCTGGCTAGCTACCACCCTCAAGTTGTAAACCTGCCGCCAAATACCAATAGGTGTGTTCCGGAAGTTGCACTTGAGAGCCAGTTCCTCCACAGGTTTAGCGTGTCTACCAACTTGGGCCGTATCGTCACTTAAGATCAGGTGAGAGTATAGCCATAACGCTAAAAGTTAAGTATAAAAAAAACTTGATAATATTGTTAAGTTTTACAACAAACCCGGGTCAGCCCCGGAAAGCGACGGAAGGCCGTGGGCTTTTAGTGGATATTTCCGGTGGTTAGCGCCGGAAGAGTCCCACGTGCCCCTCTCAGTCCCCCCCGAGCAAGGAGGGGACGAATAAATTCATTTCACTAAGTAAAAAAAAAAATTACAACCAAGTCCCAAAACGCATTACCGACAATAAGTTTATACACCATGTCAAGTGGGTTTTAATGACAAAAGGCTAATATAGGGTGGATCAATTACTAAGCGATGGAAACTTCTGGAATGAACACCCCTTTCTGTGCATCCGCTAAAAACTATTATAAATACATTAATTAAGAAACATATATCTAAAAGGGATTTAAACAGATTGAGTTTCTTACCGTTTGTTCTCAATAACTTACTGGGTTATTTTGATAGGGTGGTTTTGACGTTCACACGCGCCTTTTCAGTACGTAAATTGAATAAAGTGTCCTGATTTGAATGTTTTCAATTTATTTTATTCATTCATTATTTGTATTAAATTGTATGTAAATTTAATTTCAATATTGAAAAATATTTTTTTGAAGTTTGATACTCTAAAAATATTTAATTATAAAATATGTTTATAATTATTATATTAATATATATAAGTTGGAAACCAGCCGCCAAATACCTACAGGTGTGTTCCGAGAGATATACTTGAGAGCCGGTCCCTTCACTAGGCTTAGCATGTCCCCCATTTTGGGCTACATCGTCACTTAACATCAGATAAAATTGTGACCATAACACTAAACCTTAACTATAACACCTATAATAGCACATAAAAACTAGTTTTTTTTTTTTAATATTGATGTGTTATGTTGGTATATTCTATATATTGGATACTGGAATAAAAAATAAATAATCGCCGTTTCGAACCTCGACCATTACGAATCGAGTCCAATAACTACAAAGCCGTCACACCTAATAACCCAATTACGAAGACGTTAAAATTAAACTAAATTAAAAAAAAATAATCACACTAGAGATGCACCATAGCAGAGTTTAGAGGGGGCACGGATATATAGTGATGGAACGCAGTCAGCAGACTCGATAGTTTGCAGATTCCGCGCGTCGCGGACACTTATCTCAAATTCGTGTGTTTTGTTCCAGCGGTAAATCCGGCAGACCCTCGTACAGTAAGTAAATGTGTTCTCAAAATCTATATATAAAACATTTCTTATTAATTAATTGGTGTTCGATTACGGTCGAAATTTGGCCAAAATTCGTCTTAAAGCTTAAAGAAACTTTTAGTGGGAAAAATTGTTTTTTTTTCTTTTTTTTATATACACTAAAGCTCGTGAATAGCAACAAAAAACGGAATATTAAAAAGCTGATAATAGATAATATAGATAAAGAGATAATAGACCACTGAATTCTTTTGCCTTTATTTGTTTTTTCATAGATTGGCAGATATTTTTTACCAACTAATAATTTTAAGGCAGCTTTTTAAATTAAATTGTCTGTAAATTTGTTGATTGTTAATACTCATATTGAAAAATCCAAATTATTACGACCATAATTAAAAGTTAATGTCTACAAAAAAAATACAGGAGAATTTCCCGCACAGTCCATAATATTAAAGTAATTTCAGTGGCCAAATTTTATTTAAATTTATATTATATTAATTAAAAATTTATAATAAATTTATACTTTATTTAATTATTATTACGAGCGAACAAAATTTTTTTTTTTCAACAATAAAAACCGCGTGTTCCGGCGCATTTGAACCGCTACGTGTGCGTAAAATAGCGAATGAATTTTTTCATTGATACGTTTATTAAGATATCTCCAAAATTACCAAGCCTATTGGCTTGAAATTTACCATGGATATCCATTTCATAACGGATAATATGGAAAATTTCGATATAATATCCCTTGGGAAAAGAATTAGGTATAAGACAATTCAAAGTGAACCACATACCTTGGTTCGTGTGATGCAAGCTGACACGAGGTCAATTCATGACTGTTTCTAAATTTCGTTCTGGACAGATTCCACTTAACAGATTTGGCTACATAATGAAAAAAGTCAATTCACCCAACCGTGAAAGTTGTGAAAAGGTTGAGAACACCCAACATATGTTGGTGGAATGTGCCAGAAATGCGGCGTCCAGAAGTTGTTTGGTTTTGGCCTTGATTATGCTATCTAGATATAGGCATGTTCCATGGTTTACGTGCAGAACCGACGTCTGATTCTACTATGGAACTTTATTTTTATATATCTTATTATAATAGTTTTGTGTATATAGGTGTATGCTCCGATATGTCAAGCATAAACTTACGTGTAAAAGCCCCGAAAAAAAAAATAAACACCGATGGAACTAACCGCTGGAAATAACGCGAAAAAATTACGGGGCACCAGCCAGTGTAATGTACAGTAGAACTCGATAAGTTGAAAACCTCTAAATCTCGAAAAAATGTTTTGTTCCCTCCGTTTCAAACACGAAAACCTCCATTCTCTATACGTCGAAAACTCTATATATCGAAATTTTTTGGCGTCTCCCTTGTTGTTCGACTTATAGAGGTTCTACAGTATTTAAAATGAAATATAATTTAAAAAAAATTTAACAATAATTTTTCATTTCAGAACTGAAGCGGTGTTTTACAAGATGGTCGTACTAAAATATGCGGTAAGTTTTTATATCAGTAATCTTTTATATTAGTAAAATGATCTACCACATTGTAACGATAATTGGGATATTTACAATGTATCTGCTTAGAATTAAGGGAAATATAAGGGATTGAAATAGACATATATGAACTAATATGTTACGCGACTTTTAACTTGATATTATTTTAAATCAGTCTGTTCCAATAGACCTAACTTTAGAAGGGAACGGAATTACTAAAACCTACTGAATTATTTCTTTTTTATACTAAAAATCTATTTTGGATTATTACTACCTTACCGTGTTTCGGGATAAAGTTACTTATTGGGTTAAATTATCCCATTTTTCAATTTAGTCCAAGTGACAATACACGAAGGCGTAGACGTATATCATGACACAGGATTTCTGTATATAAAGATAAAATATTTTCAATCATCCCAAAATCTTTCAAAAATTTTTCCCGAACATGCTTGCAACAAGTAATTTAACAGAATGTTACACTGACGTGCGGTTGGCGAAAAAAACGCTCAACGCTGACGGAAGCGATGATAGCTCAGTGGCAGTGTGTACGACTTTGCGTCAAGAGACGTGAGTTCGAATCCATTCCGCCTACAATGAGCTTGAGCTTTCGGTGAAGGAAAACAGCGTGAGGAAACCTTAGCACGGTGGTAGGGCTTCTTCTAATGCCCGCCTGACTAGCTACCACCCTCAAGTTGAAAATCTGCCTCCAAATACCAATAGATGTGTTCCGGTAGTTGCACTTGAAAGCCAGTTCCTCCACAGGTTTAGCGTGTCTACCAACTTGGGCCGTATCGTCACTTGAGATCAAGTGAGATTATGACCATAACGCTAAAACCTTAACTATAAAAAAAACGATCCAAGGCACCGCCATCAGTTAGTATAGAAATAAAGTCATGTAACTTAATATGAACTTACATAGAGATAAGATCGACACGTTGTCGTCAAGTTGAAGGACACAGTTCTCATTTCAACGCAAAAGTTAACAAAGTATCTCACTCAGCCTACGCGTTACGAATGACTTAAATTTGTCTCTTTATTATATATTCATATTTTTTTGTATATTTCAAGTTTTAATTAAAACTTCTACATAACTCACGTCCAGGGCTGTCGTCAGACAAAATTATCATTATTCTATATTGTGCCTAGGGCTGTATAAAGTATTCTTAATGTGTATGTAGCTTTAAATACGCCATTGATAAGCGTATACACATAGGTATATTTTTCGTTTCTGTGTTTTAACGCACTAATCTAGGAACTGCCTGACGGACTTCGAAAGTTCTTTATATATTTGATAGAGCAATAATCGAGAAAGGCTATATAACATCACGCTACCACCAATGGGTGCGGAGCTGTATTGAAAAAAGTTACAAACACATCTAAAAACTTATCAAATAATTTTTAATTCCACGCGAATGAAATCGTTAGCACAGTCAATGATAAGGGTGTATCTCTATAAATATAATAAAAGTGTTGTTTTTTTTTTGTTATATATAATAATAAATAATAATTTATTTATTCCAAATATACGTCCTTTGTGTGTTACTTAAAATTAGATAAAACTGAAACTATTGTTAAGGGTATATCACTACACCTGAAACGTTGACATCTATACTAGTTTAAAACTGACTAAATAGATGCCAACGCCCTCAGTTTGGATATTTGCTTAGTAAGATATGAATGTGTGTGTGTGTGTATATGTGTGTTTGTTTGTGTTTGTATGTGTGCGTGTGTGTGCTTCAAGTATTTGCAAGAAAGAGTGTTTGAGTCAAATGCGCCAGTTATTTATGGAAAGCAAGAGTTTGTTTTTTTAATACAAAATAAAAGATTATTAAGAAAAAGTTGCTTATATTGAAATATATATGAAAACTTTGAGTCTCAAAATCTGGACTGTGCGATTGTTGTACTGGTTTAGACTGTCGCCTCGCTGTCGCATATTGTAGGTTCGATCCCCGTACGGGACAATTATTTACGTGAAAATAATTGTTCTAAGTCAGGTTGCTTGTGCTCGTGACATTCTCAGTTGACATTGTCAAATTTTCATCCGTAGACAGATGCTATAATTAAAAAAAAAAACAAACTTAATCTCTTTAAAAATAACCAAATATTTTTTGAAAATTATTATCGTGATGTACTATGATTTGTCAGTGCCTTTCATAAAAAAAAGATTGTGTTTTTTTAATTTTCATCCCTTCCGTGTGTAAAATAGTGGATGAAATTATTAATAGATATTAACACCAGACCTATTCACTTGGAATTTACTAAGAATATTCCTATGAAGGAAGAACACGAACGAATTCGCGGGATATAACCTAGTTAACCTATATACCTAATATTAAGTTAATTACGAACGATATTTACTCGACACTACTTTGAACACTACGTTATTATATTATCCTTACTAATATTATAAATGTGAAAGTGAGTATGCTTGTTGAATCGATTATGATGAATTTTGATGAAGAGATAGATGGGACCTTGGATATGGTGCTAGGCTACTCATTATCGCGAAAAACATATTGAAAGTGTGTTAAAGAGACGGATAAACTTTGTATGAAACTTTTATTGCGTCATCCAATTTACATACATAATATAATAATTTACATACACGCTTCTCTCCCATAAGGGTAGGCAGAGACCACATCCTTCCACTTGCTATGATCCTGACATACATCTATCGATTCTTCTACTTTCATAAGCACCTTCACACATGATCTTCGGTTACGGCTACTTTTGACATGGCCTTTCTCCAGAACGTCCTCGATCTGATTGAGATATGTTCGCCTAGGTCGACCTTTTACCAGCTTGGCCAGTCACGCCTTGTAAATTTATTTTGTCAATCTTCTTTCATCCATCCTCTCTACATGTCCATACCAATCAAGAATCCCTTTCTCTATCTTTGTCACTACATCCTCTACCACACCACAACGTTCCCTTATCACACTATTCCTTACTTTATCTATCATTCTTATGCCAGCTATACTACTCAGAGTTCTCATATTCCATCCAATTTACGTTACTAAATCAATATTAACGCGAACAAAGTTAGGGCACACACAATTAGTTTGTAATAATATATGTAAATAAGAATGATTATTGTTTATATATATAACTTTGTTTGTGATAGGTAACGCAAGTCTACGTGAACGTAATTGCATGCATATATAGTCACTTGACAAAGTGTTTGAAAGCCAATTGTTTTTTTTACTATTTCACACAGACTACTCGGCTAAATCAATGTCAAAATAATGTCACATGCGGGACGCGCGCGCATGCAAGCACCTTCACTTTCACTTTCTGTTTGAATTACGTCTATTTCGCGGAAGCAACGTAACTGCATACAATACCATTGAATTCCTAGATCCTGGACATGCAACGTTTCAACAAATAAATTTAAAGACACGCGCTTAGTTCGAATCTCTGCAATCAGCTAATATGAAATGCATGGTGGTAGGACTTTTTCTAACGCCCGCCTGGCTAGCAACCGCCCTCAAGTTGAAAATCTGCCGCCAAATACCAATAAGTTGTGTTCCAGCAGCTGCACTTGAGAGCCAGTTCCTCCACAGGTTTAGCGTGTCTACCAACTTGGGCCGTATAGTTATTTAAGATCACGTGAAATTATAGCCATAACGCTAAATCTTAACTAAATAAAAAAAACAGCCAGACTAAAGGAGAAAAGTATATAGACTACTAACTAAAACTTAAATTATTTTTATTAAGACTACAATAATCATAACAATACAAATTAAATTAAAATGATGTGGACCCAGAGTCTGCAGTGCAGAAAGAATAACAAAAAATACTCCAGGCAGATACACTTGAGCGCCAGACACTCACACATTTTATGTGTTACCATTTTTACCCATATATTATTTATACATTACCCATATATTATTTATATATTACCCATATATTATTTCATATAAAAATATAAGAATTTCATCAAACTGGTTATGGTTTGTCGATGCACTATCGACCGTCGCATTGTTAGCTCTTACGTCAACTCCAGTGTATATATTAGGGCTGCCCAAGGCTTCAATTCTACAAAATTCGATTAAAAATAAACATTTACCACCACTTGTAACACAGTCATAGATAGCATGAAGTCGTCATATATATGTCCTATTACCGAGTCATTTGGAGTCGGCACAGTACGTTTTCTTCTTCCACAGATCTCTACCAGCCGTCATCTCTTCCTTCACTCTCTTATCTCTATTCTCATTCCTCACACACTCTAATCTTCTTTTCTTTGGTCTTCCTCTTTCTTTCCATCCTTCAACATTCATATCCACTGATTCTCTCAATAAATGCGTTTCCTCTCTTGTCATGATATATCCGATATCCGATTGGTAGCTCCTAAGATTAGCGACTTTAAACAAACAAATTTTGCCTCTGTATAACATTACTAAACATGAAAAAATAACAAATAAAGAGATAAAACCTGAATGTGAAAAACAACAGTTCACTCAGACGTACGTGCGAAGGAATTAACATGGCGAAGAAAGAAAAAAATATATATTTATGAAACAAATTAAATAGTACAGTCGTCTCCTATGGACAGTCCAACATATTGACAGGTAATCGAATGTGACACCCCTAAAGATGTACAGTTACGTCGAAGCACAAGCGTGACAGCGTGAACTGTGCGCACAATGCATTCGTTTTACCTTTATTACGAGAACGTTATATCGACGTTAAGCACAAACATCAAATATATACGATAACAAAAAAGTAACTAAGCAAAATCTGTGCATACAATATTTCTTAAAAAAAAGATAAATGTGGTGTGTACTTTTCAATTGATATATGTGTCGATTTGTTTTTTTATTTTGATCTATAAATTGTTAATACCAATATTAAAAAAAATAGAAGTTTGAATAAAATATGAATGTGTGAATAAGGGATTTGTAAATTAAAAAAAGTAATACAAAACAGTATTAATTGTTATATTGTTGACTTTAATCCGATATAAAGAATTTATCATAAATACTTTGTCGAAAACCTTTTAATATTTACTGGCAACCCTAACGACAATAGCGGCTCGGCCGAGTAGCGGATGATTAAAAAAGTTATTTCGCGTATACGTTGTAATACTTTTACAGTGTTGCTTGGTATAAAATGTTAATATAACTTCCACAGTATGAAGTTATGAGATAGTAAAGTCAAGGCCGCGGACGTACGTAACGGCGCGTCGCGCGTCGCATCGCAAACCCGCTAGCTTACGTCACGCGGCAAGAAAGCATTCGCCAGCCTTCGTTCGTCCCACAGACACGAGAAACCAGCTTGTTCAATATACGTTATTTAGTGTTATGGCCACATTCTCACCTGGTGTTAAGTGACGATGTGAGCCAAGATAGGTAGGCACACTCAGCCTAGTTGAGAATCTGCTGGAACACACTAATAGGTATTTGCTCAATAGTATTACGAAACTAACTTTTGAAGCGATGATAGCTCAGTGGTAATGTGCACGACTTCGCGTCAAGGGACGTGGGTTCGAATCCAAGCACCTACAATGAGCTTGAGCTTTCGGTGAAGGAAAACATCGTGAGGAAACCATAGCATGGTGGTAGGGCTTTTTCTAATGCCCGCCTGGGTAGCTACCACCCTCAAGTTGTAAACCTGCCGCCAAATACCAACAGGTGTGTTCCGGCAGCAGCACTTGAGAGCCAGTTCCTCCACAGGTATAGCGTGTCTACCAACTTGGGCCGTATCGTCACTTAAGATCAGGTGAGATTATGGCCATAACGCTAAACCTTAAGTATAAAAAAAAAAAAAAAACTAACTTTGATGAATGCGTTACAACTTTTATCGTAACTTGATTTTCACAAATAATCACTAATAATGTCAACGATTTTCCGGGGCAAAAAGAAAACATCATTTTACATCACTTTGCAGAAACCTAACTTTAAAGTACAGTGCAGGAGCTGTCTTTTATAACTTGTGGTTACATAATGCAAACGGCAAGACATAAGTGCCTCAGCTTTTGTTATTAGTGACCGTTTTGACCTCTTTGACCGCGTAGTAGGTAATGTTACATAACCCATATCATTAGCTACCTACTTTCATATGTACTGACGAATACAAAGATTCGACCATTTATCTTAGAAGGTAAATAATTGGTACGCATACGTTCTCCTTGGTGTAACACATTATTTCGTTTTTAGTGTTTGACATATATTCAGGTGAGATTATGGCCATAGCACTAACCCTTAACTATAAAAATATATATATATAGGAATGAGGTCTGCTAGACGAGACCAGTTTAAAAAAGACACCTAAGTTATCTAAACCTCTGTATATATATGTCGGTACGTTAGATTTTAACCTTTCGAGGATGTCCAGTTACCTAAACTTGCAGGTTTAAAAATACTGTAACTAAATCAGTTAAACGTTTTTTTTTTAATTACTATTAAGGGTGCATTTTGAAATCGTTGTTGAGGTCATTTTTATTTTTATTTTATCTGTCTGTCTGTCTGTTAAATGAGCATCGCTTAACACGGGGATCTATTAATATTACGGGCTAACATTTGCTTGCGACTTCGCCCGCGTCGACATCAAAATGAAGAACCAAACATAACTAGCTTTTACCTGCGGCTCCGATCGCGATTATATTGATTTTCTCAACATATTATGATCATCGATTGAGATAGAAATAATTTTTCTGTCTAATTATTTAAGGGTGTCGGTAAACACAAGTAGATAACTAATGAACTTACCCAAAATTGTAAGCAATATTTGTAATTGTATACTGTGTGAGGCTATTCGGATGACGACATAACAAGTTTCATACTAAGTTTACCCCTCTCTTTACCCCACTACCTATAAGATTTTTGCGAGAAAGGGAAACTTATCATCCTCTCCATGAAGGGTATGATGATAGGATATACTATATATATATAAGGATAGGAGATACTAACCCTGGAGAGGTCAGGACAATGTAATCGTGTCAACTAGTTATATCCATATTATATACGAAGGAAAACAACTGTTTTTGTAATAAACACACAAATAGATCTCATAAGTACAGGGTTAATGGAGATTTCGTGTTGTTAGAAGTGACCTTGAGACCTAAAAGAATTAATGGACTCAGTAGTTTTTATTGTAACCGTGTGTTTTTGTTTATCCTCGCCGTTTTAACGTATTCCTAATTACGTGGTTTTTTAAGTTATATATATATATATACCTACTTTTTTCATATTATTAAAGCCATTATATTTTGAAGCGATGATAGTTCAGTGGTAGTGTGTACGACGTTGCGTCAAGGGCCGTGAGTTCGACTCCACCTACAATGAGTTGCGCTTTCGGTGAAGGAAAACATCGTGAGGAAACTATAGCATGGTGGTAGGGCTGTTTCTAATGGTCGTCTGGATAGGAACCGCCCTTTGAGAGCCAGTTCCTCCGATAAAGGTCGGCAACGCACCTGTGATTCCCCTGGTATTGTGGCCGTATATGAGCGATGGTGATCACTTACCATCAGGTAACACCCTTGCTTGTTTGCCCCCTATTCTATTAAAAAAAGGGTGTTAACGCACAACCAACAGAACAAATTTCCAGCAGTTCTGGAATATTTTTATCTATTTCTACAAAGTACAAAGTTTATGAGGAAACGTCACCATTGAAATGACAAAGCGTATCCTGGAGTAACATTTAATCTTTATTCCATCAAAATCGGTTAACTTTATCAAAAGTTATTGTAATTTTAACAACGGTGCGAGATTAAAACACTGTAATTATCTGCGAACAAAGTCGCAGGCACTGCTAGTATGAAATAATACAACAAATATTTGAAACCGCAATTAAAAACCAGTTTAGTGATGTGAAATGCAGGTCCCCAATAAACACAAAGATAACTTCACATACTGATTTTTTATAGACCCAAGTGACCAAGTTGCAACCTTCTGTGTCAGTCAAAGTTCATATCATCGTAATACATGCAACAATTTAAACTCTTACGTTATCTCATTGTACATTATACATTACTCATCTTCAATAAACATGTTGTAAAGAAGCTCCTAGAAAATATTCGATGGTATACCGTATACTAGGTTACAATACGCAGTCGCTTGAGTAACACAGTAAAAACTTTTACTTTCGCTATAATGGCGGTGCATGTTCTTATGTCATACAAACATCGTTTCAACTCAATATCATTAATATAAACGACTTCTTTATACGTATTACAGAGATTATTTTACATAATTTTAATTGTTTAATGAGTAATTAACAATTAGAATTTACTACATATTTCGTTGTGTAGTTTGTTTGAAATTTTTATATTGTCTATCTGGCTCTTGAGGTAGTTTGATCTCGTCTCTGTTGCAATGCAGGAAATAAATTTTATTCGATAGTAATTATTTTAATTTAACATAATAAAATCTACAAGACAAATACTAGTTTGTATTTTCTATTGATACTGAAGTTGTTCGACACGACTACTGTAAATTCAGATCGTGTGAATTTTAAATAACAATATTAGTGAAAGAGCATTATATTATATTATAAAAATAGATTTTAACTCGCAAATGCTACTGACGAAACACACCTATAATTTCTTGGCAAAAGATCTTCAACGATACAGCAATTGGAAAGCTAGTAAAGCGATGAAAGCTCATGGGACGTGAGTTCGAATCCAATCTACTATAATTAGCTTGAGCTTTAGGTGAAGAAAAAAAATCGTGACGAAACCATTGCTGGGGCTTTTTCTAATGCCCGGCTGGCTAACTACCACCCTCAAGTTGAAAATCTACTGCTAAATATCAATAGGTGTGTTCCGGAAGTTGCAGTTGAGAGCCAGTTCCTCCAATAATGACCAACAACGCACCTGCGGTACCCATGGGTGGCGATGATCAATTCCCAGCTTGTGACACGTTAGCTCGTTAGCCCCATGTTCCATAAAAATGAACAAACAGACAAAATAATAAAAGGCAACATGATAGATTTCTCCATCTGTTGTCATAACATCAAAACTTCAACATTATATGTAATTAGTATCCATTGGAAAGTGTCATAACGGATGATCGACGTGTGCGTGCCTCCACTTAAGACTTAAGAGATAGTTTCCTATCTCCAGGGAATATAAGAACGCTAATTATCCGCTTTTGTCGGCGAACAATGCGCGTACGATTGTGAAAAGTTGTCAGGAGAGAGTCGCATGACAGTTTTTATCGGATATATTTCTTTTGTAAGGCAAAGCCTCCGACAGTAATCACGTTGCAATCTGAAAACAACGATGAACTACGAGATATAAACAATCAATAAGGGTTCTCTGCCAGCCTCTTAGTAGCTGGACGTATACTGGCTTATATCGAAAAGTGATAAGCCAATACTGAGATCGTGTGATGAGTCAATCATATTTTATGTTGGTCGCTACCCATTAAAGTGGTGATCCCGGAAAGAGTCATCCCTAAATATGCCTCTACGTCGGGTGATACGTCTCTTTCATTAACGTGGGTAAAATACACTAACTAACCACCTTCCCGCGTCTGTCAAGGCACATTATTATAGCGGTATGTGTAACTAACCTACTAACAATACCCAATAAAATTTCGCCTGGTGACTACACATTTGCCCTAAATTGATAGAAACCGACTCGCTTATTCCCTATTTAGCAAGATCAAAGCAATAACAAAAGCTGATTACAAACGTATTATTTTTATATATATATTTCTAGACAAATACTTAGAGGTTTTGCATGCAGATAGGGCTTTGCAAGCTACCGTCCCTCAAGATGACAATTTGCCGCCAGATACCTATAGATTTGGTCGAGCAGTTGCATCTAAGAGATGATCCCTGTACCAGGCTTAGCATGTCCACCATGTTCAGCTACAATGTCACTTAACAACAGGTGAGATTGTGAACATAACAGTAAACCTACAAAGTTTAAAAAAAAACTAAATTAATCGCGAGAACCCTTTGGCATGCAGTCAAGAGGTAAAAATGCAGATGCATATTGAACTGCTGAGTTCAGATGAACTATAACGAATTTTTTTTTTCGAACTGTCATGCTCTGTTAGCCTTAAGGGCTTTGGCAGCTTCCCCGAACTTTTTAGGACGAGTGCTGCTGCCGGAAAGTGAACAAGGAATCGCGAGTCTAACTAACCAACAGGTCCTAACTTACTAATTCAGTGATCTTAACACGACCTTATCGGACAAGCTGCGTAAGGGCCGCGGAGGTAGCCCTTACAGAACCGTGTACTTAACGTATGGGTGTGTATGGATGGTGTGCGGTGTGATGATGTACACTCAGTGATGTGATGAGCAGAGTCACTCAAGGACTCCTATCCGGAAGATCGAACCTAGGCTCAAATATATCAAATATCTATATGTATCATCTATACGAACTCACCTTGTACTGAAATGCTTATACATTTAAATAATTGATCAGTAGCTTCTTCTTTCTTCTTCTTTTCTATTCTTGTCCACTCAGACCTCTTCATAGACTATTACTGTCATTTTCAAGTGATAAGATTTGGACAATTTGGACATATGAAACTATTTCCAGCAAAATGGCGACTCTCTTGTTAAAGCTCTCTATGTTCCGAATAATTACTTACAACTCACTTCACATATCCTCTTCAACTACACTATATCACGTAAAATATCGACTATATTACACAACACAGGGCTAAATAATTAAGTATATGATAAAACATAAAAATCACAGCCCGACAGATCAAGATCCGGCCAAAAATTCCTCTCGTACGCGATCAGCATATTATTTTGTACGACTATTCAAACAATACCGCACTCATATAGATATATATTTGTGTTTCTAGCACGGGTACTATTGACTCCCTCGTTCCAGTTCTCACAGCATGAAGTTACAATTAATGAATGTACATACATTTATTATAAACCTTATAGATGTCAATACAGCCCTAGTTCGTGTGTGATGCAGCTATTTCCTTTATACTGAACACATTGTCACACCTGAATTATGTTTTTTTTTTATAGTTAAGGTTGAGCGTTATGGCCACAATCTCACCTGATCTTTTGTGACGATGTGGCTTAAGTGTAACTGCCGGAACACACCTATAGGTATTTGGCGACAGATTTTCAACTTGAGGGTGGTAGCTAGGCAGGCGGGCATTGGAAAGTGCCCTTTCACCGTGCTATAGTTTTACAACGATGTTTTCCTTCACCGAAAGCTCAAGCTGATTGTAGGTGAAGTCGATTCGTACACATTACCAACTGAGCTATCATCACTTCAAAATATCATTGCATCAAAATATATTATTAATTGTTTATCTAATGATTTCTTATGTTTACGCGAATATTATTCATCGAAATGAAACTAATTTAAACGGATTTTATCGCGGTTATTTATTAATTTTGGTCCCGACGTTTCGAAAGTTTTTGGCCTTTAAAATCAGCCGTGATTTTTTCCGTTGATATGTATCACAATCAGTGAAAATGTCAGAATGTTTCTAGATTTTTTATTATTTTTTGAGGCATGGGAAATGTCGATAAAAAGTAAAGGTATGTATCGAATAGTTACCTAAAACCGATTAACAATTGACGTTTTTAACTTTTGATTACGTCAGATTCTTCTGCAATCATCTGACTTCAACTCTCTTCGATAAATTCTTTTCTTGTATACTTTTACGTAAAAGATTCAGTCTTAACTACTGTTACCTAATATTTTGGTTAAACAGAGAGGATTCCTGTTATTCCATAACGTGGAAAAGTTGTATCAAAATAGCTGAAAATTTTTGACGAATTTTAATATATACTTTGGTATGCTATATCGTCACTATCAAATATTTTCGTTAACATATAATAAAAGAGTGCCAACAATTATTATGTCAATAATCGGTGAGGACACGACATACACAGCCAAGATGACTTAGATCTAGTCCTTGTAATTCTCTTTATTTCTTAATGGTCATAATCTCACTTGATCTAAAGTTACGGTTCAAGTTGGTAGACACGCTAAACCTGTGGAGGGATTGGCTCTCAAGTACAACTGCTGGAACACACCTGTTAACATTTGGCGGTCGATTTTCAACTTGAACATGGGTGGTGACTAGCCAGGCGGGCATCAGAACAAGCATTTTTAAGTATTCTCTCTAATTCTTAAAAGGATATCTAATTTTCATTACATTTATAATATAATCTCAGTTCCAGGCGGTCTTAGTACTTATTTCTGTTGGTAATGTAAAAAATATAATAATAGATTCCGACCGCGTGTCAACGAGCGCGAGATCAAAGAACGCAATACACCGATCTGATGTTGAATGAGGTTACATAACACGGACGCGACGTCACGTTGTTCCGTTTTCATAACATTGCATTTCGATAACGCTATTCATAATAGTGTTATTAACATTGTGCATCACTAGCTTATGTCAATTTAGTATATTTTACACGACCTCTGTTATATCATAACACTTATATGTCGAATATCGATAATCTCAATCAAATCTGTTAATATTTATTTGCGTTATCAAATCAATCCAATAATAAAGGATAAAACTTGAAATTTAATGATTAAAAATTAAACACAATTCTGACTGACAGAGTGTATTTATTATTATCTATGAATTCATATTTTTATTGATTATATCTTTCAAACAATATTTGATTTTCTCAGATTTTTCTCAATAAAATATGCAAATTATCAAATAGCATAACGTAATTATGAACCTTACAATGGATATAAAATATTTATTCCATTAATGTCCTAAGAAAACACCTCATATAAATGTCAAAATGCTACCAATGGTTCAGACAAACTCAGTCACCTAGAAGGAACTTGATAGAGTTTACCTTTTTCACGTAGCTGAACAATGTTAACAGATAATAAATTGCGTGAAATGAGCCTTGAATTTATTGACCGGCAAATCGGTAATATGCGCAGCGAAATTATAAAACATAACCTAAAAAACTTTTCTTACTCTTACTAAGTCTGAAACATGGTTAATAAGTTTGTTTATTTCAAGTATTTAGTATTAAAATATCGTAACAACCGAAAAACAACGTCTCAATAAACAAACGCATTTTTTCTAAATACGTGATATGAATAGATTTATATGAACGCTAAAGTAATTTATATTCGTCTGTAAGAATTATTTTTTTACAATTTGCTAGCAATATTCAAGACGCTATCAAGTTTATATAAATTTGCATATCTATTTTTGTTCTATTTACCTGTTAGAAGAAAAAGGCAACGGTATCGAGACTATGCAGCCAGGTTAGACGTTATTTCAGAATAAACAGGTCAGCGCTTTAACAAGATACTGACTATATTAAAACTATCTAGGTAGTTTTTATAATTTACTTCACTTATGCGCAATAGCCAAACTAAAACAAGTAAAATATCACCGATATTACATAAGAAAAGCCAAATAACTATGTATTATCGAAATGAAACTAATTTAAAGGGATTTTATCGCGGTTATTTATTCATTTTGATCCCGACGCTTAGAAAGCTTTTCAGCCTTCGTGGTCACGAAGTTCACCCCGGCCAACGTGCGGATCAAAATTAATAGACAACCGCGATAAAATCCGTTTAACTAATTTAAACGGATTTTTATTTTATATATCTTTTTATTTTGATGAGTAATATTCGCGTAAACATAAGAAATCATTAACTAAGTATTAGAATTGTAATAAAAGTTACAATACGAGATACCGCAAAAATAATTTACATATATGTTTCCCACCGTATCGACCATTTTTCGGTGCTGCAACACTGTTCGTCTTAGTATTATCACTATACATTATACATATCCGGCAATATTTCCGCAGCGACTTTTCCCTTTCGACAAATAACATTTGCCAGCGGTTTTACTAATGTTTAAAGCGATTTTTTGTGGTAAACATCTATGCTGTTTAAAGTGAATGTCATTACTACATTATATTATGTTGAGAGTATGATTCGTCATAACTATAT
The DNA here is from genome assembly GCA_039707435.1 of Actias luna. Classification (NCBI taxonomy): domain Eukaryota; kingdom Metazoa; phylum Arthropoda; class Insecta; order Lepidoptera; family Saturniidae; genus Actias; species Actias luna. The sequence continues at coordinate 17,031,049 of JAZHAC010000022.1, read as the reverse complement.
AGTGTAAAAGGCCAAAACTATCTCTACATATAGAAAGTGTCTATAAAATATAATAGGTACACTAAGATTACGTTACTGTAGTTTAAGTTCTACACTTCAAAAGAAACCGGCACGTATTGAACCCATATTATTGATATATATATATATATATATATATATATATATATATATATATATATATATACTCCAAATTTTTTTTTGATTTACTTTATTATGAATTATAAAATAAACTTCTTAACATATAACCCATAACAAAAAAAGTGTGTATGTCAGTTCCGATGCACGACTGGAGTTTACTCTTTAAGAACCAGCCGTCCTGAGTAAAATAGGCTATATAACATTTTTTAATTAAATAAATATTTATAAAAATATAATAAATATATATATATAAGTAAATATATATAAATCAGTTTCTGTTTCTCTTGGTCATCGCATCACACGTGAACGGACGGAACAATTTCGCTAATTCTCTTTTTGTTGTGTTAATTACTGTCAGGAGAAGGTTCTTATGAAAGAAAAAATAAAGGAAGTCGAGCGGAACATTAGAAAATTGAAGAAAAATTATGAAAACTTAACGACAATATTAATTTACATAACTATCAGTTGTCATAGAGCGTTATAATAATAAACACTAATTTTTTTTTATAATATTTTTTTTAACAATTATACCAAACCGAATGCAATATTCATAAATAAAACAGGAGAACGTCTGTTGGTTTAGCTGGTGATTAAATAAAATTGTATATATATTATCTATTTAATATTTTTTGTACATCTCGAAACATATAATCATACATTTCAAATGCCTTCCACAAATTTCAAACCTGTAGAAGCTATATGTTAAAAGATTTTTTTTTAATTATAACGCCCCCGCACTCCCCTTTGTGTTCAAAGTCTTATAAGTAGTGAACAGTACGATCACTGGAATTGAAAAGTATAAAATGAAATTTGTAATTAGATTAAATGCTCAAGATAATTAAGAAAATATTTCAATATAATAAGATTAATATTACCATGTCAATAAAAGACCTTCGGAAATTAAGTATTTTTAATTAAAAATATGAAAATATAAAATAGTAAGTAAACCGACCGTGTGGTATGGTGGTGAATGTCAAGGTGACAATACGGTCGGTTTAAGGGCTTGGGCAGTCGGTTCACTGCTAGCCCATCACCGAAGTGTTCTGGTTTCGAATGCCAGATACGGCAATTATTCCTATAATCCACAAATAGTGTTTCAGAGTCTGAGTTTTAATTTATGTTCTTTGTTTATATGTTACTTTCGTTTGAAGTTTACGAAATTTTGGAAAAAGGCAGGTTTCATAATAAAACAAGCCAGATATTTCTTTGTTGCGTCATATATTTTTAACCTGTGATATTTCCTAAGTTACTCATTTAAATTGAATACAGTAAACTGAAAAATTGTTCTAAATTAAACCTTTCGAATGATTAACAAATTCATTTTATATATAAGTATTAAATCATCTTTGGCAATGAAGAGTTATTTTTAACAAAAGTATATATCATAAACATGGTTATTGTAAGTAAACCAAAAGAGAAAAATATATGCTTTAGCGGACTTATTTTTAGAACTTTTTAAGTGGAATTATTCTTCTATATATTATAATAATCTAATTTTAATAATAAAGCTAGCACGTTAAATACCTTTTCTCAAAGAATAATTTCTCCCCGTTTTTGTCACTTTTCTCAATACTGATTTGCTCCTATCCGTGACAGCGTGATGTTAAATAGCCTAAAGCCTGCCTCAATCATTACTCTATCAAATACAAAAGAAACTATTGAAATTTGATTGGTAGTTTTTAAGATAAGCGCGTTCAAACCGACAAACATATCCGTTTTATAATATTAGTATAGATTTGCATCGTTCCAGTGAAATATATAACATGAGTTATACTACATAGAGGTCTAAGTACGTTGAAATCGTTTCTTTAGGAATAAACTCCAAAAATGTAACGTTCCGATGAATAATATTCAAAACTATTCTTAGCTAATTACGACATAATTTCCTTTGGAAAAGCTAATATATTTTTTTTAATGCGTGCGGCGTAAGATTATCATTAAGTATACTTAGATCGTAGAAAGTTCTTTAACATATAAAGTGGTGGGACACGATCGGCTTACGGAACTATGTATTTCGTATCTGTAGTTTCACCTTGTCCCATTGATCTTGATGGCACGTGCTTCGTTTCGTTATCGGATCATTCCGACAGACTCTCAAACGGCTATTTGTGATATTTGAGGCGGGTCTTTCGAAATAGTTTAATTCCTTTGCCTTAAATTATGCTGCTAATTTGAAACGGTATTACAAGACACCAAATTTCATGTATGTTCCATAAATAAATTTTCAAAATTACTGTCTACACTTTTAAGCATATATTATAACAACGTAGCTATTATAGTATACTTGGCCACTCGGACAAACGAAGGAATTAATTCATACTGACAACTTTGAACAAATCATAGATATGGTAACTATACAATAGAACGCCATAGACAAATGTTATAAACGTGACATAGAGTTTTTAATTTAGATTTTAATTTGTCATTTATCGATTTCTATTTGACTCCGTCATAGATTTACGTTATTTGACTCTATTACGATCTTTGACAAAGGTCACTATGTCATGTAATGACTTTTATCTTCATTTTACCCTATATTGTGGAGTATGGGTAGCATTTGAGTTACTATAACTAATTACTCTTGAAAAGATTTGTTATTTGCTGCAAAAACTTCCTAAAGCTCCCATCTACTTAAAGCGTCATTTCTACACTTAAAAATCACGAGAACTTCTATATTCATATAAAATATATAAATTGCTTCCAAGTTATCAGTTTAAAATTATGTTTTCTTGTTAGATTGTTTTTAAATTATAGCATCTTCCAATGTTTTTTTTTTATACTTAAGGTATTAGCGTTATGGCCATAATGCTTACAACTTGACGCGAAGTCGTACGCGCTACCACTGAGCTATAATCGCTTCAAGTAGGCCATCTCACCGACGTCAAGCATGAAGGACATTATTATTAGAATTAAAATATTCATTGCTATGCAGATCACAGCACGGGGATGCCTTGTAAATAGGCTGTGCTAACCTTTCTCGGGAACACGATAACGAGTGCCGGATTAAACTTGTGTCTGAAGTCGGGGCTTTATCGAAGTAGGTCTCGGAATGAGGTAGACATAACTTAATCCAATTGAACCCTAAAAAGACACAAGTTTGCGCGTTAATCGCTAAAACGAATCCCTTTGTCGCGTCTCTTCGGTTCGAAGGCGCTTCCTTGGGTACTTCGCCTAGTATCGGAATTCTTGGTGTTGACATTTCGAGTGTCAGTATAGAGTACTCTCTATCTATCTAATAATATCGAAGCGATGATAGCTCAGTGGTAGTGTGTACGACTTCGCGTCAAGGGACGTGAGTTCTAATCCAAGCACTTACAATGAGCTTGAGCTTTCGGTGAAGGAAAACATCGTGAGGAAACCATAGCATGGTGGTAGGGCTTTTTCAAATGCCCGCCTGGCTAGCTACCACCCTCAAGTTGTAAACCTGCCACCAAATACCAATAGGTGTGTTTCGGCAGCTGCACTTGAGAGCCAGTTTCTCCACAGATTTAGCGTGTCTACCAACTTGGGCCGTATCTTCACTTAAGATCAGGTGAGATTATGGCCATAACACTAAACCTTAAGTATAAAAAAAAAAAATCTAATAATGATTACTTGACTTTAACTGTAATCATGATGAATAGGAATCATTCCGATTAATTGATGGATGTGCCGAATAAAATTTTGGGGTTCAATGTATGCGACAGCCTGGTTTGCTGGGGTGACATCTCCACAAAATGAAAGTACGGGGGTATGAGTTAATATTGTGTTGTTATTGTTTGCTACATTCCATGTACATATATGTATGTTAACACCTATTAATTCAGTAAGAGGTACACAATCTTTTAATGGCTCGGTCAAGCAAAATTTCACCATGGACATTTTACGACAGGCGGATTCTAAATTCGGTCGTCTTTTTAAATGTTACTTATTAAACGGACGGTACACAAAATAGCGGCGGCGATCGAGGCGCCACAAAAACATACCGTGGTGTTCATTTAAGAATGTGGAAATTCGATGGAAATTATCTAGAATTCGGTATTTAAGGATGTCGACAGAGCGTCGGATGATGAACGCCGGCCGCAGCGTCGCCTTGGCTCGCGGGGAAAATCTAAAACATTACGCAAGGCCATAGACACTTACGCAAAAACTGTGGAGACACGCACGCCTCAGTAATTGTTTTACTGTTAGACGCATTAGCCCGAATTGCGGGTAAGACGTTTATATCTTCATGCCTATAACCGATGGGTGTGTTACCTTCAAACAGAACCTTTCCATGTTAATAGAGTCAATATAGTTATTTTTAAACATTATTAACATAGTAGCTTAGTTCACAAGCCCAGCAAACTTCGTACAGCCTAACATTACGACGTCGTGGACAAAAAAAAACATATTTTTTTTATACTTAAAGTTAGCGTTATGGCCATAATCTCACCTGATCTTAAGTGATAATACGGGCCCAAGTTGGTAGACACGCTAAACCTGTGGAGGATCTGGCTCTCAAGTGCAGCAGCGGGAACACACCTAACAGTATTTGGCGGCAGTTTCACAACTTGAGGGTGGTAGCTACCCAGGAGGGCATTAGAAAAAGCCCTACCACCGTGCTATGGTTTCTTCACGATGTATTCCTTCACCGAAAGCTCAAGCTCATTGTAGGTGCTTGGATTCGAACTCACGTCCCTTGACGCGAACTCGTTCACTACAACTGAGCTATCATCGCTTCAAACATTGCCGTCCCTTAACCATATATACAGCAAACGAAGAGGCCTGAAGTTTTGTCTTTGTTGATAAAATTGACCATAACAACTTTTACAATCAAACGGCCGCCTCGGTGTCCCCGCGTTTTGGTGCCCCGGGCAAGTGCCCGATTTGCCCTTTCCTAGACCGTGCCCTGCTAAAACTTAATATATATCGTGTTAACTTTCAACTAAAGTCAATTTAGGATTAAATATATGTCATGAAATGAATGCTAAAAGTTCATTCTACTTTTCTGAACAAAGACAAATCCAACAAATCAGAGAGCATTCGAATGTTGTAAATAACCCGCCTTTTGTGATATAGACTGCCACAAACGTTGCCTTACTCTTGAATTTCGGACCGTCTAGCTTTTTTCTATCGAAAGTTGTATTGTTAACTACCGAATAAAGCAAATTGAATTGGAATCAGTCGATTTCGGTCCAGAAAGAGTAAACTTGGCTTTAAACTGTCATATAAGCTTTCTATTGTTTAATAAACTTTCTTTCTGTCTATTGCAACTGCAAACTCAGTAATAAAATTGACGTAGAATGTATTCACGCAGCTCTATTTCAAGCTCTTGTGTGTATTTGTTCTTCTAAATTTATGTTTGTTTTGTTTAGTCTTGAATTTATAGTTACCTGTTAAATGTGATCATCTGTGACGTGGTATGTGTGTCTGTGTTATTTGTTTGTCTGTTCGTTTATTTTGTATATATAACATATGACCGACTGAGTGTCCATTTACCATCATATGGGCTCCCATCGAAAATCAGCATTACAGTACTCCTGTACTACACATTTTGCTGAACGAATTGTACGACATATATATATATATATATATATATATTTTGTTTTTGTTTTAACTTTTTCAATGTGTCATTTTTTTCTGACTTATTTGGTTGTGTAATTTATTTTAATTGTATGGTTGTTCCAATAATAAAGTATTTCTTTCTTTCTAAAGAACTAAACTTACTATATACTACATTTTACCCTTTACCTTAGAGGACCCCTTTCCTTCTATGGGATGAAAAGTAGTGCATAAAGGGGACACATAAGGAAAAATTAAAATAATATTTAGTGTACAGAGTTACAGTTTTATTATATTTGACTTTGGTGTATTTGTTTAATTTCATGAATGTTTGTAAGGTTTGACCATAATCCCACATACGCTTATGGCCGAACGCACTTTTATATACTAATCCTGTAGATATGTAATAAACATAATTGCTAAATCAACCCCCATACATTTTTAAACAAGCGGAATTTTGATAGAAGCTAGTGGAGTGGACATAAAAAATGTTGCCAGTTCAGACAACAGTTTTTCCACCCAATATTTATAGCAGATAAGCATAGACGTATTTAAATGTGTTAAAGTGGGCTATTATATTCATATGTTTTATCTCTATTTCAGTTGGCAGTGTTACTGCTGGCAACATTATCATCGGCGACATTCGGCAAGCCCAAAAAACGCGATGGTAAGCTAATAAATTTACTTCCTTCGACAGTTAAAAAACCTCTACAGCCCTTTAAAGGTATCTAATGCTGTAGTACTTTGGAATATACTCAACAAGGAGCTTCCATACCCACAGCGTAATGGCAGGGAACTGGTCTGAAATAAAACTGTGTATGACCGTTTAAAGTGTAAGATATGAAAATAACCTCTTCTCTTACAATGATGAAATGTAACCATGAAATGATGGTCGAAATCTTTTCAAAATTGTAAAGGAATCCTTGTTTCCATTTTCTATTTTCCTGAATAAACCTCGCCAAAAACAACTAAAGAAAATAAATTAAAATCGGTTGTCTAACATATGAGGAAAAGGTATCGATTTTTTTTATCTTTAACTTTTTATTATATAGATATTTGATTGATGAATGCGTTGTTGGTTTGCGGGAATTCATCATTATGTATTAAGCCTATATTCTCTAAGCAGGCCAGCATGACAGCGACGACTGACAGTGAATTTTGGTACATTGTTAGTAGCCACTGATTCGCATTGTAAGCCAGGTAATTCCAGTAGGAGATACAAAGTAAAGCCAGGGCCGATGTTGCCAAATCTAACAACACTAGCGATGGGTATGTAAAAAAAAATTGTTTGTACAGTGCTTAGGAAATGATCTCGCTGACAAAATGTTTACGTAGAACAAATAAGACGCATGAACAGATTACGACAAGAGCATCAGTAAGTCAAGTGTGTCAGTAATTATTGTCTCACGTTAATTGTCGTGTGCAATACTATTTGAAATTGTATGATGGGTCTATGGAGAAATTTAGGAACGCAGATTAGCAATTTTTCGTTTACACTTGCATACTGTTCTGCCTTATATAACGTACTATCTGTTCTCCGACTTCGAGCGCGTAGAAATAAAATTTTGTTTAATTTTTTTTTTGTTTTTTTTTCTCGATACACCTTTGCTCCTGTTTATGGTAGTTTGGTGTCAAATAGCCAAAGGCTCTATCAATATTGCTCTATGAAATACAAAATAAGTTTTTGAAATCCGATTCGTAGTTTCTAAACTTTTATGACTAAATTATTATTAATTAATATATTTACTTAAAATTTTCCATCCAATTATACATTGATGTTTCCCCATCGAATGGTCATAGTCCTATCCCGATAAGTTTAGTAGTTTTGATGTTATTTAACGTCAAAAAAAAAAAACAGTAGTTTCCTTGTAGATATAAAAAAGAAAATCTAGCTAGCCTGGTAGACCTTGTTCTGCCCTTTCCAACCATCAAAAACTCAACCACGGCGAGATAAAAAGTGCCTTATCGCCTAAGTTGGCACAACTGTACGCGGTATGCAAAATTTCATTACAATCAGTTCGTAAGTTTAGGTGTTGATCGCGGACAATCACCGTGACACGGAGTTTTCATTTACACTAATACCTTTTTCTTCCTTTTCGAGTAGTCAATCACATCGACTACAGCGACATCTATCGCGTTACAATCACTTATCGAGATAAAAGTATCCTATCTTTCAAGTTGGATCAAATGGTACACAGTGTGTTAAATTTGATTCAAATCGGTTTGAAATCAGTTCGTTGTAGTTCATTATTTTCATTGTTCATTGTTGTGTTCAATTATTGTTATTATTAATCATTTTTTTAAATATATATGTATGTAAGAGTAACGGGGATACTCTCAGGAAATAATCCTTCTGGTTGACTCACGTTTTTACTCGTAAAATGATAACAAACTCCGAATAATCAATCTCGCTCGCGAGTCTTGCACGATATATCCTAGCCAGCTTTTTTTGGGACCTACTCTGTTAGCCTGAGGGGCTTTTACAGCTTCACCTGAACTAGGGGGGGTGAGTAAGGGGGGTGCTCGAGCCCGAGGGGTATCCTAGCCAGCGTTACATAACACCCTCTTTATAGTATAGTGAAGCGTTGCCGTCAAATAATGCGTAAACATCCGTCGAAGTAGTTTTAATAATTCGTTGATTTACTCTAATCGTAAGTCGTTGATGTACTCGTAATGCAGTAACATTCGTTGAAGTACTTTCAATGTATTTTCTGTGTATATAATATTTGCGCTATATATATATTATATATGTAAGTGTAAGTTACATTTCTGTCAACATTTTATTCCATACTTCATATATCCACTGTGGTCGTGTAACGTGTTAATTAATTGATACGTTATCTGTACTGAAACACGGCATCACCTAGTTCTGGTGGCAGCGTTTGTAATCTGTGTGAAATAATATTATTATAGTTATAGTAGAAAAAAATTATTGTAATTTGTATTGTTATGATTATTGTGCTCTTAAAAAAGCAAAAAGTAGTTTAGAAGTTCATCGCGGACAAACAACTTGACACGAAATATTTATATATGGACCGTTTATTTTGAAAGTGGTGTAAGTCCATTTTCTTTTGTTTCGAGAAAATTAAAGGTTACTATATTCGTTGATATTGCAATTTCATTTACCGACCGATTTTAAGTTGTACAAAACATGGGATTTTATTGAGAAATTAAACACGGACTAGTTATATATAAAAAAATTACATTAAATTAAGCATGAATTACGTGATAACTCATTTTTCTCAAAAATGGACCTACACCACTTTCAAAATAAACGGTCCATATAAAGATTATAAAGGAAAAATGTTCGTTTGCTTGAACGCGCTAAAAACTACCAGTCTGTTTTCGAACATACTTTTTATATTTGATAAATCAATCACTAAGAAAGACTTTAATCTATTTAACATCACACTGCCATCACGCAAAGCTGTATTGAGAAAACTTTCCTTTTTTTAATGTCCGCCTGACTAGCTAGCCCGTCAAGTTGAAAATCTGCCGCACAAATACGAATACATGTATTCCGGCAGTTGCACTTGAGAGCCAGTCTTTCCAAAAAGGCCGGCGACCCCTGGAATAGTGGGTGTCCAGGGGCGGCGGTGATCACTTACTCAGGTGATAGGACTGCTCCATTGCCCCTTACTCCATAAAAAAAGTCGCAAAAAGAGCTAGTATATATGCAAAGATATATATATATATATATTTTTTAATACTTAATGTTTAGCGTTAAGGCAATAATCTCACCTGATCTTAAGTGACGATACGGCCCAAGTTGGTAGACACGCTAAACTTGTGGAGAAACTGGCTCTCAAGTGCTGCTGACGGAACACACCTATTGGTATTTGGCGGCAGGTTTACAACTTGAGGGTGGTAGCTAGCCTGACGGGCATTTGAAAAAGCCCTACCACCATGCTATCGTTTCCTCACGATGTTTTCCTTCACCTAAAGCTCAAGCTCATTGTAGGTGCTTGGATTCGAACCCACGTCCCTTGACGCAAAGTCGTACACACTACCACTGAGCTATCATCGCTTCCCGTCCATATTTATTTACGTCAAATAAATAAATCAACGCAACTGTGGTTTTAGGTGTAAAATAATGGTTCTGTGTCAATATATTTCTTAACCATATACAGCGTGTTCCGAACTCTAATTTCGCGCCTATTGCCAATGCACTGTTCAAAGATAGTGACGTCACGGCGTACTAATATTAAAACAAATATTGACTACGTAACGTATATATAATTGACAACCTCACTTTTACTTCATATCGTCCGTCAACAGGGTCAAATGTAACTCAGCATAAAAATAATCACAAGATATGGTACTAAATCCCTCAAAATATTTACCGTTTGGTGACATTAATGTATATCCCTCAACTAGTACTATTAACTAATAATATAGATATTATATATAAATATTTAACTTTACAGTAAGCGACTTAACAGAAGACGTTATTATTTCATACAAAGCAAGCCAACTCTCGACTCTTGGCTCTCGTCAAAGATTACAAGCGCCTCTTGACCTCCCAGAAGCACATCATTGCAGAGCCAAGATCTACTTAAGTTGCTGTAGTATCTATGAATATCTAGGTTAATTTTGCGCTCTGATTTCTTGGTCAAGTTATAAATAACTTCTACGTAGTAATAGCATGGATTGGACATCACACACTAAATTAAAAAAAAAATGCAGTCATAAATCTAGTACCGTTTCGGGAAAAACTATTCTAGTAGAGAAGAACCGGCGAAACAAAATTCGATAAGAATTTTGATATGTTTCTAAGGTTTTGGATATTAACAATACTTAAGTCCAAAAAAGTTTGCAAATCATAGAGAAGCTTTAAATTAGATTTACTAATTGATAACACAAAATTAAGTAAACACAAGTGATTATTTATATATATCGTATTTATAATAAAGAGATGATTAATACATTGCGTGCCGGTAGATGCGCTGTGTCATAATTATATTCGCCAATTCACTTTTCTTTGTTAAATCTTTCTTGTTTCTGTTTGCAGCGCCGCTGAGCTCCTCCTACCTACCACCACCGCGTGGTGGGGGCCACGGAGGTGGCCACGGTGGCGGACATGGCGGCGGACATGGGGGCGGACATGGCGGCGGACACAGTAAACCCTCGTCATCATACGGAGCCCCTAAACCTTCAAGCAGCTACGGTCCGCCCAAATCGAGTTACGGCCCCCCGAAACCCTCATCCAGTTATGGCCCTCCGAAACCTTCATCTAGTTATGGTCCACCAAAACCATCATCAAGCTACGGGCCTCCGTCAACTTCATATGGTGCTCCCGCCCCGTCTCCAACTTATGGAGCACCTGCCCCATCTACCAGCTACGGTGCACCAGCACCATCTTCAAGTTATGGTGCTCCCGCTCCTTCTTCCAGCTATGGTGCACCTGCTCCATCTTCAAGCTACGGTGCACCTGCACCATCTTCAAGCTACGGTGCTCCCGCTCCTTCTTCAAGCTACGGTGCACCAGCTTCTCGCCCCTCGAGCTCTTATGGCGCACCAAAACCATCCACATCCTATGGCGCTCCAGCTGGACCCCCAGCCACAAGCTACGGTGTTCCTACAGGCCCTTCCACTACGTACAATGCACCTAAACCTTCTGCTCCTTCATCTTCTTACGGCACTCCATCTAGCTCATATGGAGCTCCTGCCCCATCCACCTCCTATGGCACTCCTGCGGCACCATCGTCATCCTATGGTACTCCATCGAGTTCTTACGGTACTCCAGCTGCGCCCTCCTCTTCCTATGGAACTCCATCATCAGGACATGGTAGCAGCGGCTTTAGTAGTAGTGGTTTCGGAGCAAGCGGCTTTGGCAGTGGAAGCAGCAGTTTCAGTTCTGGAAGCGGAGGTTTTGGCAGCAGTGCTCCTTCATCTAGCTACGGAGCACCTGCAGCTCCATCTACCTCTTACGGAACCCCATCCAGTAGCTATGGCGCGCCCAGTTCCGGTGGTTTCTCGGGTGGATCGGGACATTCATCAGGGGGGTCTGGTGGATTCTCTTCTGGAGGCTCGGGAGGGTACTCCGGCGGTAGTTCTGGAGGATATTCATCAGGTGGTGGGTCTGGAGGATACTCATCTGGCGGTGGATACTCATCGGGTGGGTCCGGTGGTTATTCGTCTGGTGGAGGATCCGGTGGATACTCATCTGGAGGCGGATATTCGTCGGGTGGATCCAGTGGACACTCGTCTGGAGGTGGATATTCGTCGGGTGGATCCAGCGGATACTCATCTGGCGGTGGATATTCATCGGGCGGGTCTGGTGGGTACTCATCCGGTGGCGGACATTCATCGGGCGGCTCCGGTGGATACTCATCCGGTGGCGGACATTCATCGGGCGGCTCCGGTGGATACTCATCTGGTGGTGGATATTCATCCGGCGGTTCCGGCGGATACTCGTCTGGTGGTGGCCATTCATCAGGAGGATCTGGAGGATATTCAGGCGGTCACGGATCCGGCGACAGTGTACCGGCCACTATCAGTCAGGGTTACGACTCGAACGGTGGATACGTTTACTAAAATTAACAATACTTAGCCATCACATATGTAGGTAGCTAACATAAATTGTTGTGTAATTTATGTTTGAAAGGAAATTTAAAAGGGAATAATTTCTATTCGCCGATTTCGAAAGGTGTCGTAAAGTGTAAAGTGGTAACCTGTCATGATGGTGATTTGTGCGCACTATTCTGTTGTAGCGTGATGCGTTTAAACTTCATTTACTAGCTTTCTAGTGCTTAATCGTGGATTTTTTAAACCAATAATAAGGACTATTAGATTAGATCTTAGATTCCTTTTACTGATGAAATCAGTGTCAATAATTGTAACATTAAAATATAACTTACAAGAACGATCTATTTTTTCCGTTAGTGTGGTCGCAGAACGCGGCACAATGGCCGCCATCGCGCTAGTGACACGACATAATCCATCACGACACGACACTCCACGATAACGTTACGCTAGCCATAATAAACGTGTGAATTCTTTGAAATGTCGTGTCGTGTCGTGTGAACCTTAACACATTACACACGACACGTCTCACTAAGACACGAAAAGTTCATAACTACGTAGATTTACCTCTAACAAGTTACCAAGCAAGTTGACTACAGTGAATTAAATATAAAATGATTTTCAATTTTCTTTGGCAATTATGAAAAATATTATTGATAAAGAATTTTGTGACGTTAGTAATAAGGTGCTATTTTGTCTAACATGACAGTACTGTAGTTTGATAACTATGAAATGTTACATTTATTATATATTTTAATAAATATCTAAGTACAAATATTATCAATAAAAAAACTGTTTATAATAATATGGGCCTTTAGACAATGTAACTCAAATAATACTCAACGGTATAATTATGAATTTTTAATTTAATTACCAACCTGAATATCTGTTCAGTATATAAATTATTCAATTCGCGTTTGGTTCTTTCTAAATAAATCTATGTTCTTTTATAAGTGTAACATATTTATAAGTACAACTGAAATAAGTATTATACAAATATTTAATTAATCAAAATAATGTACAAAAATGTAGTTTTAAGTACGAAGCGATATATTTTGTATAAATAAATACATTGTAAATAAAGTTTTGTATTTTTTTTTACTATCCCAAGATTGCCTGTGTACTTTCAATTGACATAGCTTATCGTACAGACTTGATCTTCGTTTACGTCATTTATTACTCGAACATTATTGAAAAATCATATCGAATTAGAATTAATATCACACCACAGACTGTGTAGTCATCGGTAGGTGTTTATTTCTTAGTTTATAATCTGTGAATTACAGCGGCAAATGAAAAAGTTGCTATGGCAAAATGTCACTTTGCAATATATCTAAAATCATACCGAGTTATTCCACCTTTAATACTCTATTATGAAGCCTTATAATACGTATAATAAAACTGTAACTTACTATAATTAGAAATGTATTTTGTTGTCGACATAAAGGGCAAAAATGATTTAAACCGATCTTCCTAAATCCTCCAAAAATATTTCTCGTGCGTTAAAGCCACTCCACTATGCTTTGCTTTACTGTCAGTCGATATTTCTGGTTACCAACTTAATCAACTATATGAACAAATATATGCAAATGTACATTTGCAGGATGACAAGAGACGGTATATGGACTGTACCGTGCTCGTCATCAGGTCTATTGAGATACTTTGCCATGCTTCAATAAAAAAGTGTAATACTGTCAACCATAGAAACGTAAAAGGTAAGTAAGGTGTTCAGGGTAAAGAAAATAAATCCGATAACATGCTATACATTTTATTGATATAGGAGCAACCACATAGTCCACAACGTTACACATTTAATTCACTTTTTTTTTTAATAATCAACAAGAACTAGGAGTAAGTTGACATCAGGTTTATCTACTAACTAACAGTGAGACGGTCTCTTCATAAGTTTATTCTGTATACAAGCTCTATTAAAACTAAATTGTGTAATTAGAAACGCAAACGATGTAAGAAAAAAATTTATATCATACTTATTTTTCATTACAAATAGTAAGCATTTATTGAACCACGTAGTCAAAATTAAGCACGCAACTAATTCTACACACAATGTTCTCAAAACCGTCGAACTATAGTCACTGTTATCAAGAACCGAGTTTTCCTTTTGTAAATATTTATAAATTGCCAAAAATTCACGAGACGGTTTTAAAATACAAAACATCCAACGATTTTAAATTACAATTTACATTCACATCATTTAAAAATGGCGGCTACTAAATTTTTCAGTTAGAAAACAGTTTAAAATATGTATTACAAGAACCGGGCATTCATTTATCTATCAAAGGGCAATAATTAGTCCTGAGTTCGGAGATTGCGCCTTTTAAGAAGAGGTTCTGTCACTGGGTAATCAAGGAATCTAATATTTTAACTAACCGATTCAAACAAAAATACATTCTAATTTAATGTATACAAGTTAATTGTGAATTATAAGAAAGCGAAAGTTAATAACCAGTACAAAAGGAAAGCACAAACTATAATTATTACCACAAGTTATCAAAAAATCGAACGCATACAAAAGCATTATGAAGAACCGTCGATAGAACAACAACAATATCTATCATATCTACACTTATAACATATTGATATGTATCAGTTTCACACTAATCACTATGATATGTATACTTACACAACACAGACATGATATGTATAGATTTCAATTGAAGTCTTGGCTTAGATAATATTATATGGATCCCTACATCACGACTGTATCGTCGAGCAACGTTTGACGCGTCCCAATTCCTTCTAAAATATATATCTTGATGATAGGTTTGTTTTGTGTTCGAGTTTCGATTCTCACAAAAACATTAGCGAATACTGTCATGTCTTAGATTTCTACAAAACATTGCGTAAGTAGTGTATTGAGGCTCACGAAATTTGAGGAAATTACAAAGAAAGCGACTGCATTATAAATAGATAGCCCACCCGACAGACTTTGTCGTGTCTTAACTATGAATATTGAAATAGAAATGGTATAATTAAAAATATATATAAATTATTCAAAAACATAGTATAATTACTATAGTAATGCTCTATGACAACTGACAGTTATGTAAAATAATGTTGGCGTTAAGTTGTTAGAAATTTTCGTAAATTTCGTAATGTTCCACTCATTTTCCTTAATTTTTCATTCGTAAGAACCTTCTCCCGACAGTAATTAACACAACAAAAAAAAGAGTAAACGAAATTGTTCCATCCGTTCACGCGTGATGCGATGACAAAGGGAAATAGAGATTCATGTTTATATTAAACAATAAAATATGCACTAATTTTAAGATGCAGGGCAAAATTGAATTAATAGTAAATTTGTATACACTATTCAAACAATTGACTGGAAAATATAAACCATTTGTAAAGCATAAATGCCCTTTAACTTTTAACAGTAACTAAAAGTTTGCTAACAAACTGTTCCATGTATGCTTAGTTATTTGCTTCTTCAATGCTTTAGTTCCTATAACCAATTTTCCGATTAACGAAATCTTATACTCAAACCATGTTAGTTACCAAACTATTTGAGAAAATACTTTAAAGTTGATGTCTGTACAAAGAATTATCATTTTATTTCTGAGTTCTCTTGTCCCAGATGACATGCGCCACCAACCATTATATTGATAATTCTGACAGTATGTTAGGCTTCCATGTGACAGGCATCGCTTAGTTTGGAGCCCTAAGCAAGACATAAACCGTGTAAATGCTTCTGGAAATCAAATATTTGTATTTGTTATTTGTATTTTTAGAACAGCCAAGCCTCAAGTGTAGTGATTACAATTTTGCATAGTTGTACTCACGGCAACCAGCGCTAACCGCACACCTTCAGAAGTCGCATATATATTCGGTGTGCGATCACAGGTTAAGCACCGACCTTTCTCCGATATAAATGAATACACACAATAGGTACCATTATTTAAAAACTAAATTACAGGCAAAAATAAATAGTCGCAAGGCGCTTTGGAGTATGTCAAAAGTTGCCCGACGAGTGTTAGTAACGCACGTGAAGTGCGTACAGTAAAATTCCTTATCAAAAACAATTCGAAAGCCAGTAAATACATTTTAAATCGTTATTAAAGATACGTTATATACATATATAATTCTTTATAATATTCTATATTACATCAAAAAGCTTAATATTTGGACATATGTAAGTACATCGATAAACTTTGATAAAAACATTTCAAACTCTTTAAGGGCGTTGTGTCGCGCTACAACACGAAACAGCTAAATTCAAAGACTTTATATATAGTCGATAAAGTTACCAGGTGTTTAAAGTTATTGAAAATATTTTAGCAACTAAATTCTCTATTATTATATATGTATCACTGTGTGATACATTACCTTTAGATATTCATATAAATTAATATAAATTATCTGATATCTTTATATCATAAAAAATATAAATCAAATGACAATCTTGAAATCGGGTTGCAAATTGAGTTTCAGACTGTTTAAATAAATGCTATCACGTTATATTTTTTCGATCTCGAGGGTAGGTATACTAAACCACAGCTTCACGATAGACCCATCAGGTAATAAACAAACAAGTTTGCTTATATTTATCTGTACTGTACCATGCAGAAATGAATTGGTGTCCCAGATCCTGCTTCCTAAGACATCGTTTCCTTTAGAAACCAATGAAGAGGAGTTTTACAAGATATTGACGCCTGTCATTTAAAATCATGTATATACCATTTAGTGCTGATAGACATATAGTATTATATTAAAAACACATTAAAATATAAACGCAAAACAAATGAATTACATCACTAACTTCATTCTCATTAAGATCAATCGTTATGAGGAATATTTTTAATAATAAATTGATGACAACTTCATCTCCCTCACTCAATTAAACATTTTTAGATGTAGGCTTATTGTAAAATGTCAGTCTAGTGAACAAATATCCCAGACGATTATAGTGACTAATGAATATTTCTATGATTCATAGTTCTGGTATAACTATTTGTGAGACTTTCTAAAGAGCAGAGTGTTGCGTTTTTCTGTTGGTTTTGCAAAATATCTTTCTTGGCAATTAAAGTTTTTATTGCACCAGCTATCGATTTTTTTAGGACCCCTATAATTGGAGATTAACACCTGGCAACAATATTTATTCTAAATTTAATAAAGATGACACGCGATACTTTTTAGCGGTTTCTATTTAGGAAATTAGTAAAACTTTAAACAAAATGGCACCAATTGTACCAACATTACATTTTTACATATTTTTAGCGTGTATTTAAATAATCAAAGATGATATATTCTATATCATACGCATTAATATTAACCACATGTTTGCATATCAACGATATCGTGCTCGAACAAAATAAAATATATAGATAAATTCTCATGAAAAATTCAACGTATATAAATATATATTATATATGTATGATATTCAGATATAAAATATATAAAGGTTGAACATTAATTTCACATATCTAATAAAATTATAATACTCTAGTAAAGCTTCTATAAATTAAAACAATCAAAATAGTTCTCTCAAAAATTATGGAATAAATAATTTCTTAAGGAATATTACCTAATATAATGATGCATCTAAATTAACTAAATCTAATGCTGTATTAACAAGTATTACGTATTATCTCTAATACATTACATAAATACAACAAAGTATAATTCGTATTAAAAATTATAAGTAATTTAACATCATTACTTGTGTTTTTTTTATATATATGCATATTCAAATGTTGCTAGGGCGCTAGATTTAATACCAAAAATTATTCTTATAAATTTATTTTAAATAGTGATAAAACCACTAAATATTCACACCGCAGTATGTATTTATATATTTGGTCAACTAACACAAGGAATCGTTTCTATAGCAACACGCGTTCGTGTCATCTATTAAGCACGTTACACAACAGCGTGCATTTTGTCTCTACATTAATTGACTCAAATAAGGAATCTCCATCAATATAAATAAATATATAATCACATGATATCATCCCTAAAGATAAATTCACATTTTTGATATGTATCAGTTGCAGTATAATTCAAAATACGTCCACTCCGCTACAGTTCATTATACCTAAATTTATATATTTACTATAAACACGATTCTATTGCTTTTAATGAATTCATTACTTACTATATCCATTATTATATAATTCTAACTAATGACCTATCGCAAACTGAAATAAGAAATCTTGGTTCAAAAGTAAAAAGCAAAGATTTCGAATCGATAATTGCGTTTCGTCTATATGAGTATGTAATTTTCACCAATATATGCAATAAGTTTTAACTTTCATAATCACAATATTTAATTAAACCGAATTAAGCCTGCCTGAAGTTAGACAGTTCCTACAAACCGTCTATAATAAAACAATACTTAGATAAGTCATCAAATGACTGTAATTATAACGATAGGCTTCAAAACTCCCAAATCTAGTGTATTGCTTGGTCAATCAAAACTTCTTATTTTCGAGAGCGTTAGGTAAGAAAATCAGCGCATATTTATTAGTGCTTCGTTAAAAAAGTACACAACATCCAGTAAGTACACAACAAAATACAAACTCTTCGGAAGATACTGACCAGGAATCAGTTTTGAGCGGATTATTATAAATATTAACGTTAGAAAATCTAAAAGTAATAAACCTGAATTCGATGCCACCATCGCAATTTCTATTTAAAGCATTGTAAATATATCTATTATTTGTGTATGATAAATATAAAGATTACGTAGAAAACAAAAAAAAACATTTCCCTTTGCCCTACTTCAGTGCGTTAGCGACAAAAACACTCTCGTCTAAGTAAACTATACATACTTATTGCTTTAGAATGTGGTCTGCTTTCCGAACGGTTGCACTGGAGGCGGCGCGTTGCTGTTCCCAAAAAGCGGTGTGGGACCATCGTTGGGATCGTCTAAGTCGTCATCGTCGGGCTCCAAAGCCGGATTGATCCTGCCAGACTTTTCATCGGGACCGACAAGGGTCGATGCCGCTCCGTACAACCTTCCCGGCACGCCGCCCAGCACAGACATCTGTTCTCCCGCCTCAGAGGGTTCATCGACTCGCCGAATATCTTCCGGTATATTGACCACGCAGTTGAAATAGTCCGATTCGGGGCTCAGGTAGCCGGAGTTGAAGAGGAACCTAAGAAAAATAGCTCTGTTATAGCGAAGACAACTTTTAGACAAAATACATTCATAATCAGGGCGTGCAAGAATTTTAATTCGCTGCATGTTAGTGTTGACTTGTTTGGTACAAGTGTCTCTTGTCTCAGAGTTTATGCAGAGATTACTTCAAGAGTCAATTCTCGTGCATCGTTGCTGGCTTTCTTTTGTATGTCTACATTAATTAAATTATATTTGTGAAAACATGTAACTGGCCTTATATTTTAGTGTTTTTTTTATACTCTATGTTAGCTGTATGTTTTCCAAACATTGTAAAATAAATAAACTAATATTATAACTAGGGTATACTGAATTTGTATTTCTACAAATAACGTAACGTAACCTAGTTACCTAACCTAACCTAACTAATATTATAAATGATAATTTGTGTTTGATCATTTGTTATGCTTTCACAATTTGACTATTCGACTAATTATCATGAAATGTTGCATACGCGTTATCAAGAATACAGAAAACAAAACAGGGTACTCTACCATTCAGAAAAAAAGTATTCTCTGAATTACCAGGCACGCCTATTTTTTTTATAAATTAACAATTTGTAGTATTGATTGTAGGAATGTTAGTTATCTCGATTACTGCCTAAGACATTCATATCCCTTAGCTGCCATCAACCCTTTGCCGGCCCAAAATAATAATAAAAATAATTTAAATTTACCCCTGGTGAGACTTAAAATTAGATCAAACAAAAAAAACAATAAAGGTATCACTACAATTGTAACGTTGACTTGAAAAAGATCAAAATGATCAAGATTTCATTTCGACCGAAACTTTAGACCCTTTTAGGACTTCTATTTACGCCATCAATGTCATTTCCAAAGGCGCTAACTAAGAACCATCACGGCTTCAAATTTTGTCAGGTGTTGAGTTTAGGCAAAGTGTTTGCTTCACAATCTACTCAAAAACTCTTTCATTTACATAGTTTGACGTTGTAATCATTTCACAGAGTCTGAATTAACAAAATATTATAACCTAAAATTACAACAACTAACGTCATCTCAATTTTGCAACTGTCGAAGCGATGATAGCTCAGTTGGCTGTATGTACGGACGCCGCGTCAAGGTATGTGAGTTCGAATCCACTGGCAATGAGCTTGAGCTTTCGGCGAATAAAAACATCGTGATGAAACCATTGCATGAGACCCGCCTGGCTAGCTACCAACCTCAAGTTGAAAACCTGCCGTCAAATACCAATATATATATATATATATATATATATATATCGTATATATATATATATATATATATATATATCGTATATATATATATATATATATATATCGTATATATATATATATATATATATATCGAGGTAATATGATGCCTCGAAAATGTCAAAAGCTTCAAGTATATCATCACTCCTCTCTCGCATGGTGTAAATATGTATATATAAAAGTTCCGTGTGACATTATTTGTCCGCGATGAACTCGTAAACTGCTGAACCGATTTTAATGAAATTTTACACACTGTCGTTTAGCCTAACTTGAGAGATAGGATACTTTTTATCTCGATAAGTGGTCATAACGCGGTAGTCGATGTGACTGATTACTCGCCAGGTCAACTAGTAATAGAAATATATATAGAATAATTATTAAAAGAATACTATTACACAAACGAACACTCTGCCCGAGGCTAGTTATACAATAAATGTATTCAACACTAAGAAATTAGTACACCCGTTTGTCACTTCCAGATTGAGTCTTACCATCGCATGAGGTAACGGCGATCGATCAAAATTTATATAAATTTGACGAAACGCGAGTTGAACCAAAAGTAATGTTCCAAAAAAGCAACTAATGATATTTAACTGTTTACATCAACTACACGTTCACATTTCACTGTTTATTTTAAAAAGAATGTATCCGTATGACGCATTTGCATTACCACATAATACAATTACTGGATATGCTCGCGGTTATAGAAAAAGGAACTCAGATACACCACTCGACTAATATAATAATATAACAGAACTCAAGCGCGACTGCCGGCACATACCTACAGGTGTTTGGTAGCAGATTTTCATCTTAATGGTGGTAGCTAGGCACTCTGGTAACACAATAGTTTAAAATATTGTTTTTTGTAATTGCGGACAAATGAGCAAGCGTGTCATCTGATGGTAAGTGATCACCGCCGCCCATGGACACCTACAACACCAGGGGAATCGCAGGTGCGTTGCCGGCCTTTATTTTGGAGGGACTGTCTCTCAAGTGCAACTGCCGGAACACGTCTATTGGTATTTGTCGGTAGATTTTCAACTTGAGGGTGGTAGCTGGAGGGAAATAAAAAAAACCTCTACCACCATGCTACGGTTTTGTCATAATGTTTTCCTTCACGGAAATCCTAAACTCATTGTAGGTTGGATTCGAACTCATATCCCATGACGTGGCGTTTCTACACGCTAAAACTAAGCTATCAACGCTTCAAAAAGTTGGGGTGGTTTTTAGTGGGTATTTTTTATTTTTTTTTATTTATTATTAATATATTTTCAATACTAAATATACATTTTAATACTTCTGCCAAACTGCATTACAGTTTATTGGCAGATGTAACCTCCGTTGTTAAGAAAATTTGTCTATAAATTGTCGAGTGCTTGGCAATACGGTCAGACGTATGGTCTGAGCCCGGGTAATGAATTTGAGTTTCCACGTTGCGATAAGGAAATCCATTTAGAAAAGGATTTTAAGGAACATGTTAATAAAAATAATAATTTCAAAGGTAACCTAAAAATTCATTAAAAGTAGTAGTAAAAAGTACTCTTGCCAGGTAGGTATTAGAGAAATGCTAAGGTTTTAACATTGCACGTGGATTCTAATTCACGTCCCTTCACGTGGCGTCCGTACACACTACCCGTTGCGCCATCATCGCTTAAACGACAAATACTCGATACAACAACCAATATTTTCTGAGCCCGAATTATTATTTCAGCGAAATGTACCAGCCGGTTTCCATTGTTTGTGACTTACTGTTACCACACACGCGGTCATAGCATAGTAATAATGTATCTTTTAGCAAATACAATAATTATATATATGCTAAATAAAAAATTATACATTACTACATGGTCTATGAATAATTTTGGTTGCCAAATGTTTATTTCTATATACATATAACAAAACTGCACATAACCAAATCAAACACGAACTATAAATATTATAAATTTGTAGGAAATAAAATGACATGGTGAAAATTAATCAGCTAATTGACTCTAAATATAGCTCATCTGTTTTTTTAATGCTATAAGAAGTTCAATTGATTGTTCTTTCGGAAATAACAAGTTCATTTCCGTTTAACTATTTCCAACTTAAAAGGTCCGTTTTTATTCGAGAATCTAATAAGACTTAAGTTCAATCTTTTTAATGTTTGCTAAACGCGGAAACGACTATATCACCATAGACTTCCGGGACAAAGCCTTGGTGATAAGTTTTGCTTGAAATATTGGCAGAGTCAAACTCGGTCATAGCGAGATGTGTACTAGAGGACTTGTCTGTAACCGCGTGGTTGGTTACCTTCACCATTATAAGTTTTTGCAAGCTGTGTTCACTTTTTTAAGTAACGCATCTTTCTATAATCTACTCTTTATTATGTGTTTGTTTTGATATCGATATGTTGTCTAGTTTGTGAACCAAATAAAAAAAAAATTAAGTACACATGCACTAGATGAATTATTTAAGTCTATTGTGAAGTGTTCGAATTGAAAGAAATTGTGATCGTTGTGCTTTATCTCTGGGGAACCCTGTAGTGTCAATAAATAATAATCATGGATGATGAAAATTACGATCACGTGATTTCACACGTTGCCACACCTGACGTAACAAATACAATCAGATTGCACTTTGTTATCAATAAAAACGTTAAATACATATATTTTTCTTTTGTGTTAACATGTGTGTCCATTTGTATGCGCATCTCTTTATAACTCCGAGACAGATTATGAGGAAAAAAAGAGTCATAGATAATTAACATTATATGTTAACATATAGAATGTATATTTATCTCAAACAATCACAGGGGTCCACTGGTTTAAGGGATAACTTAATTTTCGTTTGCACTGACTTTTATATTACCAAGGCCACTAGACACTTTCAGCCCAAAATTAAATAAATGTTTCTGTGATGACAGCACAGTCTGTATATATCCTTCCCCAACCGTATACCTACTTACTATATACCTCCTATAGTATCACTACTAATATTTAATTTTATAAATGTGAATGTAAGTTTGTTTGTTACGCTTTCACGCGCAAACTACTTAACCGATCATCATGAAACTTTGTACACATATTCTTAGAGATATTAGAAGTGACACAAGAAAATATTTATTCAAAAAAATATTTACGAAAGATGAACTTATTTAATAGCTTCAGTGCGAGTGAAGCCGCGGGTAAAAGCTAGTATTATATAATGTGAAAACTTTTATGCAAATTCATTAATGTAAAATCCACAATAAGGAAACTTAATCCACGTCAGTTTTGTTAAGTTTAAATTATACTGAGAACTTCATAATCTTCTAGAGCTTTCGTTGTTGAATATTTAATGAGACTCAGATTACAAATTATCCCGGGAAATTTAAATGAATATATAATTATGCTAACACTCCGCGCGTGGCGTCACTCGCGCGCACAATAGGATTTGTTTTTCGGATTTATATGTGTCATGGCCCGGGAGACATTACCCTGTTTTGTGTGGCTTATGTTTTGACCACAACGCAAATAAACTATTCTCTAGATAAATGAAAATACATGTGGCAATTTTCATGACGGTCATAAGGTTTCGAAATTTTACCGCTTGTTACGGGAAACACTTTTCTTGAAATAAAAATATTTCCTACATGTTAAACGACAGTGCTAATAATTTGATTAAATTCTGTCCAGTTGTTTCAAAAGCATAAAAATGCATCATAAATATGTACTCCATATAGAAATATGTATGAAAAATTACTTATTTCTTTTGACTACATATTTGCTCAATTAATATGCTATTCTCACTACACTGGTGGTTAGCTGAAAGAAAATGTCTTATGTCATTAAGCTCGCCAGTGTATATATTTAAATAGCAAAAAGTATTCAACCTTTTTTCTGTCTGTTTCGACAATAAAATACACCTGATTATAGTTTTCAAAAGCAATGTAATATTGACAAATCGTTTGTCTTGGTTCGAACATGTATGAGAAAAGAGGAAACACATGTGGTCAGAGAAGTAACGGATATGAATGCTGAAGGATAGAAAAGAAGAGGAGACCAGAGAAGAGATGGGTAGAGTGTGTGAGGGATGAGATGAAAGTTAAAGGAGAGAATGAAGAGATGGCTGATAGAGATCTGTGGAAGATGAAAACGTACTGCGCCGACCCCAAATGACTTCGGAACAGGACATGAAGATGTAATGTTTATAAATCTAGCTTGGAGAAAAAATCACTTAGAATTCCCTTCCTTTTTTTATATAAAGTTATAATAATAAAAATATACTCACACTGAGAGCCAAGATATGAAAGCCAGGGTGAAAAGCGACATGACCATAGCCATGGTCCGGAAGGGGAAGAGCTGCACCTCCTTCTCGGCGTCCCACCCCGGGTAGTGGATGAGGGCGGGCAGCCCCAGGAGTTTCTCTCCACCAGATAACCGCACCAGCAACGCGACGATGTAAGCCGCGAGGGATCCATACGTGTTGCAGTACTTCTTGAAGTGCACCACCATCAGGAGTTGAGGGAACAGGATCACGTAGACCAGATCGGAACACATCGACCTGGAATATCATTTCCTTTAGTATCCGGTAGTAACCATTTCCATTAGTATCCGGTAGTAACCATTTCCATTAGTATCCGGTAGTAACCATTTCCATTAGTATCCGGTAGTAACCATTTCCATTAGTATCCGGTAGTAACCATTTCCATTAGTAACCGGTAGTAAAGGCGTCGTCACAATGATTTTTACCCTTTAAGTGTATAAGTTTATTATGGACACAATCCTACCTGATGTTAAGTGACGCTGTGGCCCAAAACGACCCACACGTTAAGCTTAGTGGAGGTGCTGGCTCTCAAGTGCAACTGCCGGGATTCACCAATAGATATTTGATGGCAGATTATCAAATTGAGTGTGATAGCTAGCCAGGCGGGCATTAGAAAAAGCCCTTCCGTTAGATTAATTGTATCACAACACACGTCAAACTTAACCTTAGTATACAATACTTTATAAGATATTATAAATGTGACAGAATGATATATAGTTTAATTAATGTACTATGTTTGATGTATGTACGTAAAAAATATATAACTCGATCGAGTTTCCTGTCTGTGCATGTCAACGCTTGGGGTATTTTATTTTATTTTTATTTAATTGAAGATTAAATTTGCCGGATACTGATTTCAAGCATTATGTTTTTTTTTTTTTTTTTTTTTTTTTTTATACTTAAGGTTTAGCGTTATGGCCATAATCTCACCTGATCTTAAGTGACGATACGGCCCAAGTTGGTAGACACGCTAAACCTGTGGAGAAACTGGCTCTCAAGTGCTGCTGCCGGAACACACTTATTGGTATTTGGCGGCAGGTTCACAACTTGAGGGTGGTTGCTAGCCAGGCGGGCATTAGAAAAAGCCCTACCACCATGCTATGGTTTCCTCACGATGTTTTCCTTCACCGAAAGCTCAAGCTCATTGTAGGTGCTTGGGTTCGAACCCACGTCCCTTGACGCGAAGTCGTGCACACTACCACTGAGCTATCATCGCTAAAAACATAGACCGATAGTGTTTCTTGCCGGTTGTTCTCGACTGGGTTTTATCGAACCGGTGTTAGTTTTGACAGTCATCCGCCATTTCAGCGTCTAAATTGAATCAAATATTTCAATTTGATTTATTTCACGAGCATAGAATTCTTTTATCAGTGCCTATATTTATATGTCTGATACCTTGTACGTTTGACAGCTTACGGCATAAACGAATTGTTATCACTCCAGAGATTTTACGTGAATAAATTCGACATTTTGATGTCTCGTAACTTCTATTTCAAATGTTTTATTCATTCGAAACGTCTTATCGGGTTCCGGCGTGTTTCGTTCAGATGCGAATCTTTTAACTCGAAGTTTGCTTGGCATGTTGTAGTGTTCTTGAAGAGGGTAGGGATTAGCTTTGTTTCGCATCGTCTAGTTGTTATCTCGTCTAATCTCAGCTTCGTGTTTGCCCAGTATATTTACGCTTATAAAATGAAATAATAGATTTGATAATTTTTCCTTTGTTCTTTCATAGCTTCACTTTTTCGTATCAGAACAGCGACATACAAACTGACTCGAAAAAAAATGAGATATTAGTTTCTAAAACCAGATATTATGATATCGAACCTATATTTTACATGCGTTTATTAACAAGCAACGTATGGGTGAAGCAATACCATTGATATACCAATCCGAGAGGTGTATTAAGAGAACGGGCGTCCCGATATTGCGAAATGCTTCATAACAAATGTATCACGATTCTTGATACGTTTGACAATAAAATGCGTTCAGACGCAAATTGGATGGGTCGTTTGCGGTGGGTCTTAGCCATTTGGCGAACAAATATTCCAATTTACAAAACTTATGACACTAGCGAATCGCCCCTGCTTCGGCTGGTTTGCACTATTCTTTTTAATGCTATATAGCGTTACGGCCACAATCTCACTTAACGCTGGCGGGATGGCCCAAAATGGTAAACACGCTAAAGTTAAGTTTTTTTTTTTATAGTTAAGGTTTTGCGTTATGGCCATAATCTCACCTGATTATAAGTAACGATACGGCCCAAGTTAGTAGACACGCTAAACCTGTGAAGGAACTGGCTCTCAAGTGCAACTGCCGGAACACACCTATTGGTATTCGGCGGCAGGTTTTCAGTTTAGGTGTTCAGAGGTTTAGGTAACATACTACAGTGTCATCAGGACTGATCAGGATCCGAACTCACGTCTGTTAACACGAGACCCACACGCACAACCAACTGAGCCATCATCGCTACAATTGCTTCGTTACTTAAAAATATGCAATCAGAAATCCGAGAAGCAATTAAGTTTAATTGAATTAGATAATTAATTCGTAAATATAGAATTTCTAGAACGTATCTAAATTGAAATTTACAGAGGCTACGTACGGAGTGAATCCGTGAGTTGGTTTTAATTGGATATCGTGTTCTCTCCCACGGTTTGATTACTTACATGTCCTAAACAGTAAATTAAATTAGCGCAAACACAAAGCTCTGCTTTGTTTATTACTGTCAAAGAATATTTCGCAAACTCTTAAACGATTCTGACGAATTTTGTATTATTAATATTTAATATACAGCCTATATTTATATATACATATATATATATTTTATACATATAAAATACAGCCACAAAATTACTGTATTTCTGTTGATTTTTTAAGCGCTATTGTATTATTGTGGGTTATCAGAAATGGTATAAAGGAATTTCTAACTTAAATGTATGGCGGTAGGACTTTATCTCATGCCCTAACTATAAACAAAACACTATATATCGACATTTTTGAGTCGATGATAGCTGAGTGGTAGTGTGTAGGAATACCGCGTCATGGGACGTGAGTGCGAATCCAACCACCTACAATGAGCTTGAACTTTCGGAGAAGGAAAACATCGTGATGAAACCATAGCATGGTGGTAGGGCTTTTTCTGATGCCCGCCTGGCTAGCAACCAGCTTCAAGTTGAAAATCTGCCGCCAAATACCGATAGATGTGTTAAGGCAGTGGCATTTGCGAGCTAGTTCCTCCAAAGGTTTAACGTGTCTATCAACTCGGGCCGTATCGTCACTTAAGACCAGGTGAAATTATAGCCATAACGGTAAACCATAACTTAAAAAAAAAAACTAAATTGCGCGAGTTAATGTTTTTTTTTTATAGTTAGCGTAATGGCCATAATCTCATCTGATCTTAAGTGACGATACGGCCCAAGTTGGTAGACACGCTAAACCTGTGGAGGGACTGCTTTGCTATGGTTTCCTCAATGGGTATGAGCTCAAGCTCATTGTAGGTGGTTGGATTCGAACTCACGTCTCTTGACGCGAAGTCGTACACACTACCACTGCGCTATCATCGCTTCAAAACTGAAACTAAATATTTAGTTCCAACTACATTCATCGAGAGTTATTTCGCCGCGAATACATTGTTTGTTCACTATAAGGTATTCATATTACAGCTTTAGTGTAGTTATCAATAATAAAAAACGTGCATTTAGAAAAAAAAATTTACTAAAGTGAGTTTGCTTGTTACGCTTCCACGCATAAACTGTTGAATCGATTACGGTGAATTTTGGTATAGAGATAGATGGGACCCTGGAGACGTTTATGAGCTACTTTTGCTCAGGAAAAACTTATAGGGGTGTGGGATAAAAAACAGGTAAACTTTGTATCGAACTTTATATTTCGTCATCTGATTTGCTTCAAGCTTTGGAGACATTATTTTTAAATCATATTTGTTTTTCAAACTACAACACTTCAATATTTCAATACTTCCATATATTTCAATAACCTAACGTTAAATAAATAAACCAACCTATAAACTATAATAACTGTTAATAATAAATGTTCTTACAAAGAGCAGGGTCCGACCACTTTCAGTATGGATTGATTATATAGAGATGGAAAAACTCCATTTCTATCGGAAAGACAGCTATTAAACCAAACATTATATAAGTACTTTATAGTGTGTGTTATTACATTTTCGTTATTTCATCGTAAAACGGACACGAGGGGAAACGGCGGACTTACGTCGGGAAATAAACCATTAACTAAATGAAAAGTCAAAGGAAAATATAACCGACAACCCGGTAAATTGATTAATTGTTTTCCTTTTAAAGGCTATTGTACTCTGATAGAACCTCATCGAGAACGGCTTTCGAGTATTTAACATCATGCTACCACAAATAGAAGCAAAGCTGTATTGAAACGAATATGCAAAAACAGCCACAAATTATTTAGCGTATCTATTTGGGCCGTATCGTCACTTACGATCTGGTGAGATTGTGGTCACTACGCTAAACTCATAACAATAAAAATAGACTTTACTTCTATGCAAACAAAGTCGTGTATTACACAATTAGACATATGTTGATAATCACAACGATGATATGTTGGTTTGTAGCGTTTAGAAATAACCACTATACGCATATGAAGCTCTCGCAAAGCTCGCCGGTTAGTATGGAGCGATGATAGCTCAGTGGTAACGTGTAGAGACGGCGTGTCAGTGGACGGGAGTTCGAATCCCTGCAATGAGCTTGAGCTTTCGGTGAAGGGAAACATCTTGATGGAATATTAGCATGGTGGTCGGTCTTTTTAATGCCTGTCTGGCTGTGTCTGTAGGTGTGTTCCGGCTGTTATACTTGAGAACCCAAGCCTTTAAGACTTAGCGTGGCCACATCGTCACATAACATCAAGTGATATTGTGGGCATAACGCTAAACCTACAAGTTAATTATTATAACTTATAAATATAAGAGTGAATCAATAATGCAATTTACGTATTTATAAACCCAATTTCATAAAATTATTTATATTTTCACCAATTAAATATTATATTTATTTACACAATTTTATAGTAATGTCATTCTTTGTTTTCTTTTTCCATTTTTTAATTGTTCCATAGTGAACAAGCCAAGACCAGAAATCATACTGCCAAATCATATAAGTCATATTTTTTATCTTCTATCGATATACGTTTATTTATTACGTTATTACATTGTGTAATTGGACATGTCTATTTCTAGTATTTTATTTTATTGCAATTATTATTTATATTTATCTTTTTTTTTTACTTTACAATCTTTTTCTTATTAATATTAAAAAGTAGTGCTGGTCGTGACATCACGTTGTGCCATCTGAAAACCAGCGCTGCAACGCGTTATACGTTGTAGCATTTTAGCTGAGATGGGACCATTTACGGCGTTACACAACTGTTTAGTGGACGCCCTCTGCCTATTATATATACTAGGCTATTGTTGTTCTTGGTGTTCGCCCTAATTTTTTATTATTATTGTAGTAGTCATTATTATTATTGTGTGAGTTCCGTAATAAACGTATTTTCTTTCTTTCATTTAAAAGAGAGAGGTGTCTTATGCATACCCGGTTGGAACGGAGTTACTTTCGCTATATCCTTTTGTGTTACTATGAAGCAATCCTTAGTAACGATATTAATGCGAAAGTGAGTTTGTTTGTTTGTTACGTGTTCACGCCTAAACCGCTTAATGATGAATTTTGGCTAATTTTTTTTCGCGAAAACTTTATTGAAAGTGGAGTAAAGTAAGGGATAAACTTTTTATTGCGTCACTTGATTTTTTTTTAAGGAAGCGTGGACAAGCGAGCTCGCCGGTCACCTGATGGTAAGTGATCACTGCCGCCCAAGCACCCACAACATCAGGGGAATCGCTGGTGTGTTGCCAACCTTTATTGTAGGTATTGCCTCTCAAGTGCAGCTGCCAGAACATACCTATTGGTATTTGGCAGCAGATTTTCAACTTAAGGGTTTTAGCTAGTCAGGCGGGCATTAGAAAAAGCCCTACCACCATGCTTTGGTTTCCTCACGATGTTTCCTTTCACCGAAAGCTCAAGCTCATTGTAGGTGCTTGAATTCGAACTCATGTCCTATGACGCGACGTTCCTACACTACCACCGTTAACGCGAGCGAAGCCGCAAGAAATTCTAGTGATTAAACAAAATTATAGAAGTCGAAATATTTTTAATTATTCTCATAAATATCTCATTGAAAAAGTTTCAGTTTTCTAGGTGATCTAGAGTGCCGCACATATCACACCAAAAGGTTTTCTGTCGTATTGCATTCTTCAACTTTTTTCGGTGTAGCCCTTCAGTTGGCAAACAAATAAACACGATAACGCGTGATAAGGATCTCCGATGCTAATTAATAACCTATCACTCACCAAAGCCCGTATATCGATGGTATAGTCAAAGCCATGACTGTGGACAGCACGCCGACGATGAGGATCGAAGCCCGCATGACCCAAATGATCTCCATTTCCGAAGCGTTCTGCCTGAAGATCAGCTTGTACACGTTCCTGTTTGAAAGCCTAGCTCAGTTTATTGGTTCAGCGGTTTGGCTACAATCTTACCTGATGTTAAATAACGCCGTGGCCCAAGATGGTAGCTACGCCAAGCCTACAGGGGTACTGTCGGAATACACTTATAAGTTTTTGGCGGTAGATTTTCAACTTGAGGTTGGTAGCTAGCCAGACGGGCCTTTAAAAGCTCTACCAAGCTATAGTTTCATCACAATGTTTTCATCCACCGAAAGCTCAAATGAATTCACAGGATTCGAACTGACGTCTATTGACGCGACGTCCGTACACAATAGCAAGTGAGCTAGCATCGCTTCTTTACTCAATTATGTTAATGGAGTCTCTTTCGCAATTCGGAACATGTTATAAATAAACAATTAACTGACTTGTTCAATGTACTGACCTCGCAAACATCGAAGACGCACTGAGCACGCTCGAATCAGCTGAGGACATGACGGCAGCTGACACGGCCCCGAGCCCAAAGAACGACACGAAGTCGGGGGTAAGATGCTGGAGGACCAGAGGCAGTATCATTGACGTCTGATCCTCTCTCAGCTCCCCGTTCTCGGTCAATTCACCGTGATAGTCTGTTTCGTTCCAAGCTAATGGAAAACATATGTTTATGTTATGTGGATATATTAATTTCGTGACCTAAATATAACGTATACTTTTTATACTGAACGATTTCTAGAGGATAATGCCCAAGAATCAGATAGACGATGACTATATTGGATATTATTTTTAGTTGGTTTTGAACGTTAATAAAGTATGTGTTTGAAAAAAAAATGCTTTATTCTTACTGTTAGCTATTTCTTAATGTGTTATTTATAAAATAAAACTAATTTTAACGGATTTTATCGCGGTTATTTATTAAATTTTGATCCCGACGTTTCGAAAGCTTTTCAGCCTTCGTGGTCACGGGGCGGACTGAGGTGTAGGTTGTCCAGAAAAGTTTATGTTACTGTGTCTACCTTCAATTTAATTTTTATTATTGATGGTGTTCCGATCTACGCAGAAAGAGCTCACAGTGTCTTGAGGTCTGGCAATTGGTCTTTTGGTCACATTAAATCTTGACGTAAACTTACTCGTCCCATCGTGTGCAAAACCTCCTAAACTGTATGGGTTACCGAAAATACACAAGCCAAATGCTCCACTACGTCCCATCGTGAGTCAGATCGACACACCAACCTACAGATTGGCTCAGCACGTAGCAAAAGTGTTATCACCACTAAGAGGCAACACTAGAGCATCTGTGAAGGATTCATACCAATTTGTCAGTGATATTATACACCTACAATTAGCTGACAATGAAACCATGGTTAGTTTTGATGTCCAGTCTCTATTCACAAGCTTACCAGTACAAGACTGCATTGAAATTGTGTCTAAGAGGTTAGCAGATAATAACATGCCCATAGAGTATGCAGCATTACTCAAACATTGCCTCACATCTGGCTACATGTTGTGGAGGAATCAGTTTTATGTACAAGTGAATGGAGTAGCTATGGGCTCACCTGTATCTCCAGTAGTCGCCGATATTTTCATGGAGGACTTCGAGGAGACAGCCCTAAGCACTGCCCCCGTCACCCCCAGGTTTTACAAACGGTACGTAGATGATACTTTCACAATTTTACCATCTGACAAAGTAGCTGCATTTTTAGATCATCTTAACTCCATTAACAATAACATACAATTCACTGTGGAGTTAGAGCAAAAGAAATCTCTTCCTTTCTTAGATGTTTTAGTTATCCGTAATCCTGATCAGTCTTTAGGCCATACTGTGTACAGGAAAATGACCCATACAGATAAATACCTGAATGGTGAATCGCACCACCATCCGAAACAGTTAGCTACCGTGGGTAAATCTTTGTTTCAGAGAGCACAAGGAATCTGTGACGAGGAACATCTGGCTGCTGAGCTGCGACATGTCAAGCAAGTACTGCGTGATAACAAGCTCCAAATTCCACGCCGCCGTCACGGAAACCGAGTGAAACCAGCCACAGTAGAACGTGTACCTGTTGTGTTACCTTTTGTAAGAGGGGTCACAGACAAGATTGGCTATGTACTGAAGCGTGCTTCAATTAAAACTTACTTCAAGCCGCCCAAGAAGATTAGTCAATTTTTACCACCTGTCAAGTGTCATATACCTCTACAAGAACAGGGCGTATACAAAATAGAATGTGACTGTGGCCTCTCCTATATCGGACAAACTAAAAGAAATATAGGGACCCGCGTAAAAGAACATATAGCTGATGTTAAACACCGACGCTCTACGAAGTCTGCAGTTGCTGAACATTCAGAAGAAGGCTCCAAACATTATCTTCGATTCGACAAGCCACAAATCCTTGCAAAAGAACACCGATTCCTACCTAGGATGATTCGTGAGGCTATTGAAATTAAAAAACATCCAAATTTCAATAGAGAAGATGGTTGGAAGCTAGCACAAGCCTGGGATCCAATTATACATTTAATTAAATCGGAACCCAAAAGACCAATTGCCAGACCTCAAGACACTGTGAGCTCTTTCTGCGTAGATCGGAACACCATCAATAATAAAAATTAAATTGAAGGTAGACACAGTAACATAAACTTTTCTGGACAACCTACACCTCAGTCCGCCCCGTGACCACGAAGGCTGAAAAGCTTTCGAAACGTCGGGATCAAAATTTAATAAATAACCGCGATAAAATCCGTTTAAATTAGTTTTATTTCAATGAATAATATTCGCGTAAACCTAAGAAATCATTGTGTTATTTATAAATTGGATATCCACATTAATAAATAAAAAATAAAACATTTATTTTTAACCATCAGATCCATACTGTTAGTAACAATATAACTTATAGCCTATGTTAGTATACAAAGGAAATAAGGAAATAATTAATATTAAAAAGCGGAAATATTTGTTTGTTTGTTTCTTTGACGCACTATACTTAGTAACTAAAAGTCCAATTCCAAAGAAGGTGGACTTAAAACTACTTAACATCACGCTACCGCTGATAGGAGCTAGGCTGTATTGAAAAAGTTACAAGAACGGACAAAAACTTGTTAGATATATAATATATAGTTCCACGGAAACGAAGTTGCGTTCAGAACAAGTTTAATTATATGTTCACAACATGTACAGATGTAACTACACTCTAAATGCCTGGAATTAGCATATTAATAATAAATAATCTCATATACAGTAGAACCTCGGTAAGAAGACTTCCAAATCGCAAAAATTTTTTGTTCCCTTCTCTTCAAACACCAAAACCTCCATCCTCTATAAGTCGAAAATTCTATAACTCGAATTTTTTGCCGTCTCCTTGATGTTCGACTTATAGAGGTTCTACTGTATATCAAAATAAATGTATGCTCCATACGGCATCCGAATCGGCTGGATCGATTTCGAACAAAAATGTTTATTTCATCGTCTGTTAAGCGGGTAATCTAATGATACTTGATAGCAATCAGCTTACTGTTCTCGCGACATAGAAAATTTCACTACCACGCGAACAACTGGCGGGCATTTCCTAGGAATTATATAATTACAATTAATAGAGTGCAAACGTACCTGTGGCTTTAGCGATCGCTCCGATGAGTACTGGCGGTATGGCCATGAAGATACACCCGATGGCGGCCACGTAAGACAGCACTTGAGCTCGGCCCGCTGTCTTACTGCTCAGTACACGTTGAAAATACACCTGATTGATCAAACAATTCCGTATAATATACACAAAGATACTTTGAATGAATGAATGAATGAATTCTTTATTACACTTCCACAATATGCACACTGGTGAGCTTTATGCCATAAGGTATTTTCTGCCAGCTAACCAGCAGTAATGCAGTCAGAAATAATTACTACCATTGTAGGTAATGCAACTAAAATAATTGGTGAAATAGGAGCGTAATAATAAATATACTAACCTAATATAAATAACTCATGACGAATAGCATATTAAATAAACAAAATGTAGTCGAAATAAATAAACTTAGAAAGCGATGATAGCTCAGTGGTACGTGTGTACGACTTCGCGTTAAGGGAAGTGACTTCGAATCCAAGCACCTACAATGAGCTTGAGCTTTCGGTGAAGGAAAAAATCGTGAGGAAACAATAGCATGGTGGTAGGGCTTTTTCTAATACCCGCCTGGCTAGCTACCACCCTCAAGTTGTAAAACCTGCCACCAAATACCAATAGGTGTGTTCCGGCAGCTGCACTTGAGAGCCAGTTCTTCCACAGGTTTAGCGTGTCTACCAACTTGGGCCGTATCGTCATTTAAGATCATGGCCATAACGTTAAACCTTAAGTATAAAAAAAAAACTAAATATACATACTTATAATAGCGAAATGAATAATAAAAAAAATACATAATTCTAACTCTTGTTTATTACAAAAATGTCTATGCAGTTGTCATTTAAAACTGGAAATGGTTTTGGCATCTTGAATATGACGCGGCAATGTATTCCACAACCGTATGGCTGCTACTGTAAAGGAGTTTTGTAGGACTAAACATTTAAGTCATAATCCTCTTCTAGGCTCTACTGAAAATGTTTTCTTGTCAAGCTATATTTGTGTTCCGATATCATTACAAAAAACCATTGCTGTCAAACAAATAACCACGTACAAACATGTATGTTTCACTCTATGAATTACTAAAGTTCTTATCTATTTCAACAGTAAAATGCTACTTTAAAATATTGTACAGTTCACCAGCACCTAAATATAAACGTAGTCCTCACCTGCCAAGGGATCCCGCCGAAAATCAACAGAAGCCCGTAATCCACGTAGAACCAGTAGTAGTCGGAATCGATTTTCCCGATCCAGTCCACCTCCATCGAGCTGAGAGGCTTCACGTGGGGGTTCGCCCACGCGAACGGAATGCACATCCAGAGGCCGATGAAGATGCAGAACAGCTGGATGACGTCGGTGTACGCGACGGAGTACAGACCACCGAAGAGTGTATAGAAGACAGCCACACAGGCGCTGAAGATCACGGAAGTGCGGTGGTCCATGTCGATGATAACAGCCAATGTGGCGCCTAGCAGATGAACAACGATATTGTGTAAATCAATAGAGAATCAGGTACAATTGAAGACATTATTCTAAAACCCGTACACTGTTTTGTGTAAATAAATCATTATACTCATCGAATACTTGAAGCGATGATAGCTCAGTGGTAGTATGCACGATTTCGCGTCAAGGGACGTGGGTTCGAACCCAAGCACCTACAATGAGCTTGAGCTTTCGGTGAAGGAAAATATCGTGAGGAAACCATAGCATGGTGGTAGCGCTTTTTCTAATGCCCGCCTGGCTAGCTACCACCCTCTAGGTGTGAACCTGCCGCCAAATACCAATAGGTGTGTTCCGACAGCAGCACTTGAGAGCCAGTTCCTCCACAGGTTTAGCGTGTCTACCAACTTGGGCCGTATCGTCACTTAAGATCAGGTGAGATTACGGCCATAACGGTAAACCTTAAGTATAAAAAAATAAATAAAAAAAAAATACCAAATAGCTCCTAATTGATTAATATTCGTAATAAATTATTATTATAGCCTCTTTATTTCCATAATGAAAAAATATATTAAACAAGTATGTCATATGATTAGTTATAACATAATATGTGCATGCATTAAATTAAATAAAATATTACCATATAATTTCATTAAATTTAAATTCTAATCATAATAAATAATTTGAATGTAATAAAACTAATTTAAACGGATTTTATCGCGGTTATTTATTAAATTTTGATCCCGACGTTTCGAAAGCTTTTCAGCCTTCGTGGTCACGGGGCGGACTGAGGTGTAGGTTGTCCAGAAAAGTTTATGTTACTGTGTCTACCTTCAATTTAATTTTTATTATTGATAGTGTTCCGATCTACGCAGAAAGAGCTCACAGTGTCTTGACGTCTGGCAATTGGTCTTTTGGGTTCCGATTTAATTAAATGTATTATTGGATCCCAGGCTTGTGCTAGCTTCCAACCATCTTCTCTATTGAAATTTGGATGTTTTTTAATTTCAATAGCCTCACGAATCATCCTAGGTAGGAATCGGTGTTCTTTTGCAAGGATTTGTGGCTTGTCAAATCGAAGATAATGTTTGGAGCCTTCTTCTGAATGTTCAGCAACTGCAGACTTCGTAGAGCGTCAGTGTTTAACATCAGCTATATGTTCTTTTACGCGGGTCCCTATGTTTCTTTTAGTTTGTCCGATATAGGAGAGGCCACAGTCACATTCTATTTTGTATACGCCCTGTTCTTGTAGAGGTATATGACACTTGACAGGTGGTAAAAATTGACTAATCTTCTTGGGCGGCTTGAAGTAAGTTTTAATTGAAGCACGCTTCAGTACATAGCCAATCTTGTCTGTGACCCCTCTTACAAAAGGTAACACAACAGGTACACGTTCTACTGTGGCTGGTTTCACTCGGTTTCCGTGACGGCGGCGTGGAATTTGGAGCTTGTTATCACGCAGTACTTGCTTGACATGTCGCAGCTCAGCAGCCAGATGTTCCTCGTCACAGATTCCTTGTGCTCTCTGAAACAAAGATTTACCCACGGTAGCTAACTGTTTCGGATGGTGGTGAGATTCACCATTCAGGTATTTATCTGTATGGGTCATTTTTCTGTACACAGTATGGCCTAAAGACTGATCAGGATTACGGATAACTAAAACATCTAAGAAAGGAAGAGATTTCTTTTGCTCTAACTCCACAGTGAATTGTATGTTATTGTTAATGGAGTTAAGATGATCTAAAAATGCAGCTACTTTGTCAGATGGTAAAATTGTGAAAGTATCATCTACGTACCGTTTGTAAAACCTGGGGGTGACGGGGGCAGTGCTTAGGGCTGTCTCCTCGAAGTCCTCCATGAAAATATCGGCGACTACTGGAGATACAGGTGAGCCCATAGCTACTCCATTCACTTGTACATAAAACTGATTCCTCCACAACATGTAGCCAGATGTGAGGCAATGTTTAAGTAATGCTGCATACTCTATGGGCATGTTATTATCTGCTAACCTCTTAGACACAATTTCGATGCAGTCTTGTACTGGTAAGCTTGTGAATAGAGACTGGACATCAAAACTAACCATGGTTTCATTGTCAGCTAATTGTAGGTGTTTAATATCACTGACAAATTGGTATGAATCCTTCACAGATGCTCTAGTGTTGCCTCTTAGTGGTGATAACACTTTTGCTACGTGCTGAGCCAATCTGTAGGTTGGTGTGTCGACCTGACTCACGATGGGACGTAGTGGAGCATTTGGCTTGTGTATTTTCGGTAACCCATACAGTTTAGGAGGTTTTGCACACGATGGGACGAGTAAGTTTACGTCAAGATTTAATGTGTCGGAGTAACTGCTTATTAAAGAGCTGGTAGCCTTTAAAACTTTGTTGGTTGGGTCTGTTTTAACCTTCTTGTATGTACTTTCATCCGACAAAAGTTGTTCTATTTTATTATTGTAATCTGACGTATCCATTACTACTGTCGCATTACCTTTATCTGCACGGAGAATAGTTACATCCTTCTGTGAACGCAAGTTCTTTAAAGCGATATATTGTTGTTTTGGAAGATTTGGTTTGGGCGCTTTCACTTGTCGTAATATTGACGAAATGTCTTGACGTATCGCCTCCGAATCCTCCTTTTGCAAATTATTTTTCACGAGACTATTCTCAACGTTACAAATAATGTCTTCATACGGTATCCTTCGTGGTGTTACGGCAAAATTTAATCCTTTTGATAAAACCTGAATTGTGTTATCGTCCAATGTTTGTTTTGACAGATTAATGACAGCGCGTTGTTCATCTGCGCGTGAGTGTTCGTTGTCTATGGTGGGGTGCGTTCCATTCCTACACTCGGTGTTACTAAGATTTTTGGCATTCGATTTAGATTGTAACTTTTCATATTTTATGATTTGTTTGTTTTTGCACTCATTCAATTTCGCTATTTCACGTTTATTTAATAGCGAAATTGAATGAGTGCAAAAACAAACAAATCATAAAATATGAAAAGTTACAATCTAAATCGAATGCCAAAAATCTTAGTAACACCGAGTGTAGGAATGGAACGCACCCCACCATAGACAACGAACACTCACGCGCAGATGAACAACGCGCTGTCATTAATCTGTCAAAACAAACATTGGACGATAACACAATTCAGGTTTTATCAAAAGGATTAAATTTTGCCGTAACACCACGAAGGATACCGTATGAAGACATTATTTGTAACGTTGAGAATAGTCTCGTGAAAAATAATTTGCAAAAGGAGGATTCGGAGGCGATACGTCAAGACATTTCGTCAATATTACGACAAGTGAAAGCGCCCAAACCAAATCTTCCAAAACAACAATATATCGCTTTAAAGAACTTGCGTTCACAGAAGGATGTAACTATTCTCCGTGCAGATAAAGGTAATGCGACAGTAGTAATGGATACGTCAGATTACAATAATAAAATAGAACAACTTTTGTCGGATGAAAGTACATACAAGAAGGTTAAAACAGACCCAACCAACAAAGTTTTAAAGGCTACCAGCTCTTTAATAAGCAGTTACTCCGACACATTAAATCTTGACGTAAACTTACTCGTCCCATCGTGTGCAAAACCTCCTAAACTGTATGGGTTACCGAAAATACACAAGCCAAATGCTCCACTACGTCCCATCGTGAGTCAGGTCGACACACCAACCTACAGATTGGCTCAGCACGTAGCAAAAGTGTTATCACCACTAAGAGGCAACACTAGAGCATCTGTGAAGGATTCATACCAATTTGTCAGTGATATTAAACACCTACAATTAGCTGACAATGAAACCATGGTTAGTTTTGATGTCCAGTCTCTATTCACAAGCTTACCAGTACAAGACTGCATCGAAATTGTGTCTAAGAGGTTAGCAGATAATAACATGCCCATAGAGTATGCAGCATTACTTAAACATTGCCTCACATCTGGCTACATGTTGTGGAGGAATCAGTTTTATGTACAAGTGAATGGAGTAGCTATGGGCTCACCTGTATCTCCAGTAGTCGCCGATATTTTCATGGAGGACTTCGAGGAGACAGCCCTAAGCACTGCCCCCGTCACCCCCAGGTTTTACAAACGGTACGTAGATGATACTTTCACAATTTTACCATCTGACAAAGTAGCTGCATTTTTAGATCATCTTAACTCCATTAACAATAACATACAATTCACTGTGGAGTTAGAGCAAAAGAAATCTCTTCCTTTCTTAGATGTTTTAGTTATCCGTAATCCTGATCAGTCTTTAGGCCATACTGTGTACAGAAAAATGACCCATACAGATAAATACCTGAATGGTGAATCTCACCACCATCCGAAACAGTTAGCTACCGTGGGTAAATCTTTGTTTCAGAGAGCACAAGGAATCTGTGACGAGGAACATCTGGCTGCTGAGCTGCGACATGTCAAGCAAGTACTGCGTGATAACAAGCTCCAAATTCCACGCCGCCGTCACGGAAACCGAGTGAAACCAGCCACAGTAGAACGTGTACCTGTTGTGTTACCTTTTGTAAGAGGGGTCACAGACAAGATTGGCTATGTACTGAAGCGTGCTTCAATTAAAACTTACTTCAAGCCGCCCAAGAAGATTAGTCAATTTTTACCACCTGTCAAGTGTCATATACCTCTACAAGAACAGGGCGTATACAAAATAGAATGTGACTGTGGCCTCTCCTATATCGGACAAACTAAAAGAAACATAGGGACCCGCGTAAAAGAACATATAGCTGATGTTAAACACTGACGCTCTACGAAGTCTGCAGTTGCTGAACATTCAGAAGAAGGCTCCAAACATTATCTTCAATTTGACAAGCCACAAATCCTTGCAAAAGAACACCGATTCCTACCTAGGATGATTCGTGAGGCTATTGAAATTAAAAAACATCCAAATTTCAATAGAGAAGATGGTTGGAAGCTAGCACAAGCCTGGGATCCAATAATACATTTAATTAAATCGGAACCCAAAAGACCAATTGCCAGACGTCAAGACACTGTGAGCTCTTTCTGCGTAGATCGGAACACTATCAATAATAAAAATTAAATTGAAGGTAGACACAGTAACATAAACTTTTCTGGACAACCTACACCTCAGTCCGCCCCGTGACCACGAAGGCTGAAAAGCTTTCGAAACGTCGGGATCAAAATTTAATAAATAACCGCGATAAAATCCGTTTAAAGTAGTTTTATTTCAATGAATAATATTCGCGTAAACCTAAGAAATCATAATTTGAATGTATACAAATTTTAAATGATAAAAAAAAATGAATCAAAATTAAAATTCATTTTCGTAAATCATTATGAACCCCTCTGCGGGAAAAGGCCTCCCCCATTTTGCTCCACGTCTGTCTGCCTTTTGCTTTGGTGATCCAGTTTTCACCAGCTTTTCTTTTTATTTCATCAATCCATTTTTCCTTTGGTCTACCTATTAATCTTTTATTTGTTGGTCCTTGCCAGGTAGTTACACCCTTGGTGTCCATTTTTCCTTGTCCACGCGTGCGATATGACCCAACCAATTCCATTTTTGTTTTTGAGAATATTGTAAAGCGTCTATTATTTTCGTTGTTTTTCTTATTTCTGTATTTCTTTTCCGATGCTTATAGATAGATTACTGTTGCTAATACAATGTAAACAGTTTAACAACTTCTATATTAGTTACATGGATTGCTAATAAATTGTATCTTTTACGAGTTGTGATTTCTAATGATTAGCCGAATATTACTCATCGGAATATAACTGATTTAAACGGATTTTATCGCGGTTATTTAATAATTTTGATCCCGACGTTTCGAAAGCTTTTCAGCCTTCGCGGTCACGGGGCGGACTGAGGTGTAAGTTGTCCAGAAAATTTCACGTTACAGTGTCTACCTTCAATTTAATTTTTAATTTGTTTGGGTTCCGATATACGCAGAAAGAGCTCACAGTGTCTTGAGGTCTGGCAATTGGTCTTTTGGGTTCCGATTTAATTAAATATATAATCGGATCCCAGGCTTGTACTAGCTTCCAACTATCTTCTCTATTGAAATTTGGATTTTTTTTAATTTCAATAGACTCGCGAATCATCCTAGGTAGGAATTGGTGTTCTTTGAAATGGATTTGTGGTTTGTCGAATCTACCTACCTAGTTCATCACAGACAAAAATGTGACACGATTTTTTTTTATATAAAGATAAATGGAAGTGAGGCCCCAACTACAACTATGAATTAGTAATTTAAAATATATCTTTCAAGGTCAAATTATACGTGATAATAAAATGAAATAAAGAAAGAAAGAAATCGTTTAATACTAATAAAAGATGTACAAGCATTAAAGGACACTATAAATAAAAACATTAAAAGAAATTAAAAAAGAAAATACAATACATACATAAATAATAACAGTGTATATCTAATTAATAGCATAGGGAGTCCAGCTCAGCATATGCTAAAGTTTCCGAAACACTCAGCGCTGATTTTCAGCTGGAACCCAAATGCAGTTGCGGTGCGTTAAAAAATTATTCCACCAGTCGCAGTAAAAATTCTAAATAACAATATTCACAATAAAGATAAATTATGGTAAAATAAATTAGGCATTTCTCACAAATATACGATAAACATTGTGTGCAGGGGTATAAATAAATTAATAGATAATAATTAGAGTACTAATCAAATATTTTACTTTACAAAAACAGAGCAGCATAATTAAACTAAAAAAATACACATTTAGACACATTGCATTATTAACTGTTTCTTTTTTATGTTAAACCTAAACAATAATACGATACACGTTCGTAATGTACTTGTGTGTAAAGTATACGATTTCCAAAGACGTAAAAAAAAATATTTCAAAACACGTAAGTAATACAGGACACTAATTATTACATATTATATAACAGATTCCTCCCCCTGCAGTATCTACTGCGGTTAGGCGGTGCCGACCTCCAAGGCTCTAAAACTCAAGGGTCCATCGAGCAAGCCGAACGTGCGATAAATTTTTTTATGTGTAATAACGGGCAAAAAGGGCAAAAAGAATGTGTCCGTATGACGCATTTTCATCACGACATAATACAATCACTGGATATGCTCGCGGTTATAGAAAAAGGAACTCAGATACACCACTCGACTAATATAACTACAGAACTCAAGCGCGACTGCCGGCACATACCTACAGGTATTTGGTAGCTGATTTTCACCTTAATAGTGGTAGCTAGGCACTCTGCGACACAATAGTTTAAAATATTGTTTTTTGTAATTTCGGTCAAATGAGCAAGCGTGTCATCTGATGGTAAGTGATCACCGCCGCACAATTGCAAGTTCATTGCGGGTCTTTATCTGCGGAACTGGCTCACAAGTGCAACAGCCGGAGCACACCTATTGGTATTTGGCGGCAGGTTTACAACTTGAGGGTGGTAGCTAGCCAGGCGGGCATCAGAAAAAGCCTCCATGCTATGATTTCCTCTTCCTTTAAAAAAAAAGCGAGCTCAGTCTTAACGAAGTACACGAGACGTATTCATCGTACATAGTTGGAACATCACCGAAGTTACGTGAGATTTATATTATATTTAAGATTTAACGTTATGGCCATAATCTCACATGATCGTAAGTGACGATACGGCCCAAGTTGGTAGACACGCTAAACCTGTGGAGGAACTGGCTCTCAAGTGCAGCTGCCGGAACACACCTATTGGTATTTGGCGGCAGGTTTACAACTTGAGGGTGGTAGCTACCCAGGTGGGCATCAGAAAAAGCCCTACCATCATGCTATAGTTTCCTCACGATGTTGTCCTTCACCGGAAGCTCAAGCTAATTGTAGGTGCTTGAATTCGAACTCACATCCCTTGACGCGAAGTCGTACA
The DNA here is from genome assembly GCA_039707435.1 of Actias luna. Lineage (NCBI taxonomy): Eukaryota > Metazoa > Arthropoda > Insecta > Lepidoptera > Saturniidae > Actias > Actias luna. The sequence continues at coordinate 16,986,845 of JAZHAC010000022.1, read as the reverse complement.
CACTACCACTGAGCTCTAATCGCTTCAAAATAGAATTATATATAGAATATGAGATATAAGATAGATATAAGAATATAGATAGATATAAAAAATAAACTGGGATAAACCCAAAAACTACCAAACGAATTCTTATACAATTTTCATCTATAGACAAAATAATCAGTGGGGAAGGTTTGAGTGTTGAATTCATTAAAAGTTTTGTATAAACTGACAAAAAAAATTTCAAGTGTTGAAAATGTCGGACAAATCTCACTCTTTGCATTATGAGAGCTTTACTAGCGTGTATTACGTATACAACTAGAGTTATATGAAACAATGTTTTACGAAATAAATATTAATTTAAATGCAGTAGCGCTATGTATCCATCTTCAATGAATAATATAATTAACCGTGCCAAGCCGGGGCGGGATACTAGTATCATTTACATATGATTAAAACTCCCTACTGTTCGTGTAGAATTATTAAAAACAATTTCAAAGATAGGCATATAGAAAAGAAATTACATTTCACAAATACTGAACTGTCTCGAATGGAAACAGTACCGCACCGTCTCTCGGGACGTGAAATACAATTATACGAATACCTTACACAAAGTTTTTTCGTCCGACGATATATAGAAATTATATCGATAGTCATGAGGGATAGAAAAAGGGACGTGAGTTCGAATCCAATTACCTACAATGAGCTTTCGGTGAAGGAAAACATCGTGAGGAAGCCGTAGCATGGTGCTAGGGCTTTTTCTGGCCCGCCTGGCTAGCACCACCCTTAAGTTGAAAATTTATCTCGAAATACCAATAGATGTGTTCCGGCAGTTGCACTTGGGAGCCAGTTCCTCTACAGGTTTAACGTGTCTACCAATTTGGGCCGTAACGTCATTTAAGATCAGGTGAGAATTATGGCCACCACACTAAGCCTTAACTATAAAAAAAACTTATGTACATATAACCGTTGATTATTATCAAGTAATTCAGTCGAATGAATAAAGAAAGTCAATACTTAGAAAAACTGTTACGGAGACAAATCGAATAGAAATTGAATGTTTTTCGTCGATTACAATAATCGAGATATTTCAAGCCCGATGCAACTGTCAAAGCTCCACAAGCAAATTAGTATAGGCACGAGTTTTTGGCGGTATCTTGGTCTGTCATGTTGTGTTTTGTATTTGTATTCATATACATAGTCGTTTAGCCTTATATTGCGTAAATTAAGGTGACATTTTACGTAATGTAGTGTAACTGAAGAGCATAGGTGAAGTGAATTGTGGATAATCATTCGTAACATGATATATTAGTTGCCACAAAAACTCCCAAGAGAGCTTCAACAAGAGAGTCGCCATTTTGTTGAAGATAATATCGTCTGCCCGAAATGCCCAAAATCTTATTACTCGAAAATGGCAGTAATAGTCAAACTAAGTTTCCAAAAACCAGAACAGTAATCAAATCGATAAATAAAAATAACAGGGACGTACTTTTATTATCGAAATTTAGTTAAAAAAAGTGTTTTATTTTGAGGTTAGTTTTCTATATTTCAATTCGGTTCCTTGTACGCTTGTAACAGAATTGAATGAAATTTGACCCGGCGATATGATGCAACACGTAGGAAACTTTTTACCCAATAAAATGATAATGTTTTATTATATTAAATCTTTGTACAATACAAAAGTTGCCTAAGTTCCTTCCTATAAAATCAGCTATCTACTAATCAAAACCTCGTTTAAAATCGGTTAAACTGTTTCGGAGATTAAATGGAACAAATAAGCTAACAAAAACATTGAAAAAACTGTTTTCTCGATATAAATACCTAGGCTGTTATAATGTATTCATTAAAAATGGGCGTAAAGATCGACTTAGTTTTTATATTTGCCTGGTTACACAGACCGTGGTCACTAGCCGACTGGTGAAACGTCGAGTAATTTTTAAAAGTATGTCGCTTTTCAGACCCGTTTTTAATTTCTATATTATAACGCATACAACACGCGAGAGTTTAAAAAGTGTTACCTAAGCTATTATCTGAGCGTTATAAATAGAAACTTCAGTGTTATTTATTTTTATAAATGACCTGACGTGTGTGTGGCAGGCTAGCCCCTGGCACTTACCGCGTCACGCGTTCACGCTATCCGGAAATAAATTATAAATGTGTATATAACAAGGACAAGTTCTAAGGTTAAACTTACAATCATCGATATTGAATAATAATTATACGTTTTCACTTATATATACGGAGTTTTCTGTGTATAAAAAAAACTTAAACCACATATAGTTTTTAAAATACTTTATGGCCACAATATTATCTGCTGTTAAATGTAACCCAAGATGATGGATACGCCAAAACTGTCAGAGAGACTGCCTCGTAAGTGCAACAGCCAGAACACACTTATAGGTATTAGACGGCAGATTTTCAAGGGTTTTCAAGGGTGGTAGCTAGCCAGGCGGGCATTAGGAAATGCCTTACCACCATGCTATCGTTTCCTCATAATATTTTCCTTCGCCGAAAGCTGAAGATCATTGTAGGTGGATTCGAACTCGCGTCCCTTGACGCGGCGTGCGTACACACTACCACTGAGCTACCGTCGCTTCTTCGTCTATTACTACTTCTGAGTTTACAAATTTCATATATTTTCACATAAACTTTATATAACCAAATACAAATTCAAACGCAGATTATATTTTTAGGTATATTTCTCACCTTTGAATGGAAAAATTACATTAAAGTAAGCTAACGAGCTCCATTTATTCCGTAATTTTAAATTTTACCTCCAATTCCGAAGACAATCTTACGTTTTACGGAATAAAATATATACGGATTAATAACATTAGTCCAAATTTCAACAATATATATCTAGCATGATCAAAATAAAATACGGGCAAGAGAATAGACAGAACTAATAAAAATAAAATGTTTTGACCTCCATACCAACAATATCGACAATATCGAATTTACACATTTAAAACAACTACAATTCTATTATATGTATGAATTATATACAGTAATCTTTGGAAACATATCAAAAATCATTTTAGAATTCCATGAAAATGGTAAGATCTGTTTAGAACCTTAGATACGATACAAAAACAACTATTCTATTTACAAAGTACGAGTATCAATATTACTATATTCACATTTAGTCTACTAACTTTAGCCACACGAGACACTGCAACTTATTTCTATTTTGAACTAAGTTATAAATGCCCAGATTCATGCTACGGACTCCAACTGGACAGTTGGCTTTGTTTGCAAAATGCACTTGCTAAAAATTCTCCCATATTTATGCATTTCCTCATCAAAAGCGTAGGTTTATCTATAAGATCAATGACGATCGTGAGTTAGAATCACTGTAATGAGTATAATATTTCGGTGAAGGAAAACAACGTGATGAAACTATAATATGTTGGTAAAGGTATTTTCTAATAAACGCCTGGCTGGCTACCACGTTCAAGCTGAAATCCTGTCCCAAAATACTTATACAGGTGTGTTCTGACATTTTCATTTGAGACCCACTCCCTTCACTAGGCCTGGGGTGTCCGCCATTTTGAGCCACATAGTCGCTTAATATCACGAGAGATTGCGGTCATTACAAAGAAATGATGAAGTCTTTGAATACAGATTTCAGTTGTCGTCTCTCTCCAACCGCAAGTGTACTGTAGATTTATTTATATTTCATTAATCTCGCCTAGGAACGGACAACAATAAACAGAGATAAATAGATGACTCAATTTTGTATCACAACTCTACAAATATAAAATTCCTATGTTGCAAGGTTTGACGTACGTTAGGGTTCGAAATCAGACAACAGTGAGTATTGAGAGTCTTGTAAAGAAAGCAAAAAAGAAAAAAAACATCGACACAATTACCAAACATCAAAAACAATTTATTAGGAAACCACAATATTCAAAAAGTATTGCACTGGGTCAAAAAAGTCCCAGTAACTCTCAGAATAAGGCTGTAGGTATACGAGCAGAAGCGCTGCAGCGCTGTTGTTCCGATAGGTCCTTGTGTTACGTATATTTTAATACAAGCTATAGTAAGTTATACGTTAATAACAATTATTACGAAGTTTTATTAAGCTTTTCAATAGCTACACAACACAGCTTGAAAATCGATTGTAGGTTGTATTTAGGTGGAAAGTGACCGGAGTATTTTGCCTTTGCCTATATTTATAAATAAAAAAAGTTATTCAAATTAGTTACATAATTACTAGAGAGATCGAGTTTTTGACGGGATCTTGATCTGTCATGTGATTTTTATATTTATTCATATATTTAGTTACTTAACTTAGTTAGTGTGTAATTTAGGTGACATTTTACGTAATGTAGTATAGTTAAAGAGCATATATATGTGAAGTGAATTATGAATAATCATTCGGAACATAATATATTGGTCGCCACAAAAACCCACAAGAGAGCTTCAACGAGAGAGTCGCCATCTTATTGAAGATAGTTTCATCTGCCCAAAATTCCCAAATCTTATCACTTGAAAATGGCAGTTATAGAGAAAATAAAAAATTTAAATTTGTAATTAATCTAAAAACTTTCCAATGTGAGATAACATCAAATAATTATTCATTAGTGAAACAAAAACATGAACAGTATACTTTGCTCGTTCATTGAGCAATTAATGTTAACATATTCTCCAATTATAAACCCTTTATCAAATTACTTGTAATATTATAAGGGTCGATACATGGGGAGAGTTTCGAAGAAGCTAGAGTTTAAGTAAGGAGATGAACGAAACTAGTAAAGGGGACGAAAGTTAGCAAACTCGTCTTCAAAATTTGACGTTGATTAAACCTTGTATTGAAATTAGATAAAGTTTATTCAACTCATGATACTTAAGAGGCTACTTCGATGGCAAATTTGAAACGATAAAGAGATACCGTATTGATTGACCTAAGGTCGAATCGGGCTTTAATAGTTTATAGGCTAAGCCATTGACCGCAATCTCATGTGATATTAAGTGACTATGTGGCTCAAAATGGTGGACACGCTAGGCCTAGTGAAGGGAGTGGGTCTCAAAAGAAACTGCCAGAACACACCTGTACAGGTGTTTTGGGAACAAGCTTTCAACTTGAACGTGGTAGCCAGCCAGGCGTTTATTAGAAAATATCTTTAGCAACATATAGTTTCATCACGTTTTGTTTTCCTTCACCGAAAGATTATACTCATTACAGTGATTCTAACTCACGATCGTCATTGATCTTATAGATAAACCTACGCTTTCGATGAGGAAATGCATAAATGTGGGAGAATTTTTAGCAAGTGCATTTTACAAGCAATGCCAACTGCGCAGCTGGATAGTCAAGATACCACTGATCTACTTTAGTCATTACATAAAGTCTGGAACCAATAAAAAATCCGTTCTCGGTCTATGGCATGTAGAGGGGTAATGTAGGCTCGCCATGGGGATCTGTACTGAGTATTTCTGATTCGCACGAGGTTAGTTCCATATACTCTTCCCGTAATTTGCGAAGTGAATTGCGGAAGTGAGGTCCGTAAATGGATTGTACCCACGTTAAGAAAGATTTTACATAACCCATCCTTTAGTGCCTAGAAGGATATACGTGAGTGGATATTCGTGAGGATTTACCTACGTTAAACAAGGGAACCTATTTTCCCTTATGTAGCCGTCGAAAATCTTCGAATGAAGTATGTTTTAAGCACCTATTATTGTATGTAGATAGTAAACTCTTTGACTTCGCATAACTATCTAACTAATAACTATATCTATATAACTACATTGATATATGTTGCGGGAGGATTTAACTGAGTCTGGGTTTTTTTTGTGGCTCAGCACAGCGCATGTAGTTGGGAAAAATTATGGTTGAAATGTATATGTATGCGAATATAATATGTGCTATGTATATGGTGGAAATAAACGATTTCTTTCTTTCGTTCTTTCATATATAGCTATATTTCTTAAGGCATGTTGTATGTTCTCTCACTGATAATGAACGAAAGTGAACCGTCACGCTCGGCTCGGTGATGCTGAAACGCGTATACTCGGCACGCATCGATATCAGCCAGGTATTTTAGTTTGCACTCGCCGATGACTGCCTATTAGGTGGTACTGCATGGTGGTAGGGCTTTTTCTAATGCCCGCCTGGCTACCACCACCCTACAACTACCACCCTCAAGTTGCAAAACCTGCCGCCAAATACCAATAGGTGTGTTCCGGCAGCTGCACTTGAGAGCCAGTTCCTCCACAGGTTTAGCGTGTCTACCAAGTTGAGCCGTATCGTCACATGAGATCAGATGAGATCATGGCCATAACGATAAAACCTTAAGTATAAAAAAAAATATGTTTCTAAATTTAAGAATTACCTAGTAATATGTAGACATAATCGGGACGTGTGCAAATATATTTAAATAAACAAAAATAATAGACTGTGACAGCATCTGATTTAAAAAAGTGGACCCATTTACTGGATAATGTATCACGGAGCACCATTTGTCCGGAGTACGTAATAAGTTATTCAACACAATACATTGCCAGCTTCCGACAGCGAACAGTTAATAAGAATGACAAGTTTTTATTCAGTTGCCTTTTATAGTGATTTAGAAAAACAAATGTTACTGTTTTATTGTAGTTGATAGAACAGATTTTGGAAAAAAGAAAGAGTCTATGAATATATTTCTAAATACACAACATGTGACGAACAGTAGAAAATAATAAAGGAAGTATAACGTAATGTATAGGATCACAAAGGTTCCTGTGTTTACATAAAGCTGCAGACCTAAAAACCCAAGCACCGACTCAAAGTCCCAAAGCACATTACTGGATTACTGGACAGTAGGTTCAAGAATCATGTCAAAAGGCTTTTAGAGGGTGGATCAATATGTGAGCGATCGTGATGTCTGGAATTGATCCCTCTCTCTGTACATCCGCTAATAACTACAGTAACACATTAAACTATTATATAAAAAGAATAAGACTTAAAAAACAGATGCAGATCGAGTTTCTTGCCGGTTCCTCTCGATGACTGCGTTACTTTCCGAGTCGGTAGTAATATTGACGATCGTAAGCTAAAGTTCTTTGGTCCTAAATTGAATACAGATTTTTGATTTAATTTGATTTGAATCATACAGTATTTTTGGTAAAATTAGCATTAATATCGATCAAAATGATGGGATATATATAATCTCAGATGTTATAACGTTGATGAAACCACACTCCCCGTAGACTGCTATTAAGCATTTATCTAGCGCTAGGCAAATTTTTATAAACATGTTACTTGATTTTTTGTGCTACTTAGGTGATAATTATGTATAATTTAGTAGCTGTAATATCGAATTCATAAGAGAAGAGAAGAAACGGATGTGGTGAAAAAGTAATGGATGCGGATGTTGAATGATGAAAAGGAAGAGAAAGGCAAAAGAGAAGATGGATAGAGTGTGAGAGGAATAAGATGGAAGAAAAGGAGTGAATTAAGATATGATGACTGATAGAGATTAATGTAAGAATAAAACGTATCGCTCCGACTCCAAATAACTTGGAAAGAGGACGATGTGAAAAAAAAAACGAATTTATAAGCGAATCTGAATTGTAACAGACAGAAGACAAATGAATAATTACTTTAATATATTGTAAAAATCTGGATTTCAAAAACCACACTAAGACGTTTCTAATAAATAAATTGCCATTATCCAAAAACTAAGATCAGGTTAAATTTAATGTTCAACTCAAACGACTTTAAAACAACTATTCACAAATAACCTTTTAGCAATACGAAATGAAATAAACATATTTAAATTCTTTGTTTAGTTTTACGTAATGGGTCCTTGTAATCGGATAAAAATAGTAATAACTAATTATTTTTTTAAGATGACTATTTAAAACCTATTTTCGGATATACTTCCCTCCTCTGTCCGAACAGGCTATAAGAGAGGATTGTAAGATTTATTTGGTGCTAACCACCAGAGAAATACCCAATAAAATCCCCAAGGTCATCTATTCCCTCCAGACACTGAGTAATTTATCTTTCCTTCCAAATTCCTGTCAGAATTCAACAAAGGGACTTCAATCACTCGTGAACCCTCTCGGGTGATACCTAACTTGGTCTAGCATCAGACTCCTACAGATTCTAGTTGATCGAATATAAAAGAAAGTATCATTATAACTAGGTTTTGACAACAAACACGAACATTCCGTTATCAAAAATGGCCATATGGAAAATCCTAAAAATTTTTTTTTTTTCGTGTTCGTTCAATCACTTCACTGTATCATTTTGTAATAATAAATTCAGTTACCCAGAGCTGCTAGGATACCGGCCGCCCAGAACACCTCGCCACAGAGTGCTGGGAGGAAGAGTAAGCCTCCCATACGACTTCCAAACGAATCCTGCAGGGGATCCAGCATTGTGATGTAACCCTGCCGACGCATCGGGTTCGCGAAGAAAATACCACCTATAGAATAAACAATTTAATTTAAAAAAAAAACAGTTAATCCACTTTAATTATTCAAATTCTGAAGGCTTAAACCTCGTCTTACCGAATACGAGTGATAGCGCATATCCGAATGGTGCTTGACACCAAACCAAGCCTGATGTATAGATGGCTTCAGCAGTTCCGTTTATGTACCCACCGCCGACCCATGTAGCTAAAACAAAATATTTTATTTAAAATATTCTCATAATATATCCCTATTTATATGATAGATAAAACACACATGAGCAATTATAGCTCAATTATAAAGTTATGATTTTGTATACATTTTGAGGGTTGTTAATAAAAATTATAGTCTTGCCGCGTGTGTAATATTACAAGTCAGACAAATTTAATTTTTTTGGTGAAAATTATATTTAAATATCCCGTTAGATTGATATAAATGAAGCTACGTTATAAGCTAACAATAATGACTACATTTTGAGGGTAGTTAAGAAAAATTCTCTGGATACAGACACCGAATCACGTCAGTCCACTTGTGACCACGGTACGTAAAATATCTCGTGACGTATGACCATTACTCAAAAAAAATCTGCGCTTTCTATGACGTTTTTAAGGGTTATCGTTAAATGGAGAGAAGAGCAACCAATATTGTATGAGTGCCATAACTTAAATAAACTGTAGCCAACGAATTTAGACGTTTCAGGGAGTCTGTTGTTAAATGGAGTTGACAGTTTTTTGAAGCGATGATAGCTCAGTGGTAGTGTGTACGACTTCACGTCAAGGGACGTGAGTTCGAATCCAAGCACCTACAATGAGTTTGAGCTTTCGGTGAAGGAAAACATCGTGAGGAAACCATATCATGGTGGTAGGGCTTTTTAGAATGCCCGCCTGGGTAGCTACCACCCTCAAGTTGTAAACCTGCCGCCAAATACCAATAGATGTGTTCCGGCAGCTGCACTTGAGAGCCAGTTCCCCTCCACAGGTTTAGCGTGCCTACCAACAAGGGCCGTATCGTCGCTTAAGATCAGGTGAGATTATGGCTATAACGCTAAACCTTAACAATAAAAAAAAATTTGAAATACACCCTCACCAGTCATTGTGAATATTCCAACGAAAAGTCCGATGGACCGTCCAGCCAGCATGACTTCCTCCTCGGAGTCATTTCCGGGAGGCTTCTTCCTGCCCGCCCAGATGCCCACAGCGAGGATCAGCACGTAGAACAGTATGATAGAGATCACGCCCGCTATGTTAATCATCTTGATACCTTATATTTGTCACCCTGTATATCAATTAATATATTACTGAATGTTATCTTTCGTATCAATATTTAATCGATGCGAAAAAAACCCCAGAGGGAAAGAATTTAAAGAAAATTCGATGAGTTTTTTGATACTTTTCTAGGCTTTGGTTTGAGTATGAATTTAATAAAGGTAATTGCTGATGATCACAATTGGTTTAAAGAAGAAACTTAATTAGCCAAATACGGGTGTGGAAACAAAGGTGCTCTTCAGGCTTCCAAGATGAGAACCAAGAATTCTCTAGTGTTGTAATATGGCTTACAATGCAGTTGATTTTTTTATGAAAGAAATTTTAGTCTCATTGTATAGATCTTGACTCTGTATCCAATTTTATAAAAGGTAAAAATGATTTCATATATTGTATCACTTGCTGGTCGATAGAATACATTTTTTTCTGAGTACAAGTTACATAAATATTAATTAGAGTGAAAAGAAAACTGTACAATTTATTCACGAAAAACTAAAAAAAACCACTGAATTAATCTTTTCTACCTTGGATTTATAAGAAATATTTTAATAATAGTAAAAAATAATATAAAATCCACCATCCATCTATAAAAAGACACCAAATCTGATCTAAAATTAAATCCACTGATTATACTCTAATAAACCAATATTAAAATGTTTTAATTTAAGAGCTTAGTGATTTCCCCTCTGAAGTCGCTAATAGAAATTAAAATTGGGCAGAAATAATAGTGCAACGTGTAATATAAGCCCAATATAATCGTTATCAGAAATAAAAATGACTCGTAGACAAAAGAAAAGTGATAATAAAATAAATAAGGCTTGTGATAGGAAAAGAACTAAGTTGTTCCATTACAACTCCGAGATCAGATGATAAAATAAAAAAAATATCCATACATTTAGAATAAGTAACGCCTGTCAAAGAAAAGTAACTATAATTTTGCTTTAGTACTCACCTATTTGTCTTAAATTATCCGATATTGTGGTCGCTCGAATCACTGGAGCCCCAAAATCTTCGCTTCCATTCAAAAAAACAAAATATCAAATATTACAAAATACACTGTAACGAATGTCCGATTGACGAGAGCGTTCCACCGTGGGCAGGTTCAGGCTAAGCGTGACAGCTGTCGCCCCATCGAAGCGAGGTTTTCTGGGACGGGCTGTTTCTAGTCCTGAAGCTTAGCCCGCACATGGGTACCTTGACGACATTAAAGAAGCTCCTTTACCTCACTCTACGCTCCACATTATGGTTTCGCGTGCGAAGTGACAACTTAAGCTTAACTTAGGCCACGGCGGCGCGGGCTGCTCCGAGGCTCGAATCGATCCTCTGACGTCATTGGTTCGTACTTAGCGACACGGCGCATGCTTCGTGCCTCCTCCGCCCCCAGTACTACGTTCCTACGTTATCGCTTCAAATGAGCTACATTGCGTTACCCGTGTAACTGGTAACAGATACCACGCAGAACACCATCAATGGACACTGTATATGCATGATTATCAGGATGGGAACGCTTCGTGGGCGGTGGAATCGTAACTGTGCCGTACCAGCCAACATTTCCATTGACAAATTGATTGACGAGATACATTTGTAATGGCCGAATGGTAAGAGTTTGCAATTAGAAAGGATAAGTCGAAGATTGCACTTCAACGAGCTAAAGATTGTAATTAATGGACGAATATTATGTATTTCGTTAAAAATGAAAATTGTAATAAAAAGCCATACGACCTTTTTATTATGTGAAAAAGTAAATTGTCAAAGCTACCTACTTTCTCAGTGTCACTTTTGAAGAGTGCATTACTGTTTATTATTCCAAATTCTATTTCAATCAAAACTATTCATATCTAAATTAGTAATGTTTTGGTATTCAAATTGGTAGAACACAGTATTTGAAAATTCTTTTTGATGGTATTCTATTGGATTCTTAATCACAATGCATGACACGGTAACAAACTTTATTTATCAAACAGTTAATAGAAAAATTCAATTATTAATTTTTTCATAACCCTCGTATCCCGATTCGTATCCTGACTTATATGTTCCAGCGATTAGCGCATTTTAACAAACAAACAAAGTGCATAACTTTAATATAGATAGCTGTACGAATAATATTTAAAATAAGATGAATATTATCGTACTTTATTATTGATGTTGAGGCTACAAATATTTAATTGTGGATATTTATGAGTCTTGTCTGTTTGTCGCTTCCCGTTTAAAGGGCATCTACACTAAAACCGCTGAAGTGACTTGCCTTTATCCCAAATAACAAAAGGGTTCCCACTGAATACGGGATTAAAGTGATCGCAGATAATACGAAACTGAATTTCAAAAATTATTATATGTAAATATAGATGTTTCATTTTGACATTTGTCAACCCATTTCCTTTTTTTGTGTTTTGTTAATTTCATCAGCAATTATTTGGAAAGTGATTTGGCTAGGGGCACCTTTGATGTTTATAGATAATCCGCTTAGCTGATGTCTGGAAGACATGCAACAAGATACGAGCGGCCGCTTTCCGCGTCGGTCTCAACCTGTGGGATTGGTACCGCCCCCTAGACCCTGATGGAAACACGCTGATATCAGGCAAGAGACGGTCCCATATCCTTGATACACTTAACTAACTTTACCTTCATATGTGTACATGATTACCCACCGTTACTGTTTTGCAGTAGGTTCAATATTCTCACCACACCTTTGTTTATCATCATATAACCAGAAGTTATTGTTCGATGACAATAAATCTTGAGTTGAAAACCTAAACAGTGTAATGCAAAAACGGTATTGTGGTAATGTGTTTTGATCAAGCAACCATATAAATATTTGTCCCCAAACACCTATAGGAGTGTTCTTGCTACGGCATTTGAGAGATAAAATGCTTAAAATGGGTAGCGGATCTTGGGTCATAATATCAATTAACAGTAGGTAAGTTTATGGCAAGATAGTAAACTTATAAAAAAGTAAGATAGTAAGACACTACAATTATGTCTGGCTGGATCTCAACGTCTACACACTAGCTCTAACACCCACTATAATAGGACCTTTTAAGTATGGTAAGTTCTAATATAACCCGTTGAATAACTAATAATGGTGCAGGCTGGTGGAAATTTAAACCAACTGGGCTGCAACTACGCTATCAAAAGTACAGAAAAGGATATAGGGTACTTTATATTTTTTTTATGAAATAAGGGGGCAAACGGGCAGAAGGCTCACCTGATGTAAAGTGATCACCGCCGCCCTTGAACATCTGCAACACCAGAGGGCTTGCAAATGCGTTTCCGGCCTTTAACGAAGGAATATGCTCTCTTCTTGAAGGTTCCTAAGTCGTAACGGTTCGGAAAGACCGCCGGCGAAAGCTGGTTCCACAGAGTGGTGGTGCGAGGTAGGAAATGCCTTACAAATCGCGCGGTTGTGGAACGCTGAATATAAGCAAATAGGGTATATATAAGGGGAAAATGCAGTGCCCAAGGTATAGCTAAATAATTTTTAATTCCACGCGAACGATGTCGCAGTCACAGCGAGTTTTAATATGTAGGATTGTGGGAAACTTTAATTTGAGGTAGTATTACAGAATCGAAGTTCGTGTCGGTGCTAGCGGGACCTCTGCGCTCCGTGGTCGGTCTCTCCGATGCGGAAATAGCGCAACTGGCCGATTATTTCCGTGCACAAGATGGCCGCGTGCTCTACCATCAGCTCTGTCAAGTTATTCACGGGGAAGGTAAATTGAACCTAACGCTGAATATAATTAGTAAAATTTGAGCACACATAATGAACTCTAATAAGGTATTTAACAGAAGAACAGACTGATCACTGCGGAATACGTCGCTATTAGGTTCTAAGCCACAAAACACGGGCCAGCAAAAGATATCAATCAATCAAACAATAATCCAATCTAAATAAATATTTACTTGCCAAAACTTAGTAAACATAATTAAAGTAATTCGTTATCAGTTCAAACTTTGATCATACATTTTTACATATTAAAATAAAACATGAGTCGTCTAGAGCCGACACAAGAAAAATAATAATAAGAAAATAAAGAAAAATGAATTATTTAAAAAGCTCAAATTATTTAATTATGGAGTTTAAATCTGTGTAGTTTTTAATCTGAAAAATATTCTTGACTTAATTAAATCAGAGAATAAATTAGATTACCTTTTAATCAAATTTTCCTGTTTTTACAATATCGTTAATTCCAATTTCAGTAGCTTATGTAAATATCAGATATAATTTACAGATAATAAAGAACTGAATCAATGAAGTTTTTCTTTAGAAAAGAAATATTTTTAGTGATCGAGCGACTAGATGAAAACATTGGAGTTTGTATAATTAATATTACAGAAAACTGACGACTAAGAAGTTGTCGTATATATAGATGTTACTGAATAATTATAAACGTTTTAAATATCACTGAGATGGTTTTGTAAGACACTGTTGGACGAGACAAGACCTCAGCTGACTGTCTATTGGAGGCGTGCCCGCCGCCGCCCGAGCCCAACTGTCACAAGCTTGACCAGTGGCAGCTCCGCCGACTGTGCTGTCTCCTCGCGACCATCGCTGAACGTGAACTGCCGCTGAAGCCCTACTTCCAGGATTACGAATTGGTAATTTCGAAATAATAATAGCTAGTGCAGGGACACCGTCAATGGACGTGATTTCGAATCCACCTACATACGTAAGATAGGTACCTTAGCTGAGCAGCAAAAGTATGGGTTATGTCAGATTCTTACTGACTAAAAACCTACGGCTTCATTTCCTTCCACCAGGATTGATGGAGCGCTTTCGCATTCATTATCCAGGACCTACAAAGCGCCTAAATTTGCGGTGAACGAAAAAAATATGATAAAGTAGCATTTGCATGGTGGTAGGGCTTTTCCTAATGACCGCCTGGCTAGCTACCACCCTCAAGTTGTAAACCTGCCGCCAAATACCAATAGGTGTGTTCCGGCAGCTGCACTTGAGAGCCAATTCCTCCACAGGTTTAGCGTGTCTACCAACTTGGGCCGTATCGTCATTTAAAATCAGGTGAGATTATGGCCATAACGCTAAACATTAAATATATATAACAAAAAAGGATCATGGTAGGGCTTTTTCTAATGCCTGCCTGGCTAGTTACCACCTTCAAGTTGCAAATCTCGTCGTCTCGTTAACGTCGTCACTTAACAACGTGTGAAAATGTGGAAATAACGCTAAACCTTAACTTAAAAAGACAATGTGTCCGATTTACAGTTGCGTCGTGTGCATATGGAATCAAAGCATGGTATTTCTCGATATTTATCAGGTAGCCAAAAACGATGGCCGCATAACATTCGCACATTTCGCCCGCATACTCGACTACATCGGCATCATCGTATCTCCGGAGGACTTCAACCTGCTCGTGAGACGTTTCATCAAAGACTCTTACACTCTCGACTACGTTGAGTTCTTGAAAGCCGTGGAAGCCGTCAAGAGGGAAGGTATAAAGGGACTTGGAGTGGTAAGCCAATTGACTAGTATCGAGGTTTTTTATAACTATCATTAGCCCGTGGCTTTATTCGGGCGTGAGTTAAATTTATTTTTCTATCTCTCGGGCACAGATAACCGTACGAATGCCTGAAAATTTCATCAACATAAGTCATACAATCATAGATTTTTATGTAAATATATAAGTTATTGCAATAAGAAGAAAATATCGTAGAAATGGTATACTGGGACACTTCGATTTTTTTTATGTAATGGGGGGAAAACGAGTAGGCGTGTCATCTGATGGTAAGTGAGTACCGCCGCCCACGGACACCCACAACACCAGGGAAAATGCAGGTGTCACCGGCCTTTATTGGAGGGACTAACTCTCAAATGTGTATTTGGCAGATTTTCAACTTGAGGGTGGTAGCTAGCCAGGCGTGCATTAGAAAAAGCCCTACCACCATGCAAATATTACATTTAATAAATTTATCAAATACTAATAAATTCGTCCATCTATCTGTTTGTCGCCTGTCTATCCCCATGTACCCACATAACTCTGTAACTAGTTGATATATTTTGACATAAAGTATACTTATCTCACAAAACGAAGCAGTTCTTACGGGATAGATTATAAAACTCCATCATCCAAACTGGCAAACTCCATCACCAGTCGACTGATTACCATGAGACTAGGCTTGTATATGTATTATTTCACGAGGACAGTTTTTATATTAACCCCCCCCCCTTTTTCACTCAGCCCTACTCTTGAGAACATCCAACTTGCAATACGTGACAGCCTAAATATTCTGGGAATTAATATCCGGAACCTCAGTATCGGAATTCGGAATCCTGAGGATAGTGCATCGGTTTTTCATGCCCGATCTATTGTACCTTCTTTATAAGGCCCAAGGTTGGGCCGTACATGGAACACTGCTCCCACTTCTGAGATGTATCCGCTCCATATCTCCTCGATGCCTTAGACAGGTTTCAGAGGCGGGCTATCCGCATTGTGAATGATGCAGACACCACCAGCTCTGTAAAACCGCTGAAGCTACGAAGGGACATTGCCTCTTTAAGAGTGTTTAGTGTTCTGAAGAGATCTTCGATATAATCCCCTTCCCTCTATTCCAATACAGAACCACGCGGACGCGAATTCGATGTCACAGCTTCACGGTGACTCCTATTGGATCGCGAACTAAAAAGTTTGCTGATACATATTTGTGTCGTACCGTGGAACTGTGGAACAGTCTTCCTGTCCGCGTGATCTCACCTTTCTATGACATGGGGTCTCTTGAAAATAGGCGTGAAAAAGTATCTAAGCAGGCAAGCATGACAGCGGTGACTGATTGTGTATTTAACACCAGAGGCAGTGCAGTACAATACTACGCAACTTAAATAAAAAAACGGAATATTCTGGATATCCCATCATTCTCTTTCAACAGTCTTTCACAGTATCGTCGATCATGGCACGAAATATTACTAATATTCTTGGAGTATCCTCGAGCCGACTATACCCGAACGGGCGTCACACAAAAAGACTGCGTATCAGAATATCAAAGACCTCGTATAAAAATGAAGCGATGATAGCTCAGTCGTAGTGTGTACGACTTTGCGTCAAGGGGACGTGAGTTCGAATCCAAGCACCTACAATGAGCTTGAGCTTTCGGTGAAGGAAAACATCGTGATGAAACCGTAGCATGGTGGTAGGGCTTTTTCTAATGTCCGCCTGGGTAGCTACCACCCTCAAGTTGTAAACCTGCCGCCAAATACCAATAGGTGTGTTCCGGCAGCTGCACTTGAGAGCCAGTTCCTCCAGAGGTTTAGCGTGTCTACCAACTTGGGCCGTATCGACACTTAAGCTCAGGTGAGATTATGGCCATAACGCTAAACCTTAAGTATAAAAAAAAACGTTTCACTTCAAATAGAATAGGTGACACTGTGTTGGGGTTATCTCAAACTGGAAGTACGAGGATAAAGTCTGACGAGACAGCTATTGCATTCGAAAGTTGATTAAGATTTTTAATATTAAGAGAAAAACAAAACAGGAGTACAAGAATCCGAATGCGGTCATCGATACGACGCTCCCGAAGCTGTCTCGTCCCGAGGTCGAGGCTGGGCTGTCGACAGCGCCGCTCGGACCCTCGGAGGTGTTCCACCCGGCGCTGTCGCCGCCGAAACCTTCGCGGCAACTCGTAGATCTGATGCTGCGGGTGCAGCATTTTGTCCAGCAGCGGAGCATAAGAGTGTCTGAGTTCTTCAGGGTATGCCTTTTTTTATGATTTTATGACATAGCGTTACAGTTATACCGGTGACTTTCCGGTTCCGGTTTATCACAGCATCGTACGGACTTGTGAAGTTTCCGGGCAGCTTACAGAAAAAAAGAATCCGTGTGTATCCCGGACGGTTTTGTGAATAAATCGCTTAACCAACGGATGAAGTAACAGGGGATAGAACATTACAATTTTTTTTTTTGTTTGAATTGCATCAAACTGACTACAATGTTGGTGTCATGATCTTTTCGCCGTATCCGTATGGAAGTTTATTTGAAATATCGAATAATGACTAATAAATGCTTTTCGCAGCGCCTTTGTATGCGTGAGTTCTTCTCATTATGATCATTGAGCATCTTATGTAAAATGGCTTGAGATTCATACATCGTGCTTTATAACTTCTCGATTTACACAAGTAATAATGTGTGATAATATTTTTTTTAGTAGTTAATAGGTTTAGCGTTTTGGCCAACATATCACCAGATGTTAAGTGTCAACGTACCCAAAGATAGTGGACACACTAAGCCTAGTGTAGAGACTGGCTCTCAATTGCAACTGCCAGGAGACACCTATAGGTATTTTCGCGGCAGATTTTCAATTTAAGTGTGGTAACTAGCCAGGCGGAGATTAGGAAAAGCCCTACCACCATGCTATGGTTTCATCACGATGTTTTCCTTCACCGCAAGCTCACGCTCGAGTGGGTTCGAACTGACGTCCCTTGACACATACCAACTGAGCTATCATCGCTTCAAAATATATGCAGGACTATGATCCGTTGAACTGTGGCCGCATAGCGCCCCAGCAGTTCAGACGAGCGATGGACGTCATGGGACTGGGAAATATACTGACCCCAGCTGAAACAACTTGCGTGATGCGTCACTACGTGGATCCAAACGACTCTGACAGGATCTGCTGGAGGACCTTTGAAGATGACTGCGACCAAGGTACAATGATTGATAATTAAAGGCCTGGTAAGCCCTTAGGTGTTATGTTCAAGGGCGGCTGTGATCACTTTACATCAGGTGAGCCTCCTGCCCGTTTGCCCCCTTATTTCATTAAAAAAAAAATTGTTTACAACACTTCAGGAAAGTTTCCAAGTGCGAAGTTCGAAGTAGTTATATACGTAACTGTAGGGATTTGCTTGTTTCGTCGTGGAGCGCTTTCTAATGCCTTTGTGTTTCGCTACTACCCTCAAGTTGAAAGTCTCTCATTAAAAACATGCACGTGTGAACAAGACAGTTGCACCTGAGATCCTGTCTCTCGATTCGTCACTTAATATCAGTAGAGATTAGTGTCAAGCGATTAGCCTTTTTTTTATGTTTAGCGTTTTGGCCATAATCTCACCTGATCTTAAGTGACGATACGGCCCAAGTTGGTAGACACGCACACCTATTGGTATTTGGCGGCAGATTTACAACTTGAGGGTGGTAGCTAGCCAGGCGGGCATTAGAAAAAGCCCTACCACCATGCTATGGTTTCCTCAAGACGATTTCCTTCACCGGAAGCTCAAGCTCATTGTAGGTGCTTGGATTCGAACTCACGTCCCTTGACGCGAAGTCGTACACACTACCACTGAGCTATCATCGCCTATTAATAAATATATATAAAACAGCTTTAGATGGAACAATGTAAAATGATGTTAGATATAACAATATCTCTCCCTATTACGTACTAAACGTACTATTGATGTAATATAAAATGGGGTCATGATGAATATACAAATGTTACAGGGACTGCCACATACATTTAGTTCTCTGATCATCGTATGAGGTATAATTTTGCTTGTGCTTGGTGCAAACGTTTTTAACTTTATCGTTATTTACTACTAGCTCTTACCGGCGGCTTTGCTCGCATTAATATTGAGTTTATCAAACAAATCGAACGACGCAATAAAATCTTTCATACAAAGTTTGTTTTCGGCGAGAAAAGGTACCTCATCGTCGTCTCCAGGTTCCCTATACCAAAGTTCATTATAATCAGTTCAGTCGTTTCGGCGTGAAGGAAGCGTAACAAACAAACAAAGTAATTTTTTTTTTATACTTAAGGTTTAGCGTTATGGCCATAATGTCACCTGATCTTAAGTGACGATACGGCCCAAGTTGGTAGACACGCTAAACCTGTGGAGGAACTGGCTTTCAAGTGCAGCTGCCGGAACACACCTATTGGTATTTGGTGGCAGGCTTACAACTTGAGGGTGGTAGCTACCCAGGCGGGCATTAGAAAACGCCCTACCACCATGCTATGGTTTCCTCACGATGTTTTCCTTCACCGAAAGCTCAAGCTCATTGTAGGTGCTTGGATTCCGAACCCACGTCCCTTGACGCGAAGTCGTGCACACTACCACTGAGCTATCATCGCTGCTTCACTTTCGTATTTATAACATTATCGAGCAAAACCTTTGACCCGCAGTGTTCACGATAAAGGAGCTGGAAAAGCACCCGGATGTCCGGGCCGGGGCCGTCGCGGAAGCCGTCGCAGCACTTCCCCCGCTCGGGTCCGCAGCGGACGGCGGCCGGGGGGAGAGAGAGAGGGAGCTTGACCTCGCTCAGAGCGCGCTGGTTCGCGTGCGCGCCGCGTGCGAGGAGCGCTCGATTGACCTGCGGCCGCCGTTCTCCGAGCACGACAGGTTAGTTCCGCATACAGACACGTGATCTCGTCTTCTGTTCGCGATTTTTTTTTTTTTTTTTTTTTTTTTTTTATGGTAGCTCGGTAAAGTGACTGCGCTGTACCTGATGTTAAGTACAGCGCAGTCCAACAACAGCAGCGACCATCGGGAGAACGACAGTCCGTCGCCAATGGCTACTGTCATGCGGGAATATTTTTGAACGAGGATTTTGAATTTCAACGATTTTCTGATGCAATGACAGCTAGTTGTTAGTATATTTTCGCATGGTGATAGGGCTTTTTCTAATGCCCGCCTGGGTAGCTACCACCCTCAAGTTGTAAAACCTGCCGCCAAATACCAATAGGTGTGTTCCGGCAGCTGCGCTCGAGAGCCAGTTACTCCACAGGTTTAGCGTGTCTACCAACTTGGGCCGTATAGTCACTTAAGATCAGGTGAGATTATGGCCATAACGATAAACCTTAAGTATAAAAAAAAAATGTACTTTAGTTGGCGGTTAAGGAAAACATCGTGATGAAATAAAAACACACTGTATGGTGGTTGGGCATGTCTAATGCCCGCCTGGTTAGCTACCATACACAAGGTAAAAATCTGTCGCCGAATACGTATAGGTGTGTTCCGTCAGTTGCATTTGAGAGCCAGTCCATCCACTAGGCTGAGCGTCTTCACAATCTTGGGCCATACTGTCACTTAACATCAGATGAGATTCCATTCGAAGTGACAGTTCATCGTCGAAATAGAGTGAGTAGATATAAAGGAAACATAGAGAAATAAAAATAAAATGTTCAAGATATATTGCACCCCCAGAAGTGCGATTCTCACCCCACACCCCTAGCTTACCTTTCTGTTATTTTACAGTAACCCACCAATATTTATGTTTTTGGGCTCTTTGAATTGACATCTCATTTAACTGAGGAATATTCATTCAAATTCTTGTAATAAACATGCGTAACTGCAAAGGAAAGAAATATACTAAAATGTTCTTAAAACTTGACTGACAAAATATTAGCCAACTTTCAAGTTGAAAGAATGTCGCTTATTAGTAAGCTTCGGTAAATCGAAGGTATAACTTTAGGTAAATTCATCTAAGGGGGTTTTCTCAAAAAGCTGGGATAGCTAATAGAGGTATATGTGATTTGAGGATATGTGACGTTTATCCGTCATTTTCCTGAGAAGGAATAATTTTCAGGTTTCCTTTAGTCCTGTGCCAGACCGAGCGCCTTTCACTTTTAAATCATACACATGATCAATTAAAATCATCTGTGATTGTGACGTCGATCGCATGGTGGTAGGTAGTCTAATACTCTCCTGGCTAACTACCACTCCTCAGTTAAAAATCTGCCACCAAATGACTATAGGTGTGTTCCAGCAGTTGCACTTAAGAGCCAGTTCCTACACTAAGCTTGGCGTATCCACAGTCTTGGGCCGCATTGCCAGTTAACATCAGGTGAAGCGATGATAGCTCAGTGGTAGTGTGCACGACTTCGCGTCAAGGGACGTGGGTTCGAATCCAAGCACCTACAATGAGCTTGAGCTTTCGGTGAAGGAAAACATGGTGAGGAACCATAGCGTGGTGGTAGGGCTTTTTTTAATGCCCACCTGGCTAGCTACCACCCTCAAGTTGTAAAACCTGCCGCTAAATACCAAAAGGTGTGTTCCGGCAGCTGCACTTGCGAGCCAGTTCCTCCACAGGTTTCGCGTGTCTATCAACTTGGGCCGTATCATCACTTAAGATCAGGTGAGATTATGGCCATAATACTGCACCTACTGTTAATGTGATGTTAAGTACAGTACAATTCAAACCAACGGCGACTGTCAATCAACTAAAATTCACTGCCGGGCACCGCTGTCATGTTGACCTGCTTAGGAACCTCTTCACGCCTCTTTTAAAGGGCCCAATATCATACTGTTAGGAGGCTTTTTACACTATTTAAATGTTTCTATATTTTCATTAAAAATTTACATTGAACACTGAAATCCGAATTTTTTCTAGTGGTTACAACCGTACTCCGAGAGGTTTTAATCCTGACCGGTTGAACTAATGGAAATTTATAACAAAGTTAAGTAAAATGTAAAATTGCAGAATTGCACATGTGATAAAACGACGTCGTAAACTAAGACGCTGATTGTGCTTTGTGCAAATAATAAGGGTTATAACAATACGAAGGAGAGACGGACCCTATATTATACGATGCATTATTTAAAAAACGCCTGTAAAGTTTATTTTTAATGTGATACAGCCATAGAAATGGGCACGTCTCCCGAGCGCAAGTCCGCCGCGTGCTGGCCCGGCTGGGCGTGCTGCCGACCGCCGCTCAAGTTCGAGCACTCGAAGCGAGATACCTCGATGATCTCGGCTTCAGCTACATACGGCTACTCGATGAGGTTCCTTTATAAAACTACATTATCCTTATCTTTTTACTAGTGTATTCCGCCTGGTGATTAACATCGAATGTTATCGTAATCGAAAGTTTGAATAAACTCTGTATTAAATGGCGAAATACGACCGCTTCTAGATTTCCCAGAATTGACAGCATTAAGTTCGGCAATAGGTTCAAAAAACTAAAAAAAAACGATTGACATTTAAAGGAGAAAATCATACAAACAGTTTGCTCTCTGATTATTAAAAAAAAACTGAAGCTCTACTTTCAAGCCGTATTCTAATTTCAAGGCGTATTTGTTATCAATAGAAAAGACAAATATATTGTATTTTTAATTTATGCTCGTTGTTTTCTACGTTGGTCACTTTGAAACCACTGGACAAGGTCCAAAGACCAAGGCACAAGGTCTTCCAGACCAAATAGTTGTAAATAGGGTTACCATAATTACGAAGAGCCAAACCGGGACGCAGAAGAGAAAGAGGCTCATATTTTCATTTTGCTTTTCGCTTAATTTGTGTTTTTCATATTTGAAATGCAAAAACCGGGACGCAGAAAAGAAAGAGGCTCATTTTCATTTTGCTTTTCGCTTAATTTGTGTTTTTCATATTTGAAATGCAATCAAAATTTTGACCGGGACGCCGGGACAGGGATCTCAAACCGGGACTATCCCGGTCAAACCTATTTATAACTATATAACTAAGCCTATTTATAAACCTGTCACCTGTCACCTGTTACCCGAGTTACCTAATTAACAAATTTAGAGAGATGATAGTTCAGTTGGTAGTGTATACGGACGCCGTGACAATGGACGTGAGTTCGAATCCACCAGCACTGAACCTGAGCTTTTGGTGATAGTAAACATCGTGACGAAACCATACCATGGTTGTAGGGCTTTTTCTAATCCCCACCTGGCAAACTACCACCCCCAATCTGCCGCCAAAAACCATTAGGTGTGTTCCGACAGTTACACTCGGGGACCAGTCCCTCCACCACGCTTAGCGTGTGCGCCCTCTTGGATAACATAGTCACCAAACCTATATAGCATAAAAAGTGGGAGGAATTTTTTTTAATGCAACATCTGTTTAATTGTAGAAATAGGTGCAATAATACTTATTACTTTTTACTAGTTGGAGGAGCGGCCGGTTGAGAGCGCAACTATTATAGGACCAGCGGTGATACAAAAGAAACCGAAAGCTTTCACTACAGACCCGCTGGAAACTGACATCGTCCACATACTTGCGAAAATAAAAGGAAAGGTAAGCAACGTTTATGTGTTTCTTATTTTCATAATGAAGTATCATCATTTTTGGAACGGCACGATATCAAATTATTACAACAAGGTCATCTTCAAAGAACAAAAAAGAATAAGCTGGCTTTAAACAGAAGCACTCCAGCGCACAGTGTTGTTATGACAGCTCAGTTGGTATGGTGCGACGTCGAGGGATGTGAGTTCGAATCGCTACAATAAGCCTCAGCTTTCGTTGACAGAAAACATCGTAATGAAGCCATAGCATGGTGGTAGTACCTTTTTCATGTCCACGTGTCTAGGTGACGTTCTTAAGTTTAAAAATCTGCTGCCAAATACCGTGTGTTCTGACAGTTGCACTTGAAGGCTAGTCCTCCACTAGGTTTAGTGTTTCCACCATATTAGGCCTCAACTTCACTTAACATCTGGTGAAATTATGGCCATAGCTTATAAAGTACATAACAAGACGAAAGAAAATCGGATATACATTAAGAAATCGTTGAAATCTCTAAACGAGGAATAGATGATATCAGGCATATACATTAAAACACTGAAATCTATGACAGAATCTACGGCTGACTGACCTCTCACAAAAACTTAAAATTGTAACCACCGTTATGATTTGTATTACTAAAAAAAAATGACTCACAAATTAATTAATGCATATACTACTTTACTTATATAACTAGTACTTATATTAATTATTATTAATTATACTTATATTTACATATATAACTTGCTACTTTTAGTATAATAAAATGTTTCACGTCCAGACAAACGTATATATAATATGTACGTTTATACCTAGATGGTGCGTGAAGGCGTCCGCCCTCGTGAGTTTCTGCGTCAGTTCGACCCGCGGAATGAGCTGGTGGTTCCACGCGCCGACTTCTACAGGGCTCTGGCGTCCGCCGGACTGTCTCTCACCCCCGTGGAAATGGACACACTCATGGAAGTGTAAGAATCAACCCCTATTTCATTTTACCTATACTAATAAAATCGAATGTAATAATTTTTTGACTGTTTGTTTAATAAACTCGATAATCTCTGCAACGTCCAGTGCAACACGAAACGTTATTTCTGTAATGATATGCGGAATTTTATAGGTTATCTAGCACCAGAGTCAGAAGAAAAATATAATGTTTTATAAAAATATTGGTCTTAGTACGAGTACAAAAAAATCTACGATATCATATATCTAGACCTATACGTAAACTACAATATATCTTGTGATAAAAAAATAATAGAAAATGAAAAAGTAGTTTACGAGCATTATTAAGTATGGCATATTAATCCTGTGAAAGTTACGTCATTATCAATGCAATTTTATAAAGGCAAGTTTTGCGCTGTAACGCCGCTTATTTGAATGCACAGTTTAGGATCAGATCAGATAGTGATGGGAAAATAAACTAATTAAGACCGAACTCTATACGGTTTATACTTACTGGTGTATTATTTCATCGATATATGTTATTTTTAATTATACGCGATGATGGTAAATACAGTACAAAGATATAGCCAACTTGTTCTATTTCAGGTTCTCTGCGCCAGGCCGTCGGCGGTATATAGAGTATGAACGGTTTTGCTCAACGGTGGGCGAGGCTCTAACACAAGGGAGCCTGGAACGCGCACCTCTCTTGGAGCCCGTGCCACATGTCCCCACCATCGATACCCCGAGAAATTTCCTTAACTTTGAGGAAAGGAACATCGTGTCAGGCGCACTGATGAAGTTATCCAAATTCCCCGATCAAACGTCGAATATATTGGAAGTGTTTCAGGTAACTAACTATTCTTATCTACTTACATTTTGCATTGTTTGATGTCTGTAATATTTTACCGTGAGATACCTTTGTTAAATATTTATTTTTCGTAACTCCTTTAAGGGAAATCCATTCTAGTAATTATAGTGTCAGTATTATGATACAGCATATATCAAATCTATCCATCTTTCTGCACATATTAACTTATATATTATGAAAAGGATATGGACAAGGAACGTTGCGGAACAATTCCTCGAGTGTCTGCGGAGAGGGCGCTCTGTCAACGCGGACTACTGAACTTGTTATCGGCAAGAGAAAGGGATCTGGTCTACAAGTGTTTTGGTTATAGACGCGGCTGTGGAGACGAGGTACCTACAATATACTTTATACCTAAGAGTGTAGAGGTAATAACTAAGGAAAAAAAATCGTCTAAAAATATGTTATACTAAAGTAATATTTTTACTACACTAACGCCATTCTGGTCGGTTATTGAATTATTATTTACAATCAGCACACTTCACTCCGTTTACTAATGCTAACTTCGTATCGTAACTTTTGACAAAATAGCGGTATTTTGCATGTTGAACTGTCATTTGCAGTTTTAGGTGGATACCTTTGCTCCGTATGAAACTGGTCTTCTTACCTCTACCCTTCATACTTATTCCAAACTTTCAGACTAATTTATTACTCTATATTTTCGTATCTACAACTTTATATTTACCAGAGTTAAATTCGATTTAATTATATTAGAATATATACAGAACTATAGTCTGATCAATCGAATAATTAAGACAATTAAAAATCTTATACCAAATGAAATTATTAGATTGTTTATAACATCTTTTAATTTTCGCCATTGGCTATTCGCAAACCATTAGTCGATTCGATTATTGTTTGCAATTTTTACTAGTTTCTTCACTAAACAGATTGAATGTCAAATCGATACTAATCCCTGAAGACGAGTAAGCACCAATGGATTTTTATTGGCCACACATAATCTTAAAATATTTTAAGGTTATATAACCTATATGCACCTATGTGACATTGCTAATGTAAATATTTCTCTAATTACACCTATGCATTTTCTTATTCAGGTAAATTACCGCGCCCTGTGTAAGGCGTTAGACATTCTCTACGCAACAGCTGCCTCCCAACCGTGTTAATTTGTTGTTTATTTAATAAACTTGTCAGTTTAGATTTGATAGTGTAGTTTTATTTAAGTTAGCTAGATCCCGTTAGGTGTAATACCTACTTAGGTCATCGATCTCTGATGCCTTGAAAACTATTCTAAAATGTCACCGTTACTCCTTAATAATAAGCCCATTAGATTTTTTATGTTATGATATAGATTTACTGTTCCAAAGGTATTTTAATTTAAAAAGCGTCCGCTCCCAATCTAATCCTCGTTAAAAACAAGAGTTCTCCGTTTTATAACGTCACTATACACTAATCGACCATGCCTTAAATATTTTAAAGTTATTTAGCAACACCTAGGTGAACATAATTAAAATAACCGAGATAGGTTTTCAGTATTTTATTAATTGAACATACCTAGTAAAAGACAACATACAGCAAATACTTACTAGTTACCTATTTTAATATAAAAATATGTCTAGACTGTATCAGTATTACTTAATAATTATAAAAGATCTTGCCAAATCTAATCCCTATACCAAGGAATTATAACAGGAAGCAAGAATGTTACGGATCGATATTCCTAAGAATAAATGTAAGCCAGTTATAACTAAGTCGTAGACTATAATTTACATTACTGTGAAAATATACCTACTTGATGTAGACTACTGTAGACCTGCGCTGACGTCATCTAGAACCGATACTACTTCTATTCGGCATATTTCCAAAACAAAGTTTGATCTTATTTTAATTCATGTATTTTTTAGTTTTTGGCACTCTGTAAAATATATTATCACCTATTAAGTTTTTCCTTGTAGAGTATAAATATTATGTAACTTTAACTGCCACCTATTAACTCGTTTGTAAATATCAGTACAGTTAGACTAGAAAAGAACATTACCATTAATGATTAGTTAGGTAGTGTCTTATCTTTAACTAACACCCTTCTTAAACGATGCTTCCCAAAGTAGGTACAAAAACCACAACAATAATCCTGCTGTCTATGCAAAAAATGTTAATGTGTAAACCAAGAAAAGTTCAGTACGCTGTCTTACAAATCATCAATGATTTCCTGTAAATATGCATTCGTATTCGGTATGTTTCTGTACTCGTGTGGTTGGGTGTGTATGCATGTGTGTGCGAGATAGAAATTATGATAAACACAGGACAAAGTCAATATTTTTATTTACAAGATTTAATTACGACATACAACTTGTGTATCTTTAAGTTTTTGTTCATGTCTGATTACTTAGATCTAACAAATTTAATTTCATCTCTATTTAATGGAAGAAACATCCTATTTTTTTTTTTTAAATAAAATACATGATTCCGAAATCTCTCTTCTCTTTACCGAATTAAAAAATATAAAAGTACACACATCTGCTATGAGATCCAATCGCACAGATTGGGGGCGGGGGCAGGGCGTTAACGGAACTACAACATTCACACAGACAAACTCTCAAACATGCTCTCGCAGACACAACACAATCAATGACTGGCTCGCCGGTACACACAGGGACAGCTTATTTATAAAGCTCTATTATAATAATAATTATCAATTACTTCTAGAAAAATTCAGTACGAAAGTAAGATTTCGAGACAGTATGTCAAAATCTAATTCAGCAATAATACTCAACTTGAAACTATTATCCATACTATATTATTATAATTAAAGGGGCGACAACGGGCAAACCGGGGCCGAATCGCTTGCGACAATAGTTTTTTTTTATACTTAAAACTCTTATAAAGATTCTCTCTTAAATTAATAATGTGGAATGGAATGAGGCGCCTCCTGCGCGGCGAGGCGAGACTTGCGCGGGAGACGCTCGTGACCGGTGACTTAACCTGCAACGGACAATACATTCAAGGTTTATTAACTACACGAAGTACTTCTCAGTACCTAGCACATAAGACAGATAAGGGACCACGAATCACTGTAAGCGGTTTTAGTATTCCTGGTTCGTACCAATGACCACCTCATTCAGACTAGAAAATATTCATAACACCCTAAATTTGATGACAAACCAACTAGAGCCTAGCCAGAAAAAAAGTTTATGGACCAGTAAACAAATCAAATTATTTCCACCTAATTAACATTATTAATAATACCTTCACGTTTAAAGTTCATAGCTTAATGTTAAATTTCAACTACAAAACCAACGCAAACACTTAAATTTAATATTGACATGAACATCAAATAGAGTATACATATTTATATTTTTGGTATTGAATAAAACTGAAATTTGTATTGCAAAGACATGAAATAGTAAATCTTGTGATTAAGTACCACTGCTCACCTCACTATTTCCTATGTACTATTGGACTGAGATGAGGAGCAAGTAGAGTAGGTTCTAGTAGGGCTGGTGCCTCTGGTTGGCGCGTCCGCTGCCGCCGCCGCCACCCCCCCTCTGCTTGCCGCCCTGGTACCCTGCTGCCATCAGTACACACCTCTGTTACCACTTTCCGTCTCCTCCACCGAACCTTTATTCCGACACGCACACAAAACATAACTTGGTGTGCACAATTCCCATGATAAACAATCGTTATCATAAAACCTCTTTACTGCGTGAGTGAGTAGCGTTCGTCAAACTCATCGTATGATCAGGTGTTACGTCAAGGTAAAATCAATTCCGTTTTTTTTTCCATGATTTATTTTTTACAATGCACATTTTCTAAAACGTATCATACAAAACAGAACAGCTGTCCGCATACAGATTCGAACCCGCATCATAATATGAGCGCAAAGAGTTATTATGGCAATGTTCTCAAGAAATCTCGGCATTCCAACACAGAACACGCACTAATATATCAGATTCACTAAATACATAGATGTACTTAAAAATAAATTAAAGTATGAGAGACTTGACTGATGTAAACACATTGTTAAAAGAAGCGAAGATCACATTCGTGCGGTTTTAAGCTCTTCTGGCAGCATAATTTGCACTAGAATATGTTTTGCCCCATTTTAAAACTACCAAAACTTGAGAATAATGCTATTTGCAATTGGTTTAGAAAAGTGAACAGTTAAATAAATTGATCACTACCTCTTATTTCTTACGCCATGTTTTATAGTCATTAAGTATAAATGGAACCACACGAACATGCCAGAAGAACACGCAAGATGGGAAGCTAATGAATTCCGTAAACGATCATGTGTTATTTCCAATTTTATTACATACCATAAAATTGAAAAACTCTTGACAATTCCTATCAATTTTGTCGACCACAGAATCGTACAGAATCATTAATAAGTTCAATCACTTAACTGATCTTAAATTGATGTTAATTATGTAAAAATTACCGGTTCAAATTGATCGCCTCGGAGACATAAAGCACAAGAAATCTTCAAATAGCGAAACTAAATATGCAGCATAACCATAGAATGTTAGTATTTTATTTATCTATAAAAATGTAAACGAAGCTTAACTATTCCTAAGCGCAATAAGACATCTTCAAGAGCTTCAGTTAGTACAAACTTAATTCTTTTACAATTACCAAGTACCGTCATATAAAAATAGCGTGCTATTTTAAGGCTAAAATTATATTATAATCGAACCAAAAACTAATAAAAGCTTTTCTAGATGCAATCACAAATATCAAAATTATCGACGCAAAAGTTGATAACTTATCTATTGGAAAAAGAACATATCATCAATCATAAAAATATTCATATCATGATCGCACCTTGAAATGAGCTAATATATTAAGCACGATATATAGCTATTTCGTCGAAATTCTATAAATGTAAAGTGCGCAAAGTGTCGGTTATATGCGTGAGAGGCAAGCGGGACAAACATGACAATGATTACTACTCGATCGAACCTTCCAAACGTTTCCATTTCGACTAAACATTTCTCATTAATGGCTAATTTGACAACGTAAATTTGTACGTACTAAAATTCTTAGGAAATATGCAAACCCTCTGTCAGTTTAAAGTTTCGCTATGTTGTTTTCACAGTATTACTATGTATATACTAGATTTCCAAGCTATGCTGAGTAAGATCTATTCAATGGTTTTTAATTGCATTTGCTTATGTGTAGGGATCGACTAATGGATCGCGACCGAATATTGATAAGGTCCTAAAAAATCTAACATTACCAACGCCTAAAACGATACAAAATTGCAGTTGACACTAAAAACTAAGTAATTATTTCTCAATTGAAAAGATTCATAAAATTTAATGTCCCTTTTTAGCTTCATGATGGTAAAGGTCCCACATTCCCACAATAAGAGATCACTGCCCAGTCAACTTTGAAGACCATGGGGCCTAAAGAAACGTTTGCAAGGTTCGGTGATGGTGTTGTGTGTGCGGGTTGGAGGGGGGTTTAGTACCTTTCCCGCGTGGAGCAGGCCGCGCGCCGTACCCTCCCTCGTACCCTCCGTAACCGCCATAGTCTGCCGCCAACACACAACTCGTTAGACACCGAACACCACACACGCCTGCCCTCATACATCTACTCATTCACACTCCCACGATCGACAACGTATCCACTAGACACGCGAACGATACCCCATCACTAGTACTCGCAACTAATCATATGTAGAAGTAGTTACCAAATAATTCTACGCTTCTTCCCGATCACTAACTCAAGATATCAATACCAAAATCAAATATATTGTTAACAGTCTATGCAGATATGATGTCGATGCCAATTCAAAACACCTTGCAAGTGACATATACGCGGAGTGTCCGAGGCGCTGTGTTGATTCATCATGATGTTGTTAACTTTATAGCAAATATCCTGCTTGTAATTAATGCACTAAAATTTCTTCATTTAGTTTTTCGAACTATACTTACGCCAGTAGAAGGTACTTTTTTGTCTTATTTCAACATTCTCAAAAACTGTCGTATAAAGGTAGCCACTTATGCAGAACCTATATGGTAATATTTAATTATGTAAAATTCAGAGTTCCTTTTCTGATATCTGTTGTAAGTAACCACCCACTTGAATATTCACATTCTCAAACTGCTTCAAATTATATCCACATTTCTCCGTTCAGGTATTTTAAAAGCAGAACACATGCATCAATTCATAAATAAAAGTGTAAAACTGTATATTACTTCGACTGATCTTTGTGCATAAATTCAAGTTATTCTCAGTATTTAAAATGTATTTGTCGATAAGCAAGAGCGAGGCAACCCCGTCCTCTAATAAAACTTTTGTGTGATAAACACTTCACTTACATTTAATCAGAGTGGCAAGACTAAATGACATACCTCACAACACAGACAACGAGTAAGTTGAACTATGTGTGTACCAGCAGAATGTATCCAATCAATGTGTGCATGCAGGTGTTAGTACAGTACAGGAGAGGTGAGTGAAGCGCGTGTTGTCAGGCTGGAGGGAACTGGGCGGAATAGGGTCACATATGGAAACACATTGAGAATTTTTATAACAGTGCTTTATTCAAAAGCTTTCATCATATCTTTATCACTTTCACAATGTCTCTCCATATTTACCCCATTTCCCAAATGTAGCATGTGGCATGAGTGTCATAAAGTAAAAAATAATCTTACAAAAATAATAAACTCGGGCGACATTGCTACATATGTCAAAGGTGGTATTACAAATAAACACTTATAAATACGAGTGCAGGTAACATAATATTATGTACAGAATATATATGTAGTACCCGTTGAGACAATGACAAAGAGCGATAGGCGAATGGTGTGGCACAACCGCGACTAACACCTAGGTGGCATCGCAGAGCCATACCGCGTCGCAGAACCAACACAATCATATTATAGCGAGTTAAATGATACCTTTGCAAAAATTATATACCAAAATGATTAATCCTAATTTACTGGAAAACGATCAGGCCGACCCCGTCGTCACTTGATTACACACTGTCGCCTCGACAACATTCACTATGCATCATCTCGATAGAATATAAACTATTTATATTATATCGATACAAAAATAAATATTCTCTACAGACTAAGTTAATACCTAAGCTTCGCGTGATGTCCGCCTGAGCAGCGAGTGACATAGTCGGCGCGAGCACACCACGGGGGGGGGACGGAGCGCGCCTCGCTCGCTCGCAACGCTAACCTAGCAGCTTAACACTACGCGTTACATTACGTGCCTACTGCCTACACTATACACTAGGGATCAGGTAACATCAGTCGAGGTAACGTGTCGGGGAGCGGGCCGGCGACGCTCGGCCCGCACTAGTACTGCTTGCCGCGTTTACCGTAATTGGGGTATCCGGAGTAATCGTATCCGCCATAGCCCCCGTAGCCGTCGTAACCGTAGCCGCTGTAGCCGTAGCCGTCGTATCCGCCGCCATAGCCTCCCTGCCCGTATCCGTATCCTCCATAGCCCTGGTTGCCCCACGGCTGGCCCCCGTAGCCGCCGCGGCCTCCCCGCCCGCCGCGCGTGCCCCTGCCGCCTCGGGCTCCGCGCCCGCTCATACCCCCGGGACCGTCGGGCTTCGGTGTCGCACGCTTCACGTCCACCTGACATAACAAAACGTGTTTTATAAATCTCATCCAACACAACCATACAAATTTCATATGTTGCATACGAAACATGTCCTTACCTCCTTGCCGCCGATCGTCTGTTTTGGCGTCTTTAGAAGTTCATTGACCACTTGCTCAGACTCAAATGTGATAAAGCAGAATCCTTTCCTCTGGTTCTTTGTCTTGTCGAAGGGCATCTCTACCTCAATGATCTGTAAAGATAATATGAGATATTTAACATCTACATACAGTAGCCAATTAGATATTGGAGATATATGAAAAATCAGTGGCCCGGATTGCTCTTCAGTGACAGTCAAGAATTAAAATATCTCACCAAATCCGGAATTTTCATCACAGTAATTAATATAGTAATTTTCAAATACTGTATTTCAATCTGTTGCATTTTGTTTTAGCAAAATTGTAATGATACAATAGACTCAAATGATATATATCTCATAGATTAAAAGCCATGGATCTTTAATGAAAATCAACACTCTAGAACTATTGACTTCTGGACTCAAGTTAAAATTGTTTTAATTAATAAATGCATTAAAGTATCTTGTATGTATTTTTTTCCTAGTATGTATGACAAATAATTTTTAATTCAATAACAATAATAACTACCACAATTTAGACACTACTACTGCAGTTTAGTACGAAAATGACAATTGTTCATTGACTTACATTTCCAAAATTACTGAAGAAGTTTTTGATTTCATCATCTGAGATTTCACTGCTGAGCCCACCAACGAAGATCTTGCCGTGTCTCGCCTTGGCCTTTTTGGGGTCAACTTTCTTACTGTTGATGGTGTGTTCACCCGCTGCCATAACCTTATCAATAGAATCTGGCGCTTTGAAAACGATGAACGCAAACCCACGCGACCTCCCAGTGTTGGGATCTGTCTTTACATTGATGCTCTCAATCTCACCAAAAGCACTGAAGTGATCACGTAATTCCTCTGCACAGAAAGAATCACATTATGACGTCGGCTCAAAATCACACAACTATTGATTTAAACAATTGTTTGCATCAGAAATGTGGGTATAGTTGTCTTCAACAAACAATCAGAAGCAGAACTGAAATAAGTCATCATAGTAACTTATAGCCAAATCCACCCAATCAAAAATAAAATATGTGAAACTTACTGTCTGATGTTTCCCAGCTTAAACCGCCAACAAAAAGTTTTCTGTGAAAATCATAAGTGAATATATTAGTATATGTATAAATATGTAATAACACTTGAGTCTCAATTTAGAAACGGACTTAAAAATTACAGTTTAAATAATTAAATATTAACACTATATGCAGTACTTGTTTACAGTACTTTACAGCTACATTTTTGTTCAAAACAAACTCCAAGCACTGCAGCAAAACAAATTGTCAACCTGTAAGTTACAAAAAGTGATACTCCAAAGTCTTTACATTACGATATAAATGATACAATAAAAAAAGTTACAGTGAAAAAACGCAAGATTTGAAATAGGCAAGTGAACGAGGCCCAAAATTAAGTGGCCAAGACATTCTAGTCAGTTTGGTCGTAGCTTTACTTTAGTGTGAGCCCAGCGGACGGATATATACCATGGCGTCCTCCGGCGGCTGCGGCGGCGGCGGCGCTGGCTCACACCTGCAGAGAGACACAGCGTTAGTGGCGCCCAAACTGACCGCGCCACGCCCGGCGCGCCCACAAACACATTCACCGATTTAAAATCTTGCACCTACGCGCTGCCGGCCAGCGATATATCAACGAGAAACAAACAAACAAACAATAGCGGGACACTACCGGCCGGCCGGCGTCGGCCGCGGACTTACGCGCTCAATCAAATATGACGCCATTCCGTGCGGCTCCGAGATTAATCTATATATCAAACCAAATATCTATCAACGATTGTCTGAAAGTAAAACTAACACATGTATCACTATTTATGAAACGCGGACAACACGCTGCAAAGGTAAAAACAATAAATTTTGAAAAGATCTCATGGATTAAGACAGATTTTTATGTGCTGATAATGGTAAAGCCGGACCGCCGCCATTGTTACGGACAAAGATTGGAAACTGAAATCAACTTTGTTAACGCTAATTATCCTCATGAAAAGTAAAAAATCATCAATTAAATAGTTGTAAAAGATAGATAAGCATAAATATCGCCAAAAATTTTATATATAAAACGTAATTTAACTTTACCTGTCATCATCGCGTCCGGGGGCTTCGGCACTGTTATTATCCTGTCCGTCTCCTCCACCGTGCTCCGAATTTCCATTTAATTGATTATCGGTGGTGATATCTTGTGCAAAATTGTCGTTATTAGCCATGGCTTATTGTAATCTTAAAACTTAATAATAACTAAACCTACGGATCTACAATTAGACGCGACCTTCAACACCGAATGCCAAATGCAGAAGAAAGAAAGGAAGTGCGTGATGAGTCGGCGCGAAACTATTTCTTATGTTGGCTAAATGCAAAGAGACGCGCTTTGTTTGCTACGATTTTCGTGAACAACCAATCGCAGCATAGACGCGCCAGAGGTCAACGGCATTCTATCCGGTTATAGACAAAGACAGCATTACAAGTTCCGCGTGTGTAAAGTAGATAGTAGAAGAATTCAATGAATCAATACTTAGCCAACATAATAATACAAATTCCCGCTATTTATTATGGTTAGGTTGGGTTATCTATGGTTTGATACAGACAAAATGTTCTATACCTTTAAATTATTTTAACTTTTGTAAATTAAACCTGAAATAAAACCAGTGTTTGAATTACTGTAGTCAATAACAGTAATATTTTTTCTGAAATGTAATGTATAAGCGATTCGTGATACTTGATGTATACTATTACATCATCTTACTAATAGTCAGCGGCATAAGTCTGTTCCTTTGGAGTATATAGAAAGTGATCAGGTATTATAGAATTGACACTAACTAGCATACTTAAAAAAATAAACATTTTTTATTTTTTACACGTAACTGAAGAAATACTCAAGCAGTATCGTTGATTTTCATGTTTTCATTTAGTATCCGCTTGTTTATATGAATTTATTACAAAATACTATTTGTAGAGGCAACTAAAGTTTTCTTTTAAAGTAGTGTAGAACAAAAACCAGTAATAAATTTAGAATTTTTGGTGATGTATTATAAGTAATATATTCATTACAATTAACAAATATAATCAAGTAAATATAAATATAAAAATATAAATACAAGTAAAATATAAATAAAATGATTAAAAGTTGTAGACGACAGTTATTGTTTTGCACGATTTCTGCATTCAAACAAAAACATCTGAAGGCAGACGCTAAATTCAAGCAAAAATAAGTTTGTTTACGTGTGGTTTTGAATTTCTTGAATTAGTAGTACGCTATTATCTTGATACTTTACCGAATTCATAAGTATTGTTTTCAATTTTTACACATATATTTCTTTATTCTCCACATATATTGATTTTTAGGATTGTGCAACACTTATAAAATAGTAATTTTAACAAATACAATATTGAAATAAGATTGCTATAAATTAATACTTTTAATATTTTTATATTTATTTATTATTTTACTTGTATAGAGGTATTTCTTCTAAGCCAAAGTTACACTTACAGAAAATGCCAAGGATATGATGAAAATTGATGAAATTGTGTGTACTATTGAGCAGAGAGACAGCATAAGTTGTCAAAACCAATACTTGAAACAAAATAGCTTCGATCACTAGTAGGTATTGAATTAAGACAATTTAAATATACAAAATGTATGATTTACTTTTATTGTTAATAAAATCTCTAATTATTTTGTTTTATTATTTTTATAGAAGTGAGCATAAAAACCTTAGAAATAATAAATAGGAAGGTGAAGAAAACAAAGGCGTTGAAATACCTCAGGGTAAAAACGGACACATAAAGCAACAATATCTGGCTTAGATAGTGTTGATATAGATATGTTTCGCAACAAGATTAATGAATTTGACATAGAAAACAGGTTCCCACTTTGAGAATATTGTTGCTGGTTTATCTAAAGCAAGCATTAGATCTAACGGATGCTGGGAAACTCTTCGCAATATTTGTGAATTAAAAAAAATTCTTAATTCATTGAACGTTATCTCATACCTACTTGGAGATATCAGTATTTAAGAAATTTAACTTTAAAAGGAAGAAAAGAAAAGCTTATTATTTATTTAGATAAGACGTATGTTCATAAAAATTACAAACCTAAATATCTTGGCAAAGCCCATCAACAAGTGGTGTAATTAAGAATATTTCGGCAGGAAATGGGCTTATAATTGTATATGCTGGAACAGAAACAGGCCCTGTGCCAAATCATTGTTAAGTTCCAGCACTAAATCCAAAATGGCGAACTACCACGATGTCGTGAATGGTGTAAACTTTAAAAAAAGGCTAAATTAAATGCTCTTTACTAATTTGGATGAGCCGAATGTAATAGTTGTGGATGCCGCTAGTTACCATTCAATAAACCTCCTACATCATAAAATCATAAAAACGTTATCAGAGAAGGGCTTTATTTAAAACCATCGAATGAAGAATACCATACAAATACAGAATTACTATGTATTGTTCTTAACAAATTTTAAATATTTTATTTTATTACAAGTTTTTCAACAAAATACCTATCCAGGCTTCTTTCATTTTTACTGTTATATTAATCCGAATTCCACAAAACCACCCATTTACATAATAACTAAAAGTATTTTTTAATTTTATATATAAGGTGAGGAAGATTCATTGGATAATCATAGCTACTACCATAATGAAGTATTGATTTTTACTGTAAGGTTATTATTTTTTAAAAATATTGTTGTGAATCAAATACGCGCAAACATTACTATGTTAAGGAAAAGGTAAAATATTATATGTATCAAATTAGGTTTTTCCAAGTACATTAACCAAAGTTTGAGGTTGCCATATCTATATTTTTTGAAATTGCCGCGCTTTTCCTGTCTACTTTTGTTAGCGAGACTATACCCACAGGTACCTAACATTATCAATGGCCAGTATAATGTATTTTACAAGTAAAATAATGTAAAATTTAAAAATGAATGAGTAAACGAAAACTGCTGTGAATTAAATTATGAAAAATTATTATACTGTAGGTAGCCTAAGAATTATTTAATTTCTTATTTTTTGTAGATGTTAACATTGCACCAAAATTGACATCCGAACGGTGAGGTAGTCCCTTTTTCTGTTTTTCATATTGTATTTTTCGTGAAAATTACGCTAATTTCGTGGTAATTTGTTGCAAACTACGCTACTTTGATGCCTAAATTTTACTGAGGTGAGTTTAAATGTTTTAATTTTAAACATTTGAATGGGTGGACACTAATATTTTGTTTTTCGGCAGACGTATTTCTTTCTAGAGGTTAATCCTCTTTAATTTTCTGTTATTTCGCCTATATATTTGTTTTGATCTTAAGTTAAGGGCGGTCGGTAGTTTTTCGTGTACGAAGAAGTGAAATACGATGATAAATCAAGAAAACTATCTTCCTTGCGGAGCATAAGCCAGCCAAAAGTCGCCATGCGTGATAGACAGTTTTAGTAAAATGTTTCTTGACCATCAGCTAAATCAGTTATAGCTGTTTTATATCTTACTTTCGTACGTCATATTGTACTAAAAACAGTTTTAAATGTACGTTCTTAATATAAAAACAGTTATATTTCGAATATAAAAATCTAGCTTGCTTAGTCTTAGAGAGACTAAAAATTAAAAGTCGCTTCAGATTTGCTCTCTGCTCAGTGTTAGTGTAACAACTAAAAAGTACATATTTTAATAACATCTATCAACTATGCTGGAGGCATTTATAGTAATGTATATTATTATATTGTGATAGTAAATTGACCTTACTGTTTGCTCTATGCTTTTTCACCATAGGTTCTTTCTCTTCACGTTTATAATGTTACAGTTGGACGAGAAAATGAGTACTATATATAAAGCAATTCTATTTTCACTGTTATTACTCCTTTTGAGAACAGTTCTGAGTAGTATTCATGGCTTATCATATACCAGTAATATTAGATTCTCATACATGAACCAGTATGAATCAGCATTTTTCTATATAATATCTGTTATGAATATTAACTAACCCAACAGATATTGTGCTGCTCATTCCAGTAGTTGATAACTTAACCACAGTGCCATTTATCACCTTCCTCACCTTCATCATCCTTATTGTTTGACCCTATATTCAATTATATATCTATATTTACTAAGGTATCGCTGTATTGTTATGTTACTTGTTGATATAGTTCTTCAGGTGAATAACCTTCAATAAATAAATAAAGAAAATAACCCTAGCTCTTAATTTTGGCCTCTTATTTATTGTATAAAACACATGTGTTAGTTGTCAGGGTTTAGTGTTCTTAAGATAGAGTGCTTTACGTCTCACCCTATAGGATGAAACTATCAAAATAATTTGTGAACATTTACTTTCAATTAATAATTACTGTTGCTTATTGTAAAGCATCATGAGAGAACTGAATCACTCAAGATATTTGAAAGTTAGATAGTACTGATAAATTTCTTACACATTATGGTGGTATGTTGAAATGATAGTTAGCTTTCCTGATGTTAAGCACGGTTCAGACTGTCATGACAACAAAGATCCATCTTTAGTAGATACTGTGCACAGGTCTGTGGAAATGCTTCTTTACATTTCACTTGATGGACTCTGTTTAATAGACATGAAGAAATACACATCTTAAGACATTATTTCTCATTTTCTGTGTTTATTCAGATTTGAATGTCATCAGGTCCATATATGATATAAACATGTTTCTCTTTCTAAGTAGTTTATAATAAATACTAGGGAGATTGTAGGTTATTTCTAACTATGGTATGCAGATCATAATATATCTGTGTTTGTGGCATTTAGACTAGGTTATAGTGAATATTAATAAGTTATTTATGTCAGAAGATGAATTATTTTGTAAGTTATTGTAGTTTATTTCCATCATAGTTA
This sequence comes from Actias luna, assembly GCA_039707435.1. NCBI lineage: Eukaryota > Metazoa > Arthropoda > Insecta > Lepidoptera > Saturniidae > Actias > Actias luna. The sequence goes on along the minus strand of JAZHAC010000022.1, from coordinate 16,946,923 downwards.
GAAATTAACTAAAAACATTAAAAAAAAATTACTATTCTTATCAGTTTAGAGGTCAATAAAGACTTTGTGTAAAAGTTTTTTGAAATTATGTAGTTTTCAAAATCCATACTACTTACAATTTTCTACATACATTTAATAAATACTGTTAAAGACTCCTCACCATTGCCATCATACAGTACTATGGGTTCAAATCCCATATGGAATAATTATTTGTATCATCTATAAATGACAGTTCTCTTTCTGTCTGTTACTTTGCTTCCATAAATTGTATGACTAAGTCCTTTGTGAAACAAATCTTGGTCACTATTCTTTTTATATAGTTAAAAATTAAACCACCTATTGTGCTCAGGAATAGTATTCAACTGTTTCCATGAAATATTAAATAAACATGCCAATTTTCATTATTGGTTTTCCGGATATTTTGGAGTTTTAGAAATTGTTATATAAACAAAATTCGTTTACATTCATATTAATATATAATAGATTAAAAATTAAGCTTACATTTTTTTTTACATTGTCTGCTATTGTATAGTGAAAGTTGCATCAAAATTGGCCAAAAAGTCATTTACTGTAAAATTTTAATGTTTGATCTCTTTTACTGCAAGACTATTTTTATAATGTTACTTATTACTTATATACACAATACTTACTACAATATTACTTATAGTTTGTAAAATTTTATTAAAATTAAAAAATAAATATTTTTCAATACTTCGATAACAAATTACACCAAATTATAATTTCCAAAACTATATTCACAGTTGTATCATTTTATTATTCAAAATGTATTCACACATGTATAATATATATATATTACGTTATAGAAGTTGCATTATTCTACAGGATAACATGCTAAATAAATATAGACAGCTGTTAAAAGTAATTAGCATTTGGTTTTATCGAATCAATTAAAATATTAGTACACTAATTGACTTAGCAAACATTGTTCTGCCTTTTTATTAGTCAATAACCCCGCCACCATTCTATCTGTAGTTTTCACAGATTGAGATACTCATCTTTATATCAAATATTCGGCCTCTTAGGGTGTTGCCAAGTCAAACACATTTACAAAATTTCATTGAACATTAAGCAATTATCAATATTTGCCAGAACGAACATGTGACATGGGCGTGTTTATGTATAACTTTGTTCGCATAGCCTTCAATTTAAAAGTTGCTTAAGATACTCCTTTTAACATCAGATATCTGCTAATGCAAACCCTATCAAAAGCAGCCCAACCGTTTCAGATTCGCTAGGACGGACTGAAAATAATAAAGTATTACTTATAACTACCCTATATACTTTCATATACATTCACTAAAAAGCTATTATTACTTTGATATAGATGCTTCAAATTTATTTGTATAGAGACGAGAGTTGAAATTCTAAAGTTGGTGATGTTTGATTTAATTATTATAATTACCTGTTATATGAAGTTGTGTTGTTTGTCGCAGGGCAGCATATAGCAGAGGGCTGTATTGGCGCAGTTTGAACGACAGCAATGGTAATGGAGGCGACCCCGTCCCCGCAGAGCGTTGGCCGCGAGTTCGTCCGCCAGTACTACACGTTGCTGAACAAGGCGCCAGCCCATCTGCATAGGTTTGTCTTCTATATATTCACCCCCCTCTCTCCCTCTTGACTGAACCTAGTCGCACTCAATACTTTTTAATGACCGCTCAAGTGACTGAGCAGCTGACAACAGAGCTTTCTACAACTGAACAACCCTCATTATACTTCTTGTTTGTTTATTTTCTAGTGTTTCATCTACTGATTTTTTTTTAGACTCGACAGTGTATATATATTATCATGTATTAATTTTATATTTAAGCGAAATTAGCTGCACTTATATAGTTTATAGTTTTTTTTTTATTGACGTACGGTGTAAGGCTTAGGTGCTTTGACAGCTTCACCGAACTTTTTAGGGTGAGTGCCAGGGTGCCAGGCTGCTGCCGGAAACTTTATACTCAGACAAACTGGCTGTGCCTGATGGTACACATAATGCAAAAACAATGATGACCATTCACAGATCTATTCGTCATTGTCGTCCTTATCTCGGTCTGGAAGCCTCCAGAATGAGACGGACCAAAACAATATCTGGTTTATACTGATTCTTCCATGCTCAATAACTGATTGTATATCATACTAGCTAACCTCGCTGACCTTGTTCTGTCTTTTGGAGGAGATAATCGCGTCGACTACAGCGACGTCTATCGCGTTATAATCACCTATCGAAATTAAAAGTATCCTATCTCTTAAGTCGGGTCAAAGTTCGTGCAAAATTTGATGAAAATTGGTTCAGTAGTTAAGGTCTTCATCGCGGACAAACAACGTGACACGAATTTTATATTTATATATTAGCATATCTCCATAGATGGTCTTTGTCATTGCTATGGGTAAACGCGCTGATGATCTTACAAGCATTGCCATACTGCCCACTAAAAAATCACCACTGTGTTACTACAATCTTTCACGTTGCTGAGGCAAGAGACAGAGTGATAGGGTCTGACACCTAGTTTAAGGTGGTCACCATCCAATAAGATTTTTTTTTTGGCCATAATCTCACCTGGTCTTAAGTTGGTACTTAACGGCCCAAGTTGGTAGACACGCTAAACCTGTGCAGGAACTGGCTCTCAAGTGCAGCTGCCGAAACACACCTATTGGTATTTGGCGGCAGGTTTACAACTTGAGGGTGGTAGCTACCCAGGCGGGCATTAGAAAAAGCCCTACCACTCTGCTATGGTTTCCTCACGATGATTTCCGAAAGCTCAAGCTCATTGTAGGTGCTTGCATTCGAACTCGCATCCCTTGACGCGAAGTCGTACACTCTACCACTGAGCTATCATCGCTTCAATAATAGATTGTCATGTCCTTTGTAAATATGTGAAAGTATAGATATGCTCGCAATGCGTTTCTTTATCATTTCTTTGTGTTTGTAGACGTGACGTGGGTCGTTTATCAGACACACGGTAATTGTTTGTTTTTATATCACCACGTGGTCTATAGATAGCGTTTATCGAATCTTTGTATTTATTTGTTTGGCTAATACCATATTATCGATAGAAGAAAGTTTGGATGACCCGGATATATATATATATTTTTAACAATTGTGGATAGAAATAAAACTAATTTAAACGGATTTTATCGCGGTTATTTATTAATTTTGATCCCGACGTTTCGAAAGCGTTTCAGCCTTCGTGGTCACGGCGCGGACTGAGGTGTGAGTTGTCCAGAAAAGTTCACGTTACTGTGTCCACCTTCAATTTAATTTTTGTTATTCATAGAGTTCCGATCTATAATAATATATAATAACAAAAATTAAATTGAAGGTGGACACAGTAACATGAACTTTTCTGGACAACCCACACCTCAGTCCGCCCCGTGACAGCGAAGGCTGAAAAGCTTTCGAAACGTCGGGATCGAAATTAATAAATAACCGCGATGAAATCCGTTTAAATTAGTTTTATTTCGATTAATAATATTCGCGTAAACATAAGAAATCAATTGTGGGTAGGTCATAGCCTCAATGTTAACGCATGTTAAGTGACGATGTGGTGTGGGGATATAGACACGGTAAGTCTGGTCTCAACCTGACTACAACTGACGGAAGACACCTGAGGGTATTTGTCGGCAGGTTTTCAACTCGAGGGTGGTAGCTAGAAAGGCGGTCATAATAATAAATAAGCCTTGCCATCATGCTATGGTTTCATTGCGTTTTCCATTACCGGACGCTCAGGTACATTGCAGGGATTCCAACTCACGTACCCTGACGCAGCGTCTGTACGCACTACCACTGAGCTGTCGTTGTTAGATTTTGGGTAACTTTATTAGTGTGAAAACTGGTCCTGGTTTCTGACAGTATGGGGCTTCAAAAGTCATCGTGGTGTTTTCTTATCAAATCAAAAATCTTTATTCAATTTAGGCCCTAAGAAGGCGCTTATGAACGTCAAAATTACTACCGGTTCGGAAAGTAACGCGGTCATCGAGAAGAACCGGCAAGAGACTCGATCTGCATCTTTTTATACCTATAATAGTTTAATGTGTTACAGTAGTTATTAGCGAATGTACAGAGAGGGTCGTCAATCCCAGACATCACGATCGCTCACATATTGATCCACCATATAATAGCCTTTTGACATCAAAACCCGTTTGACATGGTTCTTGAACCCACTGTCCGGCAATTCAGTAATGTGCTTTGGGACTTTATCATAAAACTTGACACTATCACCTAAAAAACTGTTACTTGTCTTACTCAGTCTAAAATAGGGAGTGACGAGTTTATCGCGATTTCTAGTATTCAAATTATGGCAGTCTTTAATGAAATCTAGCTTTTGTAAGTTTTTGCGGACATACGTTAAATTATCATGAATATATGAGTATTTGATAGTGTATATTACCTAATGAGTCTCTGCTCTCTCTCGTGGTCTGCCCGAAGCAATGCAAGAAGAAAATGGTCAATGTATTTTTTCACAATAAAAAAAAAAAAAAAAAAAACATAAGGCTTCACTTGGTGGAAAGGGTAATCTATATGATAATACATATTTTAAGTATTCAAATTTTAAACATTCTCTTTATATTTCATAAATCAAGCTAAGAGAAAGCCTTTAAGCTATTTAACATCACGCTACTACTCATATGAGTAGAACTGTATTGAGAAAAGTTACAAAGACGACAAATAATTATTAGATTCAACCTTCAATATGTAAATTGTTATTTAACCTAACATTGAGCGAGAATACACTAGTTTTTATACGTATAGCAATGATTATCACAGTGATTTCCGCATGAACGCTATCATTTACAAGAAGGAAACGGGAAATAAAGGAATAAAATATTTTAAAAATCCGTCGGTTTACTGGTCATTATTTTAGAACAACGCGTTCGTTTGATAAAGAGTTAAAACGACAATTCTTTTAAAATACACACACATATATATTATATAATTAGTTTATTAATACCTACGAAATATATAGATCATTATCTTAAAAAAATAGACTTTTAGTATCAGTTGTATTGGTTGTTGAGTTTGTTATGAACATAAAATTGAGTTAAATATAGAGAGCGTGCATACCACTCGTGGGTTGACAATATAAAATTATTTACGTATATATAATATATACGTTCTGCCCTCTGTCTCACGTAGAGAACAATCTCGAAGCCCCCTGCAATTCGCGTTAAAAGTGTTCTAAAATTCAACTTAGTAGTACTTATTATCATCATCAGGATTGTAAGAGATGTAATTATGTATGTTGTGGTGATAGATTCTACAATAACTATTCGTCGTTCGTGCACGGCGGCCTCGACGCTCCCAACCGGGAGACGCTGCCCGTGGTCGGCCAGAAGCAGATACACAATCGCATCCAGCAGCTGAACTTCCGCGACTGCCATGCCAAGATCAGCCAGGTCTGTTCACACGCAAAAAACAATAAATAATACGTAAATAAAAAAAGATGGTAACATTAATTTTTTTACATCACATATATGAAATTTTGATATATTATGTTCATCTGTCAGTTTGATTCGAGCTGTATTCAAATATATAGCTGATCGAGAAGTTAGTTATAATTATATGGTAAAATAAACAAATCGGTTTTTTCATATTTCCATGCACTGTCCTCCATTACTTAGCAATGGTCTCAATTTGAACTAACTCATCGGGGAGTTAGTTTAAAATGAATTACAATATCCCACCCGGACAGACATACAAGAATGTTAGTTGATAAACACAATCAAACACCTTTAAGTCCGTCTATTTGACGAAATTGTTTTATATGTGTTATATAATTTTATTCTCAATTCATTTATAGAATCATTTATAGCATGTATAGAAGCTCCTCGAGCCGAATTTACCCGAATGAGCGTCACATAGCGAGCATTTCAGTACAGAAATTTTCACTTTTAAAACACTTTACGTTTTTTATGTTTAGAAAATAAATGACCCAATCTTATTTGCCTCAAAGGAGTCCAAATTTTTTTTTTTTTTTAAATCATGAGGTCGATTTTTAAAGGATTACCATATGAAAATATTATAAACAAGATAAATTTCTTTTTATTCTGTACTTGGATACCCCTTTTAATTTTGAACAAATAATTTAACTGAGACAAATATCTAACGTTAATTATATGAATGTGTAAAGAGCATTGACATTTCAATTACAACTAATTCCAAACTGCTGTCAGTATTTTAGGTAAACTATTGAAAATAGTTTAAAAAAAAGTTACAAGATCGGGCAAAAATCATTCAAAAATCTTTAATTCCATGTGAATGATGGCACAGGCACAACCTATATATAATAACAGAGAACAGCTAAGATATCTAATGATATGTAAATGTTGTCGTGTTCCAGGTGGACGCCCAGGCGACCCTGGGCAACGGGGTGGTGGTGCAGGTGACCGGGGAGCTGTCCAACGGCGGGGCTCCGATGCGCCGGTTCACGCAGACCTTCGTGTTGGCCGCGCAGACACCAAAAAAGTACTACGTCCACAACGACATTTTCCGGTACCAGGTAAGCTTTATCATTCCTCCACTATTATTATATCAAATCCAATACTATAAAGAGATAGCTAGAATATTTTGTCGTACAAACCCATTTTTTTTTTCTGGAAATATTACCAAAAATATTAATTATGTTTGTGTTTTCAAGTCAATTTGTACATAACATAATGGAATATACATGTGTGTGATGCACATTTCTTTTTATAGTTAACGTGTAGCCTTATGGCTGTAATCTCATCTCATCACGATAAGGCTCCAGGGTGATAGACATGCTAAACCTGTGGAGGAACTGGCTCTGAAGTGCAGCTGCCTGAACACACCTATTAGTATTTGGCGGCATATTTTCAACTTGAGTGTGGTAGCTAGCCAAGATGGCATTAGAAAAAGCTCTACCACCATGCTATGGTGTCCTTACGAAGTTCCCCTTCACTGAAAGCTCAAAATTATTACAGGTGGTTGGGTTCGAACTCAATTGTCAATGATTTAGACAAATTTTAGAATGAAACACAATTTAAAAAACCCGAGCTAAGCTCAGTCACCTAGGTACTGATCCTCGAGTATGTACAGTTAACAAGAATTAGCGATTAAGTTTTATTCAACCATTGTGTCAAATACAAAGTTATTACAAGTTGAGTGTTACCTGAGTTTATTACAAATACAATCTCGTTATAATGGATTTTCAAGCAATGCACTTTGTTCAGTAATTTGATACCTTGACTTGAGAATCTAAATTTTGTTTTATCTTTCTAAGGTTTTTGAACACCAAAAATTCTGAAAATTATTTGAGTCTAAAAATCATACCCAATATAGTTATTTATCTTGCCTTTAAATATTTTTAGCTTATAATTTTTTAAAAGTTAGATATTCTATGATGGAATTTGTGATCCAATGTACTTATAAAAATGTTCAATATTTAAATAATTAGTTTATTATGTTAACATTGCCTATATTATGCTTGATTGTGATTATTTGTACTTTATAAATGTAGTGAGTGTCTGTAATTGGTTATAATAATTAGATATTGTAAAGGATGATTGTGAATAATCAGTACACTGTTGATGATATCTTTGTAAGTAAATCAATATATGGACCGTTTATTTTGAAAGTGGTGTAAGTCCATTTTCTTTTGTTTCGAGAAAATTAAAGGTTACTACTATATTTGTCGTTAATGCAATTTCATTTACCCCGACCGATTTCAAGTTGTACATATAACATGGGATTTTTTTGTGAAATTAAGCACGAACTAGTTATATATAAAAAAGTGTACATTATATTAAGCATGAATTACGTGATAGTTAATTTTTCTCAAAAACGGACTTACATCACTTTCAAAATAAGCGGTCCATATAATGTTGTTTGGTGCAGGACATAGTGTTCTCTGACGAGGAGGGCGAGGGCTCCGGCCGGTCGGAGGGCGAGGAGGAGGAGGGCGGCGGTGCGGGGGGCGCGTTCTTCCCGCCCCCGCCGAGCGGGTTCCCCCCCGCGGCGTTCCCGCAGCCGCCGCACCACGTGCCGCTGGTGTCGCCGCCGCCGGTGTCCGCGGTGCCGGCGGTGCCCGCGGGCACTGTGGTCCCGGCGGTGCCCGCGGGCACGGCGGTGGGGGCGGTGCCCGCGGCCGCGGCGGGGACGGTGCCCGCGGGCGCTGCGGTCCCGGTGCCCGCGCACCACATCAACGGGCATCCGCAGCCGCTGGACGAGACCGCGCGTCACCTCGTCGCCGCATTGCAAGGTTATACCTATATTTTTTTGAAGTGTAACTTAATAATAATAATTTATTGTCCAAAAAAATATTTTTATTACAACATAAAGCGCTGTCACCTGAACTAGGTTTTTTTTTAACCTGTATCTCAGATGCCATTGTCTTTCCAATGTGCATAATTCCTTACTCTAAAATATTATTCTTATAGAGGACATAAATGCTTAATTTAATTTAGCGCACTTTTCGTGTGTATGTCATGTTGCGTGTGCATGTGTATGAGTATATGTCTGTGATTGTGTGTGTATGAATGAGTATGTGTCTGTGTATTTATTGGTTCACACAAGATATAGATAATGTAACTTGTAAAGTCAGATTGAGGCAACTAAGAGACCGAGGGGTATATAATGATGTTTCATTCTTATCGTGCGTTTCTGTGTCTTAGCCACCAGTTTTTGTATTTATGTTACTGGATAGCAAAAAAGCAAAGGACCTATTTGATAGTAAATGGTTATCATCACCTATGGACACTTATAACATCAAGGGCATTACAGCCATGTTGCTTACCTTGTTTCAATCCCTTTTTAAAGAACCCCCTATCATAGCCTTTGAAGTGCCTGTTGGGTTGGGAAATGTTGGGTAACCAGTCCCATAGATCTAATCCAATGAGAGGAATATACTTATATAACGAAAATGCAGTTTCTTTGTTGGTCAGTCATATCAAAATTACTGAACTTATCAGGCTGGGGCTATGACCATTTGATATGAAGTTTTTTTTTTTTATAGACGGGACCAGGTACTTAGTTTTTTTTGTTTCTTTATCCTTTGCCATGTTTTTTTTTTATTTACTCTTTGCCATTTGTCTTTCCTTCTCTGTTTTATATAGGGGTGTTAAAAAGAAAAGGTGCCTAGCTCTGGTTGTATAAATATATGGTGATATACAGCTACAGTGCGTTTTGATGTGTTATCTTGTTGTTGATACATTCCTATTTTACTTATCTTTGAGAAGTTCTGTGTTATTTGTACACGGTTATGAAAATAAGCTACAGTAGGTACCTGAGAAAGTGCAATCATTTGACAAAAGATTCAGATGTAATTAAATGAATAAAACTGTTATTCTGTCTGTACGTTCATGTAAAATGCTGGTGTTAATGAAATTTTTCATTGCTGTTCATGATTTTGTGACATTTTTTAAATGACAATCTCAACTCATAATATTGTCAATGGCCAAAGTTTAACACACTTTCGTTAATAGCTTTTTATAAGTTAGAAAAAAATAATACCGGTTTTAATCAATTTCAGTAACCGTATAATAAATAATAGATATTCAAGGAAATTCGATCAGAAGTGACTGTAAAGAGAACAATCACAAATACCTATCCAAAAAGCATCAAAAAAATAGACCAAATCCACAATTTTAATAAAACGAACACCAAATTGCTATTCTTATAGTCGCAAGAAACTTTATGAAAACAATGTCGTCACAACCTAATCACTATGAGAACGGACAGAGTAACAGTCTACAGTGTTAACAACTCGAAAGCTGGCGAACGAATCAATGTGTTGAGGCAAGCGTGTAAATAAAAGTTTTCAATCAGCGGCTTGAGAACACATTATGGCTGAACACGGGGAAGCATGTCAGCCTAACTTTGTCTGTTTGTCTATAGTGAGATCGCACTTAATGCGTAAATTCGCTTACCGATCCCCCCTTATTGCGGCTGCCAACCTTCCAATGTTCCAACAGTCACGGGGCTTGGTGGTCACCAGCGAAACGTCCACTCGCTTCACTTTAAAGAATGTTCTGCAGTATCTATATGTATATATATATATATTTTACAAGCGCTCCAAAATGGAGATGGTTTTAGTTGAAACCAAGATTTTTTGCAAGCAGCGCGTCGATGTCAATGTCAAACGTCACCCCCGTGAGGACATAATCTCACATAAAACGAACTAGATGGCGGTACTTCCGCCTCACCACAATGCTAATGTCAATCAGCCATCGCTTTCATACATTGCTATCCCCCCCCCCCCCCCCTTCTCACTTCATCTTCTACTGCTACTTCTAATATAAGAGTAATTGACTGTGTCTCTATGTTGTTTAGTGTCCGGAGAGTCGGAGCCCGAGGGAGGGCCGGGAGGGGACAGCCCGCCTCCGCCCGCGCCTGAACCCGCCCCGGAGCCCGAGCTGGAACGTGAACCGGAACCCGAACTACCAGCTGGTCAGTACAACATCCCTTATAAGTAAACTTTGTGAAGGCAAACACGATAGATTCATTAAGTGTGTATATGTTTATATAATATGTTATTTATATGTATATTTATATATGTTTATATTTATATATATATATATGTTTATATAATATGTTTTTCCATTTTAGTATGTCAGGAAAAAAGCTTTTTCCATTTTTGCAGTGCCTTTGACAGGTTCTTAGTTATTTTATGGCCAGAGTTGACAGGTACTCAGCTAGACAGATGACTTGTACAAGAGTGCCAAAGTGCCTGAATCTTGGCTTACTTGACTACCATGGAAATTTAATCTTAAAAATATCCAATTTTTTTTTTTTTTTTTTAGTTTATAGTTTACCGTTATGGCTATAGTCTCACCTGATGTTAAGTGACGATACGGCCCAAGTTGGTAGACGCACTAAATCTGTAGAGGAACTGGCTCTCAAGTGTAGTGGGTATTAGAAAAGCCCTACCACCATGCTATGGTTTCCTCACAATGTTTTCCTTCACCGAAAGCTCAAGCTCATTGTAGGGGCTTGGATTCTTCTTGACGCGAAGTCGTACACACTACCACTGAGCTATCATTACTTAAAAACGCAACAAACTTGTACAAGTTCTGTACGCACTGTCCCATTATTTGTTCAAGACAGTGTACTGACTATTTATTAATGTAATAACCACTACTTATATTAAGTTATAATACTACGTATTAAGTTTTAAAGTAATAGTATCGGAATAAAACATATTCATTACAGCATCCTCGTCCGTGCCGCCGGAGCCGAAGACATACGCGAACCTGCTGAAGTCGGGCTCCAACAACGCGGGCGTCGGCCGCGGCTCGCCCCCCGCCTCCACCCCGGCCCCCCAGCACCCCCCCGCGCACCAGCCCCAGCACCACCAGCCGCAGCACCACCAGCCCCAGCACCACCAGCCCCAGCACCACCCCGGCGCGAGCATGGAGCAGCGGCCGCGCATGCCGCGTCCGTCAGCTCCAACGGGACCAGCTCCTCATGCTGGTAATTAGATTGTAGTCTAGGTTTTAGTTAAGATCCACAATCAATAAAGCAGTCGAAGCCAGGATGGTTCACTGTTAACATGCTTAGACACTGTCGATGAACATTCGTTCTCTGTAATGGAGTCTGAACGCCCTGTGGAGGATAATGTTATGATGAAACCACAACATGGATGGTGGTAAGACGTTTTATAATGGCCGCCTGGCTAATGGCCACTCTCAAGTCAAAAGTCTATCAGCAAATACTTATCAAGGTATTCCATCAATTGCACTTGCTAGCTGTACTCTTTATCAGGCTTAATATGTATACCGTTGTGGACCAGATTTTCACTTAACATCAGGTGAGAATGTGTCCAAACGTTAAACCTGTAACATATTAAAAATAAATATTACTATTTCTTACATACATTACTAGTTGTTCCCGTGACTTTGTTTGCGTGGAACTAAAAATTAATTTAATTTATTTATCCATTTTTTAATAATTTTTTTAATACCTATTTACGTCTACTGGTGACAACGTGATGTTAGATAGCTTATAACCCTCGTCAATAATTGTTCTATCTCAAATATAAATGTATAAAATAACTTTTTTAAATTGGTAGTAATCTCATGATTAGCATGTTCAAACTAACAAACTATAGAGAGATGGCGTAAGCAGTGTGATATATATAATACACGATCTGCTAGAATAATTTGTGTTTTATATTTTAGCACAGTAATAGGACGAAAATCCAATATTTGTAGTGAATTTATGCAAACAAACAAGTTCCACGTTTTCAGCGCTGGACCTTTTGTAGAACCAAATGCATTATTTTGCAATCTCGCATTTAGACTGGCTTGCTTTATGAGATAGTTGACTCGATACAAAACTTTTCCTCTGTATAATATTATCCAATAAACACTTATTAAGAGATAACTTTTAGAAGACCAACATATTAACAGTGCTATGTCAATACGCATTTGATAACATCATATTTGTTTATAAATATATTGACAGTTTTAAAAAATCAGTCATTTTAATAGTTGTAATACTAGAAATAGATGACGTCTTGCTATAATTCACACAAGGCTAACAAAAATACAGAAATCATTTACGGGACAATGTGTCCGATTCTATAATAAAATACCGCACAAAATATGTGAACTGCAACTAAATTGTTAAAAATAATTGTAAAACAAACACTTATTACAAAAGCGTAATATGTAATTGCAGATTATTTAGCAGATAAACATGTATGCGTTTAAATAACTGTTAATATTTTTAAGTTCGGACAATTGTATATGATACATGATAAAAGGAGTGTTTGCTGAGAGTCTCTCTCGCTGTTTCCTCCCCTCCAGAACGCCATGTTCTTTCTGAAACGTTTGCAAATTTTTGACATCAAAAAAGTGATATTAATATCCTGTTTTTGAGAAATAAACGATTTTTTATGCTTTCGCGTATTGTATACAGTATAATATAGATACTAAATGCGGGTCTAAAACGCGACTTACTTTTTATTAATTGTTCTACGTTTCGCGCCTGGCTGGCCAAAGAACACAATATCGTACCAGACTATGTTACTGCATATGTTGGTCAAACATAACGCACAATTGCAGAAACGATCAAGGAGTATATAGATGCAGTCAAAAGTCGACATATACATAAGTCGGTCATAGTAGAACACTTGGCAAAGGAGGGTTCCGATCATTGTATAGAATTACATGAGCCAAAAGACCACTCCACAGATTGTTTCTACTATACTAGAATTGTAAGGGAAGTGATCTAAATTAAAAAGTGCAAAACTTTTAATCGGGATGACGGACTAAAATTAACTACGGCATGGAATCCAGTCGATCGATACATGTCTATAGTGAGTGGGAACTATATTAGTGATAATGAGCAAATGAGGTAGTTACTAGAAACTGCTCTCTTAACGAAGGCACTTACATACTTCAGTCGGTTCGTAACCACTGCCAGTGTAACCAGACTGAAATGTCGAGAAATTAATAAAAAGTAAGTCGCGTTTTACACCCGCATTTATTATGTATATATATATTTGGCAATATTATTCTGAACAAAGCTTAGATTCTTTTGTAATTATTTGATTTCAAACAAATTATTCAACAAAAACTAATGTAATAAATTAAATGAAAATTCGGGCAGAGTAACGACAAATGTCAGTGTGAACTTGTCGTAATGATAGACGAGAGCAAAGTGTGTCCAACGTCCAATCTTCTCGGCCTTTTCTTATTTTTCACAGCGTCGTAGTGGGGAGGGTAGTTTTATCTCCAACAATATACAGATATATATATAAAATAAACGATTTGATTTGATTTAATATAGATTTGTGTTTATGTGATGTAATATAAGTAATGTGTGTAGGCGGTGGCGGTGGCGAGGGCGGGCGGCGGTACTGCGACTCGCAGCAGCTGTTCCTGGGCAACCTGCCGCACGGCGCCACCGAGGAGGAGCTGCGGGCGCTGTTCGGGCGGTTCGGGCCCGTGGCGGAGCTGCGCGTGCACAGCAAGCCCGCGCCGCCGGGCGCGCCCAAGCACCCCAACTACGGGTTCATCACCTACGAGACCGCGCAGGCGGCCGCCGACTGTCTCAACGCGGCGGTCGGTACCACTCGCACGTCACACCGCACCGCACCGCACCACACCACACCGCACCACACCACACCACACTGTACCACATCACACCACACCGCACCACACCACACTGTACCACATCACACCACACTGTACCACACCACACCACAACGTACCACATCACACCACACCGTACCACACCACACCACACTGTACCACATCACACCACAACTCAACTCAACTCACCAGACTGTACCACATCACACCACACCACACTGTACCACATCACACCACAACACAACACAACTCAACTCAACTCACCACATTGTACCACATCACACCACACCACACTGTACCACATCACACCACACCACACCATACCACAACACAACACAACTCTATTAAACTCTTAATGTGCGTTGGAAGAACATCCATTTAACAGGGCTAGTACAATTTAGTACAAACCTAATTTTCAATCTGTCAATGGTCTCATTAGCTCGATTTTTTGTTGCGAGAACAATCAACATACTTTAGTTTGGCACTTGTAAATTTTAAATCACATATAATTAGTTCATTAATGTTACATTAAAAAAACAAAACACATTTTTATTTATATTTAGCGTTAATTTTACTTTTATGTCATGTCTTAAGCGTCGCCTTCATATATTTAACATTATCAGATAAAGAAATTTCCTATTGTAACATACCGGACAGGGAACGAATATAATGAAACAGAATTTGCCTTGATTCAGGTCCCCTAAAGAAACTGGTCAACAAATTCTAAATAAACTTACATATTATTTGGAGTCTGACAACTAGCAACCCAAAACAAAATGCGTTTTATTTTATTAAAACCAAAATACAAATTTGCAATAATGTGCAGAACTAAACATTTTGAAGAACCAGTCCTTTCTATAAGGGCCAGCAACGCACCTGCGATTCCTCTGGTGTTGTGAGTGTTCATGGGCAGCGATGGTCACTTACCATCAGATGACACGCTTACTCGTTTGCCCCTCATTTAAAATATTACGCAATAGTCATTAAACTAATGAGGGCATTAATTTTAATAAAATATTATCAAATGGAAAGTCTATTAAGACTTTCTTGCAACTAATTGTATGTATTTTGTATATAAAATAAAAACCAATAATACTTTATTCAATTTATACCCAAAGGAAGCATTCATCTGTGTCAAATAATATATATAACTCATTGCATAAAAAAAATATGTAACCATAACATAGTACCAAATCAAACAATTTTGTTATGTAAGGTATGTAAAGGCTTTAGGTAATAGTGTTAAGTTTTATAACAAAATCCCAAAGCAAATTACCCCACCATATCAAGTGGATTTTGATGTCAAAAGGTTATTACGGACCTGGATCAATATGTGAATAATGGTGGTGTCTGGAATGAATACCCCATTCTGACCATCCGCTAAAAACCATTGCTAATGTATTTAAATTTTCTTTGTTTATTTATGTATCTACCTATAGATTATAATATGTTAGACCAATTTCCTTACTGGTTCTTTTTGGTAATTATTTGATGGTGGGCTATTTTCCGAACCAATGGTAAATTTACAGTTCATAAGTGTCATGTCAGGGCCTAAATTGAACACAGTTTTTAATGTGATTTGATGGTTAATATGTAGGTACTAGATGTAAAATTATTTAACCTCGCTGCGTTATTTAAATTGGAATTAATTTTAATTGGGTTAACCGATTTAAATGAAAGAAAGACTACATGTTACTTGAGGATACGCTTTATGATTTTCTCGGTGACATTTTATCATAAACATTGCCATTTAATATTGATGAGTACATAAACAAGCAAACACTTCTAGAAATTATGTTAATGTAATTTATTACTAATTCTTAGTCACTTGCAATATTTTTTTCATATGATTCTAAAAAGTACAGACAGCTACATTTAATTTACATTGTTGTAACAGTGAAATCTATAACTGGAACCTCGTTAAGTCCTAATAATTAGTAGATCGAAAAACAATGCCATAACCTTCTGCTGAACACCTAAATGCTCGGTGCCTAGAATTATTTCAGACTTTATAACTCAAACATAATGTTATTGCCCTGCGAGGTGTTTATAGTACATATTTAAGCTATATAACTTGAATTTAAAAATGCAATCTCTGTAACCTATTGTTTGTAAAATATGGACGTCTCGGTATAATACAACACGAAAGATATACTTAAAAATCACGCTTAAGTTGAAATTGTTGCAATTAAATCATTTGTATCTCGAATAATCTTTGTTAGATCAAAAACTCATTGACTGGAATTTTTGACTTCCGTGTTATAGAGACTCCACTGTATATATATGGATGTGTATGATGTTTCCAGCCGCTGTACTACCCGTCGGAGAGCGCGGACGGCGTGAAGCTGAACGTGGAGGAGAAGAAGGCGCGCGGACGGGAGCCGCCCCCCCCGCACCACCGCCGCCGGCCCCTCTCCTCGCACCGCGCCGCCTTCCAGCCGCGCCCCGCCTACCGCCGCTAGCCCGCGCTGTTAGTACGACACTCACTCTACCACACGCCCTCCCCCTTACACCCCTCCCTCCTCCTTACACTCCAACCTCTCCTTTACAACCCTCCCTCCCCCTTACAACCCCCGCTCCTTACGCACCCCCATCTCCTTACGCACCCCCCTCTCCTTACGCGCCCCCCTCTCCTTACGCACCCGACTCTCCTTACGCACCCGCCTCTCCTTACGCACCCGCCTCTCCTTACGCACGCCAAAATAGCTATAAACATAAATAAAATTGAAATGTCTGTTTGTAATATTAAAGTAACAGGTTTTTATTAAGTGCATATGGTAAACTTTATATGGTACTGATATAAAATAATCAATGTTAAGTTTTTTGTTTGCTTGGCTGTTTGTTCTGAGTAATGTCTGAAACGGCTGGACCGATTTTGACTGGGCTTCCACTGGCTGATAGCTGACGTTTAAGAAGAATATTGGCTACTTTTATTTAATAAAATTATAGAGTTCGCAAATTTTTTTTTTAGTTTCACGCAAATAAAGGCGCGGGCGCAGCTAATTATAAATATGAACGAAAATAAAATTACAGATATTTTGTAAACCTTACGATTTTTGTGTTAGTATACGCCCAATTTATTATTCGCTATTCACTTCCATACATAATTAAACTGTAATATGCAAAATAGCATCGATATTATTATAATATGTATTATACGAAGCTTATGATATAACACTTTGTGAATGTGTTGCAGGTACGACGGGCGTGCGTGGCCCGCCCCCCGCGCCCCCGACCCCGCGACCCTCAGCGTCCGACCCGTGTTCTACTGCAAGTGCCCCCGCGACCCCCGGCGCCGGCCCCGACCCCGCGACCCCGCGACCCCGGACCCCAAGTATATACCTGAGTGCGAGGGACGCGCGGTCCGGCTGTGAATACCCTGCGGTTTAGTTACTTCGATAATCAAATCTATTCTTCACACTGTGTTAATGTTATATTTTTTATTTTATTTTTTTTATTTTCACCGACTCTTTTATTCATGTAACATCGATATAACACGAGGGAACGCGACAATAACGTTGATTTGTTGTCGATTTTTTTTTATACAAAGTTTGTCGCTGTCGAAGTGGTAATGCAAACAAAACGATTAAAAATATTTGATAACAAATAATTTATGAAATAAAAGGCTTCGATTTTCGACGTTTTTTCGCTTCGATGTATTGAAATGTTTCCCTGTTATTCTTGTCGTCTTTCTTTATAAATTGCAGTGTATTGTCGATAGAAGTTTTTTTTTTTTTTTGTAATTTTTTCTATAAGAAGTTTTCGCAGCGTGTCCACAGTCATTAATTATTATACGTTAATTTAACAATGCTTCTCAGATCGCTTCTCTCGACTTTTCTGTATGTATGTAGTTAGATAGTAAATTAGTTATAATTTGTCTTTTAAATTAATCTTGTATCGTGGACTACGGTAATGCGACTCCGACACATGTAATCCATTCTTTTGTGCTGTTGTATTATTGCATTTTCGAGTTATTAGTGGTAAAATTATTTGAGATTTTATTGCATTGCGCTCTTGGTACATATGATTGAGTTCTTCACTTTCAAACTGAACTTTTCTTTCACTGTCATCGAAAGCTCAAGCTCATTGTAGGTGGTTGGATTCGAACTCAGGTCCCATGACGCGGCGTTCCAACACACTACCACTTTCCATCAGTTATGTGGTTTCTCTAAATTACAAATAAAAAATGATACTTTAAAACTTTACATTTGTCCCACTTACAAAGTATGCCTACATAGATAGATGACATAGTTAAAAAAAAACATGTTTTATTTCCTTAGATTTTTTTATTTTATTTTAATGTTACAACACTGCATTATATAAGAAAGTTGTAACCGGCATCTCAATTTTTTATATAGCAGGTAGCAAAGACTGTAAAGAGGACTGAGTTGCCAAAGTTATTAAAAGAAGTTTATTTTTTATTACGCAAAGTAATAAAATCACAATAACTCTCATGTTGTCTTAGTTAAAATACTAATAAATAAAATTAAAAGACTAATAGACCAGTAAACTTAAAGGCAATGCATCAATAGATTCTCACTGAAGTTATGGTGCACTGTGTCAATGGACGTGAGTTGGAATCCTAGCGATGAGCTTGAGCTTTCACTGAATACGTGATGAAACCATAGCACGGTGATAGGGCTTTTTCTAACACCCGCCTGGCTAGCTACCACCCTCAAGGTGAAAAAATGTGTGTTCTGGCAGTTGCACTTAAGAACCAGTCCCTCTATTAGGTTTAGTGTGTCCACCACATTGGGCCACATCATCAGTCAGCATCAGGTCAGATTGTATCTATAAGGCTAAACTTATAAAGTACTAGCTATGCCGGCGACTTCGTTCGCGTGGATTTAAAAATTATTTTTTGTTGTCCCTTTCTTCAATAATCATACGATTTTTTTTATCTTGGTATTTTTTTTTTTTCAATAAAAATTAATTCTATGTTACTTCTATTACCTCCAAGAATATGTGTACAAAGTTTCATGACAATCGGTTAAGTAGTTTTTCGCGTGAACGCGTAATAAACAAACTTACATTCACATGTATAATATTAGTAGGGATTAAAAAAAATTGTTCAGTTAGTTATGTGATGCCGATTTATATAAGCAATTATTTATTATAAGCGTTATTGTCGATACCGTAGTCCACGGCAAGAATACATTTTTTAATTTCCAATTTTACTAACCCATATACTTTGCGGAAATCTGTCCATTTTAGAATCGAAATAATCGGAAGCAGTTTTTTTAACATTGAAAACAGCTACATCGAAACTCGATGTAACACTCTGTTGATGATATTAAGTAATTGTGAGTATAAAATATGTTTTATTATGTATTAATTTTATAATAAATTGACGTGTAATATGTAGGCAATAGTTCAATGTTATTCTGTGTTATAAGATACATTTGGACGTTGCATGAGGGGATCGGACATGTAAAGTTGAGCTCATATCGTATCCGGGTTATCCGGGTGTTTGGATATCCGTATATCACGGTGTTTTAGTGTTTGAGTATCAGAATGATAAGGTGCTCGATTATACGGATGTCCAAATATCCTTTAGGGAGTCTGGATATCTTACTATCTGTATATCAGGATGTCTAAGTGTCTGAGTATTCGAATGTTAAAGTGATCTGGTGTTTAAATGTCCTAATATCTGAGTATCGAAAAGTCAGGGTGTCCGGGTGTCGGGGTGTCCGAATTTTCGAGTGTCTGATTACCCGGGTGTCCTAATTTCCGAGTGTCCGGGTGTCTGAGTGTCCGGGTGTCTGAGTGTCCGGGCCAGCCGGTGTAGGGCGCGGGACGATTGCAGAGGGCGCTCGATGCAACGCTAAGGATTTCAGCGAATATCGAATTAATCTACTGTCGATAATTCAACGGTGAATCGCTTCTAAACCCCATTATAACTTAAATGGCCACTATGGTTTTGTATACTTGTATATTTTACTTTGTGATCCCCATACACGTGCCCCCAGAGGTGAGACCGGGGCGTATCGACCTAGTGTCGCAAACTGATGATGTATTTAATTATCGATAAATTTGTAAAACTACATGACAAGAATATGAGCGCGTTTTGGTTTTCTCGACTTCGATATTTCTCATTCCCGGTACAGCATTTTTATGTTGTTTCGACATACACGTCTAGAGTCGAAAGATTGTTACAGTGCAAGTACAGTGTAGTGTCGAAAACTGTCGATGTAGTAACGAGACGCGGCCGATATGAGTTTATCGATATCGATAAATCAACGCGCCAACCCTATAGAATAGGAGGGATGAAAAATTAATGTTTCTGTTTTCTCTAAGTGTTAACGACGGTGTATTTATAGGGAGGGGAGGTATCGTCTTCACTTAGTTACGATAGTCTTTAAGTGTCTACATTTAATTGTCCTGAAAAACTATATAGTATGTAACTAATGTGAGTTTAAGTTAATTTACGCGATATTTTATACGATAATAATTTACGCGTTCGTCAAATTAAGTGTAGTATCGGCTAGTTGCGACCAGCTCGCGATCCACTCGCTGCACAATTATTCGATATTCCTATAATTATTAATAATTTTTTAAATAATTTTCAATATAAACATATAAATAATTTTTGTTTTATTTTTTTATGTCCAAACTTTGACACAATATTTTTTTTATTTTGTGCTCAAACAATACATTTATATTATTCCCGGATCATTTTACTGAACATTAATTTATCGTTTATTTTTGGACGTTAGTGTTACTAAAAAATACTTCTCCATCTATAGTATTTTTAGATAGGGCTACCCTATCTTCTGTACCCTTAAGGACGTTGATGTAAAATTTTATCATGATCGGTTTAGTAGTTACGGCGTGAAAGACTAACAAACAAAAAACTCACAATCTCATTTATAAGTTAGGATTTCGTTTAGGTATTTTGTTGATTATATGTTGTTTCTGAGGTATTTACAGTAACTAATACTCCAACCCATTGACCAAAATTCGACCATAAACATCTTTGAAATTTCCTGAAAAGTCTAGCAAAGATGAAAAAAATTTAGCAATTTATTCTATAGATAACTTCGAAGCTCACCACTAGCTTCTACTTCTTTTTTATTCATGGCAACTTGTTAGACTATTACTGCCATTTTCAAGTAATAAAATTTGTGTATTTCGGGCAGAAGGTACTATCTTCAACAAGATGGTGCCTCTCTTGTTGAAGCTCTCTCGGGAGATTTTTTGTAATTAATAAGTCATGTTTCGAATGATAATTCACAAGTCACTTCACCTGTGCTCCTCAACTACACTACATTATGTAAAATGTCACATATTTTACACAATATAGAGCCTAACAACTATGTATATGAATAAAGATTAAAAATCACAACATGACAGATCAAGACCCCGCCAAAAACTTCTGCAGTGAGTTGAAAACTAAACCAACAAAAAGAATAGAGTCGATTAATAGAAAAGAATGGAAAATTGTACAGAAATATTTGATCATTATCTATTTATATGTGGATTTCCTTTTTAAAGTGAAACTTTTTGTAGGTAGGCCTTGAAATTTTAAACCGCAACATTTTTGTGTGACACGCGTTCGGGTAAAAACAGCTAGAAGCGACAAAGGAAACGAGAGAGATACTGTGATGTTTAATTTCTGTAATGCGATCTTTTTGAGCACACCGTTTTTATTATAATACCAACATCTTACAGTGAAATCTATATTTAAGAGATTCATTTTGATATCTCCAAAACGACCTTGATTCCTTCCAGAAGGATTCCCGAATTCCTTGATCGGTAAATCCTGATATGCCTATAAAAATTCGAAGGTACCAAGAATTTCTTAATACTCGTGCTAATGTCCCAAAACGATAATTACGACGGAGCTCAAATGGAAGTCAACCGTCTATAATAGCATAGATAAAATATCAAACTTAAAACTACTTATTCTAAAAACATCTAACTTTCAAGTATCTACGTATAATATACCTTCAATCTACCTTCGGAACAAATTATTCTGCATTTTCCGTACATACAATCTTTTGACAGATGTAAAAAACTGTGTACTATTTAAAGTAGTATTATATTGATTATAGTTTTTAATTAAAATTAATTTTAAATGTATTCTTTTTATTTATCGAGAATAATTGAATAAACTTGTTTTATTACTTTCCAAATATATAAAACTTTGATATGTCTGTGAGCGTGCGTGCGTGCGTGCGTGCGTACGTGCGTGCGTGCGTACGTGCGTGCGTGCGTACGTGTGTGTACGCACATTGGGCAGCGAGTGGACGCGTGTCTATCGTACTTGTGTTTGTAATTCGATGATTATATACATTTTTTTATACATCAATAAATTTATCGACCTTCATTGGACAATGTTTAATTTTATCCCTAATATAATAGTCCAGTCGATCTGGAAATTTGATCTGAAACCAAAATTTATTTGCCACTCAACTTTACATTTTTGATATAACGTAGTTTTAATTATACGAACACAATGTGTAAAGGTATACGTGTCTGCAATCCCCGGCAAGGGTTGAAAAAATGGACAAAAAAGTGTTTTTCTCAAACATTAGACAACAAAGTTCTAATATAAATATATAAAGCTTAAAATTTTACATAAAAAGGGTCCGTGTCTTTTTCTCCGGTTGAAATTAACCGAGTTCGGGAGGTTTTAAGTGGTGTAAGTAGTTTAAGTTTTAAGGGATGAACGCAAACTGTTATGTAACAAGTTAAGCTCTACATATTTTTATTAACTTTTTGTCTTATTTTTACGATGAGTGCCAGAATTTTGATTTCAAATCTTATTTGACTGGACTATAATGTAAATCGAACTCAATTTGTATTCATGAACAGTGCAAACTCTATATAGCGATAATTACTGCGTCGTGTCGTTAAATCGAGAAAAGATATGGCCAGCAAGGTGAACTAACTGGGCCGAATTAAGATGAAGAGGCCTTAGGCTATTTCATTTAGGGGCCGTCATGTATTACGTTACGAAATTTTTGAAGATTTATGACCCCCCTTGTTCCCATGTAACGCGCCTTAGCATTGTTCTTTACCCTGAAACGTTACGTAACACCCAAGTAAGCATTTTTACCTAAATGTTTTACCTTTTTTACTGAGAAAATCTTAAAATAAATATAACTTATTTATCTTAACCTCTGGAAATTTGATTAGAAATAGTCGAGACATTCTCCGTGAAATATAAAGTGCGAACTTAGGAAATTATAATAGGCTAGTTTTTTTTTTAATTAAAAAAAAAATGTTACGTAACACATTGTCCGAACCCCCCTCTTGCCCTTGTAACGCATCGTAACGTTTTACAAGACAGTCCCTCCCCCTAGAATGCGTTACGTAATACTTGAACAGCCCGTTATGAGGGCCATTTCACCTCTCCCGTTGATCTGCTGATACATTTCTATGTTTGTTTATTAGATGTATGTGTAGAAAGTCTAATTTTCGATCCAGTGTTCCAGTGTACACCCTTTTTTGATACGGGGTTTGATCATAAAATACGACAAGCAAAGTTTTCCTTTTTAGACCCCCCTCGTTACATTTTCTACGACCAGTATTACGTCACAGATGACAAAACCCCCTCAACATTTTATAAGGCAATTACCAGTACACTGAATTCAATATTTTTTTTTTATTCATTAATTGCAAAAACTTTAATAAATATCTGTAATAACGTGCATAATTTACAAAAATTGTTTTATAAGTTGGGAACGTCACGTTTTCTTAGACTTTCATGTTATAGTAAGCGACATACCCTTCCCACTATAAGTGTGAATGGATTATATGAACGTCCCCTTACAGTAATTTTCATTTTATAAAAGCCCTTCAGACTGACAGCTTATTCGAAAAAAAAAAAAAAAACATTTTGCTAACAACTTGAATGTGGTACATTCTCTTGATCTTGAAGCCTTGTTAGCCTATGGGAAAAATACAAATAAACCAATAAAAATAAAGGTATCTGTTTGTCCTTAATAAAGTTTGCATTGTATTCATTCACCTTCCCTTACGTTAAGATACTAATAACTATTATTTTTTGCATGGTCACTGAACCGATGTTTTAGAATATTTTAGTATCTTGCAATGGTGACCGCTATCCCACGATGGTCTGCGAACGGTAGCTCTGTAGACACGTATATGTACTATGCAGTATCATTTGTACTAATTCATTGTATTTATCAATATAATATATTATAAATTTCGACATCAATGTAACGTTTATGGTATTAAGATCTAATGCCTGTATAGTTTTTTCATAGACGTGACTCTTGTCCATGGTTAATTTTTAATGCGGCTGTTTATGGTAGCCTATACAGATACTAGAGACTACGAAGTCGGTCCTTCGAGCACTGTTGTCAATTCCGCCATTTTTCAGTGTTGCTACATTATTAAACTTGCCACATACAAAAAGTCTGATTTAGTGGGAGGAATAATTTAGATAACTTGAATGGGTATGTCAAACAACATAGCAATTTTGAAAATGGATTAAAACGACGTAAAAGGTGAGAATTAAAAATAACTCATATATATTATGGAAAAGTGTCAATGAACTATACAAGGATTAGTAAAAAAAAACCTTATTAAATTATTTAAAAAAGTTTTTTTTTTTTAATATCTATAATTTTATACATATTTATTTATGTCGTACTTCCAACGTATTTAGTTGTCCACAATATAAAGACTATAATTTCTTCAATAGCCGAAGTGGCGATACACAGTGCCTTCGAAGTGACTGCTTCAGACATACTGACACCGCCTTACTTGTAAATACATCACCTTACATTACTAAAAAGTTTATTCCGTAGTCTATACAAAAGAAAATTTGTATAGACTACTAATAAAATGAGACAAGCCTTTATAATATTAAATAAGGGATAGCTTGTTTTTTATCACATTTCGACGCTGTAGAAGTATTTGCCGTTGTCTTTATGATCCAATTGGCGTTCACAATATTCAAAACATACCTTCAGCTCAGTAGCGAATATATACCAAGTTCTGTGGCAAATTTGCTGTTTGGGTTCCAGTAAAAATCGTCACGTATATTTTTGACTTTTATAAATCACTGAAGTACATTATTCTTACTAATCCTTACTAATATTATAAATGCGAAAGTGAGTTTCTTTGCTATGCTTTCACATCTTTACTACTGCATCGATTAAGATGGATTTTGGTATACAGATAGATGGGAACCTGGAGACGGTGATAGGTTACTTTGTCCTGCGAAAAACTTATTACAACTGGGGTAAAGAAAGGGATAAATTTGCATGAAAGTTTTTATTGCGTCATTCGATTTCTTTGACAAAATCTATGTTAACGAGAGTGATGCCGCAGGTAAAAGCCAGTTACTAATAAATGTGATTTTCAAAAGCATAAGTATTACATGTTTACAATGAAATAACAATTTTATTCCTTTAACTCTGTTTCACAAAAATATCATAATAAATGACAACATCAAAGTTTACATAGAACCATAGAATTTTCTATAAACAGAACAGCCTAAAGAATTCTTACTAAAACTAAACTACCTACATAGGTAAATTTCTATGACAAAATGCAGATGACAGATTCCGTTCCCGCCAATAATTCTATTAGTTTTAAGGTTATGTTTATAAATGAGGCGGTGCAGTACAAAAATGATTAAATTAGAATCCCCGAGATGAAATATAACAACACCAATGTGTATAATAAAATTAAATGTGTTGTGATACAGCTCTATGAAATTGTTTGGAAAGCGTCGGCATCTCAATAATTCACGCTAAATTGGTCGCATAAGAAAAACATCGATATTATTGGAGGTTTATATTTCTTATGGTAACTATTAAAAAGTATTACTGTATTCAATTAATGGGTGCCCAGTTAAGTTATTTTTGCTAACGTAAAGGAAACAAAAATGAGATGACACCTGTAAAGTCACTGACATTGTAGGCCATTCTCATTCTATACATTTATGTTGGTTATGGACACTGTACAACGAATGGTTGGAAATAGACCATTATATTAGATACATTCTTTGCATTTTTCTATTTATATCCATACTAATAGTATAAATACGAAAGTGAGTTTGTTTGTTACGCGTTCACGCCTAAATCGCTGAACCGATTATGATGGATTTTGGTATAGAGATAGGTGGGATCTCCAGATGGTGATAGGCTACTTTATCTCGCATAAACCATATTGGGAGTTTGGTAGAGGCAGGCAGAGAGACTGGCATTTTGTATTGCGTCATCCGATTTGTTTGACAAAATCAATATTATTTGTGTATAATTCATTATTTAATATTTACTAATAATATTACTTGTCTCGCTCTCTCACACTATTAAGTGGTATATGTTACAGTGAGAGTGACGGTAGAACGCGTGTCTTAAGACTATTTTGCTTGATTAACTGTTTAATATCTTAACCCTTGACCTAAGTTAGCGTTATTAGAACCTTCCATAAGGTATGTCGAAATAGCTCACATTAAAAGTCAACAAACTCTTGTACCTTAAAGCTCACAACAGATGAAGCTATAATATATATTAATATAAATTATAGCAAGGTATTTTATGGTATATCAATCTATAGCAATCGGCGAGTGACCACAGACGCAGCTATAACTTATCTTTTGTTACGTCACCAAAATATGTCGACAGTTATAGCACGACATATTAACGTATATTTCGATATATTTCAAGAACTGCAGCGTATAATTTTTCGTCGGTCATCTGTGTGCCTTGTGAACACAACTAGTTAGAGAGATACGATATCTAAAATTAGGACACCTTTTATTAAGAATGTAGCACAAATACGTGCAAATGCAACGACTTCCGCAGAATTAATGAGTGCAAAAATATATATTACAGCATAGCCGCCGTCTGTGGAGCTTGCTATATCGTAATATATATTTTACTATGTTAATATATATTATAGCTCCGTCTGTTGTGGACTTAATAAGGTATATTTTATTTACTTATTGAGATGCCGATGTCATTTTTATAAAAAATATTGTATATGTTTTCTTGTAACTTTTTTTGTAATAATAATTCAGTCACTAAAGAGGCATAGTCGACGGGATCCGGGTTCTTACGCATCGGTGAAACACGGGGCTTGTGTACACAAGTGTGTATCTATTGGAAACTACTGATGTGGCTTCGTTTATAAGACGTTGAATCCTTGAGATCTTCGATCGCCTGTGTCCTCTATAATAGAGACCTTTTTTAATAACTCAGTGTTTTATTTCACGCTAAATACTCGAATAGATTTAATGCTACCCCATTTAATATATACTAATATTATAAAGAGGTAAAGTTTTTGAGTTTGGATGTTCGGGATAATTTCCGGTACTACTGATCGGATTTCGGGAATTCTTTCACTGTTACTTTATCCCTGAGCGCTATAGGCTACTTTTTATTCTGGTTATACAATAGAACCTCTATAAGTCGAACGTCAAGAGAGACGCCAAAAAATTCGAGTTATAGAGTTTTCGACTTATAGAGAATGGATGTTTTAGTATTTCAAGCGCAATGAACAAAACATTTATTAGATTTTTGGAGGTTTTCCACTTATCGAGGTTCGACTTAACGAGGTTTTACTATAAATAATATATGTAATTAAAGCCGGCAAAAATTATATAATATGGCGTGCGCGTCCTGAACATTTTAAAATAAAATCTATAGAAAAATAGTAAATTTTAGCTTCAAAAATATACTCTACGTTAAATTAATAGATCTACATTAAAACAAACATATAGATCATATAATAGTTTTCTCAACGTTTAGTTCACTATATCCCCTCTCGAAAATGATATTATATTATAGAAGTATGCGTACATACACCAACGTCCGAGAACTGTCCGTAATGACGGACAAAGCTGACGCTGCAGTCGTAGGGCGGAGCCCTGACACATATTCCCCGCATCTTTATAAGGAATACAAGATAACACGGAACACGCTGTTTGTAGAACGTAACGACATTCCAGGCTTCGAACCAGCGAAGTCTGAAGGTTCGATAGGACCATCGCTTGACCATCACCTTACCACACCTGATGTCGATCGTTGATGCGGTCACGCTAAGCCTAATGGAGAGACTGGTTCTTGAGTGCAACTTCCGGAACACATCTGCAGGTATTTGATAACAATATTTCCATTGAGGGCGATAGCTAACCAGGCGGGTATTAACTAAAGTCCTATCACCATGCTATGGTTTCACCACGATGTTTTCCTTCGTCGAAAGCTCAAGCTCATTCGAACTCAGGTCCTTCGACGCGTCATCTGTACGCGCTACCATTGACCTATCATCTGATCTTATTTGTATATAACCTAATTTCGATTTTACAATACTCATAGCCTGTATAACAATGAAACAGTGAATGAAGTACTGTGATCAAACAACATTTATATAGGTGGTTATTTATTTTTCAACTCTAGTAACCCCGGAAATAATGATATGTATACAGAAACCGTGTTATGATTATTTCTATATAATAATAATTCGTTATCTTTGTTCTTGTGTTAACTTTGCCAATTAATTAAACCGTATTTGAGGCAAATTTAAAGATTAAATTCGTTTTTTAATTATATCCGATATGCACATTTTCATGATTATAAAGGCCAGAACTACTTCTTTTTTGTCTGTTTGTTCAAATCTGTGGATGTTTTAACCCTGTAATAAAATTTATAAATAAATATTACTTACAAATAAAATAAAACACATCATTTTTGTATAATAAGAGAAGCTTCATTCTATTTATTTCTCTGTATTTCTTATCGACATATCAAAAAAGGTCGGCCGCCATACTTCTATGTATAACTCTGACACCTCACCACCCCTAGCCTAGTTTTTTTTTTTTTTTGACAATTATTTGTGTAATGGAAACCCAAAATTATATGTTATAACATTCTAAACACTGAATCGACGACATATATCTACAATAAGGTGATGTCTTTACTATCAGCTGTGATTTTTTTTTTAATTTTATAACCACAATCTCATATGATGTTAAGTGACAATGTGATCCAAGATAATGGACATGCTAAGCCGAGGGGAGGGATTGGCTCTCAAGTGCAACTACCACGGCCCAGAACACACGTATAAGTATTAGGGCGGGCGGGTATTAGAAGCCTTACCAGAACTAAGGTTTTATCACGATGTTTTCCTTTATCTAAATTTCAAGCCTATTTCATTTGGGTTCAAAGTCGCGTCCATTGACGCATCGGTCCGTACATACTAACTACTGTGCTATTCAAAATAAATATCAATGTTGTGTTTCAAATGTATAAATCAAATCAAAAATCTTTATTTAATTTAGGCCTTAAGAAGGCCTATGAACGTCAAAACTACTACCGGTTCGGAAAGTAACGCAGTCATCGAGAAGAACCGGCAGGAAACTCGATTTGCATCTCTTTTATTTTTAAGTCTTATTCTTATCTTTATATACAATACAATACCACACAACATGACACAATGTATGTATTGTTTACTAAATTACTTCAAAGGAGCAAGTGCAGTCGCTTTAAGTCAGAAATCTTACCACGGGAAGACTTAAACAGAAATTATATTGATGGTATGGTAGCGAAAAAAAAAAAATATAAGTGAAAATAATAGTACACAGATAACCTAAAAGCAACCAATATATGCTCCAACGAAGCGATGATAACTCAGCTTAACGAACATGACTATCTCGGAATATGAGGCGGCAGAGTTCCACACGTTCTCGCTTCCGACCATTGATATAATCACTGCCGGCAGCGAGAGATCGGGCCAAGCTCAAGCTCAAAGCCAGGCCAGGCCGAACGGCTTCGACAGTTGCCACACCAAAGCTTAGCTGTTCATTTTTTTTTCTCGCTAAATGCACCGGGCAAGCCACTAGAAGGGCGTGCGAAGACTCATCAGGCATTTCCTGTGTTCGCAATGCCGAACAGGTCACTGCCTCAGGTCCAGCAATGCGTACAGACTGGAGAAATGTACTGAGTCACCTTTGGCAATCTATTTTTCTAGCGGCTAGATCTCTGAGTATATAAGAGGATGCGCTGATCTCTAACGTCATCCACCGATTTCCCTTCCAACACCTACTCAGCTAGACGAGGGTCGACGTATGGGGTCGGTCAGAAAGAAGGGACAGCTTTTTCGACTCAATAATGTGTTACCAAATGTTTAGCAATGAAAGATCAGGATGAACGAGCTGAGCGTTCCACCGTTTTTAAGTGCATTGGTTTATATGATATAATAACTTTCATTGCTCGTTTGTAACTGATATAATGCAAGAGGATAAGAATTTATGCAGTAATGTTGATATAATTAATTGTTTAGACTGTTTTGTTTGTGCATCCGTGGTACGATGGCCAATGGCTAGTAGCTGAGATTAACATTAACTGGACGGTGACCGCAGGCCAGTCCGCCACGCGCTCTCGATTTAGGCGGTCGCTGGCAGGAGTTTAAGCGAAACTGCATATAAGGTTAGTTATATTTATAAATCATTCTTTATTATACAAATAAAAAATATTACTTTGTTCTTGATTTAATATTTTGCGTTTATATTTATATATATATGCTGTATATAAAAAAATACGTTTCTAAGGTTTCTTTCAACACTAACTTTATGTTCAACGGTTATAAAGTTTGAATTCACGACTGAAAAAAGGATTTATTTTAAAATCGCTTCAAATTTTCGTTTATAAATTGTAGATATTTTCTACGAATTATCCGTTAAGAGTAACAGTAATTAACTTATAATTTTCCAGCAATGTGTTTCATTTCACAAATTATGCTATAGGTGCATACACTGTTGAACAATGCTTAGAGGGCAAAAGGCTGGCTGGGGCATTTCTTGCGGGAATATTTTTTTTCTGACTTCCGAACTGGTTTAGGGAATTCGCGATCGCGTTGTTAACTTTCTTTTAGACCGGTTGTTTGCAAATCACAGGAATTTATTCGATATCAACATTTTATTTAAGAGTTTACATTCTTTTTACAATTATTTATATTGTCAACTGAAATTAAAATTGTAAGTGCACAAAAAACGATTTAATACGTGTTTGGAAAATTACAGTTGAAATCTACTTTGTTTTGGGTATACTTAGAAGCCAGTAATATTTTATTTGGAACCTTTGTCTGTCAGTATGCCCCTTCTGTCACTTGTGGAAGGATTTTTATTGTTATTTACATTGTAAACTGGGCCTGGACCGAAGCATGTATATTAAATCTTTTTTGTAAGATAATGGTTGAGATCTACTTTGTTTTTGCTATAGAAGCCACACAATAATTTATTGTTTATATATATTAATGAATCTCTGTTTTCCTTGGTCATCGCATCACGCGTGAATGGATGGAAAAATTTCGCTAATTCTTTTTTTTGCTGTATTAATTATTGTCAGGAGAAGGTTCTTATGAAAGAAAAAATTAAGGAAGTTCAACGGAAAATTAGAAAATTTTAATAAGTTATTGACAATATTAATTTTACATAACTGTCAGTTGTCATAGGGCATCATACTAATAAATACTGTTTTGAAATATGTATTTTTAAATAATTATACCTATTAGGATTCAATTAGTTAAGACAACACAGTATCTGTCGGGTCAGCTAGTTTAATATATTTATGCTTATCTACTTATCACTCATCATCTCATCACTCTTCACAGCTTTTATTGACTTTTATTTTCCTTCACTGAAAGCTCAAGCTGTTGTAGGTGGTTAAATTCGAACACACGTCCCTTAACGCGAAGTTGTACAAATTACCACTGAGCTATCATCGCTTAAAATCTTGAAATTTATAATTAAAAAGTTAAATTAATCAAATAGAATTTAATGTCATTAAAAAAAAACATCGATAAAACATCAAAATCATATATATTAAAATGGTTTTTAAGTTGACTCAGCTAAAAACATTACTTAATTTAATGATAAAAAAAGAAAGAGAATACATTTATTACGGAACTCACACTGACTAAATGACTAACAATAATAATTAAAAACGAAGCGATGATAGCTCAGTGGTAGTGTGTACGACTTCGCGTCAAGGGACGTGAGTTCGAATCGAAGCTCCTATAATGAGCTTGAGCTTTCGGTGAAGGAAAACATCGTGAGGAAACCGTGGCATGGTGGTAAGGCTTTTTCTGATGACCGACTGGGTAGCTACCACCCTCAAGTTGTAAACCTGCCACCAATCACCAATAGGTGTGTTCCGGCAGCTGCACTTGAGAGCCAGTTCCTCCACAGGTTTAGCGTGTCTACCAACTTGGGCCATATCGTCACTTAAGATCAGGTGAGGTTATGGCCATAACGCTAAATGTTAGGTATAAAAAAAAAGATGTCTATAGTTTGCTGGAGCAATCATTGAGGAAGGCTTTAGGCTATTCAACATTATGCTACCATCAATAGGAGCTGAAAATCCACTGCCAAATACACTGTGTTCCGGCTGTGGCACTTGAGAGCCAGTCCCTCCTATAAAAGCCGGTAACGCATCTGCGATTCCTCTCGTGTCCATGAGCGGTGGTGATCACTTACCATCAGATGACACACTAGCTCGCTCACCCGCCTATTTCATATAAAAAAAATTAATTCAAAAGAAAAACTGTTTTTAATTAGAGTTCCATCTGTATTCCTCTCATGCACTCAGTTAACTACCAATTCCTTTGTTATTTGTATGTTAATTAAAAACAACAGAATCTCTTACAAAACTTGTGAAAGTTTAAACGATATGACGGCAAATCTTTTGTTAGAACTGACCACGGAGTTTTCGTGGTAACTCTAAATTCATGTCCACAATTATTATTCCTCCTCAAACCCCCATTGCACCTGATACCTGAGATCAATCATTTGAAATACCTTCAATATTGCATTATATAGGGTCTAATGTCGTTACCTTATGAATAGAAATAGAAAACCAACATATTACAGATTAGCTCAGCGGTAGTGTGTACGACTTCGCGTCAAGTGACGTGAGTTCGAATACACTCCACCTATAATGAGCTTGAGCTTTCGATGGAGGAAAACACCGTGAGGAAACCATAGCATGGTGGTTTTTTTTCTAATGCCCACCTGCCTAGCTACCACACTCAAGTTGAAAATATGCTGCCAAATAGCAATAGGTGTGTTCCGGCAGTTGTACTTGAGAGCCAGTTCCTCCACAGGTTTAGCGTGTCTACTAACTTGGGCCGTATCGTCACTTAAGTTCAGGTGAGATTATGGCCATAACACTAAAATTCAACTACAAAAAAAACCTTTACCAGTAAAATAACAGTGTTATTTTAAATTATTAGAAGCTAAGAAATGTTTACAACTTCCAAAGAAATAACAGTAAGTTATAATCGTGGCATCTATAAAACACATGCGACATCCAGCTTAATGATATTTTTTTGTTTTTTTTTTTATTTTTTTTTTGTGATTATAAAATATATTAACGTACTTGTCCTTGTAAAGTCCGGGCAGGTCACGCTGGGCGTCGAGGACCAATCAATTTGTGTAGTACCCTCAAATTTACACTCAAAAGAGACTACGGTGACTCATAATCCCTCAAACT
Source organism: Actias luna (assembly GCA_039707435.1). Classification (NCBI taxonomy): domain Eukaryota; kingdom Metazoa; phylum Arthropoda; class Insecta; order Lepidoptera; family Saturniidae; genus Actias; species Actias luna. The sequence goes on along the minus strand of JAZHAC010000022.1, from coordinate 16,913,393 downwards.
TATTTAAATACTGTCTCGTTATGGCCACAATCTCACCTGATGTTAAGTGACGATATGGCCCAAAATGGTGGACACGCTAAGCCTGGTGGAGACACTGGCTCTGAAGTGCAACTACCGGAACACACCTATAAATATTTGGCGGCAGATTTTTAACTTGAGTGTAGTGAGCTAGCTAGGCGAGAATTAGAAAAAGCTCTACCAACATGCTATTGATTCATCACAATGTTTCCCATCACCGAAAGCTCAGACTCATTGCTGGGATTCGAACTACTAGAAACTGGAGACAACTTTTTTTTAATACCTAACACTAGGCGTTATGGCCATAACCTCACCTGATCGTTAATGACATACGGCGCAAGTTGGTAGACACGCTAAACCTGTGGAGAAACTGGCTCTCAAGTGCAGCGGCCGGAACACACCTATTTATAACTTTCATAATTGTAATAAATTAATTAAATTAATTAAGCGATCTATCGAGAGCTCATCTCAGTGGCAGTGTGTACGAACTCCGCGTCAAGGAACGTGGCCGGATGAGTTATGCCCATAACGCTAAAACCTTATATATAAAAATATATCTTCTAATCAATTTTGCCTTAGGCTTACACGTGCGTATTCTGGGATAAGTTAGCATATAAGTAACCAAGCGAAGCGATATAAATTTCTACCGAGCTGGGTCGCGACCACTAACATACTGAAAACCCGATGAAATTTCTCTTTGCCTGTCTTACAAACCTGCATGATAGCGACATTCACATGTTGTTCATAACTCCATGACGTCTGTTGCTTTTAGATTTCAGTGTAGTCTCAATCAGCCACAAAACAGACATTTTGCCGCGCTAAATAAATTCAATAGAATCTCGAGTCAAGTCTCATTAACCTGTTTAACTATAAAATATTGGTGCAAACTTTAAAATTATTTTATCAGCGTATGACCGAAGGGTTCAAACAGAACGCAGTAATCTCACGAACTGCCACTCGATTTACAAAAAATGCATTCGACAGCTTCGGCAATTATTAAGGTAGATTATGGGCTGTATAACATCTGGCTATGGCACTCAGGAGCCATTTATTAATTATGTAAAGGTATTGAGGGGGGGGGTCGTCCAGAAAATCTCTACATGTCCCTATGTTGGGGGGAGGTGGCTGAAATGCATACTTACTTAATATTTCGTAAATCAAAACTCAATATTAAAAATCTAATTCATTTTCGGATTTCATAATAGTTTTCTTAACTTTAAAGTGTATAGTCGAATTTTAATTATAATTAAATATTTTTTATTGTTTATTAAAAACAAAAGTTATCAAAATTTCATATATTTTCAATAGTATCCATGTTTGGCTCTATAGAAAAAAAAAATAGTACTTTTATCGTGTACTATTACATTTCCTTTCCTAACATAACAGTTTATTAATAAGAAGATCAAGATAAAATCTTACGTAAGAAAGGGGAGGGTGTTTCGAGAAATCTTACGTATACTAACATAGGAGGAGGGACGTCAAAAGTGATCCAAATTGTCGTTACATATCAATGAATTCCCTATTAAGGGCGGCACAAAATTATAAATAAAACTTAGCGAGAAGGGTGAAATAGTGCAGACAAGCCATGCGATGTAACACAGTGGGTCCATGACGTACAGAAAGAGGACAACGGAGGAACTAAAAATAACTTTTAGTACCGCGTGAACGAAATCGCAGGCACAACTAGATTCGTAATCAAACACACCAAACGAGAGGTATGAGATGACACAAAAAAAAATATGTTTTTTAAATAATTATCAGTAATGGCGGGGTCAAGCCGCTATCGGCGGACACTGATATCGGGGCTTCCGTCGCTCGCGAATAAACTCCCATACACAGCGCTACCTACTGCTTCGCGGAATTAATATATGACCTACTTTTATATGCGCTGAAATCCTGACTCATTCGTTTGTTTAGATAATTTGCTGACACACAATCACGGCTTGGAAGAATTCATTACCGTAATTATAGAAACCAATGATAATTCAACCTCTGCAACGAACTTGAGCTTTCAGTGAACGAGTATGAAACATCGTGAGGAAACCATAGCATGGTGGTAGTGCTTTTCTGATGCCCGTCTGACTAGCTACCACCCTAAAGTTGAAAATCTGGAAAAATAGTTGTGTTGCGGCAGTTGCGCTTGACAGCCAGTTACCCCACAGGTTTAGCGTGTCTACCAACTTGGGCCATATCGTCACATAAGATCAGGTTAGATTATGGCCATAACCTAACTTAACGTAACTACCACCATATCTATATTAGGTAGTATATCACATAGAATCAATAAATAGTATTCATTTTTTTTATTATCAATAACATTTCTGGACAATCTCTTGCAAAAGTTTGCTCTATGTACAGATATTTGTATATACATAAAACAGGTGAACTGTTCCAGAAATACAAACGGGAGCAGTGTCCTATCGGCCGATGTGGTTCTGGGATAGTTATCGTACAAAATACTCGTTACTTCTTGGTAGTCATAAAAACACCGTGCTCCGTCGCGACCGACATTTCATTAGTTTCAGATGTTTCGGTAACGAGGCCAACTCGGGTTATCGTCCATAGATAATAAAAGTTTAAAAAATAATGATGACATCTGTTTTTTTTTTTTTAATTCTATAATCTGTATATTCGACCCGGCTGTGTATATCTTCGTATAAATAGCTTCATCTTAAATAATGAAATTAATATAAGATACGTTTTATTTATCAATTTTAAATGTAAACTTTTTAAACTTATTGAAATAAGTCATGATAAATACACATATACTTATGTTTCTAACCTATAAGTCTTCGATAAATACTATACAGTTCCAATATGACAAGTTCTCTAACATTACGTACTGTTTATTGTTTATTGGGTATAGGGTTACCAGGTGACAGTAATTGTCCAGACATGTAAAAAAAAGGGAAATTATAAGAAATGAAATTATAAATTAAGAATAAAATCTAATAATTAGTAATCAACTAATTGATTTTTATTTACTATTTATCTGAACCTCGTATCTCGCATATTCAAGCTTACCCGCGAGTTGTTAAGATAATATATTTTTGTTTCCGAAATGTCAGGAAATTTATGACTAAGGCAGGGATTATTTCAAGAAAACTTATTTTTGAATCTGTTAACGCTAACTAGGTATATTACACATACATAATATTTATACATAATATTACAATACTACAATAAAAAACCCTAAGGGAGCAAAGTTACGGACGAAAATACTAATATTATAAATGCGAAAGTGAATTTGTTTGTTACCCTTTCACACCAAAACCGCTGAATCGATCATGATGAATTTTGGCATAGAGATAGAGGAGAACTTACTGAAGGCGAACTTACTTAGGCGAAAAACTTACTGGGAGTGGGGTAAAGAGAGGGATAAACTTTGCATGTAACTTTTTATTGAGTCATTCGATTTGTTTGATAAAATTAACATCAATCCGAGCGAAACCGCAGGTAAAAGCTAGTATAATATATAAAACATTTCACGGGTTTGGCCAATCTCTATAATGTTTTTGACTTCTCTTTACTCGAGCGAATGTAGCCAGAGACCAGACCTCTGTTGTGTATAGTGAGGCGTCCGATGTAACAATATTTCTACAAACATTTAATTGTTTAGTGTTTAACGATGTAAATTTATCTGTACCGGAAATATACGCCGTCCTTTCATTTACTACTATGTTATTCATTGCCGGCCATCTGCGCGTCCGATGGAGTGATTCAAATGTATCATACATTGTTGAGCCTATAAATAGCGATTTGTAGGTCTTCTGTAACCCGTATACAGTGCTAAATCTTTAGAACACGCCTATTTAGCTGTCAAAGTAAAGTATTCGTTGTAGTAAAACAGTGCGAGCGGTTTGGGCGATGTTTGAATTCGTAAAAACTTCATTTTACATCACTGACACGCTCGCGTCACTTAATACAAAGTTAAACGTATGTATGTAGGTTTCATTTATACTTTGTAGTGGGCGTCCCACAAGCTACATCCCTGGGTTTTGATCAATAATAATAAACATATGTAGAAATGTAAATTGTTCCTCGGATTACATATAGATGTAAAAACAAAACGAAACTGGACGATTTAATTTATAACTTACAATTATTTTATAATAAAAAAACACTTCATTCGTAGTTTTAGGTTATCACTTATGTCAGCAGTTCTCGGTGATTGTGCTTGATGGGTTACAATCCTATGATAACGCCGGCCATATGCGATCTAGCGATGGCAATAGACGAATCGATCCCTGACGAAGGTTTAAATCTATAATTCATTACAGTTTTATGTAACTAAGAGTTGAAATGTCGCCATGATTGATTAAAGAAAGAAGCCAGAAAATATCAAGCCCACTGGGAACTTTTAATGCGCGCACTGCCTAAATGAAGCTCTATATGAAAACAATGTATTATGGATTTATTCCTCTTAAATAGATCTGTTTCTGAAAACACAATTACTATTAATTTTTAGTGAAACGAACAGTAACGAAAGGCATTTAATTTATTACTTCTACTTGAAAACCGATATGAAATTTGAAGCTATGATTATTCAGTTAGAAGTGTGTTCGGATACCACGTCAATGGACCTGAGTTCGATTCCTTGCATTAAGCCTGAGCTTTCTGTGAAAGAAACCATCGTGATACAACAATGTCATGGTGGTAGAGCTTATTCTAATGCCCACCTGGCTAGGTACTATTCTCAAGTTGAAAATCTACGGATAGATATCTATAAGTGTGTTCTGAGAGTTGCACTTGTGAGCTAGTCCCTCTACTGGGCTTAACATATGCATCATCTTGAGCCACATCGTTGTTTAACATCAGCTAAAATTCTTAGCATAACGTTAAGCCTCCTGGCAAATATAACTGCTGCAAATATAACGGCAGTGGGTCAGTGGTGACGTCATTACTATCATCAATGATCACCAATAGTTAGGTCAATAGAGATATATTACATGTTGCAGTGATTACTTCTAGACTGTAAACGATTCAGAGGTTAATATTTTGATTGCGGCCGAAGCGAACTTGCGCGGCCGACCGACAAGTAATTGGGTCGGTCATAATCATAATAAAATTGTAACGAGAAACGATAACAATTGACTATTATTACGTATTCATTCCTTCTCGATGTTTCTATAAAAAAAAAACAAACTGACAATCGCGTTTTTTTTTTTGTTATCAAAACGGTGTATTGATTTAACATGTGAATTATTTTTGTAGTAATGCGTTCATGAATACTAAACTCATGAAACGACATATAGGAAACGGTGAGGCTCGAAAACCATGGCGTTTTTGTAATAAAGCGGCTGTGTGGAAAAAAACTTTTGTTTGTTTTTTTTTTTTATGTTTAAGCCGTTTTACGCCTTTGCTTGTTCGAAATTAAAAAAGAAATATGCTCATAGTGTTTTAAAAATATTTTATTTAATTCGTATCAAGTCATACAATTAAAAAGGTTATACATGTAATTTAAGCGAGTGTTACGTGGTCACACGCTAAGGACACTGCTTCCTCGAGGGACGTAGTGTCCGCAACCACCTTTTATTCCTTTAATGTATATAACTTTCGTAAGTTAGTTTATAAAACTTAATTGCAAGGATATTATATAAAGCTTGACGCTTTATATTCGTAATGTAAGCGAATTAAAAAATAATAACATAAAAAAGAGTCTGCATTATAGACCACATGAGTGAAGTCAAACTTCTCTGACTATGAGAGAAAGAGAGAAATAAACGTATGCTCGCACCTCTCTCTTATGCCCCTACAGTAATATACGAAACATAACTCTCTTTCTTTCTATCTTCACTAACTTATATCTCCCTCTGAACTTCGGTTCGCCTCTCCCGATCACACTTTTCTTAACCCTCTCGTCACGTATACATCAGAAAGTCAAGCGTGCGTAAAAAAGATTTACTACAAAATTGTTTCGAAAATTCCAGTCAGTTCTAACAAGGAGACGCCATCTTGTTTATATGTTTACATAGATTAAAAAAGTACTCTATCGACATTTGATTTGGAAGGATTAGGTATAAGTATACACGTTTTATTTAAAAAAATCAAAATCAATGTTTTATAACTCCTTAACTAATTACAAAGTTGACATCATTTACCGCAATATTATTAGACTGGCATAGAATAAGTAAATCATTGGGAGGTTTAAACCTTCGTCTATTAGATTGTGTTGTCTATTTATATAATTGACGCGTATACGTTTGAGTTGATTGTGTTGACATTGCGTTGACAGGCTCAATTGGAGGAGTTACGATGCAGAGATGTTGTCTGGGGTAGGGTCAAAAGCGCAGTGCGATGATGTAACATACCTCTACGATACATCATATGACCATAGTATATCTCGAAAGATACTCTTTTCGTATACCTATTATTAGTATTAATTAAGCTATTAAATTATCTATTATTAAAATTTTAATTATTTTATGATATCCGAAAATGCGTTCGCGAAATTGTATTCAATTTATTTTTTAAAGTAAGTGAAGATATATTTATAAATAAAATTACGGTGTGGTTATGTTAGTAATTTTTCTTTTTCTATATGGTTTGACCGAATTCGGTGTTTTTTTTTTATGTGGTCTTATTATGGGTTCGGTAGAGCCCATTTTTAAATGTTAGATCTATGACAAAACCTAATCAGCTACCTAAGTATTTCAGTAATAATGTAATAAAACCTATTACTCAGCTAAAATTACTTACCGAGAATTGTCACAGAAACTTCTATATAAATATTATTGAATATACAAACCACAATACTACCTGATCTATTTATATAAATTCAACATTAATCAATCTATTTATATAATTTCAATATAGGCATATACTAGTATCTATATTACATTAATATAGGAACGCTGAAGAGATTTTGTTTGTTTGTTTGATCGCGTTAATCGAAAATACCAGTCGTGTTTCAAATGTTTTTTTCTGCTTTCGACAGCCCAATTATTGAGAAATGTTATTTTTGATATTAATTCAATTTTGCATGGTGGTAGGGCTTTTTCTAATGCCAGCCTGGCTAGCAACCAGCCTCAAGTTGAAAATCAGCCGCCAAATACCAAAGTCGCACTTGAGAGCCAGTTCCTCCATAGCTTTAGCGTGTCTACCAACTTGGGCCGTATCGTCACTTAAAATCATGTGAGATTATGGCCATAACGCTACTATAAGCTTAACTATAAAAATAAACTATTTAACATCACGCTACGACCCTTAGGGATGGAGAGAAAAAAAAGGAAAGCCAAGCGAAAAGGATGCAATGCTACGAGTAAGGGATGAGATGCGACGAGGTGGATAAATGGGATCCAAAACAAGGAGAATGAATACATTCCACCCAATGATAGGTTCGTCCCCGAGGAATCTATTAACACTAAATGCTATTTCATCAAAGTTGCGGGCACGGTACATGTGTAAAGTGATTTCTCAGAACGGGTTCGCGAATGCGAGATATATCGGGTTTAGTCTTTTAGCAGATGTTATGAATGAGATCACTGTATGCCTAATCCTCGTGTTTCGTTTAAAGATACATCTCAAATGATTATAACATATCGTCATGTTTATAAACATGCTAGCTCTTCTCGCGTCTCCGTGCGCGTTCAATATACGGTATTTTATATCGTCTTGTACCTTTATTTTACTCCTGTCTTACGATTTTTACAAATATGTATAATAAATAAATGTTTATCCATATAATATCAATAGTGGAACGATCTACTGTTAATGTACGAGATAACAGTAAAGTCAGTTGGGAATAATGAATAATATTTTTTAAAGTTATTTTATCTACCACTAGTTAACCGAAATCCGATCAATAGTTATTGAAAACATGAGGTAATTCTTATAATGTTTGTTAACGTTGTTCTATTTTTGCCTATAGTTACTATTTAGTAAAAAAAACGGTTGAGAAATAGTAATAAAACAATACTGAATTATTTTTGTCAATTTATAAGTATAGGTTAGTGCAATTCAAAGTACAGCTTATCCATCGAGGAATAATAATTATTTACAGTGCATACAATTAAAAAAAAATCGTTCATATAGTCTTTTAAATGTAACCGGACATACAGACAAAGAACAAAGGTCAAGAAAAATAAACTCTATAATAGAATTTTATTATGAAATTCAAAAACACATACGGAATTATAGATTCTTTAATGTTCTCTTGACACTGCCTAGCAATGAAAGAGTAAATATAGCAGCTGGTCAAACGGCAATTAAATAAACTTTCAATAGAACGTTTTTTTTTTTAACTTAACTGTTAAACTCTTGCTGTGATATTGCTTCATAAGTTTTAATTTGTTTGATGACTATTAAAAATAGTTGCCTAAATTATTATATTCTCTAAAATGCTTACCCACTCAATAAATGATGTCGATCACACAGTAGTGTCGTGATAGATCTAATTACATCGACTTGTGGAAATTCAATCCCTTCCTTCGCCGTTGTAATGATGTTCTTAGCATCTATATTTAAATTTTCGTTTCGGTGGCATTGTTTTAAAATATCTATCAATATCTTCATCCATCCATCCATCCATCCATCCATTCATCCATTCTACCGAAAGACGTCCGCTGCTGGACATAGGTCTCCCCCAAAGATCCCCACGACGACCAGTCTTGAGCCATCCGCATCCAGCAGATTCCCACAACCTTCACCAGGTCGTCGGTCCACCTACCCACGCTACGTCTTCCGGTACGTGGTAACCATTCCAGAACCCGTTAGCCCCATCGGGCATCGGTTCTGCGAGCAATGTGCCCAGCCCACTGCCACTTATGTTTAGCTATTCTTCGGGCAATGTCGTTTACTTTGGTTCTTCTGCGGATCTCCTCATTCCTGATTCGATCGCGCAGTGAAACTCCAAGCGTAGCCCTCCCCATTGTCATATCTTCGTACTGACATTTGATTAATTAGGCAAGTATATCACGGCTTCGAATTACGTTGATGAGTCAGTCTACCATATTCAGCCGAACAAATGATTCGCTAGTATGTACACTAATCTGCTACCAATTCTGACGCTATCACATTAAATAGTTTTAAAAACACAAGTAGGATAGTTTGGGAACCAGAATTGTTAATGTGATTTTTTATATTCGGGATGATGTCATATTGATATTATTTAACACGGTAACTGATGTCATTGTGGTGATAATACTTACATTTCAAACAAATATAACATAGCTATTGAACCGTGTGGACTCGTGGGAACTCAACCTGCGGCCCGCCGGGCTTTTATTGTTGGCCCACCTGGTATTGCTTTATTTAAATTGCCTAAGGAACTATACGCCCTAAGGAAACTTTTCCTAAATGTTTTTATTGTTTGCGGCCCGTTTTTTATATCCGACTGGATAATATTAACACATATGACACCTTCCGTGAGTAAAGTAGATAGAATCAAGAGAATATCCAATTTACTTTTATTTTGCTATTATTAGTCCCTAATCCTAGCTTCTAATGACCAATAAACTACCAAAAATAGAGTAATATACAAAAGTTTCAAAAAGAGCTTTCTTATCAAATTTAAATAAGTATAGCTTTTAACACATGCGACCGTCTCTTTTCCTCGTGTAACTGTTGACGCAGGTGTGAAAGAGACGTATGGTGTATCGACTTAAACGGGGTAGTGAGTGCGATGCCCTCAATGGAGATAGCTTCCATCCGCATGAGCTATAGCGTGGTGACGTCATCACCCTCCCGACCTTTACGAGTTGTAGGGCAGAGAATGTTTTTATATGTATTCCAACACGCCCCGACTTCGTACAGGTGATTATATTACTCATAGAATATAGAAATATGGCGTTTTGTACTGTTGAATAGAATTTTTTAAGAGGAATAATTATATAATAAACTGTTTTCAAATAACTGTATCGGTTACGCGTTGCATGCAGTTAAAGCTTTTGGTGGGTATGATTCTATCCGAATTATATTCATATTTAGTCAATTTACACAAGACCCTTGTGAATTAGACACATAAACCTTTCTCATGACACGTTTGGCATGATATATAAGTTATTTTAAAACACATATTCCCACCATATTAACCACCACCACATATTACCCACATATTAACCAACCTCAAGTTGAAAATCTGTCGCCAAATACCATTAGATGTGTTTCGGTAGTATATATAGTAGTGTATATATAGTAGTATAGTGTATAGGTCCCTCCTATAAAGGCCGACAACGTACCTGCGATTCCTCTGGTGTTGTGGGTCCATAAGCGGCGGTGATCACTTACGGTGGTGACACGCTAGCTAGTTCACCCCCTATTCCATAAAAAAACATCTCTTGTAAACGTACCACTTCTGGAAGCTTCAATCTATCTCTATATTAAAATAATTCTAAAATAAATTCAGCCAGCTATTTTGGATAATATACTTTGGTAAAAACTCTCTAGAAATTTTGTAGAATGGAGCCGTGATTTTGTTATACCTGGGTTATAGATTAGAAAATATTGAGTGAACTAGTGAAATATAACAGTGGCCAATGCCTCCGCGACGCAAAACAAAAAAAAACACTTTTACTTGGAATTAAAACTCGATATATACATAATATAAAAAGATATACCTAATTTTTTATGTGAAACATCTATAGGCGAGGGTATACCTGATAGTTGGCGTGGCGACACAGGCCATGGCGACGCATCGCCTCGCTATATATATTTTTTTTCAATTTACCATATTTATTACCTGTCGTAAACAATGCTTTTACAAAATAATTTCTATTTTTCACATCTACCAGCCGTACTGCAACGACTCATTATTTTATTTACCGAAGTTGACCTAAATAATTCATCTGTTAACCTTATTTAAAACTTGTTAAAGTCAAAAGTTTATCACATATCCAAAAGACTATATTTTTATCTCATTACTTTATTTATAAAATGATAAGCCACATAAATTAAAATGTTACTCGTTATCTAAAATTATTACTTAAACTTAAATTATTATATATGTTAATTAAAACTATATAATAACAAAGAATCAGTTTATTCTTAAACGCATTGTATGCGGGTCTATCAAAACGATATGTTGCAAATAATAAACACTATCGAAAGAGGGCTAAATGAATGGAGTTTTCACCGTATATATGGTGGTTCCAATAGAGATTTATAAGAATAGTATACCATAATGTTTTCGTTCATTATCATCTGAGGTATATATATTACACTACACCCAGTAAAATATTATTATATCAAGCTACACTTTGATAAACCATCTGGAACAATCTTTTATCCCTACTAATATTATATATATGAATGTAAGTTTGTTTGTCACGCTTTCACGCGAAAACTACTTAACCGATCATCATGTAACTTTGTACACATATTCTTGGAGGTATCAGGAGTAACATAGGATACTTTTTATTGATTTTTATTTTATGAAAGATAAAAAAATTGGTTGTCAATTAATCTCAAAATCTAGCTAGTTTTAACGCCATCTAGTATACCAGAGTATAGGTGATACGAAGTTCACCCTGTCAGCTAGTAATAAATAAAATTGTTACTGAGCGAAGTTTATACTTTAAATATTATTTATAACTTTGTACTTTATTATTGATGTAGGGTATGAAAATATTTAATTATGACTTTTTGTCTGTCTGTTCACTTACACGTGCATCACTCTTGAATCTACCGGATAGATTTCGGTCTAATTTGACCGGGCGATAGGTAATATTATGTTAATGTGAGCATAATTGAAGCGATGACAGCGCAATGATAAGGTGTACGGAAGCCGCGTCAAAGGACGTGAGTTCGAATCCCTTCAATGAACCTGAGCATCCTGTGAAGGCAAATGTAACGAAACCATATCAAATCAAAAAACCCTTTATTCAATTAAGGCCCTAAGAAGGCGCTTATGAACGTCAAAAATTACTACCGGTTCGGAAAGTAACGCATTCACCGAGAAGAACCGGCAAGAAACTCGATCTGCATCTTTTTATATAATAGTTTAATGTGTTACAGTAGTTATCAGCGGATGTACAGAGAGGGGCGTCAATTCCAGACATCACGATCGCTCACATATTGATCCACCCTATAATAGCCTTTTGACATCAAAACCCGTTTGACATGGTTCTTGAACCTACTATCCGGCAATTCAGTAATGTGCTTTGGGACTTTATTATAAAACCTGACACTATTACCTACAAAACTGTTACTTGTCTTACTCAGTCTAGCATGGTGGTAGGGCGTTTTCTGTCTGCCTGGCTGGACGCCACTCTAGTGTTCAAAATCTGCCACCAAATATCTATAGGCGTGGTTCAGCAATTGCACTTGAGATTCAGTACCTCCGCTAGGTTTATCGTGTCCACCGTGTTAAGCCTCATTGTAATTTAGCATCTGTTGTGATTGGGGCCATAGTGCTAAACCTATAATTAAAAAAACATCTAGGTGATATGATTAAATTTTTTTTTTTTTTTTTTTTATACTTAAGGTTTAGCGTTATGGCCATGATCTCACCTGATCTTAAGTGACGATACGGCCCAAGTTGGTAGACACGCTAAACCTGTGGAGGAACTGGCTCTCAAGTGCTGCTGCCGGAACACACCTATTGGTATTTGGCGGCAGGTTCACACCTAGAGGGTGGTAGCTAGCCAGACGGGCATTAGAAAAAGCCCTACCACCATGCTATGGCTTCCTCACGATGTTTTCCTTCACCGAAAGCTCAAGCTCATTGTAGGTACTTGGGTTCGAACCCACGTCCCTTGACGCGAAGTCGTGCACACTACCACTGAGCTATCATCGCATAATCTTTTGATATATTTGTTTCAGGCAGGTAACATCATGAAGAGCCTGTTTGTGTTGACCCTCGTGGTCGCCGTTATCTGCGCGGCCGACGCCGAGGTTCGTATCCTTACAACTTATCAATTTTTCGGAAATAAAATTTAAAAATTTATCCGCATTAGATTCATCACTCATTTTGACAGAAAAAAAAAAACAAACGAAAAATAGCTAGAAATATTTTACTAATTTGTTTCATTTTTTGAAATGTAACCATTTTAATATCAGCAAGACAGCAAAACCATCCAGATACAAATAGTATAGCCAAACGGATTTTATTACAACTTTACATGTACTATATGCGAAAAAACTTTTCCCGGACCTATTAAACTAAAATCTTTTTACGAATGCATTCTTAGTTCTACAATAGTATTATTTTTATAGATACAGCCCAAGTTGGTAGACCCGGTCAACCTTTCGTAGATTTCGTACCATTAAACAGGGTAATTGTCATCTTCGATCAATATTCGGTGTAAAAACTATTAAGTAAAAATTTAAAAACTGTGTAAGTTTGAACTCCGCGTCAAGGGACGTGTGTTTGAATTCACCTACAATGAGCTTGAGCTTTCGGTGAAGGAAAACATCGTGAGGAAACCATAGCTTGGTGGTAGAGCTTTTTCTAATGCCCGCCTGGCTAACTACCAGCCTCGAGTTGAAAAATCTGCCCCAAAATACCAATAGGTTGGTTTCGGCAGTTGCACTTGAGATCCAGTTCGTCCACTGGTTTAACGTGTCTACCAACTTTGGTCGTATCGTCACTTAAAATCAAGAGAGATTATGGCCATAACGCTAAAACCTTAACTATAAAAAAAGTAAAACGTCGTTTATATTTGTCTTTGATTTGTTATATTCATTGTCCATACAAAGGTTGAGTGGAACCGATTTTTTTGAAGTGGGATTTGTGGGTCGCGGAACCCGCCTCTTATTGCACCAGTCTGGCTGTCTCTAAAGGCAACTCGCCAGGCTGTCCGGCTTACCATCAGGCCAGGCCAATCACCAGAAAGGCGCGATGATTGCATGTTCGAACCCGTGTCGTCAAGGCGATATATACCCGTGGGGTTTTAGCGGGTATTTCTTAGTCCTTTCCTAGTCTCCCCGGGCTGGGAGGGTATGCGTTATTGCATTTCCTCATGATAAAGTGTATTGCGTCAAATAATTCTGCCAGAAAGAAAAGGAAGCATATGTTTTGGAATTAAGTATATGTATAATAAGTAAGTGTATTTCGGTATACAAGAGGGAGGCATTTGCTCTGTCCATGCTCTGACCCTACGTTAACTCTTTGATTTAGGTTCAGAGACACCGCCGACGCCACCGTCGCCTACGTACAACCACGACGGAGAGACCGACTCCAATAGACCTCCCTCGGGGGGACATCTCTGATTCGGAACACCTCGAAAACGGAATGGCAGAGAGCCTGGACGAGAGACGCTTTCAGGTAAAATTTGATTAAATAAAATTTAAAAAAGTCGCGGTTGATACCTGTAGTTAATATCTATATTCTATATCCGTAATACCTTCACGTATATAACCTATTTTTCAGGAGGCTGAAAGGGCTCGTGTCAACGAAATCCTTAACGAGTCACACGAAAATCCTACTAATGAAGTCAATCTCGATGGTAATTAATCATTTGATATTTATTTCTAATTCTCACACAGGCGTTAGGATGTTTACAGCCAATACCTTAGTCACCAACCCAATTTCTTTACTACATATCGTGTTCTATTTTATTTATTGTCTTATGTAATAACAACGCAGGTACGTTTTTATAGAATAATCTATTAACATATTTATTTTTATTACGTCATCTGTCTATGTAGTCAATGTTGCCAATGTCAAGCGTGAGAGACTTCATAAAAACAATTAACGGATACAACAGACGACAAATTAACTTATAACAATTATTTTTGGATCACACAAATAATTGTTTTGTGCGAGACTCGAACCCATAGCACTTCGGTGCGGTGCAGTGAGGAAATTTCCGTGCAGTCTTCATGATTCTTATATTAAATACAAAATGGCGGCTTGCTTGTCACAACTGTTCATGGAGTTTTTGCGTCAACTCATGATGCATATTTCCAGCTATTATTTATAATTCACTTTAGTATAGTGGTAGAGTTTTTTTAATGCCCGCCTGGCGCTAACTACCACCCTCAAGTTGAAAATCTGTCGCCACATACATATATATGTGTTCCAATAGTTCAACTTCAAAGCCAGTTCTTCCGCTAGACTTAGCGTGTCCACTTGGGCTACATCGTCACTAACGTGGCTTACAAGACTTACAATATTGTGTCCACATACGTATAAAGTAAAAAAAACAGTAAAATTTAAATAAATTCTAACACATGACAAGTTACTTTTATATTACTCGTTTTTATTCCTGCTTAATACGGCATATGATTTTGGAGATCTGAGATGAATGGGTGGAAACGACCACCCATTTACAGCAGCTGCTGTGGTGGTGTTACCAGTAGACTGAATAGGCTATATATATAAATAATTCCAGTTCCACCTGAAAGAAGTCGCGGGTACAACGAGTACTATAATAAAACTTTGACTGTGGCAAATTAGTACATTAAATATTATCTCATAATTAAAATCATGCTTCATATGTTGTACTTTTGCCGTATCGTGTGAAAGTGTAACAGTCGCAAACCCATATTCCCTTCCTCATATAACATCGGGTCCTTCAAGCGAAACATAAAAAGCATTTACACAGGTCGGTATGACAGTAGCGACTGGCGATGGACTATCGTTCTCTCGATGGTCGCTGCTGTTTTTGGACTGTACTGTACAGTACAGGTACAGTGCAGTCACTTTGCCTAGGTGACATAAAAAAAACCTAGGTCCGCAGATTTTAGAGGCGGCAAATCTGTTTTCTAACTGTTTTCTGTTTAGTAACTGAATTTATTCATATTTATACATAGACATACCTAAATGTTGTTACGTAATACGTTTCCCCCCTTTTATATAGTCTATGTATTATATAGATTTCTTGTCTACAATTTACGTAAACCTACGTGAAATCCAACTGTAGAGGTAGGTAGGGACGGCAAATTTTGAATCGCCTACGGGCGGCAAAAGTATAAATCCGTCACAGACTACCTGTGTCCGCGACTTCGTTCGCGTACAACAAAATATTTTTAAACATTTTTTCCCGTTTTTTATAACTTTTCTCAATAAACAAAAATTTTTACTAAACCTGTGGAGGAACTGGCTCTCAAGTGCAGCCGCCGGACCACACCTATTGGTGTTTGGCGGCAGGTATACAACTTGAGGGTGGTAGCATTAGAAAAAGCCCTACCACCATGCTATGGTTTCCTCACGATGCTTTCCTTCACCGAAAGCTCAAGCTCATTGTAGGTGCTTGGAGTCGAACTCACGTCCCTTGACGCGAAGTCGTACACACTACCACTGAGTTATCATCGCTATAAATGAATTTCAACTTGTAATTTTAAAAAAAAATGCCCAGATCCATGCATGAAGGTTCACTGCAGCTCTGGTCGCGTCTGCGAGATCAACGAGCACGGAGACGCCATCTGCAACTGTATCAAGGAGTGCCCATACGAAACTGACTCCAGACGCAAGGTGAACCTAAAATCTATACCCCCTTAGTTTTCAAGTATCATTATGAGAAAACGCATAATTGTTCTACCTTTGAGAATTCAATCTGAGCATATATTTCGGTCCTCTATTTCCATATCCATCAAGCTGCTCCATATTTGAGGTCTGTTCCGGTAGTAATTTTGAAGTTCATAAGCGCCTTCTTAGGGCCTAAATTGAATGAAGATTATTGATTTGATTTCTTCAGGACAGTCCTGATTAGGTTTGAAGTATATAAAAAAAAAACTCGTGCCAAATTGCAACTGTAAATTTTAAAATCAACCCGGCCTCCAGGATAACCAAGGTTTTAAATGGAAATACCATGGGAAAAGTTCTGTTACCACTTTGGATTTGTTTAAGTCATGCATGATCATGACATGACTTATATCGACACGTGAATGTTTTTTCTAGCATATTAATTATCCATAATTAACATATCACTGTAATTTCTTTCTTCTTAACTTTTCTGCGCTATTTTGGATTCCTCAAGTGATTACGTGTGGTAATTATAGCGAGTCTGCGACCCCCGCCTCTTCTCCTGATGTGATGTCGTGAGATTTTCTTCGGGCCCTCCCTTCTCGCTTGAGCTTACGAAAGATTCTTAAAATGCATACGTTTAATTTAAATAAGTGAATCTTTGTCTGCTTGCGTTGGGCTTATTAAAAAAAATTGTTTGATTCTTTTTTCTATCATCTCAGTTTCTAGTAAACTTTCTATATGTAATTCAGTTGTCTCGCAATTTGGCACTGTTTCTTGCGCAAAAAATAACTAAGCGTTATCTGCCGAGGTCTCCCCGTCCCCCGCTGGATATTAGGTGAGGCTTACCTCGACCCATTCCCCCCTTAAACCTCACAGATCCGCCTCTTCAAGTTTCCTCGAATATATTAATTCCTAATCTTATTTAATTTCCGTAATAATAATGGCAGGTGTGCACAAACTTCAACGAGACTTGGTCTTCTGATTGCGAAGTGTACCGGCAGCGGTGCCTCTGTCTCGATAACTCGGAGTTGTGCCGCGGGGCTCAGTACCACCACGTTCAGATCGAGTACTACGGAACTTGCAGGGAAATGCCGGTATGTATTAGACAATGATGGGTCTTAACAATTAGCAAGCAAGATTCAGCATGATCGTAGAGCTTTTTTCTAATGCCCTTCTATTTAGCTACCACCCTCAAATTGAAGCTAATATCTCCACTAAGTTTAGTATGTCCACCATTTTGGGCCACATCGTCACTTGATATCAGGTGATATAAAGTATAAACCTTGTAATTTTAAAAAAGGGCGTATATCTTTAATATCCTTTCATCGGTGACCACGTAAATAGATATTCTAGAATTTTATTTTAGATTATTATGTGACAGTTGGTATTAAGAAAACGGTGTTAAAGTGTTAACTTTTATGCTGTATCCTCAAAGAATTCTTTCATATTAATTTCGTAACATTAATTAGCAACGTCTCAGATTATTCAATAGAGGCGTTATGTTCTTCTAAGGAAACATACAAACAAAACCAAAAAAATATATAACCTTTAGAGCTCCATTTCAATAACAAAGTACACTCAAATTATAATTTAAAAAAATATATTTAATACACAAATTTGTCTTAGTTTTATTTTTAGAATTAATGAAAATTTTACATACGGTACAACGAAGTTATAATAGATATTAAACCGTAATACATGAATTTTCCAGGAGTGTACTGAGAACGAGATGTCAGACTTCCCGCGGCGCATGCGCGACTGGCTGTTCAACATAATGCGCGACCTCGCCGAGCGGCGCGACCTCACGCCCCACTACCTGCAGATGGAGCGCGAGGCCGAGTCCAACCTCACGCGCCGCTGGACCAACGCGGCCATCTGGAAGTGGTGCGACCTCGACACGCACGACAACGACAGGTAACCGACCGCACCACCCGTGCCACTCGAGCCAACTGTGCCACTCGAGCCAACTGTGCCACCCGTGCCACTCGAGCCAACTGTGCCACTCGAGCCAACTGTGCCACTCGAGCCAACCGTGCCACCCGAGCCATCCGCACCACAGAGACACTTTACTTACCACACTCGCGTTGATGCTAATGTAAAACCTAACAGGTTACCTAAAATATTAACATTTAAAAACTATTTCTATCTGTGTTATTAATATAGTCGTTTGGCAATTTTTCATATAATTCTAATATGTGAGTTCTACATCTATACATATTATAAAACAAAGTCCTACGCCACGTCTATCTATCTGATTTCTATGATCTCAAAAACGGCTAAACGGATGCCAATACGGTTTCCACGAACAATCAGTGATTCAAGTGCAAGATTTAGGTGTATATTTCATTAAAGTTTTGTGTAAATTGGCTGAAACGCGACTCTGATGATGTAGTTACAAAAAATCATACCGATTCGGGGCTTTATTGCCGTACGTCGTGTAAACCAATGGGGTTATATTAAAACAATGTTTTACTGAATTATTCCTTTTAAAAAATTATATAAAACTGTAGCAATACTATATTTTTATCTTCCATGATCAACACAGTTACTCTTATAAATCCTACTAGATATAAATAAAAATCACTAAATTAACATAACAGACTAGCTGACACGACAGACGTTGTCCTGTCTTAACTATAAATATTAAATTAGAATTGATATATTTAATAAAATATATTATTCAAAAACATAGTATAATTACTATTGTAATTATCTATGACAACTGACAGTTATGTCAACAATATGTTCCACTCAACTTCCTTAATTTCTCTTTCATAAGAATCTTCTCCGGACAATAATTAACACAACAAAAAAAGAATTACCCAAAATCGTTTCATCCGTTCCCGCGCGATGCGATGACCGAGGGAATTAGAGATTCATTTTTATTAACAACATAACAGATTACGATCCGGTTAAAACCTTAACATTGCTTCGTTTACTTATCCGAGCGTTCCTAGAGCCGGCTTTCGGTATAGCGGTATGCATTTTTCTTTATTCGTAGATTTGTGTCCCGTCACGAGCTGTTCCCTATCCGGGCGCCGCTGATGGCCCTGGAACACTGCATCGCCCCCTTCCTGGACAGGTGTGACGCTGACGAGGACCACCGCATCACGCTCGCCGAGTGGGGAAAATGTCTACAGCTTGACGAGGTTACTATTCAATTCCTTCATTAAACTTATCACTTCACTTATCACTTCTTCGTCTTATACATCTAGTTTTTTTTTTTTTTATACTTAAGGTTTAGCGTTATGGCCATAATCTCACCTGATCCTAAAGTGACGATACGGCCCAAGTTGGTAGACACGCTAAACCTGTTGAGGAACTGGCTCTCAAGTGCTGCTGCCGGAACACACCTATTGGTATTTGGCGGCAGGTTTATAACTTGAGGGTGGTAGCTACCCAGGCGGGCATTAGAAAAAGCCCTACCACCATGCTATGGTTTCCTCACGATGTTTTCCTTCACCGAAAGCTCAAGCTCATTGTAGGTGCTTGGATTCGAACCCACGTCCCTTGACGCGAAGTCGTGCACACTACCACTGAGCTATCATCGCTTCATAAAACGGAAAAGATTGTCTGAACGTGTTCATCTTACGAACTACTAATCAGATCTCAACCAATTCATTCTGCATTTGATAGACAAATCACTGAAGAAGGCTTTAGGCTATTTATCATCACGCTACCGCCAATAGGAGCAAAGCTGTATTAGAAAAAGTTACAAAAATAGGCAAAAATTGTTAAATAATATTTAGTTAGTTCTACGCGAGCGAAGTCGCAGGCTACAACTAGTATCTACATAAAATGTACATCAATAATTGTTTCATAGTGGACTGAATGGATTATGTGCTCGTATATTAAAAAGGTGTATTCAAAATGTTTTTTTATAATTATGTAACACACCGTGAAGTTAGTTGAAAGTTATACTACTTTTTTAGCGTGTTATTTGATATTCAATTCGTTAATCTATAAACATAAGCGAATTGCGTCAAGGGTCGTGTGTTCCCTCATCATCGTCATCATCTACCTACAATGATCTTGAGCTTTCGGTGAAGGAAAACATCGTGATGTAACGATAGCATGGTGGTAGGGCTTTTTGTAATGCCCACGTAGCTAAGTACCACCCTAAAGTTGAGAATTTTTCACCAAATACCTATAGGTTATGGCCCGGTAGTTGTATTTCAGAGCCAGTCCCTCCACTAGGCTTAGCGTGTCTACCATCTCGGGCCAAATCGTCACTTAACATCAGATGAGATAGAGGCTATAACGCTATAACAATAACGAAAAACATTTAAAAATCTGCTGTTTTCACTCTCATCATATATTTATAATCTGTGTGTATTAGTTGCTAATTTTTTAATCCCGGCATGATAGCGACAACTCTCAGCGGCCGTGCTAGTAAAAATATTAGTGATTGTTTTTTTCTACATCCGCACGAATACAATAATAGATTTTATTGTGTTGATAATAATTGAAAAGTAGAAATATCATGATAAAACTAATATCGTTTCTATTACAGTACGAATTGGAGGATCGTTGCGACGAATTCATCGACGACTCGTAAGACGGCCCTTCAAAATCTTCCCACAATATTTGGCTCATCTCACTGCCATTACATTTTTTTAATAACATGAAATTTTAGCTTAAACTTAGACTTAAGACAAAAAAAAACTTAAATAATTTCGCTCTCTATTATAGAATCTGTGGCAAGCATTTTAGTATACATAATAAAACTATTTTTGGTGTTGGCCACACTCGCAATTTTATTTTTTACTGATTTTTTTTAATAACATGAAGGAAAACATATATTATTATTCTAACGATAAAAATTGTAGTTAAAATATTAAAAAAAAAATTTGTAAATAACTGTGATGTTGCTACCAAAACTGTATATTTTCAATAATAAATAATAATAAAAAAACAATAGTTCGTTTTATTTAATATCTATTTTTCATCATAGATATTTTAAGTTAAAAAATAGTCTACCGAAATCATAATGAGGGTTCATTATAATTCTAAGAATGGCGCTAATGTAGAATGAAAGCAAAATATAAGATTAAAGAGAGTATGTAGATGAAGTATATCCAAGGAATTACTACAAAATAAATTAAAATATGCATATTGTTAGTAAATAATAATTAAACAAGGTTATTGCAGGAATTAAAGTCATTTTAACAGTTTTAAACCCATTTGAAATGTAGAACTTATGTTATAATAGCGTCACATTTGTATATACTATTTCATGGACACATTCTATACATTGTGATCCTTCTTATAACTGGTATCTACTTCTTCTGTCGTCTACACTCCATAACTAATTCTGTTTATGGTGAAACACTAAGGAAACAAAATCAGTACAGAATATATTTCTCACATAATCTCTGAGGTTAAAGTTATCTTAAAAAAAAAACAATTTGAAATACATAGAAACTACCCCAGAAGAGAAAATGTAATTTATTATCATTATTATTAATTATTTATTTTACTATTTTGATTTTATTTATAATAGATTATATATTATGTACATTGTAGTTTGTGTTTCCGCGCCATGACAACCTTTAAATATAACTGCATTTAAATTTAATTTTAAAATAGATTCTTATTAGCAATTTTTTTTTATACTTTAGGTATAGCGTTATGGCCATAATCTTACCTGATCTTAAGTGACGATATGGCCTAAGTTGGTGGTAGATACACTAAACCTGTGGAGGAACTGGCTCTCAAGTGCAGCTGGCGGAACACACCTATTGGTATTTGGCGGAAGGTTTACAACTTGAGAGTTGTAGCTACCCAGGCGGACATTAGAAAAAGGCCTACCACCATGCTATGGTTTCCTCACGATGTTTCCTTCACCGAAAGCTCAAGCTCATTGTAGGTGTTTGGATTCGAACTCACGTCCCTTAACGCCAAGTCGTACACACCACCACTGAGCTATCATCGCTACAAAATTGTGTATTCAAGATGTAGAATTAAATATATACGCAGACAGAATAATATTACGCAAAAAACTTTTGAAAGAGTTAATAATATTCTTTTCATCACGATAGCTTCTTCACATAAATACTTTAGCGTGACGCAGCAAATATTCCCCATGCAATTTTTTTTATTAATGTTACAAGCACTACGTACCATATTTGAGTTTAAAATACCATTACGCCTTGCTAAGGTTTAAGGTTGACGACCATAAGTAAAGTGAATTATGAATAATTATTCGGAACATGATACATTTTGTCTCAAAAACTCCCAAGAGAGCTACAACAAGAGTCACCATCTTGTTGGAGATTGTTTCACCTCCCCTAAATGCACAAATCTTAACGTTTGAAAACAGCAGTAAGGCTACGTACACACGGTCATACTTTTCTTGTATACCGTATACTAGGTTTTATCGAACATAGTAGCGGGAGTAGAGAATAGGTCAAACTGTTCACATGGTGTCTATAGGATAAACGTCGTATTCGAGATACATGTTTTACCGTATACCGTACACAGTTGCCATAGAGAATGCCGCGCCTCGAAACGATTTTATCGAATACGACACGCAGTGGCGCTTATGTTCGTGTTGTCTCGTTCACACGACTTATGGACGACATACGTGAAAACATCTAATGGAGTTGTCGCCGTGTAAACCTAGCCTAATAGTCTCCAAAAAGGACTGAGTTGCCAAGTATAAAAAAAAAGAGAATACACATTTACTCAATTCGGCTGAATCAGTTGAGTGGTTTCTGAGATTAACGAGATTTTTTCTGAGATTTCTGAGAATGACGATTAACTTAGACGATTATTTCAGGATCACCCATCAATCGATATCACGGGATTTTTTATGTATAAAGATTACTTTCTCTTATTGTATAGATTTGTTTAAAGTTAAGAACTGTAAATTTTTATTTATTTCTATGTTTTCTCTATTAAAATAATAACAAATTCATTGATTAATTGTAAATAATTTAAACAATACGAGGTAATCTAAATTTGGTTAATAAAATAAATGGTATGTTTTTATTCAAAAGAAAAATTCTATAAATGGTTTAATAATCTTTCATGTTCATGTTGCATAACATAAGAAGGCTGCGTAGAAAGAATTGTTGTACCAAAAGTTTTTTTACTTGCCGCAGCAATAGGCTTGGCAGCACTATAGCATTTTACTCGCCCGCCATAATTTGACAGCGTTCATTGGATGAAGCTCAAATTGTTTGTATTTTAGACGACTTCCGGTTACATACGATTGGTTGACTGAAGTGTTCTTTGTGAGTAGCGCGCCGTAGCCATCTTTTGTATAATAATTTGGCTTGGCGCCTTCCTGTATTGGTTGTTCACTGTAGTGGCCATAGTGTGTTACACGTTTCAAAATGGTGAGTTTTGCAAGATTTTGTGAAATTCTGTTATCGTTGTGGTGATTTTATTGTGTGTTTCGGTGGAGAGTGATGTGATACACTTCCTGGCGAAGTTTCAGATCCGTACGAGCAAAAATAATAGGTTTTTTCATCAATTTTAGGCTGGAGGTAAAGCGGGCAAGGATTCTGGTAAAGCCAAGGCGAAAGCTGTATCGAGATCAGCCAGAGCAGGCTTACAGGTATGTAGTGCGGTCATCTTAATTAATTTTAAGATTTTACAAACTATTACAGTAACGTATCATGTTTCGTAACAAAATTTCATAAAATTTAATAATTTGTATGACCTCTTTAGTATGGCGGCGGTCAACTCGTATGTTGGAATTGAATCAATAAAATAAATAGAAAATACAATGATGTATCGTTTTTCAGTTCCCAGTCGGGAGAATTCATAGGCATCTCAAAAATAGGACTACAAGCCACGGTCGTGTCGGAGCTACGGCGGCAGTTTATTCCGCAGCTATTCTGGAATATCTAACCGCCGAGGTAAGAAACGCGTCGCCCAATATGGCGGGCGCCCGTTGTAGAGTAATTATAATACGAAATTGCTAAAGATTTTTCTAAAACTGTCGTTAGTTTACAATTGCATCAGTCTAGATATTTTGTTATCATTCATGTTTATTTGCAGTGATATCATTATTTTAGAGTTTTCGAACACGGTAAAGTTTTGGCGGGAAAACCGTTGTTAATTATTGTTTTCTGTTTATCATCTGCACTCGTGGTGTTATTTATTTGTAGAAATTTTCCATTTGTCTGTGTATAAAGTTTCAGTTGTATGCCAGTATAATCTCTAAATAAACATGTATAGATACTGACAGCCTCCTAGGAATTTATTATGTGAGATGTGTAGTGTTTTAATCTGAGTAATTTCGTAATATACCAAACAATAAATAAGTGAAATAATGGTTGTGGTTAAAACGTAATGTAAAGCGAAGGAATTCATCAGGTTTTAGAGTTGGCGGGGAATGCTTCTAAGGACTTAAAAGTGAAACGCATCACCCCGCGTCACTTGCAGCTGGCTATCAGAGGGGACGAGGAGCTGGACAGCCTGATTAAGGCCACCATAGCTGGTGGAGGTGTTATCCCACATATACACAAATCTCTCATCGGCAAGAAAGGTGGTCCAGGGGCACCGGTCTAAAATTAGGTATGTATATCTCACTTGTGAACTACATTGCAGCTTGTTGAATAAAAACATGCTTCTCTGCACAGTTACTGTAGACTGTATATTACATATGACATATTATTTCTTTTAGAATAAACGTTTTTCCTGCAGTCGTAGGGAAACTCTGTTTAATATTGTTCCATTGATGTAAATTCTTTAACAA
The DNA here is from genome assembly GCA_039707435.1 of Actias luna. NCBI lineage: Eukaryota > Metazoa > Arthropoda > Insecta > Lepidoptera > Saturniidae > Actias > Actias luna. The sequence goes on along the minus strand of JAZHAC010000022.1, from coordinate 16,888,317 downwards.
GTCCATCGAAACAAGTTAAGTAAACAGACATTTGTCTTTACTTTGTTTTTTTTCATATAAGATCAAATATATTGATACAAGTTCATTAGAATGTGTTTCAACTTGAGAAGTGTCTTTTTAGTTATCTCGGCACTTTTGTATGCAACCTTTGTAATATTGTATCATACTTTATTTATATGACTGTTTTCCCATCAGGTAAGAGTTAAAGAGAACAATATTGCATTTGACAACCGGACATAACTTCAGCATGGTAATTCATCCCACGGATCGGGTATATACATAGTTTTTTATATTAAAGTTAGTGATGTGGACAGTGACTATAGGTATCTGTTTGTCCGGACAAAATCCATAGCCTGTAAGTGCTAGATATATTTTTAGTATTAAGAAGATTTAAATATGATTGTAATTAGAATTAAGTTTAATTTCTGTTTGTTCGTGGGACATTTGCAAAACATTTGTATGATATGACATGTTATTATGTGGTATTGTTGATTGTCGTCACCACGTTATTAAAACAAGAATACAAGTTTTCCTTATTCATATATTTTGTAATTGTAACTTCGTTTAGAGCTATAAGCTGTTATGGGTATGTTGCAGACTTGTGTACGTTTTTATTAAGTGAAATATCAAATAGTTGTAACACATAATGTTGTTCTAAAATGTAATTTCGTATGATTGAACTGTTAAAAAGTTGTAAGAAATGTATTTTGATCTTTCAAATATATTGAGAAAGGATATTTTGTTGTTTTTTTTTTTTAATTATTGATTGACATTGTTTAATTTTATTAGTTCTTATAAAATTTGACAAGCATTCTACAACGAATCGATTATCCATAACAAGAATTAGGAGGCACATAATGTTAAAAGGACGGGGAATAAAGGGAGGTAAAACATCACAAAAATATATTTATAATTTTATTTATATAAATAAAATGTTACTGGAGTCATTATAATTTATGTGGTCAGGAAATCTGTACTCTAAGCCACATTCATAAAGAGTGATTCCTAATTCTCAGTTTAACCAAATGTACCGGCGTGACCAAGACGAAGACGACAAAGGATAGAGGTAACATTTTTGTATAACATTTAACTTTAAAAACCTAGGCTTTTGTGAGATATTAATTGGTAGAAAGCTGTAGATATAGTCCATGTATCAACTGCTCACAAAAATACTGAGTGAAGCTATGATTAAAGGATACTAAAGAGAATACAATGTAAGAAGTTTTTATAGTTACATTACTCTGAAATTAGATGTTGAGGACCTTTGAGGTTTTAGTGGAATCTTATTGCATGTAGATTTTTTATTTAAAAACTTTGGTTAACCAATCTTATGTTGAGTAATATACTTGGCAGATTGCATAACATAGCTTGTTTATTGGTCACAAATCATAAGGATTAGAAATAGTAGCATGGACCATAAGTTCTGAGATGTCACTTTTCCCTAGAAAGTGTTTATAGGCAAGGAGGTCATATTAGGATACTGAAATTATCATAACACCACATATAACTCGATAATGGTAATAATTATTAACAACAAGAATTAATTGAGAATTTAGAAAATAAAGAAAACTGTGAACGGCACGTTACCAGAACTGCGTGTAAGTAAAAAACTTCAATATTCTTGATTGATAATTCAAATCTGATACTCTTTGACCTTTTGACAGGCAAATATTTAAAAATTAACGGATAAAGCTATATATACACAGCTCCTGTCGACAGATTACCTTATCAATAATAATGTCCTCGAGCATTAATAATAACTCTTTGATATCCACTGAGTTAAATTATTAACATACCAATATAATATTAACGTTGATAATTTTATCGTTTTCGGTGTACGTATGTTTTATTTTTGAAGACCCCGCGGCTTCTGAACATCACTGCTAAATTTAAAAGAGCATACGATATGTAACATCAAGTAAGTATTATATAGTATCTACTAGAAGGCAGCTGATCCTGCCCTTTTTTTGTTAATTATGTCACCTTTTACTGTCTATTGTTCATTATTCATTATCATTTCTTTCATTCGTTTAAAATTTTGATGAAATAAGTCAAATATAATGCTGAGACTTTGTTCACATGTGTACTTTCTATAAAATGTATAATATAATCTATTCGTGAAAATCTGTAATTGGCTAATTAATGTATATTCTTAGTGCTATATTGTTTTATTGCTATAGATATTCCATATATATAAATTAATTAATCATAAAAGCGAGGTAAAATAAAACCTTTGTAAATATAAGAAGAGTGCCTTTATGACGTCCAGCGTACCCTGGCCAAACAGTTCCAACTTCACTGAGTAATCTTTTCTCTACGCCAATAAACAGTTACCATCGAGATATATTGTTAACACGCCAGCTTTGAAGCCTCTAGACATGCACTGGCTGATTTAGAAAATTAACTAAAAGAAAGTCAGTGGAACGGATTATTACCACTTAGTAAAATTAAATTATAGGTTTCTACGGGTTCTCAAACAGTATTAATTTATCCTGATTATCGAAACAATACAATAAATCAACAACGGCAAATATTATTGGTAAACTACACAAACATGCGGCGATAATAACGTGAAATATGTATAACTTTTATTCAAGATTTTTTATTTCCTGTTGCATCTTATACGACTCATATAAGTCCAAGTTATCGTAACTCAATAAATAAACAGTTTTCAAAACAATTAATGACTTTTTACATTCAATAAAAATAAATAAGTTTAATTGAGCTATGAATAAATTAATATCGTATTAAGATCAAAATTATAAAAAAGCAATATTTTTGTTTTTATGCAAATTATACTAGGGCTACAATAGAGGCGTGTGGTACTTACTCATCGGGTAAGAACAGAAGTACTGTCGAATACCCACTAAAAGACCCAACGCATTTTAAACGGATTATAAATATTTACAAGAGATGTACTAATAAATTTATATAAAAAAACCTACTTTGTCTTAAAAATAATAAACGAGCAAGATATGAAAAAAATGTATGGAACTCATCAGATATGAAATATCCACTAGAAGAGTGGTGAAAGCTGTCTCTGGCAGTACGGTTTTTGTGGGTATTTGACGATGCTTCCCATTTGATAAACTGCCACACGCTTCCCTGATAACCAACCCATGCATACCGAAAGGAACTACATATATGGATGTATATCTTCATTATAACAAAAAAAGGTTATTGCATAGTGGTAGGACTTTTTAATGCCCGCCTGGCTAGCAACCAACCTCAAGTTGAAAATCTGCCGCCAAATAGCAATAGGTGTGTTCCGGCAGTTGCTCTTGAGAGCCAGTCTCACAAGCTTAGCGTAACTACCAATATGGGTCATATCGTCACTTATGATCAGATGAGATTATACCCATAACACTAAACTTTAACTATAAAAAAAATGTGTGTAAAGCAGTTAAAAACAGCACGATGACTGCACATTAATACCGATAAAATAAAGCCTGTGTACATATATTTATGTTATAAAGTATTAAACTCTTCTTCTTCCTGTTATCCAAAACAGTTGTACGCTTACAGCTAAATCTGAAGGTCCAAATTGACCTATGAATATTGTTATATACTAATATATAATAGTTAATACGTAGCATCATTGACAAATATTTCACATAGACAGAAAACTTCAAAAATAGTTAAGAGTAATTTGTTTATCTAAATTTTTTGAATTAAAACCTAAAATTCACATGCTGTTTGCCACTGATTATACAAAAATTTAGGCACAGTGAATTTTTTATTTTAGCATGTCAAATCATAATACATATACGTGATCAACTATTCTTGATTTCTAAGGTTACGGGGATTTAGGGTTTTGTGTTACAGATTAAAATTGTCTTCGTCATCGGAATGGACGTTCAACAATTTCAAACCATAGAATGCTAAACATAGATAACAATAGACTGCCTATGACTTTTTATAGAAGTTTACATACATAGTTACAACTTGCAAAAAAATATCAGAGTAGTATATCGATTGGTAGCAATAAATTATTTCATTTAATTTAGAAAACATTAATAAGACATTTTATATTAATATGATAACTTCATGATACGGATTATGATAATGTACATACATATAAAAAAACATATAAGAATATACTTAAATAGTACCAGTTAAGTATTAGTAATAAAATAATTAAACTGTATTAGATATATTGATGGTACGTATACTTAAATTATATAATAGATAAACAGAGCAAAATTATAATAAAGGAGAAGAGAACTAAATAGTGGGAACATCTAAATTATAGTTTTTGAAACATGCCTGGGAAACTAACATGAATCTTTTATGTTTATTTTTAAAAGTTATTAAGGTAGATTTATTGGCGGTGGAATGTTGTTCCAACATTTATTGGCATTGTCTCAAAACTGCCTCTGAAAGCAGCGATACAGTGATGTGGAGTTAATAACTGTTTCTAAGCAGTTTCACGCGCAGATGGTTTCTGACTACCTATGGAACTAATTTTCTTGTATATGATGGTATTCCTAAGTTAACAAGCCCAAAAAGAAGACAAGCGACATGTAGTTTACGCCTTGCTTTCATTTTTAATAATAGGTGTTTATTATAAAAGAACGAAAATCTAAAATTCATACAGTCTAATGTTAAGTAAATATTTTTGCGATGTTGAGAATTATAATTTTTTATAAATTTACTTAGCAACGATTCGTTGGATAAATTTTCAACTACAATACCTTTATCATAACATATCGTAAGAACATACCTTAATTTTTGTTGTTACAAAATGTAATCGACTTTGTATTGGCAGACAAGTGTTCTGTGTGTAAAGAAAACGTCTTAGCACTATTAATACCGCCATTTTGTTTGTCTCGTGTTAATTGTAAACTCTTTGCTGTGTTATTTTTCTGAAATAAAACGGTGTATTTGTGCATGCGTATTGGTGATTAATAAATATTCACGTGGACAATCGTGTAAGCTAATAAGTGGTAATATAGTGTGAGTGCGATGAGTTCACGTCATAGGGATAGGAGTAGGTCGAGATCAAGGGATCGGGATCGTCATAAGGATCGCGACCGGGAGAAGACAAGAGATCGCGAACGTGACCGCGATAAGGACAGGGAGCGTGATAAAGACAGAGAGCGTGATAAAGATAGGGAGCGTGACAAGTCGGATAGGGACAAGGATCGTGACAGAGAGAGGGATCGTGACCGTGGTAGAGATCGCCATCGATCCAAAAGGTATACATACCACTTCTTAATTAATTCCTACGATTAGTGCATTCAACCAAACTTTATGCTGTATAAAATTAATGTAGATTATGCCTTGTTTTTATGCAATAGTGGGCAAATGAGTTAGCGTTTCATCTGATGGTAAGTTATCACCGCCTCCCAAGGACACCTACAACATCAAGGAACTGCAGATGCGTTGTCGGCCTTTATAAGAGGGACTGACTCTCAAGTGCAATTGTCGGAACACACCTAATGGTATTTAGCGGCATATTTTCAACTTGAGGGTGGTAGCTAGCCAGGCAAGCTCAGGCTCATTGTAGGTGGTTGGATTCACACTCACATCCTATGACGCAGCGTTCCTACACGCTACCACTGAGCTATCGTCACTTTATATATTAATTCTATGTCATAGAATAAATGTAATTCATATTATTGTAACGATAATGTCTCAATTGGTATTGCGTATGGCCCCGCTCCAATGGATGTGAGTTTGAATCCCTGCAATGAACCTGAGCTTTTGGTGAAGGAAACCGTAGCATTGTGGTAGTGCTTTTTCTCCTGTCTTTTTCGCTCGATATCACCCTCTAGTTGAAAATCTGCTGCCATATAAATAAATAATGTGTTCCGGCAGTTGTACTTGAGAATTCCAACATTAAGCTTAGCATGTCCATCATCTTAGGCCTCATATCACTTAACATCATGTGAGATTGTGGCTACAAGGTTATACATATTATAACTATAGTATTAAGCATCTAAATAAAGGGACAAAATATTATAATATAGCAAAATAGAGAATAGTAATGACCGTGAATAAATTATAGAGACAGAGATAAAGAAAGGGATCGCAGTCGCAGCCGTGATCGTCACAAGGAGAAGCGTCGGAGCAAGAGTCGAAGCCGGAGTAGAAGCCGAGGCAGAAAATCGAAAGATAAGTAAGTACAATCTATTCAAATATTAAATTTTGGTGTAAAATGTATATAGTAACAATTATGGGAATATGTACATTTAAGGTTATTATTAAATGGAAAAGAATGTATCAAGTACAATTAGGTGAGGAAGAGACTAGCAAAATTATGTAGTTTCAGCATTTTAATGTAGACAGAGTAAATACCAATTTTTTTTATTCAAAAACTGCTACCGTTTTGAAAACAACATACAACTCTCTAGCAATCATGCACCATTTTAACATTGTAGATTTTTATCATGCAGGTACAATTGTCTGAACTTAAAAATATTAACAATGTTTATACCTTTGCAGTCTTACGTGCTAAGTAATCTGCAATTCTATAATAAGCTTTCTTAACCAATTTCTGTTTAGCAGTTATTTTAAACTGTTTCAGTTTGAGTTCACATATTTCTTGAGCGATTTTATTAAAGATGGGGCCACATTGTCCTTTAAATTATCTAAGAATTTTGTTAGCCGTGTGTGGATCAGAAGAAGATTATATTTATTAATAGTACAGTAAAACTTCTATAAGTCGTACATCAAGGGAGATGGCTAAAAATCGAGTTGTAAGGTTCTCGACTTACAGAATGTAGGTTTTGGTGTTTGAAGGGAAGGGAAAAAACATTTTTTCGAGATTTGGAGGTTTTCAAGTTATCGAGGTTCATCTTAATAAGGTGCTCTACTGTATTACAATTATCATTAAAATTAAATTTACTATTCAATTGAAGTTACCATAAAATAAATAAACCTGCAGAACATTTTGTAAAAATAAAATATAATGCATGGTGCACCACAGTGCCACTGCAAAGGCCCAGAACTCAGCATAAACTGAGTCATCATAATAGATAGGTATTGTGCATGTACCATAATTTCATAATTTTCATGATCTATCTGATCTTAAGTGACAATATGGCCTAAATTGGTATATTGGTATACACGCTAAACCTGTGGAGGAACTGGCTCTCAAGTGCAGTTGCACGTCTATTGATTACAACTTGAGGGTGGTTGCTAGCCAGGCCTCCATGCAATCATTAATCTTACGCCAACAATCTTTTTGTGGACAGCATAAGTCAATAACAAGTGTATTTTTGGACAAACATTATTAATATGATGATGGGTCAGTTTTACACTGATCAATGTTCACTTAGTATTTAAACAAACTACATTTTCAATAAAGTTTTAACATAGAAATTAAATGTAAGTGCAATAATTTTAATGTAAATATAATAATGTTACAGTCTTGACACAGTAACATTTTTTATAGATCTGTCATCACTGGACCCAGCTCCGATTTTCAGTTGTTGCCGATTGACTTAACTAAAAAAACTTATTTTTGTAATTATGGCTTCAAGTTTTATTTAGGGTTAATGTAATGAAGGTATATATATATATATATATATATATTAGTTTATCTAAATTCCAAAAGAGTCCTCACCTTACTATAGTTTCTTGTAGTTGAAGCATTATTAATTTTAATGCTTACTTGCTGCCATCTAAAATTTAGACCAGTTATTTTAAGTTATTGATTAACATGATTTCTGAACCCTGCCTCCTTGAGTTTTCACTGAAGAAAAACATTGGAATGGCGGTAAACCATTTGCACGGCTACTTACCACTTTTAATTGTAAAAACTGTTGCTAATTATCTATACGTGTGCTCGGGCAGTTGCACTTGAGATCCTTTCCTATTAGACCGTGTCTTAATTCAGGCCATATCTTCATTTAACGTCAGGTGAGAACGTGGTCAAGCAATAAACGAATAAAGGTTTTCTTCGTTTTATTTTAGCCGCGACGGCACCATAGCCCTGCTGGACCAGATGGTGGGCACCACTACCAAGGCAACCGCCCGTCAGGTCGTCAACAATGGTGTGATCAACCCGGCCACGCAGGCGGCCATCCTCGCCGCCGCTGCTGTCGCACAGGTAATAATCCCACTTCTGACATCGAACTTCATTGTATTTTATTTTTTATTTTTTTATAGTTAAGGCTTAGCGTTATGGCCGTAATCTCACCTGATCTTGAGTGACGATACGGATCAAGTTGGTAAACACGCTGAACCTTTAAAGGAACTGGCTCTCTTCATCAGTGGTTGAAACGGTAAAACAAAAATGAGTATGTTCAGATCAACTACTCTTTACTAGTATAAGAAGGGTAAAAAATATATAAAATACTGCATACTGATATAAAGAAAAGAATTTTGAAGCGATTATAGCTCAGTGGTAGTGTATACGACTTCGCGTCAAGGGACGTGTGTTCGAATCCATACACCTACAATGAGCTTGAGCTTTCGGTGAAGGAAAACATCGCGAGGAAACCTTAGCATGATGGTAGGGCTTTTTCTAATGCCCGCCTGGCTAGCTACCACCCTCAAGTTGAAAACCTGCCGCCAAATACCAATAGGTGTGTTCCGGCAGCTGCACTTGAGAGCCAGTTCCTCCACAGGCTTAGCGTGCCTACCAACTAGAGCCGTATCATCACTTAAGATCAGGTGAGATTGTGGCCATAATGCTAAACTTTAATTATAAATAAAAAAAAAAAAACATCGCTATATATATATACAAATATAATGAAGCAAAAGGTTGTTTGTATTTTTCATAATATTTGAGCTTGTATTTTATTATAATTAATAGCAATTCATAAATAATGTAATAAACTATTACTTCTACTTGTATCCATTCAATTAATCAATCCAATTACAGCACAATTTGAATGAAAGGCAGGTAAATGTTCACATTAGATAAAAACATATTATTTATTAGTTAACTAGTGCGTGAATATTAATTAAAATCATTATTATTAAATTGAGAAAATTCTTGTAAAGGTGTTTAGAAAACTGTTCCTGAAATTTGCTAATGATTCTGTAGTTACTAAAGCCCTAAAAAAAAAAAATTCATTGCTTATGTATATTGTAATATAGAAATGTTTGTTTGTTTAAACACGTTAATCATAGGAAATACCAATCAGATAAAAAAAAAAAAATTGTATTTGATAGAACAATTGTACGGTGGTTGGGCTTTTCTAATGCCCGCCTGGCTAGCTACCACCCTCGAGTTGAAAATCTGCCGCCAAATACCTAGTAAGTGTGTTCCGGCAGTTGCACTTGTGAGCCAGTTCCTCCAACAGAGGCCGGCAACGCATCCGCGATTCCCCTGGTCTTGTTGGTGGACGGCGGTGATCACTTACCATCAGGTGATACGCTCGCTCGTTTGCCCGCTATTACGTAAACAGATTAAAATAATTGAGAAAGGCTTTGGGCTATTGAACATCACGCTACGCGCACTCTATAGGAGGAAAGCTGTATTGGTAAATGTACAATAAAAAAACAGGCAAAAAAAACTATATACATATATATAAAATTGGAGTGTCTGTTTGCAGTATTGAAATAACCGTTTTTTACTACATGTATATGAATATATACGGTACATACACCAAAATATCATTTTTTTTTTTTTTTAATTTCTCTGTCTGTTTGTTCCGGCTTATCTCTGAAATGGCTGGACCGATTTTGACGGGACTTTTATTGGCAGGTAGCTGATGTAATAAGGAGTAACTTAGGCTACGTTTATTTTAGAAAATTCTTTTATTTTATAAGAATAAAGTAATGTTGCAATGTCCAAGTACTGTCCAGTACCGCGCGCAGCTCACGCGCATGCCACCAATTTTAATTAATATTATTTAAATATATTCATAGTTAACACAGGACAAAGTCTGTCGGGTTAGCTAGTTGTATATAATTTTCAGTTCCACACAAATAATATTGTGAATACAATTGGTTTATGTTGAGAAATAGTGAATTATAATGTCACATTAATTGAATAACATATGTACATATCTCTTTATTTTATAGAAATACATCAATTATGTGGTAAGCTGTTGTATATAATATAGAGTATTCAGTAATATATGTAACGAATTTAATTAAATGTATTTTTTTTTACAATTCAGCTAATACCTAAATTATGACGTGTCATATTAATTTAGTATGTGAATAAAATTAATATAAATTTTACATTTATATATTTAAATCGGTGTCTCATTGGCTTTAAAAAAATGTGCATAATAGATTTCCTTCACATTTAGGCCATGTTACACTTAGCGTTAACAAAGCTCGGAATATGCCTTCAGCTGTCCCACTTGGCGAACACGGTCGTTGTGGTCGCAGGGAAAACGTCAATGCCACGTAGAAAACTTAATATGTTATTTTGTAAATAAGAATGTAATACTTCAAGATGGCTGCCTCTCTGGTTAAAACTTTCCACGAACTAATATATCATATTCTGAATTATTATTTACAATTCACTTATATCCAATAGCCAAAGTACGGAAAATGAGTTTACTATACTTTACATTTTTATATTTATTTGTCTATTTGGATAAAAAGCGATGATAGCTCAATGGTAGTGTATACAGACGTTGCTACAAGGGACGTGAGTTCGAACCGACCTACAACGAGCTCGTGCTTTCGCTGAAGGGAAACATAGCACGGTGTTACTGCTCGCTAGCTACCACCCTCAAGTTGTAAAACCTGCCGCCGTTAGGTGCGTCCCAGCAGTTGCACTTGAGAGCCAACCTCTCCACATGCTTAGCGTGTCATCACTTAAAATCAGATGTGCTTTTTCTAATACCCGCCTCGCTAGCTACCACCCTCAAGTTGTAAAACCTGCCGCCGTTAGGTGCGTCCCAGCAGTTGCACTTGAGAGCCAACCTCTCCACATGCTTAGCGTGTCATCACTTAAAATCAGATGTGCTTTTTCTAATACCCGCCTCGCTAGCTACCACCCTCAAGTTGTAAAACCTGCCGCCGTTAGGTGCGTCCCAGCAGTTGCACTTGAGAGCCAACCTCTCCACATGCTTAGCGTGTCATCACTTAAAATCAGATGTGCTTTTTCTAATACCCGCCTCGCTAGCTACCACCCTCAAGTTGTAAAACCTGCCGCCGTTAGGTGCGTCCCAGCAGTTGCACTTGAGAGCCAACCTCTCCACATGCTTAGCGTGTCATCACTTAAAATCAGATGTGCTTTTTCTAATACCCGCCTCGCTAGCTACCACCCTCAAGTTGTAAAACCTGCCGCCGTTAGGTGCGTCCCAGCAGTTGCACTTGAGAGCCAACCTCTCCACATGCTTAGCGTGTCATCACTTAAAATCAGATGTGCTTTTTCTAATACCCGCCTCGCTAGCTACCACCCTCAAGTTGTAAAACCTGCCGCCGTTAGGTGCGTCCCAGCAGTTGCACTTGAGAGCCAACCTCTCCACATGCTTAGCGTGTCATCACTTAAAATCAGATGTGCTTTTTCTAATACCCGCCTCGCTAGCTACCACCCTCAAGTTGTAAAACCTGCCGCCGTTAGGTGCGTCCCAGCAGTTGCACTTGAGAGCCAACCTCTCCACATGCTTAGCGTGTCATCACTTAAAATCAGGTGTGCTTTTCCTAATACCCGCCTCGCTAGCTACCACCCTCAAGCTGTAAAACCTGCCGCCGTTAGGTGCGTCCCAGCAGTTGCACTTGAGAGCCAACCTCTCCACAGGTTTAGCGTGTCCACCACCAACTTGGGCCACACCGTCACTTACGATCAAGCGAGATTATGCCCATAAGGGTAAAAAATGGTGATGATAAAGTTGATGTATGTACGCAGTCGTACGTGGCCCAGCGGCGCATAGCAGCGCCCGTGCAGCCCGCGGCCGCAGCGGCTGCAGCGCTGTCCGCAGCGACCGCCATCCCGCCGCCCACGTCCGTGCAGCAGAAGCTGGAGCAGCTGCAGGCGAAGCACCGCGACAAGCACGAGGACCACCACATCGACGACGACGACCACGACGACGGCTTAGGTATCTGTGTTTTTGAAGTGAAACTTCTTTAGGCGCATGAGGGTAAAATTTTTACAGATGAAACGTCACGCCGGTATGCAACGGAAGTGTCGGAAAAGAGAGAGAGAGAGAGTGATCGAGACCGATTGAGGGAGAGTAAGACAGGGCGAACGTAGCATGAGCAACTAGCCGTGGAGTGAGAGTAGGGAGCGAGCGAGTGAGAAAGATTGAGAGAAAAAGTGAGACAGAGCGAACAAGATTTATAAATTAGTTCGCCAAAGAAGTTTCACTTCTGACATGTGTACTTTGTACGCACGCATGTTTTTTTTTTTTTTACATTATTATACGACCCTGTGGAGGAACTGGCTCTCGAGTGCGGCTGCCGGGACACACCTATTAGTGTTTGGCGGCAGGTTTTCAACTTGAGGGTGGTAGCTAGCCAGGCGGGCATTAGAAAAAGCACTACCACCGTGCTATGGTTTCCTCACGATGTTTTCCTTCACCGATAGCTGAAGCTCATTGTAGGTGCTTGCATTCGAACTCACGTCCCTTGACGCGAAGTCGTACACACTACCGCTGAGCTATCATCGTTTCATGTTCAAATCGGTTAGAAATTTGAATATAGTCTCAATATATATACTGTCGACTGTCTCAACGTCCCCAAATTTTGTCCCCCCTAGATCTGGCCCTTGTATAGGACCCATAGATATGTCCTATGTACGTGGCATTGCCAATCTACCTTCCAGGACATGACTAAAAAGTGGGCATGACTGCGGGACACTAACTCTGTATTCATTGTAAACCAGGTCCTCCGGGGGAGACGGCAGCGGAGCGCCGCGCCCGCCGCCGCAGGACCCGCTGGACCGGCTCCGAGCACGACAAGACGTTCATCCCGGGCCTGCCCACCGTGCTGCCCTCCACGCTCACCCGCGAGCAAGAGGAACAGTACCTACGTGAGTGTCACGTCCGTTCCCAGTACCAGCTCGATGACGGGAGAATCTACCCTCACTCTATGCTAAATATTGTAGAATCATCCGAGGAACTCCCTCATGTTGTAATGGTACAAATAAGTAGTTGCTCCGGTCACTGAGTTTTGATTAAACTACCCTCATAGGGAAGTCAGGTCCGCATGAAGCCTGATCCACTGACGGTTGACGGTAGTTGTATATTATTAAAAAAAAAAAAAAAAAGTGCGTGTATACTTCTCTGGTGGAATAAAATAAAAAAAAAAAACTTTATAAAATTATCTATGCTGGTTTATCTCCATTTAGATTTATCTATGGTCAAGTGTGATGACAGCTATTTGACACATTGTTTTTGATTGAAACGGTATTATAAAATGTCTACCAACCGACCTCGCGGTGTCGATTTGGATGTCGGTATGGCAAGTTTTAAGTAAGAAATCCACTGTCATAATTTTCCTGTAACGCACCAGAGGGAGTATGAGCTGAATAGAGAGCTAAAAACGAGAGATATGTCAGTGGAACTCGCTCTGAAACTAATACTGATGATGTTATATACAGTTTGATTTATTACAGGATGTAATATAATACGTTTCTATCAGGAAAAACTATACTATCTATATCTGTGAGAGAATGCAAAATGTATAGTAATCAGTGGGGAATGTCAGTTGTCGGTGAGGGTGGGTAACAACAACAGGGAACGTAGTATATAAGTTTAGGTAAGCGATGGGGCGTGTTGTTCTAATGGTGGCGTGTGGCCCCTGCGGTGGCTAACCCGTTCCCTTGCAGTGCAGCTCCAGATCGAGGAGGTGAGCCGGAAACTGCGCTCCGGGGACCTCGGCATCCCCGCCAACATCGACGAGAGGTACTGCCGACGCGGCTTCATAACTATATTAACGATACAGTCTCACCCCCCACTGCCCCCCCCCCCCCCCCCCCTCCCCCCTCCCCCCCTCCCCCCCATCCACGGTGAACACTTTACAATCCAAAGTGCACGGTGATCCGTTGACGGTCACCGCTGTCGTACCGGCCTGCATAAATATCTATCTACTCTCTTTAATATAATCTATCTTTAATCGATTCACTACTGATCCCATGTGTAATGTGTTAATTCGTTCTGTTCACAGGACTGCTAGAGAATGCAACGATATATTAATTTTCATTATAATTTTTATATAGAAAAAAAAATTTTTTAACAGCTATTATAAAAGCATTTATCTTTAAAAAAAAAAAAAAAAGTATTATTTGAAAACTGGTGTCATCTCTATTGAAAGTGTCAAGTAATTTGAAATTATAGCTAAAGGGTTGTTTAAGTTTGGGGTGGGTTTGTATTAATTACAAAGAGTATATTAAATTACTGCAGGGGGTGTTTGTGTAATGAATAGTGTTAATATATATACTGGGAGGTTATGACCGATCGCTTGTTGAACGTCGCTGTATGCGATGTTCAGTTCCCTCGGAGCTACTAATTCGCATTTTCTCCATTTTGCAGGTTACATACAGACTGCACTAATGATACGATAATACGATCCGTTAATTGTCTAATTAAACCGATGTTTTTCAGCGACGGCCAAATAATAATATAATTATTTTCAGGGCTAACAACCTAATTCACATTATAGTTTCAGGTTACAATTATTATCTAATCGAATTTTATATTTTGTTTTCCCAGCGCGTTAGTATAGTCTGTGGGAGTCAGAGTAGGTCTCTAGTAGAGCACACATACACACTTATGTCTTCAAACTAAACTGTTGGTTTTGGACTCAATTGAATATATTTTCTCTCAAAGATGTGTTTAGTCTGACAGACATAGCTTTAATTATGACCAGTGATATGTTTTATTTATATGCACACAGTGAAGCGAACTTTTTATAAAAAAAAATAAAAAAATGTTTTAATAATTAATTTTCATACAGTACAATAAAGATTTTAAAACATATCACAAAAAAAATCATTTACGCATGTAGTCTGTCCTCTGTCGCTCGTTACATGAATCCTGTCTCTAAATACATGCACGTTGATTAAAATTACAATTTATAAATTCCATCGTTTTAATCATACGATAAACGAAAATATAAAAGTGCACGGTATTAGAGACGAGGAGGTGTCGGAGCGAGAGGACGGGAGTGAGTGTGCGTGACGTGTGACGCGTGACGTGTGACGCGTGACGGCAGGTCCCCGTCGCCGGAGCCGATCTACTCGACGGACGGCAAGCGGCTGAACACGCGCGAGTACCGCACGCGCCGCAAGCTGGAGGAGGACCGGCACCGGCTCGTGCAGCGCATGATGCAGGTCAACCCTGAGTTCAAACCGCCGCCGGACTACAAGTTCGTATCCGTGCACGTAATATAAACCTACTCGTTTTCACCAGGGAGAGTGTCCGAGACTTGCAACACGGGTGTAGGTTCAAGTTGGCCTCGTTTCCTCTCATCATGTTTCTCTCTGTCCAGTATAAATCATTACCGGTAATCAGTTACAGTATAAACGTCACAGCGGTGTCAATAATAGAGAAATATTAAATCTTACATCCCTTCGGTAATGTTCCAGCTATGTACGACGAATACGGCTCAAGCGTCTCTCTTAGACTGAAGCCAAAGACGCGTTTGCATCGCGCCTTTACCGATTGGAGTTATGCACTATCCTCCTATAACTATATTCTGCCATAAAACACCCGTCCCATTAGTACATTCTTATACATACATACATACATACAAACATACATACATACATACATACATACATACATACAAAAATTCACACGCGCATAACTTACGCACGCAATTACGCCTAAATACACATCTGGACACACTAATACTCATACACACACAACTACGCGTTCATACAAGTACGCTTACCGACAAAATTTTTACATACGCACAATTACACATTCATACAACTATGCATGCACGTAACTACGCCTGTGCATACAACTACACAAATACGCTTACGCACGCAACTACTCATACGCACAACTACGCATACACACACAAATACGCCTACGCACACGCAAGAAACTGTAAGGGTATATTCATTTAAAATGCGTAAACGGACAAAAATTTGTGGCAATCATATATCAATCATAATTTTTTATATCGTCAGACCTCCCATAATCCGCGTGCACGATAAGGTGATGATACCGCAAGAGGAACACCCCGACATCAACTTCGTGGGCCTCCTCATCGGACCCCGAGGAAACACCCTCAAAGGTATGTAGTTTTCTTTTAATTCTTCGAGAGTTCGATATCTTGAACTAAACAAATTAGTAATTTCCTACTAATACATTTACAAGAAGACTCGAGATACGAATACAGTTGCCAATTCAAATTAAAATATATTTGACCTCTATTTAAATGACTGAGTTTATAAATTCTACAGTTTCATTATGTACGTACGGCTTTGCCCGAGTTCATATTGACATTGTCAAACAAATCTGGTGACGCAATAAACAGTTTTTATTCACTTCCCTATTATAGAAAAGTTATTCCTCTATTTACCCCACTGCCAACAGATTTTTCGCGACTCTGTTACCATCTCCAGGTTCCCATGTGTCTCCTATACTAAAACTCATAATAATCGATTCAGCGGTTTTTGGAAGCGTAACAAATAAACAAACTCACTTTTGCATTTATATTTATATATATTTATAAAGGAAAACCGACAGAACATATTTTCAGCATTTTTGGAATTCGTATCTGTTCATCTGTTTGTCTGTACGCGCATTACGTAAAATCTATAAAACCAATCTAGATAACTTTTAGACATAAAAATTGTATGCAACTTAGAGTATCACTTAGTTTTTGTTTCATCATAATCGGTCCACTCTGTCAAGACATATCTTGACATACTGAGCAACTGAAGTCGCTTCCAGAAAGGCCCGTAAAAATTCAAAGATTCGTAATATCGGCGAGGATCGGTAGTTGCGTGAGTGTATAAAGTCAATTCACCAACCAGTGTGACGTGACGTGTGTAAACGCTTTCAGCTATGGAGAAAGAGACCGGAGCGAAGATAATAATCCGGGGCAAGGGGTCCGTGAAGGAAGGCAAGGTGGGCCGGAAGGACGGGCAGCCGCTGCCCGGGGAGGACGAGCCCCTGCACGCGTACATCACGGCCACTAACGCGGACTGCGTCAAGAAAGCTGTCGAGAAGGTTCTGTACATTTTATTTTTTTTGTCCGTAAGCTCAGCTCAACGAGGAACCTCAAATGATAAGTAGGAGTTTGTGGCCGGAATCTTGATCTGTCATGTTGTTTTTTTGGTGTTATGTTGAGATTGGTAGGGCTTTTTCTAATGCCAGCCTGGCTAGCTGCCACCCTCGAGTTGAAAGTCTGCCGCCAAATACCAAGAGGTGTGTTCCGGTAGCTGCACTTGAGAGCAGTTCCTCCACAGGTTTAGCGTGTCTGCCAACTTGGCCCGTATCGTCACTTTAGATCAGGTGAGATTATAGTCATAACGGTAAACCTTAAGTATATAATAAATAAATAAATAAATATATATATATTTATGTGATGTAGTGTAGGGGAAGTGAATTATGAATAATCATCCGAGCCATGATATATTAGTTGCCATAAAAACTCTCAAGAGAACTTCAACGAGAGAGTCATCATCTAGTTGGTGATAGTTTCATCTGCCCACAATGTCCAAATCTTATCACTTGAAAATGGCAGTAATAATCACTAAAGAGGATAGAGTAGCCAACAATAAAAAAAGAAGGAGCGATAAGTAAATCATCAGTAATGGCTGTCATTTCAGTCTACCTTTTTTTTGGCTGCTGTGTTTATATTGTTTTTTTTTTTAATATATACATAAGATTTAGCGTAATGGTAATTTGATCTTAAGTGACGATACGGGCCAAGTCGGTAGACACACTAAAGACAGAGGAACTGGCTCTCAAGTGCAACTTTGGGAACACACCTATATATGGTATTTGGAACTAGATTTTCAACTCGAGGGTGGTAGCTAGCCAGGTTAGGATTCGAACTTACGTCCCGTGATGCGGCGTTCCTACAGACTACCGAAAAGCTAAGTTTAACGTAACCACCATTAGGTAAGATTGTGACCATAATGCGAAATCCATACACTATAGAAAAGTTATAGTGACGGGTTTATCACTATGTGTGCGGTGGTCGTGGTACAACTAGGGTACGAGTGCAACCTATATTTACGATTACCGAAAAAATGCCTTATTATTTTATTATAATGTCATTAGAATGTATTTTTTTATCGAGTACTCAGGTCCATTGCAGAAATCCGAAATTGACGCGGTGTCCCGAATTCGTTTTTGATTGGTATATTTTTCCCAAGTTTTTTGTGAACAAATAATACACTAGCACAATATATAACTCGGTAAAAGTATACAATTAATATGTACATGATACTAATTTTACACATCAAGAAGACAGTTATATATTTAATTACACAAAGAGAAAGAGTAGAGACAGTAGTGTCACCAGTAAATGTAAAAGTTATTAATCTACTCGCCTAGAAAGTGACACCCTAATATACCATATTTATTACTATCAACAGTTTTTGAAGTAAAATTTCTTTATTCGCGCTTGACTTGGGAAGCGAGCTCGTGAATGCGTGACGAGAGCGTTACGAAAAGTGTGATCGAGTGAGGCGAACGGAAGTCGAGAGGGAGATATAAGTTAGTGAAGATAGAATGAGAGACAGTCACGTTTCGTAAATTACTGCAGGGGCAAGAGAGAGAGGAGCGAGAGAACGTTCGCTTTCTCCCACAACCAGAGAAGTGTTATTACTCGTTGTGTCCGACAGATAAAGGAGGTGATCCGCCAAGGCGTGGAGGTGCCGGAGGGGCAGAACGACCTGCGGCGCATGCAGCTGCGCGAGCTGGCCCAGCTCAACGGCACGCTGCGGGAGAACGACGCCGCGCGCTGCGCCAACTGCTCCGCCACCGACCACAAGACGTGGCTGTGCCCGGACAAGCCCAACGTCACCGGCAGCATCGTCTGCTCCTCCTGCGGGGGCGCCGGGCACATCGCGCGCGACTGCCGCGCCAAGCGCCCCGGACAGCACCAGCACCGCCTCGCCGACAAGGTACAGCCACGCTGACACACTGACACACGGACATACTGACCTACAGACACGCTGACACCTACATACACGCTGACTGACACACATGCTGACACACAGATATACTATCGCACAGACAAACAGCAACACAGACTCGCTGACATATAGACACACTAATATGCGGACCTACAGACATGCTGACATGGGGACACTAACGCACAGACGCGCTGACATACGGACACACACAGACACGCTGACCTACAGACACACAGCATACCGGTAGGCCTATAATAATAAAATTATTGCACTCATCCCTACTAATACTATAAATGTGTATATAAGTTTGTTTGTTACGCTTTCACACCAAAATTACTTAACCGATCACCATGAAACTTTGTACACATATTTCTGGAGGTATTGTCGCCAGATCATAACATTCCTACTTTATTATTTGTATAGTAAATGATAGAATTAATAATGTATATAATGCATATCAAGAGAGTGTTTGTTACCTTATATCTATGGCAATGATTATCTAGTAATTAGAACCTATATCTATGTTGTGGATTGAAAACAGTACTTGTAGTAAACAAATTCTTTTAATCTGTACTCAGAAAACATAACAAGGGAACTCAATTGTATACATAACAATAATATTTAATCAATTATAAGTAAATAATATTAATTTAAGATTATAATGTTATTACAAATGATTTGCTATTATATCTAGAAGCGACATAACTAGTCATACATGAAAGTTGTTGTAAGATTTGGGTTTTTTTTCCAAAAGAACATACATATTTAGAAACTGTTACACAGTGCATTAAAATAAGTTTTCACTTGAAAATTTAGTGTATTTTATATGTACGCAGGCTAAAATAGACGAGGAGTACATGTCGCTGATGGCGGAGCTGGGGGAGGCGCCCCCCGGGGGGCCGCACCCGCCGGCGGGGGGCGCGCCGGGCGGGGGGCCGGGGGGCAGGCGCTTCGGCCCCGGGATCTTCGGGAACAACCAGCCGGCCAGGGCTATCATGCCCGCTCCGGGTAACTTCATAACCATTCATACTGTCTACATCCAATTAACGCACATGAAGCGACGATAGCTCAGTGGTAGTGTGTACGGACTTCGCGTCAAGGGTCGCGAATTCAAATCCACCTGCAATGATCTTGAGCTTACGGTGAAGGGAAACATTGTGATGAAACTATATCATGATGGTAGAGCTTTCTCTAATGCCCGTCTGGCTAGCTACCACCCTCCAGCTTGATAATCTGCCGCGAAATACCAAAGGTGTGTTCACCATTTTTGGCCACATCGTCAGTTGGCATCAGGTGGAATTATGGCCATAATGGTAAACCTAATATGTGTATATATATACATCAATATTCCTTAAAATTGAATTTTCAAAGTGGTTGCTGCTCGATCGTTCTTAAAGAGTACAGTCGAGAGACCGAACGGCGGCTGTCGATTGAGGCGATCCGAAAACGTACCCACATTTGTCCTTCAATATTATTTATATCAGTACGTATGCGTGTTCCAGGTGTGGGGGTGAACTCGTTCGCGCCGCCCCCGCCGCCCCACCCCGCGATGCCTCCGCCCCACCCCGGACCCTGGATGGGTAAGTGCCTACCACTGTGATAACACTCACCCCCTTACACTTGCCCAAATATCCAATACGTATTGTCAATAGTAGATACATTAAAAAGCTGGTCAGAATACACAGTTCCTCAGTTTAAATAGATGTCAATCTTCATATCTATTCATTGGGGTGGCGCAAAAAAACCGACTATTTTTTTTTTTCAGTCTCGGGTTAGTTTTTGATGTTTTAAGAGCCCTCTCCAAAGAACAACTAAAAAAAAAATTTTTAAGAGGTCGCTCCAAATTTTTTTAAATTTCAAAAATCGTCAAAAATTTTTTTTTTTTTCTCGTTACGGGAAAAATTTTATAGACCAAAAAACAATAAGTTTCTGAAAATTTCAGTTTAAAATTGAAGTTTTGAAAGGTCGCTCAAATTTATTTTTTAATTATTAGTTCATTACTTTAGATTTTTTCGAGCGACCTTTTAATATTTAAATTTAAATTCCATACATTTTTTTTCTTTTATTTATTACAATAATAGATAA
Source organism: Actias luna (assembly GCA_039707435.1). Taxonomy (NCBI): domain Eukaryota; kingdom Metazoa; phylum Arthropoda; class Insecta; order Lepidoptera; family Saturniidae; genus Actias; species Actias luna. Next base: position 16,867,268 of record JAZHAC010000022.1, on the reverse strand, counting down.
AAATTAAAAAAAAAAAAAAAATCGATTTTTTACGATTTTTGAAATTAAAAAAAAATTGGAGCGACCTCTTAAAATTTTTTTTTTTAGTTGTTCCTTGGAGAGGGCTCTTAAAACATCAAAAACTAACATATTTTTACCCGAGACTGGAAAATAAAAAAATAGTCGGTTTTTTTTGCGCCACCCTACTATTCATACCTAATAACTATTAAAATGTACCTTTATCTCCGGCTTCGATGATATTTATTTTATTTAGAAAAGTCTCATACAAAGTTAACTCCTCTCTTTACCCCACTTCTAATAAGTTTTTCGCGAGGAAAAAGTAGCCTATCAACGTCTCCAGGTTCCCATCTGTATCTATACGAAATTTCATCATAATCGATTCAGCGGTTGAGACGTGAAAATTTTAAACAACGAACAAAGTCACTTTTACATTTATTAATATTAGTTGGTTGGACAATATCGATCCTGTGGTTGGACATTATTAAAAATTAAATATATGTTAGTTAGCTGGAAGAAAATGCGTATAGCATTAGGCTTGTTAGTGTAAATATTTAGGGTAGAGATAAAAGTGGTGGATTGCCTCTGTTTGGATTCCAATTAGCATTATTCACACGAAACAACTCATTTTTCAAACTTAAAATGTCTCTATTTTTCATATATTGCACTTGTAAAATAATATATACACACATATGTATCAAGAAAAGACACTATTTTTAGCACTCGTGATATTTTTGATGCCATTTTTGTTATTAAAACTAGTTAAAAAACTGTTTAAAAAAGTTCTATTTTGTACGTACGTGTGTCTGTCTGTACGTGCGGATCCTGTATGTTATCACGATAACGACCGAAATACTTTACTAATCGAGTCTTTTTTCTAACGCTTCAGTATAATTAGGAATAGAACCCTGTTACTTTTCACGGTCTGATTCGCTGTTTAATTGTTATTAAATAAACGAAAATAGAAAAAAAACGACATTATGAGGCGTGCACTTTTAGATTTTCCAAACATTTTATTTAATTTAATAGTGTGTTTGTTGGTAAATCTTGTAGATATTTCTAACTGCGATTCTATTAAATCTTAAAACTCATAATCATACTAGATTATGACAATTAATTGGTTTGTCATTTGACTAATGTATATTTATATATGTATGTATGTATGGCATGTATGTATTATGTATGTATGGATGTAAAAATGAAGCGATTATAGTTCAGTTGGTAGTGTGTACTGTGCCGTGTCAAGAGACGTGAGTTCCAATCCAACTATAATGAGCTTAAGCCTGAGCTTAATGCCCGCCTGGCTAGCTACCACCTTAAGTTAAAAATCTGCCGCCAAATACTTATAGGTGTGTTCCGGCAGTTACATTTGAAAGCCAGTTCCTCCACTTAGCGTGTCCACCATTTTGAACCATATTGTCACTTAACATCAGATGAGTTTGTGGCCATAACGCTAACGTTAATATAAAAAATATATATAAACTGTATGTGTATTTGCAGGTATGGGCCCAGGACCGCAGCCGCCGCCGCCGGGCGCTCCGCCCCCGAGCTTCCCTCCGCCTCCGCCGCCGTCCAACATGCATCCTGTACGTATTTCATATCTATGTGTATTGTTAACATATCACATTATAATTAATAAACCCAAATATTAGAAATCCCTTGGAAATAATTACTACTAAAACGTTATCTGTATCATATTTATTATGTGCCATTTCCCTGAAACTTTTATCCAAAGAAATATAAAAAAAAAACGATGCATGCTTAAAAACACCAAACACAAGTAAAATATTCATTATGCCTCTTTCGCTCGCTCAGTCGCCTCTAGTCGATATTACCCGAACGAGCGTCACACGAAAAGGTTGCGGTTCACAATTTCAAAGCCCCATAAGAAGTTTCATTTTAAAAGGCAAATTATACATGTCCGTAGGCAATTGTGGGTCACGGGTCATGTCAACACCCGCATGTGACGTTGAGAAATTATTAAATAAATATAGAAAATTAATAGTTCATGTTTCTTGTCACACTTCCTTGACCTCCTCCAACATTTTAACGTGTGACATAATTTATTCGGATGGATTTATTTATGGTTGGTAGTTAAGGTACTGCGAGGCTAGAAAATGAATGATTGCATGTATATTTATATACGGTATGACTTACAGATGTTGTAAAAAGACTCTTCTTCAATGGCTAATGACATTCACATATGATGATAATGAAAAATCTCATATCCAAATTCTACTACTACAACTAAATTCGGTTCGGTCACTTACATGATGCACACAGATACACACACACACACTTCACTCTTTTTTTTCATTTCCCAGTTATTATTATCGTTATTTTTATATTGTTTAACTTCTTTTTTTATCGCTTAACTTCTTTTTTTTTTTCAACGTTCTCTTAAATTTTGTCAGTATCCGGTTATGCAGTTAGCAACATACAATTGTACTATATGTTATATAGTTTTTTGTACCAATAAAGATTTTTATTATTATTATTTATTATTGTTTGCAGGGAGACAAAATGGCTCCACCGCCGAACGGTCCGGGGCCTGGTCACATGCCGCCACCTCCAGGTACTACATAATACACTGTAATATCACTTCGATTGGTATATTAAAACCGCCAGGGCTCTGTGGTAATAATGTGTCGAGACACAATGCTTATGGCGGTAGGTTAAATTCTTTAAAAGGAATCTTTTGTCGAGAGAAAACATAGTAATGAAACCTTAGTTTGGTCGTAGGGTTTCTTCCAGTACTCTCTGTTTGACCACCATTAAGTTGGACATCTCTCGTCAAGAACTTTATTGATTTGTTTCAGTAAATATAATAGAGAATTCAAAGTGTTTTGTCTGTTACCATTTTGAACAATATTATCTATAATAATATTACATAGCGGAAATTCGATAATTCTAAGACCTAGCAGACGGATTTCAATAATTATTAAAGTTATTTAACATCACGCTGCCACCAACAGGTGCAACGCTGTATTGAGAAAAGTAACAAAAATAGGCAATGTTATAACATGTTTATAATTCGTATATATTATTTATTATGTAAAAAGAAAGGAAGCCAATGAAGTGTAAATTCGTCTATACAAGTTCGACTGTACTCGTACAGAAGTACTTTATTTGATTTTAATAATGTTTTTATGTACAGGTATGATGGGCATGGGAGGCGCGTGGCGCGGTGGGTTCAACCCCCCGCCGTGGGCGGCGCCGCCCCCGCCCTCGTTCCTCGCGCCCCCGCCGCCGCCGCCGCCCGTCTCCAACCCCTAGCAGTGCCCGCCCACCACCACCTCACTCTCACCGGATAACAGAAACAAAGAAGACAAGTTTAATATGCACATCATCACTCACTGTAGATAATACAGAGATAAACGAAGATCATACTCAGCCTCTTCATAATGGCAAAGTGTCATTAAAAGGATAAATACAGTTTATATAGATGACATCGGTTGTGTTACACTGATTTTAGAATGACAGTAAAAAGATATTGCTTACGCGGTTGAAGCTATGCTTGATACAATAATTATTGAACAGTACCGCATAGGATAATCTACAATATAGAAAAGTAGCTTGTAAAAGGAAGGAATGCATATTTTCCTGTATATCATCTAAAATATACACATTCAAATAAACACTGTATTTTCTATGATAACCAAACGGACACTGTAATGCTCAGCCACGGATGAAATTTGAAGTGCGGAGACATCACCACCTGATGTCAGATATGTGCTGGAAAGGGAGGGTGATGAGGAATGTACCAACCAATAGCATAATTAATCTGACCAACCAGTTATTTTCGACATGCATATGTGGACAAGAGGTGGAGGAAGCTTACGTCTGTAAGCTGTAACATCAAGACCACACTTTGGCTGTGTCGTGTGTGAAACTGTGTCTAAATGTGCTTGTGTCAAATGTGAAGTGAATAATGTTGTCTCAAACCGTTACCGCTCCAGGAAGTTCCCGAAAACCTAAAAAGTTTCCAGTAAGTTTTAATATAACACTAGAATAGGAGCGAAAAATATTTATTTACCGATTTTCATGAAGTACTGACACTTGATGAGAATGATGGAAAATGTTACGTTGTGCGATGGGATGAGGACATGATTATTGTGTGATACACCAACCACCATACACCGATAGAAATGCCTACAAATCTGTTTTTCTTCCGGAATCAACCTCTGGGTATTTAGTCACTAAGCAGAGTGATAGAATTCTACGCCTTATTGAGTTTTACCATTATTCAGTGGCTGTTTAGTGCTGTCTCTTTTTTAAATATTTGCTTATCAATACCTTTATATGTAAAAGAAATGCTAAAATAAGGTAATGATCTATATATACCCCATAGGATATTAACAAGCTTGTACTCTACAAGATTTTAGGTGTCCTATACTAGTTTATATAATATACTTAATTACTTCATTGTATTTGATAGAATAGATTACACCAAATAATATGGCCAGTCTGAACATAGCAGCGGGTTTGTGCTTGCTTCTGCTAAACAATACTGAAACATGTCATTTTTCATATTACTTCCATATAACATTATATCATTTTTATTGGATATAATTTATTAAAATGACCACCACATACTTTTATGCCTCCGATATCTATTTCTTTGTTCTTTTATTGTAACGGGTACATGCGTGAAGTGGCTATAAGATAAAATTAAGAAGATTGGTGGGTAAGATGCTTAAGAATTAAATTAAGTATTAAAAATTATAAAAAAGGACATCACAACACAGTTGTGCACAGTCTAACGTGGGTGTATTCAGTTTGGCTATAAAGTTTGGTGTGACTTATCACAGTAAAAATTGAAAACAATGACCTCCGAGAGATTCTCCAACCATCAGATAGTCTGTCTTAAATTGCGGGAAATTTATTTCTCTTACTCATACTTTCACTTAAAACTGGGATGCAATTTTTGCTAATTAGAGAAGAAAATTCACATACATTTTTTACATATTAAACTTATACTTCCTTTAGCACTTTTTTTATATTCAATGTCTAAACTAAAATTTGTTATAATTTTTTTATAATTTTAAAAATATAATATCATATATTTTCATTTATTCATTAAAAAGGACTTTTCTCATGGACACGTCAGTTTACACATTCTTTGTAATGTTCGTTAAATGTTAGACGAAGCAATACAATAACTTTTATGACATTAAATACATTATTTTAAGAGAATTATCTACAATAATTCGATAATATTGACCACTTATTGTATAATAGTTTATTGTGAAGTATATTTGTGTATTGAGAAATTTCAAATATTATTGTGTTCATTTTATTTATGAATTTTTTACATACAAACTGTTATATGGAATATTACGCATTATTAGTAGAAACTGAATGGACTTAATTGATAGTGTGTTCCAAGACTTTTTACTCACTGTAAAGTCTGTTTTATAACATTTTCGATTCGATATAAATCTATATTTTTTTATTTCACTTCTGTGATTAAAAAAGTAAAATTTGAGGGTTTTCTTTTTTGTCTACAAAATAATCTCTGGAGCTAGATTTTACATGTGTATCAGATTAGTTTAAAAGCTGTACCTGACTACAGCTATATACGCATTTTTCCGTCTGTTTCATAGGTGACTAACATCTATTTTTAAGATTATTATATTAAATAAATCTCTGGTAGGAGAATTTTTGGCGGAATTTCAATAGATCAGAACGTGTGTTCATGTAAATTCATTAACTTATTTATACTTAATAATGAATTATTGGTATCATTTTATCTGATATGGTTCAGTTATTGAACGCTGGTGAATATAAGTATTTTGAATTGCCATCGAAAACTCCATTGAGAGATCTGAAAATGTGCCGACAAGCCGCTGACAATTCTCACAAGATGCTGACAGTTCTGACAAGACGCTGACAGTTTTGACAAGTCGCTGACAGTTGTCACAAGACGCTGACAGTTCTGACAAGCGAACCGCCATTCTGTAAACTATTACACGTTAGTAACAATATTTTGTCGACGTAATATTGAGAGAATTCGTTTTAATAATACGTGTAGCGATTAGATTAAAAAGATCTACGGTACGATATAATTAGAGTTACGGTGAGCTGAAATTGTTGTGTTTGGATTTATTATACGTGAGGTAAGGGGGCTCCGAGTGAGCTATTTCGCACAAAGTTTACAAATATGAGTGCCTTTCTTGTGTTTGTATTCTGTTTGGTAGTTTAGCTAGCTAGTTGTCCGTAACGAGACCGTCACGCGAGTGGTCCATGATTTTGTTTATAATGTTTTCAGATGATAATAATAAAATATTGAGGGAAAAAAAAACGTGTGTGTCATTTACCGGATTTCCTTTACAATGTTTTTTGTCGCGAAACCAAAAGTAACGGTGGCCACTTAGTGATCGAAGATCCGTGGTCGCCACTGTCTTGCAACAACAGTCAAATAGAGGAATGTTAAATTTGTAATGAAACAGGAATCTTTGGCCAGACGTGACTTAACATCAGGTGAGATTGTGGCCGTAACGCTAAATCTATAAGTATGAAAAAAGATTCCTTGATAACTGTGAAAGAACATTGTGACAAATATTATAATGGTCATTTTTTTTTTTGAGTGAAAGAGACTGAGTCAAAACGCTCGGCTACGTGACGCTTGTTCGGTTAAAGTCGGCTAAAGTCGTCTAAGGGGGCGAGAGTATAGTTAACGCGTCACTGCTATACTCGCTCGGTAAGTGTTACGTGAGGAAGCGTTATATATAATATGAATTTGACATAAATACGTTATGTGCCGTGCTAATACGTTATTGTTGTATTTCATAATATTAATTATGTTGTGAGGTCTTAAGCACACGCCATTTTCTTTCTTACGCAATGACCCCTGTAACATTAGGAAATAGAAAAACAGGTTTGTCTGAAACTTTAAACTGAATAGACCGTTTGGTTGTAATAAAAAAACTGTTCATATTTCTATTATTTATTTATATCATATTAACTAATTTAAATTAACATACAAAAATCACGTCAGTCGAAATAATATGTTCGTAGATCGAGATACCGATTCGATATATAAAAATTAAGTCAAAAACATAAATGCACATAATTACTATCTACAAAAATATAAAACTTAAATATTAGAAAGAATTATTACCCTATGAGAGATTATTGCATCATTAAATTATATTATAATGTCTCTAATATATATATATATATATATATAATCATCTGATCGAAATATAGTATTAGTAATTGTAGTAAATAAATTAAAACAAACATTTCCATAATGATTACCGTCAAATCACATAGACGCGCTCGTTCCGAACTACGCAACTTGCACAAACTGTATTAGGCTGCGTTCACATTAACAACGCGAGAGCGGGCCACGGCCTTTGGTATATCTTTGTCTGTATTACAAAGGATCTGATATAAAAATACAAATCTTAAAGTTAAAAAAAATGTTCCAAGTTTTGTTTCACTTGAAGAATTTTTACCTTTACGAACGCTTTACGTATTAAACTAATTAAATTGTAAGTTTCAACAGATTTTTCTTTTTTTTTTGTTTAGAATACCGCATATATTATTGTTCTTATTTAAACATTGGTCGCACAAATAACTAAAGTCGGTGTGATTGTTGCATGGCCTCAAATACCCGTTCCCGATTGTCACTGTGAAGGTGGCCTAATGAGTCACTAAATACCAAAACTATAAATCTGTTACAGCTGGGGGTTTATACACAATCACAGCACCTCGACATCTTATCACCATATAAACTTACATTAGGTCGATACAAGTTGTCAAAAAGTCGGTAATATTTCATATTTAAGCAAACAAAAAGTTATTACAGACATTAGGGCCCATTCATTAATTACGTAAGGATAATCTTGGTCACCTTTGACCCCGCTACTCCCATGTAAATATACGTAATATTTCTCGACGTCCCCCCCCTTTCTTACGTATAATTCTAAATAATAAACTGTTATGTTAGGAGAGGAAATGTTTTTATTTGTTTAATAATTAAAATACACGAAAAAATGTACTATATTTTTTTCTATAAGACTAAACATGACATTTTAATTAGTTATTTTTTCGGTAAGCAATAAATATTACATAAATAAAATTAAAATTCGACTGTACACTTTAAAATTATGAAAATTATTTGGAATCTAAAATGGAAATAGATTTTTAATATTGAATTGAAAATAATTTACGAAATATTACGTAAGAATTAATTGCACCCCCCTCCCCCAACATAAGAGCATATAGATATTTTTTAACCCCCCATCCCATACTCTTACGTAATTAACGAATTGGCCTCTTAGGGGTAGTAGGGCATAGACGTCACACAAAAATACGTCACAAGTAACTCATTTAACTATATGACTGATTAGTTATAATAGATATCTCGAACGTGGTACATATACAGTTTATTATTAGATTAAACAAAATACAAATATATATACAAATAGAGAAAAGCTGATCGTTCTTTGAAGTGTTTCAAAGGACAGTGGCATAACTATAGGGTGAAGGAGCTGGTTAAATACGAAGGGGTCCCAACCTGACATGGCCCGGGGCCCGAGAGGCCCAAGTTCAGACGTAACCTAACATTTTTATCAAAATATAGTGATATTTATTAATTTTATACAAGTACTTACAATCCGTTAGCACACAACAAAATACCATATACAAATGGAAATAAATTATTAAGATTGTAAACACATTCATACGAGAAGGATCAATTTTAGAACGAATATTCATCTGTATATCGGAATTGCACAATGTGATGTATATTTTTTCTGAACTGAAAGCTCAAGTAAAACCTTTTTTTTATAAATAAATTCCTTGTTAAGATGTAATAATTAGTTTATTGTAAATTACTTCGATATTGAAAATAAAATACATACAATATGAATAAAACTGTAGGGTAATTAATAATTTACAACGCGATAATTTGAACTCAGATCTAATGAATTTGCCGCGGGCCTCAAATTAAATAGTTACGCTACTGTTGGAGGATCACTGAAAATTGTGAAAATGTCGTATTTTTATTTTAACTTTATGGTCATTCTGAACATAGCCACATTAGGCTGTGCACAAATACAAATTTAGGTATCGGAGATACACGCATAAGACTTGGGTGGTAATTTTAATCAATTATTTCTAATGACAAGTTGATATAAGATAATGGTTAGAGGCCTTTCAAGTATTACGTAAGGCAATAGGGGGGAAGGGGGTCTAGTAAAACGTTACGCTGCTTTACAAGGGCGGGGGGAGGTTCGAACAAACGCGTGACTTTACTTTTTTATTTGAATAAAAATTAGGCAATTAACGTTTCCTAAGTTTGCAACACTTTGCGTTTATGTTAAATGGGGGAATCCCTCGAATATTTCTAATCGCATTGCCGAAAGTTGAGATATATTTTAGGAGTTTATTAGTAGAAATAAGTAAAACATAATTATGACTTTTAGGGAAAAGTTCTCACTTGGGTGATGTTCGTAACGTTTGAGGAGGGGAGAGTAGTAAAACGTTAGGACGCATTACGTGGGGGGAGACGGGGGCAAAAATTGTGTTATGTAATACTTATGTAGAAGGCCTCGTATTCAGATGGACCATAAAATTTGACGCAAACTACATTATATATAATTCTTTGAAACTATGACAACTAATTAAAATAATTTAAGGGTGTATATGCAGAAGCTTATATTTGGACCGCTTCAGTAATATTACCACCTACTCTACAATCTGATTAGATATAAAACTTGTGCATAAAAATATTGTTCATAATGTTAATACACTACAGTTTACATGATAAAAATAGATATCAATGTGTTCGTCGAATACATTTGCAAAACGAATTTTTTACAACGCATACACATTATGTCGTATATAAGTAAATATATTTTTTCATTTTAACTGTCACGCAAACAGAATTTATATAATCCCGGATCGTAGAAAAATAATATCCTCTAAATATTTCCATTTCTCTTTCAATGTGAGAGAAGAAATATATTACCTATATATTTATTTTTGTAATCGATGCCTATATTAAGCTTTATAAATTGTAAATAATAGAAAATTTAATAGTAAGTCTTAAAAGAGTTTATACAATGATACAAACATTATTTTTTGTAGAGATTTTTGAGATTTTTTACATACGGGCTCGTCCATTACCAACGTGATGTTTTTAAAAAAAATTTAGTCACATTTAGACTAATATCCCCTAACTCAATATCACGTGTAACATTTTTTACAAATTATTTTTAATGTTTTTATAATATTATATTGTGATAATAATACATTTTCGGTTTACAGATAACCCGTTCAACGAAGAAATAAATACACGTGATTTCTCGCTGCACTTCCTTCCCAATTTCCCCCCCTTTTGAGCCGCACGTGATTAAAGAACGATCCGTACCAAAAATATTTTGATATGTAATCATTCAATTCAGTACAGCCGTTTTTTTTACAATCGAACTACATTGCACCTAGTATGGATATGAAAATGAAGTGTTTAAAGAAATAATATATATATTTTAAATACATATAAATGGTGCACGGTGAATAAATACTAAATCACTAGTAAGCTATCGTAGTTTCATAGTTCTGTATCATATTTAAATATATATATATCCCTTATCCTATATAAAGGCAACGTCCGTTGTAGTGTGTCGATGGGCGGAGCCCGCGCAGACCCCGCCCACACTGCACTGTGACGTCACTTGCCCCGCCCCCGCGCACAGCCTACAATAATACAGTTAATCTGATATTGTATAGTGACGTCACAGGTCGGTGCCGCCCCGTACTCGAACCGACACCCCTCACGCGTAATATCACAAACTCTTACATATCGACACCACATACATCCGTAGTTTATTACTAAAAATAATGAGACGAGATTTCCATCTAAAACGAACCCTTCATACGAGATTGTGTTTATTATTTTAATGAACCGCGTGAACCTGTCATATATCGTGAATAAACTCGATTTCCTTAGTCGATACTTTTTAATCCCACGTACCGTTATCGATATTTGCCTCAACACTAGGAAAAAATAAAAACTACGAACACTTTTATGATAATGTTGCGAATTGTCATGACAGAATTATAGGGAAATTTTATCGATAAATTTCCTATTCATTCACTTTACTGTTTAAAAATTTACAGATTCATTTTAGAAAATAAATATAAATCATGTTTTATACTATATATAGATACGTTAGGACCGAACTACAGAAATATACATCGACCCCGGTGACTCGAAGCCGGAAAAAACTTAAATTCCCCGCCCACTGCTTTGTATGTACAGTTCAAACCGGATATAACGACGTTAAAGGGACCGTGTTACTTACAACGCTATATCCGATAGTCGTTAAAAGCGATACACGTATTTATTTTTAATCAGGGTGATTCGATCAAAATCCTGCCATTTCGTTATAGCCGATTCGACGTTTTAACCGACGTTTTCTATATCCGGTTTCGGTTGTATATATATTTAGTGTATACTTTAGGAGTATATAAAAATAAAAAATCGAGTATATTCGGGGCGGAGTCGCGGTTCGTCGTTCACCTGTATATTAGTGAGAGGGGATGAAACTCATCGCGCTTCCTTCGCTGTCAGTTTCTCTATCAGCTCCTGGAGCGGCGCCAACTCTCTTCTCTCGATCAAGTTGAATTCCTGTAAAATCACGCAAATCAGGTAACCACTTATAATAATTCAAATTTGTATACAGTAGAACCTCGTTAAGTCGAACCTCGATAAGTTGAAATTCTCTATAAGTCGAAAAAAAAATTTTTCCCTCCACTTCAAACACCAAAACCACCATTCTCTATAAGTCGAAAATTATACAACTCGAATTTTTCTGTGTCTCCATTGATGTTCGACTTATAGAGGTTCTACTGTACTATAATCAGCTGACCCATAACACGTGGTTCAAATAACTTTATTCAATTGAGGTCCTAACAAGGGCGCTTATGAACCTTTCCGTTATTGTGAAAAGTATAATTTTTTTTATTTTTTATTTATTCATTTATTATTAATATATTTTCAATACTAAATATACACTTTAATACTTCTGCCAAACTGCATTACAGTTTATTGGCAAATGTAACCTCCGTTGTTAAGAAAATTTGTCTATAATCTTTATAAACACCTATTAAGCATTGTAATAAAAAAAAAAAAAACAAACTAATATGCAACAGTATAGAATGTAAAGAGTAATAAAAAGCTGGGAAGAGGAAATTTAAATGTTTATTCCCCCCCCCCCCCCCCCGACCCTGAAGAATGTGATCAAAATAGGTGATAAACGCTGACCTGCACGAAGAATATGAAATGTTTGAAGGAGGTGTTCAGGTGCGCCTCCTCGCCGAGCTGCACCACCTCCGGGAAGTGCTGGTGGTAGATGTGCGCGTACACGCGGAACAGACGCTTCAGGATCGTCTTCGCCATCGACAGGAAGTTCTTCGGGAACGGTACCCCTGGAATTGTCGTGATTTTTTTGAAGTGAAACTTCTTTAGGCGCATGAGGGTAAAATTTTTACTGATGAAACGTCACGCCGGTATGCAACGGAAGCGTCGGAAAAGAGAGAGAGAGAGCGATCGAGACCGATTGAGAGAGAGTAAGACAGGGCGAACGTAGCATGAGCAACTAGCCGTGGAGTGAGAGTAGGGAGCGAGCGAGTGAGAAAGATTGAGAGAAAAAGTGAGACAGAGCGAACGTCGTATATAAACAAGATTTATAAATTAGTTCGCCAAAGAAGTTTCACTTCTGACATGTGTACTTTGTACGCACGCATGTTTTTTTTTTTTTTCAGCTCCAACGGATTCAGCCTCAAAAACCCTTACAATTGTTTTAAGCCTGCGGAGGAACTGGCTTTCAAGTGCGACTACCGGAACACACTTATTGGTATTTGGCGGCCAATTTTCAACACGAGGGTGGTAGCTAGCCAGGCGGGTATCAGAAATAGCTCGAGCTCATTGTAGGTAGGAATCCGTACACACTACCACTGAGCTATCATCGTTTCATAACATCGTTCACCATAACCCAGGGTTCCCAATCTTTTTCACTTCACAACGCACATGCATGTTTATTATTTCGACGCGGCGTCCTAACGTATCTAGCTGATCAAAATAGATAGATAAAATGATATTATCGAACTCACGTCCCTTGACGCGAAGTCGTACACACTACCCCCGAGCTGGTATATAATTGATTCAAATAACTTCACGACTTAGTTCGCTTGGAATCCAAAGCTATTTATTCCACTTTGGAAACAATCCTTTTTTTGTACGTCTAGCAACGTGTAATGCATACATTCAAGATAAAGTGTCATAGCGTGACAAACAAATTCACATTCGAATTTATAATAATTGTTAGAGTAAAGATTCCTTTTACTATCATTAGGATTAATTTAACTATACTTAAAGAATAGTAGAATACGCCAGCAAAGAAGGGAGGGCCCTGATTATCCTTGATTTATCCCATATTTATCGGTATTAGTTTCTTCTAATTTCCTTATAACACAAGTATTGAATATTTGAATAATAGGCACATATAATAACATACAAATACATACAAATGTAATCCTTTCAAAAACAAATACAGTGTAGTATACAATTTTTACTGAAAATAATTTTTATTTGAATACTTTCGCATGTAGGCCATTTTACCATAATCATCTATAATTTTTTCCTCAACAATTCAATATTATAAAATGTAGTTTGAACTGTAAAATAGGATTAATTAGAAGATACTGTTACTTACCAATTTTTGAAGGGAACAGGGTCTCATCATCAAGCTGATCCTGGGCCCAGGTCATCAAGTAATCGATGTACTTTGGCGCTGAACATTTAATGGGTTTCTTAACTGTGTGCCCGTCCGCCCAGTGGTACTCATACTTTGGCCCCGCAGACATCACGGCGCAGGACTCCTCGGTGCAGAACTCCGTTATGGTCCCGTACAGCATGTTTATCTGGTTGAAGAAATCGACAGCTGGAACACACGAATATACGTTGATGCGATGCTAGCTCAAGGGACGTGAGTTCGAATTCAACCATCTGCAATGAGCTTGAGCGCACGGTGAAGGAAAACATCGTGAGGGAACCACAGCATGGTGGTAGGGCTTTTTCTAATGCCCTCTTGGCTAGCAACCACCTTTAACTTGAAAACCTGCTGCCCAATACAAATATGTGTTCCGGCATCTGCACTTGAGAGCCAGTTCCTCCACAGGTTTAGCGTGTCTACCAACATGGGCTGTATCGTCACTTAAAATCAGGTGAGATTATGGCCATAACGTTAAACTGTAACTATTTAAAAAAAAATGAGATACATTTATAGTGACGATGAGAGCGGTGTGATATGGTGATACAAGATCTACTATAATAATTTGCTTTTTATTTCGGAAGGTGATAGATGAAAGTCAAGTTCTATAGCCCGCCTAAATAATACGACACGATGACCGCATCTATGGTCTATCTATGGGCTGCATTAGGGAGGATTATAGAATACGCGTGGCTTAACCTATTGTACGTTAACCCATTCCTCCCCACTGTCATATTTTTAGGACACTATTTTCAAAACGTCTTTTTACGTATTAGGACTTTCATTTTTATTATTTAAACATTTTTTACAGCGAAAAAAAATATTTTATTATAAAAATAGTGTAAAAACATGAATTTCATCAGAAATAATAAAAATAAAAGTCCACGTACGTAAAAAGAAATTTTGAAAACAGTGTCCTAAAAATAAGGGGAGGTATGGGTTATTGATGCGAATTTTGACTTATCTCGGCGAGCGAGCGTTTAGACGAGTTTGCCCACTTGCTTGCTTTATGTGATAGTAGACTCGTTACACATTATTGGTATTACCTGCGATGGCCTTAACCTTTTGGTGAAGGGACAATGTCATGAGGAAACCACTGCACCAGCATGTGGTGATTATCCTATTTTTCACTGACTTCCTCATTGCAACGGGTAAACGCATTACCCGGAATCAGGCCATGGTGAGATAAGCATTTGGTGAAACATCAGGTAAAAATCTCCCGCGTTACCAGGAATCAGGGACAGCGTACACACTTCTTACCCCCAGCGGGAATGTAACTACCAGCCAAGTTGATAATCTACAGCCAAATACCTATAAATGTGTTCCGACATTTGCACTTGGCAACCAGTCTCTCCACTAGACAGTGTGTCAAACACCTAGAGCCAGATCGTCACTTAACATTATGTGATATTGTGAACATAATTCTATCACGATAAATTATAACAAAAAAAAATGGGAAGCCCTTCGGAAACACTCACAAAAAACATTATGAAATTTCTACAGTCCTTTCAAAGAATTTACAATGTTATATACCTTCGATATTAAAGATTTACAGACACAATAACTAAGAAGCGGTAAGAAATGTACATCATACCAGGAAATAACTTACAAATTATGTTTGTTTCCTATATAAAACTGGTCAACCTATGGACCTTTGTTACACTGATAAGGGATGAATCATACAATACATTTAGAAGAGTGACCATGAACAAAACCCTTTTTACACCTGCACAAAAGCTTTCATTAACAGCATCATCGAAACTGCTTATGGAAATGAATATTTTAACAAACCCTTTATTTACAATATGTATATACTAGGGTGGCCTAAAGTATTTTAGTTTATTATGTTTTAAGAGCGTCTACAAAGCACAGTCAAAAGAAATAAAATTAAGAGGTCCTTCAAAATTAACAAAAAATATATCTAACAAAGTTTTTTGGGTCACCCTTAAATATATTTTCCATTAGCTATACCCTTGATAATGCTAAGGTGGTCTAGAAATTAAGTTTTTTAAAATTTGTGGGTATATAACTCTTTATTATTTGTATAAGTTTAATAGTAAATAATAAAATTTTAACAATCATTATCACTTCTTAATGCAATAATGAAAACTTAAGGAATTTATGAAGATAAATTTTATCTTTATAATGAACACTCTGGTAGTTTTACTGTTATATAATTTGTTTTTAATTACTTTACAGGTATTGTGTTATGGCTACAATCTCACCTTGTTTTAAGTGACAATGTGACTCAATATGTGGAGGACTGATTCTCAAGTGCAACTGCAGGAACACACCTATTGGTATTTGGCGGTAGATTTTCAACTTGAGGGTGGTAGCTGGCTAGTTGGGCATCGGAAGAAGCTGGATCGATAGGCAAATTACAATTATAACTTTAAAGAATATTATAAAGTTATGCTCACTGTTGACTGCAACCCATTCATTGAGATCTTCCCCCTCAGGCAACATTACAGCAAGACGTAGATTTCCAGATCCAAGTGTAGCTGCAGCATGACGCATCAGATCATACTGGTGTGTACCTTCTGGTATATTTTTTTTCGGCTTGAAAGTTTTATTTGAACGACTGCCACTGTAAAATATTTTTAAACTTTATATTCTATGTCATGTATGTTTCTAAATATACAATAATGTAGTTTAATGTGAAATAAAATGTATACCTGAAACATAATTTTAATTGACATATTAAGAGCTAAATCAATTGGTATACATTATTCTACAATTATTGTATATATTTGTAGTGTATGTAAGTCAGTTGTAATAGACCATTTATACAGTAAGGATGTGTGTTCATTTGAATTATTGCCTCTTGCAACCCATAGACTCCATATTTAAATAAATAATTAAATTCTATTTAAGTACAATGTAAACTATATAGTGTAGGAGTCTGATGTGCATAGCAGAACACTTGAAAGATGTGTGTTTGTGTTGTAAAAGTTGACAAAGTAAAGAAAACAGTGGGTGAATAATTACAGACTACAAGAAATAACAGATGGAAAATAATCTGCATTGAATTAAAAGTATGTTATTATATGTAAGTGCTGTGAATGTAAAACAAAGTATGCGCGGACACTGAGGCGGTCTAGAGCCAGTGACTTATGCACTACAGACTAACGGATAGCTATTGCCGTCCCTGCTCCTCATACCAGTCCCCTTATGGAAATAGTTTTGCCACAATACGTGGCCAGCGAGACAACTACACACTTAATTGTCATTATTAGGAGATTAAGTTAAATGAAACACAGGTAAACCATCCACTGTCAAGAAATTTTAACATTCATGGAGATTATTGTAAAATTTACTAATGTTAAATAGGATTTCTATTGTACCTACTTCGATTTCAATTTGAATCTTTGTTACAATCCATATAACAGCTCCATTACATTGATTACATTTATAAAATTAAATCTGAAGCTATTATTACATTGAACATCATAATGCTTATATACATTTTGTTAAATTATATAAAAGAATACCCTTGTTCCAAAGACAGTGTTTTAAAAGTTTTATATAGTTTCGGTCAGTGTTTTAGGCAGTATTTTATTCCTATGAAATATAAACTAAATTATATTGATTAAAATAAGTGTATTACAAATTTTCTAATAGAGAATTTCATTAATTAATAGTATATTAAAATACAAGTATGAAAGAAAAATAAAAAAAATCATTAAATACTTATATATTAAGCTTTTTAAGAAAGCTGTATGTAAAAGAATATTTCCCATGTTTTATAAGGGTGTAGCATTTGTAAAATCCTATAAGTGTATCTTACAGAGTTGGGAAACCACATAAGTTTGCATTTTAGAGGCTTGGAAACTTTATGTGTCGATGAGTTGTCTGGTGCGGCCGATAACAGTAGTTTTATGAAGACGACTACGGAACCCTGATAGCTTTATATTTAAAATAATTACTATTGAAATTGTATCGCAGACGTAAACAAGACGTCAGCGACCAGCCGGATGGAAGATGATCAGTTATAAATAGATACTTCTTACACACAAATGACAAAACATCTACTTACAATAGGAAACTCATCTTGTATATAGTTTGATTATAAATAATAAACTATATTATTTTATTCAATAAACTAGCACCGAACCATTAATAAAATAGGTTATAATAATACGATGATTCCTACAAGACAGTATTTCATGGAACCAATACAATTGACAATACACTTGTCAAAATGTCAAGTTGTTGTTTTTTTTACTGTTTAGTCGATTAGTTATTGCATCTATGTATTTTTATCGCTGGCAACACTCATGACGTTTTGCGTATTGATAATCTATTATCTATAGTTAATTGTCAAATTACTAGATTATTCTCGGTTTTCCACAGTCTCGTAAACTGATTTGCGACTAAACCAAGTTTTTTGCAGACAGCCTGAATAATCACATATATTTACTTTCAAAATGCAGGGATTGAGCATTGAAAGTTTGAAGAGGCATAAGGCTGTAAGTAAAAATCCATATTTCACGATCGATAAACACAGCACCTCTGTTGCAGTTCTTACATAATCTAACCTTTATTTTTATATTCACTTTTCAAAATTATACCTTATTGTTGTTTTATTTAAGTATTATTAGATGTTTAAAATGAAATGCTATTAAATATTGTAATAAGCAGTTCAATTAAATATACTGTTACTGCGCACTTATATTATCTTTTAGTTTGATTAAATGTAATCTTAACTGAACCTTTTTTTAAATAATTTTAGATTTACAATATTATAAAGAAACTTTAATTAGCTTTTTAATAAAACCTGTATTCCTTTCATAGAGTTATAGATTTTTAATATACAATTTAGTGCACGCCCCAATTGTTATTGGAAAAGATACACATTGATAAAAGATAAGAATCATGTTACTTAGACATCTATACATAAATTTCATTTAAAGACACTCAAAATGTGTTTTACTTGAACTGTTTTAAATACACAAGTTAGTCATATATTTGAAGACTTTTTCCTCTAATAAAAACCTCAACATAACATTGGCCAGTAAATATAAGGTATATAAATTGATCTAAGTTATCATCACAAGAAATGGCATAGGGATATATGGATAACGAAGAAGTATTTATGCTGTCCATGGAGTTTCTCAGTATGGGGAGAGAGAGATTATGGCTAGAGTCTCCTTTGATGTTAAGAGATGTTGTGACCTAAGTTGGTGGATATGTTAAGGGAGGGACTGCCTCTCGAGTACCACTGCCGGAACACATCTATAGGTATCTTGTAGTATATTTTCAATGTGAGAGCGGTAGGCAGCCAAGTGGACATTAGAAAAAGCCCTATAACCAAATGCTCAGGTGGCAGGTGGATTAAAAATCACGTCCGTTGATGCAGCATCAATACAGACTACCAACTGAGACATGGTGTATTTTCAGTGGGTATTTGCCAGTGCTTATTACAGGTGAGTCTCCTCCCGTGACTCGCTAGGTGCATTGTGACATGATAATTATAATTAAATCAATTGTTTCAACTATGCAGACAAAAAGAAAACTTCATGTAGTGATATAGAGCTGACATAAAGGTTTTAATATATATTCTTGGCCACTGGAAGAGTGTCACATACCCCTATCAGTGTCTAAAGGGATTACCCAGAAAAAAAGTTCAAACTGTCACTTATTTGATGTCTGTTACAAACAGTATGGGTTGTCAATTTACAGTGCAAAATTGTGTGATCTATGTTCCTTCTCTGGCTATTGTTGTGTCTGTTAATAGTATAATTTCCTATCCCTCATGGGCCTAATCCGTAAAGCAAGTGTAGTTGGACAATTTAATCAAAATGATGTATTGATAATTCAATCACCATAATTTATAAGTCATAGGTACCTATACATATGTACATATGAGTGTAATGAAACAAAAATAATTTGTCTTGTAAACAGTTGATCCCACTGTACGTTTGTGTGGGAATTGGGTGTGCTGGTGCAGTCTTTTACCTGGGTAGGCTGGCGACGCGCAACCCTGATGTCTCCTGGAACAAGAAGACCAACCCTGAACCGTGGGAAGAGTACAGGACCAAGCAATACAAGGTACGCAATCAGTACAATTATATATAATTTATTAATTTATTTATAACTATTACTCATCACCTAAAATAGATTAATGGATTTGGATGAAATTTGACACACAGGTAGCTTGCTAGTAGGATTAACACATAGAGTATATTTTATTACAGAAATATTGTAGGTTCTTTATTTAGACGTAATTCTAATCTGAATGGAGTCAAAATCATGGGTAAAACCTAGTACTTGATATGCTTATCATTTTGGCTAGTCTCACCTATATAATGTGATGATATGGCCCAAGATGATAGACACATCATAGTCTGATAGTCACTAAGCTAACTAATAGATAGTCACTAAGCCTAGGAGTTTTAGGTTCTGAAATACAGCTGCTGAAACATATTTGTAGGTATTTGGCTACAGATTTTCAGCTTTAAGCTCACAGCTAAGCAGGCGAGTGTTAGAAAATGTCCAATATTGTTCTGTTACATTTAATTTCAATGTTTTCCTGCATAAAGCGTCAGACTCATTACTGGGATTAGAATCCATGTCCACCAAGACAGAGTGTGTATGTGTATATACCACTGAGCTATCATTGTTATTAGACATATCTCAATATATAAAAATCAGCTGTCATATGTTTATGCAAGGTGACCTGGGTAACCACTTAGTCTATTTTAATGATATATTTTTACTTGCCCCGACTTGAGAGATACCACAGATTTATCATTATAAGTAAGTCTTTGATCACTGAAATCGTTAGTTGTTTTTGCAGTCAAGTTATTGACTACTTGTAAAAGACACACAGAACAAAGTCTATCAGGCTAGCTAGAACGTAACAATTCTATCTCGAATGTAATATATCGTAAACCCTTATATTTTATAATTATGGTCATCTCAAAATAATTATATTGATAAATAGGTATTGTAAGTAACATTTGAAATGGAACCTGTTCTTGATTTAAACTTATTAGTAACTGTGTGCCCGAGTCCTAGCTCTTACTTTTCACAATTGTTTTATTGTAATATATTTAGATACTAATCACATATTGATGGGTGTTTAGCTTATATTTTACAAGATTATATGTTAATGAAAGTTTTATTTATATAAATCAAACACCAATGTAATTAATCATTGTGTCACAATGTGCTCAAAAGACTGGATTTTTACAACAAATACAATACAAATAAAATATTTAATCCAAATCGTTACAGCCTTTTCATTTATATTGGACACTTAATAGTATGAGATATATAGATAGAACTGATAAATTACTGGTAAATTTTTAATGTCATACAAGATTATTATTACCATACAAAATTGTATTTTTTTAATACATTACAATAGGAATTTTTCCTTAACTACATACTAGTTTTATGCATTCTTAGAGTTATATTTGTGTACTTTTCCTTAACCGAATTGAAACTTTTGTCAACATTATTTTCAGTTCTATTCGCCGACCAGAGACTACTCGAAGGAGGAATCACCAGCTCCTAAATACTGAACTAACCGTATTATTGAACCTAAAGAGAAAATTTAGTTTCTTCTAAGTTAAATAAATAGCCGATATGTAATAAATTGTTGTTGATTTCTAAGAACCCTGATCCCAAGTAGACATTTAAAGTGATGTGTGATATTTAAATTATCTTCCCATATAGAACAGTAGTCTGGTAAATAAATGTTTTTGATTATGGATGACTTTTTTTGTTAGTAATCGTTGGTAAATAAATATGACATATTATAATTTTTTTGAGATCCAGTTCCTCCGCAGGTCTGCCAACTTGGGCCGTGTCGTCACTTAAGATCAGGTGAGATTATGGCCATTACGCTAAGCCTTAACTATAAAAAAAAAAGTTGGTGTTTTTTTTCAACTGAAGTCCATTTCTACCACCTCCTCCCCCTTCCGCCCCGCCAGTTTGGGTGGTTAAGATATTGATGTGAGACTCTTCTGTTTGCAAAAACACAAGGATTAGCCACTAAAACCTTATGACAGTACTATATACATCCCGTGTCATTGAACTGGAGTTGGCTGTCGCATTTCTTCCAGTTAAAGGTTCCAGTCCAGGTGCAGACAATTGCACGTTCCGTTTGATGGTAAGCGACCACCGTAGCCCGTACACGCTTGTAACACGTACCGAGAGCATGTTGCTGACATTGTAGCCCCTTTCGCAAAGTAGCTCGGAAACATAATTCACAATAACATGACACTATTCCGTTTCGATATTCCTAAGAATCTCAGTGTTGTAATAATTTAGAAATTGAAATAAAAATGTATCAACTTTTAAAAGATTTCTTCTATTAAAAATGTCAAACATTATTAAATAATATTACAAATGAATAAATTAAAAAAATATTCACCAGTATTGTAAATGAGAATGTAAGTGAGTTTGTTTGTTACGCTCTCGCGCCTTAACCGCTAAATAGATTATGATGAATTTTGGTATAGAGATAGACGGTAGTAGAATACTTTTTATCTCGCAAAACTTACTGGAAGCGCTGTAAAGGGAGGGACAAACTTCGTATGAAATTTTTTATTGCGTCATTCGATTTGTTTGTCAAAATCAATGTCAACGAGAACGAAGCCGCATTTAAAATCTAAATTCTATATATAGAGATGAACTTCTTAGCAAGGGATGGTGGGTCCATCGTATTGCAGAGAGAATAGCTGCCAGCGAATCCCGAAACTTGTGACAAGTATGTAGGTACATATTATATTGACAATTTCAAATTTGTGTATATATTTTTTTTATGGAATAGGGGACAATCCAGCAAGCGTTTCACCTGACGGTAAGTGATCACCGCCGCCCCTGGACACTCACAACTCCAGGGGAACCTTTGGTGCGTTACCGGCCTTTATTGGATGGATTGGCTCTCAAATGCGACTGCCGGAACTCACCTATTGGTATTTGGCGGCAGATTTTCAACTTGAAGGTGGTGGTAGCTAAGGCATTAGAAAAAGCCTACCACCGTGCTATAATTCAAAGATTTTAATTTTTTTACACAATAACGCACATAAATAAAGAACCATTCATATACATAACTTACTATGTCACCCAATATGGAGTTATAATAATGACGTCATTATTTTCACTGACGCCAAACTTACGACGACCCATGTGGGGGGTGGACACATACTCCATTCCACTGGAGTTTATGATCGTAACGCTCGGATTTAGTGGAATGAGTTAAAACTACGGTCGTGAGCGTTCTGCACGAAAGTCTAAATAAAAAAAAATAGGTTCTGCACAAAAAAAATGAAACACTCAGTAATGATTAAAAAAAATATTCTCTACAAAAAATTTAATGTTTACAAATGATAAAGAATAAATACAGATTTATATTTTGTTATTTATTATATATAATTATATTAATCACTACAGTGAGATTAATAATGCAAGACTTCAAACCTGTGACAGGATTAGTAAAATAAATTCATTATGCTAAATACATGTATATCCAAATACTGGACTCCTTGATTCAATACCTGCATATTTTTCAATTTAACATCACAATCCTGCTTCCCTTCACCTTAACACTATGATTTCATTATAACTCATTGTACCAAATAACTAGCTACAAAGCGTTTGCGATAAATACTAAAAAATATTTACGTTTTAAGATAATTACTACCATTATCATGTAAATAGTCTTGTAAAATCCTAACAAAGAGGTAAATTCCTAACAAAGCGGTAAAATCCTAACAAAGCGGTAAAATCCTAACAAAACAGTAAAATCCTAACACAGGTGGTAACATTATTACAACACCCCAGAAATCATATTATTTCGAATTATCCACAGCAACTAAGCAAAGTTATGGAAATCACCACTTATATTACAAGTTATACGGGTAAAATAAAATCTATTAACAAAAAAAAACACCAAACAAGACGTAAAAAATTTGTTCAAAAAGAAATAAAAATTCATCTCAGCAGCTAGCCATTCGGAACATCGATTAATATTAAACTTTTGAGCCTTACGATAAAAATGCATCAACAATCGTTATAATTCCAAACTGCATCAACAGAGCTCGCACCTATCGATATTAACCCTAATTTGAAGCATACAATCGTATATTACATTTTAAAAATAACATTTTATTACAACAAACTTTATTTTAAAAGTACATCCCGCTGAGGAATGAGACGTGTCAGTAGTCATTTAAAGAATCTATGGCTTTAATAAAATAATAAAAACATTCTGAAACTAAATATACCATGTATTAACATATAATATTTATTTTATAGTCTGTGGCCAAAAATATATATAGTCTATGAAATCGAATATCTATAGGAATCGACACATTGAATGTGGTTTATTTCTGTAAATTTCTTTCATCTATGTAAACTAATAAGGTAACTTAACAAAATGAATCAATTAAATTTTGCTCGACCGATTCTCCCACATATTAATATCTTATATATATTTTACTGTAAATTATTATTTTTTAATTGTGGAGTCGATAAATCTTCAAAATTAATTATAAATCCTTACTGGCATATAAAATAAGAGCATTTCCCGAGTACCACCTCAGCAGGACGGTGACTGTTACCGCGGGTGCGGTTACTGCTGCTGGTAGGGGTTGTACCCCGCGGGGGGTGGCTGGGGGTAGCCCTGCGGGGGCTGCTGATACTGGTAGGGCTGGTAGGGCTGCGGGGGCGGCATGCGCGCGTGGTGCGGGTAGGGCAGCGTGGCGTAAGGGTTGTACAGGGTGGGCACGGGCGCCACGTAGTACGGGTACGGGCTCGCCACCCCCGGACCGTAGGGGAGCGGCATCCCTGTAACACACAATCCAGTATATATCCTTCGAACTCAGCAAGTTTATCCTTTCTGAATCATCTCAATAACTCTGTGGATCATTCAAACTGAGTGGCCAGCGTTTTGTTACAATTGTGGATTTATATTTCTCCGTTTAACATATTTGCTTCCGTACTGTATTAAGGTGTGTAAATGTAATAGCAGTAAACAAGTCTTTAAGTGCTAAGACATTTTTAATTGTGAATTTTCAATTTATATTCTATTATAAACTGTCACAGAATCACTACAAGAAACTTTGTTCCACTCGGTAATGCCAATGATCTCAGAACAATGAGAATTAGTTGCCAGAAGTCGAAATAGATCTATATTTTCTTTAAGAATAGAATAATAAGGTAATCAGTTTGAACACTCCTTCGACTAGTTAAAAAGCATTTCAAGCCAATATCAAACAATGAATCCCTTTCGGTTCTGAATAAATCACCACAATAATCACTTGTCTCTTAAATTCATAGCCCGAGTAATACAATTACATTATAAGTTATTCAAGCCCATAAGCAACTGTTATCAGTATGTTTTCATTGACATTGAATGACTTTGAGGCAGAATCATGCAAAATCCACTAACCATATCGATATGGGAATACCAACATTCAAACCGGGAATAAGACAGTTCTTGCCTTTTTGCTATTTTTTTTATAGACATTCTTTCACACTAATAAAAGAAAAGGAGATTTCCTATGTTCATTTTTTTTTATAAATACAAATGAAAATTTCAATGGTTTGAATGTATGATAGATTATGGGTATATTGATTTATAGGTTATACTCACCCTGTGGCTGTGAGGGGTACGGCAGGGCTGAGGGTCCTGCGGCAGGCGCCGCTGCGGCCGCGGGGGGCGGAGGCCGAGGCGGCGGGTCCTTCTTTGGAACTACTGCTGGCTGATGAAAATTATAAAAATATTATTATTATTTACGTATTGAATGTGACTGAGTCGTCACGCTCGGCTATGTGAGGCTCGTTAGGGTGAAGTCGGCTTAGTCGACATACGCACTCACTGTTATCGCTCAGCGAGCGTTACATGAGGCAGAATGACGGGTGAGCGGCATTCAGTGTCGACATATACACGGTATATGTCATGTCAATACTTTATAATTGTATTTTGTATTATTAACCTCAGCTTGCACACCACTTTTTTTTAATTTTTTTATTGTGCTATATATAAATATTAATTAACAAATAATTAACAGAGTGGGGTGAAATAACTACCTCGTTAGCCGCCTCTGCATGGTGCTGCGGGGGGGAGGGAGCAGGGCGAGTGGCGCCGCGGGAAGCCTCTTGTGTGAGGTCTTTTAGTAGTTCCTCCTTCTCCGTCTTGCGAGCGAAGCAGAAGTCCGACACTTTGTTCTGGAACGCGAGCAGCAGCTGCGGGGAGAAAGGGAGAGTTGAGAGACTGTTAAAATGTTTCTACAGTACTGGGAGGGAGATTGGTAGGAATATCAAAGAGTTAACATAACGTTTCCAGAAAGGGGAAGAAGGGGCAAATTAGGTCTTGCTGGGAGTTTTATTAGGCCAGTCTGTCCGGATAGATCCTGGAGGCGGATTGGTAGCGATGTCGAATGGTTATCCGATTTCTGGAAGTGGTAGGTGTTGGTAGTAGTGTAAGGTGTAGGTAGGACCATTAGAAGTTATGTCTCTTTCAGCCACTATAGTTTTTTGAGAGACAAGTCTATAAATGGATTGATTATTTATTCTTCTCAGTCTTATTGCGTGCGTATTTACTTGTATATGGGTGTTGATTTTATTTACGATTTGGAATTCTGGTTATAATCTTAATTCGTACTTTGATGCATATAATTGCCATTTGAATTTGAAATCAAGTGTAATGCGTAATGTTATTTTCGGAACAGTTGAATCTACGTCCTGAAATATTAACCTATTGTATTGAAATATTTAGTGACATAAGACACTTTTAATGTATTTCTGTAGGGAAAAAGGGTTAATTAGTTAATATTGTTGCTTCGATATTGTCTGTAGAGCTAACATCTGTCGTGAAGGTGAGACAAATGGCATAGTTCTCTATGTGTTCGGTCTAAGCAAACCGAACACGATCTTGGGGGTAAAGTGCTGAGTCGACAATTGAACGTAGTGTCGACTAGTGGCAAACAACTAACAATATATGGACCGTTTATTTTGAAAGTGGTGTAAGTCCATTTTCTTTTGTTTCGAGAAAATTAAAGGTTATACTATATTTGTTGATAATGCAATTTAATTTACCGACTGATTTTAAGTTGTACAAAACATGGGATTTTTTTGAGAAATTAAACACGGACTAGTTATATATATATATAAAAAAATTACATTAAATTAAGCATGAATTACGTGATAGCTCATTTTTCTCAAAATGAACTCACACCACTTTTAAAATAAACAGTTCATACACTAGACAGAAAAATTAAGGGATATAAAAAAAATCCAAATTTTTGGGTGATTTTCAACGAGCTGTAACTCCGAGGAAAATGATCGTACAGAAAAAACAAAAAAAGCAAATTATAGCTCCATGTGTCTAGTTTTCAGATATGACTATGAAAATTTTTTGTCATGTCCAGGTCTGGAGAAATCCTAAGAAAACTACAAAAAAAAATTTTTCCAAATTTTTTCTCGGCTAAAAAAAGGTCCACGGACTTCAAAAAATTCTTTTTGATTGTTTGGTTCAAAAGCTCTTTTAGAAAATTTAATACTCTTTAATTTGACGTATTCAAAAAGCCTGTACGACGATTTGCTGCGGAGTTATCGTCAATCAAAGCAAAAAAGTTCTTTTTCACTTTGATAATCAATAACTCTGGAAATAACGATCGTATAGGAATTGAAATTTTTTTTTTCAAATTTCTTAAGCAGTTAATCTTTCTGATCAAAAAAAATAGAGATTTTAGAGAGAAAAAAATTTTTTTCATTGCAAAAATGAATAAAAATCCCAAAATTGCTCATAATGGTGATTTTTGCAAAAACAAAGAATTTGAGGCTTCAGGGCACAATGAAAAAAAAAATCACAGCGCTTTGAATTTTTGAGGGATTTTAGGGGACACTTTGAGGTTAAAAAATTACCGACGATATCCTTCGTTCATCCATTTTATCCAAAGTTATACCAAGTTATCCAAATATCCTTAATTATGCGAATTTTTGTTTTTTTTTTCAGACCGAACTCTCAATTTAAAAAAAAAATCTAAAAAATGTTTACATTTTCTGATAGAGAATATTGTGCAGTTTTCAAAACCCTCCTTCAATTTCCTATACGACCATTATTTCAGGAGTTATTGATTGACGATAACTCCGCGGCAAATCGTCGTACAGGCTTTTTGAATACGTCAAATTAAAGAGTATTAAATTTTCTAAAAGAGCCTTTGAACGAAACTATCAAAAAAATTTTTTGAAGCCCATGGACCTTTTTTTAGACGAGAAAAAATTCGGATTTTTTTATTTTTAGTAGTTTTCTTAGGATTTCTCCAGACCTGGATATGACAAAAAAATTTATAGTCATATCTGAAAACTAGACACATGGAGCTACAATTTGCTTTTTTTGTTTTTTTCTGTACGATCATTTTCCTCGGAGTTACAGCGCGTTGAAAATCACCCAAAAATTTGGATTTTTTTTTATATCCCTTAATTTTTGTGTCTAGTATATTATTATAAACATATAATATAATTACTTGCGAATAATTGGTGACTTAATCAACAATTCACTGCCGGCCTGACCAGAACAGTGTGCATCCTTGAAGCGATGATAGCTCAGTGGTAGTGTGTACGACTTCGCGTCAAGGGACGTGAGTTCGAATCCAAGCATCTACAATGAGCTTGAGCTTTCGGTGAAGGAAAACATTGTGAGGAAACCACAGCATGGTGGTAGGGCTTTTTCTAATGCCCGCCTTGGTAGCTACCACCCTCAAGTTGTAAACCTGCCGCCAAATACCAATAGGTATGTTCCGGCGGTTACACTTGAGAGCCAGTTCCTCCACAGGTTTAGCGTGTCTACCAACTTGGGCCGTATCGTCACTTAAGACCAGGTGAGATTATGGGCGTGTACCTGTGTGAGGTCGTTGTAGAACTTGACGCCCTCGCGCAGGTTCCCCGTGAGGTCCTGGAAGGCGTCGTGCGCCGCGCACAGCGCCCCCAGCGCCACCTCCCGGCCCGAGGCGCCGCCCCGCGCCGCGCTCAGCGCTGCGTGCGCGCGCTGCACGTCCGCCGCCAGCCGCTGCTGTCGCTGCACCGACGCGTGCACGCGCTCCCGCAGCGGCTGCAGCGCTGCGCCCAGCGCGCTCGCGGACGCGCTCGGCTCGTCCACGGCGCCGTCGGCCGCGAGCGCCTGCAGGAACTGCGCGCGCAGGTCCACTGTCGTGTCCTTCAGCTCCGCCTCGATCGCGTCGCGCTCCGCCTTCAGCGTCTCCACCTGTCATGATAACTCGGTGGTAGTGTGCACGAATTCGCATCCATCCACTCCACCTACAATGAGCTTAAGCGCACTGTTATGCCCTAATCATATATGTAAAAGAGACAGCGTCAACATAATTAATAATGTATAAAAGCTTTGTCATTTTCAATATTGAATCAGTCTATGTAAGTCGTTTGATGAATCTATACACCTGTTTGGTTCCTAATACAAGTGTATGCTTGTGTTCTTGCCTTTGGATTTTTTTAAAAAAGGTCACTCGGATTGCCATCCTAAAAGTACGACTTCGCGTCAAGGGACGTAAGTTCAAATCCACTCCACCTACAATAAGCTTAAGCGCACTGTTATGCCCTAATCATATATGTAAAAGAGACAGCATCAACATAATTAATAATGTATAAAAGCTTTGTCATTTCAATATTGAGTCTATCTATGTAAGTCGTTTGACGAATCTATACACCTGTTTGGTTCCTAATAAGTGTGTGCTTGTGTTCTTGCCTTTTGGTTTTTTTTTTTAAAAAGGTCTCACGGATTGCCGTCCTAAAAGTACGACTTCGCGTCAAGCGACGTAAGTTCAAATCCACTCCACCTACAATGAGCTTAAGCGCACTGTTATGCCCTAATCATATATGTAAAAGAGACAGCATCAACATAATTAATAATGTATAAAAGCTTTGTCATTTCAATATTGAGTCTATCTATGTAAGTCGTTTGACGAATCTATACACCTGTTTGGTTCCTAATAAGTGTGTGCTTGTGTTCTTGCCTTTTGGTTTTTTTTTTTAAAAAGGTCTCACGGATTGCCGTCCTAAAAGTACGACTTCGCGTCAAGGGACGTAAGTTCAAATCCACTCCACCTACAATGAGCTTAAGCGCACTGCTATGCCCTAATCATATATGTAAAAGAGACAGCATCAACATAACTAATAATGTATAAAAGCATTGTCATTTCAATATTGAGTCAGTCTATGTAAGTCGTTTGACGAATCTATACACCTGTTTGGTTCCTAATACAAGTGTGTGCTTGTGTTCTTGCCTTTAGTTTTTTTTTTAAAAGGTCACACGGATTGCCGTCCTAAAAGTACGACTTCGCGTCTAGGGGCGTAAGTCCAAATCCACTCCACCTACAATGAGCTTAAGCGCACTGTTATGCCCTAATCATATATGTAAAAGAGACAGTGTCAACATAATTAATATTGTATAAAAGCTTTGTCATTTTCAATATTGAGTCAGTCTATGTAAGTCGTTTGACGAATCTATACACCTGTTTGGTTCCTAATAAGAGTGTGTGCTTGTGTTCTTGCCTTTTGGTTTCTTTTTAAAAAGGTCTCACGGATGCCGTCCTAAAAGTACGACTTCGCGTCTAGGGGCGTAAGTCCAAATCCACTCCACCTACAATGAGCTTAAGCGCACTGTTATGCCCTAATCATATATGTAAAAGAGAAAGCGTCAACATAATTAATAATGTATAAAAGCTTTGTCATTTTCAATATTGATTCAGTCTATGTAAGTCGTTTGACGAATTTATACACCTGTTTGGTTTCTAATACAAGTGTATGCTTGTGTTCTTGCCTTTGGATTTTTTTAAAAAAGGTCACTCGGATTGCCATCCTAAAAGTACGACTTCGCGTCAAGGGACGTAAGTTCAAATCCACTCCACCTACAATGAGCTTAAGCGCACTGTTATGCCCTAATCATATATGTAAAAGAGACCGCATCAACATAATTAATAATGTATAAAAGCTTTGTCATTTCAATATTGAGTCAGCCTATGTAAGTCGTTTGACGAATCTATACACCTGTTTGGTTCCTAACAAAAGTGTATGCTTGTGTTCTTGCCTTTTGGGTTTTTTTTTTTAAAAGGTCTCACGGATTGCCATCCTAAAAGTACGACTTCGCGTCAAGGGGCGTAAGTTCAAATCCACTCCACCTACAATAAGCTTGAACGCACGGTGAAGGAAAACGTCGTGAGGAAACCATAGGATAACGTGGTAACTCGGCGGTAGTATGTACGAAGCAGAAATTCTTAATAGAAAAACAAGTTTGCTACGGCCTAACGTTAAGGCACTACGACTGCACGCGGCGAACGCTCGGCCCTAAGTGAGCGCATCGGTTTTTTTTTTCGACAGGACATACGCTGTTAGCCGGAAAGGCTTTTACAGCTTGGCAGGACTTTTTTGGGGCCAACGCTGAGGGCACTCAGCCCCGAGGCAGCGGGCACAAGGGTGCCGTTGTGGCTGGCCCTTGGCATGGACTGTTGCCGGAAGAGAAAGTATTATATAAGATAATAAGAGCTGGCCTACTCGAGTAGGCCTTTAGATAAATTACTATTGTTAAGAGAGGCAAGGAAGTCGGTGGAGTGGATTGTACTGTACTGTTTTAAGTTTGCACTGTCGGAGTTGGAGGGACGTAGTCCTCGCATTAAAACGACCGTGAACTACAGTGGTTTAACTAGTATACTAATGCTTGTATTATCTGAAATAACTTAGAATTTTATTAATTGAACATGAGGTAAAGGTTAACAACAAAAAGTAGCCAAAAAAGAACACCAAAAAAAAAGCCAAACAACTGGCAGGGCCGCAGGTTTTTGGTCCCTTACAGAACCGTGTACTTAGCGTGTGGGTGTACACGGGTGGTATGCAGTGTGATGTTGTACTCTGTGTTGTAGAGTGTCACTGTATCGTGCGAGCAGAGTCGCACGAGGGCTCCTTTCCGGAGGATCGGACCTAGGCTCTGCAGAGAGAGGCCACGGCGGGTGTGCGGGAGTGAGATTAACCGTAAGGCCTCGGCGGCGAGACCTGCGGTTACGCGGGCGTGTGCGCGGACACGAACGGTTTGAAGAGACGGCAGGAAGGAGCGCGTTTTCCCTAGTGATGTCGTCTACGGGATCGGTGAAGCAGTTTCGTGGCCGGCGTGCGAACCAAACGGCTTGAGGATTTGCAGTATAGTTGACTGCTTCTACTATTTCGGGATTCGAATGAGCTTCGGCTTTTTCAAATAATTTCTTGGTGAGTTCGCGTATGTACGCGTATATGGACGGGAGATTCATGTCCTTGTGGAGATCTATGTTGCGGGCGTAAGGCGGGGCTTGGACCATTGTACGAATGAATTTATTCTGAAAAACTTGTAGTTTTTCCAGGTTTGTTATTGCTGCATGGGCAAAGACTGGGCAGCTGTAAGTGAGTATTGGGCGTATACAAGTCTTGTAGATTGTAAGCTTATGTCTGAGTGACATTTTGCTTTTCGAGGAAGTGAGATTACGTAGCAGGGCCGAGGCGGTGTTGGCCTTTTTGATTACGTAATCGATATGGTGGGTGAAGGTGAGGTGTTTGTCGAGTACTACGCCTAGGTATTTGGTTTTATTCACCCAGGCGATATCGACACCGAATAAGTGTAAGGAGCCTTCGAGTGGCTTGAAGTTGTGGGGATCGAACATGATAGCAGAGCTTTTATCTGGATTTAATCCTATGCGCCATTTGAGGCACCAGGATCCGAAGGCGAGGATAGCTTGTTGAACTCAATTTCTAAGATTGGCTCTGTGCCTTCCCCAGCTATATATGATAGTCTCGTCGGCGTAGAGGCCTACTTGGACATCATCGAAGATTGGGATGTCGCTGACGTATAGATTAAACAGGCAGGGCGCTAGAATGGAGCCTTGGGGGACTCCAGAGCGAATAGGATGGGGTGAGGGGAGAGCTCCGTCTACTTTGTAGCAGAAGGAGCGGTTGGATAAATATTGTATAACTAAGTGGACAAGTCTGTCCGGAACTTGGAACTGGTGGAGCTTATATATGAGTCCTTCGTGCCAGACCCTGTCGAAGACTTGGCGACATCGAAGAAGACTGCGAGAGTGCGTCTGGGGAGGCGCAGCTCCGTAAAGTTGGAGACTACGTGTTCCGTGAGGCGGAGAACTTGGTGGGTGCATGAGTGTTTCGGCCGGAAGCCGAATTGCTGGTCCGGAAAAAGATATTTGTCGGCTATGACGACTTGGAGGCGGTTTAAAATAATCCGCTCGTATATTTTGCGTATGGTGTTAAGTAGGCTAATCGGACGAGTGAGCGCGTCGGCGGTCTAGCTGCCCTTTTATAGGCAGTGGCTATAAGCAGTGATGGGGGTAGTTGTGTCGTCGTTGGGGTCAATTGCCTACAATAGTATAACGGTAGGGCTTTTTCTAATGCAATCACCTACAAATTGAAAACATGCTGCCAAATACCAATAAATGTGTTCCGGCAGCTGCACTTGAGAGCCAGTCCCTTCACAGGTCTAAAGTCTCTACAAACTTGGGCCGTATCGTCACTTAAGATCTGGTGAGATTATGGCCATAACGGTACACCTAAACTATAAAAAAAAACATTAACTATGTTCCTCTTAACTTTGTCCGTTTTAAAACTATTAGTACTGTTTACGTGTAAAAATGTATCCAAACCCATGCAACGGGCTTGAGCTTCGGACGTGGTAAATGATTAAGATGAAACCACAGCATGGTGACAGGACTGTTTCTAACGTCAGTCTGGCTAACTATCATCCCTAAATAAAGAATCTGCCAGCAAATATCTATAAATGTGTTTCAGCAATTCCATTTAGAAAATGGTCTCTCCGTTTGAACCACACATTAACTTAATATCAAATGGAATTATGGCCATAAAGTAAAGCTATAAAGTTTACAAAATATTCAGATGAAATCAAAACCAAAGATACTTTACTAATATAATACTAGATAACACTAGAATTATTCTATCTACATTTCAAATTAGAAATTTAATATCAAAGCTACGGCTGACAATTGCATATATCAACAATACAAATCTTATGGGGTCAACCTAAAAATGTATATTCAATGATAACCCATAACCCACCTAAAAATGTTAACCTCTAAATATTCAACACAATGTAACAATACACATGGATATATTGAAATAATTTCTTAACTATAATTAGTAAGGAAGAACAAACTTACTTCCTGCATGAGTTTCTTGAGTGTCTGGAGTGCGTTCATGTCACCGCCCAGGTCGGAGGCCGGGGCTTCGGGCACGCCCTCGGACAGGTCACCCTCGTTGCCGCTCAGCTTCTCGATGCTCTATAGGGAACACTTAATTTAGCTTCCATATTTAGGTCCCATTGAATTATATTTCATAACATTACCGACCCATTAATATTTCATTATTAAGTAAAAAATATGACTTCCTAGCGATTTCAAAGGACAACAAATATGTTGCTACTTTCATCATGTACAGCATTAACTTTATAAAGTAACATATTAAAAGATATTGTGTTTTCTACCACAGAGAACACATTTTTATACGGACAAGTTCCCTGACCGAAGTCAAGTAATTTCTACATTCAAAGGAATTGTGGTTAAATGTAGTGCCATTATTTGGCACTTCTATATAGTTCTCATCTAATTAATGAAAGCAATCCACAGTAAGACGTTTCTGAATTAGAAAAAGTGTCCGTTTAAAATTTAATATTGTTAGACTGTATTCATGTTTATTCTTCATGGTTGATGGTGGGAGAGTTTTAATAATACAAATTCCTCATATCACTTCTCAGAATTTGAAAATTAACTTATAGGGGTAACGGATTGCAATAAAACTGGTCGGTGAAGCAGGAAGAAGGGAACGGGGAGGGACGGTGTGTGGTCCAGACCTGTTTGTGCTGGTTGTACTTCTGCTGGACGATGGCGTCGGCTCGGACCGCGTTGTCGATGATCTGGCGGTACTTGTCCGCGTTGGCCCGGAACGACTCCGTCAGCTTCCCGGACTCCGTGCGCGACCACCGCGCCCCGAACTGCTCGCGCAGGCTCGCGTCCGCCTCCGCCTCCTCGCGGAGCATCCGCTCCGTCTGGTGAACCCACACATACCCATGCATACCCTCACATACCCACGCATACCCTCACTGAGGCTGCACTGTTCTTACCGCATCCAGCCAATGTACTGTCAGCCAGTATTGACGCGATGATAACGGTCAAGGTCGAGCGCACGGTGAAGGAAGATATCGTGAGGAAATCATAGCATGGTGGTAGGGCTTTTTCTAATGACCGCCTGGATAGCTACCACCCTCAAGTTGAAAACCTGCCGCCAAATACCAATAGGCGTGTTCCGGCAGCTGCACTTGTAAGCCAGTTTCTCCACAGGTTTAGCGTGTCTACTAACTTGGGCTGTATCGTCACTTAAGATTAGGTGAGACTATGGGCAGAGTAGGGAGCAGGAGAGCGCACCTCCTCGAGTATGTCCCGGTTGCGCTGCAGCAGGTCGGGCAGGTCCGCCATGAGGCGCTGCAGCTCCTGGATGCCGCCCGCCTCGCGCACCGCCCGCGCCTTGCTCACTATGGACTCGGGCAGCCGCCCCGCCTCCGTGTCCGCGCTCTCCAGGCACGCCGGCAGGTTCAGCGACGCCAGGATACTGCAACCACACCACCACACTCACTGCATACCCCACTGTTCCTAGCTCTTACACCAACACACTCACTGCATACCCACTGTTCCTAGCTCTTCCACCACCACACTCACTGCATACCCACTGTTCCTAGCTCCCTCACCACCACACTCACTGCATACCCACTGTTCCTAGCTCCCTCACCACCACACTCACTGCATACCCACTGTTCCTAGCCCTTACACCACCACACTCACTGCATACCCCACTGTTCCTAGCTCTTACACCACCACACTCACTGCATACCCCACTGTTCCTAACTCTTACACCACCACACTCACTGCATACCCACTGTTCCTAGCCCTTACACCACCACACTCACTGCATACCCCACTGTTCCTATAGCTCTTCCACAACCACACTCACTGCATACCCCACTGTTCCTATAGCTCTTCCACAACCACACTCACTGCATACCCCACTGTTCCTAGCTCTTCCACCACCACACTCACTGCATACCCCACTGTTCCTATAGCTCTTCCACAACCACACTCACTGCATACCCCACTGTTCCTAGCTCTTCCACCACCACACTCACTACATACCCCACTGTTCCTAGCTTTTACACCACCACACTCACTACATACCCCACTGTTCCTAGCTCTTACACCACCACACTCACTGCATACCCACTGTTCCTAGCCCTTACACCACCACACTCACTGCATACCCCACTGTTCCTAGCTCTTACACCACCACACTCACTGCATACCCCACTGTTCCTAGCTCTTACACCACCACACTCACTGCATACCTACTGTTCCTAGCTCTTACACCACCACACTCACTGCATACCCCACTGTTCCTAGCTTTTACACCACCACACTCACTACATACCCCACTGTTCCTAGCTCTTACACCACCACACTCACTGCATACCCCACTGTTCCTAGCTCTTACACCACCACACTCACTGCATACCCACTGTTCCTAGCCCTTACACCACCACACTCACTGCATACCCCACTGTTCCTAGCTCTTACACCACCACACTCACTGCATACCCCACTGTTCCTAGCTCTTACACCACCACACTCACTGCATACCTACTGTTCCTAGCTCTTACACCACCACACTCACTGCATACCCCACTGTTCCTAGCTTTTACACCACCACACTCACTACATACCCCACTGTTCCTAGCTCTTACACCACCACACTCACTGCATACCCCACTGTTCCTAGCTCTTACACCACCACACTCACTGCATACCTACTGTTCCTAGCTCTTACACCACCACACTCACTGCATACCCCACTGTTCCTAGCTCTTACACCACCACACTCACTGCATACCCACTGTTCCTAGCCCTTACACCACCACACTCACTGCATACCCCACTGTTCCTAGCTCTTACACCACCACACTCACTGCATACCCCACTGTTCCTAGCTCTTACACCACCACACTCACTGCATACCCACTGTTCCTAGCCCTTACACCACCACACTCACTGCATACCCCACTGTTCCTAGCCCTTACACCACCACACTCACTGCATACCCCACTGTTCCTAGCTCTTACACCACCACACTCACTGCATACTCCACTGTTCCTAGCTCTTCCACAACCACACTCACTGCATACCCCACTGTTCCTAACTCTTACACCACCACACTCACTGCATACCCACTGTTCCTAGCCCTTACACCACCACACTCACTGCATACCCCACTGTTCCTAACTCTTACACCACCACACTCACTGCATACCCACTGTTCCTAGCTCTTACACCACTACACTCACTGCATACCCCACTGTTCCTATAGCTCTTCCACAACCACACTCACTGCATACCCCACTGTTCCTAGCTCTTCCACCACCACACTCACTGCATATCCCACTGTTCCTATAGCTCTTCCACAACCACACTCACTGCATACCCCACTGTTCCTAGCTCTTCCACCACCACACTCACTGCATACCCACTGTTCCTAGCTCTTACACCACCACACTCACTGCATACCCACTGTTCCTAGCTCTTCCACCACCACACTAACTGCATACCCCACTGTTCCTAGCTCTTCCACCACCACACTCACTGCATACCCACTGTTTCTAGCTCCTCCACCACCAGATCAGATTTCCTTTCACTTCATCACACCGCACAGCTCTACACCGGCATATCCCCAGCTCAATCACAACAATAACTCTCTTTGTATATCAATCACATTCCAGGGGTTAAATTTATATTAAAGACAAATGTTTGGTGCTTGGAAAATGGTAGTACATGATAACTATTTTTAACTGGATCATACCCACCATATACCAAATGTAACATAAGCCATATTGATACTTTAAAACATGTTACATGCCGGCACCACTAAAAGCACATCCAACGGTTGAGTAATGGTAAAATCAGTGCTTGAGTTGGCCATACAGATACCAATACACCAGCCACAGCGTTAATAGATCATTCCAGAATTCGCCAGTTTATACCAAGCAAGATTAAATACTTTCTATATCATTGTCATTATTTTGGAACTGGATTGAGCTCAATACATTCAGAGTCATCAAAATATTGGGATATGTATCAGCGAGGTCCTATTCTTTGGATCTAAGCTGGACTGAAGTGGGAGAGTCAGGGGTGCCTCTTCTCATTACACCAGTCCAGTTTTCTGACAAGGCAGTTAGCCGGGCATCCCAAACGGGGTTCGGCTTACCATCAAACCCATGTCGCTCCAACATGGTGACAGATGGCAGTGTGGTCTTAATGGGTATTCTCAATGCCCCCCAGAACCCTCTCAGTCCCTCCAGGCTAGGTGTGAGTAGAGGCATTTTTACCGTTGTTAACAAAGAGCCTACCTGTTAAGTAGTTGTGTGGCGTCTCTCAGCTTGAGGATCTCTGCGTTGACCATCTCAGCACGACGTGCGGTGCTGGCCTGCACGGCCTGGTGCACCGCCAGCGGCACCAGCGACGCGAACAGTTCTAAAACAACACTATGCCTTAGTCTGAGACACTTTATTATGATGTTACAACTAGCAACCCGTCCCAGCTTTACACGGGTAGCTTTAATTTATCCATATTCATATACCAAAATATCTGTCCACTCAAACTCTGCCAAACTTCACATGGTAACATGTTAGATTAATCTAAAGATTGTTTCAAAGTTGCATTAGAACTAATCCAGACGATTTGGAATATATGAGTATATATATAATATATGGTTTATTATTTATAATAAAGATTACAAATGATTGTCTGTTCGTTGAAATTCAATCAAAATATATATTGATTATTGACTCATATAATGATGGATATTACCAATATTTTTTTATAGACAGTACCATAAGTAGGCGATAGTTAGTAACCAAAAAAATATGAAAAACAAAGGAATGATTTCTTATGTTTACGCGAATATTATTCATCGAAATGAAACTAATTTAAACGGATTTCATCGCGGTTATTTATTAATTTTGATCCGGACGTTTCGAAAGCTTTTCAGCCTTCGCGGTCACGGGGCGGACTGAGGTGTAGGTTGTCCAGAAA
Organism: Actias luna; assembly: GCA_039707435.1. Classification (NCBI taxonomy): domain Eukaryota; kingdom Metazoa; phylum Arthropoda; class Insecta; order Lepidoptera; family Saturniidae; genus Actias; species Actias luna. The sequence continues at coordinate 16,828,339 of JAZHAC010000022.1, read as the reverse complement.
AGTTCATGTTACTGTGTCTACCTTCAATTTAATTTTTATTATTGATAGTGTTCCGATCTACGCAGAAAGAGCTCACAGTGTCTTGAGGTCTGGCAATTCGTCTTTTGGGCTTCGATTTAATTAAATGTATAATCGGATCCCAGGCTTGTGCTAGCTTCCAACCAGCTTCTCTATTGAAATTTGCATGTTTTTTAATTTTAATAGCCTCACGAATCATCCTAGGTAGGAATCGGTGTTCTTTGGCAAGGATTTGTGGCTTGTCGAATCTAAGATAATGTGGAGCCTTCTTCTGAATGTTCAGCAACTGCAGACTTCGTTCAGAACTTTTCTGGACAACCTACACCTTAGCCCGCCCCGTGACCACGAAGGCTGAGACGCTTTCGAAACGTCAGGATCAAAATTAATAAATAACCGCGATAAAATCCGTTTAAATTAGTTTTATATCGATGAAATACAGAGGAATTAAAATGCTGACTCTCTCCTGATCTCCTGATCCTGTTGATCTCCTTTTGCTTATTTACCTGCAGAGGGCAGTCTTTCTTTTAACAAGAATGGTGGTAAGGCTTTCTCTATTGCATACCTGGTTAGCTACCACCCTCAAGTTCCAAATCCTGTCACCAGGTATCAATGGGTTTGTCCCTGCAGTTGGCTTAGACAATCGAACACTCCACTAAGCTTATCGTGTTCACTATCTTTGATTATATTTTCATTTAATCTTAATGGCAATTAACAAATCACTTACCCGAGTGGTTCAGATAAATTGTCAAATTTTTTCGTAGGTAGATCTTATATAAGATACTCACCTACTACCGGACAGCAACAGCATGAGTAGATTACATAAGATTTCGTACCCATAACGAGTTATCCATAAGTGTGGAAGTGAAAATAAAAATTATAGCATGGCATATTAAAATTCTGTCAGAACTCTCAAAATACCTATTACAGATTTTCAATTATATCTGCTCATTTTTATATTATTCTGTGTTTAAGTTAACTGGTCCGGAAGGTTTTATTTTTCTTACACATGTAAGTAACTATTAACTTATTGTGCCACTTATATTATTGAAACCATTGTCTCAATAAAAATAATATGTTACGTAAGTACTTTTAATTTTAATCAATTTATTTTCCAATTATATGTTTAGTAAGAAACAGGTATTGGTTGCAGGTTTGATTTTGGAATTGCTGTTTTGTAATTGTGTGTAAGTGAATTGTAAGTGTTGTTTGGCGTTGTATGCAACTGAATTGTAAATGAGCGTTTTTTGGTGGTGTGTAAGTGAATTGTGAGTGTTGTTTTATAGTTAAGTGTAAGTGAATTGTAAAAGAGTGTTTTGTGGACTACCAAGAGAATTGTTGTCTTGTAGGTGTGTGTATGTGAGTATTTTTTGTTGTGTGCAAGTGAATTGTAAGTTTTGTTTTGTAATTGTGTGCAAGTGAATTGTGAGTGTTGTGTTTTAGTTGAGTGTAAGTGAATTGTAAGTGTTGTTTTGTCGTTGTATGCAAGTGAATTGTAAGTGAGTCTTTTGTGGTTGTATGCAAGTGAATTGTGAGTGTTTTGTGGTTGGATGCAAGTGAATTGTGAGTGTTGTTTTGTAATTGTGTGCAAGTGAATTGTAAGTGTTGTTTTATCGTTGTGTGTAATTGTATCGGGCGCCGTCGGAGATGAGTTACCCTTGGTGTTGGAGTAGCGGTCCTGCAGCGGCAGCGGCTTGGCGACGGGCGCGCGCGCGACGGGCTCGAGGTGGTCGGCGTCGGGGACGCGGTCGTGGTAGATGAAGTCGTTGTCGCGGGTCGCGTCCGCCAGCGCCCGCGCCGCCCGCGCCGCCTGCTCCTGCAGCCAGCCGGGGCTGCGCACGCGCGACTGCGCCGCCCGCATGCTGTCCGTCGCTATCTGCAACCGCGCGATCTCTTCTCCCACCTACACAACCGAACTCACCTCATTATATCTCCACTCCTCTCTACTCTATCGTACCACAACCGGATAAAAACATTTATGTAAAAAAGAAAAAAATTGTTAATACACGTCGAATGCTTAAAGGTAGATTAGAGGAAGCGAGACCGGATTGTGTGTGTACCGCTTTGTTGGCTCGGCAGGCGAGACTCTGGTAGAAGTGCGAGAGGCCGCGGAAGGCGGTCTGCTTGGCTCCGGCGATGGTGATCCACTCGCGGTCCCACAGGGTCTTCAGATGCTCCTTCTGCAGCGAGCGTAGCGCGTCCGTGTACAGCTCCTCGCACTGCGCGCATACTTTCGCCACCATGCTCTCTTTCATCTCATCTACAAGCAATTTATTAATTTCATCATAGAATCTAATAGATTTTTTTAATACGAATCATTCCATGATGCCTTTTTTCATATAATTCCATTGATTTACGCAGTTCATGCCAATAAAGATCCCAGTCAATATAATAACAACGTCAATAATCATCGTCATACTTCAACCAAGTTACACAAAACCCAACACATTATACATTCAAACCTTTCCCGTGAATCACTCCATGTTTTGATGAATACCGTATGAAAATCTGTTACATAGATTGAATTCATCGCATTCAAAGCAACAAGCGACAGGCATGATAGCTCAGTGGTAGTGTGTACGTCTTCGCGGCACGGGACGTGAGTTCGAATTCAAGCACCTACAATAAGCTTGAGCTTTCGATGAAGGAAAACATCGTGAGGAAACCATAGCATGGTGGTAGGCCTTCTTCTAATGTCCGCCTGGCTAGCTACCACCCTCAAGTAAACCTGCCGCCAAATACCAATAGGTGTGTCCCGGCAGATGCTCTTGAGAGCCAGTTCCTCCACAGGTTTAGCGTGTCTACCAACTTGGGCCGTATCGTCACTTAAGATCAGGTGAGATTATGGCCATAACGCTAAACCTTGTACATAAAAAAAAACACTTATCTTTATATTTCAGACAATTCACATGATATCTTTATAAATTATAGCTTATGTGTTATTCCTATGCATAAGCTATATTCTTTTTAATACACTTTTATTAGCTTCATACCTAAGACAGTATGTAAAGGAATCTTTGAACATGATTTTGACCCCGTTCAAAACGTCAGATTAACTCGAAATTTAGTATACTTATTAAGGACCGATGACAATTCAATATTTTAAACAGTTTGATCCGTTATCCTTACTAGGACAATCAGGATTAGCGATTTTAGCATATGACAATTGCAGAGACGGTCAAGGTAAAACACCGTTCTTCTATGCAATAGCTAATATAGGTGTAAATATCATAAAGCTATTGCTAAATAATCACTAAAAAATTAAAATAAAATAATATTTTTAAAAAAACTTAAAAAAATACCCTTTTATAGAAAATTCAACTAAAAAATAAAAAATAAAAATAGTTTTAAAAACTAAAGAAATACGCTTTTATAGAAATTCCAGCTAAAAAATTAAAAATACTTTGTTATAAAATTGAATTAAAAATAGTGTAAGAAAAACTGGTTTTATTTTGTAGTTGGATTTTCTATAAAAGCGTATTTTTTAGTTTTTTTTTAACTATTTATTATTTATGTATTTATTTATGTAATAGCGGTGCAACGAGCAAGCGTTTCACCTGATAGTAAGTAAGCACCGCTGGGACATTCACAATACCAGAGGTATCGCAGGTGCGTTGCCAGTCTTTATTTTGGAGGAACTGGCTCTCAAGTGCAACTGCCGGAACACACCTATTGGTATTTGGCGGCAGATTCTCAACTTGAGGGTGGTAACTAGCCACGCGGGCATTAGAAAAAACCCTACCACCATCCTATAGTTTCCTCACTACGTTTTCCTTCACCGAAAACTCCAGCTCCTTGTAGGTGGATTGGAACTCACGTTCCTTGACGCGAAGTCGTACACACTACCACTGAGCTATCATCGCTTCAAATGTTAATAAAAAGAACTAAAAAAATAAAACAATTTAAATGTGATAAAGAAATATACTCATTTTTATAACATTAAATTAATTAATAGTATAGCTTTATTATATTACTAGTTGACACTCGTCTAATAAACTAGAAGCCAAATTGCCAAACGCAGAATGGAACCCAAATACTAAATAGTCTAGAACCATCTACGAACCTTGCGGCATCTAATGGTCATAGTCCCATCACAGCAAGTTCAGTAGTTTCAAAATATAGTTAGTATTATCTTTATGTATGTAGGTAATTAGTACCTTTAATGCATTTGTAAGCGATAACCTCCTGCGCCTGAGCTAGCATCAGCTTGGAGAGCGCGTCGAGGGTCTCCGGGTTCAGATCCGGGGTCGTCTCCTGGTGTACCGCCATCATTATATTCGCTTTCAGATACGCGAAGATACCCGCCGATTGCTATAACACAATCGACCATAAAAACTTAAAGCGATGATAGCTCAGTAACCAGATGAGTTTTCGGTGAAGGAAACTATCGTGGTGAATCCATGGCATGGTGGTAGGGCTTTTTCTAATTCCCACCTGGCTAGCTACCACCCTCAAGTTGAAGATCTGCTGCTAAAGACATATAGGTGTTGCACACAACTGAATATTTATTCCAAAAACGATCCTAATGTTCACTTAGGTATTAATGGCGATTGCCAAAGAAAACACCTAGTTAAGTCAGGATAATTAATTAATATAGAAAAACAATCAGTATAAACAAAAAATACAATTCGATAGCTTGTACGAAATCCTGGCAGCGCCATCTATTGGTGTAAAATTAAATTACTTAAAATGTAAACTAATCATTTACAATATATTCAAGAACGAACAGATGTGGTCCGGCAGTTGCACTTTAGAGCCAGTTCCTCCACTAGGCTTAGCATGTCCACCAACAAAAGCCCTTGTGTTTTAAAAAATTAGACGTGAATCAAATGTCTAAGTGATTAGATTAAATACTGCGTACAAAAGTTTAAATACATAACATAAACAAATTCTATTATCATCATGACATTAAAATAACCAGTTATGTTTATGAATTAAGAAAGTGCATGTCCAAATAACGCCCTAAAATAAATGCAACTTGCAACTAACTTCACGGTGTGTTAGCGTAGACCGACTAAAAGAAGAATATAGTTAAATTACTCTCACTTTCATATTAAGTTATGAATAGTTTAGAATCGTTACCTGTAAAAGTTTGGCTGCCAGTTTAAGAGAATCCTCGGTGTCGAGGGGCTGCTGTGCTGCGACAGCGCTCTGCATAGCGGCCATGTTGAAAAGTATACACATACGCTCGTATGCCAACGAACTTATGGCTGTTAAAACCAGTTGACTATAAATTTATTGTAACGAAGTTCCTTATGGACGCAGGCTAAACGAATGAGAATGTAAGATTTCTGTCTCGACCCTTTCATTAGTGTGTTTTATATTGCACTATATTCATATAGTGTAAACAGTTATTCATAGGGCGTACGCTATTGGCTCTGCCCAGTAACAGTTGCGCGCTTATTGGTACAAGACAGCCAGTACGTTCTCGACGGCTCCGCAGATATAATAATAGATTCACCTATGCGACTCTGGGTCCAGCCCTTTTTTTAGGTAGGACATTAAGTTGGCGTTAAAATTGCTTTATAAAAGTAGCTAGTGTTAACTGTATATTATTTTACATGTATACCCACTGAGTATGGATTTTATGTGAGGTTATTTTCATGCTAAAGTATTGACTTTGTTGAATTATACTAATGAATTTATATTTTAATGCATATTAAAATACATACAGATATTTTTCAAATGTCTGGAAAGAATATCTAATAGCTCCCAACGTAACAACACTTTCACTAGTGACAATCTGTAAAATTTTTCTTTGGCTTCCTTCCACTAATGTCTATCGTAATTTCCTCTGATAAAATATATTTAATAAGATGTATAATAATTGTCATCTTTTCCTCTCATCAGACACTATTATTTATGTATTTAACTACTTATGGTCTGAGGTTTATACGAGCCATTCGTGTATTATATAAGCATATGTGTAGTGATTTATTACCCTCTCCTCGCACTAGTCAGCAAAAGTAATTAAAGGTCTTATCTCCTCCCACATCAATGCCCAGGAAAATATAGGTGTGTGTATTTTATTTTATTTACCATAAAACACCATATGCGAGAGAGTAAGCAATAAAATTATTTTAATAAATACCCCTGAACATACTTATTTCTTATCAAATTTTGCCAACAAATTTGATAAATAAATAAATATTTGTGACATAATCACTTTCTAAAGCCCCATCCTCCATGGCATCAAAAATCCCATCCACTTTGGTGGTGAGGTCATAATTGAATGGCCTCTTAAAATTTTTGCTATAGAAGTATGTAACAAATAGCAGGATTTGTTTAAAATTAATTATCAATAGGTAAACCATTAATTATCAATGACCATACATCGAAACCAGTAAATAAAGACTAAATGATAACTCACTGAGACTCATCCGCCCTCCAAAGATAGATCCCTTGTCGAAAGCATCCTTCCATTTGAATGGGATTTGCACTTCTTGTGGTGGAACCTTAGCCTCCAGAGACACCAGTTGGTCATAGTAACTGTTAGCAAATCATATTAATATACTTTATTTAAACCTTAACTAATAAGACTTACATTTTGCTTGTTTGTGGGTAAAATCTGTGTTTTACAGGTTTTCAACTTATTGTGGTTTGTATGTATATAAAAATTGAGATCTGTGTATATGAAATTAGTAAAACTACTAGGCTGTTTGGCTGATCAACATTAAGATTGATACACATATTTTTAGATAATCTTTTCTAAGCTACCCTCTTATGCAATAAATGGTGCTACTGTTAAAATACGGAATAGTATAAAAAGCTGAACTATAACTTGTGACATAATATTTTTAATACATAAGTAAAGACTATAAAACGAATATAGAAATGGTATTTTAATAAAAACATTAAGAGTACAACGCTACAGCAGTTACATGATTAAACTGAGTATGAGATAAGAAGTTGTTTACTCTTTGTGAGCACACCAATCAAATTCTTGGCTATAATAAATTCAATTTGCCATATTAAACTGGTTTTTACAAAATGGACACGGTTTAGAAAATGTTAACTGTAAAAGTAAGTAAACTGTACTTACTTTGTGTTAATTATAATCATAAATTTATATAAACAGGAAAGTTTCCACACAATTAATATCTTTATCAACAGACAAATTCACTAAACCATTATCGGAGTTTAAATTAAACATGACTACAGTCGTAGTAGGGCTACATTTATTTAATTTTCACAATGCCTTAAATATAGTGTCACTTCTTTCACATAAAGACCATGCTTATAGTGAAAAGTCACTGTTTTTACTTACAATAAGCTCACAATAACCCATCTACAAGGATGGACAATACTACATTGTACCCTATACTACATTCTACTTGAATTAACTATTGTAACATTCTGAAGCTAGTGGAACAGGAGAAATCAGAGTTGTGAGCATGAACCTTGTGAACATTAAGTAAAATATAGCCACACACGCATATATACATACATAATAATAAACATTTCTTGATGTTTTTTGTAGTGTCGACCTTGCTACATACCACACTCTAGTTGAAAATCTGCACCCAAATACCTATAGCTATGTTCCGAAAATTGCACAAAGCTAAGTCTATAAAAGTTGGATAACGTGTTTGCAATAAAACAGTTGCCTAATAAACAGTGATGATAGCTCAGTGGCAATGTGTGTGAATTCACATCAAGGGATGTGATTCGAATCCAACTACCTACAATGAACTTAAGTTTTCGGTGAAGGAAAACAGTGTGAGGAAACCATAGCATGGTAGTAGGGCTTTTTCTAATGCATTCCTGGTTAGGAACTACCCTCAAATTGAAAATCTGCCAGCAAATACCAATAGGTGTGTTCCCGCAGCTGCACTTGAGAGCCAGTTCCTCCACAGGTTTAGCATGTCTACCAACTTGGGACATATTGTCACTTAAGATCAGGTGAGATTATGGCCATAATGCTAAAACCTAAACTTTCCATGGCAATGCAAAGCATTCTTTATATAGCTTATATACTATAGAGATATCAGACATCAAGATATATCAGTAACAATCAATTATATACCACAAATTTTAATCCTGTCTGGGGGATCAAATTCATAGTTCCCTGAAACCATAAGTTGGGGGTTATGATACTTCATGATAATTTTCATAAGCAGTCTATATCAACATTTCGAAATCAATTGTTGGAAATCACAAGTAGATAACACTTAAATTAAATAAATTTATGTAAAAATAAGATAATATAACTTTTTATTAACAGTAAAGGGAAAGTTATATAACAACATAACTTAGAGGGAATACTTATATAATAACAAAATAGTTAAATAAATATTTTACAAAATGTAACCTTTGAAAAAATCAGATTCTTTTTTTTATTGATGGCAGCACATACAATAAGTTAAAAAAATACCTTAATTTATTCAGTGCTTTGAGTTTTTCAAGGATATAGTATATACATCAAGGTATAATTTTTTTATGACCCTTATGCAATATTTATGAATATTTTTACATGCATTAGCATATAAAAATAATAAAATCAGATTTATAAAGGCAATATAATAATATTTTTATTGAAAATTAATCTTTCAAAATTAAATTGCTTTTTTTTTTAATTGGCCTTCTATTTATTTAATTAATGGATTGCTGACATCTTTAAAATCAGCTTGAGATTACATAAAAGGACAACCGTATGAGGAACAATGGAATGGTGGTAGGACTTTACAGTGGTTTCTGTTCTGTCATTACCAAATTTTGGTTTATTCATAGTACCTTGCCAAATTCTTTTTTTTTTTTTTATTTGGTAATATGCAGTGTTTATGCTTTGTAGAGTTTTTTTTTTCTATAACCTACATGCAAGGACTTATAACTGGCTTTATTATATCTACTTAATATTACTAACATTTGACATATATTGCTATTAGTTTTTCCAATAATGTAATCTATAAATAAATGTCAATGCTTCGCAACTACACTCAAGTGAAAAATCTACCTTTAAAACGTTTTTGTTTGATTAAAATTTTTGGTGAGTGCACTGGATTAGTAGCACTTGAGAACGCGATCTTTTGCTTAAGGCTTGACAACGCATTAAGTTTGTTACTTAAGTTAATTGGTAAATGGAAGTGATTGGTCGGTACAGGATCAAGTCTGAGCGAATTCAATTGTTTGCGGGTGGTACAGTGACATCATTATATGAAATATTTTGGAGAATCTAGCGCCTTGGGTAATCAATTCCCCCGACTATTGCTATAATGATTCAACAAACATACATGAGTCATGCCTCATTATTACTATTTCTACCTGTAAATAACGTCCAACGACGTCTTCTCAAACACTTTCCACACAGCGTTCGCACGCAGCCGGCTCAACTCGTTCAGGGCCTCGCTGTAGTCCTCATTGCTGTCAGCACTATTGTACGTTGACTGAATAAGATTTTTCAATGGTTTCACAATATCCACATCCGAAGACTTTTTTAACGGTACGGCCAACAACTCAGCCATTGCTGCGACTGACGGGCAGAGTGATAAACTGACAACTACAATTTATACAAATAAGAAATGACATCACTGTCACTGTATCTGTCAAACATCGAGGAATTTCATTAAAATCGCCTATTCCATTTTAATATCTACTATACACATTTATATATTTTTTTAATTAAAGAGTTTTTAAATTCTCAAGTCTGGTTGGCCATTCGCGTAAATGAAAATTATCAAGTAAAATAATTTCAGATTACCAGGCATAAGTAACTGAAAAAACTTTACTATGGATAATTAATGATGTTTTTTAAATAGTCGGATTTTGCTCTTATCTTCTTTTTGTTTAATAATAATAACTACATCTACATGGATACTTAAAACAATTTTTATAAAACTGGCTTTATCGATTAACTTATAAAAAGGAGAAAAAAATACTTTTGTTTTTATTTGAAATAAACGTCAAATGAAGTAATGTAAGCTGTCTCGACCCTCACCATTTAGGAAAAGATACAAAATTTATTGTGTAGTAAAAAATCATAAAAAAAATGGTAATCAAGGAATCAAAGACCAGTAAAAGGTATAATTACTTTGGAATATTTGTAACGTTATTTCATTTTTCAATCGCTTGATCGTGTGTTATATCTTTTCAAATCCAAAATATTTAGCAAATATATTATTTCCACATACTGTTATCATAAATGTAGGCATACAATAGTTATGTATAATCTACCTATCTTATAAGAGAAATAGTGAGCATGCGCGTTGCAGCTCGCAAATCAGTAAAGTACTCCGGTGGAGCTCGCCGAGGTACGCCGCGTCCTACCTCACACGACACATCGTTAAACAGTGTTCATCTACGCCACAAGTGAGTAGAAAATACGCATCAACTTAGTACGCGGAATACCGGAAATCTACACAACTTAATATCTCTATACCATATCGGTTGAAGACGATGAAACGCAATTCGGTAATAGAAGCAAACTGTTGCTATTGCAATCGATTTAGGCCGAATGTGCTTTTGTTTTGATCGCCTATGTTATCACGCGCGACATTCTCAACACGTCACCTATTCTGTGAGTAAAGCAAACAACCGACGCGTCGACTGATGCGACGTAGTTTTTTGCCGCCATTATTAACCACAGCTGTTTTTATAAGTTTCGATAACATTAATATTATTGCGGAATGAATTACCAGTGACGTCGTAGAATTGAATAATGCTGTAGAGTACCAATAGAATGTGTGAAACCGATTATTTTATATGATTTCAAAGAGTAATCCGTTACCTATATTTTATATTTGCATATTTAATTTTAAACGGCTTGATAATGCAAGACTTTCGAGAAACCGCCCACCGTTGCAAGTAATAATGTGACCCCAGCACCTGTTTCGTGCACGCTACAACTTCTATTACACATGCACCCACTAAGCCGATACTTTTCAATGATTTACAATAATGTATTCACCTTAATTGTATAAAACCAGTTTCACTCTTGAAGTGAAAACTTCGTTAGTCGCGCTGAACGTGTTTATTTTTTGAGTATTGAATGAGACCGAGCCGTCACGCTCAGCTATGTGACGCATTTTCGGGTAAGGTCAGCTCCAGTTGACTACGGGAGCGACAGATAGTCACCGCGTCACTGCTATACTCGCTCCGCGAACGTTACATGACAGATCATGACGCATCAATCGCATTCAGTTTAAAACATTGACGTGCTATGCCGTGCCAATACGACTTATTCCATTCGATATTCAGTAGAACTTCTATAAGTCGAACATCAAGGGAGACGTCAAAGAATTCGCCTTATAGAGAATGGAGGATTTTTCGAGGAAAGGAACAAAATATTTTTTTTGAGATTTAGAAGTTTTCAACTTATCGAGGTTCGACTTAACGAGGTTCTACTATAGTCGTATTTCGTATTATTAGTCTGCCCTTGATAAAGTTTTCTCTTACTTCTTTCGTATGATAGACTGCTAGGATTGATATGCTCCTCAATTAAATTAAAAATGGAATGGAGCAATTAAAAATGGAAAGAAAACCCTCATTAATGTTGATGTTAAGTTTTCCTCTGTAATTGTTTTATTTGCACTATTTTTTAATTATCACAATGCTACCGATTAGCTGGAACAAAATGCCTTCATTCGTTCATTCATGAATACTCTGTTTATATTTCGATAAAAGTTTCGCGTACCTATTTATTAAATTTGCGAAACAAATTACCCAGTTTCGCTATTGAACCTAAAGTAATATTACGGTTCGAACGTCTATAGACCTTGCCCTTATTAGCATAGTCCTCGACCTAAGCTTTAAAATCTACATCCTTGAGCTGTAAAATATTTATTCTAAAGAACAGAAGCGATGATAGCTCAGTGGTGGTGTGTACGACTTCGCGTCAAGGGACGTGAGTTCGAATCCAAACACCTACAAATGATTTTCAGCTCTCGGTGAAAACATCGTGAGGAAACCATAGCATGGTGGTAGGGCTTTTTTTAATGCCCACCTGGCTAGCTACCACCCTCAAGTTGTAAACCTGCCGCCAAATACCAATAGGTGTGTTCCGGCAGCTACACTTGAGAGCCAGTTCCTCCACAGGTTTAGCGTGTCTACTAATTTGGGCCGTATCGTCACTTAAGATCAGGTGAGATTATTGCCATAACGCTAATACCTTAAGTATAAAAAAAAACTTGTTATGTTTATTTATATTATGAAAGTTCATTTTACATTTCATAAGTCACCGCGCGCTCACAGCGATTGGACGTGCCAACTGTCGTAGATTTCTTAGATATATTCTTTCTTAAATGTATTTACTTAAAGTGTTATATATAAAAGTAATAACGTAAGAAGTACCAGTACTGCATACAAAGAAGACCATTGAAGTCAATAAGCGAGTACAACAAAACTGTTGAATCGATATAAACTTGGACGGCGTCAATAAAAACCTCTTAAACTGTGAACTTAAGTACCTTGGAGATATTAATTATGTCTCGACGTGCAAGATCGCCTCCTCAGCGTGGTTTACTGCATAATACTCCATCAGATTCTAATGTGAATAATGCAACAACTAATACAGCTTGCTCTGCCCTTGTATCTCAAAGAAGTAAAAAACAGTCCCAGTCCAGCGAGGATCAACTTTTTTCTATCAAAGAGGAAATTCGAATTATGTTCGATGAATGGAAAGAAACTCAAAATACTCTCTTAAAGAAGATTATTTCTGAAGTTGCAGAAATAAAACTTCAGAATACCCAAATAAAACAATCAAATGATGAAATTGAAAAAGCAATAGATTTTATGAATAATCAGTACGAGGATATGAAAAAAAAGGTACAAGGCCTCGAGTCCGAACGGAAACAACATCTACTTGAAATATCTTCCCTACATTCCAAAATTGAAGATATGCAGAGACAATCTAAATGTGCTACAATAGAAATAAGGAACGTACCATCTCCTATTACGCCCGAATCTAAATCAGACCTATGTAATATTATTGAAAAAGCCTGCAAAACTATTGATGTCACTTTTCATCAGCATGCTCTAAAAGACGTCTATCGATTAAGTACCCAAACAGGTAAAAGCACAATAATTGCGGAATTTACTTCTGTTTTATTGAGAAATAATGTGATCCAGGGAGTTAAATCTTATAATAAACAAAATCCCGACCAACGTTTCAACTCTGCAAATATAGGATATAAAGGACAAATAACTCCCATTTATATCTCTGAAGGACTAATTAATAAAGATCGTAGGTTATTCTTTTTAGCTAGAGATATGGCTAAGACAAAGAATTATAAATTTTGCTGGACAAGAAATGGGAAAATATATATCCGCAAAACCAATGATTGTCCACATATAGAGATTAAAACTGAGACTCAATTAATGTCTCTTAGCAATAGTGATTGACTATGCTTAGATTTATATAATTTATGTTTCTCCAAAGTTTGTGATTATACTTCTATGAACTTTAATTGTAACAAATTCTTAGTATTCAACTTCAAAAATTGTAAAAGGAGTAAGTTATGTTTTTCATACAACTTATACTATTACTCACAAATTACATTTGCTTGTGTTAGCAGGCAATTAGTTAGTCCATATAATAATCTAAGTACTGCCATATTAATCGAGTCATATTTACACTTAAAACAACATTCGACTCCAAAACTAACACTAAAATAGTAAATAGCATAGATTGTATAAAGGCTGGGCCATCTTTTGTTTTAACTCCAGAGTCTTGCAATAACTTTTTAAAAACTGAATATACAACACATAATCACATGAAAATCCTTACTTTAAACATTCGTAGCATAAACAAAAATTTTTCAGAATTTGAAGTATTTTTAAACAGACTAAATATATCATGTGACATGTACATCTTAACTGAAACTTGGAACTCAAAATCACTACCTTTTCCAAAATTAAACAATTATGAAACACACTTTACTAGAAATAACTGTAATCAAAATGATGGAGTCGTAGCCTACATCAAGGAAGGTATTGGATGTTCAGTAACGGAACTATCTCTAATTGATGCTACTGGTCTACTCATAGAAATTAATGAAGGTACTGTTGTAATAGGCGTCTACAGATCACCTTCACGTAGAAATCTAGATAACTTTTTAAATTCCTTAGATAAGTTATTACGTGCATTTAGTAAATATTCCAACATACTTTTTATTGGTGATATCAATATAGATATTAAATTAAACAATGAAGACCACAACTCATTCAATTATCTAAATTTATTGGCAACTTATGGCTTGATAGCAGGCCACTTATATCCCACTAGAGATCAAAACTGTATTGACCATGTGATGATTAAAGCAACAAATTTGGCTACTACAATTGTTATTAATTCTTTTGTAACAGATCATTGTCCTGTTCTTACTACAGTAAACTTAGCATATAAGAATAAACAAGTTCGACATTTAACTAATACTAAGGTAAACAATGAAGCTGTTCTTGACAAACTACGGACTACAGATTTTAGTACATTATTAAATTCTCAAGATGCAGAGTGGGCCGCTAGTAACTTAGTTAATATATTAAATAATTTGATTATAAAAAACACAATTAAAATTCTGTCTCCTAGGAATACAAGATGTCTGAAACCTTGGATAACACCAGGTCTGGTACGATGTATAAAAAATCGTGACCTTATGCATTTGAAATGTAAGAAAGACCCTAAAAATATTATTCTAAATACTACTTATAGCCGATACAGAAATTTTTGCAATGATTTATTAAAGCGACTGAAACGAAACTTCGAGAAAAATGAACTCAATAGATATACTACAAATCCGAAACTAAAATGGAAAATAATAGACAAACTTACTAACCGGAACAAAAAAAATAATTCCGATTCTGACCTTCTCAAAATATCAGATACACCAGAGTTATCTATTGAAAAAGTTAATTCTTATTTTGTAAATGTAGCAAAGAAATTATCAGAGAAAATACCGAAAACAAAGGCAATTAAATATAACTATAAGACCACATATACACCATTGCACTCGATGGTTTTACTAGAGACAACTGATCAAGAAATTCGGTCTATCCTAATGAACTTAAAATCTTGCAGCACCACAGGATGGGATGAAATTTCTACGAAATTACTAAAGATGTCAAATTCAATTATTGTACCACTTCTTACACATATTACAAATTTATGTATTAGAACTGGAACATTTCCTCGAGTATTTAAGATGTCGATTATTCATCCAATTCACAAAGCTGGTGATAGAAACCACGTCGAGAATTACCGCCCGATTTCAATATTACCAGCTCTATCTAAAATAATTGAGAAGATTTTAAATAGAAGATTATTAAAATTCCTAGAAAAAGAAGCTATTTTGTCAGATAATCAATATGGCTTTAGAGCAGGCAAATCCACTGCTCTAGCAGTTTCTTCGCTCACAGAATTTGTGGCCACTAATATTGATAATAAAAACAAGTGTATTGGAATATTTTTAGATCTGGCAAAAGCCTTCGATACCGTCTCTAATGAAATTCTGCTCAGTAATATGGAAAGGATTGGCATCAGAGGATTATCTCTTAAACTGTTTAATGATTATCTAGAAAACAGAACACAGAAAGTTAAAATAGAAGATTATACTAGCTGCGCCACTTCTATAAATACAGGTGTGCCACAGGGTAGTATTCTTGGGCCGACCTTATTCCTGATATATATAAACAATCTTTGTAAACTTAAATTAGACAACTGCAAAATATTTACTTACGCTGATGACACAGCTTTAATTTTTCATGGAAAAACTTGGGAAGAAGCTAAATCACATGCTGAAAATGGATTACAAATAATTGTAAAATGGCTATATGAAAATTTCTTATCACTGAATATATCCAAAACCAAATGTATATTTTTTACAAATTCAAAGAGAACACTTCCTGCTGAGAGTAAATTCAGAATCCAAATACACACTTGTCAGTATTATTATCAGCAAAGTGTATATGACAAATGTAACTGTAGCTTCTTAGACAGAGTTAGAACAATAAAATACCTAGGTATCTTAATAGATGAGAATCTAACTTGGGTGCCTCACATTAATCAACTTACCGATAGAATAAGAAAGTTAATATATATATTTAGAAAATTACGACATGTGGCTGATTATGACTTACTGAAAATGGTATATTATGCATTAGCCCAACCTATCCTATCTTATTGTATAACCTCATGGGGTGGAGCAAAAAAGACTCACTTAATCAAACTTGAAAGAGCGCAACGAATATTATTAAAAGTAATGGCATTCAAACCTTTCAGATACCCTACAATAAATCTATACAAAGAATGGGATGTTTTATCTGTTAGGAAATTGTTTATTAAGTATGTCATACTTGAACAACATGCCAAGGTTCCCTACAAACCTGAGCTATTAACAAGTAGACGGAAATACACAATATGTACTACAAAGCAATACAACACTTTTTTTGTAAATAAATATCAGTTTTATCTTGGTCCTATATTATACAACAAACTAAATAAAATTATTGACATATATTCACTGAATTTTCATAAATGTAAAGAAGTAATTACATCCTGGTTGAAGACACAGAAGTATGAAGACATAGAAAACTTATTTGTAATCGTACGATAATTATCTAGTACAATTATAAATAACATCTTCAGATATGGATTACTCTGCTCATGTTTATCCATATACACTTATTATATAAGAATAAGTTTGAGGCACATCCAAATTTTAAACTCATATTGTTTCTAGTATTTGATAAATATTTTGTTTGTTTTTTTCATAAATATTAAAGTCACGCAAAAAAAAAAAAAAAAAATTAAGTTCACAATATTGTAGTGTAACTCGTTACACTATTATTAAAAGTAAGGTAGGATAAGGTAAAAATAAATCGCAGTATACCTTATGTCATATTTATAAATCTTGTAGTTATATTAAAATATATCTAGGACATACTATTATACGGGAAGAAAACAGCGTCTGAGATACAGGCTCGGCCTAGTTCAGGCGCTAGGATTCAAAAAATGTATAGCGATACTATGTCTTAGAATTTTTTTTTTTTATGTATTGTAGTGTAAAAATTCTTGTAAATAAAGTTATTCTTATTCTTAAATGTCTAAGTGATGTTGGTGGAATCGCTTAAATTACGTATTTATGGGCCGTAAGTTTTTTAGGCTGGCTTCTGGAATATTCATTAACTATGTAATTTCGTTGGTGTGTGGTCCGGGCCCTTGTAGCCGCTATATTGCGTGTCGCTTGCTGTTTATACAATTTTGATTTCTAACTACCCGTGGCCGCGACTTCGTTCGCGTATATACTGATTTTATATATACATACCTTTAGACCGTTTTCAAAAGCTTTTCGCGAGAGAAAGTAACCTATCACCGTCTCCAGGCTCCCATCTATCTATATGCCAAAATTCATCGTAATCAATTCAGCAGTTAAGGCGTGAAAGCCTAATAAACAAGCAAACTCTATTTCGCTTTTAAATATTAGTAAGGATATGAATACATTAAAAACCGGATATAACGATATTGAAGGGACTGTACAAGTAAAGACGCCATATCTGATAGTCATACGTAATAAGATATTTTTGGGAGTTCAATTAATCATTGTAACCGATAGGACGTTGTATAGAATTTTGATATCATAGAAAGAAACATATTTATTTAATACATACACAAATACACGTTTAACAAGTACAAATAAAAAAAATATATTAGTGTTAAGTATTCAATCAGGTATCAATACTTAAAATTAAGTGCGGATCTAAAACGCGACTTTCGTTTTAAATAATTGCTTGACGTTTTCGCCCGGTTACACAGGCCGTGGTCACGAGCCGACTGAAGTGTGCGAGTGTCTTCGTTAGCGAGGGCAGTTTCTAGTAACTACCCACATTTCTCTTATCACTAATGATGTTCCGACAAACTACTCTCACTATATCTGACGGTAGATGCATCGATCGCATCCGAAGCTCGAGTCGTTCTGTCTCTAGACTGACATTTAATTTCTATATTACGCGAAAATTTAAGTACGTATGTGTTGTTAATTGTAATACAACACGAGAGGTTAGTCCTGTCTTCAGAATACTTATATTGTGTGTGTTTACCTTTTTAGAAATATTTAATATATATATAATATTTAATTTTAACCAAATTTGTTTTATAATTTCTAGGTTTAGCGTTATTTTCACAATCTCACCTGATATTAAGTGACGATGTGGCCCAGGATTATCGACACGTTAAGCTTAGTGGAGGAACTGGCTCGCAAGAACACACCTTAGTAATATGTATTAGTAGTATGGACACGAGTTCCAATTCACCTACAATGAGCTTGAGGTTTCGATGAAGAAAAACATCGTGATGAAACCATAGCATGGTGATAGGGCTTTTTCTAATGTCCACTTTTGTTTTATGTTGCGCAGCATAGTGACTGTACTGCACCTGATGTTAAGTACTGTACAATCCAGAACAGCGGTGACTGACAATGATCCAAAATTCACAATCAGTCACCGCTGTCACGCTGGCCAGCTTAGATACCTTTTCACGCCTCTATTGAAGGACCCTATGTCATAGGAGGGTGGGAACACGCTGACCGGAAGACGGTTCCACAGCTCCACGGTACGACATAAGTATGGATCAGCAAAGTTTTTAGTTCGCGATTCAATAGGAGTCACCGTGAAGCTGTGACACCGAAGTCGCGCCCGCGTGTTTCTGTAGTGGAACGGGGAGGAGGCTTAGCTAGCTGCCACCCTCAATTTGCCGCCAATTACCAATAGGTGTGGTCCGGCAGTTGTACTTGAGAGCCAATTTCTCCACTAGGCTTAGCGTGTCCATTATCCACCACCATCTTGCGTCACATTGTCGATTGATGGTTTAAATTGGAAATGAATCTCGAAAGATTGCGGAATATAACTTTCCCATGGGTCATGCCATATATTATTTCTCTTTATATTAGCCATTGTTGAAGGACAACTTGGTTAGGAGTAAAGATATTGTTTCGACAAGGATACACGTATATTATTAGTATGATAATAATCGAGTGATATATGTTTGTTTGAATGCGATAACTTTTTAAAATTATGAATCGGATTAAATGAATATTATTTTGTATTTCGCAGCCTATTCACGAACAAAGGTTACGGACTATATAACGTCACGATACGGCCTGTAAGGACGGGGTAATTACCATAAGAAATGTAGGTTAGAAAGTACGCAAGCCGAGAACGAAGTAATGGCGTAGGCGTTTGTGAGACGCGGTGCGAGGTATAAGGAAAATACAGTTTGGGGAAAATATTTAATTCCTTACTGATATTATAAATGCGATAGTGAGTTTATTTGTTACCCTTTCACGCATACGACGCTGCTGGGTCGATTATGATGAATTTTGGTATAGAGATAGATGGGTATCTGAACCGTCTCACCGTCTGGTGATTGGCTAATTTTTTCTACGAAAAATTGTCTGGAAGTGGGGTAAAGAGAGGAATAAACTTTGTGTGAAACTTTTTATTCCGTCATCCGTTTTGATTGACAAAGTCAATATTATTGCGAGCAAATGTACCCTAAACTTTTTGTATATAGAATGCCAATTAAAAATGAGTGAAACCACGTTGTACTACTAGTGTTTTATAAAGTACGTCCAAGTTGTCAAATGTAGTATCCATAACTCCGGATCCCTGTAGTAAAACATACAGCCTAGGTAACCTACATCATTTTATTATTAGGTGACCCGGCAAACGATTTGAAGCGATGATAGCTCAGTTGTTAATGTGTACGGACGCCGCGTCAATCGACGCGAGTTCGTTTCCGCCTGCAATGAGGCTGAACTAACAGCGTAGTAAGATATCGTGATGTAACCATAGCATACCGTAACCATAGTTCGGTTTTTTCTAATGCCCACCTTCCAGATGAACATCTGCCGTCAAATACATCACCACTAGTGTCCACCATCATTAGATTTTTCCTGCATCATCAATTAGATCTTGATGAGGGCTCCGATAACTGCATCCAGATCCTCCTGTCACGCTGTTTCTCTTCCTATAAGTCACTCTGCCTCTGAACGTAATATGTATCGCTGTAGTCGAGATATTCCCTACTCGTTAGGAAAGAACAAGGCATAGTATATCGTTAAAAAGGCAAGGTTTCCATTTAGCTTGCTTTATTTGTTCAGTGTTTAGTGTTTACCACACATACTAGGCTGTAAGCTGCTGATTCGTGTCGCCTTACAAATCTGCACGCAAACCGCAGACTACACAATCCGATAAAGTCCCTCACGGCCGAGCCCTACTTAATTGATCTAATCAGATTATTGTCTGCATACTAGGAACCCGCTTGGGCTTCGCACGGGTCGTAGGACATAATTTTGTGGGTATTTATTAATTTAATAGGAATATGTTAATAATTATCTCAAAGAATAGCTTAATTTGAAAGCATTTAATAGACAGATTGTCACATTATTGTGTGTTAATAATAGAAGATAGAGATATAGCGTTACTATAGTTTCATATATTAGTTTAATTAGCTTATTTTCATATAACTGTTGATTTATGCATTGCAAGCCAGGAAAGTTTCCAATTGGCCTATATAAAGAAAACCTCAATGAATTAGGCAACTAAACCATCTTCATGAATAATTCTAAAAATTGTATGACAATCTGCTTGGTGATTTTTTAGTCTATCGCGTTCAGACAGACGGACAGGCGTGTCAAGGGAACTTCGTTTGCGTTAATATTGTTTTTGTCAAACAAACCGGATAACAGTAATAAAAAGTTTTATTTAAACTTTAACCCTGTCTTTACCCCACTCCCAATAAGATTTTCTCGCGAAAAAGTAACCTATCATCATCTCCAAGTTCCTGGATATCTCTATACCAAAATACATCATAATAGATTCAGCGGTTTAGGCGTGAATACGTAACAAACGAACAAACTCACTTTCGCATTTATAATATTAGTGAGACGAACTTCTTAGCCATGGATTCACTGTTTACTTAGCTATGGAGCAGTATTATTAAGGAACCTCGCCTCGACGCGCGTCAATACTTACCTGCACCATTCGCGTTTCTCCCCCTACCCAGCTAAATTTGGTGGGGGCCTGCCAGTGCAGCTTTAGAAGTATGTTTTAGTATAGAACTTACTGCAGTCCAAGACACGCCAAGATCTGTTAGGTTATAGAAAGATTTAGCTGGTATACCACTCGCTGCCACTTTGTCCGCGAATAAATTGACCACGTAGCTGTTTCCATTCAGGTCATTCAGTAGCTCGTAATGTTTGTTTTTATAACGTGATCCTTAGGTTTGCTTGTTTGTTCTTCACATATGGATATATTATTTAGATATATTAAGTGTTCGGGTCTATTAGATTGGGCTTTTATGTTTCAGGCAGATTTTGCAACGAAATTCTCTATTATATTTCTCATCTCCTTTGTCTAATTGCAGCCAAATTCTTATGTAATGTGAGACTGCAAACGATTTAGTGAAATGTGTTAAGAGTATAATCTTGACCCTTTTCGAAAGGTGCTATTTTCAGTTAGAAAGCCTTAGAATTATTATTATTTCCAACGACATTCATGATAATACACAATTGTAATATTATGTTATATTTCTAATGAAACTCTACCTGCGGTAAATTTGCACCTACTTAAGTGTTGTGTGAAAATTATGAATGGGGTGGAGGTTATCGGTATAGAGGCCAATAAACATTTTTAATCTGTTTGTCCCAGTATCCTGGCATCTTTGTAAAACCACGTGATAAATTTTGATGAAATTTGACTGGGTGATAACTGATATTATAGACCAACAACGTGTTGCTTATTTTTCATCTTATAAAATAATAGGGTTCCTTCAGGACAGGGGACCAAATTAAAGCGTGTTGTAAATGAATTCGCTTTCTAAGAGTTCTGGACTATTTATATTATTGTAGCAGGTTTTAAATACAATTGTCCGTTTGTCTATATATACATTAATGAATTTTAAAGACGCGCGTTTTTTTTATTTATTTTCATTTTCACAATTCAACTTCATTGTACGTAGATATTCAAACTGACATTAATCGATGAGTTGGTACATGCAAGAAGTGAATCATTATTTCTTATTATTTGGTTACTACAAGTTTGCCTGAAACTTCCTACCGAGTAATAGTCGATGACTTGTAGCTAAAAGCAATTTCAAATTTTGTTGTTATCGTAAAATTAATAAAAAAAAACTACTTTTCGTTGTCAGAGATGGATCCAACAAATCTGAGATCATTAAAACCAGGTTAAACGTTTTTAAGTTATAAATGGATAACTGACCCGGCTTTGTTTTATGTATATGGATTCTTTTAAAGTTGTTTTTTTTTCTTCATTTGGAGTTATTTTGGCGCGTTCTGATATGTTTCTTGAAATGATATAATTAAAAATAGAAGTTTCGCGTGTTAATATAATTGTAACACAGCATGAAGTTAACTAGAGTTACTTTTGGCGCGCTTTTAGATATCTTCTTTTTTTAACTATACTTTAACTGTCTGTAAATATACTGTTTTCACTATCATCATATTTTTTAATGTTATGTATAATCTATCGCTTTTTGTAATTAATCTCGACAATGAAGTTTATGAGCCGGTTCAAAATGGTTAAAATGTCTAAAAACATTGTTTTTATATCAACGCGGTTAAAAGTGTAACTTTTTATGTATATTCGCAAGCTATATAAACTCATTTCATAACCAATTTCCTCTAATAACATTTCAAGTAGTTACATGAACAAAAAAAGCCAACAGCTTGATTGTAACATTAAAAACTTAAGCAACAAAGTTAACATTAGACCACTTTGTTACATGTTTTATACGAGCTCACTCCGTCAGTTCTTGTTGCATATAAAACGCCCATTAACCCAGTTTCTAGAACTTTCCATTGCAAATAGTTCCGTTGCGCGCTTCACCGGCACCTGTTTATTATTTTTCGTTTTCACCGCAACTTGGTTCACTATACGATAGCACATTTAAGAACAATTTACTATTCTATATTGCATGTTTTCTTAAGATTTATTACTAGATCCAAAACACAAGGAATTATGCCTCAGTGGCAATGTGTACGGAGATTTTTTTATAGAATAGGGGGCAAACGAGAAAGCGAGTCACCTGATGGTAAATGATCACCGCCGCCCATGGTAACCTACAACACCAGAGGAATCGCAGGTGCGTTGCCGGATTTTACAGAAAGAGCTGGCTCTCAAGTGCCACTGCTGGAACACGCCTATTGGTATTTGGCGGCAGGTTTACAACTTGAGAGTGGTAGCTAGCCAGGCGGGCATTATAAAAAGCCCTACCACCATACAATCATAGCGTTAATGGACGTAAGTTTGAATACCTACAATTTGCCTGAGCTCCTTACCAGTACCCCTAACCGAATTGTCTTTTTCTACAATCATTAGGGTACAGAATACCTAAACTAAATATGTGAAATAAACATCTAAGTTGTATAGCAAATTTGTGTAAATTTCAAATTTAAGATGTTGTCGATTTAATCTTTAGAATGTCATTGCATACGTTTTTGTTTTCTCGTTATGCTTACGATTGTGGAAAGAGACAACTTGGATATAGGCTCTGAATTATCATTGTCTTATTGCAGACGCAGTGATGCATTATCTGTGATCAGGAGACGAGTGGTTGTGTCGCACGAACGGTATGTTGTGAATCAATATGGGGCACTCCATACCAAATCGACCATAGTGAATCCGATCCCTTTCGATTTGATTGAAAATTTATTATCTTTTTCTAACCTCCCAACCCTCCCTCCAATAAAAGGTTGGCAACGCATCTGCTATTCCCTCCCGGTGTTATGGGTGTTCATGGGCGGTGGTGATTACTTACCATCAGGTGACACGCTTGCTTGTTTGCCACCTATCCCATAAAAAAAATCTGAAAAATGGCACCCGGATTATTTAAATTTTTAATCCGTCTCCACAAAAGTTATAATAAAAAAAATGCCGCTTTTGTAAAATTGCCATAGTTTTGTAATAGATTCGGCCTACTTTGGGATTGGCGATGATAATCGCAGAATAGATGGAAGCTTAAAAAAAAATTGCTAACTTAAAAAATAAACGAGATTTCATGAAGAGGCGAAAATTGTACAGAGTTCATTTTCTTTGTTATTTTTAATTGTTTCTCCAATAAGTACTGTTTTTACGAAAATTTGGATACAAACATCGGACACTTAACGCTTTAAGGAGTTTATTGTTTAACTTAATGACGTTACAAAGAATTTACACTATATTATAATTATTTTATATATTTTAAAGGTTTAAGCGTCATGATTTACTATCACACCTGATGTTAATTGACGATGGGGCCCAAACTCGTAAACACACAAACCACCTATAGGAGTTTGGTGGCATATTTTCAACTTGAGGGTGGTAGCTAAACAGACTGGCATTAGAAAAAGGCCTACCACCATGCTGTATACATAATATACAAATATAAAACCATGAAAAAAATGCGAATCACTTGTATGAGGCTGTGGCAGTGTTGTTTCGGTGTCTCTCAGTGATTTGATAATCTCGCATGTCGTTAATCTCAGCGGGGATGATGCAGCGCGTCCGTTGTTCGAGGTGATTGATTGTCCGCCCGCGGACAGACACGCCACACACAAAACGCTACAACGTAATATATCTATTCTCGTATTGGCGATATATCTTTGGGAACCGCCACTGGGATTTCGTATGAATTTGCATATTTTACTTATCTAGGTTATGTGATGATGGGAATTGATCCATTTTTTTTTATAGAAGGCTTAGCGTAATGGCCATAATCTCACCTGATCTTAAGTGACGATACGGCCCAAGTTGGTAGACACGCTAAACCTGTGGAGGAACTGGCTCTCAAGTGCAGCTGCCGGAACACACCTATTGGTATTTGGCGGCAAATTTTCAACTTGAGGATGGTAGCTAGCCAGACGGGCATCAGAAAAAGCCCTACCACCACTACTATGGTTTCTTCACGATGTTTTCCTACACCGAAAGCTCAAGCTCATTGTAGGTGGTTGGATTCGAACTCACGTCCCTTGACGCGAAGTCGTACACACTACCACTGCGCTATCATCGCTTCAAATCCATGATCAAATTCGTAAAATAAATTACTTATAATGCCGTAAAAATAAATATTAGTATAATATCTTGTGTCTTCTTAAGCCTTTACGGAGAACAGTTGACAGACGCCCACCGGCGTCGTTGGGTGGTCAGAAGTGTTTTAAGATCACGGTGTATAAGAATTTAATTTAAAATTGTTTTGTTCCAGATACACGGCCCCCCTCGAGACAGAGAATCAACAAGATGTAATAGATCTCGGCGCTCCACAGCGTATCCGCATTAAATCGCCTGAACAACTATTCACATCATCCGCTTCACGTTCCCGACGCCCTTATACACCGAATCCAAGACTGTGAGGGCATTAATTGTTTTTTTTTTTACTGTTTTATAAAATTTGGGTTATGGTTAAGTGAAGGGATTGGCTGGCTCTGAAGTGCAACTAACGGAATACACCTGTAGGTATTTGATGGCAAATTTTCTGATCCTGATAGTTGTATCTAGTCAGGTGGTCATAAAAAAAACCCTGTTTTTTTTTACGCAGGGAAATGCATTTATGCATCCCCTCCCAGCCCGGGGGGACTAAGAGGGGTATGTGGGACTCGCCCGGCGCCAGCCACTAAACCCCACGGCCATCTGTCGCCTTTCTGGGGTGACACGGGTCCGTGCTTGGCAATCACCGCGTCACCCTAGATAAGAAAAAGCCCTAGCACCATGTTGCAGTTTCATTAGGATGTTTTCTTTTACCGAAAGGCCAGGCTAAGTACAGAGATTCAACTAACTGTTTAACCATCACTGCGTCAATCCCAGCTAGCAAAGTGCGATTGCAACCGATACGATACCCATTCATTTTAGGTACCCAGGATCGGCTGCGAAATCAAACCGTGCCAGTAAAGGTCCCAAACCACCGGCAGCAGTAAATCGGCAAGAAGCACGCAGTCGTCACCGTAAGCGCACCTTTCGGAAGCCGGTGCCGAATTCCCGGCTGTACCGTCCAGCCCCGCGCCGCCCTCCGCCTCCTCCGGCACAGCCTCGCACCCGGTGGTCACCTC
Organism: Actias luna; assembly: GCA_039707435.1. NCBI lineage: Eukaryota > Metazoa > Arthropoda > Insecta > Lepidoptera > Saturniidae > Actias > Actias luna. The sequence continues at coordinate 16,802,297 of JAZHAC010000022.1, read as the reverse complement.
CTGCCCCTCCCACCTCCCACCTAGAAACTGCGTCTCGTGTGGCACTCCGCATCGCTGAACAGCGGCGATCAGCTCGCGTGTCAGCGAAGACACCGTCGCAGTGCTCAAGGGTAGAGGGTTCACCAGGGAGGCTGGTGGTGACCTTGCCCGCTGCGGCAGGAGGTGACGCGGGCACGCCGTACCGGCCGGTCAGCGCGCACTTCCGACAGCGAGATTCCAGTATGGACGCGCCCGCAGCCAGCCGACACTCTGCCAGCCCGGAGGTCAGCTCGGAGGGCAACGAAACGCTCTCCGCACCCAGCGAGTTTCTCGCCGAGGTACTTGTATATTCCACTCTCTAATTTTTTAATTAGATTCTTGAAGCGAATTCAAATTCCCATACTAGACTACAACCACCGTATATCGTTGAAAAACGTTTTCTTTCAGGTTCAGCCAAATTATATTGAATATACTCTGGAAGGATTTTCAAATGTCTCTGCTATTCCAAGACTAACTTCATTATAAAGTCCAGTTAAGTTCTAATATCATTCCTTTTCAGTTCCTATCTGCAATAATGCAGCGCCAGTACGCAGAGGCACTCAAGTACTGCAGATTGATTCTGCAGTACGAACCACATAATGCAACGGCCCGTGGCTTCTACCCGTTACTGCGTCACAAGGTTCACGTTAACCAACCACCAGGTCAGATTGCTAACTTATCCCCTATGAAACTTTTCATCCCTGTCGACTTTTATGGCCAAAAGTCACGTCAGGTGTCAGTCTAATTCTATCCAAATACTTATATCGGATCTGAGACAGTTTACATATTTATGTGCATTTGCAATACAAGTAATGTTCAACCACAATTCAGCATAATCCGAGGCTATAGTAAATTTGCAGTCTTTGGGGTAGACAAAGGTGTCAGTTACTGCACAAGCGAATCAAACTTCGTCTTAATAAAATTATTACCTTCTGGTCTTTGGGCTCCAAATAGCCAGCTTTGAAGTGTCGGTATTGAACACTATCAGAGGACTAAATAGGTGGTAAGAAACAACGATGCATGTATGTTTATTGTTATTTATCAGGGACAGTCCAAAAGAACAGTGATGGACTAAGGTTATCTAGGGCGACCCTCACTTTAATACCTCCCACTAAACAATATTAACATAAAGAACAATAAAATATGGTTACTTTTTTTTATAGCTAAGGTTTAGTGTTATGGCCATAATCGCACCAGATCTTAAGTGACGATACAACCCAAGTTGGTAGACACGCTAAACCTGTGGAGGAACTGGCTCTCAAGTGCCACTGTCGGAACACACCTATTGGTATTTGGCGGCAGGTTTTTAACTTGAGGGTGGAAGCTAGCCAGGCGGGCATTAGAAAAAGCTCTACCACCACGCGAAGTTCAGTATTTTTCTTGTAATGCTATCTTATTTATTATTGAGAATAAAAAATAAATTGAAACACGTAACTTATATAAATGACCGTTTAAACAAATGTTTTAATCATTATTTTCACATATTTTTAAGGTAGCTCGGGGCCCGTGGTACGTCGGATTAACCACTATAAATGACAAATCTAATATTTGTAATATGCCATAAAGATAACAATTATTTCAGAATGTGCCTAGTAGAGGGACACACCCGAAATATTTCGGTGGGACGGTGGGGTCCATGTGGTTTTGCTAACATGAAAATTGTTCGGCCACAGGGGTGGAGCTTGCTCGCGACAACAGCTCCAGCGAATCAGCAAAGAGTCCGAGGGGTTGTGCACCAGCCCCTGTCGCCCCAAATCTGGATTCCCGGGTCAGTAATAACTGACAAGCCAACTAACGTAATTTATGGTTCTGGGTGACACATAGGTATTGTAGGGGGGTAGGTAGTAGATCTGCAGTAGTTGAAAAGAGATCATATTAGGTTAAGAGAAGACAGCTGTGTTTGATTGGATTCCGAAAAACTTGGAAAATTTGATACGATGATAGCTCAGTTGTAGTGTGCACGACTTCGCGTCAAGGGACGTGAGTTTGAATCCAACCACCTACAGTGAGCTTGAGCTTTCGTTGAAGGAAAACATCGCGAGGAAACCATAGCATGGTGGTGGGGCTTTTTCTGATGCCCGCCTGGCTAGCTACCACCTTCAAGTTGAAAATATGCCGCTAAATACCAATAGGTGTATTCCGGCAGTTGCACTTGAGAGCCAGTTCCTCCACAGGTTTTGCGTGTCTACCAACTTGGGCCGTATCGTCACTTAAGATCAGGTAAGATTATGACCATAACGCTATCCTTTAACAATAAAAAAAAAACATCACCAGATGCGATATCTACTAAAGTGGCATAATCAGGTTTAGGTATCAACCATCGGATCCATCAGGATCCGTAAGACTATCGAAATCACGATTACCGTACATATGTAGGACACAGAGTACAACTTTGTTGTAATTTGATGCGAGCAAAGGACTTGCAGGTCCGTAAGCCAGTAACGACTCCTGAAGAACCGCTTATCTCTCGGTGGTCGCCATAGTTTACTTGGTGACGTGGCAAATTAATCCAAAACGACAAGGATTAACCAGCGCGGTGGGCAATTATCGAAAGTGGAGTCTTTTACAGGAGGACACGGAGCGGGAAGCGGATGAGTCCGCGTCGGTCGGGCGGTCGCGGTCGCGGTCGTCGCGGTCGTCCGGGTCGTGCGGCTCTCAGTCCTCCCTCGAGATGGACTCCTCGGAGGTGCTTGTCAATTCCTCGCCCTCGCCGAGCCTCTCGCTAAGCCGCAAAACCGACCACACTGACAGTGAGCATTGCCAGCCTTTCACTAAACACCACAAAACCATATCTTTTCCTACCGAACACCTCTCTAGTATTTGCTATCGGTACTATTTCCGAGTTCTTTTGCATGGTGATAGGGCTTTTTCTAATGCCCGCCTGGCTAACAACCACCCTTAAATTGAAAACCTGCCGCCAAATACCAATACCTGTGTTCCGGCAGTCGCACTTGAGAGCCAGTTCCTCCGAAGGTTTAGCATGTCTACCGACTTGGGCCGTATCATCACTTAAGATCAGGTGAGATTACGGCCATAACGTTAAGCCTTAACAATAATTTAAAAAACGTTCGCAACTGTGGTCGCAGGCGAGACTGGCGCGTCGGTGGGTTCACTGGGGTCGTCGGGGTCGGGCGTGTCGCGGGTGTCGCGGGGGTCGCGGGGCGAGTGCACGCGCTGCCGGCGCCGCGCGCGCGACACGGACGACAACGGAAACGAACCCGACGCGGAGAACGCTCATGCTCAATGCGGTAACTGTTTACTTATAAAACTGCTCAATTCGATAGTTTTTTATTTACATCTCGTAGGGCGCAGTACAGCTGCTTAGTTATAAGTACGGTTATAACCGTCGTAGACTAGAAACGCAGCTATGTAATTGTCCGTCATATATTCGAAACAAAGCTTTGCAACTGTCCGTCATATATTCGACGCACAGCTTTTCAACTGTCCGTCATATATTCGAAGCACAGCTTTTCAACTGTCTGTCATAGATTAGAAGCACAGCTTCGTAACTGTCTACCATAGAAATTAATGAAAAGTTACGACTAGGAAATTATATACACTAATTTAAAAGATATTCTGACAGAGAAAACACAAAATTTGCAATATTTATGATTTTAGTCATAATGTATGTTTAAAAAGTTAAAAGTGAAGTTAGGAAAGCGATATAACTAGCAACTAACTTCTTTGTGTGTGTTACATCCGCGAACATACTTCCTTTTTGAATAAAAAAATATATATTCTTCATAACGCGCTACAAAAACGTATAACTTTATAATTACTACTGTTAACAAGAGACTTATTATATTTAAAAAAACCGCAGATGACCTGGAAAACGACAACGCGCCTGCAGCGACTTCGCGTGACCTCAAGGTATTACCTACTTATAATGTTTTTATTAATCTGCTGATCGTACGATTTTCTATTTTTCTTATTATAATAATATGAATTTTTTAATAAGTAAACACTAATCAAAATATTGATTTATTTCAATATCTCGGTAGAAGTTGTCCTACTTTTTCATATAGTATTAAAATGTGTATGTTTTCTTATTCAGCAGGAATCTTCATCCTTGCGACGACTGCGGGCGCAGTTCACGTGCTCCATCAAGTGAATTCCGCCCTCAGGGCTCCGCCCCGCGCCCGCCCGGACACTCAGGTCACCATCCAACTACTTCCCGAAATAACTACATTGAGACGTTCGCTAAACTACCCTGCGTCGTATAGGTGCACCTCCCACGTCCCCGGTGACCTCACCGGGTATCCATAATATATACCCCTTATTGAAACAAGTTTGGCGTTATAATAAAACTAAAAAAAAAACACTAGTTACATACAAAATATATTTTAAGGTCATTTCGGATCTCCTACAATAATATTCCAACAAGATGTTACACACAACAGGGCCGGATTAAGTAATCGCGGGGCGCGCGCCAAATATTGTGTCCGACGTATATTATTGTGCAATAAAACTCTTTTAGGTTATATATCAAAGCAGAAAAAGGTTATACTAAAAAAACAAAATTTTTTTGAGGCTTAATATATGCGACGTTGTAACAATTTTGTTATACACTAATCCCCCCCATAACACGGTAAATTGGTTCCGCGTTATACCAAAACGCGTTATAGGAGTATTCCCGTATAACTCATTACGTGTGAATTATTCACGTTTAACTTTTCTCGCAAAAGGGGGTTTAAATCGAATATTAAGAAAAAACTATGTTATGAACGAAATATGAACGTTTTATTAAAATCAAATTAAACTAAGAACATTTGAAATTAAAAATCTCCGCGTTATATGGGGCAATGCCCGTTTTATACGGAGGATTGAAATCGCGTAATATGAAAATGCGTTATTAGAGTACCGTGTTATAGGGAGGATTACTGTATTAAGAAAAGTTGTGAATGTTGCGTTTTGGTAAAATGGCTAATTCGATCTTCAATCCGATTGAAATTTTGTGGTGAAATGTTGAAATATTGTCTATATAATAATGAAGATACTTCAGATTAGTTGAGCGATAATGGCAAATAAAACTTTTACTATGATACTACAGCTCTCCAGTCTACTAAAATTACGATGGGAATTGCGTTTTGCATGATTTTTATTACCTACTAGCAAATGCCTCCGAGTTTGTTCGCGTGGAAACAAAACTTATTCTTCTATCACAAGGGCACCCGCTGTGCTAATCTCAAGATTGCTTAACATTTTTAACAGAATCAGTCCAGCCATTATCGAGTCCATGGGAAGTATAAAAACGCATATTCATTTTTGTAGGTACAATGATTAATCTAGATAAGTGTGAGGGGTGGTATTGTAGATCCGGCTTGCAGGGAACGAGGCGCGTGCAATAGCGGCCGGCGTCCACGTAGGACCAATACATAAAAATAAACCATATCGTACGTCGTATCTAGTTGTCGTTTGCTTACATTGTTTGCAAATATTTGTATGTCTGTTAGTATCCTTATTGTACTGTACTATTGAACAATGTGTGATTGTGATAACGGTGTCCCCTTATCAGTGTTACATGACCCCGGTAGAGGTCACAATGTGAATAAGGTACTGAATTCGCCTAAATACTATGTAAACCCCGTAATCTATTTGGCGGACGATATAAAGTTTGTATTTTGAATTTGTAAAGTAATAAAAGTGTAGTATATAATGTTGTAAAAAATGTTTTAATGTGTCAAATAAAGAGCCTAAATAAGCGGATAAAATTTCATCACATTACACTCAACAGTAAGTCTTATGTTGGCACGTTGTTTATTATATATTAATTCTAACCTAGCTTACAAGTTGCAGTGGTTTGGTTTCATGGATTCAATTGGTGACTAAAATGTACTATTTTATTACGTTTTACCGAATATTACTTTTTGATAATAAAGTGTTCATTTTGCGAAAGAAACTAAATAGATTTTAAATTTTGCTATGTAATTTATATTCCATTTAAGCCCGAGATATACTTGAGTAAAGCAAGATTATTTAACGTCATATTGTTAATATCTTTGTGTTCACAGACAAGATTAAAAATTAAGTGTTAACTCGAAAAAGATTTCGCAACTAGATTTTCAAAATCTCTCTTCAGAACAGTTAATGGTAACAAATAATGCATAATATATAATAAACGTTGGTTTTAATGTTCGATCTTTGACTTTACAGACAAGACATTAATAAAGTTTTCTGTTCAAATAGTTTTGATGAGGCCCCAAAAATGATGCCTGAATACGCAACTGGTACTGATATTTTTATGTACGTGTTTGTTTATAGTTGTGAGACGTAGAATAGTATGTGCTGGATGCAACGAGAAGACTGAATGCTGAATCGTCGACGCCTATGTTTTTTTTTCCTATTTATTATATGAAAAATGGTGAAAAGAGTTACTCCATGTGTGTGATGATCACAAGGTTATGCAGTCGGGTGCGTCACACAAAACTTCACCATTTTTCACGACCGTATTAACTTTCAGATTTTTGTATATCTAAGTATATAGGTGTTTAGATTTGATATTAGACTTAAATATATTATAGCGTTGATTTGGCAAGCGAATTGGGCGCTTCATTACTGAAATACGTTTATAGGTTTAGCATGAAAAAATTCCTGGGGGGGTAGCGTCCACCTATGACCCCCTAGCTACGGACATGTATAAAACATACATAGAATAATAATATTCTTATGACAGGTTTTTTGAGGGATCTTTGACGTGTACTGATTTTCATCCTTCTTTGTTTATTTAACTATATTTGTTTAAATGTAGCATGTTACATAGGCGTTCCGCTTAGTGTTCACAACGCCCAAAACATTCATGCAGTCGCGGTGAAATTCACTAATGACTTCTTTCTTGCACGCCTCATAACGCGAAGCGTTTGAGGGCCGTGTATTACTCTCACATTCCACTGTCAAGCATGGAAGACTTCAATGATCATTATTTTAAATCTTTTGTGTTTTTACAGCAATGCAAATGTTTTATTATACAGAGAAATACTCTCACTATCGCATTAGATGAATATTAAATTCATTTATTGCATTATATACTAAATAACATCTTATTGAAATATTTTTTTCGTGGACGTCCTGATGTGTGTGTTACGCCCAAAAACTTAATGCATTAGGACTATTTCTTTTTAAATAGCTCTAGAATGACTTCATTCGTTTTCATTCGAGTTGATGATTGTAACGTTCGCAAAGCAATTGGAACGAGGAAACCGTGGTCGTGAGCGTTGAGAACGTGAAGTGGCCATAATATCTTCTGGTTACTGTGCGCAAGTAATGTGAAATTAAATTCAAATCATAAATCTGAGATGTCACCGAAACTATGATTTTTTTAACAAAGAGCTCACCGCTTTGTTAAGATATAAAACCATTCCGGAACACTCTGCCCACTTGATAATAGTAATAATGATTTTTAAGAATCAGAATTAGTTGCCAACTTGGCTAAAGAAATCTGTGTGTGCTTAAGAGCACACGACATACGGGATACATCACCATATCTATCTTGGTCCTTTGGTCGCCTCGAGCCGACTATACCAGAACGGGCGTCACACAAAATGGTTGCGGATTCAGATTTCAAATGTATATCAAGGGTAACATTGGGATCTTTTTGGGATCCCATTAGTTCCAATTTTGTCCATTTGCGGACCCTTTTAAAGCACGAATAGCGCTCAGTTCGCTCGTCGTACGTCACGTTGACCTATCATAGTATTACATTAGAAGTTTCTAGATATATAGTACTTTATATGTGTATACTATGTGTGTGTATATACTACATAACTGTAATGTACCTTCAGATCGTTTATATATGTATTTTAAAATTCTATTACACGTTATATAAGTACAAATATATTACCTGTGTGCGTTGGATTATTTATTTCTGTTGAATTGTAATTTTTCCCTATTTGGTACGTTATCATCATTAGCGATAAGAGTATATAAAGTGACGATATGGCCCTAGATGTTGGACACGCTGAACCTGGATACACACTTATAGGTCTTTGGTGGCAGATTTTCAACTAGAGGGTGGTAGCTAGCGGGCATTAGAAAAAGCCAATATTTTTTCATTGGAAGCTCAAGCTTGTCGCAGCGTTTCAAACTCGCTTCCCTTGACGCGGCGAGCGTACTCACTGCCTACTTAGCTATCATCGCTTCAAAATCAACACGAATACTCGACTATTGCATGGTAGAAGGGATTTTTCTAATAGCTACCACCCTCGAGTTGAATACTGCCAACTACCAATAGGTGTGTTCCGGCAGTTGCACTTGAAAGCCAGTCCTGCCACAGGTTTAGTGTGTCTACCAACTTGGGCCGTATTGACAAGTAAATCTGGTGAGATAAAGGCGATAAGGCTTAAAGGTTTACAGGCTTACAGGCGATAAGGCTTACAGCGATAGGTAATACATTACCTATATAAAAAAATACTCCCAAAACAAAAGTAAATATTAAATTATAGTGTATATTCACGCACGGTTAGCCAAAAATACTAATCGAATGTCCGCCATGCATTGGTTTGAATTTGACACAATAATACACCAAAGTATATAATACAATAATGCGACCCTAGACAAGTTCTCTTCTTTTTTATTCTTGGCAACTCTAACCTCTCTTGAGAATTACTGCCATTTTTAAGTGATAAGATTTGGACATTTTTGTACAGACGAAACTATCTTCAACAAGATGCCGACTCTCTTGGGAGTTTTTGGGGCAAGTAATATATGTACCGTTTATTTTGAAAGTGGTGTAAGTCCATTTTCCTTTGTTTCGAGAAAATTAAAGTTTATACTATATTTGTTGATAATGCAATTTCATTTACCCCGACCGATTTTAAGTTGTACAAAACATGGGATTTTTTCTGAGAAATTAAACACGGACTAGTTATGTATATAAAAAAATTACATTAAATTAAGCATGGATTACGTGATAGCTCATTTTTCTCAAAAATGGACTTACACCACTTTCATAATAAACGGTCCATATCATGCCCCGAATGATTATTCGTAATTCACTTCACCTATGCTCTTCAGCTACAGTACATCACGTAAACTGTCACGTATATTACACAGTACAGAGCTAAATAAGTATATGAATTTAAAAAAATCACGACGTGACAGTTCATGATCCCGCCAAGAACTCCCATAGACAAGTTGTCTTCTTCTACAATCGTTAGCGTACACAAAAAAAAAAAAAAAAAAAAACAAAAAATGGCAGCTTCACTACCAGCTGTGAAATAAATATCACCTATGCGACCTATAAAATTGAGATATGTTATTTCTTTATTTTTTAGATTTCTCTTTACACGAACGATTGTAGCAAAAGAAGTCGTGGTGAAGGGCTGTAAAGAGAACTATATAGAATCCTTTATACTATAAAATAGATTATAAGGTTATTTCAGGAAAATCAAAACACAAAAGTAACTTTTTAAAATTTATTATAAATGTTAAATATCTCGCACAATAGTCGTCAGTTAAAACATAACATTACCATATATAACAGAACGTGTACGGCCTAGGCATGGAACGTTTCATATATCGCTGCTATTTTTCACGTGAAATTTAAAACATCATGTATCATATGACAATTATAAATTCGTCACTGCTATTTTTCATATCGTTGAATAATAATGATAGTGAACATATTTCATTTTTTTCATACGATTTTAGTGTTAATTTTTAGTACGGCGATTAATAATTAATTTGTACCAATGCTTTTTAGAATACACCATGAGAAATAATATGTCACGAAAATGGAATCATATGTTGAGTTAGCTAGAAGGATCATATAAAAAAGATAGCAGATTCTCACATATCACTGGCGAAATAACAGTGATTAAAATATAATTTCACTGTTACGAAATTTTATTAAAATAGCTATAATTTCCATGCCTAGTAAGGCCTGAGCGGACCAGGGTCGCTTCGCATCGTTTGCAACAACAAAACTCGTCTTTAACATTCAATAACTTGTATATAGACTCACGGACAATGGTACAACGCATGTTAATGGAGTCATGTAATGTATTTAAAATAACGTGAAAACTATATTAGACTTCACATTGGTCTGTTATCCTGTAATATCATTTACAAGGCTCATGTGATATTAACCGTACACTGCTAATGGATAACAAACTGCTATATTGCACATATTAATTATTACCCACTCGAAGTGTATTAAGTGTGTTTTCTTGAAGTTTTAAATTATCTAAAAAATTATAAGAAATGGTAGTGTTGCCAGTTATTTATTTCCAATCATCTATACTTATTATAAAATAAACTCCATCGCTACGTTTGTTAGTCTGAACGAGGTAAACTGAACAAGACTTAGATACGGTTTTCAAGAATAGACGGTAGAGTAATTTTTGAAGACAGTTTAGGAGGGTATATCATAAAAGATTTCGAGTAAATTAGACGAAATATGGTGATAAATGTTAACGAGATCGGTAATAATCATTCCGAATGAGAGATTTATCGGCGTGTGCTGCATGAATCTATAGAGTTATATGAGAACAATCTATTACTCAGTTAATCCTCTCAAAAAGATCTATTGGAACTGAGACAATCCTATAGGTTTTCTTTGATTGTAGAGATATGCCACGCCCATAGTATAGCCGAAGCCCTATGAGACCTAGATACCAAAGAGGCATGCCTTCAAAGCGTGAAAGAAATCCTTCTTCCCGATGGCAATGCTTAGAGTCACGGAAACCAAACATAGATGTGGACCTCAGGAACAGCTCTTATCCATGAGCCGCAACACCACTACTGAAGAGGGCTAAAGGACCTAACCAGTTTCCTCACCTCCCGAGGGAAGGATGGACAGCCGTGACCAGAGCTGCTGGAGTGGGGTTTAGAGTATATTACTATGGTTCACGTATTTATATATATATTTTAATATATAACAGAGTTAAGGTGAAAATTCCAAATGTAGAGGCAGCACGCATAACGTTTACGGGAGTAAATAATTGAGAAAATTTGGTCTCATCTTTGCTGATGATTGAAATGAAGATCGAAATGACAGTAAGTAACCACTGTCATACGGATCTCGGGATTTCATATTTCAAAAAGGACGGCTTTAGATTTAAGAACAAATTTATACATATAATAAGCCTATGACAACCAAAGCTGTACATTGGGTATTCTGTTTCTTTAATCTGGCTATAGGATGAGAAAATTAATTTGCGTGTTAAGTGAGAACATGGCAGATGTCAAGAGGAGTCATCAAGAGTCCCTGAAGAGTCAGTCGGGGATATTTAGAACCAATCTAAACGTCTTTAAAAGATCTTTCAGGTTTTGTCCAATTACGTCACGACCGGTCCTACTCGCACGCTAACATCACGACACATAAACGAAAAATATTAATTAAAAAAAAAAAACAATTATAACCACTTACGATTACGCGTGGATCGCACACAAATTACGTTCCACTTAATTATTGTACTATATTTAATAACCTACGTCGCGTTCGAGCGAAAAAATTCTAAGTCTCATAAGAACGCGGACTGTGCAGTACGCACAAAGTCAGCAGACTTGTCAGCCAACAAATCAGATGACAAGTCAGACGAAATACCATACAAGATATTAGTCGATACGCTGACATAATAACACCGCTGAGCGAGTGATTCGCACGAAATCAGCCGACATGTACCATGTATTATATTACGAGTCAGTCAACAAGTCAGATAACAAGTTAGGCGACATGTCGGACGGCATATCATACAACAAATCAGTTGTTGACATGCTGACATCATACGAAGGCAGACTTTACACGAAGTCCTTAGTGTTTACACGAAGTCAGTCAACCAATCAGGCGACACGTTGGATTACATATCACACAAGTTGGACGACATGCTGGCGTACCTGTACACACTACGCAATCGGACGTAGTGTTTGGAATACATTAGACCGACAGGATTTAGTACCGTTTTTGAACTTAATACCACAGGATCCTGCAGCATTAATATGTATCATTACCAATGCATACAAACGGGCTAATAATGTTCGTATGTATATATGGATATAGGTAAATTCTTCTGGTTTATATAAACACTTGGAAACTATCAGCCACTGACAAAGGTGACGGAATTATTATGAATATTTATATGCATATTTATGTTTGTTAAACTTTTAGACTTAAATTTGTTTCATATTTATCTGTGAAAGTTACGCATGTCTATAATTATTGTACCGGCATTGGAATCGTTATTCGTTATGTCTTGTATATTAACTTTATATCTCTGCAATGTTGACTTGCTATATATAAATAAATAAATAAATAAATAAATGCATGCTGGCACCAGCACTAGAATGTAACTCAGTTACTAAGAGATGGCGTTACTTGTACTTTAGATTACGCTATGTTTATTAGAAATAGCGACCTCAAAAAAGTATTAAGATTTATGAATATATAAGATGATTAATAATTCGCATGTCAAACAAATCGACTATGGGTTCATGTGTGATCATCAGTAGGAGACCTCGAGTGACGACACGCAAGAGCATATCATCACAGTACATACCGCTCGTGCACAGCCACACGTTCGTCTATCGTGTCTGATTGCATCATGCGACCCACGTGTTAAGAACCCGGTTCTTTCAGGGTTTTTTTTTAATGTGGGGTAATACATTTCCCCCCCAGCTCGGTGGGGCTGAGAGGGGTATGTGAGGGAAACTTATGTGTTTGGTAGAAAGGTGTTATGTTAACAATGTTTAGTTATTTTTTTTAACCCACATGTACTTTCGTTAGGTATTCGGTCAACACAAGTGGCTCCATCTTTTAACAATGTGTTGAACTAATATGAAAACTGTTGTTTACATTTAATTTGCATATGTAATCTATTAGAATTATCTATCAGATATGAACTATCCCTTAGATGTTTTATTCTGATTATGTTTTTATTGCAATACTAACGTGTACGAAGCCGCAGGTAATAGTTACTTTATTTTGGAAGTTATTTTCAATTTTTTATTCCCAGTTCTCAATTACTTAAGTCATCGATATTCCAGTGACATATCTATATCCATACATACACATTACACACATACACTCATACATACACGATGCCTCCATGATATGCATGTATTTAATATCTCGTGTTATTTTTCTCATTTTCATGCATGTAACTTACACAGTAATTCAAAGTATCCGCATACCCACGAACGGGATCCTTGCGACACTAACGCCTCTAGGTAACGAAAACGCAATCGCGACAACGAAACATAAAAGGAACTTTTTATCTTCGCAGCGATTTCGAATAAATATAACAAACGAAATTAACACCGCTATATAATATTTATATCAGACTTCTTAGTGCTTATTGTATCGATAACATTGAGGTCCCACCCCCCATTATTATTATTCGAGTGCACTCTTATAACAATACTAACGTGATATTGGCACAACACGATGCCAAAACTATCAGGCACCGGAAATATTGGTCGTCGACGAGCACCGGCACCGCTCACAGCAGCACGTCCATGCGCGACCCGCGCCGCACCAGCCGCGCCCCGCCCTCCCCGCCCACCACGTGGAACGACACCGTCACCAACTGCTGACCGAAATTCGCCTCGAACCTGAAACATTGCGACGATTAGAACTCTTCCGGGTGCTTCTCGAGCCTTTCCTTATCTCTGAGCGGAACTGACTCGGCGGCGATGTTGACGTGCGGCGGCGCGCCCACCGCGTTCTGCACCACCAGGAACAGCTTGGTCGCGAGCTCCAGCACGTGGCACGTGCGCAGCAACACGTCCCCGCGGCGGCGCTCGCCCGCAGACAGGCAGCCCGCGTCGCGCGGGGCGCAGTCCGCACCGCACGCGCGCACGTGCACCGCCAGCACGTCGTCCTCGTGCGGCGACAGCGACACCCGGTAGACCGCGTGCGCCGGCACCCGCCGCTTGACGCGCAGCGACCGCGGCTCCAGCAGCACGAGCGCGCCCGTCGACAGCACGGCCAGGCAGCGCGCCACGCGCCCGCTGCCGCGCGCCACCTTGCCCACCACGTCCGCGAACACGACGCACCGGTCCGGCGGGTGCGCGCCGGGCCCGCGCCGCCACGCCGCCGACGCGCGCAGCCGCACGTAGTCGCCGAGGAAGGGCCGCGGCACGGTGCGCGCGTAGCACGCCTTGCGCTCGCGGAACAGCACGCTCGCGGTCACCTTCTCGCGCATGCGGTTGCGTGCGGTCTGGTCGAACGCGGCGCGGTAGAGGCGGCAGCGCCACGCGTGGTGCAGCGCCCGCAGCAGCGCGTCCGTGCGCGCGAGCAGGCGCGGTGCGGCGCAGGGCGGCCAGGTGGCGCAGGCGGGCGACGCGTGGCGCGCGGGCAGACGGCGCCACAGCCCGCACAGGTAGCGGCGGCGCGCGGCGGTGCGCCAGGCCCGCCACAGCGTGTGTGCGGCGCGGCGGCGGCGCGGCGGGTCGCGGGCGTTGCGGTCGTGGCGGGCGCGGTGCGCTCGCCAGGCGCGCGCTATCACGACCTGGGCGCGGTGTCGCCGGGCGGAGAGCTCGCGGGCGCGGTACCTACGCCAGGCGCGCTGCACGCACACTACGAGCTCTTCGACGCGACTGCTCCGCAGCGCCTCCAGTTCCCATACCTGTGAACGTTATCTTCTAACAATTACCGACGCGAGGACTTTCATTCGCATACCGTACGACGTTAAATAACTAATCACATATAATAATGGGATAAAAAAATGTAGTAGAATATCGATCAATTGAGGATACTAACCGTCCTCGGACTGCGTATGAAGACGCGCGTGCGACCGTACGCAAACTCGGCGCTCGGTATGGGCAGAGCGCGCAGCAACGCCCGCGCCTGCCGCACGGGACAGTCGCGGGGCGAGGGCGCGTGCGGGGCGGGGGCGGGGGCGGGGGCGTGGGCGGGGAGCGCGGGGGAGGCGCGGGGCCGCAGCAGCGCGTACCGCTGCACGAGCGCCCGCGCGCACATGGACTCGCACCACCCGCTACGTCGCAGTAGCGCCATCTCCATTATCCTGATCGCAATTTAACCACAGATTCACAGCAACCCGCGAATATAAACACTTCCCATTGAAATGGACAAATTATATACAGGTTAAAATATGTAAATCTCTATCTGCAAGCGAATAGTCTCATTACTATGGTGCCTAAAACTCCACGGTCTATTTCGCCTTCCTGGAACGACGCTAATTTAATCTAATAAACACTTAATAGTGAGCCCTATCTGAACAGCCTGACGGCAATTCCTCAGACGATCTGGCTAAGTCCAGACCACATCTGCACTAAGCGGAACGCTCAAACAACCATCGCCTGTCTAGATTAAGGTCACATATCAGGTCGATGAGGGTCTTGATTGGCCCATGAAAAAGTAGCCACCACAGTTATAGGCATTGCTCTACAGAAACGGTCCAAGAACAGATTCCTGTGGAATTCCGCAATCCGTCAGGCGTCGAACTATGATGCATCAGCTGTTCAGCTCGAAAATAATAGTGTCTCCAGCATGATACTATGCGACAGGGTGCTGTAGACGTTGGCGATACTAAGGGACACTGCCAGCAAATAATTTTCCCGGGCAATCAATTACCCTTAATGCGCTAGACGATACAAGGTGCTTAGATTTTCACCAACAACTTTTCCATACGATCCAGGAAACCAGTGGCCAGATTAGTATTATGCCTCCACCGAAATATATCGATCGCTCAATTTAATTACAAAATGACTATTAGATTCTGAGGATAGTGTCAAACGGGGTTACCATTTTATCTTTATAATAAGTAATAATGGTTGTAATATACAGTTGCCATTGGTCAACGATAGGTTTACTGTTATGTTTAAACTGCACTGCCCCCTAAGCGTAGATGCTGAAGGGGCGGTAGACCACTATATGAGCGTCTTCAAATATCGGCTGTACCAAACTGTTTCTTTTTAACATTGGGGCCTGGTCCCTAGTCGGAAGTGGATGTAAACTGTGGAGTTTAGATGAAATTCCCAGTAACCAACGCCGGAAGAGCTATTCATAAATAAATTTTTCAGAGATAAAAAATAGCTTAGGAGTTAAAGTAAGGCTAAGAATTCTGAAGTATACCAAAGATTATAGAAAGTTGAGTTTGTATGTGAAAGTAAATACAATCAAAACGTGATAAACACTGCAGAAGGAGAATAAATAGCAAGTTATATGAAGGTGCGGTAGGATTGACTGACCCCTGCGTGCGTATCTGGTCCCGCAGC
This sequence comes from Actias luna, assembly GCA_039707435.1. Classification (NCBI taxonomy): domain Eukaryota; kingdom Metazoa; phylum Arthropoda; class Insecta; order Lepidoptera; family Saturniidae; genus Actias; species Actias luna. Next base: position 16,786,106 of record JAZHAC010000022.1, on the reverse strand, counting down.
AGCTTCGCGTCGAAGCGGTGCGGGCGCAGCGCCGCGTCGGGGCGGAGGCACCGCACCAGACGCGGGGGCGCGGCCAGCCGGCGCAGCGTCGCGCCCACGAGTGCGCGCTGCCGGCACGCGAGCGCGGCGGGGCGGCGGGGCGAGGCGGGGGCGGGCGCGGGGGCGGGCGCGGGGCCCGGGGGCGGGGGCGGGAACAGCGCGGCGAGGAGCGGCTCGCGCGCGGCCCCGAGCGTCGCAACGCAGCGGCGGCAGGTCGCGTCGCGGTTCTTCTCGACGATGCCGGCCGCGCTGTACCGCACCGCGCCGCCGAAGTGCACCACTCTACCCATACGCGTGTACGCACGCATTACTAAGTCTTCTATCATACCGATATGTTCAAATACATCGATACATGACTAGTAAATAGATAAATATATACATTTTATTCACATACCGACAACTTTTTAGTAAATATTCTTCATCAAAATAGCCAAGTCCAGAATTTGAACAAATATTTTGTCATTAATTTATTTCGCGGTATTAAAAAAAAAATCTACTTTATCAAATACACAAAAGGGTACTAACTGAAATGTGAGGTCAGAGGTGTGCACGGTGAGCCGCGGGTGCCGACGGCGCTGCAGCCGCTGCAGGAACGCCACGTCCGAGCGCGCCTCGCGCAGCGCACCGAGCACGCTCTCCGGACCCTGCGGGGGCGGATGGAGTGAGCGCCTCGCTGGTGCCTGGTGGCGGCGGGTGCCGGCAGACAGGGCGGACACTCACCGAGTCGAGCAGGTCCGCGAGCGCCTCGTGGTCGAGGTAGCGCAGCGGGCGCCAGGCGAGCCCCTCGCGCGCGTACTCGTCCTGCTCGCGGCGCAGCGTGGCGGCGGTGACGCAGGCCTGCACGCGCTCCGCCGCGTAGTTGATGAGCAGCCGCTCGAGCCCGTTGTGCGCGAGCCGCTCGAACCCGTACGCGTCGAGGATGCCGAGCGTGCAGCGGCGGGCGGGCGCGCGCGGCGCTATCGCCTCGTTCACCGCGTTCATCAGCCACGTGAACAGCCGCGAGTACACCGCGCACACGAGGTGGTCGCGCAGCGCCGCCGCCCACTCCGCGTCGCCCCCCTCCTCTGCCTCCGCTCCCGCGCCCGTCTCCGCGCCCGCCTCGCCCCCGCACGCCTCTCCTCGCTCGCCCGGCGACGTGTCCGCGTCCACCCCCAGCCCCGCGCCCTCTCCCTCGCCCTCCTCGCGCTCGTCTGACCTCGGCGCGACGCAATACGAATGCCATCGGTTAAACACGTGAATATTTCATGCACTTATATTATTATATAATAAAAATAAAACACAATTTAATTTTTGTTGTGAACATATTTTTAGATAATCTAAGCACTTTATTTCGTGGGACTGAATGATACTGACCTGAAACGTTGAATTTCAAAAGAAAATTCATTCTAATGAATTTGCCTTTATACAGTGTTATTTGATGTACAGATATGAATGTGAATCACCTAAATATGCAGACCGGTCGTGCGTCAAAGGCGGCAAAGGCGAGCAGGGCGGGTCGGGGGGCGCGGTTAGTGCGGCGGCCAGGGCGTCCGCGTCCACTCCCACCAGTGCGCACGCCTCCACCAACTCTGCGGGTGACACGAAAATCTTTACCTAACTTATTCCCTATACAGAGTCCCTTTTATTTTATATGTCAAACCACACGAACGCAACTTACTTCACTTAGGTGAACACGGATTTCGCTGTGATTACAAATTTGAACCCGCGTCGCCCCAGCAAGGCAACAGACGATCATGGGGTTTTAGTGGGTATTCCCGGAGGCTAGCGCGGGGTAAACCCCACATAACCTTCTCAGACCCTCCGAAATCAAATTTTGTATAGTCATCCGCATGTGCAAGCAGGGGATCGGAGGGGATAACTCACGCGCAGAGTAAAGCCCCCATTAATTTGTTAATTTCAACGAGTTACTCCCATTCATTACGAAATTAGATACTTAACACAGTCTGAACACGAGCACATCATTCGTGTGATTGTGACGTTTGATCATGGAGTGTTCACCGACGCCCACGGACATCCACAGCATCAGAGGAATCACAGTTGCGTTATGGATCTTTAAGTATAAGCAAGCTCTCTTCTTGAAAGTCCCCAAGTCGTATCGGTCCGGAAAGACCGGCGAAAATAAAAGATATATTCTTAAATGGGAGGCATATCGTGGTTACAATGTACACACCGTAATGGTGGTGAATGCGGACGCCGATGGTGCCGTCGATGTTGTGGTGCGGTTCGAACTGCACGTTCCCCAGCTTGAGCAGGAAGGCGAGCAGCCGCAGCACCGCGCCGCACTCCGCCCCCGTGAACCCGAGCGTGCCCATCGCCGCCTGACATACACACATACACACATACACACATACACACAACCACATCACACGAATATTAGTGGGATATTTAAAAGAAAAATATGCGGTGATTTGAGAAACTTTTCAATTTTTGTTCACCTACCCTCTCGTTTCCGAATCAATCTGTGACTACCGGACAGATCTTGATAACAATTTAAAGCATCCTTTATGGTATTTTTTTGCCCCTGATAATGTGTATACAAAATACCGTGGTCATCGAGTTCAGTAGTTAAAATTAAATAAATAGCAAACAGAGTAACAATTATATTAGTTCTAATTCTTCAATCTCTTGTATTTTTGTTTTAATGTAAATAAAAAAACACAATTTTACATTGCCGAGGACGGAAGTCAGGAACTCAGTTTACTTCACTTAGGTTAAAGGGCATTACGCAGTGAGTGCAAGTTCGAACCCGCGTCGCCCCAGCAAGGCGCCAGATGACCTTGAGGTCTTCCTGAGTATTTAAACTGGTCACCCTATATTAGCCTTAGTAATACCGGTAATAGTTAAGAAATAATGTTAGATTTTACAATAAAGTCTCAAAGTTCATTCTCAAATTGCCGGACAGTAAAATCAAAAACCAATCAAACGGCTAAATTGAATAAATACTTTTCATTAATTTAATTTGATCTAATATAGAGAGTCTTCCCGGGCATGAAAGGTATACGTAAATAAATGCGTTAACGTACGATAAAAAAGGGGTACTGTACCTTAGTGAAGGCGAAGTGGTCCCTGTCCTGCGCGTGTGGGGGGGGCAGCGCGAGGGGCGGGTCGGGGGCCGGGGGCGGGGGCGGTGCGGGGCGCGCGCGCAGCACGCGGTACTGCTCCCAGGCGCGCTGCAGCCGCAGCCGCTCTGCGCCACACCCACCGCCACACATCCCATCACCACTTTGTCACAACCGCGGTCGTGACGCACATTCAAGCGGTGATCGCTCACTGCCAGTGTGTACGGACGCAACGTCGAGGGGCGTGACTTCTAATCCGACTACAATGCGCTTGAGAGGACGGTGAAGGAAAACATCGTGAGGAAACCCCAACATGGTGGTAGGGCTTTTTCTGATGCCCGCCTGGATGTAGAAAATATGCTACTAAATACCAATAGGTATGTTCCGGCAGATGCACTTGAGAGCCAGTTCCTCCACAGGTTTAGCGTGTCTACCAACTTGGGCCGTATCGTCACTTAAGATCAGGTGAGATTATGGCCATTACGCTAAGACTTAACTATAAAAAAAAATACTACTTAGAACTATTTGCTAGATATGTCATTAATACATCAGTAAAGAAATTAAGTATATAATAGGTATCTATTTTATCAGGAAATGATCTAATCAGTTGCCCATGGGTACTCACTCAGGAGATGGACATCAGCTCCAGCCAACAGTTGGTAGAGAACGTGGAAGTTACGTTCACCCTCTGGAGCACCACTCGCTCGTTCCTAAATCCGATGTAAGGAAAAAAAAACCATTCCATATAACAAATCATGTAAAATTGTGTATGTAAATTCTCAGATAGTCTTCATATCAGCCCAACGGATGACACTGTAAAGTTTGCAAGTTCGGTTCCCGTGTGAAATTATACCATTCGAATAAACTATGAATACTGTAATAATAAATTTAATTAGATTACTAAAGAAAATAACAAACAATTAAGTAATAAAATTCAAATCAAACTGATTTGATTAGTGTAAGATTTATTTGAAATGGAAAAGTTTACCTTCTCCAAAAGGTCTGCTTGTAAAAAATAAATACACCCCTATATTAGAAAGAATTACATCAATAAATAATTGAAATTTATGACCACAGTTGTTTCAAAGACATAAGATTTTTTATTAGTAATAATATAGATATAAAACATTTTAACAGTCAAAGTGGCAAATAAATAAAATCTGGAATTATCCATAAAATGATCTGCTCTTGCAAATAACCTGAAAAATTTTTAGAGGTTCGACAAAGATTAACCATGTAAAAAATATTTTATAACATTTATTCACCTTTGTAATGAATTTACTGAAAAAAATACAACTTATGGCAAAGCAATTTCTAGTATAAACTTATCATTGTTTAAAATAAATTTGGAAATATTTTATATAAAAAAAAAAAATTAAGGTTTGAATCGGAGACAACAGAGGAAGTGATAAATAAATTCTTAAAATTATGTATACCAATACATAAGTATTGGTCATGAATAATATTTCCAGCAACTGGGATAGAAAGTTAATAAGTAAATAAAGTAAGTAAAAATAAGTAAGTAAAAATAAGTAAATAGAAAGCAATGCATGGTGAATCAAAAATATCCTCAACTCACAGTGTGTTATGTGCCCGCCCATCGGTTCTCCCTTGAAATCAAACTCTATCTCCAACAGTTTGCCCTGGAATTTAAAACAGCACTTTTTTCATTTTTATCTGATTCTTTTGGCTAATTTCTGAAACTGCTGGACCGATTTTAACGCGACTTTCATTGGCAGATGGCTGATATTATAAGGAGTAACTTGGGCTAATTTTATTTAGAAACAAAATAAGGTGACGCAAAAAAACCCAGCGAACGACGTCGCGAGAAAAACTACCTAAGAAATATATTGAATGTTGCAAGAAGACCCATACAAAGTAAATATGAATTTTGGACTTCTATCGCGTTTAGCAACTTGGGCCGTATCGCCACTTAAGATCAGGTGAGATTATAGCCACAACGCATGATCCTCACTATAAAAGAAAAATTAAAGTTTTTACCGTTATGGTCATAATCTCACCTGATTTTAAGTGACGATACGGCCCAAGTCGGTAGTCACGGTAAGCCTGTAGAGGAACTGGTTCTCAAGTGCAGCTGCCGGAACACACCTATTGGTATTTGGAGGCAGATTTTCAACTTGAGGGTGGTAGATAGCCAGGCGGGCATCAAAAAAAGCTCTACCACCACGCTATGGTTTCCTCACTGAAAGCTCAAGTTCATTTTAGGTGTTTGGATTCCAACTCACATCTCATGACGCGGCGTTCTACACACTACCACTGAGCTATCATCGCTTCAATACAGTAAAACCTCGTTAAGTCGAACATCGATAAGTTGAAAACCTTCAACTCTCGAAAAAGTGTTTTGTTCCCATCGAATTTTTAGGCGTCTCCCTTGATTCTACTGTTTACATAAGTATTTGAGCTGAAAAGAAAATAGTGTAGTGATATGGTGCACTCACGAATCTGCTGGCGTTATGGTTACGCGCAGTGGCCGCGTTGCCGAACGCCTCCAGCAGCGTGCCGGCCGCCGCCAGGGCTCCGCCCCCCGCGCCCTCGCAGCCACCGCCCCCACCAGCGCCCCCGCCCCCGCCCCCGCCCGCCACCGCCGCGCACTGCAGGCACACGCGCGCCGCCTCCGTCTTGCCCGCCCCACTCTCCCCTGCAACCCCACATACTCCTCCCTACTCTCGTGCTCCCCCCTTCACGGGTTATTAGAGAAGCACCGGGTAAGACATACTGTCGAATACCCGGTAAAACACGCAGACCCTCGCACTACTTTAGATCTCTGCCAGAAGCCCAGATAGCTCGTGGTAGCGCGCAGGAACCCCACGTCACGGGACGTGAGTTCGGATCCAACCACCTACAATGAGCTTGAGCTGTCGGTGACGGAAGACATTGTGAAGAAACCGTAGCTTGGTGGTAGGGCTTATTCTAATGCCCGTCTGGCTAGCTACCACCCTCAAGTTGAAAATCTGCCGTCAAATACCATTAGGTGTGTTCCAGCAGTTGCACTCGAGAGCCAGTCCCTCCACAAGTTTTACTTGTCTATTAACTTGCACCATATCGTCACTTAAGACCAACTGAGATTATGACGATAACGCTAAACCTATAAACTATAAAAACTTTAGATCTGTAGCAGAAACCCACATACTTTGATAAGTCAATTACAGTGGCTGAAAATACCTAAACACCAGGCAAAATGACTACAGACTTTACAGAGTAGTAAATAGACTAAAAATAAACAAAATACAGTGAAAGAAAAATTCCATTTCAATGTAATATATGTAACTTAAATAAAATTACTTAGTATTTCTTTTATAGTGGTACAACATTGAAATGAAAATAATCTATATACGAACAATATAAAGCGAAAAAGTTTGTTTGCTTGTTTGTTTTCAAACATTATTTTTGTATATGATAAAGTAGTTATTGAGCTATAGGCTATACAACATCACGCTACCACGAATAGGAGCAAAGCAATACTGATAAAAGTGACAAAAACGGGTAATAAAATATTTATTTTATTGGTGTAAGTTACCTCAATGGTTAACTTTACATGAAAGCAATGTATGAGAGAAATATTCCACTTAAAAAGTTCTAAAAATGTTACTTTATCATCATGATAACTTTTTTTTGTTATTATTTAATGCCCACATGTGTGCAAACACAATTTTGCCAATGTCCCATAGGTAATAGAACCATTAACAAAGGATAATCAATTTTTTTTACTGTTTAAATGATATCCAAACCCGGCTATTCACAAACAAATAGACAACACAAACAATACATGAAAACTACATATAAACTCTATTGATAGATTACAAATATACACCACAGAATGGCTAAAATCTTAAAGTTTAATTTGATTAGTGCTAATAAAACTTGACAAGCATTCTACAACTAAGCAATAAACTAATACATCATAAAGGGCAGTTAAATATATGGTCAGGGGACCCGTCATCTAAGCCACATTCACATGATAACTTAATAAAATGAAGGTTCCATATAGGATATTTTATTGACAGCTGTAGTAAGTTTGACAGTAAAATTGAGTGACATTAAATAGTATTTCTATTGTATCGATTCTGGTATTTTCTCTACCTGTGATGACAATGCACTGGCTCTCGTTTCTGTCACGCACCCATCTGTAAGCTGTTGCAGTAATGGCATACCTGTCAATATTAACGCATTTTAGATTCCTATAGACTTTTGTACCGGGAACGTCAATAGAAGTTGTACTACAGTTTTTACTGTTTCCACTTCAATTATTAACAGTTCGAATGATGAAAAAACATTATGATAGTGAAAACAATAGATCCATAGTGATCATGTTAAGAGATTGAGTTCGATGCACTTATATATTTTATTGTATAATTATTGTGGCTCAACATCACAGCACGCTATCGACCATTAGTGGCTGATTATTTTAAGCATTTTGGGTAATATAAACCGTATAACCAACACCAAAACTCTCTCATGCTTTCCTCTGCAAATTGAATATCAAGTAACGCACCTCCAACGAAGTTCATAGTGTGTCATATAGACGCATGCATCTTATATTTCAATTTAATTAATTTAATCTCAACAATTATGCATAATGCACTGAAAGTAAACTTTTTTAATTCAACGTGGTATATATTACACTTGCATGGTAATGGGGGGCAAACGAGCAAGCGTGTCATCTGATGGTAAGTGATCACCACCGCCTATGGTCACCCAGATCACCAGGGGAATAGCTATGTGGTAGCTAGCCAAGCCGGCATCAGAAAAAACCATCATGCTATTGTTTCCTCACCATGTATTCCTTCACCGAACACTCAACTTCTTCAAACTTCTTATACCAAGTATAAGAGGACAGAACCATTCATAACGTGGGGATGGAATGATCATAATAGCTAATTTCAGGATACAGGGTATTTTTTTTTTTATACTTAAGGTTTAGCGTTATGGCCTAAATCTCACCTGATCTTAAGTGACGATACGGCCCAAGTTGGTAGACACGCTAAACCTGTGGAGGAACTGCCTCTCAAGTGCAGCTGCCGGAACACACCTATTGGTATTTGGCGGCAGGTTTACAACTTGAGGGTGGTAGCTGGTTAAGGGTCTAGGAGCATGTACTTACAGATGTGGTGGGAGAGTGTAGGGCGGGCGGGCGAGGTACGCGCGCACCAGCTCCGCCGAGTAGAGGGGCAGGGCGCGGCACGGGTTCACTGACACCAATGCATTGCCCACGTACGTCTACAATACATATGATCACTCAGGGTAATGACCACTGCACGCCTCACAAGCGAAGCGTTGACGTGGGTACTACTGTCACTTCACACGAAACAACTACTTATCATATATTGTAATTATAAAATAGTATGTACACACCACCTATCAAAAAAAAAAACACTATTTTTGACACTTTGTGATATTTTTGCTGCCATTTTTGTTATTTAAACTAGTTAAAGATCTGTTTAAAAAAGGTCCGTCTTGGACGTCTTTGGAGTCTTCTTTTAATTTCTTACGCTTCAGTTTAATTAACAATAGAACCCTATTACTTTTCACGGTCTGATTCGATGTGGTTTAATTATTATATATATTAAAAAAAAAAAGAAATTATGAGGCACATTTGGATTTTCCAAACTTTTTTATGACTTTATTCAGTTAAACAAAACAACACTGCAGAAGTGATTTCGTCCGGCTTATCAGTAGAACAAGCTGGTAGGACTTTTTCTGACGCCCGTCTGGCTAGCTACCACCCTTATGCTGAAAATCTGCCACCAAATAACTATAGGTGTGTTCCGGCAGTTGGACTTGAGAGCCAGCCCTTCCACTGTATTTGCATGTCCACCATTTTGGGCCACAATACTACTTGACATCAGGTGACAGTTTGGCCTTCATACTAAAACTATAAAGTATTAAAAAAAAAAAAAATCTAACTCTAGAAGGTGGCAACCCCATCATTTGCATACTTTAGTCCACTGTAATTATAATGGTAGGTACATACATAAATGAGGTCTCGTTTATAACGGACGTGGAGGTTGTGCAGAAACGTATCCTCGGTGAGCGGCGCCAGCAGCACCGCGTCCGCCTGCCCGGGCACATCGCCTTCCGCCATGGCACTTCCTCCGTCACCGCGCCGCTAAGGAGTCGCCCATCTTATTAACCTAACACCCACGCACTCAAATAAATAATTATTCTATTTATTCAGGTCGCCAGCAGAGACTATATCATCGGGTTCAATATTTTCTTAAATATAACCTTTAATTGCAGGCAACGACAACTGCACATTAAAGTTTCTGTTACATACCCAATTGTAGTAATAACAATGTTAACAATATCAATGAATACAAATTATAAGTGGATTCAAACACAGTGTTATAAATATCGTGACTTAAAAATATGTATTTCAATTAAATATATAATATAATGTGTTGTAAATATTTAACAATTTGAATTTAATTATAGCAAGTTTGTCAAATAGAATGTCAACCTTCCCTCCTTTAACTTTGGATGCAACATTGTAATGTCGTATGAAACTGGTTAATAGAGAAAAATGTTCTAGACTCGTATGAGATTGTTTTTTGCAAATTTTATGAGGGATACTAATTACTCCAAAAAAACTACAATTACTTTTTTTTCCAATTTGATGAACGCTGTTAGCTTTAAAGCCTTTGACAGCTTTACTGAACTTTTTGGGGCACGTGCTGAGGGCACTCAGCTTCGAGGCAGCGGACGCAAGGGTGGCAGGATGGCCGAACCACTGCTTGGGCTACTGCCGGAAACCGAACAAGGATTCGCGATCCTAACTAACCAACAGGTCGTAACTTACTAATTTAGTGATCGTAGCATGATCTTATCAACCAAGCCGTGCAAGGGCCGCAGGGGTAATCCCTTACAGAACTGTGTACTTAATGTGTGGGTGTAGATGGTATGCGGTATGATGTAAACTACAATTACTCATCATGAGAGTCCTTTACTGATCATGAAAGTTTGTCCCCTTCCCAATTCACATGCTCTCGATCAATCAAAACATCAGACCAAAGGTGCCGACCAAAAATATACAAAATATACTAAAATGAGATACTATCAAAGTAATAATCATGACTAAGTCATGTACTAATGCCTAATACTCAAATTGAATACTGAATATAGACTGGCAGATTCCAGAACATGATATTCCTAAGTACAACATTAATGCAGATGTAACACCTGATGTAAGAAGGTTGGGAACTAGTCAAGAACAATTATGATGCCTTACAACTTTGAATGTATTTATTTCCTATTGAACTAAAATTTCAACTAAGAATTTTATTTTTGGACACTAGAGAAAACTATATGCAATTCACAAATATGACATCTGCATTAATATTTAAATTTGCCAATATCACATGATAAGTACTTTATACAATTGATGAACATAAGGTTTAAAAGTTTGGGTTAAGGTTAAGAATTAGTTATGGATCACACAAATTGACAGGACTTTAGTGTGATAGTTTCAGCTTGGCAATATTGCAATAAGTCACACCACCATATCTAATTCAATTTGTTTTATCTGAAAACACTTTAGCCAGATATTATTTTCTTATACAAATAAAACAGAACACACTTTCACCACCCCCTTAAGGTAAACAGTTTACACATGGCCTAAAAACAATATAACCCCTAAGATGTTAGATAAATGTAAGTAAATAAGATAATGTAAATCTAAGAGTTCTAGGCACAACAGTATGAACACAGCAAATGTGGATATCATTGTGATATTCAAAATGTTACAACTATTTGACTACACAAGCTGCATCATTTAAAGACCACTCTACAAAGATATTCTGCTATGCACTCTCTTGTGTGTTAATATATTTACATCAGTAAGAACTATGTTATTTATGTAAAACCCATTAAACATTGTTTTTATTTTAATAATAACATTTTCCTTCAAATAATTAACTCAATTGTATACTGACATGGACAAATTATCATTTATACATCAATTTATGATGAACAACATTTAGTAACTGATATGAAAATTTAATATTTATTTTATGTGGATAGATCACACATTTAGGATATAAAAAAATGCATTTATAATATTATAATATGTACAAATGTATAGGTGTTGATAAATAAAATGTCGGAAGTTGAATATATTTTTTCTAGATATAATAATTATTACTTTTTAATAGAAAGTACAGTTTTAGTCAATAAATTTGACCAATATAATAAATAAATTAAAATATTTAGCAATTGCAGTCACTTTCATAAATAGTGATAATAAATAATGTCTCATTGATTAAAATGAGAACAGAACTTGTAATTATACACTTATAATGGTAACAAAGTTTAGCACATCAACAAATACATACCTAAATATATAATAATTAATTATTTCTACATAACATTAAAGATCATTGATATCTTACCTCAGGATATCAGAAATGTATATTCAATCAATTGAAAAAGAATTAATTATTGTGTCCATAATTTCACTAAGACATAAGATATACCATTCTTTTACAGAATTCGTTCAAACGATTGTTCAGATCTTTCTACAATTAAACGTCCTGCTTAAAGCTTTCATGCACTTAATCATAGATAATACAGTAACATTAATTATAGAATAAAATACTCTGTGTTAAGAGCCTTATCAGACAGGCGAAGGTTGTAAAAGATTGTACTCTATTATAGTTTTGGTGTGTATATTATCCGTGTATAATAATTTTAAATCGATTAGTTGAAGATTATCTTTTTAAGATAAAGTAATCCATTCGACATATTGAATCAATTCAGGAAATCTTTTAACCACTGTCAACCACAATAAAAATAGGAAAACGTTTGACCTGCTAGCCATGTCTGAAAATTCTCGCTATCCAAATGTTTGAAATTGTACGGATATTAACCTCATCGAACTAAAAATCTAGCCTTATGTTATATAACTTTTAAATATTTTCGAAATTAGAAATCAGTTACTCCTTTTATATAACATCTCTCTTTTAATATTTTGACTATGATATATTTTAAACGAACTGGATTTTTACATGGAATTTTTACATGCGATAATTATTACAGTTTTTTAAACATATCTATTATGAAACCTTTAAATTTTTAAGGGTAAGTTAAGTCGATTAATCAAGAATCGATATTTTAATTTAGAATATAATTAGAACAATTTTATTAGATACGTCCAGTTTGAATTTTTTTAATGAATCGAAAAGCTCTCTGTACACAGTTCTGCACCACATAAGTTTAACAACATTGACGAGTTAGCGAGTTTTTGGTGGGAGCGTGGTTTATTATGATGTGATTTTAGTTATATTACATGTACTTAATTATTTGGGTCTATTTTGTGTAATACTGGTGACATTTTGATGACATGAGATAGTTTAGCTGATACACATAAGTAAAGTGAATTCTAAATAATAATTGGGAACAAGATATATTACTTGCTACCAAATCCTCAGCAAAGAGTCAACGAAAGTTATCATTGAGTTAAAGCACTAACCTCGTTAAAGAAGAAATAATATCTGACTACGCTGCGAGGCCTAGGTATCTTTGCCATTCGTTAAAAATTGAAATGAAAGAAAAACGTATCCGTATCCTGTCTAAACATTAGTTGTAATTTGACCACATAATTTGAGTTTCACGCACTATGAACACAGAAATAAAAAATACGAAACGTAAAAAAAGGAAAACTCGTAAATATCTTAACGAAATTAGAAAAAGGTCACAACGGTGTGGCAATACACTTGCTAACGATTATGTTGACGATTGCAATAATAAGGTAAAGATTTCAAATAAAAAAAGTAATAATATAACAAACAAACGTTTAACCTTGTCAATGTTTCCTAAAGCCGTTCGATCCGAAACTATCACTAGACCAGTATTAGCTGAAATCAAGCATAAGCAAACTTTCAATGCCATAGTGAAAGACAAGACTTCTCCAATAGTATTAAACACAAACATAAATGATAAAAATCAAACTAAATCTGATGAACAGCACCACATTTCAGATACACTGATCGAATCCAATGAGCTGGCTCATGATGATAAATCAATTGAAGAGAACGAAACTTCTTTCGGAAGTTCTGTATTAGTTAACCATGATAGGAAAGATAGAATAGACTCAGACAAATCAGAAATAAATCTATTTACATCTACACCACTCATAGAGACTCCTGAATTACATGAAAACATCATAGAAGAACCACTACACCTCTTAAGAAAAGTTCCTCCAGATAGGTTCTATAAATATAATGCTATGAAAGATATTAGAGAACTAAACAAAACCGAAACTGACATTTTGAAATCACCATTCGACACATCAACATGTATAAAGAAGGGTAGATCAACTAGAAATTGTATAGTAGAGAATCCTATCGAATACCTAAGGCAAGCTCAGACAGCTCCAGATGATATAACTGAATCATATAACTCAAGCTCTGAAGACTCTGATATACAGCAATGTACGCAGTCCTCGCTTAATTTACTCATGGATCCTTCCATAATACTTGACATTCCAGAGTACAATTACTATCCACATAAATTACATGAATAAAGAAAGCCAATGTCACTGTTTATATTTTATTTTCTATGTTAATGTTATATTTTCTAATTGATCTATTAGATCCATGTGCTTGAAGGAGTCTGGACTTTCGGTAAATGTCTCCACCAGCTTCAACTTATCTGCATCTTTACCACTGTAGTACATTTGGAACTGGTTCGCCAAACACTGTGACTCTTGACCATTAAGTGCATTCTGAAATACATAATATACAGTGGAAATTAATTGTCATGTAATACTTTATTCTGAAACACTTTCATCTAAGGTGTACAATATTTAGTATATACCATTACTTAAAACAACATCCCTAAAGAATATTATTATACTATTGAAATTTATTTTGGTATGAAGAATAATGTGGCTCATTAAAATTCCATATACATCTAGTATTTAACTAACTAACTTACTAAATATAAAAATAAAACAATAATAATAAATTGTATGGTCTAAAGACAACAAGAGTCTGTGCTTACTGATGATAATTAATGCCTATAATGTATTTTCACCTAACTTCTACCTAACCATTACGTCTTATAATTGTTTATTAGATATAATTTGTTAAATAATCCCTAAAGACCTTTATTACCCTTTTGATACCTAATTTGTATTATGCTTAACGTGGCTATGTTCAGACCGGCCATAGAGTTTAGTGTGCCCTAAAATATAGACAGACATGCCAATATATATTTTATATATATCATTATACTTAATAAGACAAAGTATAGCTTGACAAACAATACATACTTTATCATACTCTCCCCTCATGAGCACAATCCCCTTGTCATTGAGCTCTGTGTAGTGCACCATGGTGAGGCATTCCGGAGCATTCTCTTTATGTACCTGTGGACATAAAAAATAAAATAAATAGTCAGTCGGATATAGTTGATTACAAAAGTCAGATAGTATAAAAAAGTTACTTCAAATCTTTAAAGAAAACAAAAATATTAGTCTATATTAAGGAAAAAAAAATTGCTAAAGAAGGCATGGTCATGCCTAACATGATTAATTCAATTAATTACAACCAAAAATATACTAATAACCACAATGAAAGTCTATGATTATCTTATTATTATAATTAATTAGTACTTTTCAACTTAAAAGGACAGCTCAACCAACAATAGATATTGAGTATTACAGTATTTAAAACTTATTGTAATTTCAATTCTAAAATTGCATAAATTTTATTTATTTTTCACAATATATTTCATATAATTGTAATCAAACACTATACCTAATACATTGAACTTCCTAATATATTACATTTGCATATATTACAAATTATACATTTCTCACTACTGTTATATTATTATAATTGAATATTAATAGATGGCAACTCTTACATGTTCACTAAAGAAAGCATGTTATTTATAATTTAAAACAACTAAAACACTAATTTATACCTATTTTTTATCTGCAGCAGAAAATGTAAGCTTTATAATTATTTTTAAAGGTTTAGTTTTGATACAGAATTAAGGGAGAATGACATTACCACAAACAATGTTTTGGAGGGAAAATAAATATGATATAGACTTGCTCACCTGGTATGCTAGAAGTGGAGTAAAGTGCACAGTGTGCCCAAAGTTCTGACACAGAATAAACTCATATCCTTGAGATCGAGGCAAAGGAAACAAGAATGTTGGAAATTTTCTCATATTTTCTTGAATAAGTTTATATAAATCTGATGGGATAGTTGCAGATATAACTTCCTTATGTCTGTGGTACTCTTCCCAAATATTTTGTATCTCTGTAGCGGTTTTATCTGTCACCAGATCAATTTTAAATATATCACTTAGTTTCTTATCTGGTGTTTCTGCTGTATTCTCGAGTGCCCCTTTGGGATTTAAGACTGATG
Source organism: Actias luna (assembly GCA_039707435.1). NCBI lineage: Eukaryota > Metazoa > Arthropoda > Insecta > Lepidoptera > Saturniidae > Actias > Actias luna. The sequence goes on along the minus strand of JAZHAC010000022.1, from coordinate 16,770,613 downwards.
AATATTGTCTGCAAAAACAATGTTCAGACTAATTTACAGTAGGACTACGTTATTTACTATTAACATATGACATAAAAAAATTAGTCTATTAGACACTCTGTCTCTGTATACATTTATTGTTTTATAAAACAGCATATTGTATATTTGGATTATTAAAGTTAAAATAACAATGGAAGATAATAAGATCTGAAATATTTTTTTTAAATATGACTTTATTATATGTCATGCTGAATAAAAAGAAGCATTGATTCTTCAGTTGGTAGTGTATATGAATAGTGTGTCAAGGGGTGCGAGTTTGAATCCACCATCAATGAGCCTGAGCTTTTGGTGAAGGAAACCATCGTGAGGAAAGTATAACAGGGTGGTAGCGCTTTTTCTAATATCCGCCTAGCTAACTACCACCCTCAAGTTGAAAATCTGCCACCAAATACCTACTATACCTGTGTTTCGGCAGTTGCACTTGGGAGCCAGTCTCTCCACGCAACTTCGCGTGTACAACCATCTTGGGCTGCATAATCACTCAACATCAGGTGAGATTTTAATCATAATGAAACTTTTCTGAAAAGAACTTTTCTGTTCTATTTTTAAGGGTTTTAATCTTAATATGTATTATTAATGTTTTTCAGGACAACTATCTGAGCCTGTCCTCCAAATTTGAATAGACAACTTACTAATATACTATTTAATAAATTAAAAACACAAATTATCGACTAACCTCATTTCAACCGATGCGAATTTCTTCTTCTTTTCTTCTTCTTTATTCTTGTGCTGTTGTTCTACTCTCTCGATAAACTCTTCCGGAGAAGTCTTCTGTAGTTCCGCTATACGAGTAGCGTACTTCTCAAAATAAGGATTAGTTTTTAAATTTTCCAGTGCCTTTTCCATATTCTTAGAAGTTGTCATTATATTTCGTCTAGTTATGTAACTAAAATGTGTAACAAACTTCAAAACATGTCTCATCTCTGACCGCGTCAAAGGACTAAATTTAAAGATAAGCGCTAAGTATTTTTACCTCTTGAGAGTAAAATATTTTTATCTTAATTCAAATAACAAATATTCCATTCGATCTTTACGAACGTAACTGACGTAACTGACGTCCCGTTTTTGACAGTTTTTATTGTCATATTTGACATAGGTCGTTAATGTTACACATGTATAGAGCTATAGTTAATACATTTTGTATCCTAATCGATTTTCACTTGAAATAATTTATGAAGTAAGTTATATTTGTTTATGTGGTGTAATATCATCAAAAATTTAAATTCTTATATCAAAATAAACAATTGTGTGAAGGAAAATGATTAGTGGTATTGCGATAATTTAAATTAATTCGATCTTATCAGCAGAAGTTACATTATAATCAGGCTGAGTTAATCTAAAAGAGTTTTTATTATAAAGGGACCAGGAAAAAAGAATACAAAGTCGTGATGGTGAATATTCAAGATATAACTATTTACTCATACGCAACTACGAGAAACCACAATCACAATTACATAGTAGTTGTAAAAGTATCAAGTAGGACTATCTATCTTACCGTTTTATTATTTATATTAAATTTGTGATAAACTGAATACTGCTGTGATTTCAATATAATCAATAAAAATAATGTATGTAAAGGTACTCTAGTATTTTAAAAGTGTTGAGGCAATGATTCAATGAGCAAATGATAATTTGTACTTATGACTATGTGTATGTTGACAATGTGGTAAATGATATTACCAAAATATTTAATAATATGTACTAATCGCTATTTTGATAGTATACAACTCACTATTATAGCAAAAATCAAATATTTCTTTTCTTCCCACAGGTGCTTCACTTTGGATATAAGCAGGTATATACTGCGAGCACTTTTCAGTGATCTTGCTGGAGAGAAATTCATTCCGTATGTCTGACAGTATACTGCGGCAGTATTCTAGAGAAACATATTGTTGAAGCGATGATAGCTGGGTGGTAGTGTGTACGGACTCTTTGTCAAAGGACGTGAGTTTGAACCCATCTATAATGAGCTTCAGTTTTCGGTGAAGGAAAAACTTTGTAAGGAAACCATAGCATGGTGGTAAAATGCCCGCGTGGCAGCAACCACCCTCAAGTTGAAAATCTGCCACCAAATACCAATAGGTGTATTCTGGGAGTTGCACTTGAGAGGCAGTTTCTCCACAGCTTTAAGTGTGTCTACTAACTTAGGTCGTATCGTAACTTGAGACCAAATCTGAAAATGGCCATTAGTGCCAAAATCTCAACTATAAAAAAAAACGTTTTAAATCGACGCAATTTTAGTACTGCGAGTACTGATGCTTTCAAGTTTATGTGCTGTCAGTGCTTTGTTCACCTAAGCGTCCAAAAATTTGACAGCTTGCACTATTAATTGTTTAAATATTATTGTTCAAAGATACGGCCATTAAAACAAACATACCATATACATTAAAACCAGTATGCTAACTATACTGGAATGTCTTTTCAGTATATTAATGACGTCACACTTTACAGTGCTAGTAGTGTATAACGGAACACGGTCAATAAACTACAGATCACTTACATTACACTTATAGTTCATAATATAGATGTTAAAATTTTACCTATATAGTCAATCATGGAGAACTTTTCGAAAGTGGAGAAAATAGGTGAAGGAACATATGGAGTCGTATACAAAGCTAAAGATAGAATTACAGGAAAGGAAATAGCCTTGAAGAAAATTAAACTCGAAAAGTAAGTTTTAGGCGCGAAGTTTTGACATTTGTAGTTTCAGGTTATAACAACAATTTAACAGAATAGTGGTTTGTGAAATAATTATACGTTCTTGATCTCATTATAAATGGCTAATGTGTATACAGTTGCGTGCAGATAGAAAGTACATAAATAGAATTATGTATAAATAAGGATGTTTTATTTGTATATAACTCTTTCTATCTACCTACATCTAATTCTAATACTTATTTATAACGTTTATTAATAGACTTTCATAACTTGCATTTTGATACGTAAATTACAGTTCCTAAAATAAACAATACAATATATTTCTAATACCGAATAAATTCAAGATTTGTTTTCAAAATATAGCTAATTTAATTTGCTTCACTAATATCCTTAAATCATTATTTTATTTTTCAATAGAAAAATTTTTCGCAAGCGACACACGTTCACAAGGTGGCAGCACATTTTTGTAAATCTAACTGGTTATGTGCTGGTTACCCTCAAGTTGAAAAATTGTCACCAAATAGCTATAAGTATTTTCTGTCAGTTACTTTTCAGGGTCCCCTAACAATTACAGTGTTCTTGGGTTCATCATCATGTAATATCAGGTTTACCAGGTGGGCTTACGGCCAAACATGAAGCCTATAAAGAAGAAAATATAATAGAATAAAAAAAAATGTTTACTGCATTTAATTATTGCAGTTTTTTTTTTTGTATAGGTAAAATTTAGCATTTTGGCCATAATCTACCTGGCCGTAAGTGATGATAAGGCCCAAGATGGTAGACATGCTAAACTTGTGTAGGAACTGGCTCTAAATTGCAACTGCCTGAACACACCTATAGGTATTTAGCAGCAGATTTTCAAGTTGAGAGTGGTAGCTAGCCAGTCAGGTATCAGAAAAAGCCCTACCACCATGCTATGGTTTCCTCACGATGTTTTCCGTCACCGAAAGCTAAAGCTCATTGTAGGTGGTTGGATTTAAACTCACGGCCCTTGACGCGAAATCGTACACACTACCACTGAGCTATCATTGCTTCAAAATGAAATAAACTTAATAATATCAGAGGACAGTAAATAATATAAATCAATTATTAACTATATTCAGTTACAATTAAATTAAAATAGCAAACATGAAATATTAAGAGTCATTACAGGTAACTTGTTACAAAGAAAGAATATTTCAACAATAATATAACAATAAACAATAATGGTACAAAATAATGCATTGTTTAAATGTTCATTCATGTTTTAACTGAAGTTTTATACAAACAACTAGCTTGCCTGGCAAATATTGTTCTGCCTCTTTCAGTGGTTAATAACTTGACCACAGTATCTATTTTATCATGAAACTGCTATAAAATGAAGTGCTCTTGTTAAAATAATTATTTTACATGAATCTTATTTCCATCTATCAATTTAATTACAACTTACACAATTACTAACATACAAAATATTGCATTCAAAAAGACAATAACATCATCTTTGTTATTAGATTCAATAATAAAATATTCAATCTAGTTGAAAAACATCTCAGTCATCGAGAAGAACTAGCTAGAAAATTGATTTGTCCTATTTAGATAGTTTTTTTAATTGAAAGCTTAGCGTTATAAAGTCACCTGATGTTAAGTGACCAAGTCGAGGAATTGGCTCTCAAGTGAAAATCTCAGAATAAATTAGGCAGGTATTTGGTGGCAGATGTTCTATTTGAGGGTAGTAGCAAGGCAGGTGGGCATTAGAAACAGCCCAACCACTATGCTATGGTGTCATCGTGATTATTTCCTTCAACAAAATCTCCAGCTCATTGTAGGTGGAATCTAACTCCAGTTGCTTAACACATTGTTGGTACATACTACCAACTGAGCTATTATCGCTTCTCTTGTGTAGTAAATAAAGAAAAAAAATGTCATAGACTGTCTGAAATATGGTAAATAATATTTTTTATTTTTACGATAAAATTTTCTATGCTGTCTTTCTCGGCTTGGTTTACTTTGGAACTAAATGACACTGCCAGAATTATTGAGTATTAACACAATTATAAATAATAAATGTTATTATAAATTAAGCTATATAAAAAAATTGTGCTTTAGACCACACGACTGAAGTAAAACTTCTTTGGCTATGAGAGTAAAGAGAGAGAGAGAATGTATGCTCGCATCTCTCTTGCCCCTATTAGGAAATGTAACTCTCTCTCTCTCTCTCTTTCTATCTTTACTAACTTATATCTCCATCTCAACTTCCGTTCGTCTCGCTCGATCACACTTCCCGTACCACACGTCACGCATTCATCAGCTTAATACAAGCTACAAACGTGAGTAAGAAAGTTTTACTTAAAGAAAAATATCATGTAATAGTTATTTTACTTCATATTTGCTTCCGCGTTGTATTGATGTTTGATGTGGATGTACAGTGAACCAGAGGGAGTACCGTCGACCGCTTTGCGTGAGATCTCGGTACTGCGGCAGCTGAACCATCCCAGTGTCGTCCGCCTTCTCGATGTCCTACTCGCTGATAGCAAGCTCTTCCTTGTCTTCGAGTACATGCATATGGATCTCAAGAAACTCATGGATCTCACAAAGGGTCCCCTTAGACTGGGTCTCGTCAAGGTATATTAAAGTAGTGAAGTACCTATCAAATTGTGACATAGGCCACCATCAGTATCATAGAAATATGCATGCTGACACACAAGTGCAGGTATTATGGTATGGCATAATGGTATTTAAATAAATTTAAATACATCTACGAGGTGGGGTTTGATCCCACTAGATACTTGAAGAAGTATGAAAGCTGTCCATATTGTCTGACAGTATGGGGGTTTGATTAAAACCCAATGATTCTTGCCACATACCTCACTCATGAGGAAGCCCATAGCGAAAATATATTGCGAAACAACACTATGCTTGCTTATTAACTTTACCTATTTATTACTGTATATTATATCACATATTATGTTTGATGGCAATTACGTGAAAGGTATGAAAATTAATTTATTAATAATTACTAGTACCTATATACACTTCAATTTAGAGAGAAATAGAAAATCATTTTACATCAACATAGAAGAAAATTTTTCTTGGAGCTGAGCACATCCCTGTATTAGTATGAGTTCACGGGCCGAGTGGAAACTATCAGACAATGTCTTGTGGTACATACACCCTTACAGCCAAATTACCAAAGTAAGATTTATAGGAGTTACAATAAGGTATATATGCTATAATAGATATTATATGTGATAAAAAAAATATGCACTCTTCAAAGTACACCACCCTTCAGTTTTAAGATCTTCCCAAGTGGAATCTGCATTACATATTTCTCTGTCTCTTTTATCACACACACAAGGGTCATCTTGTAATATATATGCCTTCATATTTAACATTTTACCAAAGTACTATTATTTCCACCTACAAAATGCCGATGCCATATATTTTAATTTGATATATTCAGAGCTACTTACGGCAACTGCTGGAGGGCATCGCGTACTGTCACGCCCAGCGAGTCCTGCACCGGGATCTGAAGCCACAGAACTTGCTGGTGGATGCAGAGGGTCACATAAAGCTGGCCGACTTCGGGCTGGCTAGAGCTTTTGGGATCCCCGTACGAGCTTACACTCACGAGGTGGTCACGTTGTGGTACCGTGCACCAGAAATCTTACTTGGTGCTAAGTTCTACTCCACCGCTGTTGATGTATGGAGCTTGGCCTGCATATTTGCTGAGATGGTAACTGTTTTTACATTTTATTAATAACCAAATTTAAAAGAAAAGATTCTGTTCAAATCAAATCAAAAAATCTTTAATTCAATTTAGGCCCTAAGAAGGCGCTTATGAACGTCAAAAATTACTACCAGTTTGGAAAGTAACGCAACAAGTAAGTAACAACAAGTAAATTAACAAGAACGGGCAAGAAACTCGATCTGCATCTTTTTTTTTTTAAGTCTTATTCCTATGTAATAAACCAAATTCCAATAATTGAATGTGTTACAGTAGTTTTTAGCGGATGTACAGAGAGGGGTGTGAATTCCAGACATCACGATCACTCACATATTGATCCACCCTATGATAGTCTTTTGACATTAAAACCCGTTTGTCATGGTTCTTGAACCCACTGCCCGGCAATTCAGTAATGTGCTTTGGGACTTTATTATAAAACTTGAGACTATCACCTAAAAAACTGTTACTTGTCTTACTCAGTCTAAAATAGGGAGTTTTAGACCAGTTTGTCGCCATTTCTAGTATTCAAATTATGGCGGTCTTTAATGAAACCTAGCTTTTGTAAGTTTTTACAGAGTTTTTTGTTTTACTCTGTCAAAGTACTTAATTATATATTATGTTTTTTTTTTTTACTTTATATGTTTAGTCTTATAACCACAACCTTACCTGATATCTGACCTGTAAAGTGATGATATGATCCAAGAAAATAGGAATACCAACCCTAGTGGAGAGACTGGCTCTCAAGTGCATCTGCCGGAACACATCCATTGGTACTTGCTGGCAGATTTTCAATTTAAGGGGGTAGCTAGCTTCCAGCCAGAGATTAGAAGAATTGTGAAAGATGTCCCTGGTAACTGGGAGCACGGGAGTTTGACGTGTGATCGTGGTGCTTTTGGTACTGTTGATTAGTGATAAGGACCCATTAAGTCACCATATGCCCTTCAATCCTTTGTTCTGAGTGCCTGTAAAGGCTGACTTTTAAAGACCATGTTAGTAAAAGCCAGGTGGACTTTAGCTAACCATATTACTATTATCTGAAGAACAATATATTATATGTATTTTTTTTTTTTTTTTTTTATACTTAAGGTTTAGCGTTATTGCCATAATCTCACCTGATCTTAAGTGACGATACGGCCCAAGTTGGTAGACACGCTAAACCTGTGGAGAAACTGGCTCTCAAGTGCTACTGCCGGAACACACCTATTGGTATTTGGCGGCAGGTTCACAACTAGAGGGTGGTAGCTACCCAGGCGGGCATCAGAAAAAGCCCTACCACCATGCTTTGGTTTCCTCACGATGTTTTCCTTCACCGAAAGCTCAAGCTCATTGTAGGTGCTTGGGTTCGAACCCACGTCCCTTGACGCGAAGTCGTGCACACTACCACTGAGCTATCACATAAACATCAATCAATGTATTTCAGGCAAGCGGTAAAACACTGTTTCCCGGTGACAGCGAGATAGACCAGCTGTTCCGCGTGTTCAGAGCGCTCGGGACTCCTGGTGGAGAGCTGTGGCCAGCAGCCCGGCGCTTGCCTGACTACCGAGCAGCTTTCCCACGTTGGCCGGTGAAGCCAGCACGTCTGCTGTTACCCAACACGCTTCGCTCTGAGGCTGCAGCTTGCGCACTCTTCGAAGCCATGCTGCGCTACGAGCCGGAGCAGCGGGTGCCTGCGAGGCAAGCGCTCGCGCACCCATACCTGGCTGATGCATGTCTCACACCACCGGATCTACCTCGACCGTCTTCTCCACTTTGACTTTCCTCAGCCTGATATAGACTATCAAAGTTTTGAGTGATTGATGTCAGTAAGAAACTTAAGTGTTGTCACAAACATGTGAAATATATACGTGAAAAAATAATACGTGGAAAAGTGTATCTGTGAACTTGTATTGGACCAGTGATAGTGAAAGTTAGGACTTTGTTTAAAAGTGTGGTCGATCTAGATGCCAGGCAGCTAGAGCAAGGTAGTATTTGTATAGAGAGCATAATACAAATAAAAATATTAATGTAAGAAACAATTTTAAGTGCGAAATATAATTTTTATGGCGCCTTTACAGATATGGGATTGCCACAAGTGATAATAAGAAAAATTTTAATAAAGAAAAAAAACCTAAGCATGGCAGTTAACAACACCACTGCATTTATGCGATTGTTTCTGTATAAGTAACTAAAATTACCAAAATTTGTTTTAAAAAAGTTTCTTCTATGTATTAACAATTACTTATATATTAGTTTCAAAAAGTATTGATAATTGAAACGAAAGTAAAATTTTCAAAAAGTAGAAAATAATTGTTTATAATAAAAGTTATGATATGAAAGTGTAGACTAAAAGGCACTGAAAGACAATTTCGTTCTATGTTTGAAGGGCTAGAACCAGAGGTGTTCATATGAAATATAATAAATATGTATTAAGTCTTTATTTTAACCTATAACTAACATCAAAACAGCACACCTTACTATGTGTGAAGGCGCATTCATTATATCTGAAAACCACAACTGCAGATTTGCAACATATTAATTAAGCATGGCAATGGATCCACTGTGAGTTTAGGGAAGAGAATGGCACACAGGGTGACTTATACTAAATTTATGGTTTTTGGTAAGAATTTTCAAAGCTCTTAAAATCTCAGATCAAGAATCTGCCATACATCATTTTACTATTCTCATCTCAGCACTAAAGAGGCCAAAAATTTTTGGTATTCTGAAAGTCGAACCTTCTTGAGTAATTTCACACATGTATACTACAAAATAAAAATAGTTTTCAAATATAAATAAATTTGCGGATTAACTTTAATAAATCCCATTTGCATTACTAATGCGTCTGTAAGAATTTCTATCCAACTGTACTATACAGGATTTTTTTTAACGTGTGGAATCCCAGCCCGGGAGGGACTGAGAGGGGTATGTGGGACTAACGCGACGGTAAACACTGAGAACACCCACTAAAACTCCACAGCCGTATGTTGCTTTCCTGTGGCGACGCGGGTCCGTGCATGCAATCAACGATAATTAACACATGTCATAAAATAGTTTATCATCTATAACTATTAAATATTTATAAGACTTTTGTGCAATTATATTTTTTTATCTACAGAGTATTGTATTTTTATTTTGCCCTTCATAATACATTCCCTATGGTTGAAGCGATGATAGCTCAGTGGTAGTGTGTACGACTTCGCGTCAATGGACTTCGAGTTCGAATTCAACCACCAACAATAAGCTTGAGCTTTCCTGGATGGAAAACATCGTGAAGGAACTATAGCATGGTGGTAGAGCTATTACTATTGCTTGCCTGGCTAGCAACCACCTTCAAGTTGAAAATCTGCCGCCAAATACCGATAGGTATGTTCCGGCAGCTGCATTTAAGAGCCAGTTCCTCCACAGGTTTAAAGTGTCTACCAACTTGGATCGTGTCGGCACTTAAGATTAAGTGAGATTATAACCTTATGGCTACTATAAAAAAAAATGCTCCATCCATATTCATAAACATTTTCCTTTATAGTTTTTATCATACTATAATATTATTAATGCAAAAGTGAGTTTGTTTGTTACCCTTCCACGCCTAAACCGCTGAATTGACTGATAAATTTTGTTACAGAGATAGATTGGACCTAGGAGTAAATAGATATACATAGAGATATACACTTTTTTTCTCGCGAAATCTTTATTGGAAGAAGTGTAAATAGAGGGATATACTTTGTATTAAACTTTTATTGTGACATCCGATTTGTTTGATAAAATCGATATTAACACGAACAAAGCCGCACGTAAAATGTAGTTTAAAATAAACACAGTACAATGTTCTATAAACTAAGCTGTGCAATTAATGAAGTAGGTATTTAAAAATAAGTAAATTATTTCAAGTACCTTCTACTTTTTTTTTTTTTTCACCCTACAAATCTTAAATGGAGAGCTAGATGAAGGTATTTACTCCAGAGCAAATAATTTGTCCTAATATAATGTAATTTGAAAATTACATGAATTCAAATATTTTCTATGATTCTCTATGTAATTTTTAATGTTGATTTTCTGTAATGGTCTCTCCTTATATAGTATGACTCGCAATCGATCATTTTGACATTGGTTGAATCCGTTGTCAGAAAATGCCATCAATGAAAAAAGTTCAAGTTGACATTAAATAATTGACATAACGTCCAAAGACAAGCGGAGAAGTTATAGAAAAATTGGATTTGTATAGATTAATTCGTATTTAGACCTACTGACAGTGGTTATTATTATAAAGTAATAGGTCATTATATTAGTAAAATATAATAAATTGTTAAAGCAGAACTATGTCTATCGAAATCGAGTCTGCCGAGTGAGTAACATAACGAAATTGGTATTGTTTACACCACGAACCAAATGTGCTTTTTGTATATAAAAATAATAATTTTGTAATATTTCAGTGTGATCCGGCTCATACAGCAGTATCTGAAAGAGTCTAATCTCACGAAAACATTACAAGCTTTACAGGTTAGTTTTACCTTGATGTCAAAATATCAATTTTGTTCCGTCTGTATATGTGTATTCAATTAAATCTTCATATCGAACAGGAGGAAACGGGTGTCTCTCTGAACACAGTGGACAGCGTAGACGGGTTCTGCGCTGATATAAACAATGGGCACTGGGATACGGTGTTGAAAGCGACGGCATCTCTGAAGCTGCCTGACAAGAAACTGATGGATTTGTACGAGCAGGTGGTGTTGGAGCTGATCGAGCTCCGTGAGCTAGGAGCTGCGCGTTCATTGTTGCGGCAGACACACCCATGCATGCTCATGAAACAGCAGGAGACTGATAGATACATACACTTAGGTACTATATAAATTTCTATTGCATATCTCTTATTTATTTATAGCAATTTTTTTATTTAGTTATCTATCTATATTATAATAATATAATGTAGAAAATTTGTTTGTTTAAATGCGCTAATCTTAGAAACTAGCAGTCGAATTTCAAAAATTCATGAGGATGGGTTATTTTTACTCAACATTACGCTACCACTAATAGATGCAAAGTTATACTGAAAAGAGTTACAAAAAACGAGCAAAAATGATTAAATAATTGTTAGTTTCATGTGAACGAAATCACACATACAAGTACAGGCACAGGTATCTATTTCCATAAAGAACCTGGTTGACGTCAACACACCATAAAAATTTCAAGGACCATTTACTTTTATAAGTTTATTTCGATTTAGAATATTTTAATAAGTATTTATTTAGGAGTAAGAGTATTATGGTGATTAACATTTGTTCGCTGAATTAAGGCAATCGAGGCAGATAGTTCAGATTAAGTATCGATCAGGGCTATATATTGAGCAAAAAAATAATGTTATCATTCTCATGATGTGTATTTTATAATGAATACACATAAAGACTGGCAATAGAATGAATCCATAAGTTAAACAACAGAAATATAAAATAAAATAATTAAACATAAGTTGTTTTAACCTAAAAGATATGCAAGAAGGCTGGATTCACAATGTTAACCATGAAACTTAAGGGTGCTAGTTGCTAATGTACATACTAAGAAATAAGATACAAAGGTATATGTAAACAGATTTTGGTACTCACGTAATAACATGCCGTAGTAGAAATTCATTAGTTAAGCCACAGTAGCAGAGTGGAGAAGGAGCACCATTTATATTTATGACATAGAAATATTTCATTTTTTACCGACTATTTAAATAGATACATAACTTTTTCTCAACACAAGTCAAACGTAACCTAAACCAACAAATTTCTACTGCGGTGACATTAATATGTAAGTACCCAGATTTTTTAATATTACAAGGTATAACTATTTATTCTTTTAAGTTAAATTTCCATGAAATGTGAAATTTTCCTCCTAATTAAACCGAGTAGTAATCACCCGCAGCCATTTGGTTTCCCATATTTTGGTATCAGTCAGTGTATATTGAGTGTATCAGTGGATCTTGGACTGTGTGGAAGTTCAATATTAGAATATACTTTTAAAGCTGCGTCACCAGATTTCTGCCAAATTTGAGTTTGGTAGGGACAGTAAACACGGGTACCAAAGGTGAGTGTTGGTGGGTGTCAGAAAAGGGCCCCTTATACTTACACCTGTCTTTCAAGTCCCGGTAACTGCTTGAGGATTCTTCTCTGCCATACAATGAATCTGGTACGAGAATGCTGAGAAGTTTGTCTGCCGAAAGGAATGTCAGTTATGACCGTTGATGAATGTTTATTTTTAAGAAATTATTATTGTCTTTAGTATGTAATGTGCTAATTATGAGCTATGGTGATACACTTTTTAAATAAGATACACTTTCTACTGCTATGGTAACATATAGTATATTTTACTCTGGTTTGATTCTAGAGCTCCGGAGATAAAATGTTCTATGAGTAAATTTAGTGAGGTAGAACAAAACATTAAAGATACTTCAAATATTCTTCTAATGCAATTCTAATTTTTAACTTTTGAAGCGATGATACCTCAGAGTTAGTGTGTAGTAACACTGCATCATGGGACGTGAGTTCGAATTCAACCACCTACAACGAGCATGAGTTTTTGGTGAAGGAAAACATCGTTAGGAAACCGTAGCATGGTGGTAGGCCTTTTTCTGAAGCCCTCCTAGCTAGCTAACACCCTCAAGTTGAAAATCTACCGCCAAATACCAACAGGTGTGTTCCGGCAGTTGCACTTGAGAGCCAGTTCCTCCACAGGTTTAACATGTCAACCAGCTAGGGCTTTGTAGTCGTGATCAGGGAAAAAAAGACGCTTTTGATAAGAGAATGGCGTGTTCCTGTTAGAGAATTTGTTGGCGCGGTCGTACTTTGACCCTCGTGAGGCTTATGGTAGTGGCGGCGGCAAGGAGCGGCGGCGCGCCGGCATCGCCGCTGCTCTCGCTGGAGAGGTCTCCGTGGTTCCATCATCACGTCTCCTCGCCCTGCTGGGGCAGGCGCTCAAATGGCAACAGCACCAGGGTCTGCTGCCTCCTGGTGAGAACTCACAAGCTTTACTGAATACCTCTTTGGAATATATTTATAAAAGGATGTAAAAATAATGTCATTTAACGTTCCCACTGTAACATGATGAAGCCAGTCTCGAAGCGATGATAGCTCAGTGGTAGTGTGTACGACTTCGCGTCAGGGGGCGTGAGTTCGAATGCAAGCACCTAAAATGAGCTTGAGCTTTCGGTGAAGGAAAACATCGTGAGGAAACCATAGCATGGTGGTGGGCTTTTTCTAATACCCGCTTGGGTAGCTACCACCCTAAAGTTGTAAACCTGCCGCCAAATACCAATAGGTGTGTACCGGCAGCAGCACTTGAGAGCCAGTTCCTCCACAGGTTTAGCGTGTCTACCAACTTGGGCCCTATCGTCACTTAAGAAACAGGTGAGATTATGGCCATAACGCTAAAGCCAGAACTATAAAAAAAAAAAAAAGTTTTAAGTGTCATGAGAACCCTCTTGAAAGTCAATGTTCATCTTCTTTCAGGCACCACCATCGACTTGTTCCGTGGTAAAGCGGCTATCAGGGACGAGGAAGATGACCGCTGCCCGACTCAACTCTCAAAGATGATTAAGTTTGGCCAGAAGTCACACGTTGAGTGTGCTAGGTGCGTTTTTCTTATATTTTGTAATAGCCCTAATTTTCAAGGGTTTACCGCCTTGTAATTTGTACTCACCCTTATGTAGGCATTGATTATTTAAACTCAAAAACACAAATGTAACAATTTTTGGAAGTATTTTTAGGAGACAAAAACATAAAATACACACAATACATGTATACATGAATTGCTCACTTAATACCATTATATTAGATAGATATATATTTTTCTACTTTTTGTCTTTCTCTCCATTTTAAAAAACTCTATTGAGGTATAAGGGAATATGACTGTAATGTTGTGTCTAGATTCTCCCCAGATGGGCAGTACTTAGTGACTGGATCCGTGGACGGTGTCGTTGAAGTGTGGAACTTTACAACGGGTAAGATCCGAAAGGATCTACGTTACCAGGCCCAAGAGGAGTACATGTGTATGGAGGAAGCCGTTCTGAGTCTCGCCTTTGCCCGAGACAGTGACACACTTGCTGCTGGATCCATCGACGGCAAGATAAAGGTATGGGAACATGGATGTACCTCCAGTGAACCTTCTAGAAATTATATTTTCCCTTTAGAAATCAAGCTATCACCTGTAGAAATCACATTGTTTCCCTAGAAACTACATTATCTCTCTTTTAATTCAATAGACACTCCTCAAAAACTACATTCACTCCCCACTTCCCAATTGTTCTAAAAACTTAATTAATACCTTAAACCTTAAATAGTTAAGACCTTGTAGTAGTTACTGATCTGGTTGGTCAGCCAATCTATATCCAACAGGCTAGAGGCTGGCTGGCTCTGGCTGATTGCGAAATGAGACAAAGTCGGGTATTGGTGGGGCTTTTTGTAATGCTCAATTGGCTGGCTACCACGCTTAAATTGAAAATCTACTACTAAATATCTATTGTGTTCTGTCAGTTACACATGGAGAGACAGTCTCTCCACTACACTAAACGTATCCACCATTTTTGGCCATACTATCCCTTAACGTTATGTGCATTGTGTATATTGACAGGGTCCAGATCACATACAGGTATATATCACTGTGCTCGATTCCTGCATATGACTGGTGGACCTTGGAAGTCATCATGGCCAGGTATTTCCACAATTCCTCATATATTTTTAACGTTATCTTTGTTTACACACAGGTATGGAAAGTGTCCACGGGCAAAGTGCAACGTAAGCTGGACAACGCGCACACGAAGGGCGTCACCTGCCTCCAGTTCAGCCGTGACAACACCCAGATCCTGTCCGCTTCCTTCGACCGGACTATCAGGATCCACGGGCTCAAGTCCGGCAAGATCCTGAAAGAGTTCCGCGGGCACACGTCCTTCGTCAACGAGGTGGTGTTCACTCCTGACGGGCACTCGGTCCTCAGCGGCTCCTCAGACGGAACTGTGAAGGTGTGGGCGCTCCGGTCCGGGGAGTGCACCGGGACCCTCAAGCCGCTCGGTGGTGGCGAGCCCCCCGTGAACACGCTGCTGCTGACGCCCAAGAACCCTGACCACTTCGTGGTGTGCAACCGGACGAACACAGTGGTGATAATGAACATGCAGGGCCAGATAGTGCGCTCGTTCTCCAGCGGCCGTAGGGAGGAGGAGGGCGGAGCCCTGGTGTGCGCGGCGCTCAGCGCCCGGGGGCGGCTCGTGTACTGCGCCGGGGAGGATCTCGTGCTGTACGCCTTCTGCTCTGCCACGGGAAAGCTCGAGAGGACCATCAATGTGAGTACCGCCTTCTTTTTCCCACTTTTTTATTTCACTTCACTGTAATATACTCTGTACAGAAAAATCAAAATTTAATAAATAACCGCGATAAAATCCGTTTAAATTAGTTTATTTCAATATTTCAAAAAATTACCAGTTTGTCTGGCAAATGTTGTTCTGGTCTGTTTAGTAATTATTAACTGAATAAATAACGACAACAATAGCATTTTATTATAAGTTATAACGATTCCTAACCTTAAAAAAAAATATGGATTTGACACATGTCAAAGTCACTTGACATTTAGTCGAATCTCTATAACTGGAAATAATTCTAGAATTTTCGATTTAACAAGACACACGAGATATAAAGGATTTTAGTTGCTGACATTTCGACTTATACGGCTCTATTCTTAAGTATATTTTTCGAGTTGCATGAGAGAGAGTTGTATGATATCGTGACGTCATTATATTTTACTTATTACGACTTAAGGGGTCTGTTTTTTGAAATTCGAGTTACAGAATTTATATGCAGTATCGAAACATCCCAGGGAAATAACGTTATGGTCGAGTTATAATGTCTAAATAATTCGAAACATCATATGTATGGGGTTCAGCGGACGGAATGGCATTTTTTTCGAATTACTGTGGATTACAAATTAATGAAATTCCAGATTTAGAGATTCCACGGTATATTGAATGTTATTGCATACATTTTTTAGTTCATTTTTAAAAGATAGTCTCACAGTAATGGGTTGATGCAGTGTACAGGTGGAGTAAGTACATAAACATGCTTAGATTATATTAAAATAATATAAATGAATAAGAAACATGCGGTTTTGATTATAAAATTGTTGTGGAACTTGTATATCTTAAGTTAGAGGAAACTAAAAGAAAGTTTACCGAGTAATAATCGATGAAAAAAATTCTAGAAACAGATGTATTAAGATATATTCTTCTTTCAGATCCACGACAAGTCTGTGATAGGATTAACGCATCATCCCCATCAGAATCTTCTTGCATCGTACAGTGAAGACGGACTCCTCAAACTTTGGAAGCCTTGAAGATTTAAAATCTATGGATTCTGTGTAGATTTTTATATATATAAGTGTTGCTATAGACAAATATATGTGTGTTTGAAGTGAATATTTCTGTATAGTGTTACTAGCATCACTCACTAGGTGTTGCCAGTCTAAAAAAATCCTCGGGAATTGTAATTTTTCTAGGATGAAATGTAAGTACCCTATGGCTTTTTCCGTAATCTTTTACTCCTTTTTATAGGCATTAAGCCTATAATCTCACCTGATCTTAAGTGACGATACGGCCCAAGTTGGTAGACACGCTAAACCTGTGGAGGAACTGGCTCTCAAATGCAGCTGCCGGAACACACCTATTGGTATTTGGCCGCAGATTTTCAACTTGAGGGTGGTAGCTAGCCAGGCGGGCATCAGAAAAAGCCCTACCACCATGCTATGGTTACCTTACGATGTTTTCTTTCATCGAAAGCACAAATAAATCTTTATTGACATAATAATTAGTATGTACATCTTATATTTTGTTATACATAATGTTAGTACAGTACAACCTCGGTAAGTCGAACTTCGATAAGATATAAACCTCCAAATCTCGAAAGAATGTTTTTTCCTTCCCTTCAAACACCAAAACCTCCATTCCTCTATAAATCGAAAACTCTATAACTCGAATTTTTTGTCGTATCCCTTGATATTCGACTTATAGAGGTTCTACTGTATTCATATAAGTTTCAATGAATCTTTAACATTATTCGGCGACGCGACCTTGAAGTTTTTGCCCTAACAAAAATGATTCGTCAATAATTTCCAAGCCCTTCATGGATATTACTGTATTTTGTAACTTTTTAACTGAATGTTAATTGTATTGTAAAATTTGAATGTGTTAAATGCGAATGAACTTTAAACATTTATTATAAGTGACGCTAGTTTATAAAATAAATAACTTTCCATAGTTTTTTGTTGTTTTATTGTAGTATCTCGGTAGAAAGAAAAAATACGTTATTACTCAGAACACATGACTGCTATAATATTACTTTATATCACCTCATGAGCTAATTCAATAGATTTTTTCTCGTAAACTGTCGTGTTGCGTACATTACTTTATTACGAACTTCCAGTATTTGGCTCTATGTTTATTAAGTAATGATATAGCTCAGTTGTAGTGTGTACGGACGCCGCATCAAATGACGTCAGTTCGAATCCCTGGAAATAGCCTGAGCTTCCGGCGAAGGTAAAACACAGTAAATCTAAGTCATGGTGGTAGGGATTTTTCTATAGCTCGTTTCGTTAGCTTCCACTTTCAAAGTAAATATCTGCCTCTATATACCTATATATGTGACACGGAAGTAGGTTTAAGGGGCACCTCGCGTTTCTCTCCTTTCCCAGCCAAATTTATTAGGAACCTTTCTAGGATACGTTCTATTATATCTTATTGCGGTACTAGACAGGCCATGTGTTTAGCCTCGATGGCTTTCACAGCTTCACCGGACTTTGAGGGTGCTCGAGCCCGAGGGGCAACTCGCTCAAGGGTGTCACTAGTGACCGAACCTCGGCTTGGGCTGTTGTTGAGACACGAAGGAGAGTGTAACGCGGAAGTAACTAAAAAGAGAGAGTGATTGTACTGTACCACAATGGCGCGAAGGATTATACTCAGCAACCCTAGCTGACTGATCCACTGCGGTCTGAATAAAAAACTATCAAGAGAAATAAATTTGGTTTGTATTGGGCCATGGCAGTCAAGGCACGGTTGTACTGTGCGACCTCCATACCTACTCGCATCGCAATTTTATAGTAATCTGTCTTATGAACTACCCTCCATCTCATTAATTTAAAGAATGTAGTATTATTACGTTTCCATATTATTATTAGACGTGGTATTTTACCCAAGTTCTTTTAGATGATTACAGAGAGAGATTGGTAAACCTACTATAGTATACCTCTCACAGGCATTTCCACTGCGTATATATTAACTACGTATCCATTTATGTTCGAGTCATTTAGTAGCTCGTTGTAACAATTTATTTGTTCTTATAGCGTGGTCTTATAATGTATTTGTTTCCCAAGCTACAGTGAGCTCAATCACTATAATGGTTTTTTTTAATTTCTAGAGAAAATAAATACATCAAGTCTGGATGTCAAAGCCCCAACAGAATATTTATTTTAATCAATATACTGTATAACGAATTTGTTAAATATATTTTTTATGTAAATTGTTTTTTTTTGTTACTAAACAATATTGTCGCTGAGTCGTTTTAATGAAAATTAGTACACTGTGTCTCGCTTAGGCGTAATGAGGTGGTTATACCGGTCGAGATAATCCAGTGTATACACAAACTGGAGATATTGCGAATATTTCCAATCCGCCATTGCGGTGCATCCGCATCCGTTACGAAATGTGCATCCGCATCTGCAATAATCAACGCGGATATTGATGCGGATGCGTATTGTTACGGAATAACGATGTTCGCCCAATGAGTATAATTCAAATCAAAGTAAAAATCTCTATTCATTGTGGGCCCTGAGAACGCGCTTATAAACGTCAAACTACCACCGGTTCGGAAAATAACCCAGTCACTGAGAAGTACCGACAAGAAACTCGATCTGGTTAATTATTTTTAGGTGCATTATTAGGCAGCTATACCAGGCTTTGTAATGCCATTTTAGTGAGTTTGATTCTCTGCAATGAGCCTACGCTTTCGGTATAGAAAACGACTTCGAAATAATAAGGAAGGTATTTTCTAATGTTCAACAGGTCAGCTACAACCTGTAAGTTGAAAATCCATAGCCAATTACCGCTATAGGTGTGTACCGGCACTTGAGTCAAACGGAAAACCTATAAGAGATAGTATGGGCCAGCGGGATGTTAGAAATGAAACAAATGTTTAATATAAGACATAATAAGTTTATTTATATAAAAATATAACGCTAACAGGCGATGAGATACTACTGTGGCCGCTCCGGTCTTGTGCTCTTCGGTAGTATGATGCAGAGCAAGCCGCTCGCTGAAATAATAATTAACACATGTAAACCACGAATAAATATAGTAAATATACATACACGGACCCTTTTAAAGCACACTAAGGAATATCACTGACTGACTGATTGCGATAAATATAAAACTACCAAACATATAGACTTCAAATGTAACATGACTTTTTAAATTTGTTTAAGGCCACCATCTCACCTACTGGTGTTTGAAGTCATAATTTCATATTGAGCATAGTAGCAACCCAGATAGGCATTAAAAATGCTTTTTAAAAACTCCATGCTATGGTTTCATCATGAAGTTTTCCTTCACAGAAAGCTCAGGTTGTAAGGATTTGAACTCACATCCCTTGACGCGGCGTCCTTACTCGCTACAAACTGAGCTATCGTGAATTCATAAGTTAAAGTTAGCACAACTAAAGACCAAATACAAATTCAAATAAATCATTAATGTTAAAAATGCAGTCATAAGAAAAGGATCCATCTTAGAAAGCAACTAGGGATGGCGATGCTTCCTAAAAAAATCGATTCGTGGATCGATTCGAATAGAAATCAAATGAATCGATTCACAAAAAATCGTTTATATCACTTTTCATGCTTGTTTTGAATATAAAACCAATTAGATAGCAAAATTATCATTTCTATAAATGTTTAGGTAATATCATCCAAATAATTGTAAATAATGTTTTATGAAAATAGATAACAATATATCTTCAATTCTGAAAGGTGACATATCGATTTACTAAATCAATTCAGAAATGTTAATCGATATAAAAAATCTTTAAAGTAAAAAACAATTCTTCGTACAATCGATCTCAGATCGCCATCCTTAAACGCGACCCATTTGATCAAAATGTTTAATTTTCTTATAAATATGTAATACATATGATTTTGAAAATGAAATTTATTAGATATTTAACTAAAATGCACACTATATCAACAATACAGTTGGGTAACTAGTAAATCAATAGATTTGTTCAAATTAAAGTACCATGTGAACTCTTTAACTTTCTTTCTTTTTTATTGGGGCCCAATTAATATGCAACGGGCCCCAAATAGTATAGTCATGCTTAAAGACCAACGTGACGTTTTTTTACTGGGGCCCAATAAATATGCTAAGGGCCCCAAATAGTATAGTTATGAGTAACGTACAACGTGATGATTTTTACTGGGGCCCAATGAATATGCTAAGGGCCCCAAATAGTATAGTTATGCGTAACGTACAACGTGATGATTTTTACTGGGGCCCAATGAATATGCTAAAGGCCCCAAATTCAGCTTAAAGGTAATTAAGAGCGAATATAAGAGAAAGAATGAATGATACTAACTGATAAGCAAAGTTCCAAACATGTATATAGGTACGATGCAGTGCTCGTCGATAAGCGCGCCGAATATCACGTTTCCGACGATGGCTCCGACGCGGCCGCACATCACGGTCACAGCCATAGCTGTCGCACTGGACACCACAAATTAATTTATATTAATTAAGCTAAAACTATCCTGCCTCTGAAATTGGACCACGCAATACCAACACCTTTTTTGGTGGGTATGGGTTAAGACGGGGATGTGTAAATAAATGCATTTCCTTACGTACAAAAAAAGGAAATCGTTGGAAGTGGTTGAAATACATATATAAATTCTAATAACTGTCAAAATTCATATTTTAATTGAAATAAAATAAATTTAAACGGATTTTATTGCGGTTATTTATTAAATTTTGATCCCGACGTTTCGAAAGCTTTTCAGCCTTCGTGGTCACGGGGCGGACTGAGGTGTAGGTTGTCCAGAAAAGTTCATGTTACTGTGTCTACCTTCAATTTAATTTTTATTATTGATAGTGTTCCGATCTACGCAGAAAGAGCTCACAGTGTCTTGAGGTCTGGCAATTGGTAATTTGGAATTAAAATCATATTTTAATGTGATATATATATTTTCTAGTGTGCCTTGTGACAGCAAAATCGAACCGCTTACCGTGACGGCAAACGGCACGACGTTCTCTACGTCTCCTGTTGCTACTTCCGCGAAACTGATATTTAGTATCAAAAAGTTACTTATAATAACTTCCTAAAATCTGCAGCTCGGAATATCTATTGTATGCATTAGCTTCATTTATATAGCATTATTAAATTCGAGATTTACAAGCGAACTCTTCTGTTTTTTTATTGAATGGCCACCTGTGCCCGCACACATTTTTGCCAGTGTCACGTAGGTAGAACCACAAACGGTGGAGATTGCATTAAACAACTTTTGTTTTTCTCTTTTAGTTATATCCAAACAAGGGAAACGTTCATACATTAATATTGACTATGGTTGTGAATTTTGGATTAGTGTCAGGCGCCGCTGAATTGGATTGTACTGTACTTAACACCAGGTTTAGTGCAGTCACTATGCTGTGCGAAATAAAAAAAATTAATACGCACTTTTACTTATCCTAAACAGTTTAATGAATTTTATTACATCACGCGATGAAATAAGTACACAAAACTTTTTTTTCTCTAGCTTATCCTAAAACATGATGAATTAACACGTTTTCATAGAAAACACAAAGGAGACATTTTTTTTACGCCATCCTAATACATAAATATTTGTTATTTGAAATAGAATTGAATGCCCGATTTGCTGAATAAATTATCTAATACCAAAATATTGCATCGCATATAAATATATTGGCGTTACAACAGTTATTATAAGTATATAGTGAAAAGAAGTAGGAATACTCATTAAGTATTCATTATTGAAAAATTGAAGTATAAATTATCAGACAAGACAGCTTTATCAAGCAACAAATATTTTTTAAAATCTGACAGGTTCTCGCAATAATACAAACAAAGGTTTTCACTTTGAGCCTTTCATAATTTTTAATACAAAAAGGTCTCCTTATATGTAAAGAAAATTTTGTAAATGCAATATTTCTACTTACGCCACTTTAGTAGGGAATATCTCGCAAATAACACAAAAAAGTACAGCCTCGGTACAACTGATGATTGCTTCGAAGACACACGACAGTATAAGGTTCTCGAATGAAGAACGGACCAGGTTCAATCCGAGAGCTGCTAATCCGGAGCTGATCAACATTATCACTGCAAACGATACATAACATAATAAACGGAATGTTATTTTTTTAATGTTCAGGTAGTTGAAGATACAAAATATTTTTTTTTTTTATTTACACTATTATTAATTTATATTTATTAAAATTTCTACACTACTCGTAATTGAATTTTATTAATATTTGTTTTCTATTTTTTAGTTTGGTTTTCTATAAAAGCGTGTTTTTTAGTTATTTTTAAAACTATTATTTATTATAGTATAGTGGTAGCGGGGAACGCTTCGTCATGTGATGCACAAACATTCGTTGAAGTAATTTTATTGTTCTTCCCGTCTATATAATAATCATAATTTGTAATATTATGTATATTATATATTTAATTTATATTAAGTCTTAGTTGGCCATTGTAAAATAAATATATAATGTCAATCAAAGGCAATGACAGAACCAATAAAATAAAGAATAGAAAGTTATTTTATAAACGAATCTATACTAATACTAAGAAAATAAACATTGAAGCGATGATAGCTCAGTGGTAGTGTGTACGACTTCGCGTCGAGGGACGTGAGTTCGAATCCTAGCACCTAGAAGGAGCTTGAGCTTTCGGTGAAGGAAAACATCGTGAGGAAACCATAGCATGGTGGTAGGGCTTTTTCTAATGCCCGCCTGGGTAGCTACCACCCTCAAGTTGTAAACCTACCGCCAAATACCAATAGGTGTGTTCCGGCAGCTGCACTTGAGAGCCAGTTCCACCACAGGTTTAGCGTGTCTACCAACTTGGGCCGTATCGTCACTTAAGATCAGGTGAGATTATGGTCATAATGTTAGCATTAAGGTTTAGACCTTAAGTATAAAAAATAATAATTGTCGTTTCTTTTATTCACAGACCAAAACATGAAAGATTATATTCACGACAATTTAAACATGTCTTATATATATGTTATAATTGTTATGAATATTTATATTTTAATTATAATTTCAATATTGATTCTGATGTTATTGAACCTCAGTTAGTTTCATCTATATGACTTACCTAACATAAGCTTCTTTCCAACGATGTTAATAGTGAGCCCGACCCAGAGCGCGGTGGGCACACAGCTCAGGGCGACCACCAGAGTGTGGATGTAGACTGTGTTGTCCAAGGTAACAGGTTTGGTCTGAAATCAAACCCTTCCTGTATACCGAGGAATTAGTCACCCTTAGCTCTAGCGTTTACAGAGTTCTCGCATTATTAAACTATAAATGTGGTAAGTTTAAACATGAAAAAAGAATATCAAAAGACTGCCGACAGAAGTGAAAACTTAAAACTGTAAACAAACAGTTGTTATTTTCGGATTTCAGGATTAATTGTTTGATTTTAAATGAAAACTTGTAAATAAAAACTATTTACAGCGCAATAAGTGTATACTAACAGTAACAGATACAGTGTGTACGTTAACACGTCACGTGACCATGTCGATGACGAGTTACACGAATTTACTCCGCATGGAGACCGCCGCTTATAAGTTTTCACATCAATAATTTTTTAATATTTATTTGATATATGCTATGACTTACAGATGTTGTAAAAAGACTCTTCTTCAATGGCTAATGACATTCACATATGATGATACTGAAAATCTCATATCCAACGTGTACTAGTCTAACTTTTAGACAACTAAATTCGTTTCGGCCACTTACATGACACACACACACACACAAACACACACACACACATCACTCTTTTTTTTCATTTCTCAGTTATTATTATCATTATTTTTTATATTGTTTAACTTCTTTTTTTTTTATTTCAATGTTCCCTTAAATTGTGTTCTTATCCGGAGGTGGGCGCTGTTAACTGCGTCACAGTTAGATTACTAACTACTGCAGTTAGCAACATATAATTGTACTATATGTTATATTGTTTTTTGTACCAATAAAGATTTTTAATTTTTATTATTATTAGTTTTATTATTTAGGAAAAAGAATCGCAGGTACGAAGACAATATACATGGGGTAGGGCCGGTTCAAAAATCATTAAAATTATCCCTACGTAATTATTGAATGGCCCCTAAAGAGGTTGAGTTATTTTTAAGGGTAAATGGCAAAAGACTTACAATAATTTCTGTAGTATCGTTGGCAAGAGCAAGAGACACCTCGCAGACGCCGGCCGAAGCGTCCGGGTAGAGGGACGAGAACTGGCTGAACCGCTCGAACAAATCCGGGAACCACATCATTAGTGTGTAGTAGCTGGAAGAATTAAATACGTTGTCATATTTTTAATAATACACTGGGCCCTGAAGAAAGACTGTCGGTTATAAAGAGTGCGATAACTTTAAAAATCTTCGAGGAATGCATTTAAAATAAAATCTAAATTAAGGTTTATTTCACTGCTAATATGGAAAGAAGTAAAACCTTTTGATTTCTTTTTGATTATTGTATTACAAACCATAAAAAAAAGTTTGCGTTTGATATCGTCCCAAATTTTTCGAAACCTATTGAAAAATTACTTAACTTGGTCTTATTGAAAATAAACTTCATAATCTTGAACTGTTATGCTTTATTTAATCACTATAAGATTGTCTATAATACAGTCTTTATTTCAAAAAGCTAGCTGCAATAATTTAGAAGTTATTGACATTTTTGTTACGGAGCTAATTCCTTTGAGGCCCAGTTTACTTGTAACAAGAGACACATTCAATCCTACTGTCCATTTCTAGGACAAAATTTTGGTCGCTAAATCTGCTAATGTCGTGCTCACTTTCTCTCTATTATATAGTTTTCCATCATCTTCTTCCCTTTTTTCTAACTTGGCGACTAATCTTCCTGTTGAAAATCACTTACTGCCATCATAAAAAAGGCAGAGGACTTTGTAATACAATGGTAATGCTTTTATTAGAACTTTCTAGGGAATTTCAATGACATTGCTTAATTCGTGGTACATGCTAATATATCTAATACTTGTCGCACAATATTACAGAATATGGGGTCAAACAAAAATATTTACAAACATAAGACCTAATAAGAATTTAAAAGACGTGGAAAACTAAACACTGGAATAAATTACTGCGATGGTCAGCCCAGATACTCGTTTTATGGTACGGAGTTGTAACAGCCTACAAACTCCTAAGTAATCACAAGAATAATTAAAAAGAATGTAGTTGTCCATCTCGAAGTCCAGCGTTCCACAACAGCGCGATTTGTAAGGTATTTCCTACCTCTCCACCACCACTCTGTGGAAACAGCTGTCGCCGGCGGTCTTTCCGAACCGTTACGACTTGGGAACCTTCAAGAAGAGAGCGTATTCTTTCCTTAAAGGCCGGAAACGCATTTGCAAGCCCCCCGGTGTAGCAGATGTTCAAGGGCGGCGGTGATCACTTTACATCAGGTGAGCCTCCAACCCGTTGGCCCCCTTATTCCATAAAAAAAAGTTTTGAACTACATAGCTGAACCATTCTGTAGATTTTTAAATACACATCGGCTTCAGTTGTTACACGCCATTGTTACTATAACACATGTAAAGCCTAACTCCGTCAACTAGATAGTCAAGATATTAAGCTAAGCACCCTTTTTACCTGAACATAAGTCCAAAGTCGACGAAACAGCACAACACCAGAAGACCAATGTAGGGAGGGGTGACTAACATCTTCTTTCTGTGCCAAAATGCTTGCCACCTCTGGCGCCACGTCAATGGTGCTTTGGTTTCGTTCCCGTTGTTATCGGCCGAGACTACTTCCTCCTCCTCGCCATCACCAGCGCTGATCATGGATTCCACCTGTGGAAGTTCATCGGTAACATAATTTACCAAATACCCAAGATATGCCATTATTTTTATTGGTTTTATGTAACCCAAGATGAATGTGAAACTGCCGGAATACATCTGGTATTTGGTGGCAGATTGTCAAATTAAGGGTAGTAGCTACCCAGGAGGGCTTTAGAAAAAGCCCTACCTAAAAGTGAAATAATGGCTATAACGCTAAACCCATAAAGTACACAAAAACAGGCTGGAACCGATTTTTATAGCGAAAAAAAATATGAATTTCATCAGAAATAACAAATTTAAACGTCCTAATACGTAAAAAGAAATTTTGAAAATAGTGTCCTTAAAATATGACAGTGGGGAGGAATGGGTTAACTTCCTGTATATTCCTCTGTACTCTGCCCCTCTAATTACCATTATAGATCATCTCTTCTAATTTCAATTTACTCACGGGAAAATCTTTCTCGTGCAATTTGGTGTTCACCACGAAGATCCTTTGCAGCACTTGTAATGCCTGTTCAGGCCTGTTCGCATGGAGCAAGTATCTGGGACTCTCCGGGAAAGGTATCAGAAGCAGCACCACCAGGAGGCTCGGGATCCCGCAGGCGGCGACGAAGACCCTCCATGAAGTGTATTTGAAGTCGGCTCCGATGGCTGTGAGAGTGAATCGCGGATCCGGGATGATCAGGAAAGCGATACCTGGAAGGAAATGATTAGTATGTTATACATTTTTTTTTATATATCATTTTGTATGGAATAGATGTCAAACGGGCAACCGTGTCAAGTGATGGTTTTTAATAGTTAGGGCTTTAGCGCTATGGCTATAATCTCACCTCATCTTAAGTCACGATACAGCCCAAGTTGGTAGACACGCTAAACCTGTGGAGGAACTAGCGCTCAAGTGCAGCTGCCGGAACACACCTATTGATATTTGGCGGCAGATTTTCAATTTAAGGGTGGTTGCTAGCCAGGCGGGCATTAGAAAAAGCCCTACCACCATGCTATGGTTTCCTCACGATGTTTTCCTTCACCGAAAGCTCAAACTCATTGTAGTTGTACACATTACTACTGAGCTATCGTCGCTTCAATATGAATAAATATTTATATATTCTTTGATTATTCTTAAGATGCTTTCATTTAACATCTTTTTAGATAACCTACACAATAATTGTTAACAAGAAGTAAACTCCAGTCGTACGTTGGAGTTGACACACACACACACACACATTATTATTTTATTTTATCAATAAAATGTTGATAATAATGATGCACACTTGTTGATTATTATTAACACTCTCGTCTCTTCTGTAACAAATGGCGCCTAAACGCAAGGCGTCTTTGAACTTTGTCACTTTCAATTCTTATTCAGTTATCGAATCGCTACGTAAGTATTTTATTTTGAACAACACATAGATTTATCAATCAACATTAGGTTTTTTAATTCAATTTACTTCACCTGGCAAAAGTTCACGATAAGAGAATACAATTAACACGAAAGTCGACCGAAGTGGCAGTAAAAATTGATGCCAATGGAAATAAATGGCAGAATCGACTTTCGTACGGCGAAGAATAGATATGTGAAATTGAAGACGAACACGATATGTCAGTAATAGAGAAATAAGGACACAGTCATCAATTACTAATAATAAAAGTGACGATATCTGATGAAGCGATGATAGCATAGTGGTGGAATGCCGCATCATAGGACATGAGTTCGATTTCAACCACCTACAATGAGTTTGAGCTTTCGGGGTAGGAAAACATCGTGAGGAAACCGTGGCATAGTTGTAGGGCTTTTTCCGAAGCCCGCCTCGCTAGCTACCACCCTCAAATAGAAAATCTGCCGCCAAATACCAATAGATGTGTTCTGGCAGTTGCACTTGAGAGCCAGTTCCTTCAGAGGTTTAGCGTGACTACCAACTTGGGCCGTATCGTCACTTGAGATCAGGTGAGAGATATATTTAATAGCACTTTAAATCTGACGTATCCAGCTATAAAACATATCGGCACTTTAAAATAATAATACATTTATAATCTAATATTATCACTTTATTGAACATGATCCAAATTTACGAAATAAAAATACATGTCTAGGGGCGACGTAACCTATCTCAGTACCTCGCTACCTGTGACCATCTCACCAACATATCACACATCTGGAACACTTCGGTCTGTCTACAGGTACATTTTAAACCAAGTTTATAGTGGAAACCGTTATAATTTATAGTTTATTCGATTAATATTAAAGCGTGAAACATTATTTTTTAAAGTACGTTTATATAATTTGCCATGGATTAAATACGTTTAGTAAATTATCAACGAGGTAATACCTTACTTTGCAATTGATAAAAACTATACAATAGGCGCTATACATTACTATGTCTATTTTCACAAACATTTAGTCCCGATATCCCGCCTTAGAAATTAATTATTTGTCACAAGATACCTATTAATACCTAGATACATAAATTATGTTAAAACCCTAAGTATGCGGGATCAATTGTGTCGGTTTTTACTTCTAATCGTAATTGGATAAACCTTCTTACGACGCGACACAATAGATAATGCACACATTTATCAATTGCTATCGTATATAGCATCTATTACTAATTATAACATAAAAAATCTAACATTAAACAAAACAGTTTTCTAAACCATCCTGTGTAAAAAAGTCAGTCTGACTGTGATGTGTTTGTTAAGTGGCGAAATTTGAGATATAACCGTGCAGTAAATTTGGGCTAATGATGATATTCGGAAATTATTTAAATTCATTACACGTACATTTGCTTTTTAAATTTAATTATTGAATATATTTTTTTTATTGTATATAGGTTTTACCGTTATGACCATAAACTCACCTGATGTCAAGTTACGATACGGCCTACCACGGTAGACACGCTAAGCCTGTGGAAGGATTAGTTCTCAAGTGCAATTTCTGGGACAATTCTATAGGTATTTGGGGCAGATTTTTAACTTAAATGTCTTAGATGCAAGCCCTACCACCATGCAATGGTTTCATTACGATATTTTCTTTTAACGAAAGCTCAAGGTTATTGCAGGGATTCGAACTCACGTCCTTTTACGCGGCGTTCCTACACGCTAACACTGAGCTATCATCGCTTCAACTATCAATACAATAAACAATGTTCTTTTAATGTGGGAAAAATTTATTTACTGATCTTACTCTCGCGTCAGACCGATAAGAACGAATGAACTACAGCTACTTTGTACTATAATAAAAAGGGATATGAAACAATCTTACCTGGTAACAATATGGTACCGAACGTCCAGAACACTTCGAGCCGACATAACATCACATCCCTGTGACGTAACGACAGGAAGTCTCCAAAGTAAGGGAATATCAAGCCCGTAGCGCCGATGATGCCAAAACCAGAGAAGAACCTAGAACAATCACGAGTCTACAACGAATAGTTTAGCCTAATTGCGACCTATCGATTTCCGGATGGCCTCAAAATGAATAGGAGGACGGTGTTTTTTCTTATTTTTTACTTAAATTTTAGCGTTATCGTGCAATATCACCTGATGTTAAATGACGATGTGGCCCCAAATAATGTATTCGTTAACCCTAACTGGTTCTCAAGTGAAACAGCCGGAAAAAACCTATAGGTCAGCTAGCTAGCTATATATATAGCTAGTCAGGTGAGTGAAAAAACCCTACCACCATGTTATGGTTTCATCACGATACTTTCTCTGTACAGAGTAATTTCAAAAGATCGATATATCTATCCATCTATAACTGCCTTATTGCCATTGATTGTTAAATAAGTTATATATTTTTCGATTTTTGATAACAATAACCATAGTCCCCCATTTTGTCATAGGCTGGACACGGACTGGTTACACCCATAACCATAGACAGTAGGTATGATGGGTTTTGTTACTGTGTCCATAGTGTTCTCGACATAGTTGAATATAATAATTAAATTCTAACACTCAGTAGTTTTGAACATACGGAAAATATTTATATATCTACCAGTTTTGAATATAAGGAAAACCTTTGTCTCAATATAATTATGTTCTACTAATTTAATTACACAATTGAAGCGTGAATTTGTACTCTATTAATATTTTTCAGTCATGAGTTGTACTAATTATCAATTTTACGATATTCTTTAAACAAACGTGTCTTTAAAATAAGTCCTGTACGTAAATGATGGCTGTTTAATAGATTTACCTATGCTACAGTGAGAGTATAAAGAAAACACATCGTGTCATACTTCCGCAAATAAATTAGCTAAGTGTAAAGATGACTGCTGTAACCTGACCTAATAAAATAATTGTTTTTAAATGTAAAATATGCCTACCACAATGTTTACTAAGTATTAACTTGTTGAAACTCCATTTGAACACGATCATTTAATTATTATGTAATTAAAAGTTATTTTAAATACTTACTCGGTTTTAAATCAATAACATCGAACTAATCAAATTATAATTTACTAACGACAATTATATTTATAATTAATACTGGTCAGTTTATCCACACAAAAGATCTGCCATTAACTGTGCTGATGGAAATATCAGCCCCTAGGTTCTACAAGAGAGTTCTACATGAGATTACCAGCATTGAGTTATGAAGGTGTCAACTGCGGCATTTCATTTTTTTCCCAGAAGAACGCCTCTAACATTGATATAAAAATATTTGACTATATCTAGATACCTGCAAGCCAAAAAGGCCGGGAATGACTGGACAACACTCGACAGGAACGCGGCAAGAGCATCCAGCAGTAGAGCGCCTATGATCGCTCTCTTCCTACCACGAGCATCGGCCAGGTTCCCCCAGAAGTACGAACCGACGCACATACCTGGAAATTAAAAAATAACTCTTTTGTTGTTTTCATAATCGATTTAGCAGACTTTAGCTTGCTTCTAATATTAATAATTTTGATGATTGCTTACAACCAACAAGATGATAAGCAAGTGTATGGTCCATCTGACAGAAAACCGTCATTGTGGCGTATGTGCGCTTATGCAAAGATATTAATGAGTTGCTGACTTCGGACTCTCTTCCCTTAAAATCTTTATTTACTATCATGGTGTCGTAAGCAAAAATATTAACCCCACGTCTACAGCTTCGATTCCCGGCAACTGTAGCAAATTTCTCTACTTATAGATACACATACTAAGCTGAATTTAATTATTAAAACATCGGTTGTTACCGAATGAAACTCATTTTAAGTTATTAGCGTTTAAAAGCTTCAATGCTGTGGCGTTACAAGTGATGAATAAGTCTGTTTTCGGAATAAGGCCCTTGTCTATCTTCGAGTCATTTATATAACTTTTTACTAGATTTGACCTTATGATCACCTGATTGTAAGTAATAATATGGTATAAGATGGTAAACACGCTAATGTTAATGAGGGATCTGGTTATCAAATACAGTTGATTTCATCACGATCTTTTTCTTCATTGAAAGCTCGGGATCATTAGAAAAATTCGAAGGTGAGTCAACCAAGGCACTGTCCGTATACGTAAAGACTAAAACGGCACAAGTGTAAACGTAAAAAATTGGGTTCCAGCTGAAAATCAGTGTTGAGTGTTTCGGACACTTTAGCATATGCTGAGCTGGACGCCCTATGCTAATAATTAGATATACACTGTTATTATTTACGTGTGTATTGTCTTTTCTTTTTTATTTTCTTTTAATGTTTTTATTTCTAGCGTCCTTTAATGCTTGTATGTCTTTTATTAGTATTAAACGATTTCTTTCTTTCCTTCTAAACATTGTATAGATTACTAACCAATAAGAGGTGTGGCCGTAAGTCTTCCCTTGTCGCTGGATGACAGCTCGAAGTCCGACTGGGCGGCTGGCAACACGAAACTCAGGGTGGTCGTGCTCAAAGCACAAACGGCATAGATGGCGCCGCATGACATCAACAGCAACCATTGGAAACACCCGTAACCTGCAAAAAATTAAAATGAATCTAATATACACACACTTACGACTCACCCCGGCGTCGAAGGACCAATTATTATGAATTATGAAGCGATGATTGCTCAGTGGTAGTGTGTACGACTTCGCGTCAAGGGACGAGAGTTCGAATCCAACCACCTACAATGAGCTTGAGCTTACAGTGAAGGAAACCATAGCATGATGGTAGGGCTTTTTCTGATGCCCGCCTGGCTAGCTACCACTCTCAAGTAGAAAATCTGCCGCTAAATAACAATAGGTGTATTCCGGCAGTGGCACTTGAGAGCCAGTTCCTCCAAAGGTTTAGTATGTCCACCAACATGGGTCGTATCGTCACTTAAGATCAGGTGAGATTATGGCCATAACGCTAAGCCTTAACTATAAAAAAAAAAATTAAATCGCTAACACTGCAACACCGTTTTTGGTGGCACACTTATTCTGTCCCTTAAAGCGAGAGGCAGCGCTGTGGTCAAATATTACTCAAACAACGACTTTTACCTGTAAAGACGCAGTTTACCTTATTGTTAAATATAAAAACAACCAGATACACGGACAAACAAATAACAATTTAACGTGTGAAAATAAATCAAACCAGAATCAACCGGAAGATACCGGAATGTGTAAAGCGCGATCGGAACATTCAAACACCTAAACACACGGACATAGGAGATGTTATTCGAATTAATATAGTTCTATTGTTTCTCGTTTATTTAAGTGTCCTCAATATCGATTCAATTCCGCTTTAATCGTTTCGATCGATTTTAAAAAGACAATGAAGTATTATCATTGGAGATCGTGTCACGGACGTACATTACGTTTTATAAAAAAAAAAATATAATCATTGGCGTCCATTTCAATAACAGTGTGATGTACCGAAACATTTCATTTAGTGATGACATGATAACGTCATTAAATCTACAAGGTAAATCTCAGCGCGCGTTCAGAAATTTGACGCGACTTTTAACAGTTAAAGATGGCAGTACATGCAACTACCGTAACACATCAAGATAATGATGTTCAGCGAGTCTAGTAAAATGAATTTCAGTTTTTATTATTTTCTTTATACTTAAGGTTTAGCGTTATGGCCATAATCTCACCTGATCTTAAGCGACGATACGGCCCAAGTTGGCTGACACGCTAAACCTGTGGAGGAACTGGCTCTCAAGTGCACCTGCCGGAACACACCTATTGGTATTTGGCGTCAGGTTTACAACTTGAGGTTGGTAGCTAGCCAGACGGGCATTAGAAAAAGCCCTTCCACCATGCTATGGTTCCCTCACGATGTTTTCCTTCACCGGCAGCTCAAGCTCATTGTAGGTGCTTGAATTCGAACTCACACGTCCCTTGACGCGAAGTCGTACACACTACCACTGAGCTATCATCGCTTCAACAGTAATTCCGTATATTTTTCCTCATGTCTTAAGTGGGCTTCAAGTATATGTGTTATTTCATCTATGGCTATTAAATTTAAGTATGTACGTACGTCTATAGTTATATATATGCGAGCGACGAAACCGCTGAATCCAATTAACTGAAAGCGGCGCCACAGGGACGAGAGTGTCTCGTCTAACCGATATATATTATTTATACATTTACCTCTGTACGTATTTATTAGTAATAGCTTTAAATACTAGACTCTATTCATTATAGTATTAAGCAAGTTCGATTGGCAGACTTTCTTCTGCCCTTTTCCTAGTAATTAGCTCCTACACCCAGCGGTGAGAAGCCTAGGTTGACAGATTTAGTGTATTCTTTCTTTGTTTTTTAGAAACCGTTATTATCCATACTTATACATATTATACCTAAAAGTTGTTAAATAATATATGCATTTTTTTGCATGGTGGTAGGGCTTTTTCTAATGCCCGCCTGGCTAGCTACCACCGTCAAGTTGTAAACCTGCCGTCAAATACCAATAGGTGTGTTCCGGCAGCTGCACTTGAGAGCCAGTTCCTCCACAGGTTTAGCGTGTCTACTAACTTGGGCCGTATCATCACTTAAGATCAGGTGAGATTATGGCCATAATGCTAAACCTTAAGTATAAAAAAAAAGAAAATGTTTCGCCATTTAGAATCTAAGCCTTATATCGTACATAGTCCTGCATACAGGCGGCAAAACTACGTTTTTTTTTTACGTGGGGAATTGCGTTTATGCATCCCCTCCCAGCCCGGGGGACTAGGAGGGGTATGTGGGACTCCCCTGGGAGAGCCGCCGAGAATACCCACTAAGACCCCACGGCCATCTGTCGCCTTTCTGGGGTGACACGGGTCCGTGCTTGGCAATCACCGCGTCACCCCAGCGCGGCATAACTACCTACACCTCTCGTGTTCAAGGATAGGGTCTTTTTCTGCATAAAAACTAACCCTCAAGTTAGACCAAGCAATATACACTTAAATTGCTTTAGAATTTGCCGAGCGGTACTATACATCAGCGTGGGCGGATGTCGTGATACAAAATTTCCATTTCGCTCGATAGGTTTAGCGTTATGGCCGCAATCTCGCCTGCACTTAAGTGACGACGTAGCCCAAGATGGTAGATATGGTGAGCTGAGTGCAGAAACTGGCTCTCAAGTACAACTGCTGGAACACGCATACAGCTATTTGGCGGCCAATTTTCAACTTGAGGGTGCTGGCAAGCCAGATGAGTATTGAAAAAGTCCTACCACCATGCATGTGATTCGATATCACGTCCATTGGACTTTCGGTCAAGGAAAATCTTTTGAATAAACCATAGCACGCAGGTAGACCTTTTTCTAATGCCAGCCTGGCTAGCTACCAACCTCAAGTTGAAAATGTTGAAAATAGGTGTGTTCCGGCAATTGCACTCAAGACCACATCGTAACATAACATCAGGTGAGATTGTGGTCGTAATGCCAACCCTATAAATAATAAAATAATGTTGCTGTTTACTCTAGTTTAGGTTGTCCAGAAAAGTTCATGTTCGTCGGGATCAAAATTAATAAATAACCGTGATAAAATCCGTTTAAATTAGTTTTATTTCTATGAATAATATTCGCGTAAACATAAGAAATGATTACTGTTCTGTGTTGTTACGAATAAGTAAACCATATACATATGTTTATAATTGATGTTCGGAGTATCGATATAAGTAAAATCGAGACTAATCCTAATGATTTTAATATAAAATTTACGATACTATTTATTATAGCGGATAGTTTAAAAAAATTACATCTCCGAAAATCTATATTTTAAATATTAGTACAGATTCGATGAATATATTCGTTCGGAAACCATCTTCAATAAGGTGAAACAATTATTACCGTCAGGGAATTGAATTTTCATATCGAAACGCTCAATTAAATCGATCAAGATTTCATTCAAGCAGATATACAAGTGTAAAACCCGAGGTACAACTTGCCGATGTCTGCCTATTTATATAAAGTGCTATTTAAATATATAATCTTGTCACCCATAAAGAGGCGTTTTACGATCGTTGACGTATTGCCAAATGGCGACCACATCGCTTCCCCGTCGCTGCTAACAACGTCAAACGTCGACGTCATCTCTATTGTTATAAACAAGTGTGCCCAGAAAAATGTAACGTTTATTTACAAGCTAGATTAGAGGAGATACAGAAAAATCCAAAGTGACTTTACGAGATTTATTCTGTTCACGAGCAAATTAATTTAAAATTGGCGACTCCGGCAGGCGTTGTCTTGTATTTATCAATAGTAAATAACTGACTGTAAGCGATGATACCTCAGTGGTAGTGTGTACGACTTTGCGTCAAGGGACGTGAGTTCGAATCCGACCACCTACAATGAGCTTGAGCTTTCGGTGAAGGAAGACATCTTGAGGAAACCATAGCATGGTGGTAGGGCTTTTTCTGATGCCCGACTGGCTAGCTACCACCCTCAAGTTGAAAATCTGCGGCGAAATAACAATAGGTGTGTTCCAGTAGTTACACTTGAGAGCCAGTTCCTTCACAGGTTTAGCGTGTCTACCAATTTGGGCCGAATCTCACTTGAGATCAGGTGATTATGGCCATAATGCTAAACCTTAATTATAAAAAACTGTACGTATAGGCGCGTATCGCGCTGAGGGTATCAAGAAAATGTTGTTCTAAATAAAATACGAAGTTATAACATAGTTTTACTAAAATAAATATAAAATAATAGTTGTAAAAATTGATATGGTGAATTTTACCAACAAAGACAAAATTTCGGATTACCGTCCTATAGTTTGCTGAAGAAATACATTGTTTATATATATATATTGAGACTATATTCAAATTTCTAAAGAGTACTGCTTGAATTGAGTACCATATATCCATAGCACCGAATGTACTATACATTCGGTGCTATGGATATATGGTACTTCTCTAAACAATGAAAATTGTATATATTCCTAAGCGGCAGTAATTGCACGCCTCATAAGCGAAGCGTTGAGGTGGGTACTACTGTCACTTCACGCAATCCGATTTTTCACACTTAAAATGTCTCTATTTGTAATATATTGCATTTGTAAAATAATATATACACACACGCATCAAGAAAAAACTCTATTTTTAACACTCGTGATATTCATTTTTGTTATTTAAACTAGTTAAAAAACTGTTTAAAAAGTTCTGTCTCGGACGTCCGTGCGTCTGTATGTGCGGATCCTGTATGTTATCACGATAACGACCGAAATACTTTACTAATCGAGTCCTTTATTTTCTTACGCTTCAGTATAATTAGGAATAGATCTTTATTTCTTTTCACGATCTGATTCGATGTGGTTTAATTGTTATTAACTAAACAAAAACAAAAAAAAGGGATTATGAGGCGTGCAATTTTGGATTATCCAAACTTTTTTGTATTTTTGTCTGGGACGACGCTAAAGTGGATGCTGCGAGAAGAATAATCAATATTAAGCCAACCAAAGTGAAGCAATTTTGAGGTTATAGGGAGTTCGTTTTTAAATCGAACGGTATTAAAATCAGGCACGGGCAGAGTTAATCTATTTAATACTATTATATAAACCTAAAAAGTTTGTTTGAACGTGCCAATCTTAGAAACAACCAGACGGTCTTAAAAATTACATTTACACTTCACTAGCTGAATAATTAATTTAAAAATAAAAAAGAAAAAACATAGTAATGCTCTATGACAACTGACAGCTAGTTAAATAAAATTTATATTGTCGTTAACTTTTTTAAATATTCTTCAATTTTACTGATATTCCGGTCAACTACCTTAATTTTTTCTTTCATAAGAACCTCGTCCTGTGGATAATTCACCCAACAAAAAAATAATTAGCGAAGTTGTTCCCTCCGTTCACGCGTGATGCTATGACCTAGGGGAATAGAGATTCATGACAGATGACAATAATCGAGGAAAGCTTTAAGCTATTTAATATAACACTATTATAACTAGGAGTAAAGCTGTATTGAAAAAAGTTATAAAAACGGGCAAAAAGTGGTTATAAAAGTATTTTTTATTCCCACGTCAACGAAGTCGCGAGCAGAGAATGATATATAAACCTAAATACTTTCAACTGAAAAATACATTAATGACATTTCAGTGTTTAATTTGTGATATTCTGTTGTGAAAAATATATTTTTCACGAGTTCAATGACACGAAATTCCGGTCGACGAACCTGTAATTATATTTGCGACAATTTATCTCCCCAGTATTAAAACTTTTTTTAATTTAGAAGGAAGTCGATGACGCGTGTGCAGTACATCTAATGTTGAGTTATCATTGTAATACATACACTAGTCGTAAAACTAAGGAATATAGAGAAAATTCAACATTTTTTGGGTTATTTTTTCCATATTGCGTAGCAAAGTGACTACACTGTACCCGATATTACGTACAGTAAAGCAGTGGCGACTGACAATGGGCAGAACTCATTGCGGTTCCACAAATTCACCGTATGACAACAGTAAGAGTGGGCAAACTTTTGGCGTTGTAACTCGGAAGAAAAAATATTGGGTCTTCAAAGAAATCACGAAAAGCAGGGACCGGGCAATTCGATGATGAAGAAACTCTTGATACCAGTATCCTGCCTTCCATCGCATATGGCTGTGAAACCTGATGAAACGCCGTGGCGGCAAACTGGCAAGTATCAGGAAGGTATCGATCGGGACATGCTAAGGTTGAAACTAAAGACCGAGTTAGAAGTACATGTATCAAGTGCAGGTGCACTTGAAGCGATGATAGCTCAGTGGTAGTGTGTACGACCTTGCGTCAAGGGACGTGAGTTCGAATCCGACCACCTACAATGAGCTTGGGCTTTCGGTGAAGGAAAACATCGTGAGGAAACCATAGCATGGTGGCAGGGCTTTTTCTGATGCCCGCCTGGCTAGCTACCACCCTCAAGTTGAAAATCTGCCGCTAAATACCAATAGGTGTGTTCCGGCAGTTGGACTTAAGAGCCAGTTCCTCTAAAGGTTTAGCGTGTCTATAGATTTGCGCCGTATCGTCACTTAAGATCAGGTGAGATTATGGCCATAACGCTAAACCCTAAGAATATTTAAAAAAAATGTTTTGAAGATCGAATACTATTTTTTAAGGTAAGCAAAAATTTTGATAAAATAATTTTTTCATTGTTTTCTTCTTTAGAACTGTTTTAGCCAATGCACAATTTAGACAACGCCACATCTCCCTTAATTCTTTGTCATAATTAATGATTCAAGATGATTATAATGCTAATTATTTAGTTCAAAATTAGTGTATTTTTTTTTTAAATAGCCCACTTTCGTTAGAAATCTCATCAACTTTAGGAAGAGCTTTCTATGAACAAACAGTGAAGTGTTTAGTTAATTGTACAAAAGCGAAGGTGTCCACTTACCGTAAAGAATATGTTCAACGTGCTATTACACAAACCAGGAAAAGAAACAGCATAATGGAAACATCTTACGAGGGGTAAGACATAAATCATTATTATATGGAAATCTTACAACATACATGTGCACCAAAGAATACTATGCAGACAGTGCATTTAATACAATGATTCATTTTACGTTAATATACTCGAATTCGTGGGTGATATTCAGAATTTTGAACCTAACTTTTGTTCGTACGTTCTCTTTTATGCGTGGCTAGACGAAGTCCTCCAAAAAAACTATTCCAGGGTGCCAGTGTAAATTAAATTATGCATATTTCGCCTTGGTAACTTTGACAGATTCCAATTCTATCGCCCTCAATAACATAACGGAGTGCATTAATTTATGGCCGTCACTGCAGCGAAGTTTAGTTACCATTATACATAAAAGCTCTAACTAACACTGTAGTTCACGTGAGTAAAGCCGTGAGACAAACTAGTTTATTTCAATAGTCGATTGAGAAGCTTTACCATTATTATTATTATAAAATCAAAAATAATTAAATAACTCTAAAAATGGAAAGCATAAGCTGATTAGTTTAATATTATATTATATTAGTTTTTGTAACTTTATTCAACACAACTTTGCTCTTATCGAAGGTAGCGTGATGTTAATTATCCTGAAGCCTTCCTCAATTATTGCTCTGTTAAATAAAATAAGATTTTTTTAACCCGGTCGGTGGTTCCTTAGACTAGGGCGTTCAAACAGACAAACTTTTCCGTTTTACATTATTAATATCGATTTTAGAGGAATGTGAAAAGAAAGATAAAATCCATGTTTGCGTTATTTTTTATTAACAAGAGCTGAGAGTGTTGGTCAATTTCGGACCTCAGCGGAAGGTTTTTTGTAGCGATGATAGCTTAGTGCTAGTGTGTAAGACATCGTGTCAAGGGACGTGTGTTCGACTCCACCTACAATGAGCTTGAGCTTTCGGTGAAGAAAAACATCGCGAAGAAACCATAGCATGATGATAGGGCTTATTTTGATGCCCACCTAGCTAGCAACCACCCTTAAGCTGAAAATCTGCCACCAAATACCAATAGGTGTGTTCCGGCAGTAGCACTTGAGAGCCAGTTCCTCCACAGGTTTAGCGTGTCTACCAACTTGGGTAAGTTTAGCGTGTCTACCATAGCGCTAAGCTTAACTAAAAAAAAATAAGATAATATAATTTTTATATTTTCACAAACTCACATGATGTTAAATGACAATGTGGTCCAAGATAGTGGCACACCAAGCCTAGGGGACGGACTGGTTCTTAAATATAGCTACCGGAAGACGCCTCTTGGTGACAGATTTCAACTTAAGGGTGGTGGCTAGTTAAGCATTAGAAAAAGCCCTACCAAAATGTTTTCATCACGATATTTTCCTTCACCGAAATCTCTGACTCATTGCAGATATTCGAACTTACGTCCGTGCACACTGCAAACTGTGCCATCATCTCCTTTGTATTTCAGACTAGAATCTAGATACATCGGCACAATCTAGCGTACGTGATTAAAATCATGAACGTTTGAATTGGATCCACTGTAAATTATTTATTCTATGACTACACGTTCACGTAGAATGGTTCTATTTCTGTTCAGCATATCCCAATTAACCTCATTACCGGATCTATAACGAAATTGTGGCTTATTCAGCACATTGGCTACTAAGCTTCTTTCGTAATTTCTTAATCTATATTATTTATAGAGCTTAATACTTTGCGGTTTTTCAGTTGCGTGTTCGTAAAATGACAAGGATGGAAGATATTGCGAAATATTATCTTCAAAATGACAAACTCAAATTATGTTCTGTTCAATTTGATAGATATATGTATATTGGAAGCCGATGTTCTTTCGTTTTTGTGAAATACATAATGACTACTCGACCTGTACATATACACGATTGATTCTTTTAATAGATTACATTTGCAAATACGTTGTAAAAAGTTTGGAAAATCCAAAAGCGCACGGCTTATAATCTCTTTTTTTTTTATTTAATATCAATTAAACCGCATCGAATCAGATCGTGAAAGTGATAGGGTTCTATTCCTAATTATACTGAAGCGTAGAAAAAAATACGGACTCGATTTGTAAAGTATTTCGGTCGTTATCGTGATAACATACAGGATCCGCACATACAGACACACGGACGTCCGAGACATAACTTTATTAAACAGTTTTTTAACTAGTTTAAATAACAAAAATGGGTTCGAAAATATCATGAGTGTTAAAAATAGTGTTTTTTCTTGATACTTGTGTGTATATATTATTATACAAGTGCAATATACGATGGATAGAGACATTATAAGTTTGAAAAATCAGTCGTTTTGCGTGAAGTGACAGTAGTACCCACTTCAACGCTTCGCTTGTGAGGCTTGCTGCAGTAGTCTGACAGCTGTCATTTTAGTAAAACAGATTATCAGTAGATGGCGACACCTATATATTGATAAGACTTCTCATGAAAGCACGTTTTTTATTTTTTAAAAGAAAATACATATCATTAATTTTGAACAATTTTTCTTAAATAATGAACCTAATATAAGCTTTAAAATGGCATCTAAACCATCAATTTTGAAAACAAATATAGGAAGATATGGCTTTGTAACAAAAACACATTTGAAAGCTATATCGATACTAGCTTTTACGTGCGGCTTTGCTCGGGTTAATATTGATTTTGTCAAACGAATCGGATGACACCATCGAAAGTTTTATACAAAGTTTATTCCACTCTTTACCCCACTTTCAATAAAGTTTTCACGAGAAAAAGTAGCCTACCTCCATCTCCGGATCTTTATTTATCTCTATATCAAAACTGATCGTAATCGATT
The DNA here is from genome assembly GCA_039707435.1 of Actias luna. Lineage (NCBI taxonomy): Eukaryota > Metazoa > Arthropoda > Insecta > Lepidoptera > Saturniidae > Actias > Actias luna. Next base: position 16,728,577 of record JAZHAC010000022.1, on the reverse strand, counting down.
CAGCGGTTAAGTCTTGAAAGCGTAACAAACAAACGAACTCATTTTCGCATTTATAATTTTAGTATGGATATTAATATTATAAATCTATCTTATGAAAATGTCGTTCTAGTTGTATTATGTCTCATTTTACTTTTTTTTTGTTTTGTTGACCACAAATTATTTTTATTATGTAATTTTTAATAGATTGATATCTAATAATACGCTTGACATCGTATGTTTTATGATACATGAGGAAACTTAATTGGAATATAATAACTTATTGTTTATACATCTATAAGGATAAAGAACTGTATGTTTCCCAAATAAATAAATAAAAAAAAACGGGAAGGTTTGTTAAACGCGCTAATATTATCAATTACCAGCCGGTTTATTTTTTAAATTTAAATAGAGTATTCATCGAGGAAGATTTTAGGCTGTTTAACATCACGCTACCACCAAAAGGAGTAAGGCTGTATTGAAAAGAGTTGCTAGAACGGGCTAAACTTATTGTATAACTTTTAGCAACGCGAACGAAATCGCGGGCATTGGTAGTATAATATATATTAGACGGCGGGTCCGTGGTTTAAAGTGATCGGATACCGGGCTGAAAACAGACAAAGCTTTAATTGTATTTCAACTAGGCATATTTATCAACTATTATAGATACAAATATATACACATAGATTTTTTTTTATAATTTTAGCGTTATGGCCATAATCTCACCTGATCTTAAGTGTCGATACGGCCCAAGTTGGTAGACACGCGAAGCCTGTGGAGTGACTGGCTCTCAAGTGCAACTACCGGAACACACTTATACTATTTTTTGCGGCAGATTTTCAACTCGAGGCTGGTAATTAGCCAAGCGGGTATTAGAAAAAGCGCTAACACCATACTATGGTTTCATTACGATGTTTTCCTTCACTGAAAGCTCAGGCTCATTGTTGGTGCATTCGAACTCACGTTCCTTGACACGGCGTCCCTACACGCTACCAACTGAGCTATCATCGCTTCAAGTACGTACATAGACGTACAGAACAATGGATGTGCATAAATTATTGCGATTTGTTTTGGGTATATATTTATGTATCTGACTGTACCTCTAACCGCGTTTGGGTAGACTTTAATGTAAATTAAAATGTAGGACACTTTTTAACATACAAAACAAAAGGATAAATATTTTTTTATTAACATAATGACGTCATTGAGTATTTAAATCTTTAAAAAAGTAAAATAAGTTCTAGTGATAATAATAATTCTCGCGTTCACGGTTGAGTAGGAAGTTTGCAGTTTCAAGACTGAAATAATTCACACTATACACGAGCTATTGTCAAGTAATTAAAAAACAGTCGAACCGTGGATCTTGTTAGCGTAAGATTTACATAATTACCCTGTTTTATCGCTTTCAACGCAGCTTTGTTTTGTGTTACAATATACATTATGTCTACGTAAAATATTCCGCGCGAACTATTCTAATTGTTCATCTGAACGTCAAACAATAAAAAAACGTGCATACGTTTTCAGGAATCACCTGTGTATTATTCATGGACGTGATCTCGAAGCGATGATAGCTCAGTGGTAGTGTGTACGACTTCGCGTCAAGGGACTTGAGTTCGAATCCAACCGCCTACATGAGCTTGAGCTTTCGGTGATGGAAAACATCGTGAGGAAACTATAGCATGGTGGTAGGGCTTTTTTTAAAGCCCGCCTGGCTACGTGATACGTGCATACGTGATAGCTCAGTAGTAGTGTGTACGACTTCGCGTCAAGGGACGTGAGTTCGAATCCAACCGCCTACATGAGCTTGAGCTTTCGATGATGGAAAACATCGTGAGGAAACTATAGCATGGTGGTAGGGCTTTTTCTAATGCCCTTCTGGCTAGCAACCCCACCCTCAAGTTGAAAATCTGCCGTCGAATACCAATAGGTGTGTTCCGGAAGCTGCACTTTAGAGCCACTTCCGCTACAGGTTTAGCGTGGCTACCAACTTGGGCCGTGTCGTCACTTAGATCAGGTGATCAAATGTATACAAAACAAACGGCGCAATAAATTCTTATAAATATAACGTCTGTGCACAGAAACACCGGGCGGGCGGTAACGAGCGCGTCGTGTTTTTCGAACGGTGTTTACATTTAGGTAACTGACGGTTTGATGGTGAAAGTTACCAGACGCACCGCCTTCCACTGTGTTGTGTATATTCTCTTTTGTTATTCATTGTTCCGTACGCGTCTACAGTGTTTGCCGAAGATATTTGTAATATATATTAAAAAAAAAACGTATATTATCCTACAAAATATACTATGTTAATGATGTTATGGGTTATCTATATTATCGACTAACCGTAACCGGCGAATTCGTTCATATGAAAACATAATTAACATAGTAACATAACGTCGAACTCCCTGCAACGAGCCTGAGGTTTGGATGAAGGAAAACGTCGCGAGGAAACCATGAGGTAGGGCTTTTCCTAGGCCTGGCTAACTACTACCCCGAGTGGAAAATTTGCCATTAAACACTCATATCTATGTTCTAGCAGTGTCTCCATCATCTGTGGTCACATCGTCATTATTATCAGCTTATGGCCATAACGATAAATCTAAAAAAAAAATGATGATAGTTCAATGGTAGCGTGTGCGGACGACGTGTCAAAGAACCTCGAGTTCGAATCCCTGCAATGAGCTTTAGCTTTCGGTGAAGGAAAACATCGTGATGCAACCATAGCGTGGTGGTAAGGCTTTTTCTAATAACCGCCTAGCTAGCTACCACTCCCAAGTTGAACTTGAGAGTTGTAGTTGCACTTGAGAGCCAGTTCCTAATACGTTTAACTTGCCCACCGTTATAGCATGTCTCATAAGCGAAGCGTTGAGGTGGGTACTACTGTCACTTCACGCAAAACAACTGATTTTTCAAACTTAAAATGTCTCTATTTATCGTATATTGCACTTGTATAATAATATATACACACACGTATCAAGAAAAAACACTATTTTTAACGCTCATGATATTTTTGATGCCATTTTTGTTATTTAAACTTGTTAAAAAACTGTTTGTAAAATTCTGTCTCGGACGTCCGTGTGTCTGTATGTGCGGATCCTGTATGTTATCACGATAACGACCGAAATACTTTACTAATCGAGTCTTTTTTTTTCTTACGCTTCAGTATAATTAAGAATAGAACCCTATTACTTTTCACGGTCTGATTCAATGTGGTTTAATTGTTATTAAATAAACAAAAAAAAAAAAAAGATTATGAAGCCTACACTTTTGGATTTATCAAAATTTTTAATCTTGCCATATTGTCATATTGTTATGTTGTAGTTATTTTTTTTTATAGTTAAGGCTTAGCGTTATGGCCACAATCGAACCTGATCTTAAGTGACGATACGGCCCAAGTTGGTAGACACGCTAAACCTGTGGAGGAACTGGCTCTCAAGTGCAACTGCCGGAACACACCTATTGGTATTTTGCGGCAGATATTCAACTCGTGGGCGGTAGCTAGCCAGGCGGGCTTTAGAAAAAGACCTACCATCATAACAATAAACATCTAAAAAATGATAGACTGGGTGTTATGAATTTGAGCTGCCAACCAAAGCCTTATACTTGGAACGTAGCACGTCCGGACTGAATTACGCCTCATATAAAACGTTTTTACATAATCCACGATCCCGGGAATTTGTATAAACGTTTCACTGGCACCAATAAAACGTTATCTTTATATCTCGAACATCAATTACTGACACACATAAATATGTGTATACCGACGAACGTAAAGTGATCTAAACCTCGTGTCAGTGACTTTCATGGCATCCGAATAACGATCGGCGCGTCGGCTGAACCCGCGGGGGGTTCGTGGGGATTTTCCATAGGGGTTTGTGGGGGAAACCCATGCACGGGTTTCATATGTCGATCGGAATGTTAATTCTAACATATGGAGGAATACATATGGAGGTTTTCCATGTGTAATTGCATATAACATTGAGTATAGTTTATTGTACAGATCTGCGAACGGAGCGTTTGATATGTTATTGCTATATACAATATATATTTTTTTTTATACGTAAGTTTTTAGTGTTATGGCCATAATCTCACCTGATCTTAAGTGACGATACGGCCCAAGTTGGTAGACACGCTAAAGCTGTAGAGGGGCTGGCTCTCAAGTGCCACTGCCGGAACACACATGTTGGTATTTGGCGGCAGGTTTACAACTTGAGGGCGGTAGCTAGCCAGGCGGGCATTAGAAAAAACCCTACCACCATGCTATGGTTTCCTCACGATGTTTTCCTTCACCGAAAGCTCAAGCTCATTGTAAGTGCTTGGATACGAACTCACGTCCCTTGACGCGAAGTCGTACACACTACCACTGAGCTATCATCGCTTCAATCGTTCTTCTTCTTCATCTTCTATCATTACTTGTATTTATAACTAGCTATGCCCGCGACTTCTTCGACTCTTCTAAATTAATACTAATCTATGCCCTCTGCACCCTTTGTTTTTAGTTTATGGAGACTGAGAGGGCTATGTGGGATCCACCAGTCGTTAGTCGCCGGGTATACTCATTAAAACCCCACGACCATCTGTCGCTTTGCGGGCGTTCGAACTAGCAATCTAGACCGGCCGGGCCTGATGGTAAGCAGTGGTCGAAGTCTGTTTTTTTTTCTATAAGCTCTCATAGTTGACCTCTAACACTTATAAGTACGACGTGCGAGTTCCAGGTGACGGTAAATATAGTATTCACAGTATAATTCAGTAAACAATTAATGAAACGATGTTAGCTCAGTGGTAGTGAGTACGAACACCGCGCCATGGGACGCGATTTCGAATCCGACCACCTACAGTGAGCTTGAGCTTGCGGTGAAGGGAACCATTGTGAGGAAACCATAGCATGGTGGTTGGTTTGCCAATAAATACCAATAGGTGTGTTCTGGCGGTAGTACTTGAGAGTCAGCTCCTCCTATAAAGGCCTGTGATTTCTCTGGTGGTGTGGCTGACCATTGGCTGACTCTGATCGCTTGTCGTCAGGTAACTCGTTTGCCCGATATTACATTAAATATATATGAAGGTTAGTGTTGAGGATAGACGATAAAGGGGCTCCTTAAACCTATCACCTGAGTCGCAAGTCCCAGGTACTCTCGTGGTATCCTCTCTCTGCCACAACGATAAGGTTTCACGATGTACCCGGCACCCTTACGGTGAATCCGTGGTTTGCTAAGAAGTTCGTATCTCATCCTGACATTATTATCGACTGGATTATTATTGTTATCTCAAAAACTACTCGGCACATTATATTCTAAATATATATATAATGGACCGGCGCCGGCAAAGTTATTGTGAACTATATAGTGTAGACGTTGTCAAAACTAAATTGTAAAAGTAAGAATCCAGTTCAACATCAATCAACACCGCTCATACACCAAAGGGAAAGAAGTCTTCATTCTCAAAATGTATCTATATACAATCCTTAGGTCATTAGTGACATTTTCGCTACGTCCACAACGACCGCGGTCGTTATGTGCAACGGCTGGTGGTACGTTTTGATCGCTGTCAACGCGGTTACGCAGCCACAGATGTAGGTACATAATATAACGGTTTTCAATGTCTTCGCCCGTAACATTGTTGGCAGTTAACTTTGTAAGATATTTAAACCAATTTGTAGGATGTTTGCTGACTTTTCGACGCAAATATACTATTTCCGTCGATTCTAACAACGCCTAGTACCGAGACAGGCTGGCGTTGCGAATAAATGTACAGGAACAGAGTGATTGCTAACTCTATTCTATAGAGTAGTTGCAAAAAAGCATATATATAACTTGTTCCTCCGGATAGGAGCCCTCGAGTGTCTCTGCTCGCGCGATACAGTGACACTCTACATCACTGAACGTACATCATCACACCCACACGTTAAGTACACGGTTCTGTAAGGGACTACCCCCGCGGTCATTGCGCGCCTTCCCTGATAAGGTCACGCTAGGATCACTGATCACACAATTAGTAAGTTAAGACCTGTTGGTTAGTTAGGCTCTCGAATCCTTGATCACTTTCCGGCAGCAGCTCGAGCCGAGGTTCGGCCATCCTGGTACCCTTGTGCTCGCTGCCTCGGAGCTGAATGCCCTTAGCACTCGCCCCAAAAAGTTCGGTGAAGCTGTCAAAGCCCTTAAGTAACAGCATATGTCAAATCGTAAAAAAAAAAAATGTATAATTATTTTTTTCATTTTCGCGGAGCCCTATTTTCAGTGTTATTTTTTTAAAAAATAATATAGATAGAGATCCGGGAATTGGGACTTTTTATTGGAAATTTCCTCATCTTTCAGGATCTTTTTTCAAAGTTCCTCAAATATCATTATTTTAGAAGTTATTTACGAAAAACTAGATACTTTTTATATTTATTTTGTTAATGACAACCGCAATTTTTTATGTGCTAATAAACCCTTAAAAAAAATCTATACGTCATTGCGATCGGATCGGAAAACGGATCGGAACGTGTCATTATGACAGATACAGATGGAAATTAGTTGGGATTTTTTATTTATCTATTTATTGTCACAACAACGACGACACATTCATAAATTTGACAACATAAGATCTTAAACGCTGTGAATTGTCAATACAGGTGTGAACATTTTACATTATTACATCACAACACAACCCTAACAATATCAGCTCAAATTCAGATAACTAAAACAAACTAGGGAGTAAATAATTTTGAGCGAAAATTCTAGAAGGAGCACTGAAAAATGTCAATATCACTAACGTTGCTAGTATAAATTCTATATCTTTATTATTTATTTATTTATTTTTCTTTAAATTAAGTTAGCAAATATAACTTAGCAAACATATTGATATGTACAATAGATTCTTGCAGAGAGAATTGGCCAAAGTATTTTCCTGTAAATGGTTCATATGATGGTTATATTACAATATTACATACTAGCTCTTATCCGCGGCTTCGCTCACATTAATATTGCTTTTGTAAGACAAATGACACAAGGAGTTTCATACAAAGTATATCCCCCTCTTTACCCTACTTAGAATATATTTTTCGCGAGAGAACTTATCGCCGACTCCAGGGTCCCGTTTACCTCTATACCGAAATTCATCGTAATTGATTCAGCGGGATAGGCGTGAAAGCGTAACAAACAACAAACTCACTATCGAATTTATAAAATCAGTAAGAAAGTAAGGACACATTCAAGGCCCAACTTAAACTCTGTGGGCATAATATTATATTGCTAAGTATAACTGACAACGTACCAGACTTTTTATGTATCTACTGAAACAACAATTACATTGTTATAACACACATAGAAAAATGTACGGTAGGATAATTTGTAATACTTGACTAACTACATACCACCTTTAAGTTGAAAATTTCATTCCAATCACCTACAGGCGTGTTCTTGCAGCTGTATTTGAGAGCCAGTTTCTTCACTAGGCTTAGCGTGTCTACCATATTCGGTCACGTCGTCACTTAACATAAGGTGAGATTGTTGCCGAACAATACATAAGTACTAATATGAATCCAAATTTAGGTTTACAACATTTTTACTTCTATTCCTTACTCCGGAAGGACCATTACGTTTTATGAGATAAAAGGTATGTATTGAAATAAAACTAATTTAAACGGATTTTATTGCGTTTATTTATTAATTTTGATCCCCAAAACCCAATCCCAAATAACCGCGATAAAATCCGTTTAAATTAGTTTTATTTCAATGAATGATATTCGCGTAAACATAAGAAATCATTATAAAAGGTATGTATTGATCCATAGTACATTTTAATTACTGTCGTTTCGAAATTCGTTAAAATCAATAGCTTCAAAAAAATTTTTTTTTGTCTTCAATGTCCCTAACAAAGTTCATCCTTATGGTTTCCATAAAATATTAAATGTACATATTTAATTCGGTTATAGTTTTATCAGAAGCTACCATAGATAATATAACAATGAATATATCTATAGTTTAAGAGGCGCCCGATGTTTTAGCTCGTTGACAATGTGGCACCAACCTTATGACTCTTGCAATGCCATTAACGACGTAATACCTCGATGGGGCTTTTAGCTAACTAGGGCGGTGCCGTGACGTCACGAGCGAAGGTTCTACACAAGGTCGCTCTATTGGGATATCCGATACTCTTAATTAGATTATCAAGAGCTGAGGCGAAATTACAGTGGAGTCCATTACATTACATACTTCCTGATTAATGTGTTTTACTTCAGATGCCCTGCGTTTTCGATCAAAATTGTTATTTTGTCTAGCTCTCGGGAATAGTACTGATTTCTGTATAAAAAGTACCGTGCGGCCTTTTCTGTACTTCTGACAACGTTTATGCAAAATTTCTTAATAATCTGTGGTGTAGTCCTAGACGTAAGAGATTAACAGACGAACTAACTAACGTTTGCATTTCAATTACATCAAATTACTCTATTCAATTTAGGTCATCGAGTAGAACGACAAGAAATTTGATCTAGTTATATTATCTGTTTCAGGTACGTATTTAAACTATGAAAAATTAAAATACATTTACATTAGTTTTTAGTAAATGCACAGAGAGGTGGCCAAATCCAGAAATCACTGGCGTTCACATATTGATCCACTCTATAATAGCCTTTTGACATCAAAACTCATTTGACATAGTGCTTACCATCTGGCACGTCGGTAATGTGTTTTTGGGGCTTTTGATGTAAAACCTAACACTGTGATCGTTAGTTGGTGTTAAGTGATTATGTTTTCTTAGTTAGACATTGGTAAACCTAGAGAATATGGTATTTAATTTCACGACACACACAAAACATATTTTTAGACTTCTGTTGTTAGATGGAACCCGCTAGAATGATAAAATGAATTTAGGAAGTTTGTCTATGGAAAACGTAATTTATTATCTTTAAGGTATTATACACATTCGTCCGTACTTTTTATAATGCAAGGTCTAAAGTTTTTTTTTCATCATTCATAAGTTGAAAAATTGCAAACAAAACAGCAAGCTTTACTGTACGCAGAAAGTTCTTTGATCGCAATGACAACGTTTGTTTTGGCGGCAAAACTTATTTTCGGCGGCGTCTCACGGCCATCTTGAATCCACAACACAATAAAGATGGCGGCCGGCTGCGGTGTACTGCCGTGGGATTATTTACATCATTTGTTATTATTTACAAACTAATCCATTTTATGATATTGTGTAAACTTTCCGCATCTAGTTATTAAAAAAATGTAAATAATGTACCTAACCTAAACAATTACTTGTTGCTTGATTAAAAATTAATTCATTTACACAGTTAATATATAATATAATTTTAATTATACATAAAACGTAGGGACTTTTAATTTCCATTTGGATAAGATTAGAATTTAACTTGATCCTTGTTTTTTACAAATATATTTGTATATTAATACATCCACAAAGTGATTTGAAAAAGCAATCGCTTGATATAGTAAGATGAACGTCATAAATATATGAGAGGTCATTTAGGTAAAAGTTCTCACGTAATAAAAACTGGACCCTCATTCCATTTAGTTAAATATTAACTTTTTGATAAGATTAATCTATATATTACGTTTTAAAGATTTATAATAGACAATTATCACATCCAACGCAACCACAAAAAAATTATAATTTCAAGCAAATTTGAGACATAATTCTAAAGAGAGTAAATGCATATTTAGTACAATAATTGCTTTAAATGGATGGTTTTGCCCTCGTTTCTGAATTTTTATATGAAATTACTTAACTCAGATATGTTTGACTTTCAAACGGTAAATCAAAACCATGTTTAATACGATAGAAAGCGATGACGTACCCCTAATCACGGATATCTGCAGAACCAGACCGTTTGTCAAGCCGTGACCTAGAACGGGCAGTTTGGCGGGCGTGGCGCGGTCGCCGGGACTTAAACAAACCTATAATCCCGAACATTGTGGCTATTTTTACCCACATTGCCGATGCTTCACTAACCTGTGCGATGTGTTACCTAGATTAGCCAAATTCTAAACGTTCTATAAGTGGTCCGTTCTCATTAAACGTTATAATTTAGGCTGCTGTTTCCTAGATTAATGTTGGAAATTTATTTACCTAGTGCGGTTGATCAACATATTAGGATGACGAGGAATGTGTAAGAGACCAAACTACAATATATTTTGATAGGTTTTTGACTGGTAATTTAAAACTACTATTGTACAGATGCGCTTCATGGTAATCTGTCATTATCGATGGACAGCTCGAATCGCAAATATCAATGTTGCCATTTTTTGCTTAACATAAGAAAAAATAGATTTACCAACTTCCTTTCCAAGTATGCCGGGTAGGATATGTGAGGGACATGTGGGACTCACTTGTGGGGCATAAAACAACCACAGGATGAGCAAGCTTTCTCCCCTAAGTGCCAGAAAGCAAAGAGTGCTATCAGAATGCTTTTACTCTAGCCGATATCAAATCGATTGCACGTTTATCGCGTCTCTTCGGTTTGTTGGTGTTGAGACTTCGAGTGTCATTCAGCTCAGTGGTCATCTGGTAGATTAGGCCAAATGGGCCTTGCAAAAGCTTTGTGTGCTTAGTAAACCAAGATAGTATTTCACGTGGGACCATTATCTTAAACTCTAAAAAGCTCAGGTCCGGTTTCATATTAAAAATACTGTTCTCATCTCTGGGTAGAGTAACTCAGTGCCAGGTTCTTCCATTTGACCACATCCAGCGTAGAGCTTCTCGAATTGCCAATAACCAAGTTCTTTCCGATAGTCTTGGTCCGCTGGCATTGCGGAGAGACGTGGCATCTCCTTGCGTTTTCTATACCATTTACGATGGGAGTGTTCAGAGGAATTCTTCGGATTAATACCAAAAGCTGGATTCCATCCATTTCATAAGCTAAAACTCTATCGTCACTATCTGGATTCGCGAGGAATTTCTTTCCCCGAACTACCATCTTGCGGAACAAACTTACGTCTGCGGTGTTTTCGGACCGATGCGACTTGGAAACCTTCAAGAAGAGAGCTTACACATACCTTAAAGGCCGGCAACGCATCTGCGATTCCTCTAGTGTTCTGGGTGCCTATGGGTGGCGGTGAACACATACCAGCAGTTGATCCCTTTGCTCCTTTGTGCACCATTCCAAAAAAAAAAAAACCTCCTCATGTTCTTATGTCTTATGTATATTCTACATTTACAGTGAAACATCAACGATATAAGGCACCAAAAAAAGTAGCGTTTGGATGAAATGTTTATAATCAAAAGGAAGGAATCCTGTTGTTGAAAGACAGTGCATTATAATATTTGAATTCTCTATAGCACGTCATACAAATTCAATTTAAAATCTGCCTTCACTTCGCAGCAAACATCATCATTAATAACATCACAGGTGTTTTCTCCTTATATATCTTTGTCTTATTATAACTTTTTAGTATAAGTGTTTGGAATGTATTGTTTAAATTTCGTACGGATACTGACAAATATAGGCACTCTGTTTGATATGTCTGTTAGCTTGGTCGTTGATCAACTTTTTATATTAAATATAGTATAAGAATGTGGTAGAGGATGTAGTGACATAGATAGAGAAAGAGATGCTTAATTGGTATGGATATTTAGAGAGGATGGATGAAAAAAGATTGACGAAACAAATTTACAAGGCCAGTGTGACGGGGCAAGCTGGTAAGGGTCGACGTAGGCGAACTAATCTCGACCAGATCGAGGACGTTCTGGAGAAAGGCCAGGTCAAAAGTACCCGTAACCGAAGAGCTTGTATGAAGGTGCTTATGAAAGCAGAAGAAACAAAAGATGTATGTCGCGATCGTAGCAAGTCAAAGGATGTGGTCTCTGCCTACCCTTTTGGGAGATAGGCGTGATACTATGTATGTATGTAATGTTAAATATTTACACGATTAGTTAAAAATAACGTAATAAATTAAAATTGTAATCAGGAGATTTTATAAAAAATATTAATCTATTTCAAGTATTAGCTTTATCGTTGATCGTCTCTTTATATTAAATATCATAATACAGGGGTTCAAATATTTACACGTTTGATTAAAAATTATTTTATGGACTGGAATTGATATTTATATGTTTGGTTAAAATAACTTTATAAATCCAATTTGTAATGACAAGATTTTAATAATCTATTTCAAGTAGTTCGCTTTTAGCGCTTTTAGTTTCCGGTTGGGGTAATATAAATATGCGTGCCTTACAATACTGAGGCAATTACTTACAATACTAGGGTTCGATTTACTTGGTTAGGTACTCGCGTCTTTCGCTATCTAGGTAGGTAGGACGCACAGTACAATCTTGTCTCGCCGCGTTGCACAGTATAATCTAAAATAAGCTTTTTATCAGATCCCTAAGGGGATCAGTTAGTTTAGACTTTCTCTTTTTTTATTATTATAGCATTCTCTTATTAATAGCTAGTACCGCGTTCGTTTTCTCTCGTACGCGATTCGGCAACAGCCCAAGCCGAGGTTAGGTCACAAGTGACACCCTTGTGCGAGTTGCCCTGCGGGCTCGAGCGCCTTCCGCACTCGCCCCCTCTAGTTCAGGTGAAGTTGTAAAAGCCCCTCAGGCTAAAAGTGTAGGTCCTTTCGAAAAAAAAAAAAACTGAGGCAATGGTAGTGGAGCTCCGGAACGAATCAGTGGACAGAAGTATTAGTGATGTGAAGAACTAAATAGTACGTGCAGACTATTAAAAAAGACGGATATGGTAAAAGAGTTTTACATATCTAATCACTATTTCTTTAATTTGGTATTTTATTATTAAGTAAATGGATGTCTTGGTGGGAGAAGAGTACTTATTTAAACTCGACAAGAACTATGGTCTGATTCTATATTTTGCAAATATACTTTTTGCAATTTTCTCGATTGATTCACATGTAATATGTGAATGTAATGTCCTGTTTTAACTATGAATATATTTAACTAATATTAATTCGTTGGTGGGAGGCGCCCGACGTGACGGCCCAGTGACATGCGCGTGAGCTGCGCGCGGTACTGGACAGTACTTGGACATTGCAACATTACTTTATTTTTCTAAAATAAAAGTTTTTTTCTAAAATAAACGTAGCCTAATTTACTCCTTATTACATCAGCTACCTGCCAATAAAAATCCTGTCAAAATCGGTCCACCCGTTTCAGAGATTAACCGGAACAAACAGAGAGACAGAAAAAAATTGTAAAAAAAAATACTTTGGTGTATATACCGTATATATTCATATACATGTAGTAACAAACGGTTATTTTAGTACAATAAACAGACACTCCAATTTTATTTATATGTATAGATTAACTATGAGAAAGGTATACGATTAGAATTAAATGAAACTTCATAATGCATTTAAATGACATGTGTGAAGTAAAAAAATTACGCTTGGATTTTTAGACGTCACTACAGAATAGCATACTAACATAATCATTTACCATAGACAAATTAAAATTTCTACAAACATTTAAATGTTTCTCCGCAGCTATGTTCACGAGACCCTTTGTAAGCTTAACAAGTTCCAATTTGGGATGACACATTACTCGATACATGGCATAATTGCAGACAAATGTTAGTCTAAGTGTAAACTACATGCAGAAAGCGTTAACTATTTGTTATGTCGACAGTAACCGGAAAAATTAAATCATAGATCCAGACAGATATTCCCCGTGTAGCATCAAACGAATTTCTTCAACAATAATCTGGCACGAAAACGTAATATGCTTGTTTGTACACAACTTCACACTAAAAATACTGATTTAAATGGACCAGCTGTGTTTTGCCGAAGTTTTCCAACGGACTTTCCACGAACGTAATGTGTTTTTCTCTCGGTTACATACTCGCAGAACGAAATATTTTATTCGCCTGTCGCAATCTATTCGATGTTCATCTTCGATTTGACCTTAATGGATAGATTTAGTCGAGATTGGTTTAATCACTTTATTTATCTATAAGATCTGACTACGTCTTATGTTATAGCAGTTTGTTTATTCGAAGCCGATGTCACGTAGAATATCTTGCAAAACTTTAGGGCTTATACAAAGTTTTAAGAAAATGGAGTTTCTCGTGTTAAAACTGTCAAGGCAAATTTTGTGGCAACTAACAAATTCAGCTTTATCTCGATACGTGACCTTTAACCTGACTCCCAGGTCTGGCAGGACAAGGTCTACCTGATCAGGTAGTGACTTGATAAGAGGGTTACCAATAACCTTCATTATTTTTGTGTTGCTTCTTCCTCATTTCCAAGAATTTATCCAATTTTGTTCTGTTTCTTTCCACAGTTGCTTAGACTATAAATATATAGTTACATATATATTGAAAACGAATGAAAAAATGTGCAATACATACCGGCGTGGTGTAGCGCAGTCTCAAAGGGCGCTCTCCGTACACGATCTTTGGTCTCTGCCAACAAAATTATAAATAGATCAGACATTTGGCTGCCAAGGCGCGCGACAAAACATTATAATTATTGTCTCGAAACATGAACACTACATTATTTGACGGTATATCGTCATTGTCAAATCAATATCTGGTATGTATAAAAAGTATAACTTGGAAGTATTGAATAGAATAGCCGTTTTTATTTCTTTAATGCTTAGAGTCACATGGCAGTTTTTGTAATGAACATAGATAACATATATATAGTTTTCATAACACACCAAATCTCCAAAAAGTGTATATAACAGATATTGGCTTGCCAACGACAATATATACCTTTACTTCAAGGTTAAGTATAATTTTCGAGACCATGGTGTAGTATAATTCGCACTTCTGAAGCTCACGTAGACACTTTTGGCACGATAGTATGATAACTTGAGATTTTCTTTGGTTCGATTCAGATTGAGTTATTATTTTCATCATCAGGTGATGAAAAATCATATACGATCGGGTATTTTACTGATAAATTGTATGTGTTTGGTGCGCAAAGTACTGTATTTGTGTCCGACGACCATCCAAGGGTAAAACTCGCTTTAGCGGTATGTTTAGGCATGTCGAACTCTAGAATCAGAAGTTGTATATTTAATAATCAAGCAGAATTGAAGGGATTTTTAACTATACCACACACGAAGAGATAAATACGTCAGTTTTTGGTTCATTAGGTTTATGAAATCGGATCTTGTTATTAAGAAAATATAAGTATTTATTTATTGTTTTTCTAAAATTTATAATTGGCCTACTTCAAGAATATTTTTAGAACTAATTAATAGAATTCATAATGCCAGATCTAAAGAGTCTACCTTGCTCAATGACGCACTTACCTACGATGAAAAGGGGCTTATTATATACCTAAAAGGTTTAGCCACAATCTATACTGATGTTAATGTAACTCTAAATTGTGGACACGCTAAACCTAGTGGAAGGACTGGCTCTCAACTGTAACTGCTGGAACACACATCCACGTATTTGACGGCGGATTTTCAATTTGAAGGTGGTAGCTAGCCAGGGGGCTTATAAAAAGTCCTACCACTATGTCAAGAGGCTCATTGTAGTTGGACTCGAATTCACGTATATAGAAGCGGCGTCCGTACACACTACCAACTGAACCATCGTTATTTAAATCCTTTAGAGACAAAGTTACAGCACTGTGCCTTATTATTTTTCAAGTGAAAACTCCTTTAGGCGCGTCATCGACGTGCTTGATACGAACAAAGAAAATAATGTTGAAAATTGAGTTCATTGACATTCGTGTAAATACAAACATTATGTATAAATAATGTAAAATGTATATTAATTATATATATATTCCCATATAGTTTAAGGCTATTCATTATTTGAATTTTAATGATCCTTCATCATTTTATTGCTGTTTTACTTTTATGAACATGTTTCTCGCAAATAAAAACAATAGACAGCCACCTTCTCTTAATATGTTATTCGCCAATACAAACAATAGACAGCCATCTTCTCTTAATATGTTATTCGCCAATACAAACAATAGACAGCCACCTTCTCTTAATATGTTATTCGCCAATAAAAATAATAGACAGCCACCTTCTCTTAATATGTTATTCACCAATAAAAACAATAGACAGCCATCTTCTCTTAATATGTTATTCGCCAATACAAACAATAGACAGCCACCTTCTCTTAATATGTTATTCGCCAATAAAAATAATAGACAGCCACCTTCTCTTAATATGTTATTCACCAATAAAAACAATAGAAAACCATCTTTTCTTAATATGTTATTCGCCCGGGATATGTTATTCGGGAACGGCTAGAATTCTTATCCTTACTATATAATATTATAAATGCGACAGTGAGTTTATTTGTTACGCTTTCATACCACAACCTCTGAATAAAGTATGATGAGTTGGAATAAAGATAGATGGGAAGCTGGAGTAAGTTACATGACACACACACATCCACACAAACACACACGCACACACAAATCACTCTTTTTTTTTTATTTCTCAGTTATTATTATATTTATTTTTTATATTGTTTAACTTCTTTTTTTTTATTTAAATGTTCCCTTAAATTTTGTCAGTATCCGGAGGTGGGCGCTGTTAACTGCGACACAGTTAGATTACTAACTACTGCAGTTAGCAACATACAATTGTACTATATGTTATATTGTTTTTTGTATCAATAAAGATTTTTATTATTAATATTATTTAGTGATAGGCTACTCTTTTTCTCGAAAAACTTATTGGAAGCGGGGTAAAGAGAGGCATAAATTTTGTATAAAACTTTTTATTGCGACATCCAATTAGTTTGACAAAACCACTTTGTTTGATATTACCACGAACGAAGCCGCATGTTAAATGTAGTACTATATAAAATACTAGTTGTGTCCGCGACTCCGTCCGCGTGGAACAAGAATTTTACTTAATCATTCTCATCATAAATAAATTTTATATAGCCTGTCTTACTCAGGGCTTGCATTCTAATGGTGAAAGAATTTTTGAAATCGTTCCTATAGTTATTGAGTTTATTAATTTCAAACAAAAATACAAATCTTTCCTCTTGATAACATTAATATATATACAGAATTGTTGCTTTGGGTACGTATAATAAATATGAAAACTGATGTTAATAATGTTAACTTATAAATCATGAAATCTCAATTTTTGTTAATACAACTATCTAGAACATTCAAGAAAACGAATGTGATATTATTAGTTGACCTCGATCCCTGCCTACATTTTCTTTTAATGTAAAATAGAATTTAGTTAATATCATAAATCGGCTGAAATTTGAAGACCTCAATAAAGGCCGTCGCCCTCTCTCGGCTGTTACTTGGTAAGTCTGCCATTGACAAAGAACAGATATAGTCGCGACCGCGGCTAATTCTGGATTCTACGAGATCCACGGGGACAATAATTACGAAATGGCATCACGCGCAGAATCAATATTAGATTATGTAATATATACCATAATAGACTGGTACAGATATTAAAACCACACGACATAAGTGAAAATTTCATTTACGCGAGGTCGATAATATCAAATGCCACTTTGTTTGTTCTACATTAATAAAGTAATCACATCGCCGAGCAAGTATAGCAGTGACTATATCTCTCTTGGTAGTCGATTCGAGCCGACTTCACCCGAACGACCGTCACATAACCGAGCGTTTCCGTTCAATCTCATTCAATATCCGCAATGTAGTGTTCAGTGTGACTAAAGCAGTTTACCCTTCAAAAAAAACCATAAAGCTCATAAATAAAGTCATTAAACTGTCCTTCGGAAGGAATTAATGTTAACATCAGACCAGATTATAAAGCAGTGTTTGCAAAATTCAAAATTTCTCCTAACCTGGAAAGAATATATTGATGAACGTTCAAGAGAGAAAGATTCTCGGTACAAAGCCTCGTATACCATGGTTTGCTAACGTACTGAAACACATATCTCTAGTTGTCACTGCGGACAGAGTACTACAAGTTTGCATTTCTTATGAGAAAAAGTGTATCACCTAATTGTATAACGTGTGTATCTATTGAAGTCTTGCAACACTTGTTGACGACATGTGATTGTTACCAAGCTCAATGGCGGACTGTCACAGACCATATAAAAATCAATATAATGGATCAAGGCATGTTCCATAAACTATAGCTGCACTTGCCAGTAACGAAATCAGGATTTGATAGAATTGTGTCATTAGTTCTAAGTAACATGTGTAAATATTGTAAGGTGAGAGTCAATGAGATTGACATGACTTTTGTCAAGTTAAGTCGTTTTTCCCTGACGCTCTTATCTCCCACGACATTATCTAAATATACTTTCGGATTATATTAATTATTATGTTAATTCCATTAAATACTTTTGTATATTTATTAAAGCTCAATAAAAAATGAAATTACGCAGATTGAAGTTCATTTAGTTAAACTTTATCCCTGATCACGAAGTAACATTACACATTCCTTTGTTGTTTGTTTCTGTTTTCGGATCTTCGACAATATTGTTAGGTTACAATGGAATATTTTCCTTGAAATAAAGGTAGAATATACATAACGATTTATTTACAATGTGAATCTGAACTGAAACAACAAAGTGAGTCATTTTCGTTACGTAAACATATGTTTGTTTGCCAAAGATTAGCAAATTTTAAAAGAAATGGACGATTACATAGTGAATATTATTAATAGACTTCGATAATTCTTTTTTTTTAATGTTAAGGCTTAGAGTTATTGCCATAACCTCACCTGATCTTAAATAATGATACAGCCCAAGTCGGATGACACGCTAATCCTTCGGAGGATCTGGCTCCCAAGTGCAACTGCCGGAACACACCTATTGGTATTTGGCGGCAGATTTTCAACTTGAGGGTGATAGCTAGCTAGGCGGGCATCAGAAAAAGCCCTACCACCATGCTATGGTTTCCTCACGATGTTTTCCTTCACCTTGTAGGTGGTTGGATTCAAACTCACGTTCCTTGACGCATAGTCGTACACGCTACAACTGAGCAGTCATCACTTTGATTCAGTGAAATTGTGAATAATCGAGAATCTAATAGGGCTGACAAGAATTACAAGCGGTAACATGGAAACAATTCTGGATAGGTGGAATATGCTCAACATTGAGAACCAAAATAATCTTAATTTACATGTTGGTTTTTATTTAAATTTATCTAATTTAACTCATAATCTTTATCTATATTGATATAATAAAACGAAAAACTTTAAAATGAAAATTATTCACGAAGTCGTAGACACAAATAATGTGTTATATGAATATTGTTGACATTTACGCGATATAGTTCGGTTACTGTGTCAAGTAGTCAAGTGGATAAAGGGCTTAATACATTTTGACTATGCGATTAGCCAAACGGTTAAACCGATCGTCGCGCAGAAGGGCAGTGTTTTTTTGTAGTATTAATTTCCTCCAACAACATCAGAGATCTTCCATCATAATTTTCTTATAATCCTTGAATTTTATTAACAGCTGTGTATTCTTCTGTTGTTAGTTCTAATTTACTAAGTTGGTCCAGCCGTACCAGATTGTCTCGTCTTTTTACTCCAAAGCATAGAACACAAGCAGTAAGAGGTAGTTTTAAGTATGCAGTGGCTAAAATATGGAACAGTATGTCACCATAAATGAGGGAATGCGTGTTGAATTTACAATTAAACCAGAGCATAGATCGTATCTTTAAATATTATTTTTATTTTTACTGACTTTTCCTACTGAAATGTTTTGTTTACTGTATTTTATTCGTATAAAGTGTGCATTTCGAAAACTTAACTCTTATTTTTTTTACTTAATAACCTAAATATTTATCACCACTTGCATTAATTAGTTTTAGTTGTAAAAGTATGTTGCAGTAGTACGCTAGCTTATCCACTCGTTTTCATGCAAGAGCACAGTATTAACGTAACCAAACTCTCTCCAGGTCCAGCTGAAAGCCAACGCCTTTGCAGTGTTGCCATAGCATATGTTGAATTTGGGCCCTTTTTTGATGTTACGTGATGATTTTAGTTTGTAAGACTGCATTTGTGTAATTACGCTGTGTGCATTGTATAGCATCTAAATAAATGTTCTTTCTTTCATTCTTTTAATAAGTATTTATGCCTGTCATTTTTATTTAAACTTATAAATAAATTCATTTATTTTCGTTAATTATTTCCTTATCGAATACTATCGAGTTTCTTCTTTTTTACTTGCCTTCTATAATCTATTTGGCATTTTCTTCTGTTACGTCTATATCGATTTCTTGTGCTAGTTCATATCTTTCTTTCCCGCATACTGGATAGTTAGATATTAAGTGTACAGACGTTTCCTGCATGTTTGGTGACCATATACACTATGGGTTTTCTTTCTTCTTAAATTTGTATAAGTATACACAGAATCCGCCGTATTCTGTCAGCATCTGGGTTGTTAAGTTGTAGATCTGTAGGGATGTCATGGTTTTGTTGGTTATAGTTGACACGCGTTGATCGAATAGTCTTTTAAAAAAAGAGACCAGACAGTTTCCATAATTTGGTTTTGTTTTTATCCGCAGAATCGCTTCCTTGGCAAGTTGCTCTGTCATTTCTTTTCCACGTAGAATTTTCGAAATTGTCTACATAGGCAGATGATATAATAATTAAAAAAATGTATTTTCAGATGCCACAAAAACGCCGTGGTTCAGTTCTAACTAGGAAGCTGCCATCTTGTTGGAGCGTTGGTTGAACTTTTACAATATTAGATGAATATTTTATTGACGTATCATTCGAGAATGATGTATAAAATATTCATTAAAATTGTTTTTCACCATATCGTTGATATTAGGTGATTATTTAAAAAGTGGAGACGTTTTTTATATATGTATAATAATAGGTACATATGGTTTATATGATGTTGACTAGTAAATGTTGAAGTTAAATATATTCTGCTAAATAATTAATTAATCACTGTCCGCCATTCATAAAACGTTAATAAGAATATCCCGCAACTTTAGCGGGATATTAATTGTTTATGTGGAAATATTTTACTGAGCATATTTGTTTATTTTACCTTATTATCTATATTAATATTATAACGCGCGAATCTCAGGAACTACAAGTCAGATATCAAAGATTATTTTTATATCTGATAGAGAAAAAATCGAGGAAGGCTAAAGGGTATTTAACATCATGATACTACCAATAAGAACAAAGCGGTATTGAAAAACGGGCAATTTTTTTTCGGGTGGTGAAGTCGCGAGTACATTTTGTGTAATATACATGACAGTTTCCATAATATAGATAGGCTATTGTAAACATGTGATGAGAATTAGAATTGATAGTGGTGGCCCATAGCGAATATGTACCTTGAATTATGGGACATAAAAACAAAAGCGAGCCGCCAGGGGACGGTTTTTTGTGGTAAGCAATAGTAAATCAGGCTTGCTTAAAAGTATAGAATAATTAATAAAATAATAAATAATAATGCTACGGCTTGTGTCTTTTTTTTTCTTAAATATTTAACGAAGGGTATGAAACCTGCACTTTTAGATTTTGTAAACATTTTTTCGTATTTAGTTTTTTTTCTAGTTAAAAATACCCCGTCCCTTTCTCTACCGGTTAATTGGTTAAAGAGTGACAAGGGGTAAACAAACAAACTTTCATTTGCATTATTTATATTAGTTAGGATAATTATTCAAGTACATCTGGAACCTGCTACTCAAAACGTTTATTGAAAATAAATAAATTAAGTTTTTGGATGAAAGGTTAAACTTTTTGTCATTTAACATTCTGTTAGTAAATCCAGAGAAGCGAAGTCTTTCAAAACTACGCCTGGCTATTAATTGGTTTTTCCACTGTGTATGGGCGATATAAATAGTTGTTATTGTAGTTAACCACAAGTTAGGTATAAAATTAAAACAGGTGCTATGTTATAAGACGTGATTTCTGAGTATTTAATAATAAGGAAAAAAAATTAATGCGGATAATAAAATTTGCTCTGAGTTAAACAAACACTAGGTATTTAGGCCATATTACTAATATAACTAGGCATTTTTGTTTATGTCACAAAATGCTCAAATATAGCAGGATAAAAAAACAGATTTATTGAGTAAAACGAATTATTATAGAATTGATCTATATATAAACGTTTATATTCATCCATTAGTAAATATTCATAACTGTACAGACTTAAAGTTTGTCATACGCATTCCTTTTACAGTAACACACCCATTAGGATTGGATTTTAGAGCTCTCGACGGGAAAAACACTAACGAAGTCGCTGACAATAAATATTATCAATAGTAATTTAGCTTAGGCAGTAGTCTTTATTGAATTCACGCCCTAAAACGGAGCTTATGAAGGTCAAACCTAGCACCGGTTCGAGAAGTAACGCAGTCATCGAGAAGAACCGGCAAGAAACTCGATCTGCGTGCATTTTTGTAGGTATATTTCTTTACATAATGGTTTTAAGAGTGCATTTACAATAATTATTAGCGGACGCACGGGGAGCAGTGTCAATTTCACCATCGCTCGCATATCGATCCATTCTATAATAGCCCTTTGACATCAAACCCTGTTTGAAATGTGCTTGAACTTATTGACCGCCAATTCGCTAATGTGCTTTGGGGCTGTTGTGAAACCTGACGCTATTAATTAATAATAGCTGTTCTTACTGAGTCTAAAATAAGGCGTGACCAGTTTGTCACGATTTCTAATATTTAAATCAAGCCGATCTGTACGAAATCTAGGTTTTCCAAGTCTTGCGGAATTACGTTCAATAACCAAGAATGTATTGAACACCGAATTCTGAAAACTCAACCTTCAAATATTTTTTTTATAGCTAAGGTTTAACGTTATGGCCATAATCTCACCTGATCTTAAGTGACGATACGGCCCGAGATGGTAGACACGCTAAGCCTGTGGAGGAACTGCCTCTCAAGTGCAGCTGCCGGAACACACCTATTGGTATTTGGCGGCAGATTTTCAACTCGAGGGTGGTAGCTAGCCAGTCGGGCATCAGAAAAAGCCCTACCACCAAGCAATGCATTCAATGATTCGCGAGGTTCCTTATTATTATTGTAAATGGACGTGAATTCGAATCTTAGTAATCAGCTTGAACTTCCGGTGAAGGAAAACATAGTGAGTAAACCATAGCATGGTGGGAGTGCTTTTTGTAATGCCCACTTGGTTAGCTGCACCCTCCAAATTTAAAAATCTGCCGTCAATTACCTATAAGTGTGTTCGGGCAGTTGCGACTGAGAGCCAGCCCTTCCATTACGTTGTAACTTAACCCTCATCACACATTACGTGAGATTTCTGGTCAGACGAAAACCTACAAATAACAAAAACAATATCTTTGGACTGTAGTATGCCTTCTATTTTTATTAAAAATAAATTTCCATTAATATAAATATGAACTTTCCCCTGAACTGGAATTTATATAAGTATGGATATGATATAATTTATAGGTATTATGTGTCTGGCGTCGAACACGGCGAGATAAGTCAATATGGAGCAAATGTCACGTGTGCAACAGCGAACGCGTTCGGTTCGACGCCCTAAGTGTATGTATTGAATTATTTACAACAACAATATAAAAACTCCGATTGTTTGGGTGTCTTTATAACCTTGATCTAGACCATCTATGATAACCCTTTATCGCATTAACGCACGTATATTTTAAATAAATTTATTATACCTTATAGGTTTAGTATTGGGTCACAACCTCATCTGATATGAAGAAATTATGTGGCTTTAGATGGTTGCCGCGCTAAACATAAATATTGAATACAAAGGTGGTAGCTATCTAGATGGGTATTGAGAAATGCCCTATCGCCATATTATGACTCACTACAGGGATTCAAACTTACGCCCATTGACGTAACATCCGTACCAAATATCCCTGGGCCGCTATCGATTCAAACAGTCAAGTATCTATCAATCGATACTAGTTATAGTGTGGAATAAGAATTAAAATTATCATTATAAGTGCAAATATAAATATCGATGAATTGTGGTGAAGGTTCAATTGAATATACCCTGAGCACGATAAGTTTATGTAAACCAATTTACCTAATCTTGTAAACTTGCTTAATTAATTAATTTTAATAAACGCTCTGTAAAAGTGCATGCAGCGCGGCAACAAAATGGCGTCTCACTTATGAGACTGGCAATCAATTTTTACGACGACTTAAAATGCATGATGCCAGTAAATATTAATTATAATCCACTCTACACAATACCGTCACTGAACTATATCATATAAAAGGTCACCAATATTACATTATATAGGATCCAATGACATAGCGTTTTTTTTAGAAAACAATACATGATATCTTAAAAATTCGCCAAAAACTCTATCTTTATTTTTATAGCACAATCTCACCATATGGGGGTCTATTATGAGTACTGATAGCTGTTTCAACTGCTAAGTTGTTCAACTGCTATTATAAAATATTCTATCTATTCAACATTATATAGTTTTCATCCATCAATATCATGCAAACTGTTTTTGTACTAGACTAGTTTTGTTGCAATGGTCATAAAGTTAACTTGTAGGTTATCATTATAAATGAAAAAGAAAAGAAATAACGCGATATATACACTTATTTTATGCCCAGTCGATAGAAACTTAAAACAATATATATATATATATATATTTATGGTGTTTCGATTGAATCCCAACTACAATACACTAGTACCTATATATAACCTTAGTTAATAACCGATATCATACTAAGTTTACACGTGTTATCTTGAAATTATCCTATATACAGTAATTAGGCGTTGTAATATAGATATACGCCCGGCTGGATCGTTGCCATTAAATGTATAGTGATAAACTCGTCACAGTGTCTCATTTTGATTTGACGCGTTTCTCGATCAGAGTGTATCCAGATTGGCCATCGACGGCAATAGAATGCTGTTGTTATTTTAAATTTGTTGAAAACAAAACATTTACTTAATGTGACGCCGAGCACAGATACGGTCATGTCAAGTCTCATTAGGTAAGAAGCTCTAAAAAGTACCACGGCAACTCTCAATCCCACATACTGTCATAGACCACAGACAGCATTCACAATTCTAGAGATCGTTGCTCTCTAAGCTATCCCTATTTATATTTCTCAGATCATACTGTGTTCACAATCCAGCACAAAGTTGTCACTTATTCATGGTGCTATAAATAATGATCTAAATAAGTTTTTTTTTCTGAGTACGTGGTAATTAAATTTCAATGACGACAATCTTGGTGCCGGAACGCTGGCAGGAATGATTGGTGGTTTTTTTTTTATTGTAACAACAATCCGTACCAATCCGAAGGTCACGTGAATGTATCGCCTTGTGTAGATCATGACAATTCCTCAGTTTGACCGTTTCATACTAAGTCTAGTAATACTGATAAGCGTTTTCTTATTATAACATAGTGTAGTGACGTCACTGTACTTGATGTTAAGACAGTATAATTCAAAAACAGTGGCAAGGTTTTCCTTACCATCCCGCTTATTTGTTTACTTTATAGGTCTGGCTTATGACCACAATATCACCTGATATTAAGTGACGATACTGGACACGATAAACCTAGTGGTGAGACTGACTCTCAAGTGCAACTGCCGGAACACACGTAGAGGTATTTGGCAGCAGATTTTCAACTTGAGGATGGTAGATACCCAGGTGTGCATTAAAAAAGCCTATCCATGCATTGTAATTAATGCATATAAGCCCGCTGATCGTAAAACACGACTGGGTGTTATACTTGGTGTATGGTGGACACGATCAAGATAGACATATTTGTTTTGTCCCACCATCGTGTCGTATCGTATCCGTCGACGCTTGATTTATATTAAAAATAAAAACATTGACGGCTTCAAATGGATATGTTAGTTCCATCGACGAAGCTTTGTGACGAAACGCAACAATTAATCCTCATGATCGTACGGACGCGAATTAAAATCAATTGTAACTGATCTGTGCGAGATCCACGGATACCATTATCCTGAATAAACCAGACAAATCCGGTCGGAGCAGCTTAAAACCAGTTACTGCCGTCGATGGTTTAATGTTGTTGAACGTTACTAGTCAACTAACCGAGCTTTGTTCGTTACATGCAGCTTGAAGACAATTAATGTTGTGTAACGTACTGATTGGATGTGTAACAATACTGTAGACATAATTAAACATTTGTAGACATTGTAATGATAGCAACGACAAATTAATTTATCCTTATGCGGTGACATTCTTTAGGTTTGTCACATTTTACAAGCCAGCATATTATTATCGACATCTAATATATTAATCGCTTACTTATTCGATTACATTGTAGTTATCATCAAGAACAGAGCCATGATATGATAAAAAAAAAACTTACAACGCCGTCAAAGTATTTACAGTGTAGAAAAACGTAAGAAAGACAAAAATTTCCAACATGTATATATTTGCACGTTCCTTTACAAATATCTACAACATTACCATAGTGGTAGAGCTATTTATAATGCCCACGTCGCTAGTTACCACCCTCAATTTAAAAATATGTCGCCAGATATCTGTAGGTATGTTTCGCCAGTTCCACTAAAGAGCCAGTCCCTCCACTAAGTTTAATATATACTCCATCTTAGGTCAAATCGTTTTTAACATCAGGTGAGATTGCGTCATAACGCTCAACCTTTAAAACGACAAAAAACTACTTAGCCCAAAAGCAGGAATTCATGCAAAATATTATAACGACAAGGTGAATGCCATCACTTACGTATCCGATATCTAGATTCGGCGGCGAGCTTGCCTTTATCTATCTAATAACGCAACCACTCGACTGGAGAACAAATAACTGACTATCTAATGATGATAATGACGTTTCCGACGTCAACCGCTTCATACTTTAACTTACGACGCAGTATTTTCTTTAATAATAGCCTGTAAATGTACTAAAATTGTGTAAAAGCTCCTCAAACAAAATATAGAAGCAATCAAAACGCACTTCACTCTCTCCCATGATATGTTTGTACACTATCAGCGGATGCTGTTATCAATTGAACAGTTAAAGCAACGTATTTTGAGAAGTTTCTAGTAAACTCTTCCTCATTATGCAGCTATTATATTTGGATCAATGATCGCTCCGTGGTAATGTGTACAGACGCCGTATCGATGGACGCAAGTGACGAATCCCTACAATGAGCTTGAGATAAAACATTGTGATGAAATCATAGCATGATGGTAGGACTGTTTTGATGCCCTCCTGGCTAGCTTCCATCCTCCAATTGATAATCTGCCGTCAAATACCTAGAAGTGTTACACTTGAGAGCCAGTATTTCTAATAGACTTATCGGGTCCAACATTGTGGGCCATAATCCTTACAACAGGTAAAATTGTGGCTATAACGTTATTCTTTAAACTATAAAAAAATGGCGATTTTAAGTAGCATGTAGAATTTATTTTAAATCTACCGAGTTCATAAGTCGGTCTAAGAAAATAGTGATTGTTTTACTAAAATTGTACAGGTAGTTCTTGTGGCAACTAACAAAGCAAATCACGTGTCGTTGTTTATAATGCACTTGTCTAATGCACAATAACAAAACTTTGTCATGGGAAATTCCATCTTTACTACATACTGTAGGTTTTGAAACATAAGGGCCAAATAGACTACAGATGGCCGTAAAATTCCCGCCAAAAACCTTTTTTTACTTTATATTCATTCACTACAAAAACTGTTTTTTTTTTGTGCATGCACAAGACGATATGATTACAAAAAATAACTCCTAAACTGAATACAGGATTTTCCCAAATTTGCTTAAGTATTTTTATTGTGTAATATAAGTTTAAAAACAAAGCTTAAAGTAAAGCAAAGCAAAAACATTTCAAAAATCTTACACGGAAATAAAACATTAACACCGATAATTGGTTTTGAGGACCATAAATGAAACAAAAATACCACAGCGGCCATTTGTTTAACAATAGTTAGAAGTTATAACAATCACCGCCACGACCTTGTAGACTCTAAAAAGATTATTTACGAAAATGCAAATTCATTAAACTATTATTTCTATTCATAGATAAAATGTAGAATATAAATCGTTATCTACATACACATTTCAACTGTCAATTTTTAGTATAATCTGTTGATTGTGTCAAGGCGAGAACTTTCCATAGTTTGTTATGTAACGTATTAAAATAATTAAAAAAATAATTAAAGGATACTAATGTTTTCTTACCTACGTATGTCATATTTAATTAAATACATACTACAATATCTACATTTAAATGGAACGCTCTAGAATTAAGGCACTAATAATTTTATATCGAAATCTCATTAATTGTCGCCCTGCATAGTCGAAATTTTAAATGTTGCATATACTAGTTTTTTACGAGGCGATTGTTATTATTATTTATTGTGGTAACACCGAGTGTAATTACTAAATAGCAGTTGACTATGTATTTCGAAGTGGAAAGTATTAGGCAAACAAATTTATAACGCACTAGCTGCGTCCGCGACTCCGTTCTCGTGTAACTAAAATTTTATGTAACAATTTTAATTTAAAAAAAAATGTTATATAGCCTATGTTACTCAGGGCTAATGCAGCATACTTATGGTGAAAGAATTTTTGAAATCGGTCCAGCAGTTCTTGAGTTTATTCGTTACAAACAAAAATACAAATCTTTCCTCTTTATAATACTAGTACAGATTTACCTGTTGCATACTGCGAAAACATAATGAATGACAAATACGTTCTTTGTGTGCAGTTTTGTTTTCGTTAACTTCGGGTGACTTTTACGATAATGTAGATCATTGACCAACATTTCTTAAACATTGTCTGGATGCTTCGTTGAAATATTGTAACGATATTAAAATTAAGCTACTTATTTTATTCACCGGCTAGCTTCGTTCGTGGGGAAGTAAAATAAATGATTACGCGTTGTCATTCAAATAACAATAACTTTTGATAGAGTTAACCGATTTTAATGAAACAAAGACCAAAGGTTATTCGAAGACACTGTTTATGCTTTCCCTGGTTACGTTTTATCATAAACGTTGTACTTTAGTAAATGTATTATATTACTTATTCTTATACACTCGAAATGTTCTTTTGCACATAAATCTAAAAAAGTACTGGGCCGTTTTTACATTCTTATTACTATATGTAAAGATTACCGATGATAAATTTGTCTCAAACAACAAACACATTTTTTAATATAACTTTTTCTCTTATTTATTGGTAACATATTTCATACAATTGTGCCTGTCACGTAGAATAGCAGAATATCTTGTAAATCTTCAAAGTCTATACATTTTGTGGCAGGTAACAATTAATATCCCGCGTAATTATTTACTATTCACCTACGCACAATATCCAAACGATATCATGCAAAATGCCAGCAATTTTACAATAGAGTTAAATAATGTTACGTTTAAAAATGGACATCAACATGTTACACAACATGTTGGATGTTAGATAAAGAACATCGTCCAAAAATTAGTTATTCTCAATGTCAATCAATTGAAATAATTGTCAAAAGAGTTTTTGGCGGGATCTTGATCTACCATGTTGTGATTTTAATTTTTATTCATATATTTCGTTATTTAGCCCTGTATTGTGTAATATAAGCGACAATTTACGTGATGCAGTGCAGCTGAAGTACATAGTAAAGTGAATTATGAATAATTATTCAGGGCATGATATATTACTTGCAAAAAAAAACTCAAGAGAGCTTCAACAAGAGAATCGCCATCTTGTTGTAGATAGTTTCATCTGTCCAAAATGTCACTAAAGAGGACTGAGTTGCCAAAAATAAAAAAGAAGTAGAAGATAGACAAACGTATTTAGATACTTGCACGTAAAGACACGTGTTTTTAATTATTAAAATCCATTTAATTTAAACTACTTTATTTCAATAAATATCAGAAAGTATCTGCGTTAAATTATATCACGTGAAATGCTATCAATATCATATAACACGATTTGAAGAGTATATGAATTATTACGATTGGTAAAATTCTACTATTCTACGTGGTGACGGTGGATGATGACAAATAGTATTTCTAAAACAGATTTTAAAATTGATCGGAAGCGGATTTATATCAATACGTAGGTATTCCGTAGCAGGCGTGTCAGTATAGGCTACGTTGCGGCGTAGCAACGAGCCCTTTGAACGAACAAACTTAATAAACCTGTCTCGACACTATTATTGCAAAGGTAGAAGTATTTCAGTAATAGATGCTCCGACAGATGGTCTTCTGCTCTTTCCAAATAGTAAGATCTCGAGCACAGCCGTAGGCTATAACGTAATTGACAAACTCACAAACGTTTTTCACGAAGAAATATATATATGTACATACCTGCCAACTTTCATGTTGAAATGACGTTCGAATATACAAACATCTATTTTATATATACAGATTGAAAGACAATTACAGTTTATATTTTTAGTTGTAGTCAGCTGTAGAAAAAAAAAATGCAATAAATCCATTAAGTAGATAAACAAAATTTTACTTTTATAGCCTATTCCGCTGGAGCAAAATTTTAGTTTTACAATATAAAAACCATCCTGTCGTATCCATAGCACTAATAATCACCCAGTCAAATACCATTACAATCTGTTCTGAGGTTTCTGAATGTTACGCGTACAGACAGACAGACAAAGCTAAATTAAAAATAAAATATTCCTAACCACTATATACAAAGTACACTTTGATTAATATTAAAAAAAAGTGTGTGTGTGTACTTACATACACGCTTTAGAAGTTATTACTTTAAGAAAGAAACATTTATTTAAATTTAATATTTGGGATAATTTATTTTTTTCGGTCTTTAATAATTATTGTTATTATTTGTATCTATTATTAATTTATTTTTAAACTTATTACCCATTAAATAAGAATGTGAAAATTTATTTTAGTTTATGATGTAAATAAATAATACATGTCGTCAACTGACCTCAAATTCTACAAACGTCAACCAAAATGTTGACTATAGCTAACTTCGGGGTGTCGGTTTTTCGTAACAGTGGTTTCCCGCCAAAAGAAGTATAAATTAAAAAAAAAAACAAAGTATATATAGATTTAGCTCAGTGACAATATTTTATTCATACAGATAACATTAATAATTTTATAAGTATTATTTATCGTTATTTCTTATTAATAACTTATTATTGCGCACATCAATTGTCGCACGGACGTCAAGAAAAGAGAGCATTGTGTCGCAATCAAATGTAACATTTAGTATTTATATAATGTAACTAGACGTATCAAGTTTTTAACAAATAGCAATATATCTTTTATCTTTATTGTGAATATTGTTATTTAGAATTTTTACTATGATTGGTGGAACAAGTTTTTAACGCATCGCAACTGCATTTGGGTTCCAGCTGAAAATCAGCGCTGAGTGTTTCGGACACTTTAGCATATACTGAACTGGACGCCCTATGCTAGTAATTAGATATACACTGTTATTATTTATGTGGTATTGTCTTTTCTTTTTTATTTTCTTTTAATGTTTTTATTTATAGTGCCTTTAATGCTTGTATATATATTATTAGTATTAAACGATTTCTTTCTTTCTTTCTATTAACGCACATTAAAATGTTTAGATTTAAAATTAATTGAATTAACTATACAAATAATGCGTTCCATTAGAATTTATAGCTCTATAAGTATTTTTAAAGACCTGGTATATACTTTTATAGTTGTTTTTATCAAAACGAAAGTGTCAACTGAACTAAATTTATACATTAAATATTACTAACGGGCATAAGTAAGTGTTTAATATGTCGGTAGTACCAATTAGAGGAACAGAACTGAAGCATCAGAGTCAAGAGGCTGGACTGACGGTGGGCGTTGTATTTGGCATAAACAGGAGAGGAGTGATTATCTAAACTATATTTATGGCTAGAATTTTCCTGCAACTTCGATGGCGTGGGGTTAAAATTTATTTTCATTCTCTTGGATACAGGCTGCCGGTCGTTAGCTAAATTCACAGGATCACTCGTGGAGTTAACCAGAATATTGCCCTAAAGTTACATCACAATCGGTCTAGCCTATTGGAATCCATAGGAAACGTATACAATCAATCTTTACTTATAGGTAATGACTTAGATATGAAAGACATAAGATAGACTAAGCCAAGCTTGTGTTTCGATCGTGTAGCCAAAATGTTACGGAAGTTGTACTTGAGAACACGCCCCTCCACTAGGCTTAGCGTGCCCACCATTTTGGGCACAACGTCATTTAACTTCAGGTGAGATTATGTCCGAAACTCAAAACCTAAAGACTAATAATAAAATGTATATGATGCCCAAACTACCACACTCCATTGCTAAATATAAAGTAACACACCTACTGCCACTATGGCAAGTGCTATAACTAGTGTATGGTGATCGCGATTCTATTGAACACAAGCGTGCTGTCCGTTATTGTTATTTTTTGAATAGTTTGTTGTTAAAAACATTGTCATAACATTATCTATAGTGAAGCAAAGCTATTCTGATAATAGTTTGTTTGCGCTTTGAATCATTCACTGGAGGGTGATTGACATCACAAATAATTTAATATTTAATAACTAACAAATAACAAGGAGTTTTTTGTACCATCAGTGGGCTAAATACGATGATAATCAGAACAGAAAATTTAATACCATATTTGGAAATATGGGAAAAAACTGTTATCAATTTTTTTTCTAATCTCGTCGGTAACTAATAGTTTGTTGGATCGATTTGTTTTATAGTTTAGGTTTAGCGTTATGGCCATAATCTCACCTGATCTTAAGTGACGATACGGCCCAAGATGGTAGACACGCTAAACCTGTGAAGGAACTGGCTCTCAAGTGCAACTGCCGGAACACACCTATTGGTATTTGACGGCAGATTTTCAACTTGAGGTTGGTAGCTAACCAGTCGGGCATCAGAAAAAACCCTACCACTATGATATGATTTCCTCATGATGTTTTCCCTCACCGAAAGCTCAAGCTCATTGTAGGTGGTTGGGTTCGAACTCACGTCCCTTGACGCAAAGTCGTACAAACTACCACTGAGCTATCATCACTTCAAAAATTGGCACGGTTGGTAAAAATAGGTAAAAATATACTATGCTGTCTTGTCTTGGCTTATTTATAAGCAATAACGATAATAGGAGATAATCACTATTCAATTCGCTTCCAGTTTCACGGATTTACGAGGGCAGTATTGAAAAAAGTAACAAAGTAACAACAACAAATATTTCAAGAGAAGATACAACAAAATTAAAAATGTAAAAAAAAGAATTTTCGAATTTGTATTTATTTAAATAAATATAAATGAGTCTTTATGCGTTACTAACCTATTCCACCGATAAATGTAGATCACGAATTGTGAGAATATTTCGTACATTATCATAATTAGATTCTAAATATTACCCATTGGTTTCGAATTTCTTAGTAGATTATATTTATATATGTATACAATGGTAATAATTTCAGATCTGTCATGTAAGTTGATAAATTGGTAATCGGGACACTCCTACATTTTGACGGTTTGCTTTGACGGCTATTAACAGTATAAGTTTTATGCAAAAAGGGCTAAAACACGAATTTTGAGCTATTTGACAATATAGTGGAAAGAATATTCAAGCTTTAAACTGATGTCCTAACTGGTAAATATAACAAGAATGACGGGCGATGTAGTCTTGCCACAATAAATACATCTTTGAAAAATGATATGACTATTTAAATTTAGTAATATGATAATATTTGCGAATCCCTCAAGTTAATATTTGCCTGCGACGCTATGAAAATAGAAGTAAGGAATAGCGCGTCCTGCGTCGATCGTCGCCTCGTCAGAAACCAATAATTTTATTGGACGATAAATTAAATACAAATCAATCTGTTATTGCGTCTTCAGCTGAACGTAATAGGATACAGTTTTTATTATAGTAACGCAAAAACCGGCTCTAAAACTGATAATTAAAATGGTGTGTGCTTAAAACTACACGGCAGAAGTGTAAACTTTAAAATAATATTAAAAATACAAATTACAATTACAACTTATTCAATAATACGTAATAGCACATATGATGTTTCTGTCGATAGTGAATGCGACTGATGTGTTATGTAACGCTCGCTGAGCGAACTTAGCAATGACACGTTGACTATATATCTTTCTGTATATTAGTCGACTCGAGCCGACTTTAACCAGATCGAGCGTCACATAACCTAGCGTTGCAGGTCAGACTAATTCAATACCAATGAAATAAAGTGTTCATCGTATCTAAAAAGTTTCCACTTCAATAAGGTTAGTAAAATCTAATGCTAAAGCGATTATAGCTCAGCGGTAGTGTGTACGACTTTGCGTCAAGGGACGTGAGTTCGAATCCAACCAACTACAATGAGCTTGAGTTTTCAGTGAAGGAAAACATCGTGAAGAAACCATAGCATGTTGGTAGGGCTTTTTCTGATACCCGACTGGCTAACTACCACCCTCAAGTTGAAATCTGCCGCCAAATATCAATAGGTGTGTTCCGGCAGTTGCACTTGAGAGCCAGTTCCTTAGGTTTTGCGTGTCTAGCATCATCGCCCGTATCGTCACTTAAGATCAGGTGAGATTATGGCTATAACGCTTAACATCAACTATAAAAAAAATCAAAAACCCATAACCGCTGAAAGGTCCTGAAATGCGGCAATCAAAGTCAGTTGTACGAGTTTATCGCCATGTGTCTAGTGGTCGCAACCCAGCCTAATCAGCCACGATAAATCGAAACGTATATTTCTTTAAAGAAAGGACTGGAAACTCAGCTATATATATGACCGTGTTTAGATACATTTTTTTACTAAGAACTTATGCAATATACCACCATAATACCGACTTCTGTCAACAAACTCCAGTGCGTACTAACCGTAACTTGTTTATGAATTTCAACGAGTACTGTGTAAGTTTTTATATCAGTTATCAAAAGAAACAACGTATTGACTGACCTCATAGTAACGTAATTTATTTTATTTATTTATTGGTTGACCCAGCAGACGTTGTCTTGTCTATTCCAGCAATGAATAATGCGAAGTATGTGACAATGGTCTTTCGCTCGGTTTCAATGAAAGTTTCTGGATGTGTATTGCTTATTCCAACTTGACTGTATCTCAGGATATCGAGAGTGTCTCCGCGAACTAATAATAATAATTATATTATTTTTTTTATACTTAAGGTTTTGCGTTATGGCCATAATCTCACCTGATCGTAGGTGACGATACGGCCCAAGTTGGTAGACACGCTAAACCTGTGGAGGAACTGGCTCTTGGTGCAGCTGCCGGAACACACCTATTGGTATTTGGCGGCAGATTTTCAACTTGAGGGTGGCAGCTAGCCAGGCGAGCATCAGAAAAAGCCCTACCACCATGCTGTGGTTTCCTCACGATGTTTTCCTTCACCGAAAGCTCAAGCTCATTGTAGGTGGTTGGATTCGAACTCACGTTCCTTGACGGAAAGTCGTACACACTACCACTGATCTATCATCGCTTCAAACATATTACATAAACATTATTGTACTCAATAATTAATAACGTATATGTAACTGACGAACAAAGTCAGAGATATAGTTAACCATAAATACAAGGAATTATTAATAACAATGAATGTATAAAAAATACCCTAATAATTAAGTCATTCATATTATGCATTTTTTATTAAGGGAACTATGAAAAAATTAAAATTAAATGAAAATGACACGGACCAAGAGTCTGCAGCGTGACCAAAAAAACTTAAATACAAAATACAACTCGAGTATATATAACTTAAGTTAAATGTTCTCATAATGTATTCAATAAAAATATACAAAAGGAAATATATATTTCAATGTAATTTTCAAACTCAAACATTGTTGAAGTAGACATGCACGGAGAAAAATATAAGTATATTTTTATTGCAAAAAAATACATGACCTACTCGCCGCCCGCGGCTTTGTTCGAGAAATTTTATATTACAAAACTGGCTAACTCCAAAACATCAACGAAAGCTTCGATATATTTTTTCATAGTTTAGCGGTTTAGCGTTATGGCCGTAATGTTACCTGATGTTAAGTGACGATGCGCTCAAAATGGTGGACACGCTAAGCCTGGAAACTGGCTCTCAAGTGCAACTGTCGGAACACATCTACACGTATCTGGCAGAAGTTAGAAAAATCCCTACCACCATGCTATGGTTTCATCACGATGTTTTCCGCCATCAAATTTCATGACCACTGCAAGTGGACCATCAGTACGCCATAAACCAAATACAAAATTAAAATCATTTTAACATCTTATCGGTAGGTACTCCGAACGGCAATTATCATACAAGTTTATATGGATTTTTATGCATTATAATACAGCCTGAGTAGCCAAAGCCGGGTACAGAATATGAATAAACCTTAATTCAAATAATAATTTATATAAATGTATATTATTTATGTTCAACATTCTTATCTTCGTGATGCATGATGTAAAGCAATTATATCGATGCAGATTATATACGTAAAAAAAATAGACGCCGCAAGAAGTGTTCATTAAAAAAAAAACGAAGAAAATCGATAAACAAACAGAATGGAAAAAGGTATTGAATACTCGATTATATATAGATAAACGTGACGATAAAAAGTCACCTGGGAAACGATAAAAACCCCCGAGCGTTACCTACGCTCGACGGTAATGAAAAAAAAAAAATGAATGACGTCATTGTGCACTTTATTGAACACTACACATCCAGTCTCAAGTGTTGTCAGCAAAAAAAACTTAATTAAACCTTCTTCTATGAACCAGCCAGTCATTTGCAGTGCGCTTCTGGGAATCTTCACACCAACGTGCAGACTGTCAAATTGCTTTTGCCAATTTCAAAGGTGGTAGACCAGACAATGTCAGTAAATTTAAAAGTTCTGTGGAATAGTAACTACGTAATTCTCGTTGATAACTGTGTTGACTGATTTGAAGAAAAATAACTGACCTCGAAGGAAATTCTGAGTAGTGGCATTGAAATCGACATTTTTATTTCTCGCTGCCACCATTGCTTGTACTTTCTGAATAGAAGCGCCTATTTACCTTGTTATAAAATTGTTCTTTACAATATGTGTTGCGCTAAACGACGTCGTTTGGATACAACTGTTTCATTTTTAGCCAACTAAGAAATGGTTAGAATCATTTTCCATCTTATTGTAAATTTCTAAACGCATATATATTTGACAACTTTTTGACAAATATTCAAGATGAAATGCTGTGAGTTCGAGCCCGGCACTGGTACATTTATTACGCGTCCGGACTTGTCCGGATTTGTCCGGACATATCTCGATTTATAGACTTTTGTTCTGGTGTTAAATATGTCTATTTTTGCCTTAGATGTGACACAAGTAATAAAATTTATATATGTAACATATCCTCCCTCCCCTTTTTATAGTAGGTTTAGCGTTATGGCAACAATCTAATCTGGTATTAAGTGATCTGCCACCAAATACTTATAGGAACACGCCTATAAGTATTTGGTGGCAGATTTACAACTTGCGGGTGGTGGCTAACCAGGTGGGCATTAGATGAAACCCTACCATCTGCTTCACCGAAAGCTTAGGTTCATTGCAGGTGGATTCGAACTCTCGTCCATTATCGCTTCGTCCGTGCACACTACCAACTGAGCCAGCATTGATTTTAATCTCGGATCGGATCTCCAAAGCTACCGGAACAAGAAAAATAATAGATATTACAAACGCACGTGATTTATAGAATTGAAGCTTAAAATATTTATTTTTTTTATCTCGGAAAAGTGACTACGCTGTACCTGATGTTAAGAACAGTGCGGTTCAGAAACAGCAGAGACCGTCGAGAGAAAGACAATACATTGCCTGTCGCTACTGTCAAAATAAATAAACAAAATACATTGTAATTGTAATAAATGTAGTTCGAACACGTAAGTAGTCGACCGAAGCGCCATCTATTACGAAAGTTTTTCTTGAAAATTTTCCAAGTACATAACGAAAACAAAACGAAACCGAATTCCCCATATACGTCGTTAAAAACGTAACATATGGCTCTATGAAATCATATTATTAATCAAATCCAGTTACAAATTTTAAAGTAAAATATTTTGGGTTTTTTTTTTCTAAAAAAGTTGTGTAATATGAGAAGTATTCCTAACGTAAAAATTCTAATCAATTTGAAATCAAATTGATCAGAAAAAAAAAACTTGTAAAGCATTTATCAATGAAAAACATTAATTGTATATTTATATTGACTAGACTTAAAATGATTTGAAAATATACTTATAATCATGAAAAAATGATACATATTTCCTGTCGGGTTAACGGATCACGCCCTACAACCCTTCGATTGTTATGTGGCTTGTTTGTGGGAAATAATGTTATAGGTAAACTATGTTTTATTAATAATGTTAACGTTGTGTTATGTACTGAATATTATTGTTTTTTTTTATAGTTAAAGTTTAGCGCTATGGCCATAATCTCACCTGATCTAAGTGACGATAGGGCGCAAGTTGGTAGACACGCTAGTCCTGTGGATCAACTGGATCTTAAGTGCAGCTGCCGGAACACACCTATTGGTATTTGGCAGCAGATTATCAACTTGAGGGTGGTAGCTAGTCAGGCGGGCATTAGAAAAATCCCTACCACCACCATAAAACTAAGTTTATGGACCTCGCATTATAATGTTTCAAAATAATATACGTGCCCGTAAAATTCCAAAATATTGTATTGATAACAGTAATATTCATAATTACCTACCAAATATAAAAATCGGATTACGACGAGAGTAGAAAAACGTACTGAATTGTTTGCCGATTTATACGTAGAACAATCAAGTGTCACTTTCTAGAAAGATCTCGAAGCATAGTTATCACATGCAATTAAATCAAACATTAAACGTATCATTGGACCTTAGTTTACGGTCAATTTATTTTTACCTTATCAATTACAATTAATAATACAAAAAATATGCATATATCTATTGTAAATGCATTCACAAATAATTCAAACCTATCGTTATATAAACACGATACAGCTTTGAGAAAAAAATAATAATTATAATATAATTTTGAAAGAGCAATCTTGAGTTCATTTCGCAAATTACCCACCCTTATATTAATCAAGATAATTTCATTCCATTACTAGAATTACGTGCGACTTCGATAATGCAACCCTTGTATTTTTACACCTATATTAGTAGATTATACGAATGATTTATCCAGAAGTCACCGAAAGCGTAGATAAAAAATAGAAAATGTGAGGTAGTAGCACCGGTGCCTTACAACAACTTTCAAGAATCTATTTGTCGCAATGAAACTATATTTATTTCGTTTTCGTTCGTGCGTATCATTGAACGATAAAAGGAATTATTATAGGAAAATATTTTATCCGAAATTACTTACAAACGAACTTTACATATTTAATTTCTATAATAATCAATTGTAATAAGAAAATTATAAGTATAACACGTTGCAATGTCATGGAATACAATTATTCTGTTTTCGGGCCAGAGACATATAGTAAAGATTCTTCACAGTTATACTAATGGTCCAGCTACACATACAGGACAAACATACGTTCCATTTATATAGATTTAATATTAAAACATAGAAACAACTCACCTCCGTGCTCTTCCATATCTATTCAACGCACAAAAGAAATCACAACACTACAATTTCGAATAACTAAATTAAATAAAACAATCGTTATTATAAATGATAATTAATATATATATGTAATTAAATAATTCTATTAATCAATTAATAATTCTTAACAGCTAATATCACACGAAAGAAAACTATATAATTTTTTTTTATATTTAAAATTGTACTGAAAAATTGTCTTTTTCAATTCACTATACGAGTTCGAATTGATGGTAATATATTTTTTTTTTATTTGGTTGGTTTCGTTTTTTTTTCTTTTTTAGCCCATTGGTTTAATTATTCAGCGTCTCGGGAGTTGTCACTTTAATTTGACGCGGGTGCGGAATCTAGGCGGCATTGAAATAAATTGAATTCGTAGTGAAACGTCTGTCACGATCGGCGCGCGGATACGAACTGAACGTCGACCGGACGCCGGGACGGTTCACGTACGCGGGTGTATGTCGTCCCGTCCTCCGATAATGGGCGATGTAAATAATCAAGGAAAGCTGTGGGAAAAAAAAAAAAAAATATTTAATAACTAGGTATTTACGTGCATTTCCGGTCGCGTTTATATTAAATTTGAAGCGATGATAGCTCAGTGGTAGTGTGCACGACTTCGCATCAAGGGACGTGGGTTCGAATCCAAGCACCTACAATGAGCTTGAGCTTTCGGTGAAGGAAAACATCGGGAGGAAACCATAGCATGGTAGGGCTTTTTCTAATGCCCGCCTGGGTAGCTACCACCCTCAAGTTGTAAACCTGCCGCCAAATACCAATAGGTGTGTTCCGGCAGCAGCACTTGAGAGCCAGTTCCTCCACAGGTTTAGCGTGTCTACTAACTTGGGCCGTATCGTCACTTAAGATCAGATGAGATTATGGCCATAACGCTAAAACCTTAAGTATATAAAAAAAAAATCAGGTGGAAATGTTGCCGCCAAACGCCTCCCGGTGTGTTCCGGCAGAGGCACTTGAAAGCCAGTCCGTTTCACAAGCTTAACGCTTTCTTCCCCAGCTTGGACCACTTCGTCACTTAGTATCATGTGAGATTGCAGCTATAACGTTAAACCTATAGATTATATAAAAATAATATGAAATATTAGAATCTCTTTTTCGTTTGGGTGGTATTGACGAATGTTACATCATTTTTACCAGGTTTGCCATAACTTTTTATAATTCCATATAATGTAACGCCAACCATATACTCAACTCATCGCAAATTAGAACAATGTTAATAATTATACCCTGAAACAGTTACGAAAATTTCAGTGACGCGCGGTGATCGATGCCGTGTCACGTCGTTTCAGCCGAAAACCTCGAAATAGTATCAAACAATAAATGAACGTCAAACAGAGAGTACTTCATTTGTTAATAGGTAATATATAAAATCACTTCAAATGTAATGTTAAACAATTAAAATGTTTAGCTTCAAAATTAATTGAGTTCATTCAACAACGGTTTTCAGTATAAATATTTTTAGGTTTCTAATAAAACTGTAGGCGGTCCGAAATGTCGCAGAAGTATATATGTGAGGTGGTCACAGGCAGCGAGGTCCTGAGTTCGGTTACGTTGGATGCGTGATAACATGAGAAAATGTATATTTATCGCACGCCGCAGAGTGACAACCTTTTAATTATTCCTCCAGATAACATAATTCACTATTTTAGTATAAAAATTATACTGTTACAAAAAAGAATCTATATTTTTTGAAGTTTATATCACCTCAAGTATTTTACTGAACGTAACTATAACAAAAAAAACCCTTGAAAAATTATTTGCCAAGACCGTCCATATATATATGTAGTTAGGATGTGCGGATGCACTATGGGATTTTCTAAACTATTTTTTCAATTAACTTCATGTTTATCAAAGTTATAATATTATATTCTGGATATATTGTCATTTTAAAGTCTTAATACACAGTTTTGGAGCTGTTTACATCGAATTTAAAGTGGTATTAAATACATCCAATTTATTTAAATTGCATTCAACAATGTATTAAAAGTGTATTGTTAGAGACAACTCTACCAAAAGAAGTGTGGACGTTCGATCTTTTTAATACAGTTATTGTCACTACAAAAGTTTGAAGCTATGATAGCTCAATGATAGTGTGTGCGACTTCGCGTCAAGGGAGTGAGTTCGAATCCGAACACCTACAATGAGCTTGAGCTTTCGGAGAACGAAAACATCGTGTGACAACCATAGCATGGTGGTAGGGCTTTTATAACGCCCGCCTGGGTAGCTACCA
The DNA here is from genome assembly GCA_039707435.1 of Actias luna. Taxonomy (NCBI): domain Eukaryota; kingdom Metazoa; phylum Arthropoda; class Insecta; order Lepidoptera; family Saturniidae; genus Actias; species Actias luna. The sequence continues at coordinate 16,686,951 of JAZHAC010000022.1, read as the reverse complement.
CCCTCAAATTGAAAATCTGCCGCCGAATACCAATAGGTGTGTTCCGGCAGCTGCACTTGAGAGCCAGTTCCTTGACAGGTTTAGCGTGTCTACCAACTTGAGCCGTATCGTCACTTAAGATCAGGTCACATTATGACCATAACGCTGAACGTTAAGTATATAAAAAAAAAGATTTTATGTATAGAAATAGACATGAAATGGTAACGGAGATTATAGCAACGAAAATGCGTGTTGAAGCAGTTGACCAATTGTGAACTATCTCCTGCGAAAAGCTAGATTTCATTAAAGACCGCCATAATTTGAATACTAGAAATCGCGACAAACTGGTCTAAAACTCCCTATTTTAGACTGAGTAAGACAAGTAACAGTTTTTTAGGTAATAGTGTCAGGTTTTATAATAAAGTCCCAAAGCATATTACTGAATTGCCGGACAGTGGGTTCACGAACCATGTCAAACGGGTTTTGATGTCAAAAGGCTATTATAGGGTGGATCGATATGTGAGCGATCGTGATGTCTGGAATTGACACCCCTCTCTGTACATCCGCTAATAACTACTGTAACACATTAAACTATTGTATATAGTTTCTTGCCGGTTCTTCTCGATGACTCGTTACTTTCCGAACCGGTAGTAGTTTTGACGTTCATAAGCGCCTTCTTAGGGGCTAAAATTGAATAAAGATTTTTGATTCGGTTTTGATTTGAAGTGAACTTAGGTAACACTGGAAAGTACACATTTTTTATTACTTAATTAACAAATTAGTTTTTCTCGAACTAAAATTTTATACGTTTTTTTTTTTTTTTTTTTAGCGAATATAAACCGTTTTGGTGGTTTAATGCACAATTTCTTAATCAGAAAGATCAAGTTGGTTAGGGGGTTCGAACTCACGTCCATCGAAACGTCGAACATCGAAACGTCAATCGACAAATCGTTCTGATAATACACGTTGGACTGTATACAATAAGATATTATTGAGTTTTCAGAAATATATAAATAGTGGATATTGTCAACTTTTAAAATTGAATAATATAAAATTTGGAAAATATTAATACCATGTTCCTGAAATAACATGGCAAATAAAGTATTATTAATAGGAAAAAAAGTTTAGTAAACATGATAAACGCAGTCATTTCAATCTTTTTTTTTCGAAATGACTTTCGCTATTAGCTCCAAGGGCTTTGACAGCTTCACCGGAATTTTTGGGGCGAGTGCTGAGGGCCAGGACGGCCGAACCTCGGCCTGGGCTGCTGCCGGTAAATGAAAAAAGATTCATGATCCTGACTAACCAACAGGTTCTGTATTACTAATTCAGTGACCCTAACTACGACCTTATCAGGTAAGCAGCTAAGGGCCGCGAGGGTAGTCCCTTATAGAACCGATAAATCAACCATATAATATAACTGCACGCTAGGTTTAGGAGCTTAAGCGATCGGCTCTCTGCTAACCAGCGCCGAAGTGGTATAGGTTCGAATCCCACATATGACAATTATTTTTGTAATCCACACATGTCTTTTTTTAAGTCTAGGTTTGTTTCTTATTTTATGTTTGTTGTTTATTCTTAATTTCGCTTGTAATTAACGTAATTTCCCCTAAATGATCTTCACAATAAAAAAAGGCATATATTTTTTCTGGTGCGTTATATATTTTGTATCTGTGATATTTCCTAAGTTACTTATTTTAATTAAATACCATAAATAGGAAAGTTATTCTAAATTAAATTTTCCGCATGATTAACATTTTAATTTACGTAAGGATAAATACAATGTTGATGAAACGTCTTCGAACATGAAGTGATAATTTGGAAATAAATTGTAAATCATAAAAATGGTTATTGTGGGTAAACCAGAAATGTTAGACATATGCTATTGCAGACTATTTTTTAGGTCTTTTAAGAGAAACATTTCTCTTAGACATTAATTTCTTGTAAACTTAACCATTGACGCAGCGGTTGCCAAGAAAGCCTACAAAAAGAATATTTAATTTCCCGTTTTCGTCACATTTATCAATACTGCTTGGCTCCTATTGGTGGTAGCGTAGTGTTAAATAGCCTAAAGCCTTCCTCAATGATTACTCTTTTAAATACAAAAATATTTTTGGAAATGCGAATGGTAGTTTGTTAGATTAACGCGTTCAAACAAACTGGCAAACTTTTCCACTTTATAACATAATTATAGGTTTTTTTTTTATAGTTATGGTTATAATCTCACCTGATCTTAAGTGACGATACGGCCCAAGTTGGTAGACACGCTAAACCTGTGGAGGAACTGGCTAGCTACCACCCTCAAGTTAAAAATCTGCCGCCAAATACCAATAGGTATGTTCCGGCAGTTGCACTTGAGAGCCAGTTCCTTCACAGGTTTAGCGTGTCTAACATCATGGATTTCCATTTATCCAATTTTCATTAATCGAACGCCTACAACACTCAATTCATAGATAAAAAGGTCTACGTGCGATCCAACAAGTACATTAATTGTGTCCATGAATCAACTCAAACAAATAATTCGTATTGTTTCCTTTTAATACGATTTACATAACAAAGGGTTTCGCTTGTGTTATTTCCTTTTTTTTATAATGTAATTAAAATAACTGATCTGTTTGTCATTTTCATGTAAACTAATATACCTATGTACTTAGGGGACTGTAATAAATCAGACGCGATGGTATTTCAGCGGTAGCGTTTACGGATGCAGCGTCAAAGGAAGTGTGCTCGAATCCCTGTAAAAACAACATCGTGATGAAGCCATAGCACGGTGGTAGGGGTTTTCCTAATAATCACTTGGTTAGCTACCATCGTCAAGTTGAAAATCTGCCGCCAAATACCTATTGTGTTGCGGCAGTTGCACTTGAGAGCCAGTTCCTCCAGAGGTTTAGCGTGTCCACCAGCTTGGGCCAGATAATCACTTAACTTCAGGTATATATATATATATATATATACACTACAAACGAAAAATGCCAGTATAAGGAGTGAAAATTGCATACGCGCCCATAAATGCATACGTAAGATTTCGGGTCAAGTCGGTCGAATGCCAGCCGCGGGTGTTCACCAGTCTCTAACACACGCGAATCTTTATATATTCGCTTGTCAATAAATAACAGAAACGAGACAGAAATTGTAAATAACTATAAAAATCTCCTAGACAAATATAGGAAACTCCTAATTGATAACGTAAATATACGAACAGGTACAAGCCACTTTGGAACTGAAACACACGCTAATGTCTTCAACAAACACACTGTGGTGTATAAATAAAACATGAATATTAATAAACACATTCATCATGATTCCAATTATTTAATAATCGTACAATCGAATGGAAAATATTATGTACAAATCCGCCCTTTTCAGGAGCCACTTTTTGAAGTGAAAATTCTTATGGGATTATTGAAATTCTAATCCACCACCGATCCGACATCCGATATAATGATGTTTGAATGTAGTGAAGTGAAAACTTTTGACGTACGGTCTTAAGAACACGCCATTTTATTGGAGTTTACTCCTCAAGAAACGATTTCATATTATTTAGCCAGTGGTATAAAAATACACTTTGACATTTCACTTCGAGATTATGTATGTGTGTCTCTACAAAATATATTTCAGTTTATGTCATATATTAGATAGATAATAGATAGTTATACATGTTTCAATTAACACACTTTTTTGCTTAACGCGGGTAAGAAGACATTTTCGATCTCCCTTTTACTATAAACCTTTTTCATATAGTTAAGGTTTAGCGTTATGACCATAATCTCACCTAATGTAAGTGACGATACGGCCCAAGTTGGTAGACACGCTAAGCCTGTGACGGAACTGGCTCTCAAGTGCAACTGCCGGAACACACCTATTGGTATTTGGTGGCAGATTTTCAACTCGAGGGTGGTAGCTAGCCAGGCGGACATTAGGAAAATCCCTACCACCATGCTATGTTTTCTTCACGATGTTTTCCATCAACGAAAACTCAAGCTCATTGTAAATGGTTGGATTCAAACTCACATCTCGTAACGCGAAGTCGTACACGCAACCACTGAGCTATCATCGCTTTAAACCGGAAGGGTATCGGAGGGTTTTGTGGGAGTTTCCCCTTACTTCCTGAGCCCAGAAAATGATTTCACATTGTAGTTTCTGATCGATTCTAGCAGTCGATAAATATATTTAAAAATAAATGTTTCGTCGTACATATTTTACTTATATATATTATACAAATCTACATTGAAGCGATGATGGCTTAGTAAGTATTGTGTACGAACGCCGCGTCAACGGAAGTGAGTTCGAATCCAAATGCAATGAAGAACGAAAATATCATGATGAAACCATAGCATGATGGTAAGGCTTTTTATAAGTTTTATGTTCCGGCAGTTACACTTTAGAGCCAGTCCCTCCACTAGGCATATCGTGTTCACCATCTTGTGCCACATCACCAGACACGAAGGTCCCTAATAATATTGTGGGTACTTTTTTTAATATAAAAAGGATAATTTTTCTAATGATTTCTTATGTTTACGCGAATATTATTCATCGAAATAAAACTAATTTAAACGGATTTAATCGCGGTTATTTATTGATTTCGATCCCGACGTTTCGAAAGCTGGTGTGGGGTTCATGTTACTGTGTCTACCTTCAATTTAATTTTTGTTGTTGGTAGAGTTCCGTTCTACGCAGACAGAGCTCATAGTGTCTTGAGGTCTGGCAATTGGTCTTTTGGGCTCCGAGATAATGTTTCTCCTATAAGATGAACGGTTTCCTACGGTGTAGGGGACAGAAGTGCAAATTGTGTAACAAGTGAATTTATTGGCAAATTTAAATGTATTTTCCCTAATAGACGCCTGATATATTTAGTTTATTTTCATTTATTTAATCTTCTTGTGTAACCGACACACACAACGATACATTTCAAACGATTCGATTTAGTACCTTATGGGTCATTCATTAATTACGTAAGGGTATTGAGGTGGAGGGGGTTCAGAAAATCTCTACGTTTCCTTATGTTGGGGGGGGGGTTGAAATTCATTCTTACGTAAATATTTCGTGAATTAAAATTCAATATTAAAAAATCCAATTCCTTTTTGGATTCCATTTATTTTTTTATAATTTAAAGTGTACAGTCGAATTTTACTTGTATTTAAATAATTTTCAGTAGTTATTGAAAAAAAAAACTTATTAAAATTTCATACGTTTTTATCGTTATCTATGTTTGATCAAAACATAGGCAACAAGGCAGGGGGGTCAAAAGTGACCAAAATCATCCTTACTTAATTAATGAATGGCCTCTTATTACTAACAACATTCTCTTCCAGGCAACCTGTTTCGTGGAGAAGAGTCAGGTATATTTTCGGTGTGTAACTCAAATCGAACGTAATAACATTTATATCAAAGACATGTGAAATATAAAATACATATGATGCAAACTATATAATAAAAATAACATATAAACCATTTCTAAAAATATAAGCCATGTCTTAATTTCAATCTGTATATATAAGAATAGTTTGATGCCCGCCTGTGTAGCTACCACCCTCAAGTTGTTAACCTGCCGCCAAATACCAATAGGTGTGTTCCGGCAGCTGCACTTGAGAGCCAGTTCCTTGACAGGTTTAACGTGTCCACCAACTTGGGCCGTATCGTCACTTAAGATCAGGTGAGATTATGGCCATAACGCTAAAGCTTAAGTATAAAAAAAAAATGTGTCCGCAAATCCGTTCTCGTGGAATTAAAATATATTCGAAAACCTTTGCCCCCCCCCCCCCTTTTTGTAAGTTTTTTCACACCAGCTTCGCTCCAATCGGTGGTAGCGTGATGTTAAATAGCCTAGGGTATTCCGTACTAATTACTGTATCATTAACAAAAATATTTTTTGAAATCCAACTCTGACTGTTATTGCATAAGATAAGGGCGTTCAAACTAACAAACATAGTTGGAAACGACTGTTAACTAAATTGTTTCTTATTCTGAATTGTTGAAGCGATGATAGCTCAGTAGTAGTATGTACGACTTCGCGTCAAGGGACGTGAGTTTGTATCTAACCACCTACAATGAGCTTGAGCTTTCGGTAAAGGAAAACATCGTGAGGAAACCATAGCATGGTGGTAGGGCTTTTTCTAATGCCCGCCTGGCTAGCTATCGCCCTCAAGTTGTAAACCTACCGCCAAATACCAATGGGTGTGTTCCGGCAGCTGCACTTGAGAGCGAGTTCCTCCACAGGTTTAGCGTGTATACCAACTTAGGCCGTATCGTTACCTAAGCTCAGGTGAGATTATGACCATAACGCTAAAACTTAAGAATAAAAAAAAAAAAAAAAAAAAAAAAAAAAGGTGACAACCACCATCAGCTACCTACTTAAATCATCACCATGACGCCTCTCAACTCCCCAAGCAGCCAGAGAATAAGGATAGCTTACACACGTATTGTATTGTATCTCCAGATACAGAACCTACTGCACAAAAACCTTGGTACATCATGACTGGCCTCGAGAAAGACCTCGGTAAGGTATTCGAAATGTATAAGGAAGATGGAAATGCACGCGATTTTAAATAATAACTTTAGTCACGACATTATTCGTCTATATATATTTATTATTATATATATATTTATTTATTTTTGTCGTGTTAATATAATCCTGAATGAGTCTTTATGCAAGATGTAATTAATTCGTCTATAGTTCTGTTGGTGCATTTTCCTTTTATTTCCATACTGGATAGTATTTCTGAATATTATATATTTTTTTTTTTCCTTAATTAATTAATTTATACATTTATTAATATTATCGAATATTTCATTGCTTCTAATTGGCACATTCATGGCATTAACAGGATATAAATTTTGTAAGACGGTTTCCTTCGAATACCCGCGATACAGGATTTCTTTCCCAGTGCGGGAATCGACAGATCATTTGTATGCATTGTATTATTAATTTATATTAATTAAATATCTTTTCATTTTCATTTTCAATATATTTGTATTGGATTTAACATGAAAATAGTTATATAGTAAAAAAAATATGATGTAAATTAGATTTAATACATACAAGGAGACTTACGATAAAACAGAGATTTTTAAACAGTAAATTTGTAAATATTTGTTTTTTCTTATTCATAAATCATGAAACATAAGTAAAAAATCATATCCATAAGTATACAACATCTCGAAAACAGGTTGGCTAGAATGGATATGTTAACGGGAAAAACAAGAATCAAGTCGAGAACTTACTCCGACTATATTATATGAACGGACAAGATACAACCTATATAGAGAATTCTGCACTAGGCTTACGAAGGTCGTTGTTAGAATTACTAAATTAGTAAGTTAGGAATCTTTGTGCACTTTCCGGCAGCAGCCCAAGCCGAGGTTCGGCCATCCTGACACCCTTGCGCCCGCTGCCTCGGGACTGGATGCCCTTAGCACTCACCCCAAAAAGTTCGGCGAAGCTGTCAAAGCCCTTAAGGCTAACAGCGTATGTAAGGTCGAAAATAGAGAATCTAGGACCGTGTACACCATTTTAAGCCACTACGTCCATTTAACATAATAATCTTAAATTATTGAAAAAGTAAAATAAACGTTGCGTTTTGTTTGAACTTGAGCTTTGGGTGAAGGGAAACATCATGAGGATATCATAGCATGGTGATAGGGCTTTGCCTGATGCCCGCCTGGCTAGCGACCACCCTCAAGTTGAAAATCTGCCGGAAAATACCATTAGGTGTGTTGCGGCAGCTGCACTTGAGAGCCAGTTCCTCCACTATTCACTTAAGATCAGGTGAGATTATGATCATAACGCTAAATCTTGACAATATAAAAAAAGTCAAATTAATAGTGTTCTGTCTCTGCGCAATGTACCTTACGCATCTTCCCTTTCAGATTAACACAATCGTACTTAAAGAGTAACTCCAGTCGTGCGTCAGAGCTGACACACACAATTTTTTGTTCTCTTAATCTGATAATTTTATTTGCAGTCACAGATGGTCGAAGTCACGAGCCAAGTCTTGTATGCGAGTAAACAAAAGTGAAGAAAGAAATCCTCTTTCTGCAATGCCAACTTATGTTAATATTAACGTTTGCAACATAGTTTTCGCAACAAGCAAGATGGCCGTACCGGAAGTGATAAATAACAGGAAAATTAACTGTTCTCCAATGCTATTGTGACACGGTAAGGATCGAAGAGGGAAAACTTATTTTCAGAGAATGGAAACCGGTTCGCCTTGTACAATGTTTATTTTAACACGCTTTTTATTAACTTCACCTGTATGTTTGTTTGTTTGTATGTTTGTTTATAGAAAACTGAACTAAAAAAAAATAGAAATTAAGTTTTAATAAATTTAAATTAAGAATAGTGTTAAAAATTTCAATGATTATAAATTAATAATAGTGTTAATAAATAAAAAGTGTATTTTATTTAGAAAAAAGCGTGGGGTGCATGGTGTCAATATTTATAAATGTTTTATCGACAGATATGTGTAGAGTGACTATCACTTGATAATCTTAAAAGCACCCCACGATTTTTTTTAAATAAAATACATTTTTTATTTATTTACACTATTATTAATTTATATTTATTGAAAATTTTAACACTATTCTTAATTTAAATTTATTAAAACTTATTTTCTATTTTTATTAGTTCAGTTTTCTACAAAAAGCGTGTTTTTTAGTTTTTTTAAACTATTATTTTTTTAACAACGCTGAGCATATTATATCGTGGGTATTGAATGAGACCGAATTGAAACGCTCGACTATGTGACGCACGTTCGGGTAAAGAAGATTCGTGTTGAGTAACGCAGCTACTTTTCTCGTTCAGCGAGCGTTACACGAGAGAGCGTGGCGCATTAGTCCTATTCAGTGTCGACGGTTATTAACCTCGCCTTGATGAAGCTTGTAGTTCTGTCATCATTTTAAAGTTATACATTCACATCGACCCGACAAAGTTGGTTTTTTTATGGTAGCTTGGCAAAGGAATGACTCTGTGCATAATGTTATGCACAATATTATCCATCGACAATCCATCTCCAGTCACCCCTGTCATGCCGCCCTTAGTAAATGCCTCTACCTTCTCTTGGTGGAACTGATGTTGTAGGAGGAAGGGGGTACACGGGCTGGAAGACTGACAGACCTTCACGGTCTGGCGAAAGTACGACATAGCAAACTTTCTGTTCGAGTCCCAATGGGAGTTTTTTTTTTATAGTTAAGGTTTAGCGTTACCTTAAGGTGATCTAAAGTGGCAATACGGCCGAAGATAGTAAACACGATACTCCTGTGGAGAAACTGACTCTCAAGTAAAGCTGCCGGAACACACCTATTGGTATTTGGCGGTATGAAGCGATGATAGCGCAGTGGCAGTGCGTACGACTTCGCGTCAAGGGACGTGAGTTCGAATCCAACCACCTACAATGAGCTTGAGCTTTCGGTGAAGGAAAACATCGTGAAGAAACCATAGCATGGTGGTAGGGCTTTTTCTGATGCCCGCCTGGGTAGCTACCACCCTCAAGTTGTAAACCTGCCGCCAAATACCAATAGTTGTGTTCCGGCAGCAACACTTGAGAGCCAGTTCCTCCACAGGTTTAGCGTGCCTACCAACTTGGGCCGTAACGTGACTTAACATGAAGTGAGATTATGGCCATTACGCAAAGCCTTAACTATAAAAAATAAAAATATTTTCGACTTGAGGATGATCGCTAGACAGGCGGGCATCAAAAAAAGCCCTATCACCATGCTATGGTTCCCTCACGATGCTATGCATGGTTACCATAAAGTTGTGACTTCGAAGTCCGGCGCGTGTAGTTCTGTTATGGAAAGGAGAAGAGTGGATAAGACAGAATAGCTCTTGAGAAAACTCATCGTGGTATATACGATAAAACAGGACCAGAGAAGCAGTGTTTCTACGCAATGGAATCAGCTCGATATTCTTTGTAACGTCTGCGTCTTGCTATATGTCACCTGTCTGTAACCTGACTAGGCCAGAATCCTTTTACCACCATTTTTACGTAGGGAAATGCATTTAGGTATCCCTTTGCTGTGTGGCCGGGACCATGTGAGACGCGCCTGGCGACAAATCGTCGGGAATCCACACCAAAACCCCACAGTATTCTTCTATCGCCTATTGGGCCAGGGAGCAGGATCTGTGGTCACGTTGCATCTGCTCCATTTCCTGTTTAATGGGGACCCAAAAATATTACCGCACTAAAACATAACCGACATGTCAAACCGTCTAATAAACTGTGCGTCAAATTTCATGCAAATTTTGCGTGACAGAGTGTAACAAGCATACATTTTTTTTTACATTTATTAAAATATAAATACATATATGGTTCTCTAATAATAGATACATTCAAAATACCCAGTTACAACAATTATTTTGGGGAAAGAGACAGAAGTTGTTTGATGTCCAAATTGTATAACAGTTTACTGATGTCGTTAGGGAACAATGATTGTACAAAACGAATTTTTAAAAATAAAACCAATCAGTTCCTTTTTGGTAATGTATGTAAACATTTAGGTTAATTTAATTTATTTTTTATTCTCCTGAAATGTATTGATTTCTTTTTTATTGTTAATCTTAATTATTATCAAAACATTTTTTGAATAACTATGCTTAATAAGTGTTTATAAAGATTATAGACAAATTTTTGTTAACAACGGAGGTTACATCTGCCAATAAACTGTCATGCAGTTTGGCAGAAGTATTAAAATGTATATATTTCGTATTAAAAATATATTAATAATAAAGATGATAATAATAGTTTTGTTATGTGTATAGATTTTTTTTAGCAATATCTATATCTATTTTAACTGTTCGGTATAATTGATTAAACAAATATGAAGGGAGGTTTACAAACCTTTGCCCTCGTAGGAAGACTTGAGTTGAAAGTCCACATTTATGATGAGTTCAGGGCACGCGACAATAACGTGTCGAGTTTGGCCCTGAAGGCACCAATCAACATTACTCTGGCTTCGATGATAACACGTACTCAATATATGTGGAGAATATATTTTAACTTAAGTCACTTAATATTATAAATCGGAAATGTTTGTTTGTCTGAATGGGCTACTTTTATCGTATTCTTAATGTGTTTAATAGATTTATCGTTGAGAAAAACTTTGGAATATTTAACATCACGCTACCGCCAATAGGGGCAGAGCTGTATTGAAAAATATTACAAAAACGGTCAAACATTATTAAATAATCTTTAAATTCACGCGAGCGAAGTCGCGGGCTCAGCTATCGACAATAAAACTGTAAATAACGCGCATCTGTAGCTTTCTTTCATATATAATCGGGGTATACTTCGATCTAGATGCATCTAGAATAGATCTAGAATGCACGCTGGAGGTCGGCATGACAGTAGCGAGTGGCGATGGATTGTCGTTCTCTCGATGGTCGCTGCTGTTTTTGGACTGTGCTGTACTTAACATCAGCTACAGTGCAGTCACTTTGCAGAGCTACCATAAAAAAAAAACAAGTAAAAATATTTTTATTTCGTATTTCTACCTCTGTCGGTCCCCTCACATACTCGTTATTCTGAAACCATCGTCCATATGTCTATGAAAATTGACACAGTGATAACTAATTAACATAATTAATTAATTATGTTCGGTAGTTGATAAAAAAAAACTTAACCCTTACTACCTTTGCGGTATCGGAGTACCAAAAAAAATAGTTTTTCCAAGAACAAGATTCTTGCACAGTTTTATATATCCGATTGATTGTATTTGTTAATTTTCAACATACATTTGGCGATCGAAGAACACAAACTTGACGGTAGGGTATTTTCCAATACGCACCTGGCTAACTATCACACTCAAACTGGAAATGCTGATAGATGTACCGGCAGTAGCATTCAACAGCCAGTCCCTCCACTAGGCTTAACGTGTTCACCATCTTAGGCCCCATCGTCACTAACCATCAAGTGAGATTCCGGCCATAATGCTAAAACCTATTGAGTATTGAAAAACCATAACTCATACCTAACCTTTATATTTTGTTAACATGATGAAGAAACAGACTAACATATTTTTATACAATACGGAGCGCGGGGTACGAGGGTTGTGTGTCGGACTGACCTGGATAGACCACTGTTATGGATCTACTAAGAGAAACCACGATAACCCGCGTTTTTTTTTTTTTTTATGGTAGCTCGGCAAAGTGACTGCACTGTACCTGATGTTAAGTACAGCACAGTCCAAAAACAGCACCGACCATCGAAAGAACGATAATCCATCGCCAATCGCTACTGTGATGCCGACCTGCGTAAATACTTTATTATGTTTCTTTTGAAGGACCCGATGTTGTATGAGGAAGGGAATACATGGGCCGGAAGACTGTTCCACAACTTCACGGCGTGGCAAAAGTATGACATATCGAAGTTTCTGGTTCGAGCCGTAATGGGGGTTATCGTGAAGCTGTGACTCCGAAGTCCAGCGCGTGTAGCTCTTTCCCTTATTACCAGGGACCGAGAACTGATTTCGCACTCCTTCTAGCCACATGTATCTTTTTATTTTACTTGGCGGAGAATCTTTTATAGACGATACCCCTCCAGCCTTGGGCAAGGCGAGAGGCCTGTGGCGGACTCAACCGGATCAAGCCGGAGATACCAATATGCCTGAAAAACTCCACGACGTTCCTTCAGGCACCTTCGGACCGTGGAGCAAGAACTGTTTCCACAGTACTTCTACTCCCTGGCAGGAGCTGGCTTCTATGGTAACCCTGACCTGGGGCCTTCAGAGGGGTCACGACAGTCAATCAGGGGGAGGGATGCTTCCCCCCACGATCTTTGGAGGCAACGCATCGCGCTCGCCCCGGCCTGGCAGATCTACATGCCTATGCAGATATACATATCTCTATGTCGTCTGGAAGTCATCTCTGACATGTATCAACCCTAACCTATATTTTTTATTAATAACATGCACAGTTGAACTAGTTGTTTGTAAAAACTCTAGCATTCAACAAGCGATAACCTAAACATACGCGTCGTAACCTGTGAGTCCACTACTAAGAGAAAACATTGTAATTATGTGAACATCATTAAACTTCAATAGGTATATAAACATCGAAATAAAACTAATTTAAACGGATTCTATCGCGGTTATTTATTAATTTTCATTCAAAAGTTCATGTATGCGAAGGCTGAAAAGCTTTCGAAAAGTCGGTATCGAAATTAATAAATAACCGCGATAAAATCCGTTTAAATTAGTTTTATTTCGATGAGTAGTATTCGCGTAAACATAAAAAATCATTAGGTATATAAACAATCTGTGATAGTAATAATTATATTAAGTACAATAATACTTAGTCCATTAAGTTGTAGAATATGTTCTAAAATTATATGAAGCAATACAAATGCACGAAAAGGTTTCGATTTTAAAATAAAAACCTATCTAATGAAGAACGGCGCAATTAAATAAGCTATAATTTTAGTTTTATTGTCAAGGATTAGCGTTTTGGCCATAATCTCACCTGATCTTAAGTGACGACACGGCCTAAGTTGGTAGACACGGTAACCTCAAGTGCAACTGCCGGAACACACCTAATGGTATTTGGCGGCAAGTTTTCAACTTGAGGGTGGTAGCTACCCAGGCGGGCATTAGAAAAAGCTCTTCTAGCTATGGTTTCCTCACGAAGTCTTCCTTCACCAAAAGCTCAAGCTCATTGTAGGTGGTTGGATTCGAACTCACGTCCCTTGACGCGAAGTCGCACACACTACCACTGAGCTATCGGTGACGGAAAACATTGCAGTTAAACTATAGCGTGTTGGTATGGCTTTTCCTGATGTTCACCTGGTTAACTACCACCCTCAAGTTGAAAATTTTCTGCCAAATACTTACAGGTGTTCTCGGGTAGTTGCACTTGAGAGCCAGTTCCATGTTGTCCATCTTGGGCCACAGCGTCACTTAACAGCAGGTGAGAATGTAGGCATAATGCTAAAACCTATATTTAAAGGAAATATATATGTACCGGTCTCTGCCTACCCTTCGTTTAACACACCGTAATGTTTTAGTAACACCGTTATAATATTCACGAAAGGGCGTCGTACTACAGGACAAGGTCACATTAAAACAATGTATTTTCAACTCTCGGTCATCGCTTGTTCTTATCTATATAACCTTCTTTACACTATACGACACGATATTAATATTTTAAATGATAACATTTATTTATATTACCCAATGTCCGTCGAGTAGTAGAAATTTCCATAACCATTATGAAAAACTTGAAAAAATTCTTGTATAGGTATTAACTTTAATTCTGACAAAATTTCAATCGACCAGGGTAACAGGAATCGTATCCGACTAACTCGAAATTGTCCATTGGCTTTGGTCACTGAGTGTGTAGCCCTAGTGTGTTTTGATTGGACGCATGTCGTTGCTTGTCACCCGATGAATCTTCCACGAAGGCCTCTTACCTTGGCTAAGGAAGTATGTTTACGAGAAGTTCGTTAAGAGATTTTCATCACGTCATCAAAAAGAGGTCGCGGTCACTGTATAAATATACATATATTTTATTGCTAAGGCTTAGTGTTATGGCCATAATCTCACCTGATCTGAAGTGACGATACGGTCCAAGTTGGTAGACACGCTAAACCTGTGGAGGGACTAGCTCTCAAGCGCAACTGCCGGAATATACCTATTGGTATTTAGTGGTAGGTTTTCAACTTGCGGGTGGTAGCTGGCCAGACGGGCATCAGAAAAAGCCCTACCACTATGCTATGGTTTCCTCATGATGTTTTCCTTCACCGAACGCTCAAGCTTATTGTAGGTGGTTGGATTCGAACTCATGTCACTTGACGCAAAGTTTACACACTACCACTGAGCTATCATCGTATAATGTATGAAATATGATAGGTAATAATTAAACCAAAACACCGTACTTGGTACTGGCGTTTTTGCTCTATGATATATCATTTACAACATTACAATGCAATTTTTCAAAATAATTTATTGAAAAGTACAAAAAAATTAAGTTCAGATAATACAATACAGCTTCAATCGACTGCATACTGAAAGAAAAGTGCACATGAATGTTCTTTTGTATTTCATTCTCAATACGCAGTGTGTGAAGATGAAATAGAAGAAAAATGCTAACATTCATTCCTGTGAACATCTATTCGAAGAAATCTCCTGATAATAATGATAATAATACATCCGCCCCTACCCATGTTGACTTATTCTACATTTGCTTGCGTGAAAAATAATCAGAAATGTATGGGCTGACATTTGTTGGTAATATTTTTTTTTTTTTTTTTTTTTTTCGTTGGTAATATCGACGGCACATCTCTATACTAAATCTCGTGATTTGAAAACATCGTTTTAAAAATATTGCGCCATTACTAACTGCTGTGAAATAAATATATATGTTGTGTTTGAGATGTATGTAAATTTTAAAGTTCTTCAGCCGCTCTTTTTCGCTCTGGATTTCGTTTTAAGCTACGTCGTCGCTATTCTAAACAATAATGTCATCCTATACGTTTTTTAATACGCAAGCAAATATAGTAATCGACAAACTTGACAGTCTTTTAAATTATACAGTACCTAGATTGGTTGATGTAGCGATTTTGCGATCCGATATCGTGTCGGTTTATATAAAGGCGACTATTGTCTCATGCTTACGTAACAATAACAATTCCTTATCAGACTACACAGGTGTTAGAGGGTACACATCGGTTCGGAGACGACTTTTTCGGAAATATTTAACTTATATCACGCGTTAACGCGATGAATGCTAAATGTACGTAACATTAAAGGAACATTTTTTTTTTTACGCAACCGGTAAAGGTTTATTCATCACTACGTTATATTTTATAAAATCTTTTTTTTTTTTTTCATTTTAATCGCAAAAACTGTCATCTCTCTTTATGTTTATAAACTGTGTCCTGAAGTTTTTGGCGGGATACTAAATCTGTCAAGTTGTGATTGTTATTTGTATTCATATACTTAGTTATTCAGCTCTGTATTGTATAATTTAGGCGACATTTTACGTGATGTAGTGTAGCTGAAGAGCATAGGGGAAATTACAATTAAATTAAATTGAGACGTTACAGTCTCATACCCATAAAATAAATGTGATCAGACCACCTAACCAAATTTTCAGTTCGAAAATCATTGAATGTATATGTTCGATTCAGTTGCAGTTTTAGTATATATATATAATTATTATTCATTATATATAATCCTGTTTTATAGGTCAATGACATACGTAAAAATACAATTATCCCTTTGCCTATAACAAATATTTAGGAACCCCAAGTTAAATTAAAATAACGCAACTAAAAGTGTTGTATAGGATATCGATAAAAGTTGAATCCTTAAATAAAAATATCGAGTAGGTATTTCTTAAATATAATATAGGTTGGAGAAAAGTTTTTCCGAATACAGATGTATAAACTTGTAATAGAATCTCTATGGCTTTACCAGGCTGTATCAGGCTGGTTTTGACGACATTAAAAATGGTTACATTAAAAAAAAAAAACAAACAAATTACTAGAATGTTGTAAATAATATAAAATTAAAAAGTCATCGAACAAAATAAACTTTGAAAAAAAAATAATATAAAAAGCGAAGAAACTTCTTTCTCCATCCTAATAAAATGCAAATAGAATTAAACTGCTCACTGTATTTATTAAAAATACCATGCAATTAAGATAACTCTCAGGGAAGTTTATCGGCATCTGCAAACTATATTATTTCTATACATAAAATTTCTGTGCCGGTGTATGTTTGTAATTTTACTTATCTTTTTTAAAGAAATTAACCGATTTTAAAGTATTTTTGTGCACGTGTGAAGTCACTTTGACACTCTTCAGTGGCAATATTATCTCATTTAATGTTTTTATATTTATTTTTGTAACAATTTGTTATCTTTACGCGAATAATATTCATCGAATAAAATTTGTTAAATTAGATAATTAATTATAAAGAATTAATTATATAAAACTAATAATAAAAACACAAGCCGGGGATTCGATTATAAATTTAATTAAATCGGAACCCAAAAGACCAATTGCCAGACAACTCAATACACTGTGAGCTCTTTCTGCGTAGATCGGAACACAATCGATATTAAAAATTAAATTGAAGGTAGACATGAACTTTTCTGGACAACCTACACCTCAGTCCGCCCCCTGACCGCCAAGGCCGAAAGCTTTCGAAACATCGGAATCAAAATTAATAAATAACCACGATAAAATCCGTTTATATTAGTTTTATTTCTTTTTGTATTTCTGACATAATAAGATATACAAATTCATAGCTATCCGCCTTCCAGCACCTCTAAATATTTGGTTTATTAGTATGTTTTTCAATAAAGGATTTTTTCACTAACGGACAGCAAACAGCCAGACAGCCCATATGATAATAATTGGTTACCGTCGCCTATACATAGACGTAATAGCGAGGGAATTATAGTCATGTTGCTAACCTTGCCGAAAAGGGCTAATTTTCGATCACTACGCCGGACCACAAAGGTTGATAGTGACCCTTTATTTTGCGGCATTTTTAACCCGAGGGTGGCCGCTAACCAGTCGGTCAATATCCCTATAACCAAGCTGTGACAGATCTAGGATTACATAGTAAAAGGTGGGGCCAATGGGGGTTGGTTATTGGGCACAGAGCACCGTGTAAAGGTGAGGTTCGCTTGTGTAACTCAGATGGTATTCAATACCCTTACACTCCCCGGTTAAAGTATGCCTAATTATATTCAAACCTTTTACCAACAGTTCTAAACCCAGCCCCGCACTAAAAAAGTGCTGTGTCACGGGAAGTTTCACGACACACTATTATTAAAGAAACACTTAGGCGTAAATCATTTGTTTATAGGCACCAGTGAGATACACTACCGTGGGATAAAACCCATTATACTCATTAACGGCTGGCTTTTTGCTTAAATAGTTTTTTATGCGTGCGGTAATTAGGAAATGCACGACTCACAAGCGAAACGTTGAGGTGGGTACTACTGTAACTTCACGCAAAACAAATGATTTTTCAAACTTAAAATGTCTATATTTATTATATATTGCACTTGTAAAATAATATATACACACACGTATCAAGAAAAAACAATATTTTTAACACTCTTAATATTTTTGACGCCATTTTTGTTATTTAAACTAGTAAAAAAAACTGTTTAAGAAAGTTCTGTCTTGGACGTCCGTGTGTCTGTATGTGCGGATCCTGTATGTTATCACGATAACGACCGAAACACTTTACTAATCGAGTCTTTTTTCTTACGCTTCAGTATAATTAGGAATAGAACCCTATTACTTTTCACGGTCTGATTCGATGTGGTTTAATTGTTATTAAATAAACAAAAAAAAATGAGATTATGAGGTGTGCACTTTTGGATTTTCCAAACTTTATTTCTAAATTCAATTAAAAAACATACAAAACGTACAGTAATAAGCGAGCGTAGCCGTGGATATAACTTTGTAATTTATAGGGTTGTCACTGATGATAATTTGGATATAAATATAGATATGTTCTTAAATTGGATTGGATATGTCAATTGGAGTTCAACTGGTTCACATAGGGCTTTGACAATGAGCAGACCCAATCGATAAAACTGTCCAACGAGTTTTATGGCAACTAACAAATCATACACGGAGTTATTGACTTATAATTAATTTCATTTTGTATAATAATTATATTATAGCACTCAAAATACCACCAATAGGCATTGCTTAACACAGGCCCGAGTAAAGTGAGTTTATGAATGTTGTAGCATTGACCATGGAATGAAAAAAAAAAACCCAATGAAATGCTGACCTATGGCGCTGCCGGTAAGGCTGGGCTTACACCCCTGGATCCCCTGGATACCGAGGAAAACGAAAGCCTCACTAACCTGGTGGTGGTCCGAGATCCCAGATGATCAAGTAATATTAATAAAACTCTATCTTAGCGCCGTCCGCAACGCACACATGGTTTCAGCTTGGTATGGTCGTTCGGGTAAAACCCAACAAAATAGATAAAAGTGCCGCGCGGCAGGTATATCCGCACAAAATTTATTGTAAATAGATTCTATCTTTCTACAAATTTGCACATTAAACGTATATAACTCTTCGGTTGTATCTTATATCATCTTACGAAATATGCACAGCCAACAATTGGCCGTAAGATGTCTTTTCCCCGCCATTGGCGATATGAGATCCAGCGCTACAATTGGCCCCAACAAATATAAATAAGAAACGTTCTGATAGATTAAGATCCCACAGAAAAGTCGTACGAATATTTTATAAGTATTTAGACTTTCAAATAATCTTGGCTAATTTAAGCTAAACCTACTAGACATTTTCATATCTATGGTCCTGCGCAAGAATTTATTTTTTATTTCATAATTGGATAATATTAGGTAACTTTCGGGAATTATTGATTACACTTTCAGGTACAGTTTTAGTATTAGATTTTGTTTTCTCTATTCTCGGAAACCATTCGAGACATTAATAAGTTCAAATATTTTCCATGTTAAATTTGATATGCCGTGATTCAATAATCAGACGTTTCGAAGGACGTGTCACGCTTTAGTACATTTGGTTACATGAAACAGAAGAGAGATGTACAATTTGGCAATCAGTAGTTCCATTGTATGGCATCCATTTTAGGAAGAGTTTCTTTTATCACGTAGACAATGCGCACGCAATATTTTTTTACACGATTCTAATGGCTTCACTTTTATCAACCAATTTAATTTTAAGCAGTTTCCACCAATTTTCATCTGTCTGAGTAAATTGGAAATTTTTACACATGTGAAGAGCCAATAACGATACAATAACATTGTCCTAATGTCCTGACCGAGATCCTCAGGATGAACATATGATATCTCCAAGCTTTATTTGCAAAAAACATTACAATTATGATATAATAGATATCGCTAAAGCATTTAATAACAAACGTTACTAAAGCTGGTTGTTTTTATAAATGTTAATTATAATTTATTTATTTAAAATACCAATTAATATTCATGACATCCCTGACAGTGTATATGCAACATGTCATAGTGTATAACGTGGCAGAAAACAATTATAGACCTCCAAACAATAAACAACACATCATATGTTCCTTAACCAAATATTAGTTATTATATGAGATAGATTTGTAATTGTTTAGTTATTCTATTTCAGTAGTACCAACTGTTTGCGTTGAGATAAATTATGCATGGAAGTGTACTGTAGTCTGTTTGAATTAGATACTCTCTGATCCTATAACAAACTTTCGAGATATCGTCGCTTGAACACAGTATATAATTCTGTTTCGTAGGGTTACATCACCGAGTTCTGTGAAAGAGACGAGAATGCCAGTAGCGTTATGGGAGTTACGTATTGAAACGCACCAAAATTATCGGTGTTGGTTCAGTAAATCCAAACAGTAGACACGTCGATACGATATATAGATTAAAATTGAATTAATCTCGTATCGATTGTAATATATTGAAAGTTTACAAACAAACACGCTACTGGTGTTAAAAATTAATATTCGAAATATATTTTTTGGCTTTTCGTATTATAGTAAATTAATTGCGTTTATTCTGAAGTGTTCATTTTGGGGTATATATAAATATGGTGATCGCAGGGCAAGATGCAGAAGCACCGCCGGCGGTCAAGGAAGAGATATCCCATGACCATTTGTTCAAAGTAACTGGTCTATCGTCTTCCAACTTAGAGAAGTTGGGTCAAGGTATGTACATTTTCAAATTTTAACCCGGTTATCTATAAATTGGCTGTCTGTGCCTGCGAGTCCATACGAGTGCAAAAAAAACTGCCAGTTTTTATAATCTTTTGCAAGGTGTTTTTGGCGGGATCTTGATCCGTCATTTTGTGGTTTTTAATTTCATTCATATACTTAGTTATTTAGCCTTATAATGTGTTAATTGGAGTGAATTGTGAATAATCGTATCGAACATTATATATTAGTTACCACAGAAACTCCTAAGAGAGCTTCAATAAGAGAGTCACCATATTGTTGAAGATAGTATCGTCTGCATTTAAAACAATATCTGACTTGGCTGCATGGTCTAGATACCTTTGCCGTTTCCTTTTCCAATTGAAAGGGAAAAACTATACCAAAAACAAATCTTTTGCAATACAGCTGTGTCCATATTTGTGGTAGCGTGTTTTTGAATAGCCAAGTCTTTCTCAATAATTGTAGTTTTTTTATAGTTAAGGTTTAGCGTTATGGCCATCATCTCACCTGATCTTAAGTGACGATACGGCCCAAGTTGGTAGACACGCTAAACCTGTGGAGAAACTGGCTCTCAAGTGCAGCTGCCGGAACACACCTATTGGTATTCGGCGGCAGATTTTCAACTTGAGGTTGGTTGCTTGGCTGGCGGGCTTTTAGAAAAAGCCCTACCACAATGCTATGGTTTCCTCACGATGTTTTCCTTCACAGAAAACTCAAACTCAATTTAGGTGGTTGAATTAAAACTAACGTCCCTTGACGCGAAGTCGAATCTTCGGAGTAAGTTTCTTCCGCTTAAAAGATAAGCGTGTACAAACAAACAAAGACACTTTTCCTCTTTATAATATTTATATAGATATAGATTACCAAGCGGTTTGTATTGTGTGCTGGGTAATTATTATGTCTTATTTGGAGTATTTCAGTTAAGTATCATAACGGGCTAGATTATCCTCGTGATTGGACGAGAGCCAAAGCATTTCTAACCGTGTTGGAGACGAGAGGTGCCGCTTATACGTTTATTGCTAATGCATTGCTGCTGGTTTGTTGTTGATAGAGACGTTTGATTTGATCTTATCATGTACATGGTCGGTCCTTTGTTAGTGACATAATGAGTACTGATACTAAACTGCGTTTAGTGCTTAGGCTGTTCTCATGCACGCAATTCTATAGATTCGATTGAATGAATGATAAATAATTACTTTATGTTATATTTGTTTTTTTTTTTAATTGAAGCGATGATAGCTCAGTGGTAGTGTGCACGTCTTCGCGTCAAGGGACGTGGGTTCGAACCCAAGCACCTACAATGAGATTGAGCTTTCGGTGAAGGAAAACATCGTGAGGAAACCATAGCATGGTGGTAGGGCTTTTTCTAATGCCCACCTGGGTAGCTACCACCCTCAAGTTGTAAGCCTGCCGCCAAATACCAATAGGTGTGTTCCGGCAGCAGCACTTGAGAGCCAGTTCCTCCACAGGTTTAGCGTGTCTACCAACTTGGGCCGTATCGTCACTTAAGATCAGGTGAGATTATGGTCATAACGCTAAACCTTAAGTATAAAAAAAATAAAATATGTAGGTTTACGTTATGGCCGCAATCTTACTTGATGTTAAGTGTCTCCCGATATGGTGGTCACGCTTAGCTTTGGAGGCACTGGCTATCAAGTAAAACTGCCGGAACACACTTATAAGTATTTGGTGATAGATTTTCAACTCGAGGGTGGTAGCTCGCTTAGACAAGTGTGGGCGCTGTCCCATTGTATCTGGCAACACGGGACTTTGAAGTGTCTTCGCGGTGAGATTTATTGGGTAGGGTAACACATGCTTGTATTCCCTTACCTGAGCCCGGGTAATTCCTCGTTGCATTGAGGAAATCTATAAAGAGAAGGATTCTGAACATCATTATTCTAGCCAGGCGGGCATTAGAAAAGTTCGTATAAATTTCTACCTACCCTCATTACTTTTTTTATTTACTCTCATTCTTCACATTTACAATTTAACTAAACAAAGAGCATAACGCATTATTTACCATTGGTTATTGACAATTTCATACATTAATATTAAATATCTTTTATCCATATTTCCATAAGAACTGTGTTAATTCTAATTTGTTTGTGAATATAATAAGAATAATGTATATAGATATTAGAGAACTAGGGTCTGGAGATCTGTAGTTCTGGTCATCGTACCTTTTCCAGACCTCAGACCTCACACAAATTGTAACTATATATATTTATTTATTTTCATTATTTTTTGCTACAACTTTTTTCAACAAACTTGTACTAACTATTTTGTACTTGTCAACAAACTTGTACTTTGTACTAGCTTTTAGGTGCGGCTTCGGTCGCGTTAATATTGATTTTACCTAACGAATCAGATGACTCAATAAGAGTTTCATACAAAGTTTGACCCTAGCCTTACTCCAATAAGATTTTCGCGAGAAAAAGTAGCCTATCCCCGTTTCCAATGTCCCATCTATCTCTACACCAAAATTCATCACAATCGTTCCATCGGTTTAGTAGTAAAATCTTCACAAACAAACAAACAAACTCCCTTTCGCATTTATAATATTAGTATGACGATGAGAGTGTAATAAAAACGTTCTTTCTCTCTTTTCTTTCTAATTTGTTTCATTTTACATTGCAGTATCAGAGCCGGCTTCCGACTTCGAGGACGCCATAGCCGCGACTGGATACGGCAAGTTTAACATCTACCTCATGCTGTGCACGCTGCCAGCGTTCTGGAGCGCCGTCTCCGTGACCAGCTCGATCAGCTACATCTTCACCAGGGCTCAGTGCGACATGGACCTCAGCTTGCTGGACATGGGAACTGTCACCGCGATGACCTATGCAGGTTCTTACATCACTCCTATCACACGGCGATCTGTTACTTCGTTCGTGTTGTGTGAAGTGAATTTTGTCCTTATGCATTTAATCTCATACTGGCTTTTACCCGCGGCTTCGCTCACGTTAATCTTGTGAAATTCGCTGACGCAATAAAACGCGTTATACAAAGTGTATCACTTTCTTTACCCCTATAACCAATATTTTACAAATAGCCTATCATCGTCTCTAAGGTCCCATCTATCTCTATACCAAAATTCATCGTAATTGATTCAGCGGTTTAGGTGTCGAAGCGTAATAAACCCACTTTCGCATTTATAATATCAGTAAATTATATAGGCAAAATGCTTTTCAAAGGCAATCGAAGCGATGATAGGTCAGTTGGTAGAGCGTACGGACAGCGCGTCAGTGGACGTGAGTTCGAATCCTTAAATTGTGCAACAGCATGGTAGGGGTAAATACTACCCTCAAGTTGAACATCTACCGACAAATACCTATAGGTAGCCAGCTCCTTCACCAGGCTTAGCATGTTCACCACCTTAGACCACATCGTCATTTAACTTTGGTCTTTGAGATTGTAGCCATAACGGGAAAATCTATAACGTATTAAAAAATATAAAAATAATCAGTTAATCTAATGATTACTGGAAATTACATCGTCTCCTAGCTTTTTCCAGTTGACAGGAAACATACGTACATTCATCGAACTTTAATTATATATATAGAATATTAGCATTCGCTGACAACTTTGTGAGTGTGGATCTGATATTTATTTATGTATCTCGTTGGAAGCTGAAGCGATGATATCTCAGTGGTAGTGTGTACGACTTCGCGTCAAGGGACGTGAGTTCGAATCCAACCACCTACAAAGCTTTTCGGAAAACATCTCGAGGAAACCATAGCATGGTGGTAGGGCTTTTTCTAATGCTCGCTTGGCTAGCTACCACCCTCAAGTTGAAAATCTGCCCTCAAATACCAATAGATGTGTTCCGGCAGTTGCACTTGAGAGCCAGTTTCTTCACAGGTTTAGCGTGACTACCAACTTGGGCAGTATCGTCACTTAAGATCAGGTGAGATTATGGCCATAACGGTAAACCTTAACTATATAAAAAAAAACAAACACAAACAATGTAATCGAAATCAGTCCAGCTGTTATTGACCCCACAGGGAACATACGAACACATCGATTTCGCGTTACAGATGTCAACTTCCTGACGTAAACCTGCCCCGATTCGTTTTCCAGGAATGATTACATCGGCTATGATATGGGGCTTCCTGTCAGACACCCTCGGCCGTAGGAGGATCATGGTGTGGGGCTTCCTCGGCTCCGGGGTGGTGGAAGTGACGGCGGCTATGAGCCAGAACTTTGCCATGTTACTCGTCACCAGATTCGCCAGCGGGTTTCTGTGAGCGCTCTTCTTAATGTATTTATCGTAGCGATATAGAGAAGTATTTGATTCTCTGGCTTTTCACAAGGCTCAAAACGTGACGATCGCGGTCGTTGCGGTCGCGACGAATACGCCATTAATGACGTCACTATTCGTCTAGCAATACGGGAGTTTGGAGTGTCACCGAGGTGCGTTTTAAAAAAAAATATACAAAAACGAGCAAAACATGTTGAATAATTTTTATTACCAAGCAAAGGAAATCGCGGACACAGCCATATAATATACAATATACATAATATATACTGTATACATACTATATATCATAATACACAATATTATATATGCTAAGGATAGCTCAGACAAAATGTTGAGTAGGGCTTCAATGGGATCAAATAAGAATAATACGATGTTTTGTTGTATATCTTATATTGGACTCATGAAGACAATTGACTTATAGAATTTACATACAAAAATAATTCTAATTTTATAACACAACTATGAAACGAAAAAAGAATAAATCACAAGAATATATAAGGTTGAAGCCCTAACACTTATAACTTTTATATTGAACTATTCCTACTAATATTATAAATGTGTACGTAAGTTTGTTTGTTACGCGTTCACGCGAAAACTACTTAACCGATCATCATGAAACTTTGTACACATTACATAGGTATTAGAAGTAACATAGGATACTTTATATTGAACAGAAAAAGTTGTTTGTCGAAAAATCTCCAAATCTAGCTACTTTAACGCCACTTAGCATTCCAGAGTATAGGTGATACGAAGATCACCGGGTCAGATAGCCAAGAATATTACTATTGTCGGCGCTATTCGCGAAGGGGTCTAAAGATCTAGGAATTCACCACGTTGATGGACGTAAGTTCGAAGCCCTGCAATGAGCAGTACATTGTGTGTCCAAAGAGTTGGAAAATTTGTAGCCAAATACCTGTAGGTGGATTTCGACAGTTGCATTTAAAAGCTAGTCCCTTCACCAGGCTTACCGTGTTCGCCATCGTCACTTAACTCTCGTCTTCTCTTAATCTCATCTGATCTTAAGTGACGATACGGCCCAAGTTAGTTGACTCGCTAAACCTGTGGAGGAACTGACTCTTAAGTGCAACTGCCGGAACACACCTATTGGTATTTGGCGGCATATATTTCAACTTGAGGGTGGTTGCTAGCCAGGCGCGCATCAGAAAAAGCCCTACGACCATGCTACGGTTTCCTCACGAAGTTTTCCTTCACCGAAAACTCAAGCTCATTGTAGGTGGAGTCGAACTTACGTCCCTAGACGCGAAGTCGTACACACTACCGCTGACAGACCATCACTTCATGTCCTGTCCGGTCCAAACGGTAAAAAAATCCGTTCTCGAATAACAAATCAGAATGCAATTTTATTGTGTCATAAATAGTCTGAATTAACATAACGAATCAGGAATGAACTTTTAACAGCTAAATAATATCGTAGAGTGTTGGTCGATTCTAGATGCTACTGATTTGGATTCTAAAACACTCTAGTATTTATTTGTAATGTTAATTGAAACTAATTAACTATTTACTATAATCTTCTTCAAGACTCAGGACTGACAATTGCAAAGTCGATTCTTGAAAATATTCGAAACTTTCATATTTATCATATTTATTACTCATTATCGGTAGTTTTGACAAAATGCAAAGTTTTAAAATAAAATACATGTTAATTAATCTCATCTAATCCTTACCATTATTATAAATACGAAAGTAAGTTTGTTTGTTAGTTTGTTACGCTTTCACGTGTAAACCACTAAATCGATTACAATGAATTTTGGTATCGACATAAATGAGACTTTAGAGGCGTTGACAGGTTACTCTTTCGCGCGCAATACTTACCGGAAGTGGGGTAAATAAAGGTATATACTTTGTATGAAACTTTTTATTGCGTCATCCGGTTTGTTTGACAAAATCAATTTTAACGTGAGCGAAGACACGGGTAAAAATTGCAATATAACTGCCGGAACACACCTATTGGTATTTGGCGGGATATTTTTCAACTTGAGGGTGGTAGCTAGCCAGGCGAGCATCAGAAAAAGCCCTACCTCCATATTACGGTTTCCTCACGATGTTTTCCTTCACCGAAATCTCAAACTCATTATAGATCGTTGGATTCGAACCACTGATTATTTTATCGGCAACAATTAACAAGTCTGATTTGTACATGTGTGAGAGTGCAAAGAATTCTTGTATTTCCAGTTTCAACGGACCCTTCGCAGTACTGATTTCATACCTGGCTGAGCTGCATCGTACTGAATTAAGGGCTCGAGTTATATTGCTAACAAGTCTCTTCTATACGCTGGCGAACATAACCCTGCCGCTTCTAGCCTGGGCCTTGCTGGTCAACGACTGGGAGATACACCTTCTAACTGATGTTTTTGGTAAGCCGAATATCCTATATATACTAATATAAGCGCTAAAGTTTGTCCGTTTGTACGTGCTGATACTAAAAATCGGGTTTAGAAAATTCTTTTTGCATTTCATAGAGGAAGCTTTGAGGAAGGCGTTAGGTTATTCAACATCACGCTACCACCGATAGGACCACAGCTGTAGTGAAAAATGTTTCAAAACCGGGCGAAGATGATTAAATAGCTATTACTTGCGAAGCTAAATATTATAATTTCAGTGTCGGCTTTGTGTTCAAATATTTAGCCCTAATAATTATGGGAGATTCGAGCAATTTCTCGAAAGTTCCATTCGAGTATGAAAAGCAGAATTTTAGTCAGAGTCGACCCTCTTTTCTCCCTTATCAGTATATTAAGCAAAGCTCTTACTGGATACTGTATATATATTTTTTTAAATTTGCCTCAAAATAAAGCGTCACAATAACAAAAAGTAAGGAATTATTTTCAGGAAACCCGTGAACATAATTTTCGCTTTCGTGTATTCTTTTAAATTATCAGTCTATTACATTTTGCAAACAAATTACAAGCTAAATAATTGTTGACCTAATTATTATCTATAATTTTTCGTTTCATCTATGTTTTTTTTTATATATAATATACTGTTCGTCCACGGTAATATTTGAAGCGATGATAGCTCAGTGGTCGTGTGTACGACTTTGCGTCGAGGGACGTGAGTTCGAATCCAACCACCTACAATGAGCTTGAGCTGTCGGTGAAGGAAAACATAGTGAGGTAACCATAGCATGGTGGTAGGGCTTTTTCTGATGCCCGACTGGCTAGCTACCACCCTCAAGTTGAAAATCTGCCGCCGAATACCAATAGCTGTGTTCCCGCAGTTGCATTTGAGAGCCAGTTCCTCCACAGGTTTGGCTTGTCTACCGACATGGGCCGTATCGTCACATAAGATCAGGTGATATTATTGCCAAAACGCTAAACCGTACCTGTAAAAAAAGAAAAAATATATACCGGACGCCGCACAACCTATTACATTGTTTTTTTTTTTTTTTTTTTTTTTTTTTCTATCATTTTATTTGTGTATCCCTGTACACGATAGGTAGAATAAACTATATTGGTATAGGCAGAACATCGTCTGCTAGGCCAGCTGATATACTCTTCGTTCTAATATATAGGCAAATGTGGGCAAAATATCTTTTAAACTAAATAGAACATCAATTAAGACGATCATTGTAAAAATTGAAAAGTGTTTATTTGGTAAGAATAAAAATAAAATTAGTAATGTATACAAATATAAGTAAATCATGATAAATTCACGAAATGGAAAAAGAAATGTAAATAAAAATAAAGGAACACTCCCAAAACGAAAAGAAGAAACTGGTGGGGCTAGATCCAAATCAAAATAAAATTATAAGTAAAATTACCATGGTGGTAGGAATTTTTCTGATGCCCGTCTAGCTAGCAACCACGTTCAAATTGAAAATCTGCCGCCGAATACCAATAGGTGTGTTCCGGCAGTTACATTTGACTGCCAGTTCCTCCACAGGTTTAGCTTGTCTATCGACATGGGCCGTATCGTCACTTAAGATCAGGCGAGATTATGGCTAAAACCTTAACTATAAAAAAAAAAATTAAGAGAAAAACGTAAATAAGGTCTCAGACTAATGTCTGAGGAAAGGGGACTCTAATAAAAAGAAATAAAAAAGATATACATTACATTGCATTACAGTTTCTCTATTTATATTTTCAGTAATACGCTCGTGGAATGTATTCCTGTTTACCACGGGCCTGGCACCGTTGTTAACCGGATTGCTCTTCCTCAGTCTACCTGAGAGTCCCAAGTTCTTGATGTCCCGAGGCAGGAATGACGAGGCTATGGCTATCTTCCGCAACATTTATTCCATGAACACTGGACAAACGAAAGACGATTATCCGGTAAGTATAAAATTAAACATTAAATTTAGATAAAACGCCATTTTTAAATTATGATCTAGGTGAAAACTTTACACAATTAGATTCGCGAATAACAAATTATATTTTATGTATTGATGTACATATTATCAATACTTTTTTGCACGTCTCATAACGCGAAGCGTTTGAGTAGTGCTTTACTCATTGTCTCAAGGTCAAGCAATTATCTCGGCTTAAATTGCTTTTATCCGGTCTTTTTTTCACTTTAAGTATTAAATTAGTTGACAAATATCAACTAAAACACTTTTTTACGTCAATAGATACTTTGAAAAACACTATTTTTCTAGATAGTATAAAAAAACTGTTTTGAAAAAATATTTCGGTGGACGTCGGGTTGTCTGTATGTGCGGATGATGTATGTGATCACGATAACATCCCAAAAACTTATCTTTTTAAGTCATTTTGTTTTTAAATCGCTTTAATATTATTCTGAGTAATATCTTATTGAAAATTAACGCCTAATTTAATGTAATTTAATTAAAAAATGAATAATGAATAGCAAAAATGAATGAAAATAATTATGAATGTCGGTCAATTGAAACGACTCACAAACATATATAATATGCCTTTTATAAAAATATTGATTTTGTAACAGTATAAGAAAAAACGTTAATTTCAAGTACTCGAATACTTTTCGTTAATACCGAAAAATATAAGTATTAAATTGATGTTTTAATTATCGATTTTGTCATGATATTAGAGGTATGGCGTTGCTACAGAAAACACCTCTAAAATAATAACAGTATATGATGATGTGTTTAGGTAAAAAGGCTGGTGGAAGAGAAGCAGGAACACCAAGGCCGTGGTCTAGAAGCGCTACGAGGGGGCTGCGCCCAACTAGCACCGTTGTTCAAACCGCCCAACATAAAATGGCTTCTACTGGCCTGCACCATCCACGCCGGTGCAATGTTTGGGTAAGTTATAAAAGTGCCTTAAACCAGAGGTATATTTTCATAGCTTACAGGAAGCGTCTACCGACATAGCGTCGACGGATTTGCAGACATTGGATCATAGTGATGACCCCAGCCTTCGGTGAAGGAAACACCCTGATGAAACTATAGCACTGTGGTAGGGCTTTCTCTAAAGTTCGCCTGGTTAACTACCAACCGTTGAAAATCTGCCATCATTTTTTTTTATATACTTAATGTTTAGCGTTATGGCCATGATCTCACCTGATCTTAAGTGACGATATGACCCAAGTTCGTAGACACGCTAAACCTGTGGAGGAACTGGCTCTCAAGCGCAGCTGCCGGAACACACCTATTGGTATTTGGCGGCAGGTTTTACAACTTGAGGGTGTAGCTGCCCAGGCGGGCATTAGAAAAAGCTGTACCACCATGCTATGGTTTCCTCACGATGTTTTCCATCACCGAAAGCTCAAGCTCATTGTAGGTGCTTGGGATTCGAACTCGCATCCCTTGGCGCGAAGTCGTACACACTACCACTGAGCTACCATCGCTTCTAAAAATGCCTATAGGTGTGTTCCGGCAGTTGCACTTGAGAGCCAAACCCTCCATTCGGCTTAGCGTCTACACAATCTTGGATTACATCACCACTTATCATCAATTAAACTTGTAGTTATAATGATAAACTAATGGCGTCATACCGCAATCCAGTGGACACGAAAACTGTGTAACAATGTACGATGTTACGTGTCAGGTCGAACACAATACGCCTCTGGTATCCCCAACTTGCTGCTATGATCAGCTCCGACGCGACGGAGAGCCTCTGCTCTGCCATCGCGCCGACGCCGGAGCCGTCCTCTGAGGGCGAAGTCCTCTGCGTGACGACACCAACAGACATGCTGACGTACCTCCAGAGTGCGGCCGTGGGAGCCGGTTCCATCCTGACTTACGCTATCGGAGGAGCTCTCATAAACAAGTATGTTTACACCACGCCACCAGTTAGGTATACTGCCTAAAGAATAGTCTCCTATCTCTTGGCTCTGTAGGATTATTAAGCTTGGATATGTGCTTTAATAATATTCCTGGATCAACGCAGGGTTTTTTTTTTATATACTTAAGGTTTAGCGTTATGGCCATAATCTCACCTGATCTTAAGTGAAGATACGGCCCAAGTTGGTAGACACGCTAAACCTGTGGAGGAACTGGCTCTCAAGTGCTGCTGCCGGAACACACCTATTGGTATTTGGCGGCAGGTTCACAACTAGAGGGTGGTAGCTAGCCAGGCGGGCATTAGAAAAAGCCCTACCACCATGCTATGGTTTCCTCGCGATGTTTTCCTTCACCGAAAGCTCAAGCTCATTGTAGGTGCTTGGGTTCGAACCCACGTCCCTTGGCGCGAAGTCGTGCACACTACCACTGAGCTATCATCGCTTAAATCTATAAATCTATAAATAAATCTATAAGTAGTTTACGGTTCTCATATCGGGTTATGTACGATGTGATACAAGATGCTGGACACTCTAAGCCTTGTGGAGGGACTGGTTATCAAGTGCGACTGCAGGAACACACTTAAAGGTATTTGGCAGCAGATTTTCAACTTGAAGATTGTATCTAACTAGATGGGCGTTAGACGAAAACCTTACCACCATGCTAAGTTTGGGGAAAAACATAATGAAATGGTGTATTTCTTTTGACAGGTGCGGTAAAAAATCAGTGGCAGGCTTCTGCAGTGTCGCCAGTGCGCTCATGATAGCTATGATACCCTACTTCGGGACCAGTTCTCTGGCTGTAGTCGGCACTGTCACGACAGCTCTGTCTTTCACGGCTTTGTGCTCGGCCTCGTTGTCGAGTATCGCTGTCGACCTCTTCCCTACCTCACTCAGGTACAGCATACACTAAAACATTACCTCTAAAACATTTTTGGAACACCGCCCACCTTTAAGAAAAATTTAAAACCCAACGAACCCGTAGAAATTCTTTATCTAATTTTTTTACTTACACAAACATACAAAATACACAAGAACGGGCTTAGGTTGATTTATTTGGTTAAGATTAATTTGTTTTCTCAATTATCAATTCGATTGATTCTTCTTCTAGATTTTAATATGTTTCTGATAGTTGAGAGGAAAATTCATCTATTCTGTATACTTTCCACTGCCCATCGATTTTTATTCAGCACCCCCTTATATTACTTGAAGTTTCAACCGCCCTCTCCGATATCTTCAGCACCCACTAGGGGGCGGTACCGCCTACTTTGAGAACCTATGAAGTAATACTATAACCACTATAATGACACCGTAGATGTATACGTGTGTTCCACAACAGAACCAAGCGGGCGAGTTTTCGGTGTCACAATTTCACGGTTTTCTGTCGGACCTTGAGGTTGTGGGACGGTCTTTCTGTCAGCGTGTTGTCTCCTCATATGATTTTGGTGATAAGACCCGTGAAGAGATACTTAAGAAGGCGAGCATAACAACGTTGATTGGCAATGAATATTGATTCATTACCAATTGCCGCTGATTTGGATTGTAGTGTACTTAACATCAGGTACAGTGCAGTCACTATGCTGCGCAATATAAAAACACATATAGCATAAAAGCAATGTTGATTCAGTGGTAGGGTTTAGGTTAACCGCGTCAACGGTCGTGAATTTGAAGTCCTGCGATGATCCCTAGCGCTCGGTAAAGGAAAACATCGTGATGAAACCATAGCGTCATGGTAGAACATTTTCTGTTAGTTAGTTGTTAGTAAAATGTTAGTTGAAGCTGCCACAGCCACTCAGGCTAACAGCTTAGCTTCGTCCATAAACATAATGTAACGTCAAAAGTGTTTCTAGTCAAGTAAACACAGTAACATAGCAGTATATATTATTATAATTGACATAATAGATCTTAATGCATCTAGTAAAACACGTCGTTATCTTATTATCATATAAAATATTAGTATATATTGGAGAATTAGGAATCAATATACAGTAGAACTTCCTTAAGTCAAACCTCGTTAAGTTGAAAACCTCCAGGTCTCCAAAAAATGTTTTGTTCCCTTCCCTTTAGATACCAAAAGCTCCGTTACTCGAACTCTCAACCCTCTATTAGTCGAAATAATCAATGAGTCCCTCCAAGCCAGTTTGGTACATATTTTCCCTGCATAACTCGAAAAATTAAATTTCACCTCTGTGTCTCGAACATAGAAAAGTTTTATTTTACACCTCGATTATTTGAGTCTAATTACCCCTACAGTTTGAGGAAAAATAAGTAACCGACTTTAAGAATTCGCCGACAGTGTAAACACCCCTTTGTATCTTAGAAAGCAATTCAGGAGTACACAATTAATTTTTATTTATTTTACCCACGTATCTCAAAGTTTATAAGAATGAATATCAACCTCTTTATGTCAATCAAAATCGGTCTAAGTCGAAAACCCGATAACTCGAATTTATTGTCGTCTCCCCTGATGTTCGACTTATAGAGGTTCCACTGTATTATTATTATGAATCCCAATTGGTATTGAATGCAGAGTGATGGCGTTAGCAACGTTTCTTATGACCGGCCGGCTCGGTACTATCAGCGGGACTGTCACCTTCCCAGCACTAATGGACTATGGCTGTTTGCCGCCTTTCATCACAATCGCTGCAGTTTTGGGAGGTAAGGAAATAATTCACTAGAGCCACATTTACATTTCATCGATCGAACAAAATCGGTAGTTGAAAACCTTTGCAATTTAACCGCTTACTTCAAACATTTATTTCAATAACCGGATACTACGTCCGGGTTCGCTTGCGCTAACATTGATTTTGTCAAATAAATCGGATGACGCAATAAAAAGTTTTATAAATAGTTGACCACTCTCTTTACTCCACTGCCAATAAGGTTTTCACGAGAATAAGTAGCCTTCACCCTCTCCAGATTCCTATACACCTCCTAACCAAAATTTATCGTAAACGATTCAGCGGTTTAGGCGTGAAAACGTAACTAACAAACCAACTCACTTTAGCATTTATAATATTAGTAAAGATTAAAGTAATTTATTATATCTCATGCGTTATATTTTTATGATAGTCCAGCAAGTTACTGAATTCTGCCATATTTTAACCAAAGTGTGTATGAGAAATGTCAACTTTGTCACGAAGCCTCTTGGGAGTTGAACGTTCACGAGTAGTAATTTCGTCATATGTAAGTAATTAGACTTACAACTCCGCAATTTATCTAATAAAATAGAAGCACAGTTCTATTTTTTTTTTTTTTACGAACTGACATACGCTGTTAGCCATAAAGGCTTTGACAGCTTCACCGAACCTTTTGGGGCGGATGCTGAGGGCACCCAGACCCGAGACAGCGGGCGCAAGGCTTGGCTTGGACTACTGCCGGTTACGAACAAAGATGCGCGATCCTAACTAACCAACAGTTCCTAACTTACTTAACTTAACAATAACATAGGGCAAGCCACGCAAGGGCCGCGGGGGTAGTCCCTTACAGACCGTGTACTTAATGTGCGGGAGTAGCACAATACTAATGAAGTGATATAAGTATAGGTGGGCTTACCATACGTCCCGGTTTGACCGGGATATGCCCGGTTTGAGATCCCTGTCCCGGCGTCCCGGTCAAAATTTTGATTGCATTTTAAATATGAAAAACACAAATTAAGCGAAAAGCAAAATGAAAATGAGCCTCTTTCTCTTCTGCGTCCCGGTTTGGCTCTTCGTAATTATGGTAAGCCTAAGTATAGATATCTTGATTGCTTACACTGGCATCTAGTTCACAGTATATGCAATAATCAAATAGCTATGTTAACAATGTTTTGTTAAGCTTGTCCGATAGGTGGCACTATAATATGTTTCCTTTTTCCAGTCTGCGGCGTGGCTTGTTGGTTTATACCGAACACAACTTTGAAGAAACTGGAGTAATACACAAGTTATATATTTTTTAAAGCCTTCAAAATTGTGATATTACTATAAAAATCATTAAAATTCCGTATTCATCGTTGGGATTATAAGAATGCGGATATGAACCCTCGAGTTTTATATTATTGTATCTGGGCCAGAGAATAAAACAAGATGTTTTTTTAAAAAATATTTCTCTTTGTTTATTTATAATTTATCATAATTCTAATCTCATTCATCATCGAACAGACTCTCACAACTTAACAATAAACCGGAGAATCGGGGAGAACATAATAATAATAACATAACTATCTACATTTAGTACGATTATTATTTATATATTGATTTCGTCGGTACATATTTTTAACAATGCTCGTTATTTTTCATTTGAAAAAATAATTTTATAACAAGTTATACGTTATAACGTTGTTGTCAAACCGTATATGATCTGTGCAAAAATTATAACGTTCAGATATTGAGTAAAATAAATGTTTTTTTTTTTTATTTATTCTGTCATAATGCATAGTTTAATTGAAAACAATTTAACACATGCACAATGCGCATACCAAATATTAATTTGAAACTAAAATAATTATTTGTTCACATGGTTTTTTTTTTTTTGTTTAACATTTATCGATTTGTTATGGAAATAAAATAAGTAAATTAAGTTTTTGAGTTGGAACATCTATACCTGATTGTTGGCGTGGCGACACAGGCTATGGCGACGCATTGCCACACTATGTTATATTTTTTCTTTATGTCATATTTATTACCTGTCATAAACTATGCTTTTATAATATAAATTAAATGTTTCACATCTACCAGGCATCCCACGAGGACTCATTTTTTAATAAATACTTAATAACAAATAGCTTATTGTGATCTTATGTAGCATCATATTTCTTTTAATATATGGCACATTTATAACAAGTAATTTAATAAAACCCTTTGAATACTAATTGTGATGCAACGAATGTTTTTAATTGGAACATTTTGACTGAACACTATAGTAACATATATAAGATTAATTAGATATTAAAGCATTGTTAAAATTATGTACATATCATTTTTTTTTTAATTAATTTCCTACATCAGTCTAATGCAATGACTAAACAGCTGTATTTTGTTTTTTACTCTTCTATATATGAGATGCATTTTGTGACTGCTTTACATAATAGATACAATAATATTATGTGATTCCTATGTTGTACAATAGTTTTTGTTTAAGCTGCCGTTTTTACATAAAAGTATCCCAAAAGTTATGTTTTTTTTTTAACACAAGATTATTATAACTATTTTTTTTTTCTAACACCAAAACTGGCCAATAATCGTACGAAACAAAAACCAGCTTGTTCACTAAACGTGAAATAATTTTGGTTTTAATAATATTTGAAATGCACAAATTGCGTAGATTTTATAACGCGGATTTTTTGACGGAGTTATGGCGCGGGGTTTGGACCCCCCGGTCTACTCCCTAGATGCGGCCCTGTGCGGATATACGTATTATTTCAGTGGTATCGTTTATGTAAGCAAGCTGATCTAAGTAACATGTATTTTTCACTTAACACCATTATATTCTAGTGGATTATGACGAAGCAAGATTTTTATATAGACTAGAATGAAAGTTTTATTGTCGACTCACTTTCTCTAAGCATTACACCCTTAAATTCGAGGTTTTTTTTTTAATTATTTTTACAAATAAACACAATAATTTCATATAAATGTAAAGATTCCATTAGGCCAGTGAAATTGACTGTGAATACCCTTACATCGAAAATTTTGGATTTAATTAAGTATTATTATTATTATTTTATATAATTTATTCATATATCATTTCAATTATAACGAAAGGCACAATTTATTTATTTATTCGTTACTTATTTATACATACATTAAATCGACTGCACATTATTTTTTTTTATACAAAAAAAAAATAACTTTATTACAATGGCAGATCTTTCAGTTTATAACAAGTAAAAAAAATTAAAACAAAAAAGGCATCGTCTAAAACAACAACTGGGTACTCTCGCATCTCGTGCACTTTACGTACTATGTGAGATTATATATTTTTTTTTATCAAATTATTTGAAACCGGTTAAAAATGCTTTACACACAGCCTTTTCTTCACGTGATAAAACAGAAAACGACAATATTATGAAATCGAAACCACAAACGATTCACATCGATATTTGTACAAAAAACATTACAACTCGTTACGTTATGTTGTTCACATGTAACTTAGAAATATTGTAATATACTTAGTTAGTACTTTTTTGAAGTTATACTACTGTCGGCATGTTGCAAAGTATCGGCGAGAATGTAACACACCGTGAAGTCCAATTTTGCCAATGTCACGTAGGTAGAACCATATAGCACTGAATCAATGATAGCTCAGTGGTAGCGTGTGAGTTCGAATCCAAGCACCTACAATGAGCTCGAGCTTTCGGTGAAGGAAAACATCGTGAGGAAACCATAGCATGGTGGTAGGGCTGTTTCAAATGCCCACCTGGGTAGCTACCACCCTCGAGTTGAGCCGCAAAGTACCGATAGGTGTGTTCCGGCAGCTGCACTTGAGAGCCAGTTCCACCACAGGTTTAGCGTGTCTACCAACTTGGGCCGTATCGTCACTTAAGATTAGGTGAGATTATGGTCATAACGCTAAACCTTAAGTACAAGTAATAAAATAACCTTAAGTAACGACAGTTCGGCTTCTTTTGCACGCCTCATAAGCGAAGCGTTGAGGTAGGTACTACTGTCACTTCACGCGAAACAACTAATATTTCATACTTAAAATGTCTCTATTTATCATATATTACACTTGTAAAATAATATATACACACGCGTATCAAGAAAAAACACTATTTTTAACACTCGTGATACTTTTTGATTCCAATTTTGTTATTTAAACTAGTTAAAAAACTGTTTAATAAAGTTATGTCTCGGACGTCCGCGTGTCTGTATGTGCGGATCCTGTGTGTTATCACGATAACGACCGAAATACTTTACTAATCGAGTCTTTTTCGCATCAGTATAATTAAGAATAGAACCCTATTACTTTTCGCGGTCTGATTCGATGTGGTTTAATTGGTATTAAATAGACAAAAAAATGCGATTATGAGGCCTGCACTTTTAGATTTTCCAAACTCTTTTTAATTTATAGAGTTCTTACTCCTTCAGAATCGATACTTCATTTAGGAACGTCGGTATGGAAATCCTACGAGTGAAATTGATGTAAGCTTTAACTCAAAAGCACTAGGTTGTCTGCGCAACGTACCTTGCGAGCCTTTCACTTTAACAATCGTGTCTAAGGAATAATGTCCTGTCTAATGAAATCACATTACCGAAACGTAAGCCTGTAGTGATCATTTAGATTCGATTCAAAGCTAACTTTTCTATTTTAAATGACACGTTTATTGGTAAAATGTATCAGGAGAAAACATCGTAAGCGATAAATTCACACTTTTTACAGAAGAGTCTTTTCATTTATAAATAAATAGTATATAAAGTTACTACTTGTTTATAATTGATGAAAATAGTGACAATTATTAACATACTGCTTCTAATTTATTAAAATCAATTTTAAATTACAACAGAAATAATTTTTAATATATTTTTGTCGCTTACAAGGTTTTTCCTGAATAACTCGATATAAATTGGTCCTTCGAACTTTTGAAGACGGTGGCAATTTTTTTTTTCTATTCCCGCCAAAGTAGTATAACTTCAAACGTACGTACGTAAGTACAGACGTTTTTTTTTTTTTGAAAATATTTATTAAATATAACTTTATTTATTTTTATAAATAATTTAATAACAGATATTTATGTTACAAGTTAACAACAGGTTTGAAACACAGTCTCGCAATGTCTTAAAGCACATTTCTATACAACTATTTACAAAAGATATTATTTATACATATGTATTTAAAAAAAAAGCATGTAGACTTCAATACTACATGTTACGAACTACAGCGCGTAATGTCTCGAACATTGAGATATCTTGTCAAAATAATTTAACAGTTCATTTAAGTTCATTCATATAATAAATTGGTCGAAACCCACACAAAAGTTATTCGTTATAGACTTTTTTTAAAGGTAAATAATAGGTTTATATACCATCGATTTCCCTTTATCATACCCATTTTCCAATGATTAAAAACTCGATTTTAATACCACAATTCGAATAATTTTCCGAAAATTTTCAATTAAACGTCTGCGATCCGCAAGTTTCACTCGCTTCGTCGTTTCTCAAAATCACATATTTAATTTTTTTTTTTTTTTTTTGATTGGATATATTTATTTCACTTGATTTGGTTCACTGTTAAAATTATTTTAATTCGATATCAATCAATTTTTATACACAAAATTCATCAAAATCTGTCTCCGAATCACGCTCTATTGCGAATAACTATGTTATATACAAGGCCTCTATAAATACACATAATTATGCTATAGAAAATATAAATTAATAACTGGAATATTTACATTTATTATGGTAATTGTGGTCAAAAGCGACCACTACGTCACAGGGTACGAACAGAAATTACTTCATTCTGAAACATTACACTTTGTATACACTTCCATCTTGTGGATATTCGAAAGCCACGGAATTAAAGGTTTACGAGACTGTTTGAATGTTATTTACTATATAGAATACTAGTTTCGGGTTGCGGCTTCACTTGAGATAAACTATGGATTTTATCAATGGGGAGAGTGCACCTGTATGCAAAATTTCACGATAACCGATAATGTTAAGATGTAAAGGACAAACAAACAAAGTCGCATTCAATTATTTTGTATATATTATTCGTGATAACCAAAATTATATTGATATTAATTATTTGTGTAACTTAATTCTTAAAAGTGATTTAATGTAATGTATTGTTTTTATTTTAAAAATATAATATCTGATACTATATTTATTATATATTGTAGTGTTTGTATGAAAATAAAAAATCAATAAACACGCATTACTTATCGTACGTAAACTTTGTTTGCCTGTACTTCTGTGTTAAAACACTTTTTTCTAAAAATAGGGTAGTCAGAAAATGTCGATGTAACTCGAATGATGGCATAAAAATTCTATGTTTTTATTTTTTGACTATTTTTTATTTATATTTAACATTGATTATTTAGAACCAAAAACCGTTTTGCGTTTATTGAAAAAACTCGGAATATTTTTTACGGTATTGATTTTCTATAGAGATGTATACAAAAGTATTATATTTCATAATGAGTTATTTAAATTATTATTTTAACGACATATCGAACGTGTAACAGAATTATATATAAATATATATTATAATATCCAACAAGTAAACCAATATTCGCCCAGACCATACCGTTTGGGTCCCATCGGGTTGTGCGCGAGGCGTGTAATTACACTTGAAGCCGTGTCTGTTTACCCCATCACTGGTAACGCGTCATGATACGAAAGTTTTATGTCAAATCTACGTCTGTTTAATTGTATACTTTTTAGAGTTCCTTTGACCAAATTACGATGTGAAAAGAATTGTCATAGATAATATTGGACCTTAAAATCACTTTGTGTTGAAAAATATTATATATATAGTGTAGTAAGTAATAAAATAAAAAACCACAGCTTCAAGTGTACCACGAACTTGAAAACGCAACTTTATATAGTTTTTTTTTTTTGTCAAATTGTCTTTTCACTTCACTATTTGTAGTCCCTTCCTACATACACCATTTTAATAGTTCTTTGAGAATAGTCAAAATATTTTGGCTTGAAGATTCTACAATATTTACAAAATATGTATTTGTATTGAAAACAAAAAATAACAAAGCGAATGGATAAAACAGTTTCACATTTTTTTACATAGACAAATGAAATCAACTGAAAAAAGTACACACAAACAAGCTCGTCAAACTCCATCACAACAATGTAGGTACGACCTTCAAGCCAAGACATTCAGAACAACGACACACGAGACGACCCCCCTATTTGCGTCAGCTCGGAGGCGCCAGAAGCACCTCGAGCCAGCAGGGGCACGCGGTGACGTCCCGCCTCGAGTACTTCGGGCCCCAGCCCTTGGCGAACGATATCCGTACTGACCTGGGGTCCACGGGCCCTATGTGGGGCAGCGAGAGCGCCGGCGGGGGGCACGACGGGTCGAAGATACAGAGGCAGTGGCCCGGCGCCACTCGCCACACGAGCAGCGCCTTCGCGGCCGCCGCGTCCAGCGCCGGGGAGCTGACGAACACCGGCTCCTGGCTCCGGTTGTAAAGCCAGACCCCGTCCGTCTCGAGGGACAACGTCACGCCTAAGCCGATTTTAGCGCGGGTCTTTCGCACCTGGAATATATAAAAATAGGGTTCGGTCATTCAAGGGTAATGTCGTTATGGAGTTAAGCTGG
The DNA here is from genome assembly GCA_039707435.1 of Actias luna. Lineage (NCBI taxonomy): Eukaryota > Metazoa > Arthropoda > Insecta > Lepidoptera > Saturniidae > Actias > Actias luna. Next base: position 16,645,568 of record JAZHAC010000022.1, on the reverse strand, counting down.
TGAATGCGTGACGAGAGACGTGATTGGTTCTCAAGTGCAACCGGTGGAACACACCTAAAGTGTCAACTTTCAACTTGAGGGTGGTAGCTAGTCAGGTGGGAATATTAAAAAAACCTTTCCACGGTGCTATGGTTTCTCCATGATACTTTCCGTGACCGAAAGTCCAAACTCATTGCGGGGATACGAACTCGCGTTCATTGACGCGGAGTCGGTACACGCTACCAACTGAGCCGTTATCGCGTCTAATGTGTAATAAAGTTGAGAAATGTGCTAAAATTTTAAAAATGTAATGTAAAATACTTCTAATTATATTGAGGTCGTTTGCAGTCTGGCACTATATAGTTAAGGGTGTATGTATACGTGTGGGAAAGTTTCCACGAAATCTATGACGTAACCCAAACACACTGTTCATCTACTCTGTAACGTTGCTTTGGTCTATTTCACGTGTACGCTATGGAACCAAACAATACCACGTAAAACATAAAAAATCTTGAAAACGTTATACAAAATTAATTATGTTTATTGATTTAAAAAAAAGCAGTATATAATCACGTAATTTTATTAATAGTTTTCTTTCTAACTATGTAATAAGTCCTCGTTATTAAGGTGACAAGTTTTTTTTTGTAATAGTAGACTAACGGGCAAGCGTGTCGCCTGATGGTAAGTGACCACTGCCGCCCGTGGACACCCACGGCACCAGGGGAGTCGCAGATGCGGTGCCGGCCTTTGTATGAGGCACTGGCTCTCAAGTGCAACTGCCAGGACACACCTATTGGTATTTGGCGGCAGGTTTTCAACTTGAGGGTGGTAGCTAGCCAGGCGGGGATTAGAAAAATCCCTACCACCTTGCTTTGGTTTCCTTCACCGAAAGCTCAAGCTCATTGTAGGTGGTTGGATTCGAACTCACGTCCCATGACGCGGCGTTGCTACACGCCACCACTCAGCTATCATCGCTTCAAAGTGACATTTATAAGCGTTTAGAATTCTCCAGAGTTTTTGTAAGAGTCCATGCTACTATTCCTAAACGACAGTATTATTAAAATATACATATATCACTTAGTTATACGGTCGAGTAAAAAATATTAATTAAAAAAAAAAAACCTTTTTAAAAATTAAAATATCGCGGGAAAAACTTCGAGTCAGTTCTCGTTACCAAATTATTAAAATTATGTCATCACCGATGGCAAAGGCAGTGCGATCATACAGCCAAGACGTAAAAAACAAACTCAGTATCGTACAAGGAAGGTTTGGAATAATGAAATAATAATATTGTAGATAATTGGCAAAAGGTCGGTCGCGCATGCGCGGGTACATCATCGCTATCATAAGATTCGGTGCTCTCGCCGTCCCATATCTAAAAGGTTATCCGCGGCACCGGCGCGCCATCTACGCTATTATGAATACGCGCAATCACTGTGCTGTTGCTGTTCGACACCTAACTTGATACGCCCTCTTCGGTTTATCAACTCTTTTATTATGTAAAGTGTAAACTTTATTTAAAAAACTCAGTTTTACAACAAACTTCCGTATAACGTTAACATTTCTTGACTATGGTCGGTTTACAATTCTAACAAGCGCTCTGCCGCTTTGTTAAGATACTGAAATCATTATAAAGACGCTTTTGCGCATGAAGTAACGATGTCCATGAGTGTGAAATAATAGAAAAACAGTAGAATATTCATTATTTCACCCTATTTGATGCAGTGCAATGGTACTTTATCCCAAGAATCATGATTTTTTGAGTTGCCACTAAAACTACGTGGTCAGTTCTAACAATCAGTCGGCCATCTTTGTCATAGCGTTGTTTGAAATTTTTACCATTAATAATAAGTGATATTTGGCACTATTGTGTATAATAAACAAACACGTCGCTACAAAGATAAAAAAGGTAATGGAAACTGCTTTACATGCAAACTATGGAGAGTAGAATCCAGGAGCACCGTCTCATATGGATGGAAAGTTGAAAAGTGTCCAGCTGTATACTGAAAATAGAGATTCTAATCCCTGCCAGAATACTGCTGGCGTCCTATAAGCTACCATATGAGCATAGCTCTATATTATAGCTGTTGTAAACGTAGATAACACATACTCCTGATTTGACATATACGTTCTAGTATAGAACACTGACCTGTTCAGCTTGTGGCACATCCTGGCGCTGGTCTAACGCGTCCAAGCATAGACCATGCCTGCCGGATCCACAGGCGCCGCCGCCACCCCCGAACACATCCACAGCCCGCATCCTGACTCCGAACTGGCGACCGACCCTCTGCGTCAGCTCCCAGTACGCGAGTCGGCACCATTCTGTCTCCCAACTCTGACGTTCTGTAAATATACACAATTTTTTATATATATTATTTTTGTATTGTGCTGCTTGAAGTTTTGCGAAAGGGGTCCTATGTCTCTGGCAAAGAAGAATGAAGAGATGATAGCTTAGTTGGCGGGACGTGAGCTCGAGCTCTCGGTGACGGAAAACATCGTGATCAAACCATAGCATAGTAGGTAGGGCTTTTACTGAATTCCACCTGGCTAGCTCCTGTCCTCAAGTTGTAAATCTGCCGCCAAATACCTATAGGTGTGTTCTAGCAGTTACACTTGAGAGTCATTTTCTCCACTAGGCTTAGCGTGTCAACCATCTCGAACCACAGCGTCAATTAACATCAGGTGAGATTGTAGCCGTAGCGTTAAAACCTATAAAGTATAACAAATAATTGCGGCTATATTTATTAAAGCGATGATAGCTCAGTGGTGCTATGTACGAATTCGCGTCAAGGGACGTGAGTTCGAATCCAACTACCCACAATGAGCTCGAGCTTTTGGTGAAGGAAAACATCGTGAGGAAACCATGGCATGGTGGTAGGGCTTTTTCTGATGCCCGCCTGGCTGGCTACCACCCTCAAGTTGTAAATCTGCCGCCAAATATCTATAGGTGTGTTCTAGCAGTTGCACTTGACGAGTCATTTTCTCCACTAGGCTTAGCGTGTCAACCTACTCGAACCACAGCGTCAATTAACATCAGGTGAGATAAAAAATAATTGCGTTTATAATAAATAGGTATTTTATGTTATTTCCACCAGTCTACCCAGGGTACTGCGAGAGACAATATGCAAACGTTTTTAATGTTGGCATTTTGTGACATGTTAAAAAGCGTGAAAAGAGATTGCAACGCGCGGAACAAAAATGTAGGTATTACTTTAAGTATGGAAACACTGTGCGGACGGAGCGTCGGGTAATAAATAATTTTCTAGAAAACGCAAAGTTCAACAACCGAGTATCGAATTACCGATTTGATATATTTTAACGTGATTACATAACGTTTCCACAGCGAGTGTTGGCTCGAACATCACTAAAGACGCGATATGTACTACTTACATGTACTATTCGTTAATTCTTTAATACCTTTGTTCAATTTAACATACTCAATACTAGCTACATCTAGCAGACGCTACCCTATCCTATGGTTAATAATTTTTAACGATACTGAATGCGACTGACGCGCCTCGCTCTGTAATGTAACGCTCGCCATGCGAGTATAGATAGCAGTGTCTAACAATATCTTTATTTCAGCTCGGTCTCTTTTTAATACCCGGAAAATAAAATTTCTCAAAACTCAAGCTCATTTCAGGGATCGAACTCGCGTCCGTTCACGCGGGGCCTGCCAGCTGAGCTATCTGGTTCATGTGGTACGAGTGGCAAGATATAATTGAATGAAGTCGAGTGACCAATGGTAAATAGCTCGTAGTATATCGATTGCGGGAAGCAGGTCGTCTGCCTTTGTTGCTATAATAAGATATTAGAATCGTGAAAGATACGCCATTATAATATACCGCAATTTCGAAAAACTACAAAAGTTAAACCAGTTTTTAACCGCTCTGCGCGTAACTTCTTTCGCGTTGACTCGAATAGTTGTTTGTATGATTTCACTGCCTATTTTTTAATTTGGGACCTCATTATTACGCCATATCCAAGTAATATTATCACAAATTTCTTCTATAACTACTAAAAGGTCTTTGTTTGTATAGGAATACTGTAAATTCTAATTTAGAACGTATCTCTTAAGGTGTGCTAGCAGGTTCCTAAAAAATCTGTCAAGGAGATTTGCAATGGAGAGAAACACGAGTGGTAAAGGTGAGTTTTAAAGCGATGATAGCTCAGTGGTAGTGTGTACTAATTTGCGTCAAGGGATGTGAATTCGAATCCAACCACCTACAATGAGCTTGAGCTTGAAACCATAGCATAGTGGTAGGGCTTTTTCTGATACCCGCCTGGCTAGCAACCACCCTCAAGTTGAAAATCTGCCGCCAAATACCAATAGGTGTGTTCCGACACTTAAGAGCCAGTTCCTCGACAGGTTTAGCGCGTCTACCAACTTGGGCCGTATCGTCACTTAAGATCAGGTGAGATTATGGCCATAACGCTAAACCTTAACTATAACTAAAAAATGTGCCCCTTAAACTTACATCCGTGTCACAAGTCACGGAAACAGCTCGCAGTTTCCCTATCTGCCACGGTGAATCCATAGATACCTAAGAAGTTTGTCTCTCCCCCTATAGCTAATTTCCACGGCTTCGTTCGCATTTTACTTCGGTATGGAATGAATATGCATGCCGATTTTCGAGACCACAGGTTTGGTGTTTTTGAAGATATCACGATGTCAGACGACCAAAGAGTAGCAGCTTATCTATACATATTAGAAAATACAGTCCTTTCGGTGTTCAAGCACGACAAACTACTGAAATTACCAGGATGGGGCAAGTTTCAACCTTTTTTTTCCATTTACTTTTGTATACATTCTTTATTTTCATTTATTTTGTGTGCGGACACCACGTCAAGAACGTGAGTTCGAATCCACCTGCAATGAGCTTAAACTTTCGGTCAAGGAATACCATGGCATGGTTATAGGGATTTTTCTAATGTCCAGGCTTAGCGTGTCCAGCATCTTGGGCTGCATCGTCACTTAACATCAGGTGGGATTGTAGCGATAACGCTAAAGCTTATTAAAAATGAAAAAGACAGCGTAAAAGGCGAATGACAACTGATATATTGAAGAGCTAGATTGAAGTTGGATGAAATTATCAGAACATACGAAAAACTTTTTTAACACAATTAACATTTGTACTCGTTAGCACTAAACTCGGTCAGTCGGCTGTTTTTCCATCATCAGGCACAGCGTCATTTACCTTGGATGATTAAAAAAAGAGAACAGTTTTCCCATAGAAATCAGAAGCCTTCGCACACTAAAAGAGTCACTTCGCGGTGACGAAACATTTTCGTCATCTCGCCGGAGTGAACGGAATTTTTTTATTACATTTTCGGACACCAATTAGTGTATTTAATTCGACGGCATTGGACTGTTCGCGAACGGTGTAATGGGTTGATTATAACCACGTCACCATGTAAGGATGAATTTTTATTGTGTTTATAGGAATGTAGGTTGGTTACAACAAAGGTATTCGGCCATATTCAGTTTTTACTGTCATACTTTGTAAAGTACTTGAAACCTAAACGGAGAGGTGTAGATTTTTTATTGTCATTTTATTGATATATATATGCATTTGGATTTTAAATTATTTTAAAAGTTTTGTTGGTAGGAATAACAATAGATAGATAGATAGATATTGTACATTCTTACCGAACCTCGTATGGGCAAATTTATTGTCATTTTAAATGAACCAAAATTTTAATATAAGTTATTAGAGTATTATATTTATTTGTAGATTTAATTATTAGAACTAATATTCGCTGAGTCTTTAATTATAATCATTTCAAAAACTCTCTGAGAAATCCTTGCAAACTTACGAAGGTAGGAAAAAGAGAGTGTTCGCTACGTTTCCAAAACCAGACGGTAAATAAACAAAATTAAAACATGTAGGTTTTTTTTTTGTTTTTGCAAACGAAACTTACTCTCAAAGTCTGGTAAAAAATATCTCTCTAAAATCGAAATGAATAATACAGATAGTTACAAGGAACTTTTATGAAAAAATTGAATTATTTCATTTTTTTATCTTCATAAATTTTACATTAAATGAAATGGTTCAAAGATATATATCTCCTTGTTTAGTCATTTCAATAAAAATTGCCAAGATTCTCCATTTATAATTTATTTTAGCAACTGAAGCAATAATATTTGTTCACCATAGAAAAGCTAGGAAAAACAGCTCTTGGTGGTAGCAAAATCCCACGATAAACGACAAGTCATGGTATGAGGTCGGCGCCTGACTGGCGGCGAGGCAATCGATCGTCAAGGTTACTGGCAGACACGTGGGGACAGCCTCATGGTATTACTGTGGTGGTGATACCGGTAAAACAATACCGATCGACATTAATTCGCACCAGACGAAATAAATTAGTTCACAGCGAACATCGGACTTGAAAAGGTGTGTATGTACTGAACTATATCGGCTAGGAAGTGCCAATAACTTCCAACCGGCAAGAGAGTCCTTTGTAGGGACAAAAAAAGAGTTTATTACGGAGAAATTTCTAATTTTTGTTTTACACAATTGTAGTAAAAAACACACTCCTAAACTTTTACTTTCTACCTAATATGCCTTATTTACCCTTATATTTAAATCAATAAAAAAGTGGACACCTTCAAAAATGTCAGATAGAACGTACTGTTTCTTGCCGTCGATATGGGAACGCTAATTGCATGCGACCAGATCGCGACCGCCATACAATCCTCTATAAATAAAACGGGAATATATAAACGCATTACAAAAATGATGTTTAAAATGTTTAACTTTAAATTAATTGAACTATAAAGATAATTTATTATAAAATATGTTTAGGTTCAAAATGAACCCGTAGGCGGACCGGAGTGTCCCCGAAGTGTAATGTTGAAGTGGTCACAGGCAGCGAGATGCTGGATTATGTTACGTTGGATTCGTGATAACGAACAAAACGATAATTTTAGATTATAAATGTATTTTTATATATTTATAGCTATTAAACAGATCCCTTAATAAAACAGAAACATTCGATTGTGTATGCCTTATGACGAGTTACCTTTTTTAATAATAAGGTTTAGCGTTATGGCCATAATCTCATCTGATGTTAAGTGACGATACGGCCCAAGTTGGTAGACACGCTAAACCTGTGGAGAAGCTGGCTCTCAAGTGCACCTTAGATTTTCAACTTGAACGCTAGCCAGGCGAGTATTATAAATAGTCCTACCACCATGCTATAGTTTCCCTTCACCGAAAGCTCAGTTTAAATAGCTGCATTCGAACTCACCTCCCTTGACGCGAAGTCGTACACACTAGCGCTGAGCTATCATCGCTTCGATCTAATTTAAGTAATAGACACGGATGGGCGAATACTCATTAGGAAATTAGATTTCTATTGTGGCACTTAAGAGTGACAGTGTCTAGTGGTGTGTTGACGATGACATTATAAAGATAGGCTAATATAGTATAGATTGTGGTGACATATGTTTAGCAGTACGGTGCAGCGAAGTGTAGATATGCGAAAAAAGGCAAATGAAAAGGTGACCGAACGGCTCGTGACAATGAGCAATGAATTTTTAACATAGACGGAATGAGTGCAACGACGTTTCATTAGAAACGATAAACATGCGACGAGGACCCTTAAAAACCCTGTTAATTTTCATGCATTATTAAGCGTGTACATCGCTCAAAAGAAAATTAAACACTGCTAGTACTATATAGCTTTTAATAATGCAATTGTACTGAGTAATTTTAGCGACGTCCAGAAAGGTGAAAGGTCTTCATCCTATCGCTTATCCTAGGTAGGTAGAATCGGTACATGTATTCTTTTTTTTTTCGACCTGACTTACGCTGTTAGCCCCAAGGGCTTTGACAGCTTCACCGGACTTTTGGGGGCGAGTGCTGAGGGCACTCAGCCCCGAGGCAGCAGGCACAAGGGTGCCAGGACGGCCGAACCTCGGCTAGGGCTGCTACCGGTAAATGAAAAAGATTCACGATCCTGACTAACCAACAGGTTCTTTATTACTAAATTAGTGATACTAACTACGACGTTATCAGGTAAGCAGCTCAAGGGCCGCGAGGGTAGTCCCTTACAGAACCGTGTACTTAACGTGTGAGTGTGCACGAATGGTATGCGGTGTGATGGTGTAATCTCAGTGATGTAGAGTGTCACTGTATCGCGCGAGCAGAGTCACTCGAGGGCTCCTGTCCGGAGGATCGAACCTAGGCTCAGGCGTCTGCGGAAGGAGGCCGCGGCGGGTACAACATGTATTCTCCTTCCACTCTATTCTATCAGATGTCATCTCAATATTTGTTCCTTTTATACCTAAATCATTTCTCACAGAGTCCATCCATATCTTCTCTATAGTCTGTGGTATCTCTATAGTATCTCATATAGTCTGTGGGAATTTACATATTTTTATTTAATAATTGTATTACCGAAATATCAATTGAAAATTAGAATAATACGTGTGTAAGGGGACTGAGAGACACACGAACCTATATCGATAACAGAGTATACTAAATTTTAATTTAAAAAATATGTACAAATTTAGATCTGTTGCAGTTTTGTTATGAGTATATAAATATAATAAAAAGTCTAGAAAGACAAGCTGGCATCGCAGACTTCGTCCGCATTTTCCTGACAACCACGCGTGCTTGTAAATTCGATTCGTAGCGGATGTCTACGTCGTAAAAGAAATATTCATGATAAATTTCAAATGCATAGGGTTCTGGTAATTTTTAAGATATCTCGATGAGTCAGTCAGTGTGAGTGGTAAATCACGTACATATATAGATTATCTAAGAAACACATTTTAGATTTATTCCTCACCTTCACCGTCAGTAGCCAGGGAACCCGCACCAAGCCGTTCGTGGTTGGTCCTTCTCGCGTCTTCCGTACTTTCACCGTGTTCTGAAACAAGGAAGAATATATAACATGAGATAAGGTCTTCCTGATGATTCCACTTGCAAATGGGGGGAAACTCTCCAATATATCTTCGATATCAAAGTCAAGAATATTTAATATGAAATTTTTACCTAAAGTTAAAATATTGTAATAATATAAATTAACTTCTTTGAATATTATATGCCAATAAAGAACTCCAAGAGAGAAAACTGTAATCCTAACAAGTTTTACGTAACATAAGGATACTGTTGACCATAAAGCTGATGAATACCCCCTTTAATTATATATCTACAATCTCATATGATGTTAGGTGACGACGTGGCCCTTGACGGTGGAGACGCTAAATCCAATGGCGGAACTGGGCTCTGGCGGAACACACATAGAATTGTTTCGCAGCAGATTTTCAATTCCAAGGTGGAAGCTAGTCAAGTAGGCAGCAGAAAAAACCCTACCACCATGCTATGATCGAACATAAGCCCATTTTCTTGCGAAAAAAATATTGGAAGTGGGTTAAAGAGAGGAGAAAACTTTGTATGAATTGCATGAAACTTTATCGCGTTATCCAATTTCACGAAATGAATATTAACATAAACGAGTCTGCGAGTACGAGGTCATTAATAAATAAATTAAATTAAATTACCGTAGAAACCAAACGATCATTCGAAAAATATAGATGTCACCGGTCATCAGTGGCGAAACGACGGGACGCCTAGATCCGATTTAAAACGAATACGAAAAAAAAAAGTACAAAGATGGCGACGACCACCGCTGACCAGTCCATCGAGATATGACATCACGTATCGCGGACACCTGCGTACGCGCACATATTAAACAACACACATACACACGCACGATTACACACATATGTATATATACATAAGACATAGGTGTGTCTGGGTATAATTTATTGTTGAGTCTGGAAACAAGTTGATAATGGTTGTATATATATATATATATACATAAATATAAATTAGAATAAGTAACAAGTCCATTAGGTAGAATTGTTTTAGGGTTCCGTTTGTCATTTCGATGTAGAAAATGTTTTATCATCACGATATAAAATTACAAGGCAAGCAGAGATACACGAGCAAAAAAAAAGTGAATACTGATACTTATTAAGGAATGAAATAATTTTTACAGTATCAAATTAGAACAACATGTGTATTTATAAAAATGACACTATGAAACACAAGTTGGAGATGTTAGAAAAGGATAGACATAATATATTACGCACGTTAGAACGAAACAGACAAAACTGTGGTTTCGGTAATAGATACAGCGTGATTTCTTATTTCGACTCCTAACTTTGGATATTGATTCTATGTTACTTGTTATTTAATATTATAATAATATATACCTTTTTACATATTTTCTGGTAAAAAGTTCTCTGGAAAAGTTCCTTTAAGCGCGTTTATAGTAAGAACTCGTGTCGTATTTCAAAACTTCTTTTTGTACTTGATAATAATTAAGAAAGGCTATTTAACATCACACTTCCACATATAGGAGTAAAGCTGTTAGCCATAATCTCACCTGATCTTAAATGACGATACGGCCCAAGTTGGTGGATACGCTAAACCTGTGGAGGAACTGGCTCTCAAGTGCAACTGCCGGAACACACATATTGGTATTTGGCGGCAGATTTTCAACTTAAGGGTGTTTGCTAGCCAGGCGGGCATCAGAAAAAGCCCTACCACCATGTTATGGTTTCCTCACTATGTTTTCCTGCACCGAAAGCTGAAACTCATTGTAGGTGGTTGGATTCGAACTCACGTCTCTTCATGCGAAGTCGTACACACTACCGCTGTCATCGCTTCAAATTGAAAAAGTTACAACAACGAAAACACATTATTATTAAATAGTTTCCACGAGAACTGTCACCAAACTAATTTCTTCTATTTCCCTTAAAGCACCGAAGATAGAAACTAACGGATTTGTTACTACATGTATTGTGGGTACGAATGCCCCCTTTTGTTACCGTCTAATGTCAAAGTTATGCTTACAAATACCAATATTTTAATGAAAAATATAACTGGCGAAAATATTTCTACCTCACCAAAAAATACACTATTGTGAAAAGGAAATATTTTAATCAATTTTACTAGTGAAAGCTTATACAAACTGGAATCCGTGGAATGTAGTTGCGCTTACAAAATCAATTATCCGCCGGTGTGAGAGAATTTGGTAATTTTTTATATAAAATAATTCCAACAGACACTGGTTTCTTTCAGTTCAACAATATTTATATACACACAAATATGCAGTCTGAAAACAAGGGTATTTAAAACTGAGTGTTTATAAACGATTTACGGTTTATAAAGCTGTTATTGTTAAGGTCACAACATACATCGGGCTGATGAATATGTGTTGCCCGAGACAGAATTTAGTCCCACATACTACATATCTATAACTAAAACTCTACTTCACTTGCCTGAGAAAATCACAACGGTTCAAGTAAAAGATTTTTTATAAGATATACCACGTTCATTTTAATAAATAAAATAGTAAATAAACTATATAACTGTAGGTAGTCTCAAATTATTAGAATTAAAAAATGTGCATAGACCGTCCATACCTTACTTTTGTTCAGTCACTCGAACGCGATCGACACGGGCAGACGTATTTGCAATAAGATTAAACAAAACTCGATTGAATCATGCAATTTAATTTTAGGTAACTTTGTTTACTTTTATAACTTTGTTCGGTCTGGTTAAGTCATGGTATTGATAAAGAAAACTCGTCGCTGGTACGTTATACGCATATATTGCAACAACAAAAAAAAAACAAGAATAAAACCCACTGAATCAAGCGAAATGAAGCAACGGCTTTTCACGATTCATGATTAAATTTTGGCCGCAAAAAATGATCGCTGTGTAATTATTTACGGAAAAATATAGCGATTCAGTACACACGTGACATCGGTACCTAAGTTTCGAGCATCATCGAGTATCGAATTTCACATGATCCTCGACCAGTATGGTCTACCAGCATACTCTTATATATCTGTGTGTGTATTATTATATGTCGACCTTGATTTTATTAGCCATTATGTTAATACACTTTGAATACGCAATATCTGAAGGTATTTTAAGTGAATTGATAGACATTGGAATAATTCCGAAGCAGTTTCGTACCGATGCTTTATTCCAAAACGTTGCTCTGGATGTCTGTGTTCCTTTCTTTGAACAGAATTATATGCTTTACGTGTCTGATTTAAAGAAACGTCTATTGATTCAATTATTGTGTCTAACTAATCACCATATAACAGGTGTGCTATTCGCATTATTGGCAACTTAGGCTTACTTTGCTACATTTCTAGATCAGCCATTGTGGATCCAGAAGCCGGTAGTCTTGGCGAACAGTATGACAGTGACGACCCTTGATAAATCGCTATCTCAGACGTCACCGTTGCTTTTGAATTGTGCCATGCTTACCTATAAGTAAAGGGCACCCACTTTTCTGCTCTAAAGATAAAAAAACCGGCGTGTGGTTAAGACCATACTACAGAAGTGAATACTTCAAAAGAGTGAGTTTAATAATTGATACGTAGTCGACTTGAACCGACTTTACCCGAACGAGCGTCACCTAGCACAGCGTTACAGCGAAGTCTCACAAAATAAACGTGCTTAGCGCACTTAAAGTAGTTTCAATTGCGAAACTCTAATGACGTCTTAAAAACAAAAATGATTAATAATACGCCATGAATTAAACCGGTGACAACGCAGTTGACTTTTTTTTATAGGTTTAGCGTTATAGCTGTAATCTCATCTGATCTTAAATGACGATACGACCCAAGTTGATAGACACGTTAAACCCGTGGAGGGACTGGCCCTCAAGTGCAACTGCCGACACACAACTATTGATATTTGGTGGTAGATTTTCAACTTGAGGGTGGTTGCTAGCCAGGCGGGCATTAGAGAAAGCCCTACCATCATGCAATAGAGGATTCCTGCAGCACTGTATTGTAGACTATTACTTAATAGAAGTATATAGTAATTTTAAATAACAAACCAGCCCTCAATCTAAATCCCGATTTAACTGATAAACGTTATTTATGTAAACCCAAGATCGATGTGAAAGGAAGTTTACAATACATGTTCCGGACAGAATAATAATATATTATTTCAAACAATATATTACTGGACTTCCACTGCACGGGGCATTCAGATATTATTAAACATGTGTTTTATAAACCTTATTTATTGTTTTAAGATAAACTACCGTCAAATAGTTTTTAATTTAAAGGACGATGTCCAATCGATCAATCATGGGAGAGCTAAGGAAACTTTTTTGAACACAGTTTTGTCCCTATTGGTGCTAGCGTGATGTTAGATGCCCTAAAGCTTTCTTCAATAATCGTTATCACGCCTTAACTATTTAACTGATTAAGAAATTTTCCACAAACGTCATGGGTACAAAAAGTACATAGAAACACTTTTTTACTAGAATAAAAGGACTTTCCTCGAGGGCTGGAAAATAACTTTACTTCCGAGCGAAAAATGTCATGTGCTTAGGTAATATTGGTAAAAAAACTGTGCAATACCGTGTTACTTTGCATTTGCAAGTATAAATTTAATTGAAAATGTTTAAATGTTTTTTGGTTTATTCCGGCAGCTTCATTATTAGTCCAATTTTCTCCTCATTAGCGTGTTACAATTTTGAGCTATATTGTGATAAACTTATTCTATATAATATTGAAAATGTTAATGTGTTTGTTTGTTACGCTTACATATTTTAACCGCTAATAAAATTTCGCATACACATTAAAAGCGCTACAAAAAAAAAACGTACGGCACTTTCCTTTTGTCTACGAACAATAATACTGTTTTTGGCAGATGCCGGTTAAATTGGTTAATGAATCTACATTAATAATCTAATTAATAAACAAAAGGTATCTTCAAAGTATCGATTTTAATTGTAGGAATTTGTCATTAGGTATTTCTAGATTAGTATACAATACACATTTAGCCTCTTTGACACCATCCAAGGGTGATATCACTAAACTTATCGTTTCCAAAATCAGGCAAAGAAATTAAACAAAACTAAACCAACTAACATCACACCTAACAAAATCTTAACAACTTTTGTAAGCACTCAGAGCCACTTTCTCGCTTAGATAAATGCCCGACGCATTACCGAAAACATATTCTATGCTGTTAAAAATGTACGCTCTAAACGGATCGAGTAAAGATCACAGTCGTTCGATCCGACAGTAGGCGACGCGCCGGTGACACGTATCCCCGACGTTCATATTGCGTTCCCATGCGACGTAAACCCGATTTGTTACCTAATGGACATCACCCGTCGTCACTGTACCAAATATTACCGAAGCTTTTAGAAGGTTCTCGAACCACCTTCATTAAAACCAAGGATTATTTGTTTATGATCCCTTTAGGTACTGTTGTAAAGGTCTAGTAAGGTGGACACTGCGATAATTGATATAAGTCAGAAAGCGACAAGCGTTTAGTTATTCAACTTACAATGAAAAAAAATGTAACCACAGCATGATGGAAAGCATATTAGCTAAGCCCCAATTCCTAAATATGATTAGACCATTGAACTTCAGAGGGAGTCATTTTTGAAAGAAGTAACAAAATAACTCACAAAACGATGAAAGGAGACACAAAAATTTAAGACACATATCTGCACTGTGAGTTTGAACATGCTTAATATGGAGCAAATGCTCATAGAAAATCATCCTTGCATAAATCATGGTACAAATTTGGTAAATTTTAATCGTCCGGGTACATCTTCCTCCGAACAAAACTTATAATGATCGTACATTAATTGCTGCCTGATTGAAATCATTTGATAATCTAAACTAAAGGAAATAACAGACACAAAGTAAAGCTTACTTAGTTTTCACGTCATGGTAATACATTATAATTGTATCCACCATAAACAAGGTTTAACAGATACTCCGAGGCGTATCGAGTTCCGGAATCAGCCGGTGTATTTCCAGAATTCAAGAAAAGTAGAGAAGATCACAGTTCACACATCAATATGCCCAACATAGCTACTTTCTTTTAGTTTAGTTTTGTTTCAATAACAACCAATGTAGATCCAGATGTCAAAAGGCAAACATGTTGGCATGATTTTGAATATTTATCTTGCGTTGATCATTATTGTTTTCAATATACAATAAACTACTCAAACAATTAGTAATCTATGAAGTCACTCGACTTTCTACGATAAAAAAATAAAGTTCCTTTCAAATCAATGTGATAATATTAACAAAGTTCTCAAAGGTTGAAAAACAATAAACAAACACAAAGGTGTAGAAGAACAAAATCTTTATAAACGTCACAAGTAAGAACAACAATGCACAGACAGTACAAAGCGGCAATGGTTTTGTATTGCTCGATTCTAAAACGGAGCAACAATAGCGCAGTGGGGTTCATAAAAGGGTAGTGGACAAAGACAAACACTATCCCGTTGTGTAGAATCGAGGCAAACGAGCGGCGCCGGCGCTTCGATAACTTGATAACGTTAATGGACACTGCCGTTATCGCTACACTCTCAGCCGACACTCGAGAGAAGGGACCGATACGTTTAACACAAAACAATCGATGTTCACCCGAAAATCCTGTAAATAAAGTCCAATATTTGAGAGCACCCCGAATATTTTCGGCACACGTAACGTTGCAGATCGCAAATGGCATGAATGGTTTCTGGGAAGCACGAGAGAACTGTAATGGACCCAAACGGAATTCAATATCGACGACATCAAAAAAAACGAAGGGTCTCCGATCCACCGTCCATTCATTTTGACCAAAAATAGAATGTCGGTATCGCCACGCACCTACTAAACTATAAATAAGAGACGCCTAATGGAATCAATTAAGATTCGCCAACAAGCTTTAAGAATTCGGATAAGCGTTTTGAGAAATTTTAATGTATGCGAACAATATTTGTTCGTATCAAATTAAAACCATAGATTTAAATTAATTTTTAGTTTATTTTAATTTGGCGTATAACTTAATTTGATGGTAGTCACTATATTTTGCATTTACATACTTAATTAATATTACAACTTAGTTTATTGCCCAAACGTATTTATTGCACGTTTCAAATATGATATTATGCGGAACTAATATAGTTTGTACAAACACTAGTGTAGGGTCTACGTTTATTAAACGAATCAAATTATAAGAGGTCCGTAAATCAAATGAATCACCTCTAATTGCGAATGAAAATACAAAATGAGGGTGGGCCAGACATTACAGTAAGGCAAAGCTTAGACAGGCGCCGAAAAGCAATGAAAAACGTAGGGGAGTCATATGTCTGGAGCAGGGTGTTACGGGAAATCCAATGATGAAAGCTGAAGGGAATACCGAGGGTATTGAATTCGCACCCCTTAGCATTGATTGTGCTGGCGGAAATTCCTGTGACGTATGGAATGACCATTTGTTGTATCCAATACCTAGTGCTGCCTATACGGAAATCTATAATTTATAGTCATTTAGCAGGAGATTAGAATAATATACAAATATGTAAGAACTAAGTCAAAGACGTTTAGTGACATTCATAATTTACGACCAGAAAATGACTTAGTCGATATTTATAGCTAAAATGTAAATAATTAACATACGGAAGATACTGAATTCTTGACATACGTACAAATTTCTTGATACGATTTTAGACTAATGTAAAGGTTCCAATCCATCACAAATATTTTGGTAATAAAGAAATAGGATTATCTACAGGTATAAGAAAATGGTATCGATGTTTAAATTGACATTAACATTGTTTGAACATTACAATTCCGTAAATATATTTTCTCATTTTTTTATGCCATAATTCTTTCATAATTTTTGTTTGTTACTTTTAGCTTGGTAAAGATTGGCAGCAAGTACATACTTTTGTAACAGATAAGATAGATGTTTTCTACAATTAGTTGCAATCGGATGTAAAACATGACAATCTTATCCAGATGAAAGATTATTTGTTGTCGAAGAAAGTAATAAGTAAGTATCTCCAGGCGGCAATTTCAATACACAAAAATAACCTACCTACCAACCTAATTGGTCTACCTATTTGTCCAAAAAGTGATATTTCTAATTCCGTTTAACGACAAGTTTCAATAACGCCATAACATGCGTAGTAGAGTTTACACTCTATGTTGATTAATCACATTGGCCATTGCATAGTGATATGTTTTTTTCTAATGCCCACATGGCTAGCTACACCGCCAAATACCTATACGTATGTTCCGGCAGTTAATCTTGAGAGCCAGTCGTTACTTGACGCATTTGTTTTTGTATCTATGTTTCACTTAACGCTCATAACACTCAAAACATGCCTAATCCGTTCCACAACACGACCAAAGTCCTGGTCGCGGCGACAATTGTCATTATTTTAACTCACAGGATGCTGACAACGACACATCTATAGGATGTGAATTAAAACCCCATTCCACTTGTGTTATCGATTGTAGCGCTCGCACACAAGTGAAACAGGAAAAACGCGGTCGTGAGCGTGTGTGTTGTGAACAGTACATGGAACGTATTATAGAATCTATAGCCAGTTTCTTAAGTGTGCTCGTTTATGTCTTGAAAATCTAATAAGAGCACGTAGACCTATAACGTGATGATATACTCTGCTCCATAGGAAAAGTTTCTAGAACATGATTATCATCTATTTTCCTTTAATATATTGACTGCATAATTCAGATATTCCATCGCAAACGTTGTCATTTGTATGAATTGTTGACAAAATGTAAAACAGACAGTATATATTTTTTCCTATTAATGTTATTCGACTCTATAGGGATCATAAAAAATGTATGTCTCAATTAGAACTCATATAGGATGTATTGCCTAGTGTGAGTATTATATAAGAGAACACAAATGATGCAATACATCGGCGCAATGGGAGCGTTGACACGCGATTTAAATTCAAGCCGCCTCCCTTGTAGAACTCCATCGTCGAACTCAATTTTACTCGCGTATTTCTATAGAGGAAGATCCAAACGAGGGTCGTTATTAAAAACAAATACGTCCACCCTCGCCTTGTGGATGCGATGAGAAAAAAAATCCGATGTGATATGCGCGGACGCAACGTTTTAAAGATGGCCGCCGCTTGGAATGTGCCCGAGGGGCCAGCTCTTAGCGGTAAGGTCGTGCTTACGTCGATACACAATTATCGGTATAATTAATATTAAAGTAAATACATCGTATATGTATTGATTAAAAAAAATAATACAAACAAAATTGGTTATGTTAAATCAATTATAGAAATTATTTTAATATGACAGTTTGCACGTCACAGACAGTGACTGGTGCAATTATAAATACACGGCTTTTGATTTAAAACCGGTTTCCAGTGTTTTAGTAATATCGATTTGATCGAAGCCACTTTTTGTTTAACATTCAATATTTATATTTAGGTATTTGATTAATAATAAAACAGAAACTTGTCGTTTTAAACTACGGATAACAAGTTAGTAGTTAATTAACTCTCAAACGTTGTTTGACCAACGCTACTTATAAACTATTGGGAAAATAAATATTATTTCGAACATAGAAGTTTTTAAACGTTGTACTAAGTGTTAACTTACGTATGAGTTTGTAGCGTACGGCCAATCCAAGTGATATGTAACTGTCAATTATCAAACTATATTACAGTACGATCCAAAACGAATCCTTTTTAAATAGTGACTTACACTGTTCAGATTCAAAATTATTTATTGGATTACTTTATTTAATTATATAATATAAACAAAAAAAAAACTTTTATATCGCTGTTATGATGCCTTGCGAATTGTTCGTGTTTTTTTCAACAAACTGTGTGATCAGAAAATCTATACTTAGCAAATTTTAAACAAATAGGACTAGTCGTTTTTAAAATCTGGTGATGACAGAAGGAAAGTCTCCTATACATATCTACCACCGAATGACAAAGACGTCATGATTTATGATTTACTGGTGTACCTGTGGTCGCGAGCTAACAAATTTTATACTTAATGGTCAGGTAAATCTAGTTATACTAAATGCTGATGTCTGGAAATGACCCCCTTTTCTGTACATCCACTAAAAGCTCCTGTAAATGTATTTAATTTTTTTCTTCCAAATATGTATCTAAACAGATATAGTTCTAGGTCGAGTTTCTTGCCGCTTCTTCTCGATAATTGGGCTATTTTCTAAACTGATATTAGTTTTGACGTTCATAAGCGCCATCTTAGAACCTAAATTGAATAAAGTATTTTGATTTGATTTCAGATAGATGAACACTGTACCGCCGTGATTCTGACTGATCTTCATTACAAACTGTCTCTATAAACTATGATTAGCTCGATTTCAGCAACACATTAGCTTCATCGACGTAGCTACGTGTGATTAAGCACGTACAAATAAACAACACGATCCAGCCGCACATTCTCCATTACAACGAACCACACTGAACCCCGTATCAAGTGCACAGATACGTTTCATGATATTGTTCGTTAAATCGACAAGCCCGCTCTCATATTTGTGGGACGGGTCATGTTTGATAAAAATATCAGTGCCAATTTACAGAGAAGTGTTTACTTCAGAATCCTTTTTATCTATTCGAAACTGACATCATCTGCTATGAATAATATTTGAATTAAAGGGAACTCGTCTCACATGGTTAGTATTAAATTAGATATTTTACTACAGGCCCAATTTCGTAATTTGCTAAACTTACAATTAGTTAGTAAATATTGTTCGTTTGTATACTCAATCCTTTGACAATTTCTTTGACGTTCAGAAACATTTTTTATGAATGTAGAGCTCACTTTAACGCTATATCGTCACCTAATTTATCAGTTTCCGATCATTGTCCAGTTAAGAGTTAAGATGGAGCGCATATCAAACAGCAACTAAACAAGGTTGTGTCGGCGCACGACCCGCGGGCCGATACTCCATGTCACTATTTAATTAGCACAGATAAAACCGTTTGCAAATGATACGACGTGCGCCATTTATCGCCGGCGTTATCTCTTCAAAACTAAAATGATGTAAACAATTGACCGATTTTTTTAAAACACAGCCACTATTTTGCATATTTCTATACCGTAAATCATATATTAAATTAATAAATGATATAGATTTTAGTTCATACGCTCGCTGAACTGTAATAAGATCTTCCATCGATAGAATCACAAATGTGCGTTTTTATTTGAAATACGTTACGTAATTGTCGTAAGCAGTGAACACGTGTGCACTTGCTATTATGACAGCGTAATCATATTCGATATGTTTATAAATCTAGATAGCTTGTGACGAGATATCTCTACTTATGTGAAGCGTTAGGAATTCCATGACAACGTGATAAAGATATGTGATTCTATATTACTAAGCACATGCAGGGGTTACTAGAGGTCAAATCTACTCTATATTATTGCGTTACGAGCTACAACGTCACCGAATATTGAGTTACGATAGAAGATTTTTATCATTGTAAACCTAGAAGGTGAAGACAAATTAAGGTTTCATGCGTACTTATAAATGTAATAATCACAACTCAAAACAAACCAGTCACGTATAAAATAAAATATTAACGACCGAAATGTCTGAATGAATCACATAGTTTTATACTTTGTTTTTGTTTTATAGAAATCAATAAATGTCAAAGTTGTAAATTAAATTCGCATATCCATAAATTACGGTTTTTTTCCTTCTAATGTATACGAGTTAAATAATTAATTATGTCTCGGAATACACTTTTACGATACGGAAAATAACATTGTTGACAATGATTGTAAATCGAAGCACCGGTGTGACGAGTTAAACCACAGTTAGATAAATAATAGAAGGAAATCATTAACGGACTTAAAAATATATCTTTCAAATCAAAAATAATTCATTTAATTTGAGTTTTAAGAAACCTCTTAAACACTTTACAACACAATCCGCCGGTTACAAAAACATCGTAACCGTTATCAGAACCGGGTAAGGGACTTCATTAGATTTAACTATATTTTAAACTATATATAAGAAATATATAGAAATCTCTATAATTAACTTCTTACTTACTTATATAGCATGTATATTTGTAAAGTTTAAACCGACATAAAAAGGTATCGCCGGAAATCATTTTAAAGCAATTTAGATATTATATATGTTAATGTAGAAGAACTACCAAACGAAAGTGGAGAGATATTTCAAAAAAGCAAGTAATGCGACCAGTAGTATAATATAGATAATAAAAAAGTTTATCGATATTTATGTTGATATAAATAAAAGCACGACCCATCACCAATTTCCAGGAAGCGGCTCGGCGCGGGCGCCGGTTTGCGGTCAGATTCCTCGATCTCCCGCTTTTTTTTTTTTTTTCTAAACGATGCTCTTGTGTTGTACATCCGAAAACGAGATCTATGATCTATGGCTTTATAATATGCACTTCATTCTTCGGTCAACTACATCGATATAAGAAAAATAGAACTTCTGTCTTCTACACACATTCCGTTATTTTATAACATATATGGAAATATAATTTTATGGAAATGCACGAATGTTAAGGTATCTTTATATGTTAATGTTTAAGTATATAATATTGTGGTTACCTTTAGGTTTAAGGTCATCCATGGCGAACCGGCTGTAGGGCGGTGGAGGGGTTTCTGTAACAATACAAATTAATAATTAAAATAAATAAAAATTTAAGCTGTTTGTAGGGTATATTTGTTTGCTGAACGCCAAGCACAACGCTAACTATCGAGTTCGAGAATAGTATACAGACGTTTCCAGGAAAAATATGTATGTGGTTACATCCATTTTCATAATGATATGTCAAGAAAGTTAGTTTTCTAAATACACATTTTTAAATTGTTAACTTCCCTATGCTTGCTTGCCACTTTATTTTGTGGGTAGCGCATGAGCTTGCCTTGTTACGCTGAGCTGCAAGAGACATATACCTTCTGTCATGTGGGCTTAAGCACACAACCTTTTTATGTATACAGATTGTCAATTAAATCACAGTGTATATTATCAGCAATCGAACAGAGAAAATTACGTAAAAAGACGTTAAAAATTAGCACAATTTTTTTTTAGGTGTTATCCCTTACCCCGAAGGAATAGTTTCGTTTTACGGAATAAAGACTACCTTAAAAGATGATCTATAAGTATAATTTATTACCGTGTAAAATTTTATCAAAATCTATCAAATACTTAAAATGACGTGTATAAAAGTCGACAAATAACTAAAAAATGTCTTATTTTTATCGTAATCAAACCAATTAAAATTAAAAAAAAAAGTCAATGTACAGATTTTTCAAGTTAATTAAAAATACTATGTTATAATTCAATGTTTTACTAAAATAAACCTGATCCAACGATTAAAGAGACACAATGCAATTTTTTAAATTCAACCGATGCATGCGTATTATTATATGGCACTAAAAAACTGTTGCTGGCGTCTTTATAATGACCGCGCAACAGAAAAAAAAAACATGGTAAAACAAACAGACAGCCCGGGGAGCAGGTAAAAAGCCCGACCGCCCGCAATTACCGACAGAGGAATCGAACCCGATTACTTTGAAATGATGAGTAACCTATATTTTCCATAATTTTAAGACGATTTGTATACGATGTAATTTAGATCAACCCCCTTGTTTTAAAGTTGCAGCTTTTGTTTTAACGAATAACCAAGCAAGGGAACCAATAATTTGCTACTTTTTTTTAGTTTATAAGACCTTACCTTAGAGTAATAAGGTATATATAATTTGATGAGGCAAAAGTATTCTATGCCTGATTATAAATGTGCCGAACATACAAACATGACTTCGTTATAGTTTTATTATATGTATAGATGACATGCAGTGAGAATTTTCTGGAAATTATGTTAACCACATTAGTTATTATTACCCGTGGCAGCGTCGCGTCGGCGCGCGGCGTCGTCTCGCGTCGAATCCCTGATTCGAATAAACTAAGTTAAATATTGTAGTTTGAATCCGGTACGCGATCTATTCTATTTACAAAATAAAAGGCACGCGCTATTGGTCATTTGAAATTTCGAACGCCATTAGTATTTACGAATTCCGAATGTAAATTGCGCATTTGCAATTCGGCGCCAGGCGACGGTGGACGTGTCAAGATTGTTTTTCAACGGAATCGATGCCGTTAAACATTATGAATACAAATTATTTCTATAGAATTTATAATAACGAATTCAGTGTGATTTTATGACTTATAACTCTTAACGCGTTCCCAGAAGTGTTTTACAGGCGTTTGCGCAAGAAATGTTAATACAATTCCCCGCTGACGACGCACCATGCGGCCATTGCAGGCGGCCGCTGTGCACGCGCACCTGCATGTCGAATGGGATGATAAAACTCGGAATTTAGGAGGATGAGACATAAATCAAAACGTGAATTTCATTAGGTTTCTTTATACCGCTATACAGTCGTTAAGTGCGTCTTCAATCTTTTTATTCATAATAACATAATGTTACCGTTCCGATGACAGCGGTCGTGGCATCATTCGTGTCATGACGGCTGGTTAATATAGAATTGATTATAACTCAGTAGTAGTGTGTACGGGCTCCGCGTCAAGGGACTGAGTTCGAATCCACGTACGATGAGCTTGAGTTTCGGTGAAGGAAACGATCGTGAGGGAACCATAGCATCGTGGTAGGGCTTTTTCTAATGCCCATCTGGCTAGCAACCACCCTCGAGTTGAAATCGGCCGCCAAACACCAATGGGTGAGTTCCGGCAGTTGCACTTTAGAGCCAGTCCCTCTACAGGTTAAGCTTGTCTACCAACTTGACCCGTATCGTCACTTAAAAGCGAGTGAAATATGGCCCTAACATAAAAAAAATATTCTACAACGTTTACTGATTTTATAAAATTATGAACAGAGTAAAGATCTAGTGAATGTATCTTAGGATTTATCTTAACAAACACTACGGATTGTAGAAAGAACAATGACCGATTTCATATTTCACTAACGACGTGAAACATTTTTTTTTTTGTATAGTTAAGGTTTAACATAATGGCCATAATCTCACCTGATCTTGAGTGACGATACGGCCCAGGTTGGTAAACACAGGTTTAGCGTGTCTACCATCATGGGCCTTATTGTCACTTAAGATCAGGTGAGATTATCCCCATTACGCTAAACGTTAACTATATAAAAAAAGGAGCACTTGAGAGCCAGTGCCCGCACTAGGCTTAGCGTGTCGACAATCTTGAACCACACTGTCATTTTCGTCAATTTTATCCGAATCATAACAGTCGTTTCAAAGTGATGCGCGCGCTGGGCAAGAGATAGACAAAATCCTGAATAACAAATTATTGGCCAGTCTTGATAACAAAGTATAGGTGTATTTTAATAGTAATATCTAAAAATATAATTAATTTATAGATTATGCTTAACCACAGTAGAAACTGGCTCTCAAGTACGACTGCCGGAACACACCTATTGGTATTTGACGGCAGGTTTTCAACTTGAGTGTGTTAGCTAGCCAGGCGGACATTAGAAAAATCCCTACCACCATGCTATAGCTCCCTCACTATGTTTCCTCTCATCGAAAACTCAAGCGCTTTGTAGGTGGATTCGAAATTACGTCCCTTGAAGCGAAGACGTACACGCTACCACTGAGCTACCATCGCTCCACATAGTCCACATAGAAATTCCGTAAATTTTAACCACTGGTCACAGTAAAATTATATGATAATATATTATAGCGAATCATAATTATTCAAAACTAAATTTTACGTGCGGCTTACCTCGCGTCTAATACTGATTTTATCCAACTAATCAGATAACGCGATAAAAAGTTTCATACAAAATTTTACCTACTCTTTACCCCACTTCCAATAAGGTATTCGCGGGAAAAAATAGCCTATCACAATCTCCAGCTTCCCATCTATCTCTATACCAAAATTCATCATAACCGATCTAGCGGTAACCAACAAACTCACTGCGCGTTTCTAACATTAAAATCATGATTTAATTGGTAAAAAATCTATACATATCAGGTTTCTTCGACCAGTACGGTCTTCAGACATCGTATACGAACACAAGTGATATGGCGTGAT
Organism: Actias luna; assembly: GCA_039707435.1. Taxonomy (NCBI): domain Eukaryota; kingdom Metazoa; phylum Arthropoda; class Insecta; order Lepidoptera; family Saturniidae; genus Actias; species Actias luna. Next base: position 16,620,720 of record JAZHAC010000022.1, on the reverse strand, counting down.
TCAATTTCTTAGTTACGTCACTTTATATTCCAAAAGGGAATAAGCAATCCCAACTTTCGTCCGATCACAACAGAGTATATTTTCTAACCGGTGTTAATTGGAAAACGCACACATATTGATCACAATTATGAAGCAAAGAATAATATGTTATACTGTACTAGATATAGAGTTAAGTTTCGGTTTAACGTCCGATAACAGCGCGTTTAAATTATAAAAGATAACCAGTCAAGGGACGATAGATCTTGCAGTGATAAAGGCAAGGTTTAGATTGGATTGTATAGCACTTACTTGATGAATAGATTGATATAGTGTTTAGTAAAATCAGCTCGTTCACTACACGCTAACACAAGTTATATTAATATTAAAAACCGGAAGTTTGTTTGTTCGATCGCGCTAATCTTAAGAACTACCGGTCAGAATTCAAAAATTATTGAGAAAGGCTTTAGGATAATCAACATCACGCTATTACCAAAAAGGGGCAAGGTTATATTCAAAAAAGTTACAGAAACGGACAAAAATTATTAAATAATTTTTGACTTCCACGCGAACCAAATCGAGACCACAGTACATTAAAATGTATATTGTTTATTATGTAATTAATATTTTGCACTGAGATCGCGCAGCCAATCCTGGGTTTCGATAAAAACATAATACATAATTATTGCTCGAAATGCACGCAAACAGGAAACAAAGCCAATAGTAATGTTTAAAATTGACAAATAATTTAATTTTAACTTTTTGTAATGTACATTTTTGAGTGACATTTTGATATCACACTACCCGTCAACTATAGTGTCGTCTATTTCGAATATTCGAGTAGACACTCAAAAGGCGAGACGAGGTATCCACGAGGTGGAAAGATAAGAATGAGACCTAAAAACACGGAAATGATCGGATTTCTTTCCGGTAGTAGTTTTGACGTACACAAGCGCCTTCTTACGGCCTAAATAGAATAAAGATCTTTTGATTTGTGAATCGAAGAAGCTCTTCTATACAGTCTGTGGCCGGTACAGACGCCAATCTATACCAATAAATACCGTAGTTTGACGCGTTAGTAGTAGATATGTCCTTCGATTACTATGTAACGCGTGGACCGGTCTGCCCTGCCGCTGTAACAGACCAAACGTTGCGTCGCGTCTCGCGCAGCGAAAGTTGCTTGTACTCAGGTTCAATATTTACTTTTTAGTTATTTTTCCTTTCGCAAATTACTTGTTAACAACTGTTTTATAGTATATTCCTTAAAATGGCGTCGTGATAGCCTTGGCACTTATCAATGTCTTATTAAACTGGAACTTTTTATAGGAGCGCTTTGAAATTCTGATCCGCAATTATTTGTGTAACGCTCGTTTGGGTAAAGTCGGCAAGGAGACTAAGGGACTAAGGGAGAAGCGAAAAGAATATAAACAGCATTTTTTATTTCATAAAAATGAAGTTCTTATACTCTAGAATTAGGCTCACTTATTGGGATAAAAACCCACCGGTTTTTTTTAATTGGACCAAAATTTAATTGAAATCTATTAGGCAGTTCACGAGTTTGGTTTTGACGAACACAATATCAATTGATTTTGCCTTTTATATGATGATCTTAAGACAATCTTAAGTGTTTGTTCTGTAGAAACACTAGAAAGTAACAAGATTGTACCAGGCGGCTTATCGTTGAACATCATGCAGGTTTGCCAGCATCTAACTAAGTTTACGCTGACTGGATGAAGCATAACGAATCAAAAGAGTCACTGTGCATAAAGTGTAAATCATTTTATATAGCTTACCGTTACGGCTTCAATCTCACCTGATTTTAACTGACCATGTGTCCCAATATGGTGGCCACGCCAAGCCTAGCGGAACACACCTATATGTATTTGGCGGCAAAGTTTCAACTTGAAAGTGGTAGTTAGCCAAGCGAGTATTAGAAACAGCCCTACCGCAATGCCACGGTTACGGATTCGAACTCACGTACATTGATCTATCGTCCGTAAAGACTACCAACCAGCTCAAAGTCAGGCCACTGTCTGAGACTAATAAAACTAATAATGTTAGAATGTCTGGTTGGAATGGTATGTTAGCCGGAGTGCGAACGAATGTTGTATCGCAATGTCTATAGGCGCCACTGCACCGGTTAACAGGCGTAATAAATAACTAAAAATTTATTCCGTAAGTCTAATCAACGCAGAATGTTATCCTATTAAACCGAGCGGTTATCGATAATCCAGTTAAACTGATTTATGTTCCGCGATATATTCTAGACCGCTAGACGTATACACGATAGTGGTGATAGCTCAGTGGTGGTATGTACGACTTCGCGTCAAGGGGCGTGAGTTCGAATCCAAGCATCTACAAAGAGCTTGAGCTTTTGGCGAAGGAAGACGTCGTGAGGAAACCATAGCATGGTGGCTTTTTCTGATGCCCACCTGGTTAGCTACCGCCCTCAAGTTGAAAATCTGCTGCCTAATACCGATAGGTGTGTTCCGGCAGTTGCACTTGAGAGCCAGTTCCTCCAAAGGTTTAGCGTGTCTACCGACTTGGGCCGTATCGTCACTTAAGGTGAGATTATGACCATAACGCTGAGCCTTAACTATAAAAAATATATATATCTCGTAGAGTAAATCAATTTATTGTTTCTAAGTTACCCGGGACCAGGCCAAGGCGGGATGGATGACAGGCACCACTTAAAAGTATTTAGGTATATAAGTAAAGCACCAGAAATAGACATGACTGAGTTTGCAAATGAAATATTTGTTACAGTAACAAGAAAAAGAAAATTGAGATTATAACTTCGTTGAACCTCGACGTGCCGAAGATAAAATGACAACAAACAAGCAAACAATGAAAAATAATATTCATATTTATATTGTAATAGCTTTTACTGCGGCTTCGGTCGCGTTAATATTTATTTTATCAAAGAAATTCGACGACGCAATAAAAAGTTTTTTACAAATTTTTCTCCTATCATTACCCCATTTCCAATAAGTTTTTCGCGAGCAAGATCCTATCAAGAGCCTATCACCGTCTCCAAGGTCCCATCTATCTCTATACAAAAATGTATACTAATTGATTCAGCGGTTTAGACTTGAAACCGTTACAAACAAGCAAACAAACAAACTCACTTCCGTATTTATAATATTGGTAGGGATATACACTATGCACTCTATATAGCAACATGTAACGGCGAGAGTTGTCGCTAATTAGAGAGTACTACGTATGTACAACAATGTAAATTAACCTAGACGTTATTTCGAGTGACGTTAAATAGACTTTACAGTGTATTTATAAAAGTATATATATTCATAAACAAACCGAACGGCAATAGAAATAGTCGGAAATAATTTATAACGCGCGGCATAATATAAAGTATTGCGAAGCGAGGGCAGAGGAGACGCGCCCGCCCGCCCGTGCTGCGCCCGCGTACAACGCTATAACAAAGTGGCAAATATGCACAGTGATTCATACTCGTGCGTCGAGAATTATTTACTTGGCTTGTTGTGTTGCTAGCTCTACTGTTCCGGGATAAATAACAGCGTTTGTCAACTTCGATTTTTGTATCGATTTTCTAACATAAGACCCTCGATATGAAAATTTTACGAGGAGAAAAGTTAATACAAGTGTCATTTAAAAAACCTACTTTGCGCATTTTCACTTAGTTCATCGTTGTCTTTCATAAACATTCGTACTTAAGGAGTAAACTCTCACATACGCACTTTTTAATCTTGGTAATTTTCAAGGGATCTATAATTCAATAGTCAGCTTCCGCAGTCAGACTGGCATGCTTAAAGGCCTCTTTACAGAATAGTCTAGATCAGAGGTTCCTAAAGTGTGCACCGTTGAGAGTGACGGAGGGGGCCGTGAAATGATTGTCTTTACTATTCTCTGTTACTTAACTTAAGTGTTCGCGGGTATAATACGTGCCTAGAAGCTTTTCATAAACAGCTTAAATTCATAATGCCGATGTTTTAATTATTATGCCTATCTGCCTAACCGGTAACATTGTATCTAAATCTTTCGACCAGTTAGATAGGTTAGAACGCCACGTCGCTGCTAAATAGTAAACGTGCATGTGCGCCGCAAACTGAAAAAGATTGGGAACCTCTGCTCTAGATGATACAGATATAGGAAGACAGTTAGTGAGACAATATCCCTTCGTAATTGAAGCAGCTCGATGAAATTAGTAACGTCTGCGTCAGAAACAATACGCACAGCCTGTTTCTGCAACCTCTAGGTCCAGTACGTCAAGGAGGTATTTTGTGAATCTATCACGGATCTACGAACTACATTCTATGCGGGTTCAAACTTATGGCATGACAAGCAGATACAGCCGACCGGTTTTCAATAACCTATTTTTTCTATTTGAGATCCCAAATCTCTCAAGTTTCTAGAGATTCAAAAGATCTCGGGATCTGGAGGAAATTATATATTCGATGTTATAACTGGAATTACGGTCTCAACGAATATTACACCTAAGATATTGCGGTTTACAGGGTAGTACGAAGTTCTCAAGAGAAACTCAATCACGTTACGTGAAAATTTGAAAATAATGATACCTAACGGTAACTTGTTTGATCACCAAGTCGATGAATGCAGTTTCGAATTTTACAATATCACACTTTCGATGTACGAAAATATCAGTTTACGTCATATTTAAAAATGGATGACGCACACGCAATCTTAATAAACACTTAAAGACGAAGAATCATTAAAAAGCTGTGAATGATTTATGATCGATCAATTTATGTCCGTCGGCGTGCTTGCCCCGCCGCTAAAATGTCACAAGCACGTAACCGACAGATAAAAAAACTACACATACATGTGCCGCGATTAATTAAAAACAGAATCGTATATAAGAAATCGAATGTCAAACAAATCGAAATAAAAATAAATATATTAGAGCGCTTCGTCTAGGTTTTTTTTTATGTTCGCAGTGGCAACACCGTTTGTATTAGCGACTAGAGTTGAGCGTCGAATACTTTTTCGCGACTATCAGACAGTTTTATTAAACGGACGGTAAATAATTTACAAGTATCGAAACATGTTATGTTTTTTTTTTGACTAAAGACGATTTTTATTACAGTATAACTCGTGAAAAATCGCTTTTAGACATGGTGAAAAAAGAAAACATTTTCCGGCCTTTCTCATCGCAACGTATAAATGCGAAAGAGAGTTTGTTTGATTATTACACTTTCACGTCTAAACCGCTGAATCGATTACGATGAATTTTGGTATATAGAAAGACGGGAAGCTGGAGACGGTGATAGGCGACGTTTTATTGCGTCGCCTGATTTGTTTCACAAAATCAATATTAACGCGAGCGAAGCCACACGTCTAGTATACTATAATTATTACAGTCGAATTCCGGTCACAGGGCGTGCACTGGGATCTTTAAAAATTCCTGACATCCTTGAATATAAACCGTAAAATAAACACTCCAAATTGCTAAATCAAATAACTTCGACCAGCTATGCAGTAACTATTATGTTTGAGAGAAGAATCCGATTCGAAGACACTAAACAGACGATAAATCTCATTTAGAAGACAATAAATATGTCGGGAAACCGCGGGTATACGCCATCGAGACCATTCCAACACGTAGTCTCAAGGACATGTTGCGCTGACAAATGCGCGTGCGCAGTTCGACAACAACTGACATAATATAATGCTATATAATTATTTTTTTTGTGACGCGACATTCGCTGTTATTTAGGGCTTTTACAGATTCACCGAACTTTTGAAGCGAGCGAAACAGGAACTTTGCGTTGCGTAAAGTACAAATGTAACGAATTTTCCAAGCAAATGAAGCAGTGATAGATCAGTGGTACAGTCTACGGACACTACTTCGATCGGCGTGAGTTCGAATTCTTACAATGACCCGTAACTTAGGTACCATAGCACGATATTATCGGCGGGCTAGCTACCACAAAGGAGTTAGAAATCTGTCGCCAATACCTACAACTTAACGAGCCAGTTCCTCCACTCCGCTTAGCGTGTCTACAATCTCCGCTTAACATCAGACGAGAGAGTCAGCAAACACTAAACGTAAATAAAGTAAATTTCAAAATATTTCTAATCAAAAGGTAGGTATCCTGTATTCTTTTCGATATAGATTGATTAGTTAACCCGTGAGATCGTTACAAACAAGCAAACAAACGAACTCATGTTCTCATTTGTAATATTCGTTGAAAATTACGTGAAATGTGCGAAATTTAAGATCGAAGAAAAATTAATATCGCGTCGCCGCAAAGTAAGTGAGGTGATGTCATCAACCGAAACGGCTGTGCATTGACCCAAGTGACAGTGAAAATGTAAACCTTGACGAACCAACGAACTCTGAAGCGCTAGCGAGCACATGACAAACTGACAGTGATCGATAACAGCCTCCGAAGATACTCGACTAACTTAGATATCTAATATACTTAATGTTATAAAACCGAAAAGTGTGTCTGTTTAAACGCGCTAAACTTAGAAACTATATAAAAATTATTTTTGTATATAACAGAGCAATTACTGAGGAAAACTATTAGGTTACCTAACATCATGCTATCATCGATAGGAGTAAAGCTGTATTGAAAAAAGTTACAAAATCGGGCAAAAGTTATTAGATAACTTTTAATTTCGCGCGAACGAAGTCGCTGGCATAGCTCTAGTACTTTCTGTGATTGCTATTTCGTTTGCGAGGGAATTTTATTTCTCTACCCCTAGGAAATAGTTACGTATTTCAGTATAAAAAAGTACGCTTTCCTTATGAAACTGAATATTCTATACAAAAATATTTTTTCGCATGCGTACGGTAGCTGCCAAGATTAGCGCGTTCAAACAAACACAAACTCTTCAATTATATTATATATTACGATCAAATCAAAACCCAGGACGAACTGCGCAAGCTCAGTACAAAATGTAAATGGCATGATAAACAATATACATTTATAATCTAGTGCGACCTCGGTTCGTTCGCGCGGAACTAAAAATTATTGCATATTTTTTTTGCCCGTTTTTGTAACTTTTTTCAATACAGCTTTGCTCCTAATGGTGGTAGCGTGATGCTAAATATCCGAAAGCCTTCATCAATTATTGCTTGATCAAATACAAAAAGAATTTTTAAAATCCTAATGATAATTAATAAGATTAGCGCGTTAAAACAAACGATTTCTTCCACTTTATAATGTTAAAATAGGGATATAGGTAAATTACATTAAACGTTTTAATTAGTTAACCGATCATAATGATATAATTCATAATTCGAAGCGATGATAGCGCAGTGGTAGTGTGTACGACTTCGCGTCAAGGGACGTGTGTTCGAATCCAACCACCTACAATGAGCTTGAGCTTTCGGTGAAGGAAGACATCGTGAGGAAACCGTAGCATGGTGGTAGGGCTTTTTCTGATGTCCGCCTGAGTAGCTACCGCCATCAATACCAACAGGTGTGTTTCGGCACTTAAGAGCCAGTGTCTACCAACTTGGGCCGTATCGTCACTTAAGATCAGGTGAGATTATGGCCATAACGCTAAACTTTAACTATAAAAAAAAAGATATTTCGCATCGTTGTCAAAGGAAGAGTACAACGTGAACGAAGTCGCTGGTACGCGGTTATTAAATAATATTTATGAGACTAATCTAAAACCCGTTCTCGGCACAGTAAATTGTTCTTATCAGCATTAAGTTTATAATCGCTATAATCTTTTACCACTTTTTATCTACATTTTTCTCATACCTACTATGTAGTAGTTCTATATGTAGAGTTTTAATATAGATAGATTAACGTTTATAATTTTAGCCCTGTTTGATTAGTTAATTTCTTATATTAATTTTGATGATATTGGGCATAAGGAGTCTACGTGGTGATCAGGTCACTATATTTTTTTTTTCTATTTTCATTATATACGTTACAGATAATTTCATAGAATATTCGAAATGCGTATACGCAGATTCCCTAAAGTAATTGTAATCGTTGACCAACTCTCGCGCATCGTTTTGTGGTCAAAAAATATGTGACCTTCGGTTACTGAATCTGATAAGACGATTGGTCGGAGATTTTTTTTGTTTTAATTCTGCTTACTATACATACCGGCCTGTATAGTAAACAAGTTAGGTATTGGGGGATGTAACCCTCTTATCGGGATAGCGTTAATGAGTAGTTCGAAAGACTTAACAAAAAAAAAAAAACGTATACGCACGTAGAGTTGTGAGCGCGCACGCATGTGAATCGACAGAAATAGCCTCGCCCGAATTATAACATGTCGGATGGCGCCAGCGGCGGCGCCGGCCGTCCGCGGCCGCGTCTCGACTTCACCCACGCGAACCGCGACCCGCCAACGTTTGGAACCAACGTACGCTCGCCGAACGTTTGATCCAACCTCCATCCCAACACCGTCCTTTATCGCGCACACCTTTCAAAGCGTTCTCGTGATCTCGTATACGTTTCTAAATGATTGTTCGCTTTGACAACGAAAACGTTAACACTTTATAACGTACAGGTAGAATTGTACTATAAAACTGTAGATTAGTAAAATCGGTATTTTAAACATAGCTTTTAAAATTATAATCGGAGTGCACTTTGTTAACAATGTAGAGGCCAACAATATTTAACTACTGAATAGATTTTGATAAAAGACATGGATTGGTTGACTAACATATTGGGAACCTTTTAGAGTATAAAACTAAAGAGTCCGTCCGGGATAAAGAATTAGAATTTTATAGCAATTAAATTCCTTGATGGTTTTTGATGCTATTTTCACTGATAGCTTATAACATAACTCGAAAGGTATGTTTCATCTCTTAACGCTGGAAAAACGAAGATAATAGGCGAATTCTTTGATCTATATATAAGTACAATACGGTTTCTTGTGATGTTCAATCACGTCATAACTATTGACCTTTCAGGATGGGACTGTTACCATTCGAAGCGGAGGCGTTAGTAGATGGTTCAAGGCTATTTAATGTTTGTCTAAAAGTGCGAGAGCTGCCCCTTGTCTCTGGTAACACGGGAGTTTGAAGTGTTGCCGTGATGCGTTTTAGGATGTAGTGTCGGGTGATTATCACCCGATGAGTCAACATACGCCCGCTTGTCTTGGCCTGAGTTCGGGTAATGTTGCGCGTTACGGTGAAAAAGTCCGTGCGGATTTTAAAAATCACGTAAAAAAATCTTTCGATGCTTCGCGTATTCAGCCATGCCATTCTAAGTGTCATTTCCTAGAGCAGTATGCGTGTATAGATCTGAAGTTTGCGAGTTATTGCCAAAAGGCGGACCAACACATGCAGGGTTTATTCTCGGAGGAATTTTGGAGTACTCCTGGCTATCAAGCATAATTCAGGTGGATGCCGACTACTGGCACAATACTGTTACTGGTAAAAACAGTAAATAACCTCTCTACTTCAGGCTTCTTTTTTAAATTCTCACACTGCTGACTCTTGGTCCGCACCATTTTCATTTAATTGTATTTTTGATATATATAAAACTCCTTATAAAAAATGCTTAATATAACTGACTTATTAGTGGTCTACTCTTTATATATAATAATTGTTATTAATATTGCTGAATTAATTATTATTTTAAGAGTGCTTGCGATGTTATTGAAGCGAACTCCTCTGCTGTTATGTTAAAAATCTTATTTACTGTTTCCTACCCACAGACCTTAAAAATAAACGGCATATGTTTGTTCCAATACCGTCCAAACAGTAAGCAATGTGAGTGAACACTTCTAGTTAAGTCGAACACACGCCATGAAACTTTTTAAAACGTTTGCCCATTGAATACCAATTGATTAGTTCCTCGAGGGTGGTCACTTGTTTAAAAATTTATGTCGGTGCATTCCTCACACCGTATATAGGTAACTGATATGTGTTTTTTAATAAAAAGCGCTATAAATTCAAATCCGAATACAGTGAACGTTTCTGAGGCAAAAAGGAAATAGCATTAGAGAGAGAGAGAGAGAAAAAAAGAACTATAAACGAAAACAATGTGTACGCATATGCGAAATCGAGCGATGATAGCTCAGTTGGTAGTGTTACGGACGTCGCGTCAATAGACGTGAGTTCGAATACACCTGCGATGAGCTTGAGCGTCATCGTGATGATACCATAACAGTGTGGTATGGGTTTTTCTAATGGTAGTCTACCACCCTCAAGTTGGAAATCTGCCGCCAAGTACTTATAGGTGTATTTCGGCAGTAGCACTTGAGAGACAGTCCCTACAAAGGGCTTAGCGTGTCTACCATCTTGGACCACATCGTCACTCAACTTAACCCAGATAAGCCTACTGTCCTATATTTAGGACAGTAGAAATAAAAAAAAATATCAGAATACCCTCTTTATCTAAGATTATTTAGTCTTATGATTTGCAGTAAGAAACGTGTCAGCTTTATTAGAAAAAATAAAAAGACAGTTATTTTAACAGTTTTTACCTTATATTTTACCTTATAAGTGTGTAATAAAAGTGCGTTGCAGACATGGCAAATGACAGGTATGTATAAAAAGTTATATTTTACTCGTGAGTTGTTTTTTTCTGTGTTAATATTCTAGTTAATAACCTTAACTTTTGTACTAAATAAATATTCTAGCAAAATAATATAAATAAATTACGTATAACTTGTTACAAATACTAGCGTACTATATATAGGACAGTAGGATAATATACATGATTTTAGTACAATAATACAACTTTTTCTTTACAGACCGTTAGCTGCGCATGAAATTTTAGATGCTTTAGAAAATGTTTCTGATAATGAAGAAGATTATAGAGAACGACTGATATGTATTCTACCTCCTCCTGTTGATCCTGACTGTCTCACTGACGAAGATTCGGGTGAAGAAGATAATGTAACTTTGAATAATTTGCCACGAAACATTCTGCTTCAACCGGCTGAAGTAATGATTCCTGAAGATGAGAGGAAGAACCTTCTGATTCTACAGGTCGAACTAAACGTAGGCGTACCTACGCATGGAGAAAACGGGACTTGGTAAAAAATCCCGTGAATTGGCCAGATGTTCAAGGCGCTTGCCAAGATAAGCGCCCAATTGAGTGGTTTGAAAACTTCTTAGATGAAGATGTTATTTCGTTGTTGGTGTCAGAGAGCAATAAATATGCTGTCAAAAAGAATTTACCTGGAGACATAACCACTGAAGATATGAAATGTTTCATCGGCATATTGTTGGTTAGTGGTTATTCATGGCTCCCCCGTAGAAGAATGTATTGGGAAAACTCCCCTGATACAAAGAATGAATTGTTCAGCTCGGCTATGACTAGGGATAGATTTGACTTTATTTTTCGCCACCTTCATGTCAATGATAATCTGGATTTGCAAGACAAATACACAAAAGTACGCCCCCTAGTTACACTTCTAAATAAAAAGTTCTTAGAGTTTTCTCCTCTTGAAGAGCATTACAGTGTAGATGAGGCCATGATCGCCTACTATGGTAGACATGGCTGCAAACAGCACATAAAAGGTAAACCTATTAGGTACGGGTTCAAAGCTTGGGTTGGTGCTACACGGTTAGGGTATGTTTTATGGATGGAACCATACCAAGGTGCTACAACTATGTGCAATCCAATATATAAAGAATTGGGGCTGGGTGCAAGCGTTGTTCTCACTTTTTGCGATGTGCTGATTTCACGTGGCTTCGACCTTCCTTACCACGTAGTTTTTGATATTTTTTTTACTGGGACGCCCTTGCTGGAAGAGATAACAAAGAAAGGCCTTCGTTGCACTGGGACAGTTCGAGAAAACAGGACATCTAGTTGTCCGCTGATTACATCGAAGTTACTGAAAAAAAAGGAACGTGGTGCTGTCGATTACAGAACGACACATGACAACACGTTTATTATTGCTAAATGGCATGACAATAATATATTCAGTATTGCTTCTAATGCTGTAGGAATAAATCCTAAACAATCTGCCAAACGCTTCTCACAAAGTGAAAAGAGAAACATTGTCATAGAAGAACCACATATGGTGTCCATCTATAACAAATATATGGGAGGAGTGGATCGGTCTGATGAAAATATTTCACATTACCGAATTGGTATACGAGGTAGAAATGGTACATGCCGTTGCTCACACACATGATTGATCTTGCCGAACATAATGCATGGCAGTTATATAAAATAAATCATAGAAAACTGGATCATCTTGGCTTTCGCAGAAGGGTAGCAATTGCTTTGATTGAATCAAACAGAAAAAATGCCAAAAGAGGGCCTAGCCGACCCTCCCATCATGAACATGCTGATAGTCGTAAAGACCAAATGAATCATCTGGTTATTCCTCAATCGAAGCAAACACACTGTCGTCAATGTCACAAAAAATGTTTGACACGTTGCAAGAAATGTGATGTTGGAGTGTGTGTCAAGTGTTTTGAAACATATCATTCATAAATAGTGTTAATCTAGTAAATTACATATAACAATGGGTAATATAATCAATAGTTATCTAATAAACTACACTTTTTGATTACATTCTGTTTTGTCATAAATGGTCTTTTATTTCCTCTTATTATCCTACTGTCCTACATATAGGACGGCTGTTTCCCTGAAAGCCTTACACTTAATTTTTTTTTCATAATTTTTTTTATGTTGCATAAGATCTAATAAACTAAATAATGTAACTTTTTTCAAAATTTTCAGAAAATTTTAGTTTCAGGCTTATCTGGGTTAATTAATTTTTTTGGGATTTCATTGAGCAATCAATGTGGGTGGCTTTAGGCCATTTAACACCACACTGACACAACCAGCAACGAAACAGTATTAAAAATGTTGCAAGCCCGAGGAAATAATTTTCCATTATTTTAATACCACGCGAACGAAATCCCAGGATCTGTTGGGATTTTTATTACATTTAAGGTAGGGCCATAATCTCACCTGATCTTAAGTGACACGCTAAACCTGTGGAGGGCCTGGCTCTCGAGTACCACTGTCGGAACACACCATAAATATTCATATAACATAATCGAGGGCTCGATTACTAAACATCTAATAAAGAAAGAAAAAAAAAAAACAAATTATATCCAATTATGACGATTGACCGGTATCGGACGGACCGAAATCTTCAGTGGATCACATATTAACATCTCGGCTCGGATAATTAACGCTCATTAGTGAGGCATCGTATACTTTTAAATGCCCAATAAATGTTCCTAAAAACACAATAATAAACAGATTTTATCTGCCATCAGAACGTGTCCATAGATACGTCGGGATATACGCACACTTAGAATAAGAAAGATTATAAAATGCAATGTACGTTGACGTTCATACCAATATAAATGTTATTATAGACTTTTAGATAAAGCGATGTAACGCGATGATAGCTCAGTTGGTAACGTGTACGGACGCCGTGTTAATGGCCGTGTGGTGGAATCCCTACAATGAGCTTGAGCTATCCTGAGACCTTAGCATGATGGTAGGATGAGAAAAATCGAATGCCCGTCTGGGTAGTTACTACCCTTTTTTTTGGTTAATGTGGTGTCTAAAATCCCGGTCTTTACGGACTTTCTCAACGCAACGCGCAAACGCATTACCCGGGCTCAGGTCAAAGGCCTGATGGCCATGTGTCGACTCATTAGGTGCTAATCAGCCAACACTACCCACTAAAACGCACCACGGCGACACTTCAAACTCCCGTGTTGCCAGAAACTAGCTTTCACAATACGTCTAGTCACAAAGAAGTAATACTCGTTATCCATATTTTAAGGTTTGTAACCTACGACCTTGCTTACGCGTGATTATTAAGTCGCACGTCAAATCGATTGACCAAGCGTACATGGCTAGCTGCCACCCTCGAGTTGAAAATTTGCCGCCAAATACCTATGGGTGTGTTCCGGCGGTTGCACTTAAGAGCCAATCCTTCCACTAGGTTTAGCGTTTCTACCATGTTGGGTCATTACTTGACATCAGGTGAGATAGTGACTATAACACTATATTAACATTTAAAAAAAGATGAACCTTACATCTGTTTCCTACTTTCTTATCATAATAGTTTAGTAATACCAGTATAGTTTTGAAAATACGTCTAAATCTAAGGCGTATATAAAAAAAAATATCATTAAAATTATTATCATAACAAAAAAAAATTGCGCGTGGCCTACCATACAAACATGGCAGAATTCAAACTTTTAAAAACGACCCCAGAAAAGGTAGACGATCATAGAATAAACTATGTATTGGATATACAATGTTAGTCCTTTCTCCTTTCTACATTGAATATTACTTCTATTTCATGTAATGTACGTAAAATGAGGCGTCCTCGAGATTTTATTCTCAATTCTCCTCTAATTATCAAATCGCCGTCTAAGACATTTTCATTTATAATTTAAGTAATTCAATTTAAAGTAAAATCGAATGCAATAAAACATTTTAACATTAAAATTAAAAACGTGCATATGTTATAAAATAGAATAGGGTACTTCAAAAAAACTTATTAAACACAAACGAGTATATAACAAGCGGGGTTTAATGACAAGCAACGGAATGAGCCGTCGACAACGTGTCACGGTCCGCCCGGTGCAGCGTGGTGCGGTAGGTGTCTCTCATAAAATACAACGTTTCCAGTTCCACAAGAACCGCAGACAGGAGCGACCGGTTCCCGCACAGGTGCCGACGCTGAATGGGCACCTCGTGACGCATACCCATCCGACGCTCACACAGAAACATTCTAATTGAAACGGCAAATTACAAAATCATATACAGAGAATCTATCGAAACGGAAACTTTCCTATCGCGTTACCGTATCGAATAAAAACAATCTGAACAATGCAACGCCTTCCACCGTGACCGTCCGCCCGTCCGGGCGTAATAAGAGAACCAGCCATTCATAAATTCAACAAAGCGACCCGAAAACACGACACGAGATTGTAATAATAACGAGAAAAAAGTAATAACCTACAGCGAGTTACGTTTGCGCGGAACGAGCGAGCGATACGGGTGCGGGCGCGGGCGCGGGCGCGAGCGCGGGCGTACCTGCGGACGCGCAGCTCTCGCCCCTTCCTCTCCGCGTCGCAGCTCGCCCCTCGGCTCTCGGCAGCGGCCGGCGGGCGGCGGGCGCGACACGGCGGTGCGGCGCCGGCGCCAGCCAGCCGACAAGCAATTATGGTTAAATAAATATCGGGCGTGCCGCCGCCTCTGACATGACGCC
Organism: Actias luna; assembly: GCA_039707435.1. Lineage (NCBI taxonomy): Eukaryota > Metazoa > Arthropoda > Insecta > Lepidoptera > Saturniidae > Actias > Actias luna. The sequence continues at coordinate 16,605,612 of JAZHAC010000022.1, read as the reverse complement.
TCGATACAACCGACATCAACAGATGCGATTCTCATACTCGCTCTATCTACACGACATCGTTGCGCTACGGACACCAATCTTTATTATTTATATTTTCTTTTAATCCATTCGAGACTCCTGGTATACCGATTGCGCCAGTAAATGTTTTACCAGATTAACTGCTTCTAATCAGGTTTAATTTGGTTCACATCGATATCACGTAGTCCTACAGTCAGAGACATACAAAGACTGTTTATTCGTCATGAACCTGACGTTCCACTTAATACTAAATGTTGTTAAATAGTCTAAGTTTAATACAGAAGGAAATAATCCCTATCACCTAAACCGAGAATTTATCCTTATTGAATTGAAATGGAAATTTATTATTATAGTTTATATCTACACTTATTGTTTCATTCTATAACACATACAGTCATTGCTATGTTCTCTGTTACGACCATTTGCATTTTAACATAAATACTTCTAGAGTTTCTATACTTTGGTACTGCTCATTTTATAAAACGCCCGTCAGGATGTTTCATAGTGCCCTCGTACAATAAGTGTCCGAATACGATGCGGGCATAATAACCGGATGTGGGCGACTCTTGATTTCCGTAAACGAAATAATGATAGAGGCCGAAGAATCGAGACGGTGGTCTCGAGATTCATAGTAACTTTTGGTCCTGCCGGGGCGTCTTGTCGACGCTTGCGGTCGATAAGATAACGAGTTCCCCCCCGGCGCCGACGGCGGCACTCGCCGGTATCTATATAAAAAAATAAATACATTCTGAAATAGAGGCCGGCGCCGACGGTTTGTTCCGCGGACGAAACGTCTCGGCCACGTATTGCGAATGCGATGCGAAGAATGGTGTTGCAAATTATATCCGACAGTACACTTTAATACATAACACTTTTACATTTAAATTAATAGTTGAGGTTTATAAACGCGATTTAAAGCGATGATAGCTCATTGGTAGTGTGTAGGAACGCCGCTTCGTGAGACGTGAATTGAAATCCAAGCACCTACAATGAGCTTGAGCTTTCGGTGAAGGAAAACCTCGTAAGGCTTTTTTTAATGCCCACCTGGCTAGCTACCACTCTCAAGTAGAAATATGTGTTCTAACGGTTGCACTTGAGAACCAATCCCTCCTATAAAGGCAGGAAACGTACCTGCGTTTCCCTTGCAGTTGAGTGTGTTCATGGCCGGCGCTGATCACTTACCATCAGGTGACACGCTTGCTCGATTATCCCCTAGTACCCCGCTAGTAGTGGAAATCTATGTTAGTCTTTTTGTGGGTATTCAATGATAATTCGCACGCCATAAGTCCCACATACCCTCCCGGCGCATTGCAAGGAGAAGTAGGTGGTAGAACGATAAAAAAAAATCTATAGCAAATTAAAAAATAAATCAAGTAGCACTATGTAAAAATTTTCAATAATTCATAACATATGTAATTATTATTTTTGATAAATGTATCGATTCAAAATATATTCAAGTCGAAAATCGATTAATGATACAACATATACTGAAAATTAGGAAAGCGGAAAGAATTCAACTTCAGAGAGCGTTTTGTGGAAGCTCCATATTCTATATTTTTTTTCTGAATAGTTATAAAGATTGAAACACAATTATAGTTTCTTTTTTAATAGTTCATTATTAATGTTTTTATTAAATAGAAGCTTATCTTTATGACAGTTATTAAATTATTTACAATCCGTTTGCAAATTGTAATCTTCTGCTAAAGACATTGAAATAGGTATTATTCGGCGTTTGTTATTACGATAATGTGCGAAATATTGGCACGGCACGGGTTCGCTAGAATATACTAGAATTATAAAATACTTAAAAACCTTCAAAATTACATACATTACTAGTTTAATTCAACACGTTAACTGTTTGAGTTTTTTTTAAATAGTAATATATTATAAAAATAAATATGAAATTATTTTTTTGTATTTGTAATTTTTTATACACATTTGATCCGTATTTGAATTATTTATTCGGCATATGTATTTATAATTTATGATTATTCGGCCATCGAAATATATGTTTATTTTAATATCAGACTACCGCCATAAATACGAAAATAAATTAGGGATAAACGTTCCGAGCACCACAATTTTTTTATTAAAAAACCTCTACAGACAGGTTTAGGTTTATTGAGTCTTCAGGATAAATATATTTATAAAGATTGGATATTTTTAGTGTCTCATAATTCTTATAGTATCTATACATCCTCGAAATGTGATCTAAATATCGTTCCATGGCTGATTCGCCAAGGTATTTCCCCCCGGGGAGTTTCGTGATTGACATCTATTTTAAAATCTTAGCTGATCACGCGTATGAAATAAAACTTTTATTTATTTGTCTGCACGCTTAGATTTATCACGAAACAGCTTGACAAGATACATGCAATGTCTATATTAATATATATAAAAAAATGATTGTTTATACGCGCTAATCGTAGGTACTTTCAAAAAGAATTTTCGTATATGTCAGAGCAAGAACTGAGGAACTCTTAACATAACAGGCTGTTTATCATCACGCTATCACCTATAGGAGCAAAGCTGTATTGAGTGAAGATACAGAAACGGGTGAGAATGAAACGAAGATATAGCTATACTATATATAAGTATATAAGTATATATATATAGGTAAGCACTTCTGTCTGTTGCCCTATTTGTCGATTTTTTTTTAAATTACTATTAAGCAGGAGTTTTTACTGGATCATGAATTTTTATTTTTATTTATATCGACGCTAGCAAGCATAAGTGTCGTGAATACGAGTTACATACATTATCGGGATCAGAAAAACGAAAGCATCGGATGAATTTAGTATCGTTGTTCTGCGACGAAATAAAAATATGTTTGATACAACAATTTAAACAAATCGACTGAAATATGATTTATTACATGTAGATTACAAAAAGTTTCTGATAAATAAGCGCGTTCCATCATAGATCGTCACTTACCATCAGGTGAGAATGTGGTCTAGAACTTACTTGTTCTCTTGTATAGTTCATTTTTACGAGATACGACAAATATGATTTCCATCATCGATATACTTGGTTATTTATCCCTGTATTGTGTAATTTAGGTGAAATTTTACGTGATGTAGTGTAGTTGAAGAGCATGGGTGAAGTGAATTATAAATAATCATTAGGAACATGATATATTAGTTGCCACAAAAACTCCCAAGAGAGCTTCAACGAGAGTGTCGCCATCTTGTTGAAGATAGTTTCATCTGTCCAAAATATCCAAATCTTATCACTTGAAAATGGCAGTAATAGTCTCTAAACAGGACTGAGTTGCCAAGAATAAGAAAGAAGAAGAACTATTAAGCAGGTAACAGTAAAAAACAGTTTTTGTAGCTAACTTTATAAGAACTACTATTTATATTATCTACAATTTTTTTACAATCGCATTTAGATTCCCTTTTTATTTGAACCGAATTAAAATAAAAATTAATTACTGAAAAATTAAACTAACAATCAGTCGCGTGTCGTAAAAATAAACGGTCAATTAATGAAACGAAATAACATAGCGAAAGTCATGGATTTATCGTAAAACTAAATATGAGGTACGGCTTCACTCGCGTTAATATTAAATATTGTAAAAAAAATGGGTTTTCACCCCGTTTCCAAGAAGGTTTTGCGAAAAAAAAACTAGCCTATCACCGTCGCTCCGTTCCCATCTATCTCTATACCAAAATCCATCATAATGTTGACAAAAACATTGGCGCCGCGAATCCGCCGAGGGCAGACAGAGACGCGGAAAAAACGCCGAGGTAAAATTGTACAACTGCGCCCAGGTAATTACCGCCCAGGTGGTGTACTTCTATAGCGGGCCCTTCATTTTAAACCTTCATAACGACGTTATTAAATAAACCAGAGGTAAGCAGAAATTTATGGAAGAATTTCATATTCGTTAGTGTCTAATTGGGACGTTTGCGAGGTTATTCACGTTTGGTCGGTTATTCTAATAATTTTAAAATTAAGGCCAGTGTATTATATCATCTAATGTTTATGTGATGTAAAACCTTACTTATGTAATAAATGCGAACGTGAGTCCGTTTATTGCGCTTTCACGCATAAGCTGCTGAATCAATTATGATGAATTTTGGCATATAGATAGATGGTTGTCTGGAGACGGCGATAGGTTACTTTTTACCGGAAAATCTTTTTGGAAGTGGGCAATAGCAGGATAAACTTTGGATGAAACTTTGGCACGTAAAATCTATTTGTTTTTAAAGTTTCTTCAATGCAAGTTCTATCATATAAGAACTTTGAGTAATTGCTTTTTTACATGTATTAATTTAACATTAAGTTGTTTTTTTTTTTTAAGTACTTTGCCATTTTACGAAACATTGGCATATAACCAGCTTACCACTAAGACAATTTAGTACAGTGTTAAGAATAGGGCGTTTACTGTTTTCGGCTGTGGTGTAGTTTTGGTGTTTGAGGAGATAGAAAAATATTTTTTTTTTTAGAGATTTGGAGGTTTTCGACTTTTCGAGGTTCTACTGTAAATCAATGATCTCCAAAACGATTGAACCGATTTTGACGTGACTTTGAAATGTAGGTAGCCGATGTAACAAGAAGTAACTAGGAGTATTTGTGATTCGAGTTCACTCGAACGAAGTCACAAACACATAAAACAAAACCCGAGACAGACACGCCTCCGCGAACGCGAGGTCGGCTCGAAGCGCCACACGTATAGCAACACAAGGATACATTAATATTCATATTTTTCTTGACTTTCTTCTTAATTAATATGCTAACTGGCATTGTCAGCGCACCTACATACGGCAACCAACTGATATAACCACACAACCGCTATATATTCACTAGACACGCTTATTAAACGGAAACTGTTGGCGCTCGTTTGTTCCCGGCCTTCGGCTGAGCTTTATTGGATGAGTAGCACAACTAAGAGTGGATTTTCTATTTCTTTGTGAAAAGTATATTTATACTGATTTCGTTATGTTTACGCGAATACTATTCATCGATATAAAACTAATTTAAACGGATGTTATCGCGGTTATTTATTAATTTTGATCCCGATATTTCGAAAGCTTTTCAGCCTTCGTGGTCACGGGATGGTCTGTCTAAATAACCGCGATAAAATCCGTTTAAATTAGTTTTATTTCGATATATTTACACTGAACAAATATACTCTGTATATACTTTATACTTAGGTGTATAGTCACTATCTCGCATGATGTTAAGTGACGATGTGGCACAAGTAAACACATTTAGCCTGGTGGAGGCACTGCCTATCAAATGCACGACTGCTTCGGATGCTTGAAAGGAACGGTCAATATCGGACCAGCAAAATACAATTAATATTTATCTCGTATATAATTGTAACATTTGTAAACTGTGTTAAACAAAGCTCTAACAACATGGCATTTCCTTGTCAGAGCTGAGCACGCGGTTTATTTCGTAACACTAAATTAATATTACCAGTTATTATTTATAAGATGTGACAGTGAATTTCATCGTGTGGTAGTAAAAATTATTAAATAACTTTTCCCGTGTTTCTAAGTTTTTCAATACACCGTTTCTCCTTCCACAATCATTGCTCTATTAAATACAGAAATAATTTTAGACATCCGATAGGTCGTTTCTAAGATGAGTGCGTTCAAACAAACAAATTTCTCCGCTTTTTAATATTAATATAGATAATTAACTTGGCATTAAATGGCATCAATATTACATTATAGTGAATCAAAATAATATAAGCATACAAACTTTAACTAGGAAACAAGACACCATGAGACTCAAATCCCGCCAATAAAAGATCACATCACGAATGATTAATAATATCACAAGTACCCGATGATGTCTATAATAGAATCAGAAGGCCTCGATTCTCTTACACGCGAACCACTAATTGAAGCGTAGACAAGACATGTTAACATGGTGAGTAATTTTCCAGCGTGCGGCGCGTCTAGCGGATTATAGAAGCCGTTGCATATAACCTGCTACAGAGACGTGGGCGGTGATCTTTGTAGGCGATTTGAACTACGCGTGAGCCGATGTCACGGCCCATTCATACTTAATACTTGTCAAAAAACCTTTTTTTTTTCCTGCTGCTGAGCAGCAAACAGGCAGACGGCACATCTGATGGTGAATGGTGACAGTCGCCTGTGTGGATTTTAATTAGCCTAAAGCCTTCCTAAATGGTTTCTTTTTTTTATACTTAAGGTTTAGCGTTATGGCCGTAATCTCACCTGATCTAAGTGACGATACGGCCCAAGTTGGTAGACACGCTAAACCTGTGGAGGAACTGGCTCTCAAGTGCTGCTGCCGGAACACACCTATTGGTATTTGGCGGCAGGTTTACAACTTGAGGGTGGTAGCTAGCCAGGCGGGCATTAGAAAAAACCCTACCACCATGCTATGGTTTCCTCACGACGTTTTCCTTCACCGAAAGCTCAAGCTCATTGTAGGTGCTTGGATTCGAATCCACGTCCCTTGACGCGAAGTCGTGCACACTACCACTGAGCTGTCATCGCTTCAGCGTTTCTTTATAAAATATAAAAATTATTTAAAAATACTGTTGCTATTAGCGCGGACATACAAACAAACTTGTCAGTTTTACTATAATACTAGACTTTTCCTGCGGTTTCGCTCGCGTTAATATTGCTTTTATCAAACAAATCGGATAACGCAATAAAAAGTTACACACAAGGTTTATCTCGCTATTTACGCGAGAAAAATTAGCCTATCACCGTCTCCAGGCTTTCGTCTATCTCTATACCAAAATTCATTATAATCTATTCAGCGGTTTAGGCGTGAAAGCGTAATAAACAAACAAATAAACTCACTTTCGCAGTGATAATATTAATAATGATGAAATATCGATTGAATTGCGAAGAAAAAAAAACTTACACAAAAACTCAAAAAAAAAATCTTATCAGTCAAAGTTGACTCGACGAGTGAGTTTTGAAAACCACATAATAATAACTTATTGCATATAATAATACCCATGACATGTTTCAATAATGAAAAAAAAAAAAAACCCAGGACAGTGACGCGGAAAACTGGATTTTTCCAATTCGATATACCGAAACAAGTTTAGGCGGGCTCGTAGTAAGGATATTGCGTTAGACAAGGCTTCACTTGCGACGCGGTCTGCATTGAAAATGCTAATAATACCACTTTTAATGTGCGGGGAAAACCGCAAGCGAATGCGTCATCTTTAAAATTAGAAAAATGTTAGAGATAATCATGTTATATGTATTGTTTTTAAAGGTCAGAGTGTGGTGGAATCACTTAAACAGTATCTCGGATTCTATCGACTGTATTTAGTAGTGATAGGGGCGGTTGAAAATCCGCAGCCAAATACTTATAAGTGCGTTCCGGGAGTTGCACTTGAGAACCAGTTTTCTTCAGTAGCTTTAGCGTCTCCACCATATCTTTGACAATGCCAATTAACACCAAGTGAGATTGTGGTGTGCGAGTGCGTGTATAGCTGTACAGTTGAAAACAAAATAATGTATATTAGTCGGGTTTTGGTGGTGGTGGAGGTATTCAAGGAAGGCTCAGTATGCTGGAACCCAGGGCAGTATAAATAATTTTTTTCTTAACTGAAATGTTTCATACTTATACATATACCTAAATGTCGCAAGATAATGTGTTTCACGACTTAGAATCTAAAATTATATTGTTTTTTTTTTCAATTTATGCAGCAGGAGGTAGGTAGGGGACGGCATTTAAATAGCCTACGGGAACCTGATAGACGTGGTCTAACCGGTAGTGAGATCCCTGAGACTTGAGGGTTATTCATCGTAGACACCCCTCCTCCCCATACTCTCTACCTGGTACATACTCAGGCAAAGAAAAAACCCTTATTATACTTCGAGGGGTCACGCGTCCTGACGATCTACGAGTCCCAAGGGCTGACCTTCAAATCGGTGGTAATCCTCTAGACCAAGGAGAGGAGACTACAGATCCACCTAGAGTCCGCATATTGTGAATAAAAAAGAAATTACCTACGGGCGGCAGAAGTGTAAATCCGCGACTGATCTTAACAAGAGGTTATCATCAGACAACGAAATGTTTGTGATCCAATATATTCTCGTCTTCTATGGTCATACTAAAGGATAATATTTCCGAGATTTCTTAGAGTTTCTATTATAATACTAAACTTAATAATACCATAAAAAATAAAACCTACATATTAATTACTATGGTATAAGACCAATATTAAAGTGCTTAAATCCGTGCCAGGCCTCACTGCATATTTACCCTCGTGATATACATATAATTTCGTAATATATATATTTTTTATAAGTAATACTGTGAGTATCAATGAAGTTGACAGCTTCACCGGACTTTATTGGCGAAAGCGGAATCCACTCGGTATGGCGACAAGCTTCAAGGTGCCAAAGAGGCCGAACCTCGCATTGCCGGTATGCGATTCCGTGAATTGAATCTGACATTAACTTTTCGAGTTACCTATGATGTAACGACATACGAGACTTTTCAACCGACTCCTCAGGAGCACCGACCTCAAAACTTCGGTCCATTAAGGTTAATAATAAGTTACCTTGTTACAATGACCGTTTAATATCAACGTTTAAAAAAAATCGTATAATTTTAAATTGCACTACTTAGCATGTATAATATAAACGTAATATAATTATCCGCATTTATATTGAAATCCTAGTAAGAGAACAACATTGAATTAACAAAGGCTGCCGGGCAGGCGCGCCATTGCCTGACGAATTAAAAAGTTAACGGGCTGCGCGCGCCGAGCGTCGCGGCACGACGGCGCCAGCGCCGTGACCTTGCCTACTTATCGCGAACGTATGACCCTCGCAACCGCAGATTAGGTGTTAGCTCGTCGCGTTTCACACCCCGCCGACGTTACCTCCACACGACTCTCATCTACACGTACTTTTACTTTTATCCTTACCTCCAGTCGTACATCGTCCAGCATCTATAAACCGTATTCAGTCACATCACACTTCGCGACAAGTAATTAAATATTAAAAATAACGTCGGAAGATGTGAACTCACAGTTTTAATAAAATTTCAACAGATAACGTTGAGCTACTTTAGAGTCGTCGATTATAAATATCCAAACACGTAACCAAATAGATAGGAAGTTAAAAAAAAGAAAGCGCCAATCTTTATACGAGATAAAAACGCAAAGAAACGATACTGATGTCAGACGCTAAAAATAGAGCAAAGTTCGTACACATATTAGTGTAGCGCGGGGATGAAAACATCCGCGCGCCGGGATGCGGCCGTGTTTTGGTGTTTGTGACCGAGAGTCGAGTCGCTGTCGGTGACGTCAGCTCGCACACGTAACTGCAGATAGCTACAGAAACAAACAGTAGCGATAAATACACTGATAACGATTGTATGATAACGTGATGCCACCCGCGTGAAGTTAGCCGGCGAACGCGTGTTAAACGAACCTGCACACGAACATTTCTTAATTTTTAATTCCTGAATCACGGACACGATAATAGAATTACTGTCGTACTATACAGATAACATCGAGTCACTGAGTATTTGCGATTCACAGATAAAAAATAACGCGCTCGATTGACACCAAACAACTCCGAAGAGGTTAGTTAGCTGTCAGGTTCCAGAAAACTGTATTAGAATAACAAACATTCCAGCGTTATAGCACGTAGGGCATGAATTGGACGGTAAGATCTGTTCACTGAAACACAGAACGATGGGCAGTGCGTGCGAGTGAGTCGCAGGCGCCGGAGCGTGACGTACCGGGTTTGCAGATACGGCTCCAGTGGTAAGGGTTGCAGCAGAGCTGGTCCGGGCAGAGCGGCAGGCGGCGCAGCTCGGCGAGGTCACGCAGGTCCGGGAACCTGAAGGCGCGGGCGACGGCGAGCGGCAGGTCGTGCTGTGCGCGGGTCGCGGGCACGCACTCGCCGCCGGCGGCGCCCGCAGCGCCTGCAGCGTCGAGCGCCCGCGCCAGCCGCCGCAACTGCTCGTCGGGCAGGGGCGGCGCGCCGGCCGACGCCAGCCGGCGACGCAGCGCGCGCCTCCGGAACATCACATGCCGCCGACGGCGTCACGAGGCGCGCGGCCGTTCCCGCCACGCGACACATACACTATGGCGCGACATCACTCGCCGCGTGCCGGCACTCGACTGCCATCCGCCCGCCGCCGCCGAGCTGCGTCCGTGTCCGTGCGTCGTGGTGCGACACACCTGCACACCGGTTTTTACCCTGCGCTATTGCGTTTACGTGAAACCGAAAGTCGCCGCCTCCCACACTCATATGTGTGTTTTTCTGTCAGTTCTCGTATTGTGATTCAATTGTAATAATTGTCTATAACAAAAATGAGTATATATCATCTTGCAATTTGTTGTATATACTAAAGTAGTCATGCCATAATATAATAAAAAGTAGTCAGTTTTTAAGGACAAACAAAAATAATAAAAATAAAATAATTGTACACATTATTTGAGATGTCTCATTTTAGAGTAGCAATTTTACATTAAAGTGAGTTTTCTAGCCCAAAATATTTTTTATATCAACCTGCTAGCTGATAAGATAAATACATTAAAAAACAGGTGTTCGTATATATAGTGTGACTAAAAATATTACTGATTTAAAATTGCCTATATCTTATTATTTTCTACTAGACATTTCTATACTACTTATTTCATTTAAGCGCTCGTATTATTATACATATTGAATAAATAGTTTAGAATAATCTCCCTAAAAGCGCGGTAGTTTTATGCGTTGGCAACATTGTGAGGGGCGGCGGCGCGAGGTGGCGGGCGCGGAGCCGGCTGGCGCCACTGGCGGCGTCAGGTGGGCGCGCGTGTGTGCGTGCGGCGCCACCCGCCGCCACACAACCACACACACACCCACTGACAACAAAAGACAAGACATCGGCTCTCCGCGACATACACTGCATACTGCCAAATGACTTCACAGAGACAACTCGATGTGCCGAATTTAAAATATTCATTCACATATTAACACATGCTTCAATGTAACCACATCATAATTAATGATATGCGGTCAGCAATATTTGTCAATACATTGTAATTTACATTAAGACAATGGAAATTTTATGAAAATGTAATATTTTAGCGTAATAATAATATGAAATGACGTTCTTTGGTCGGAATTTTGAATGTAACGAAATTTCATGCATCATTCCGAGGAAATTAAGGAAAATTAAAATAGTGTAATTATTAAAATCGAATAACAAAACGAAATGTAATTTAATATTTATAGGTGATCGGTTAAGGGTATATATATATAATGCGTTTTTAAACAAAAACTATGTTAGAATTTTCTTGAACACTTGTATGGGCAAATGGTATACATATTTTAATGAACTAGAAGACGTTTATTATTGTTTATTAACTTTCGTTACTGCTTAAGGTCTAAACTACAAATATGCCTAGAACATTGGCCCGGCGACAATGCGTTACCAAAAGCTGATATTTGAAAGCTACAGATTTGCTAAAAATAACTATATCTAGGTGTTCTCTTAGAAATATTTGATTTTTACCACGTATTTTTAAATACCCACATCAATAAAAATCCATTCTCCCAAGTTTTATGGATTTGATGTACGCAACACCTTCTTTGAGATAATGTATAAATATACGCCATTAAAATACTATTCTACCATCGCCTTCCACGCTAATAAAAACAAAATTAGATGATCTGGGCGGCTAAAGTCAATGAATCGTGTAAATTTACGTGAGCGAGTAAGAACATATTGGCGAGAATAATAAAACTGTTCTGAACAATGATGAATAGCACCGTCTATCGCGTTCAACTATAGCTAGGAACCATCTTGATAACCCTATAAGTATATGGTTTTTGATCAAAATTGATTACTCCGTATAGGAACGTATTCTGAACAGACGCGCACTAAAACTTAATTAATAAAAATTATTGAATAAGGTAACGTATGTTAAAAATGAAAACTTGTATGTAGATTATAAGTTTCTAATAATTGCTAGAATAAAATAAAAGGCTAATATTAAGATATTATAAGATTAAGTGAATTTTAAGATCGATTTGTGGAGAGATGACAGCCATATAACTAGAAAAATGTTTAGTATGAAGGTTGATGGATGTAGCTATAGACGAAGACTGAATATATATGTATAATAGGTGTGTAAAAGAGACGAAAGATTTGTGTGTGTCAGCTCCGACGCACGACTGGAGTTTATTTTTAGTACAATTTTCTTTGAAACTTGTTAATTTTAGTCGTAACAAACTTTCCATTACTATGGTCCTTACATAAAATATCGATTCTCAAAGAGGAAAACTTCAAAAAAGACTCTATGGTTGCAGGCACTACCTAAAACAAAATCCTTGACAATATATCTGTCGCATCTGCGATTATTAATCTATGGCCGCGATATACCACACGGAATGCGCGGAGTTAAAAGACACATCAAGTTCATAAATTACGCCGCTCCCGCGAGATAGCCAGTACAGTCTCGTCATCTAGCACACTCTGTACTGATAGGCATATATATACTATAAAGTTTTTTAAACACAGTAACCGGCGGAGTATAATGCAAGTTAGTACATAGTTAGTAACCTTTTTTTGTTAACGTTGTAAAAAAATTACATTGAGTAGTACTTTCTCTCGTTCGTACCGGGCGGGCCGAGAGACGGACTTATTGGGCTTATCAGGGGCTCAAACACTCATGCTTTAGAAATGATGGCTCAGTTGGTAGTGCGCACGGACGCCGCGTCAATGAACGCGAGTTCAAATCCCTGCAATAAACCAGAGCTTTAATTAAAAGTAAACATCGCTATGAAACTATAGCATGTTGGTAGTGTTTCTTCCAATGCCCGCCTGGCTAGCTACCACCCTCAATTTGAAAATTTCCGGCAGTTGCACTTAAAAGCCAGTTCCTGTACTAAGTTTAACGTGTCCACCATCTTGGGCCACATCGTCACTTAACATCAGGTGAGATTGTGACCATAACGCTAACCCTTATGTAAAAAAGGCGAATTTCTAGCCAGCAGTAATGTATAGAGTCATTACTTTCGTGCCAGCATTGTCTTTATTATTATCCCGGTGAAGAAAATCCGTTGATGTAATTATATATTTTGTCTGTCTTTCTGTTTATCCCATCGTTCTCAGATCACACTAAAACTACTGGACAGATTCTGATATAATCTGACACGGTAATAACTGATTTTTTTTTGCGACCTTACATACGCTGTTAGCCTTAAGGGCTTTGGCAGCTTCACCGAACTTTCTGGGGCGAGTGCTGAGGGCACTCAGCCCCGAGGCAGGGAGCACAACGGTGCCAGAATGGCCGAACCTTGCCTTGGACTACTGCCGGAAAACGAACAAAGATTCGGGATCCTAACTAACCAACAGATCCTAGCTTACTATGTTTAGTGGTCCTAATAATGACATCGGGAAAACCGTTTAATGGCAGCGGGGGTAGTCCATTACAGACCCGTGTACTAAACGTGTGTGTGTGTGTACGAATGGTGTAATGATGATGCACTCTCAGTGATGCAGAGTGTCACTGTATCGCGCGACCCGGTAATAATTGATGTTACTAGGTATTAATAATACCTTTTATTCCATAAGTTGAACACTATTTTCGGAAAATTGAACAAAAGTTAAACTTATGTAGCTAATGAAATACTTGACAGATTTCGATGCAATTTTCCCAGTTCGATAATTGGACCGTTTATTTCGAAAGTGGTGTAAGTCCATTTTCATTTGTTTCGAGAAAATTAAAGGTCACTATATTTGTTGATAATGCAATTTCATTTGCCGACCGATTTTGAGTTGTACAAAACATGGGATTTTTTTGTTTGAGAAATTAAACACGGACTAGTTATAAATAAAAAAATTACGTTAAATTAAGCACGAATTACGTGATAGCTCATTTATCTCAAAAATGGACTTACACCACTTTCAAAATAAACGGTCCAATTGATATCATAATTGAAAATAAAAGTCGTGACGAAAATATACATAAAAATGGATATGTGTTTAATGAGCAACACCGAAAATTGACATGAGAATGATTTTTTTTATACCTTTTTTTTATACTTAAGGTTTATCGTTATGGCCATAATCTCACCTGATCTTAAGTGACGATACGGCCTAAGTTGGTAGACACGCTAAACCCGTGGAGGAACTGGCTCTCAAGTGCAGCTGCCGGGACATACCTATTGGTATTTGGCGGCAGGTTTACAACTTGAGGGTGGTAGCTACCCAGGCGGGCACTAGAAAAAGCCCTACCACCATGCTATGGTTTCCTCACGATGTTTTCCTTCACCGAAAGCTCAAGCTCATTGTAGGTGCTTGGATTCGAACCCACGTCCCTTGCCGCGAAGTCGTGCACACTACCACTGAGCTATCATCGCTTCAATACCTACATGGTTTATATGCTAATCCTCAACAGCATAGATATCACTGTGGTTTAGTTATTAACTACTGGAACGAGCAAGAGTAGTTTGTATACAATATAAAAAATATTTCTAGATTATTTATTACTATTTGTCTCATTTTATTAAACGAAAAGCGTGAATCGAAATCATGACTACAACGGTAAACCACAGATGATATAAAGTTACAACCATACATACATACATACATATGTTTTGTATTGATTACTTATTATAAGAAATGTGGCTAAGCTTTATGAACTACATAATCTCTTCGATATAGCATCATTACCATATTTTCCACCATGAAAACCACGTCATTATAAGGTACGAAGCTACGCACGTCACAGCAGAACCCGAATAATCTAGTACTGAACCATAGATAATTTAATTGTGACAGAACTTATCAAATTAATATTTCATTCAAGGAATGTTAAACAGATTATACTAAAACCGACCAGAATTATATAAAATAATCGATAATAAATATAATCAACGTTTTAGAATAAATTTAGTTATACAACTGTATAAATTAAAGTTATATTAAAAACACGAAATGTGTTTTATCGAGTTTTTATTTATTTAATTTTTATTATAATGCAATCGCAAATATGTCCGCGGCCTCAGTTATCTTTAAAAAAAAAACCCATTAGAATAAATGTCAAACTTACTTTATAAAATCTGGTAAATCAGCAACATTTTCACATAGAAAAGATAATTAGTACACTTTTTACTTATTAGCTAAAAGCTCAATATATATTGTCGACATAAATTACATTCATATTATTAGAAAATATGTTATATCATTGTGTTTCGTGTGTCTTTAGATGTGGCGTCGCGCGACATGACCGCGGACTTGGAAACGAATGGCGCGAAAAGCGGGAAAAACGCTCTATTTATGCGAACGTGTCGAGTTCGTTGAATGAATGTACATCAATGGGGCCGTAGTATCCTGGATACTCTCAAGTTTGGCGGGGAATTTACGCTAAGTTACGAAAACTCTTTTGTGAAAACACATCGCGTCGGCAGCGACTGTTCGGATACTTGCTACGAATATACATTCTATGTTTTACTAAAAATGGTGAAAAATATTAATTGTCTGCAAATATTTTTATTTCATTGAAATGTAATAATAATAAACAAAAAAAAAGACTAATGCTACTAAAGAAGAAAAATACTAAAAAAAACAATGAAGAAAATCGATTTACAAACAGCCGAAAAATGTATGTACAGATTATTAAATATACATATGACATAATAACCTCTACAATAAACGTAGGTTTTTATTCTAAAGAGGTGTTTCTGAATATAATATTGTTATAATTTTAATAATATCTCTACATTGAATATTACCACCAAGCTTATTCTTTAGACTTATATTACAATTAAAAAACGACTTGTAGTAAAATTTGTGACACGAGATCATATTGTATCACGAAAAAGTACGGATACCGAAAATTAATATAGAACAGTAGATATAAAAATGCTATTTATAAAAGTCGTCAAGTATTATATAATAAAACAGTAAATAAATTGGTATTTAATGCGAATAAATTATAAAATAGAATCTGTTATATATGTAAATTAATAATAGAAATATTCAGACATAATTCTTATTATTATAAAAAAATATTAATTTAAATGTATTATTTTTTTTTTTTTATTAAAAGTAATTCAATAATTCTGAACTTATCTCTACAAATGGAATAACAGGAAATCTCTGCAATAATAATATAGAGTTTAATCGAAAAAAAACGAAGATAACTTCATTGACAATTCCAATTAAAAAGCAAATGTGACACTGGTTTTTGGCGGGATCTTCACCTGTCAAGTTTTTTTTCTTTCATTCATAAGTGGTAATAACATTCGTCGAATGAGACAGGAGAAGGAATTAATCTGCCAATACTGAAGTTGTATGTATAATTACTTAATAATATATTAGGTATTATTGATGACATTTTTCTTGATGTAGTTTATAAGTAAAAACTCCGAGCGTGATTTTTAGAAACCACAAAACTCCTCAGACACATTTAACAGGAATCAATATAAGGTTTAAACGTTGTATGTATCCTGGAGATTTGCAATTTAGTCAAGCTTTCTAGCAGATTTTCTTATTATTCGATCACAAATATAACTGTCGAATTTATTAGATAAAAGTTATTGAGAATTACGTATAAAATAGATATTAATTTACGTACATGTATAGTGAATTATCTCAATAAGTGAATAATAAAGTAACAAACAGGGTAGATTGGCAGCGATCTCATAGGTGACCGGGGGCGTCGCGTCCGCGCGGCGCGGCCTCACGCCGCCACGGGGCCGCGCCGCCGACACGCCGCCGACACACCGCCGACACACCGCCGACACGCCGCCGATACGCCGCCGCGCCGCGCCACTGCGAGGCGCCCGCCCGCTCGGCCGCGACCCGCTCGAACAGACGCGGCACGGTGCTATCCACGGACAACTATCCGCTCGGATACGCTCCCACAGAGACCATTACTATTTTGCCCTATTAATAATATATCGATAGCTCATTATTTTAAAACCTGTTTTTAAATCGCCTCAAACTATTTGTCCGTCTATGACAAATCGTATTACAGCTGGCCGCGGAGTAGGGGTAAAGTGGAAGGTATACTATCGTTCGCATTTTTCGTTATTATTAAAAACGCGACTTTAATACCCTAAATCAAACATTTTTTGAAAATTGTCAGTTAAATGCCTACCATCTGAAAAAGGGTTTCATGAAACGGTTTAGAAGTATAGACTTTTATTATGTTTATACCAAAGAAGTATAAAAACTCACGTGCGCACATAAATACACACAATCTTTTTTCCAAGCGCAAGCTTGTATAAACGAAAAATATATATAATAAATAACAACTACTTGCTGTTTTTAAAACTGTTCGTTTGATGAAAGCATAGTGAAATACCATCAATTTATATCATATTATTCAAATTAAATAACTATACGTATCTATAAGACGTATATAACTTTTGATTTTGTGTAAATGATTGTAAATAATTACGTTTGTTAAACTAATAAATTCTTCGATATTTTATGTTGGAATAGGTTCACTTTAAAGGTTCTATAATATACATACTGTACCAGCAACCTTGATTATTTAAATAAAATAAATTAAATTTAGGGTTTAAATTGTAGACTTAATAAATAAAGCATATCTGAAAACAGCTAGAAAGTGCTACTACCAAACTTTTTAATGACAACTATTTTAGCCATTCACCTTCACTCGAGGTATCACATTACAAAAATAACTTCATCGGTAAAATATTATATAAAATTATAATGTTTTTAGTAAAAACCAGGGTATATCTAAATATACATGTATATCTAAATATACAGCTTTATGTTCACTATTAGGATAAGTGTTCACCTAAATGTCAAATATAGATCGTTGACAAACCTGAACATTAAAAAAAATCTGTAGCGGGAAATCTATACACCAATTTTTATTTTATTAATAACATTATCCAAACAAAAAAGTAAAATCGATTGTCAAATATACGAGAAAACGGTGATGAACTTTTGTGTTTTTACCCATTTATATATAGATAGATAATGACTGACATTCAATATTTATTGTTTAT
Organism: Actias luna; assembly: GCA_039707435.1. Lineage (NCBI taxonomy): Eukaryota > Metazoa > Arthropoda > Insecta > Lepidoptera > Saturniidae > Actias > Actias luna. Next base: position 16,587,640 of record JAZHAC010000022.1, on the reverse strand, counting down.
ACTAGTCATGTATCCGAATACGTAAGAAGTTGCAACAACTATGCCGCGCCGCGCCTCGCGCCGCTTCGGTGCCGCACGCATGAAAAATTATCATCCCTTCACCAGTGAGTGCCCGCGTCCATACTAGAGTAAACAATTTCGGACGGTGGCCGACATCGCCACTGTCTTGCTAATAGCAATGTCCCACTGCTAACTATGTAATAAATGTCTTATGATTTTTACGTGTCTTCCAGTCAAATAAATATTTTACATTTAATTCTTTAAATAACAATTAACATTGTAACAACAAGATAAATGATATCTTGCAAAGAAGTGAAAAACTTATGTTAAATATGCTTTTAAATATAGGTACTCAAGTTAAGATGGCACCTACGAGACACAAAAATGTACCTCCGTTTCAACCTGGTGGTGGTGGTGGTGGTCCCATATCACACATGTGCGGGGTAAGACTGAGTACTGCTTTCATATTTGATATAGCTGCGGGTTCGGTGATCCATCATCTCTTTTAGGGTATGAATTTTTCATTATTGTATCGACCGCATGACAAACAGTCATCTTTTTATTCGAAAATTCCTAATATTTTATTTTTCATTAAGCCATATTTATTTCTTGTCGTAAACTATGCTTTTATGCATATTACCTGTACAAAATAATTGTGATGTTTCACATCTGCTGGGCGTCCTGCGACGGCTTATCTTTTTCCCAATACGTCATGTATTCCTGTTTATTTTTTCAATAAAAGATAAATCCGTGTAATACCCAGCGCTATAAGAACTTTCAATTTTATTATCCGAATGTAATCAAACTATTATTCAATAGCGCTATGTGTGACAGGCACCGAGAGAGGCGTCTTTATGTCGGTACATTGCGCCAACAAGGTGTCTGATTGACTTTACGTAATGCGGTATAAAAATGTAAATGGTATCTTTCTTTCGGTCTGCGCGAAACCAACAGAAAGTTTCGTCTTATATTATTATTTCTGTAACTATTCATTAGGGTAAAAACAAGATATGACACGACTGCATTTACTTGAAACTATATTTCTATATTGTTCTTTTTAACTTCCAATTTCAATTTCAGTATTTTGGACATGTTTCCGAATTAAACTTGTTTTTTTAACGGTGCACAGGTAACACGTGGATTTATAACGATACTAATATATTGAACTCTGGATCCATAGTCTTCTAACCTTAGCCTTATTCTTAAAAAGTGGAAAACACATTAAAATCAAATATATGAGATCGAAATAAACTTTGTACAATATACAACTTCATACGTTTACAGGTAAACAATAAAAGTTAATATAATATTTCTAATTAAGCAAACGAGCAACATTTGCAAAAGTTTTCTAACTTTTACGACAGTTGTCTGTTGTTCACCTAACGTGATACATACATATTTGTAAATAAGCTTGTTATATTTTATTTCATCAGTTATTTTCTGTATATTTACGAGCACCGCAGTTTGGAGAGGAAAATAAAATAATGTACTTAACGATTTTATCGTATGAATTCAAAACGACTAACTACTTCTTTTTTCATAGCGATTTCATTCAAATGGAAGCACAACTGAAAACAGTTTTACAAATGTAAATAAGTAAGATATATATATATATATATTTTAGGGGAACGGCAAAACACAAAAATGAAGTCTGACTGGACCCCTGTATATAAGAATTGACACCCGCGATAAAATAAAAATAAATGTCACTGGGTAAAAATCAGATATTGATGATAACTAATCTACCATATCTTTTATTATTAGTCATTTATTTTTTAATCATAGACATTTTTTTTTAAATGAAATTGTGTAGAGTCTGTATACGTTCCATGTATATGAATATTATGGAAATACGTATTATTGATATAAAATCAGTTACATTTAGTGAATTATTTATGACTTACTTGTTATATTCAAATGATATTCATTTATAAACAGTTTTATGCTTGATTTACGAGGCGAGAACTCTTCAGTCATGGTCAATCAATCCTCAAATAATTATGCGTCGAAAATGCCGATGATATTTAGAATTAAATCCTCTTACAAGGATATTTCTACCCTGAATAATGTGTGTGAAAGCAATTATAGCTCAGTGGTAGTGTGTACGACTTCGCGTCAAGGGACGTGAATTCGAATCCAACCACATACAGTAAGCTTGAGCTATTGGTGAAGGTAGCCATAGCATGGTGGTAGGGCTTTTTCTAAAGCTAGCTACGATCCTCAAGTTGAAAATCTACCTCCAAACGCCAATAGGTGTGTTCCAGCAGCTGCACTTGGGAGCTAGTTCCTTCACAGGCATTGCGTGTGTAACAACTTGGGCCGTATCGTCACTTACGATCAGGTGAGATTATGGCCATAACACTAAGCCTTAACTATAAAAAAAGGTAATTAATTAATAATGCAGCATATATAACTTGATTAAGTATCATATAAATGTGCATTAATCTCATTTGACAAATATCAAACAAACAAGTTACTGAGAATTTGTATAAATTTAGGTATCTAAACAAAGTTCAGAATTCGACCACAGTTTTTTACTGTATTTATTTTAGTTACTATTACATACCACCATATTTAATAAACGAAAAAAAAGGAAGTTCGGTTAACAAACAGGGGAGAAAAGGTATTGTGTTGTGTTTGCTTATTTATTATAGATAAGTAGAAACAATATAAGTGGTTATTAATAACCGACCATTGTTTCTCTTACTATTATGAAATCGTTACGCTCAAACAGCTCCAATAGTGATCCATCGTCCATTCCGGAATATATTACAAGTTGAACACTTAATTCTGTGTAGTGTATTATAAATTATCAAATAAAATTATTTTACAGTTTGTTTGTTTGATGTAGACACCCCTAGTGGCGCCGTCGCGGTAATGTTCATGCATGAAATCTTTATCCTTACCATGGTGCAATCAATCAATACAGCTAACAGTGGTTCACACCTCGTTTATCATATTTATGATAGTTTATGTTATATACATAAATCTGAACATGTAAATAGGGCTTATACACATCGAGAAATATTTTTTCGATTAATTTAGCTAGGTGAGATGCAACCTCTTTCGCTTGCAGCCAATGTAATTTACAGTAAAAAAAATTATAATACCGTACTGCATGTTTTGGGAATGTATCCGAAATTCTAATTTCAAAATGTCCGTTGTGTACGGAGTGTAGACATAAGGAGACGTACCTCATATGTTAAACTGGAAAAAAGTTTTAATTGAAATATACATAATAAGAGTTCTATAAATGATATCAATAGACCTAAAGTAATATAAAAGTAGTATTTCAAATTAGTAGTAGTGTACAGTAGATTAAGTAAAGCATGTCCAAGAAAATTAGTAGAACTGGTCAAATGAAATGCTTATATAGTGTAAGCTATTAATGTTATATATTGCTTTAATTCAAACCTATCCTTTTCATCAGTTTTTGTAGCTTTATTGTAGCTACTTATACGTCTTTTTTATATAATTTCTATAATGGACATACTTCTTATTTCCACACGCTATAGTTCTGCACTGTGAAAAAAAATTAATTAGGAAAAAATAATTAATTGAATTTGAAGTTGCTTATATCAGTATCTACAGTATCAGTACTTCAAAATGGGAATTGAATTTATTAATTACCACCTTATTATGTTTCATATGTTTTATAAAAGTTTGATGAATGATAATAAAAACAGTAAGTTTTAGTGGTAAAATAAAATTAAGAATAAACAATAAAATAATTTACTGCCATCAATCAATAGGAGTAACGCAAAACTATTACAAGACAAGAAAGTAAATTGTTTACATCCCGGATGGCGGGACTGCGGCAGACACCGCCGCGCCTGACCGACGCTACATTTTGGCGCCAAATTCCGTCCTCCATTTTGTCACATTCGCATGATTTCGCGACAATAAAAATAATTCTCCGATCTGGTTATGTGAGTTGATTATTTTGCACGGGTTTATAACTTACTGGTTTATTAGTAAATTATTATCGTCGACCGTGAATTAATTGTTAAAAAGAAAATTAAACGTCTTAAATTATATTTACTTTTTGAGATACGGTTGCCTACTAAGTAAACCTAGGGTTATAGTTAATTACTATGAACTGACTAGTAGGATATTTTTGTCTCATAAAACAAGAACCCTTGTTTCTGATGGACAAAATATAAAACTTAAAATTCAGTAGTAAATTAACTTTTTTGTGAATTATGAGTTTTATAGTATGGGTTACTATTTAGTATAATAATACCATTGGATTATTATTTTTTTCTTTTATAGTTAAGGTTTAGCGTTATAGCCATAATCTCACCTGATCTTAAGTAACGATACGGCCCAAGATGGCAGACACGCTAAACCTGTGAAGGAACTGGCTCTCAAGTGCAACTGTCGGAACACACCTATTTGGTATTTGGCGGCAGATTATCAACTTGAGGGTAGTAGCTAGCCCGTCGGGTATCAGAAAAAGCCTTACCACCATGCTATGGTTTCCTCACGATGTTTTCCTTCACCGAAAGCTCAAGCTCATTGTACGTGGTTGGATTCGAACTCACGTCCCTTGACGCAAAGTTGTAAGCCTCAGCACCCGGAGGAAAGCATCGATATGACTGGTAGGGTATTTTTAATGCATACTTGACCAGCTATATTACCTTCAAGTTGATAATCTGTCACCAAATACCTATATGTGTGTGTTCTCAAGTTACTGTACCCGGGAGCCAGTCCCTCCACCTGACTTAGCATGTCCACCATCTCGGGTCACATGGTCACTTAACTTCAGGTAAAGTGTAACCAAATACTAAGCCCTGTAAAAATAATAATCGATATATCGATTTTTCAATTATACGAAAGATAATTCAAGTGGAAGCGAAACGATGTCATGGACCCAGCTATTTTAAAAAAGTTCGAACTATAAGCTATATTTAGGACGTGTTTTGAGTTTTTTTTTCTTTAATAACAGACAACAGCCGCACTAGGGATCGAGTACTGTACCGTGAAACATATTATTAAATGACCCAAAGTAACATGAAGCCGGGAAAATAATTTCGAGTCACGCAAATAATTGTTAGGCGTGGATTCGAACCCACAGCATTCGGCGACAGCTAAAACAGAGACTAGACACAATCCGAAAGTAGTTTTATTTTTATACTTTACTAGCTTTTACCCGCGGTTCCGTTCGCGTTAGTATCGGGTGACGCAATAAAAAGTTTCATACTAAGTTTATTCTTCTCGTTACCCCCACTTCATACAAGTTTTTCGCGAGAAAATGATGCCTAATACCGTCTCCAGGGTCCTATCCATCGATATACCAAAATTCATCGTAATCGATTCAGCGGTTTAGGCGTGAAATCGTAAAAAACAAACACTGCACTTAGAACACGCTAAGCCTCCTAGAGGGACTGGTTCTCAAGTGCAACTTCCGGAACACACCTATAGGTATTTAGCGGCAGGTTTTCAACTTGAGGGTAGTAGCTACCCAGATGGGCACCAACAAATGCCCTACTGCTATAATTTGGTTTTATTACAGTGTTTTCCTTCACCGAAAGCTCAAGCTCATTGGAGGGTTCAAACTCACGTCCATTTACAAAGGATCCATACATACTACCGACTGAGCTATCGTAGTTGCACTCTGGCTTTGTGTTACATTTTTACTGGATCTTTTCATAGTTAGGTAATTTACAAAGGTATTTATATGGGTTACATTGAGTCTCTCATGTCCCTTTCGGATCCCGCCCGGCATATATCAGATAAATGTATTTCTTTAGCATGTTAACAAAGAGGAAGATGAATTCAGTATACCTACCAGCCAACGAGTATAAGTGACAGGTACATCGACATATTTCATTAATTATCTAGTATCTATATTAATGTATTAAAGCGAAAAAGTTTGTTTGTTTACTTGTTCGAACGCGCTAATCTCGGGCAATCATTGACTAAGCCTTTAGGCTATTTAACATCACGCTATCACCAATAGTAGCAAAGCTTCAAGAACGTCGTAATCTTAGGAACTGTCACTTGGATTTCTTATACATAAATCAGTCAGGAAGGCTTTAGGCTGCTAAACATCACGCTATCACCAACTGGAGCCAAGCTGTATTGAAAAGAGGCAACAGCGGGTAAACACTAATAAATAATTTTTAGTTCCGCGCGAAAGGAGCCGCGGGTACAACTAGTGCTTAATAGAGTTTAAAAAAAAAGGGGGTGCACAAGGCAGAAGTAAAACTTTTCAAGAAATAAAGAAAGAGAGAGATTGATTGTATGCGGGACAGAGAAAGCATCTTAGAAGCATACGCTATACTTCTCTCTCTAACGTAACAAATTATTCTCAACAGTGACGCATTATTAAAATTTCACTCCTAGTTGTATAAACACTAAATCATCACACCGCCTTAGAAATTACACAAAAAAAAAATCCTACGGTTCCTACAGGAGTAAGTCCACTGTTCCGAAAAGTACCTACACTTACATTGTTCTTGAATTATTGCACGGTATACCTAATTATTTATATATACACATGAATAAGACACTTAAAATGTATATGGGAGGATATACAAAGTAAAGAATGTTATAAAATTATGGAAGCCCCCGTATTTGTTGCATCGAGGCGCCAATGACCATAAACAAGAGAGGCCAGCTAACTCACTTCTGAAATCGAAGGCATACATGTGACTTGTTACAAATTAATTTGAGCCTAGGTTCGATCTTCCGGATAGGAGCCCTCGAGTGACTCTGTTCGCGCTCTACATCACTGAAAGTACATCATCACACCGCATACCATCCATGCACACCCACACGTTAAGCACACGGGTCTGTAAGGGACTACCCCCGCGGCCCTTACGCGGCTTGCCCGATAAGGTCGTGTTAGGAACACTAAATTAGTAAGTTAGGTCCTGTTAGTTAGGCTCGCGAATCCTTGTTCAGTTTCCGGCAGCAGCCCAAGCCGAGGTTCGGCCATCCTGGCACCCTTACGCTCGCTGCCTCGGAGCTGAGTGCCCTCAGCACTCGCCCCAAAAAGTTCGGTGAAGCTGCCAAAGCCTTTAAGATCACTGCGTATGTCAGTTCGGAAAAATAAAAAAAAATTAGTGATAGAGATGGCCTTTGTTTGCGATTTCCCTATTAATTTTACGTGACTTAAGTTTACTGTAAAAGATAAATACAAGAAAAAATTTTGAGTTCACGAATCAGATAAGTTTGGCGATCTGGAGGTAAAAGTGAATGGATATTTCCTATATATACATATACTAATTTCACACTAGCTGTGCCTGCTACTTTGTTCACGTAGAACGACAAAATCATTTAATAAATTTTGCCCGTTTTGAGTAACCTTTTTTTGTAATACAGCTTATCTACCGATGGTGGTAGCGTGATGATAAATAATCTAAAACCGACTTCTATAATTGCTCTATAAAATACGATATGAATTTTTGAATCCTGATAAACCGGATAAACAAAGAAAATCTCTGTAATTTATTATATTAATTGAATTGAAGCGATGATAGCTCAGTGGTAGTGTATGTGACTTTATGTCAAGGGACGTGAGTTCGATTCCAAGCACCTACAATGAGCTTGAGCTGTCGGTGAAGAAAAACATCGCGAGGAAACCATAGTATGGTGGTAGGGCATATTCTAATGCCCTCCTAGGTATCTGCCACCCTTAAGTTGTAAACCTGCCGCCAAATAGGTGTGTTCCAGCAGCTGCACTTGAGAGCCAGTTCCTTCACAGGTTTAGCGTGTCTAACAACTTGGGCCGTATCGTCACATAAGATCAGGTGAGATTATGGCCATAACGCTAAACCTTAAGTATAAAAAAAAAATGTGCTTGTAGTGTATTTTTTCCTGTTCAATAAAGTCATTATTGTGGATGTAAAATTCATTGCACAAGCTGTTACATCTCGCTTGTGGCAGACCGCCGCCGGAGTGCCGCGACGCACCGTTGTCGGCCGCCGCGCGTCGCCACTTTGACGAAACCTCTCACCATAACCGTCGCCAAGGTCATCCAATACCCATCCATGGTGACTAACCCTGAAGCTAACTTCAATTAACGACCGCTGCAGATTCGCCGATTGCTTTATTTTGCACTTCAATTTACGCATAATTTGAAGCGATGATAGCTCAGTGGTAGCGTGTACGGATTGCGCATCAAAGGACATGAGTTCGAATCCCTGCAATGAGCTCGAGGAAAACATCATGGTGACACCATAGCATAGTGGTAGGGCTTTTTTTGATGTCCGTCTGGCTAGCTACCACCCTCAAGTTGAAAATCTGCCGCCAAATACCAGTAAGTGTGTTCCGGGAGTTGCACTTGAGAGCCAGTTTCTCCACAGGTTTAACGTGTTCACCATCTTGGTCCACATTATCACTTAACATCAGACGAGAATGTAGCCCTAACGATAAACCTACCTATAAACTAAAAAAAAACCTACATTTCTGTCCCTTCGGAACACATTTCTGAACCCTAAAAGGTAACCTACGTCCTTTTCTGTATCCCCGACAACGTGCATGCAAAATTTCATAACAATCCTTTAAGTGGTTCCGGCATGAAAGTGTAACAAACAAACAAACTAACAATAGCATTTATATAATTACACTAGCTATGCCTGCAGCTTCGTTTGCGTCACACTAAATATTATTTAATCATTTTTGCCCGTTTTTGTAATCAGCCAATACAGTTTTGCGCCTTGTGATGGTAGCGTAATGTAAAATGACCTAAAGCCTGCCTCAATTATTACTCCACCAAATATGTGCGTTCCAGTCCAACATACTAGAAGAAATGTCGACGCTGTCTTTGATCTCAAGCAATAAATGAAGTGTTGCGGAGGTATCATTTGCATGGTGGTAGGGCTTTTCCTGATGCCCACCTGGCTAGCTACCACCCTCAAGTTGAAAATCTACCGCCAAATACCAATAGGTGTGTTCCGGCAGTTGCACTTGAGATCCAGTTCCTCCACAGGTTTAGCGTGTCTACCAACTTGGGTCATATCATCACTTAAAATCACGTGAGATTATGGCCATAACGCTAAGCCTTAACTATAAAAAAGTGACTATTTTTTTTATAGCTACACAACCCTTTTGCCGTGGTCAGTTCGAGCAGTGCTTACACGCATTGCGACAAGAAGTACGAAGAAAATATTTTTCAATACTCCCATTTAAAAATGGTGTGTTCTGGTAACTTTTAAAGCCGGTCCCACCACTGGCCTCGACGTGGCCATACCATTAAAATCTCTTCGCTGAGATTGCCAATGCTAAACCTATAAAAAAATATTGAAAACTTAAACTGAGATTCATTTCCATCTATATTAATACCACCTGACCTAGCAAACTTCGTTCTGCCTTTTCGAGTAGTCAATCACATCGACTACAGCGTCATCTATCGCGTTATAATAATCGTAGATAAACAACGTGACACGGATTTTTTATATATATAGATTTAGAAACCAAAATTGTTTGTTTGAAGGAGCTTATCGTAGGAACTCTAAGGTCAACTTAAAAATGTTATTTTTGTATTAGATAGCGCTACATCACGCTATCACCGACTATATGTATGTCTTTTAAGTATCACGAACTCGGGGCACCTGTTCATAATATTAAAATGGGGATCTCAGTACAGTAATATCTCGGTCTGACCAAAACACACTGGTCCTCAAACCCGCTAAATTCATGGTTTTAGGAAGCGAGATGTAAATTAATTATATTATATCCGCCAATCGAGTGATAAAGATTATGGCGAAAAAATATAGACAGGTTTGATATAGATCGTAATCTAGGGTTACTCATCGACCTGAGACTTCGTTTTGAGTCGCATAATGTTATTAGAAACTGCTTCTGTAGGTTAAAAGTATTGTATTTATTTTTGTTATACTTAAGGTTTAGCGTTGTGGCCATAATCTCACCTGATCTTAAGTGACGATGCGGCCCAAGTTGGTAGACACACTAAACCTGTGGAGGAACTGGCTCTCAAGTGCAGCTGCCGGAACACACCTATTGGTATTTGGCGGCAGGTTTACAACTTAAGGATGGTTGCTACCCAGACGGGCATTAGAAAAATCCCTGCCACCATGCTATGGTTTCCTCACGATGTTTTCCTCCACCGAAAGCTCAAGCTCATTGTAGGTGCTTGGATTCGAACTCACGTCCCTTGACGCGATGTCGTACACACTACCACTGAGCTATCATCGCTTCGAAAATCGCTTTATACAGTATTTTAATATTACATTGAGGAGATACTTATTGACAGATCGAGAGTTAATGACTGTGATACAGTGTATGGTCCTTGCTTACTATCGCGTACTGATTGTTCCATCCAGCGACTGCCGAATGCTTGTGCCAGATTTTGTTGTGATGTCCCGCGCCGTGGGCATGTTACAGCATTTTTTATTGACGCAAATATCTTAAAAATGGCAACACGACGCAAGTTACATATGGCTACACTACTTTTTGGGCTGATTAAAACAAAAAACCCCAAATATCTGCACGACACGTCAGAGTGGAGACAAAATAGATTAGACAACTGATCCACTATTAACACCTCACCGTAGTGCTACCGCTTTCAGAGGGTCATTCAAAATGTCGCCACTCATTGTTGGAACAACATCCCACCGCTATGTCGTTCCAAAACTTTAAATTGTCATATGAGCATTATATATTGCAACTTGAAACTCAGTAATAAAAGTGACGCACAACATAACCACTCAGCCTTATTTCAAGCTCTGTTCATTGGTGTGTATTTGTTCTTTTAAATTCATTTATTTATTTTATTTTATTTTAAAAGGCACTGATACAGATATGAGATTAAATACAAAAGCAAGTATTTGTTTGTCGCTATACCTATTTATTGTGATCATCTGTGACGTGTAATGTGTGTCTGTGCTATTTGTTTGTGTGTTCGTTTAATTGTGTAAGCGTCCGCTTATCATCATATGAGCTCCCATCGAAAATCAGCGTTGCAGTACTAATCTACTACATATTTTGCTGAATGTGTTTGCCAATTGTTAGACATATCTTTTTTTCCTTTCATTTTTCAAGTCTATCAAATTGTTTTTCTGTCTTATTCGTTTGTGTCATTATTTTAATTATTTGGTCGCCCCAAGAATAAAGTATTTCTTTCTTTCTTTCAATAGAAGCAAAGGTGCACTGCAAAAAGGTTACAAAAACGCTCAAAATTTGTATAGTTTTTAAATGGTCTCACGCGAACGAATTTGCAGACAGAAAAGATACAGTGTACGCGTAAAATTATAGTAATTTTAATAATATTTGTGTTATAGTGGAAAAAATAACATCACGAGTGTATCTACTCGGAGAGCGGTCATCCGAAACAAACGACCATATGTCTTGCTGCGCGGCGCCTCTCTGACTCTGGATGTACCGATGATTATGACCATCTTTTTGGAATATTAGCTGTCAGATATCACGACAAATTGTGACTAATTTCAATCCCTACCTATATACATGTAATAAAACTATAATCGAAGCCAGATCTTTACGTTAAATGTTTTTTGAAAATTATAACAATGCTATACTTTGCCCATAGCCATAACGTCACAACAAGTCACAACTTCTTGTTGTAATTAACCTCTGATCTAATTAAATGGTGGCTACTAGCATACTGATGAAGCTATGATAGCTCAGTGGTAGTGTGTACGGACTCCGCGTCAAACGGCGCGAGTTCCAATCCACCGACAATGAGCTTGACGTTTCGGTGAAGGAAAACATCGTGAGGAAACCATAGCATGGTGGTAGGGCTTTTTCTGATGCACGTCTGGCTAGCTACCGCCCTCAAGTTGAAAATATGTCGCCAAATATCAATAGGTGTGTTCCGGTAGTTGCACTTGTGAGCCAGGTTTAGTGTGTCTACCAAACCTGTCCGTATCGTCACTTGAAATCAGGCGTGATTATGGACCTAACTGTAAAAACTACTGCTCCTAATTTGCATAGATAGTTTTTAGGAAGTTACAAATCATATTTTTAATATTTTTAGCGTTTACGATGGGTTTCTTGAAAAGTCTCGATATTAAGCAAAACTAAGTAATATAATCATATTTCACTATGCATTTTAGGGTTACATGAAATCTAAATTTTTTTTATTTTAGGGAAATTTTCTTTTTATATTAATCGAAGACTCTTTTGGCGGGATCTTTATCAGTTAATTATAATTACCTGTAATTAATACACTTGTTTATGTTAACCTATAATGTTGTTATTCTATTTAGGTTTAGCGATACGGCCACAATCTCACCTCATGTTAAGTGACGATGTGGCTCAAGATGGCGGCCACACTAAGCCTAGTGGAAGAAATGGCTCTCAATTGCAACCGTCGGAACACAGCATAGGTATCTGGCAACTGATATTCAACAAATACTCTACAACCGGGATTCGAACTGGCGTCCATCGACGCCGCTGTACAGACTACCACTGAATCATCATTGATTTATACGTAAGTGTATTGGTTATACGAAAATAGATCAATATCATGGGGTATATAGTTGTTTATAATAAATGTCGGAACATCAGTTGCGCGTCGCGGCGGCGCCGAACGCGGGCGCCGGTGCCTGCTGTCGTGCGGCCCTGCTTTGCGGTCCGGCCATACAACCAGCGGGTCTCGCCATAGATTTACGGCATAAAAACTAGGAAAAATGCCTTAGACATTAAAGTCCGCCTGTATATCTAGTGTACAAAGTTTAATAAATAAAAAAAACTAAATAAAATCCGTTTGGTACTAAACGTATTAACGCCACCGCAGTAGAAATACGTTAGTTTACGTTAGGTTTGACTTGTGTTGAGAAAAAGCGCGAGCCGACCGCGACAGCAGTCGGAGACAAAGAAATATTTTATTTATTACTGACTAGCTAAATATATACGGCGCTCCCGAGCCGCGGCACTTTTTCTCGACACAAGTCAAACCTAACCTAAACCCACGAATTTCTACTGAGGCCGCAAAATATAAAATAAAACACTTTAAAAGTCCAAAAAACTGTATTTAATAGCGAAGTATTTATTACGATTTAGATATAAGTTTTGCAGCGGTGGTGTTAATACGTAACTACCATCTATTTATATCTTTAATCTATGCATTTGACACGCCACTATTTATTATACCCGACTCCCTTCGCGTGTTAGTAAAAATGATTTAAAATTATTGCACGTTTGTATAATTTCTTTTCAAAATACAGCTTTGCTTCTATTGGTGGTAATATAGTGTGTTAAATAGCCTAAAAGCCTTCCTCAATGATTACTCTATCAAAATCAATAACAATTTCCGAAATCCAACAATTAGTTCCTAAGATTAGCGCGTTGAAACAAACACACTTTCCCGATTTATAATATTAATACAGATAGTGTTTATCTTTCGGAATCGTTGTTCTTATGGCCACACAATGGTCGCCCAATAGTTTTTGAGTGTTTGCATTGCATAGCATTGTCACACTATTATATAAATTAGGGTGAGACAGGAATTTATCGACTTCATGACATAAGACTGAGGGCGAGGGGAACCCTGACGCGACATCAGTGAATGATGTGTTTTTGATACACCCACATACATTATTCTAAATAAATTTAGATAAAGAGGTCTTGGACAACAAACCTCATTGAATTTGAACTACGTAAAATTAGCATTGCATTCTCCTTTTTATAAATGAAGATATTTGGTAAAAAAAAATATACTATGAACGCCTCCCGCATATTATATATATATTATATTATATATATATATATTATATATTATATATATTATATTATAATAATAGTGTTTCTATGTAAAGATAGGGTTAGATTGCTATAGCGGAATGGCATTTCGATGACAGTTCAAGAGAAGGTTCAGCTGTTTTGGCACTTTTTATAAAGTTTCCCCGTCAGCTAAGTGCCTTCTGCGCATGCCCCATAAATTTTTTGTTTCGTCTCTAACAATTGTTGAAGACAAGTTAGCTAGGCGCATTGTTATGTGCAGTTTTTGGAGATTTCAACGTTTCGATTATTATGACTCGTTTAGTGACTATATTTTCATATAAAAAAAACTGATGTTTTGTAAAATAACTATGTATGAGCATTGTACGGAGCATTGTGCTGTGTAATTTCCCTAAATTGATTACAAAAATTCATAGTTTTTACCTAAGTAATATAAGGAATGTCTCTATAAAGTAATTATAATGCTTTAAGGCTTGCATGGTGGCTGTTTCTGTTGCCCGCCTGGCTAGCTACCACCCTCAAGTTGAAAATCTGCCGCCAAATACCAATAGGTGTGTTCCGGCAGTTGCACTTGAAAGCCAGTCGCTCCTATAAAGGCCGGCAACGCACCTGCGATTCCTCTAGTGTTGTTTGGGAGTCCATGGGCGGCGGTGATCGCTTACCATCAGATGACATGCTAGCTCGTTTGCCCCTTATTATATAAAAAAAGTCTGACTCTCAAACATATCTTACCAAAATGTTGGTTCTCGTAATAATTTCTTAAGTTTACACGAATTTTATTCATCGAAATAAAGCTAATTTAAACGGAATTGATCGCGTTTATTTATTAATTTTGATCCTGACGTTTCGAAAGCTTTTCAGCCTTCGTGGTCACGGGGCGGACTGAGGTGTAGGTTGTCCAGAAAAGTTCATGTTACTGTGTCTAACTTCAATTTAATTTTTGTTATTGATAGAGTTCAGATCTACGCAGAAAGAGCTCACAGTATCTTGAGGTCTGGCAATTGGTCTTTTGGGTTCCGATTTAATTAAATGTATAATCGGATCCCAGACTTGTGCTAGCTTCCAACCATCTTCTCTATTGAAATTTTGATGTCTTTTAATTTCAATAGCCTCAAGAATCATCCTAGGTAGGGATTGGAGTAACATGAACTTTTCTGGACAACCTACCTCAGTCCGTCCCGTGACCACGAAGGCTGAAAAGCTTTCGTAGCGTCGGGATCAAAATTAATAAATAACCGCGATAAAATCCGTTTAAATTAGTTTCATTTCGATGTTGGTTCTCGAGTTAAAACGTCCAAAGAACTTTTGCCATAATTTGATGCATTTGTGTTTTTATATTGTTTATAATTTATTTACCTTATATACAACTTTATATCATGTGTTTTTTTTTGTGTTCATTAGTCCCAGATGACATGCGCCACCAACTATTATATGTATAACTCTGACAGTGTTTTAGGCTTTCATGTCACAGAAATTACATAGTTTGGAGCCTTAAGCACGACATAAAGTGTAAATATTTCCGGAAATAAAATATTTGTATTCGTAAAAATTACATCGATACTTTTTTCGTAAAATAACAAGTACAAATAAATGAAAAATCTTCTGAATGTAGACACAGTATTTTTAATGTATGGATTATGTATGAATTGCTCTTTAGTATGTTATGTTCATTATAACGTCGTTTAACATAAGTATAATTATGGTCAAATGTACACATATACCGTCTGTTTAAAGCTAATGTGTAAGTAATTTGTTAGCCGTCCTCACCGAGGACCCCAAGAGAGTGTGTATCTCGTCGGGTACGCGGTACGGTCGTCGTGTCGGTGTGTCGTGCATCGTGTAAACACATTAGCGATTATATGAAGGTGGAGTGGACGGAGCACACGTTTCGGATGCGGGGACAAGACAACAGCTATCGGAGAGGCGCCTGCTTATTTGTGATCGTCGGGCGCGGGTGCCGCAGTGCCGCGCCGTCCCGCCGCCGGCGGCGCCCCGCGGTCCACACGAATGTACAACCCGCACCACATTGCATGCGATAGCGGGTAAATACAGCATTACAGAGTCTACTATTTTAGATGATGATCGGAAGCTGTCATATGCGCCCGATATATTAACCCATTCCTCCCCTACTGTCATATTTTTAGGACACCATTTTCAAAATTTCTTTTTACGTATCAGGACTTTTGTTTTTATTATTTCTGATGAAAATCATATTTTTACACTATTTTTGTAATAAAATACAAAAATTTTCGCTGTAAAAAATGTTTTAAAAATAAAAATAAAAGTTCTGATACGTAAAAAAACATTTTGAAAATTGTGTCCTGAAAATATGACAGTGGGGAGGAATGGGTTAAGGTGCACAAGTGTTCGCGCAAGACACAGTTGCACATACTCATCCGTGTTCTTCTGGACCGAGTGGAACGGGAACCGCTAAGACCGGAGAAGGACTCAGCCAGATAGTACATTAACACGGTGAGAAAGTTACAAGGTGTCAGTACTATCTCACACTGCCTTAATCGCCTTTTGCGATCCTCACGGGAATGAAAGCTTTTCGAAAGCTTTTCAGCCTTGCCCCAGTCCTTTTCAACCTTTTTCCAGCCTTCAGTCCGCACCGTGACCACGAAGGCTGAAAAGCTTTCGAAACGTCGGGATCAAAATTTAATAAAAAACTGCGATAAAATCCGTTTAAATTAGTTTTATTTCGATGGGATAAGTTATAATAATAAGATTAAGAATAAATATATTCAAGGAAGCATAGAAATAGCACTAGCGACATACAAGTCGAGAAATAATAGGCTAGCGTAGTATGGGCATGTTATGAGGTGAGATGGAAGCCATATAACAAGAAAAATGTTAATATATCAAAGTAGATAGATGTAGAAGTAGAGGGAAACTGATGAAAATATAGATGGACTGTGTTAGAAGTTATATGCGTATACGATAGGACATATAAAGTTTACGCTATTGCACAACGAACAACATTATTCATGAATGTAAAATCTGATAGATTTTCAAATATTGTCGTTTCCGTTCGTCGCTCCGCGCGTCACTGTATCCGCATTCTACAAGTGCCCCACTAATGATTGCTCATGATTTATTTGGCGTGCTCATTTTATTGCCGCTCGATTCCAGGGGTCGGAATGACGGAAAGGTGTACATATTTTTTGTTTTACTAATAAAGACAACGTTATCTCGTCCCGTAGGCGGCGACATACAGCCGCCGCCGGCTCGTCAAATTAGGGTTAATGATTTCAATAAGACTCGGTTGTTTTATTACGGATTATCGTAACCGAGCGAGATAACGCCCTCGACAATCGGAATATCTCTATTATAACAATGGACACATACTACACTTTTTTGTCTTAATACACGATTCCACCAATATCATGTCAACAGAATATTTAACTATTCTTATAAACAAACAAGTTTATAGATTTTAATAAAAAATATATGATGGTGCTAGATTGTCAAAAAAATGTAATTTTTTATTTACCCTTTTACTTTTTTAAGAAAAAGGTAAAGGTAACAGAGTCCATGCAGCCATACACACGTTAATTCTTCATTAATATATGCAGCAAGATGGTGACTTCTTGTTAAACCGTTTTCGTGGCAGCTACTACATATTATGTTCCCAGACATTATTAACAATACACTTCACTCGAAGCATTGAGCCAAATGACAAAGCATATGAATAAAAATAATAAGCACAACATGACAGATAAGATTCCATCAAAAATTCTACATATAAATTCTTCTCCTTTCTTGTTTAAGCTCTCAACAAATCCATGTTACTGAAGATCAATACTGCCAGTATCAAGTCGCCTCCATGTAAGAATCTACCAGGGAGATTTGTTACATCACAGAATTTATTGTCCATGCTATTAGGTCTTACCCACTTCATTTAAGCGTAATAACCTATAAGTATATAATTATCAAGCTAAATGATACAAATTGCCACCCAAAAAACATATTAGAAATTTAAAAATAAATAAATTTAACAATTAACGATAATAAGTAAATTGTGACAGTAAGATCCCGCCAAAACACCACAGATTAAATTTATTAAATTTTCATACTGTCATAAGAGACCACTAAGATTTATTTATCACTAAATTGTACGAGAGGCTTTGGTTCATGTTAATGTTAATTTTGTCACACACATCGGATGACGCAATAACAGGTTTTTGTACAAAGTTTATTCCTCTCTGATACCACTTCCAATAAGTTTTTCACAAGAAGTAGCCTATCACCGTTTCTAAGGTCCCTTTTTGCCAAAATTCATCATAATCGATGCAGCTGTTTAGTCGTGATAGCATAACAAACAAATTAATACGATTTAATATTGTAAATTAGTATTTATAACATTAGTAAGAATTTTGACAACTTTTACATATATTTTCAGAATAACATTCGATACGACATCGTTTCAATGAATTCAATATTTTTTATTAGCTCAATTTGTGGCCATTAACGTATAAAAAACCTTTATCCCCTATACCACATTAAAATTTATAATTGTATAACCATTTTTTGCCCGTTTTAGTAACTTTTATCAATACTGTTACGCTTCTATTTGTGGTAGCGTGATGTTAAATAGCGTAAAGCATTCTTCAATAATTGATCTATCAAATACAAACAATAATAATGGAAGCGCTCGAAAAAAAAAAAAAAACCCGCTTTTTAATATCTTTGGCTGTATTTTCGGGATATTATTCGTAAGAAAATTATTTGTCAGATAACGCCCTCGGTACGTAAGCTTTGTCTTCAGTTGAAATTAATACAAGCGTTACGTTGTTTCGCGCAACCTACCTTGCCCATCTTTCACTTTTGACAATCAGGAAATCGTCCATTCTATGACAATCTTACTTAAGGAGTATACTGCACTTACAAATACTTTTACCTGCACCGGTTACCTATAAATTTCAAATATTTCTTCATAATATAGATCCATACATCATTTATTATATCTCAATTTTTCTCTAAACAAAATATATTAAAGCATTAAACGACAGAAGTGATACCTATATCTCTCACTCCCTCTGTCGTCTCGAGGCGTCTTTACCCGAACGAGTGTCACACGAAAAAGTTGCGGTTCAGAATTTCAAATCCCACAGTTTCACCACAATGGCGACCGTTTAGGCCAATAAATAACAAAGCATTTTTAATAAAAATTGTTTATTAAAATAAAAATACATGTTTCCTTTTTTATTACAATAATATATTTTATACAAATTTCCAACAGTACAAACACTACAATATGGAGAGTCTTTATAACGAAAAGTGGATAATTTTCAACCCGCACACGAACGCATACACAGTATCGAACCAATGTGTTTTATTTAATCTATTTTTAAAACTGGCAGTACGTTTTCCCATTTTTCCCCATTTTCTAAACCCTTTCCCCCTTAAACACTATTTTATATTCAGCGGAAAAGACACTACATAGAAAATAAAACAAGTTTTTTTTTTTTTTTCAAATTTTTTCCATTTTTCCAAAATCTAAACCGCTTGGCTCATAAACGCATTTTTGTAATCTGTGTCAAACCTTGATCAAGGGTCAACCGTTGCGCAAGGTATAAAATGAAAATGGACGTACAGACAAATTGGATATATATATATATATCGATAGAGAGATGTCCGTTTTATTTAAACGGGTATGTTTTTTCAAAACAAATCATATCTAATCATAATAATAATTTCGATAAAGGGTCAGTAAAAAAATTTTATAAAAAAAATTGTGATTTCTTAACAAAAGCGAAAACTTCATCGAATTCAACTGTAACGTATTGGGTACGGCACGTGCCGTGTTTATATCGATACCGAATGCGACTGACGCGTCACGCTCTGTCATGTAACGCTCGCCGCGCGTGACTATATTTCGCTCTCGCCTCATTAGTCGATTTCACCCGAACGTGCGTCACACAGCCGAGCGTGACGGTTCAGTTTTGTCTCCCAAGGCGACAACAACAAAAGGAACATGGTATAATTTATTACCGACATACATTCTATTAAGTACTGAGTGTAATCGTCTCTCGGATCCGTTGTCTAAAAGGCGGCAGAATATTTAGTGACTGACGACGACACGATTGTGTTGAAATATCGAGACACAATGACCAAGTGTCTTCACGTACGTAACTCGTGTATTTTCCAATTTTTTTTTAATTTATTAATATAAATTCCCAATTAATAAAAATATTCTGTTACAACATCTATTGTTTGCAATTTAATTTCTTATACTTTATAAAACATGGTGCCCGAATAAAAAGATGTACGCGACATTGGAAATTAAATATTTTGACCGACAAATATTTTATTTATTTATATATAGCAAGTCAACATTGCACAGACAAAGTTAGTATACAAAATAAAACGAATAACGAAGATTCCAATGTCGGTACAATAATTATAGGCATAACTTTCACAACTATGAGGAAATTAAAATTTTGTGGGTACAAAATTTTATTATAAGGAAAAAAAATTGTAATCTTGAAATTTGTTAGGACCTTTAAATCTTTAGGTACCTGTAAATAGATATTTTTTAACCTCATCTCAGGAGAGGGCTTTTTAAACTTTATACACTTTTATAGAATAATAGAGCCCCTTTTGCATTACCCTAATGATTACTTTATATATAAAAATCTTGTGTATGTTAGTCCAGTGGTATGTGTAACTTCTAGACGAATTGACCGATATAACTAAAGTCAGCATGAACACTGAGCCAACTAACATACTTTACAATTCACAGATCATGTTTTAGTTACTAATCGGCTAACATTAACAAATCTTTGTTTTAACTTGTCTTGAACGTGTTTTATATAGGTTTGACTTTAGTATAATTTTCTTACAATTCTGCACGTGAAACCGTCCACCGGACTTAGAACAAGGACACAGAATCACGAGTCTATTCGGCCGCCTCATATAACGGATGGGGGGGAGGGGGGAGGGGGGGAGAGGAGGAAATTAGCGTATCCTAAATTAGCCTAACTGTTACACGTTTAGATCAGTAGTTCCTAAAGTTCCGGTTCGGCTTGAAGCCTCCGCCGCCGCCGTCACCTGTTCCGCTTGGAGACGAGTTCAGGAACAGCTCGATGTAGCGATGGTCCATGTTGTTCTTGTCTCTTCTCATTGCCTGTGGATTGGAAAAAAAAAAAAAAAAACGATATACTCTATCGTTATAATTTTTTTTTATGCTACATCAGGGAACATAGTTACTATTTGAAAATAAAAATTCACTCGTAATAAATGACCGTTTATTTTGAAAGTGGTGTAAGCCCATTTTTGAGAAAAATGAGCTATCACGTAATTCATGCCTTATCTAATGTAATTTTTATATATATATATCTATAACTAGTCCGTGTATAATTTCTCAAAAAATTCCCATGTTTTGTACAACTTAAAATCGGTCGGGGTAAATTAAATTGCATTATCAACAAATATAGTCTACCTTTAATTTTCTCGAAACAAAAGAAAATGGACTTACAACACTTTCAAAATAAACGGTCCAAATAATACTCTTGAGGCGTTCAAAGTGTAACTTGCATCTAACTTCATGGTGTGTGACATCGGTTTTAATAATACGTAAGATGAAATACAATTCGCAACTAAATTCACGGTGTGTTACATAGATACGAGTAACTTCAATTTTAAGGTAAAAATGAATCGATGACATCTCATAATGAAACAAATGCAGTTTATAACTTGTTACCAAAGTTATGGTGTATTTATTACTTAGGTCAAACTTTCGTTGTAAGTTAACAATTTACTCCCAATGATTTTCATAATACAGCTTGAAGCGATGATAGCTCAGTGGTAGTGTGTACGACTTCGCGTCAAGGAACGTGAGTTCGAATCCAACCACCTACAATGTTGAGCTTTCGGCACATGAAAACACCGTGAGGAACCATAGCATGGTGGTAAGGGTTTTTCTAACGCCCGCCTGGGTAGCTACCACCCTCAAATTGAAAATCTGCCGCCAAACACCAATACGTGTGCTCCAGCAGTTGCACTTGAGAGCCAGTTCCTGCACAGGTTTACCGCGTCTACCGACTTGAGCCGTATCGTCACTTAAGATCAGGTAAGATTACGGCCATAACCTTAACTAAGAAAAAAAAGAACCGTCCTTCATAAAAGCGGTAGTAACGGGGTAATGGAACTTCAGTTTTATGGGGAAAAGATAATTTCAACGGCTCGTTAAAATGCGCTAAAGGGGGGAGAGGGGGAGAGGGGAGCGGGGGGAGAGGGGGAGAGGGGGGGAAGGGTGGAGGGGGGAAAGGGTGGAGGGGGGGGGGGGAGTGGTATTTAGCATGAATAATGCGTGCAACTGACCCTCATAGCGTCCTCGTGGCACTCGAACTCGATGTCCGCCTCGCCGGACGGACGGCCGCTGTTGTCGTACAATATATTAATGTTCACGGGCCGGATCGGCTTGAAGAACTGAAAATTAGTGGAATGCAACGTGTACCACGTCTCATCTAGGACGGCGATTCCCAACCTTGTGGTACGCGTACGCGTGGAACTGCGCATTACTGATTGGAAGGTTAACCGAAGAATCGATTTTTCAGAGTGAAAAAATTAGAATCGATGGATCGATACTTCGCCCATAAAAATCGAGGTTCGATTCTAATCTATTTGCATGAAAACATCCCTACTAATATTATAAATGTAAGTTTGTTTGTTACGCTCTCACGCGAAAACTACTTAATCGATTATCATGAAACTTTGTACATATATTCTTGAAGGTGTTAGAAGTAACATAGGATATTTTTATAGAAAAAAAAAAACATTTTTTTTTTTTACAAAATATTAAATTAAACATATTTAATGGCTTCAATGCGAGCGAAGACTTGGTTAAAAGCCAGTTATTTATAATGATTAGTGTAATGAACCATCAAAGTATCTCACTCACGATGTAATCACTTGTAATAATTATCGTTTTCTTATACTAATAGTTCCGTCAATACAAATACCAAAATAAATCATTACTAGCAACTATAATCGTGTTCTTAAACCGAGTTGCTGTGGCGGAGAGGTTGACACCTAGCAGTGTCCGAGACTTGCGACACGGATGTAGGTATAATTAGGCCTCCTTTCGACATACGTCAACACACACCTTCACCGCTCGAGTTTTCCTCTCCGTCCAGTATAAATCATTCCCGATAATGATTTTACAACATATATATATCAAATATATAAAACCAATCTAGTCAATAATAGAAAATATAAATCTATGTGAATATCTGTTCTCGAGTGCTCGAGTAATAACATGTATACCTATTGTTATTTGGCATTAGAGAAAGCTCTAACTCTAGCCTTGATCACGACGTTTTCCTTCACAGCTCAAGCTGATTGTAAGTGGGTTCGAATTCACGTCCCTTGACGCGGCATCTGCACACACTACCAACTGTACTATTATCGCTTGAACATTTATATGAAAGTGTTAATTACTAATAAATAATGTGTTTTGTAACTGATTATTCAATATTTCATTGCCAATCCACGATGTATTTTAGGTGATAATAAAAAAAAAACAAATATTTACATATGCAATGTCCTGCGGCGATGCCTTGAAGGGCAACCCGCGCATGTGCACGCAGTGCCCCCCGCCCCCCATGCCGAGCCCCCCGCCGCCGCCGCCTCCGCCCCCGCGCCTGAATCCGCCCCGAGTGTTGCCATATCCGCCACCTGTCCGTACCACATTATATCTATCAATTAGGGATGGCCGTTCTTTCTGAAAAGTGTCGATTCAAATCCAATCACAAAAAAATCGATATCTAAAAGATCGATTCACGAACATCGATTGTTTTTTCGACTCGCTTTTCCTGCTTATATATTCGATATATCTAAAACCATTCATTAAACACATAAATTACACACAAGAAATTAATCGAATTTATCCTTTTATTTATTTCTATATACGTTTGGGTACTTTGGGTAAAACAATAAAATAATTGTTTTTTTTTTAATGAAAATAGATAAGAATCGAACCTCGATTTGTAAGAGTGAAATATCGATTCAGACCCTTGTATCGATTTTATTATCTATAAAAATCGATTCTTCGTTTATCCATCTCAGATCGCCATCCCCACTACCATTGTACTGGTATATCACTAAATACATAAAAACATTTGGTTAGTTGAACTCATCGTTGGTTGTCTGATCCCTCCCATACTTTATAACCTGGCCCGAATTCTGCAGAATTTTATTGTCGCGTACATTGGATCTATGCAATCGGTTACCCATCACAGTTTTCCCCCGGAGCTATAATATGGAGCTCTAAAAAAGGGGGCTCAAATGTCAGCAAAATGGCTGTAATACCCTTGGTATTGCAGCTGGCCACATGCGACGTTATCCGTTTACCATCAGATGCACCGTGTGCCTGTTTGCTGCCATTAGCGAGAAGCGGGAAACTTATAAAGCGTATATATTTAACCGTTGACAATGCGGTAAATAACGCGTTGTTCGAACCCATCTACCATCCTTGTAACGCATCGTAACTTTTTACAAGACCCCCCCCCCTAATTGCGTCACGTAACGCTTGTACGGCCCATAACGTGCGGGACTAGTATACGGACCAAAGCTTGTGACCCTAGATAGCGCATCAGAAACCGCTTTAAAAGGGGCATTCGTTAATTACGCGAAATGATTTTGACGATTTTTCGACCCCCCCCCCCCCCGGACCTAGGTGAGATTTTACTCGAACCCCTCCCCCCGTCTCTGATCACACGTGAGATTTTTCAAAACGCATACGTCTAACCTAATTAACTTAATCTGTTTGATTACGTTGGGTTTATTTAAAAAAAAAATAGATTTATTTTCTTGTCACAACAATGCCATTTTTTATAAAAAGATTTTGTTTTCTCAGTGCTATCCAATTTTCTCGCAATTTTGCACTGTTTCTGGCAGGAAAAAAATTACGTGTTATCCACCGAGGTCTCCCCTCGCTCCCGTGTGAGATCGGGTAAGATTCGGCTCGACACCCCCCCCACCAACCCTCTAAACGCCTCACGTTATTTATGGACGACACCTATGCGTTGCTTCTAGTGTATTACACTGACCTCTGTTAAAGGATCCACCACGACCCCTGGTACCGAAGCGGCCCGAGAAGCGATCGTTACGCTCGTAGGGCGTAGGCCTGTGCCCCCGCGTGGAGCGGAACCCGCCGCCCTCCATGCGGGCGCTGTAAGCCCGCACCTCGTTCGCTGAGCTCAGAAACACCTCTATGTACCTGTGAATAGGGCGACGGTACCTTCAACCCTCCGGACCAAACAAATTTCGAACTAGACCTTGGTATTTAGGGTTCCAGAACCCTTTTTTGTATACATTCTATATTTGTATAAGGGTATATCACAGAGAAAATCCCTTCGAAGATTCTGCTCTATTTCCTTCCGGTGTCCTGCCTGGTGGAACATCAGGTATGAACCACTAGAAATACCTACTAAACAGACCCCACGAGGACCACGTATTCCCTCTTTATAGTCAGAGACCTAGATTGCTTTCACACTGCCTGTAGTATCTGGCTGAAGAAATACCTGCATCCTACAGAAGTTAGCAGATAAATAGTTATGTTATGTTCCCACGATGGCTATGGTTTCAGAGCCCCTTGTGGATCAAGGCACAAGTCAATAAATTATTTTATTATGACAAAATTTACTTTAACTCAACAACCATATATAAACTGGTCAAAGGAACCCTTTACGGGGACATCTAAAACTTGTAAGTTTTGACTTGTGTTATATGAATTCCTGTAACATGAAAAGTAAAATTATGCCCGTCTGTTCTGACCAAGCACATGAAATTGCTCATTTTCAGAAAGGCCTGTCAAAGAAATTAAGGACATCTTGATACTTAGAATGCAAATTATCTGTCGATTATACTCTCGACGACATTCTAGAAATTAATGTTTATATAAAAATCTTATATACTAATATTTAAAACGAAACTATAATTCTGAAATAAAACACTTCTCTCCAAACGGTTAACCATAGACAACCCGTTATAAATATATCCCGCACTCTTCACCGTCTGCCCTCCCGCACTCGTCCTCCGCCCCCGGCGTTCGTCCAGCCCTCGCCCCTCGCCCCGCGCACGCCCAACCTTAGACAACTCAACAAGCAATCACTTCCGCACTCCTCAAACCTTTATATACGACATTTTATTACGTTTACATCGCTTATTTTTAATTAAAACCCGGAAATTAAGCCCCACACATAAGTTAAAGAAGCCCTCGAACTTTCTAGAATACCGCGTCATTTTCGCAATCAATTTGACATGACAAGTCGTATTGTCATTCACTGATCGCCTTGTTAACACAATTTGTACGGTGACTGGAGGATGGTGTACCAAGAATTGTATTTACTGACAGCTTCGTACCAAAAAGTCTACAAAAATTGTCAAGTAATATTCCAATTTCGCCATGTTATTAATATGCATAAGGGATACGAAATTTCTCTACAAGATAACCAGATATCTATCAAGTAGTTTTTGAAATTGATTCTAGTTTTTAACTGGATCTATGACGAAGCAAAATTAAGTTATTTTAAAGGAATATTAAAGTACATATAATAATTTGTGATTCCTCCATACAAGGGCAAGTATTGAATTATTATTATATTGCATATAGAAAATCCTACACATAGCCCCTATATAAATATTCAATACAGTGCCAGCAAATTGACTGTCAGAGTGTAACCACCAACATTTGTAATTTTTTTATAACACATGCAACCTTTAAAAATAACATGGCAAATGTTTATATTTAAAATAAAATTAAATACAATTCTAGTGACATAAACATGATAAATTGTCATAATATAAAGATGTCATATTACGAGTGCTTTTAGTAACTTTTCTCGATTATTTTTACCCTAATGTATTATGGTCACGACTCGATATTTGCCATTTTGTATAAGCTCCTTGTTTGTATGTTAGTTTTTCTGAACATATTTGAAACAAAACCATTAACATCGAAGTCCCTTATACCTTATTTAATAACCCTCTAGGCTGATTATAGAGCTGCGATTGTGGTCTCTGGCTACGGTGGGGATGGACTTACATATTATCAATTTAGCATCATATGAATAACCAATATATGACATGCATTACTTTAAATCTACATTTCAATATTATAAAGTAGAAATTTTGTTTGCTTGTTTATAAGAACACGCTAATTATAGGAACTAGCAGTCAGATTTTGAAAATGATTTTTGTATTTGTTAGAGTAATTATCGAGGAAGGTTTTAGGTTTTTTAGCATCACGCTACCACCAATAGGGGTAAAGCTGTATTGAGAAAAAGTTACAAAAATAAGCAAAAAGTATGAAATCTATTTTATTTCCACGCGAACGAAGACGCGTACACAGTGGATAAATATAGAGTGGAATTTAAGAATTATATACATTTTCAAAGTTTTACTTTCTATGGTGCATTATGAGGGATATATTGAAGTTTTAGCTTGAAACGTAATTTGCGCGCGGCATGTAACACACCCTGAAGTTAGCTGAATGTTTCTGGAGCGCAATTCGATATTTAAATTCTTAACCTAAAAAGGTATAAATAACGCGGTTTCGTCGTTCGAATTTTAAATCGGTTAATGATACTTTTTCAAAACGAAATTCATAGAGATTTTGGACAGCCAGATGGGCTAAGAACTTAAATCCCATATTATTAAGTATTTTATATTATTTATAAGAATATAATAATTTTAAGAAAATATTGTTTCTCAACTTCAAACAGTTATTAAACAAAAGAAAATCAGTTGACAGATAGAAACGAAAAACGCACTGAATCGTTTTGTTTTGTTTGTTTAATTAATCAATATTATATGCAAATAGAGAAGCTATATGAAATTGATTCAAACGATGTCCTATCCAAATATTTCTACAGCATGTTAATACAGAAATCAACGTCCTAACCAACAGCATCCCCACACGATAGCACCAACCGAGTACCACTCTGGGCAATATCCTGTTGTAATTAACTTTTTATCCCCCCACCTGTGTCCTATCTTCTCCCTGTCTCTGTTGAGAGCCTCCTGAGCGCTCTCCTTGTCAACGAAGTGAACGAACGCCTCGCCCGATGCCCGCCCCGTGTGGTCCGACAGGAGGTGTACACCGTCCGGTGCCACCTCGATCCCTGGGCCCGACCCGAAGTGCAAATAAACATTCATGTTATGGCATCCGCTAAACGCCGCTCGGACGCGGTACATTCGCCATGGCCGAACAAACTTACGCACACCACAACGCTCTCTCTAACGTAACAGGCTGTCGCAAAAATGTGAACCGATACCTAATGTAATATACTTTTCACAGGATGTTAACGTTAATTTTTTTATTGAAGTGAAACTTCTTTAGGCGCATGGGGGTAAAATTTTTACAGATGAAACGTCACGCCGGTATGCAACGGAAGTGTCGGAAAAGAGAGAGAGAGAGTGATCGAGACCGATTGAGAGAGAGTAAGACAGGGCGAACGTAGCATGAGCAACTAGCCGTGGAGTGAGAGTAGGGAGCAAGCGAGTGAGAAAGATTGAGAGAAAAAGTGAGACAGAGCGAACAAGATTTATAAATTAGTTCGCCAAAGAAGTTTCACTTCTGACATGTGTACTTTGTACGCACGCATGTTTTTTATTATTTGTAACAAGCAAGCAGTGAATTCGACCGATATGCCTTGCCTGTATGAAATGATGCACTAAGGAGTCTCTGTTAACTTTTTTTTTTATTATATACATGTCGAGTTTGTTTTTAAGTATGTTTGCACTCTGTGCTGACATTACATCCTCAGGAACCTTGTTCCAAGACCTAACCAAGAAATGCTTGTATGCATTGTTATTAGACTAGGTCCGTTCAGATGGACATTGGTGTTAAATATAAGCAAATTCACTTATTAATGAAATGAACTTTGTACTAATTTAACTGAATATCTTCAATTCATTAGCAGCGAGTTAGCCCAAGCTTTACTACCACTGCCTTATTGAGGTCTATCAAATTAACAGTAACACTAAGCTGTTCTATCTACATCCACACCAACCTATCTACACATAATAAAAATGTACAACATATATATTTTATGATAATTATATTCAAGGTGTATTTTGTTATTAATATAGCCCCCAAATATAGCCTGCTAGGGGCATACAAAAGTATATCAATAAAAAATTACAAAGGGGTAACAAAGTGCAGAAACTAAGTATCCCGTGGTCATTGTCCCAGCCTGATCAGTTCAATAGTTTTGATATGATGCAGCACCAAACGAACTGTGTTTTCCTTATATGATATATAGATAGATTTAATTATTATCTCTCACCTTGTACCCACATCACTATGTAACTACTGGGTGGATTTTGCTTAAAATGGTGATTGTAGTAAAACGGATCAATAATTCATTAGAAGTCTCTGCTAACATGAAGCTGTGTAAATCTTAGCCGTTGCTTTTGTGAAAAGTGGCAGACTATGACACATTTATCGCAACAAGTATAGTAGTTGTGATTTGCCCTACCAACTTTCCTGACCGCAGGACATATGCCAACTTATAACAGAACAGGACAAATCAAAGAGTTCCAGTATGCAAATATTTATGATCAGTATATAATCAATATAATCAAAGTAACTATCAAATAGAATACTTTATTGGCATTAATAATTCATAACATAAGCTGTACTGACACAAAACTTTGGCGAGTTCACTGACACACACATAAAAATAGAAATTTCCCAATAACACTTCAAAATAAAAAATTTGGTTCACAGTTTTGCCACAATCTGATCAATGATTATCATTTTATTACCGTATTCTGAATAAATTGATACTAATTTAACAAGTTATTAGTTAAATATTTAATGACACAATCAAATAATAAATAACATTTTAGTTTAAATTAATAGTATATTCCGTTATATATTGATTTTCTGCTAAAATATTTATGCAAAGAATATGCATAATTCTAAGAATGGTAGTTTATTTTTAGGTGTGCAAATATACTCTGAAAGTGTTCTAAAACTTGACTCGAGGCATCGAGACTTGTGTAACCTTAATATTTAGAATTTTTATCTGATCAACAAGTGTCGATAAGTTTTCACAAATATTGTGGTCTTAACAATATATATTGCATTTATATAAATTGACTTTTTACCAGGTTTTATTTTGTTTATCATTCATAATGAGTTAGGTTAAATTTGAACCCATCTTGTGTAATATAGGTGCATTTCACTTAATATAGTAAAGCTTTTGTAATTGATAATAATTGTGAGACATCACACAAATTCCCAAGCAAGTTTTAACTCTAAGTCTGCATTTTGCAAGGATACAGAAATAATATTTAACTATGAGACAGGGACAATTTTAGGGATTATATCAAAGTATACTGCTGTTAGTTAAAATACCCACCCACTACCGTTACACTTATATGTTTTACATATTCTGTAACCCAGTTCTCATAATCAGTCCAAAGAATAGCTGGTAAATTTGTTTGGCCATGTCAAAGTTACCTCACTAAGTCCTGAATAACCCCAATTATTTCACAATTAAGACTTGACTTGTGTGGACTGAAAGTATGTGACTTACCGCTGAAGAACTGAACAATCTCCTCCTTGGAACAGCCAAACGGCAGACCTCTCAGTTTGACGATACCCATATCATCGGATACATTGGGTATGCCGTCAAAACCATTCTCATTCTGACGCATGGCATTCAGAGCCCACTCCATATCTTGACGATCAGTGGAAAAGACTGGAATATGATCAAAGCATAACATTTACTCATGCAAAGAATACAAAATATCATTCCCTTGAATGATTCAAGTTTTACTGTTGTAATCAGAGATAGCTTGCGTTTGTCTCCAAGGTACTATCTATCTCTACACAAAAATTGATATAAACTCATTCAGCACTGTTAATATGAAAATTTAACAAATTCTGTTTGCTTTTAATAATACAAATTTAGAGAGTGATGAACCTACTTCATACTTAAACCCATCACTTTGATCTAATGTAATTTTTTAATGTTTTATTTAATTATTATCGACTGTTATTGCAACTTTAATACTGCTTGGCTCCTACTGGTGGTAGCATGGTGTTAAATAGCCTAAAAGCCTTCACCGATGATTACTCTTTCAAATATGAAACAAATATTTCAAATTCAACTGGTAGTTACTGGGATTAGGGTGTTCAAACAAACTTTTCCACTGTATAATATAGATTCTATAACAAACTTAGCCTAGAATCAAGAGTGATTGAGAATTTGTGCTTAATAAAAATGGGCATTAATTTGGAACTATCCAACTTTATAGAATTCAAACCAGCAGGATTCCAGACTATAAAATTAAAGAATTGATTGTGCATGATCATAGTTGAATAGTTATTATGAATAATATGATTTAAATTTATTTTTATATCAATATAAGAATACAAACTTTTTTTTATACTTCTTGGAGTTGATAAAAAACTGTATGCATAACCTAGAAATACATTATACACCTTTTACGTTACTAAATAAACACAATAAATTGAATTAATGTGATGATGGCACAGTTGAGAGTTGATGTGTGTTGATCAATTGATGTGAGTTCAAATCCACCTACAATAAGCCTGAGCTTTCGGTGAAGGAAAACATTGTGATGAAACCATAGCACAGCAATACGGCTTTTCTAATAAGCGTCTGGTTAACTAATAGCCTCAAGTTGAAATCCTTTATACTTATAAATACTCATAGGTGTTCCGACATTTGCACTTGAGAGCCCACTAGACCACATGGTCACTTAACATCAGGTGAAATAGTGGCTATAACGCTAACTATGAATTATAAAAAAAAAAAATAACAAGTTACTCATTTACCTTCAATGTATCTTTTACCCATGTTGTCCTTGTCTTTCTTCAAGGCTCGTTCCACATCCTCCTGGGTTTCCACCTCCACGAAGCATTCTCCTGAAGGTCTGCCTGGTCGAACCTCAGTTAGATGTACACCTAAGGCAATAATTCTGTGGCTTGAATTTCTAACCAATTATGTTAAGAAATATACAATTAGATACTACAGTTGGTTAAAGTGATACGCAAATGGTAATTAATTCTTAAACTCACCTGCTTTCCCACCAAGAACGTTGACGTCAGTTAAAAACTCTATTACATCTTCCACAGTCGTGGAAAAAGGAAGCCCGCGCAGCTTCACTATGTAGCCGCTGTCACCGGAACCTAACATGTTTATTACGGTATACACGATACTTCAGTTTAAATTTTTTTATTTCAAATATATAAAGATTTCAAATATGAATAAAAACAGTATGATAATCTAATGTGTAGCAACGCTACAGTCGGCCATATTTTAACCGTGAATTAATGTTGCCAGCACCTAAATCGAATACTATTTCGTTTTTTGAAACGATTCTGTTTTTTAGTAAAAGTAATTTTTTGTTTTATTATAGGGCCTTCTTCGTATTGAACTTATATACACCCTTTGTTAAAAGACGTTGAAAAGAGTATCTTTTTAAGATAAAATATTTCTGTGCATGTGTTAAAAGATCGATATTTTTATATGTGTATACGATCTTGAAAATTGCTTGTTTTGTTGGGATATGTTTTATTGGATGGATATTGGATTTCACTGTAAAGGAAAATATTTAAAAAGTTTGTAAAATTCAAAAGTGCTCGCCTCATACCGTATATTTATGTTTTAATAAAAAAACTCGCCTTACTGTATGAGGCATACAATATAAAAAGGGTAATGATATTAATACCTTTAGCGAAACAAAAACTTTATCAACTAAAATAAAGCTACAGCAGGAGTCTTGTCGTTTGAGAGAGCTCGCCAGGCTTGCGATCAGACAAATCAGGCTAAACCAGTCACTGCTCCGCACCGAGGCGACGCGTCGCAACTCGGAACGCGATTATTGCAAATTAGAACTGACGTTGCTGCTCCTGAACATGGCTACAAAGCCAAGCCGAGGACTGGCCACTTCATTGCCCCCTTGGGCTCGTGGCCTCAGACTGAGTGATTTAGCTTTTAGACTCTCAAAGCTCGGTGAAGCCGTAAAAGCCCTTAAGACTAACAGCATATGTCGAATAAAAAAAAAGTTTATGACAGCATGGCAGAAATGGCGGGTGTTAAGTCAACGAGTACACTAATTATCTATTGACATAAAAATATTTTAAACGGATTTTATCTCTGTTAGGTTAATCCGTTTAAAGTAGTTTTTTTTTCAATTAATAATATTTGCGTTAACATAAGAAATACTAATTATCTATAAAGGAATGCTTAGTGATGTTAGTGTTGTCAACATTTGCATCTGGAACAGTAAACTGTTCTGTATCATTTGGAACAATTGGAACACTGCGTCAAAGATAAAAAAGACAGATTGTTACACAATGTCACGACGTGTCGCCGGGACACACAGAGAGACTGACGGGTTGTGTTTTCATTTTATTTGGAACATCGTAACAAACTTGTCAAAGATTTTTAGGTTATATCGCGAGCGTACTGAAGTAGACGGCGACAAAGCGCCATGAAAGCTGAATATTATAGGAATGTTTTAATGTGTTTTTATACATATTTAAAAGTTATAAATAAAACCAATTTCTCTTCATACTTTATCCAAGCTTAAGATTGGCGGTCAGACATTTAATTATAGCTAGGTGGCGTATTTAAAAATCGATTTCGTTGATTTGTTAGTTACATTTTTTATACATATCCTTTTGTTGTTTTTTCAGTATTTTATATTCAGATCAAGAACTATAAGATGTGATTTATGATGTAGGTCGATATTTGTTTTTTTTGCATTAAATCATATTAAAAAAAAACATGCGTGCGTACAAAGTACACATGTCAGAAGTGAAACTTCTTTGGCGAACTAATTTATAAATCTTGTTCGCTCTGTCTCACTTTTTCTCTCAATCTTTCTCACTCGGTTGCTCCCTACTCTCACTCCACGGCTTGTTGCTCATGTTACGTTCGCCCTGTCTTACTCTCTCTCAATCGGTCTCGATCACTCTCTCTCTCTTTTCCGACACTTCCGTTGCATACCGGCGTGACGTTTCATCTGTAAAAATTTTACCCTCATGCGCCTAAAGAAGTTTCACTTCAAAAAATTAATCAAGAAACACGAATGTATTTTACCTGAACTTATTACATAGTTTTGTAATAAAGTATCGCTTTGTGGAATTTAACGCGACATCCTGGTACTTTAAACTAAAACAATGCAAACAAAAAACGTCTATAAAATATTAAATATACAAACGCCATAGTTGTCATTATTACGTGCATACTGCATAGGAATCGAGAATAAAAAGTGTGAGGTTTAATTTCATTTCATATCTTATTCTCATTTGCTACTATTTGATTGTTCTCTCGTTTAGCGAGTTGCTCAGTGTATCAATCATTATGACTCATCGGCTCAGATCGCATTTAAACAACATAAGCACGCTGAAAAGAGATGTTCCAGTTCCAAATGATGCATTTGAAACATTATTGGTGTCCCAATCTTTTAAAGCACCAAAATGTTTCGGCTCTGTGAGCCAGTTCAGTAAAAAGTTACACACTGCTACAGTACAACATAACAATATACACAATAACATATATATAAAGATAAGAATAATACATTATATACTAATATAGATAGGCTACTTGACATTTTATTTAGTGATATAGTGGCGCTATCTGATTCACAGTTAGGTAACTAGATGCATCGATTATTAAGCATATTCTTTTAAAACTGTAATGCAAAGATGGGTAAAAAAAAACAAACAACGCTCTATTGTGGCAATCACTCTTTATTTTTATATTTCTTTATGTTAACATATGTATGAAAAACTTGAATTACTCTAAATCTTTTTTACAAACATAAACAGTAAATTCACAAGCTCAGATAAGGTTAAGTACGACGACACAGAGGAGAATGCTAAACTCGATACAAAAGTACGAAACAATGGATGTAAAACGTTGGCACGGCTACATGGAAGAACAAATGTTCAACTCAACGTAAATAAGGGGTTCACAGACGTATTAATTGACACAGAACTTAATCGCAAAAACAACACACTGATATGCAGACATTTCCAATTTACAGTGACACCACAAAAAAAAACTATCTATTTATATTGTAGAAATGATTTAAAAGAATAACTGCCATTGTAACGATGCTTTTTTTCACCAAATAATACAAATTAAATTAAAGAACAGTTACACTTATTTATTTGTATATATCTGTAAAAGAATTTAGTGTATGAAATTTCCGTATGGCAACATTATAAAATACAGTATTATTATGTACCTAACTATGGGATAGATGTAGCTATTTCAAATTTAAGTTTGGGGTTCCAAGTTACCATAGCATGGTACACTTTTCTTATCTATGGTCTGTTATTCTTATTATATATAATTTTGGTGCGTTATGTTATATTCTAGTTTTGTGCGTTGCACAGCGTGTATTTAAATAGTGAATAATACTTATTTCTTGCGAAACTATTAGTTTGTGAATTTTGGTTGCATCATTTAGCTAAAGTTATAACTTAATAACGATGACCGTGGACGGTGATGATAAACCTGCACGCGATCGAGTTTTTATGGACATATCCATTGGGGGCTTACCTTCGGGACGTATTGTTTTCGAGTTGTTTAACGATGTTGCACCTAAAACTGCTGAGAATTTCCGTGCTTTGTGTACCGGGGAGATGGGGCTGGGGAACAATACCGGAAAACAACTGACGTATAAGGTTAGTACACTAAGACTGTTTGAATACTGGTTGTGGTTCTATCACGAGATCATGATAAAGACTCGATTCACCTGATTGTTTTTTTTTTAATATTTGAGGCGAAATGTGAATTATTTACAGCCATAATTGTTTTTTTTTCATACATTTAGACTACAAATTACATGTTGTAGGAATGAAACATATAATAAATTAAAGTATTACTCAAAGTACAATAAAATGTAAAAGATACAATTGGCCTCATTACCTAGATATAGAAAGATAGAAGATAGAAATAGAAGAAAAATGATCATTTCTTACAATACTTTATATTTACTAAATTACAATAATTTACAATTAATTTTAAAATCCAGTTATTTATAACATTAATTAAGTATATTATGTAAGTTTAAAAATTTTTTGTGAATCAGTACTATTCATGAAACTTAATACTATAGTGCTGTCTCTATCTGCAATAAGGGGATGTTTATAAAACATGTTAGTACTTATGGGGGATTAGGTGTCACTTACTGATACAAAATGTAACAATGGGGGCTAAGGAGGTCTAAAAAATGTAATTTTGCAGCTCATAAAATAAATTTGTAAATTTGACATGTTATTATATATATATATATATATATATATATATATATATATATATATATATATATATATATATATATATATATATATATACTAAAGTTTTATTATTGCAAGCATTACATGGATATATTGAAATTATCATGTATAATTTTACATATCATTTGTGACATAATATTAACAGTGACATAGTGTGACAGAAGGGGTCTAAAAAGCTATATTTTATATGACATATATTATTAATAACTCCTAATATGTTGGCTAGGCAACTATGTTCCCATGGTATTTCAGATAATTTTGCAGTGCAAGTACTCCTTAACCGAACAATAATATGTTTTTTAAATCTTTAATCTTTCTTTTAAATCCTTTCTATGATTGAATAAGATTTTCAATTCTTGTTTGCTACTGAAACATATATATATACATTATAGTTAAGGTTTAGCATTAGGGCCACAACCTCACCTGATGTTAAGTGATGATGTGGCTTAAGCTCGTAACCGCACTAAACATGAGGACTTAAACTCACATAAAATCAGTTCACCTTGTTTGTAGATATATTACACTAAACATTGAATAAATTGTATATATATCCAACAGAATATAATTTTCTCTTTTCAATGATTTTAAACATTATATTCAAATGATTAAATGGGGTGTGATATGTTCAAATGTAATTTATACAAAACTTAGTTGCCAATGTATTGGAAATCGATAAATAATGTTAACTTTATAATAATGCTGTGTGTCAGGGAATGGTTTTCCACCGAGTGGTGAAGGATTTCATGATACAAGGAGGCGACTTCACTAATGCAAATGGTACAGGAGGAGAGTCAATCTATGGTGGAACTTTTGAAGGTAAAGACATTAGGATCACTTTTATTGAGACCTTTTTGTTTATATCTATTATATACTTTATTACAACTCGGAAAATAATGGACGAATATTTTATGATACAACTGTTTTTAGGTTGGAATTTACTTATTTATGCCAAGTATATTTGTCTAGGGCAATAATGGCTAATAAGGAAAAATTTAAGATACAACTGTTTTTAGGTTGGAATTTACTTATTATGCCAACTATATTTGTCTAGGGCAATAATGGCTAATAAGGAAAAATTTAAGATACAACTGTTTTTAGGTTGGAATTTACATATTTATGCCAACTATATTTGTCTAGGGCAATAATAGCTAATAAGGGAAAATTTGAATTTACTTATGCCAACTATATTTGTCTAGGGCAATTAACCTTCTCAGTCCACCCGGGCTGGGAGGGTATGCGTTAATGCATTTCCCCACGAAAAAAAAAAGGGCAATAATGGCTAATAAGGGAAAAATGAGAGTAGTTTTGTTTTAGTACAAAAACTGGACTAACAGCTGAACACAATATTTGAAGAACACTTGATGTTATGAATGGGTCAGTTGAAGATTGACACCCCTAACACGGGAGCAGCTGCCTCTTTTGCCCCTATCTGACTACATATGATATAGTGTCAAAAATAAAGCGTAAATACACATCTTAACATCTTTATTGCTTGAATAGTTTTGTATACTCTATTTAGATGTTCTGTGAACAGGTATCAAACAAGGAACTGCTGTTTCGCAGCATATATTTTCTTTGTTAGTTCTAATACATTTAATTATACATGTGAATGGTTTTCCAACTAAGTGCATAGTAGAGTATGTAATCTACATACTCCGTATTGTTGAAATAAAAAAAAAACCAATAGATGCTGCTTGCTCTGTAAGGCAAGAGATATTTTTTTAACATGTAAAAATAAAGAACCAAATAAAAGTGTTTTCTCTGTGATACTCAGTAAGTCATCAAATATTATATCAGGTTAATTTAGGGGGGGAAGAAGAGGTTTTTGGATAGTTTATCTTGTAGATCTATTGTCTACAATCTACAGGTTGATTTCATCAACTATATTTATTTACTTTCTCTATTTCTTGGCTTAATTTAATAGATTGTCTATTACCCGGCTTGTCTATATCTTAAAAAGCATGTTGAGGGATTAAATAAAATAATCATATTACTCACTCCCACATGGTCTTCTAGGGTAGACTAAGCTGTTCTCCTGACTTTATTCATGTGAAACTAAAAAATATTTTACAAGTTTTTTATCCTTTTTTATACATCTATGCTCTCATTGGTGGTCATGTGATGTTAGATAGTCAAGAGACTTCTTCCGTAACTGAGATATACAATGCATTAATATTTTTTTCATTCAGACAGGTACTTTATGAGATTAGCATGTTCAAACAAACTTTTCTGTTACGTAATATTGATATAGGTTTAAAAGTATACCACATAAATGGGATATTTCCATTTGAATAGCAGAAGACATTTGTAGAATTTGTATTCTACTGTGCACAATGTTGATTTAAGTTTTCATTGTTAATAATAATGTAATTTTTCAGATGAAACCTTTGAGTTGAAACATGACAGACCATTCCTATTGTCCATGGCAAATAGAGGGAAGGATACAAATGGTTCACAGTTCTTCATGTAAGTTAAAATGAGAAGAAGCTGGGTAAGAGAAAAAAAAGAGTGCTCTAAAATGTTCAGGTTGAAGATGAGTTATTTTTTAAAAGCATTTTATTCCTTTTTTATGTTACCTATAGGTATCGATTTGGGATATTTGATAATAAATACACTAATTATTTTGTGTATATACACATTTGTTGTTGACAATAAGAGTTTTGGTTTAAAATACAATAATAGTTATTGATTTATCGTATTTTTGTATGTTTAGGCATACAATAGTTTCAGTCATAAGATTATGAGAAACATTATTCATCTATTCATTGGTACATATGAATGAAGGAAATTTAATGTTGTAAAATGAGTGCGTTGTGAGTAGTAACTGATGGTTTTGAACAATTTAAAAGCTGTTTTATCTTCTGAAGAATGGAATAGTTGTGACAGTGTATTATCCTGTTAGCTGTCTATCTACTATCCTAAGGTAACTGGAAATTTATCAAATATTCATATACATGATACTTTGAAATATATTACTTTTAGATTTATAGATTATTAATTACGTGTATCTTCTATGGTCAGCATAAATTTATCAAATGATCATGAATGTTAAGATTATTTATTTTATTCATAAGCATTGTCTAGCTTTATTAATTTTGTGGTTAATTTAACATGTCAGAAATACTAACAGGATAGTGTAAGATGTAGTAACAAGAGTGTGTAAGAAGTAGTAACAAGTATGTGTAAGAAGTAATATCAGGGTAGTGTAAGAAGTAGTAACAGAGAAATGTAAGAAGTGGTAATAAGGAAATTTATGAGGTAGTAACAAGTAATGTTAAAGCCATGATAGGTATGTTGGAAGTGTGCACGGACGCAGCGTCAAGGGGCATGAGTTTGAATCCATCTACAATGAGTTTTAGCTTTCGGTCAAGGACAATATTGTGATGAAACCGTATAATTGTGGTAGAGCTTTTTCTAATGCTCGCCTGAATAGTTACCACTCTTAAGTATGAAATTCTGCCGCCAAATACCAAAGGTACGTTCCACCAGTTACACTTGAGAGCCAGTCGCTCTACTAGGCTTAGCGTGTCCAATATTTTGGGTCACATTGTTACTCAGCATCAGGTGAGATTGTGGGTATAGCGCTAAACCTTAAGTATAAAAAAGGAAGAAGTAGTTACAAGGATGTGTAAGAAGTGGTAACAAGGAAACGTAAGAAGTGGTAACAAGAAAATGTAAGAAGTGGTAACAAGGAAATGTAAGAAGTGGTAACAAAGAAATGGCAACAAGGGAGTGTAATATAAGAGATTTCAGTGTTGGTCCGTGCTGGGGGCTGTCGTATTTCGGTCGAGTGGTGTGAGGGTTGCGAGCCCAAGACCAAGCTAATTCTGTATGCGTTGTGTAGAGCGCGAGTAAAGCGGGCGGGAGGCGCGTCGCGCACGACCGCTGACATTCTTGTTCTGTTCTGTGTGTTGTAGAACAACACAGCCGGCGCCGCATCTCGACAAGTGAGTATTCCGTTTGTTATTTAATATTATACATGTAGTTATAGTATTTTTTTTATAATAGTGACTCAGCAGAGTGACTGCATTGTACTTGATGGTGAGCATGATACAATTACTGTCCTGCCAGCTTGCAAGTATTTTGATATTTGTATATACACTAGGCTGATCCTCAAAGGTGATGAATTAAAAAGGTTCCATTGTTACGGGTTTTAACCATGTGTTGATCGTGACATACACCGGATGATTCTGGAACTTAGCGAATAGCCAGCGACATACTTGGTTGCGATTAATTGGCATTTTGTTGTCAGTAGTGGGACATTGAGTGCTTAGGAGCCGTTCCTTAATTACGTTAGGGTATTGAGGGTGTGGGGGGAGGGGTTAAGGCTATCTCTACATGTCCTTATGTAAGGGGGTGAAATTCATTCTTACGTAATATCTCGTAAATCAAAATCCAATATTAGAAATCTAATTCCATTTTGAATTCTAAATAGTTGTCCTAATTTTAAAGTGTACACTCGAATTTTGATTCTATTTAAATATGTTTAATTACTTATTAAAATAAATACCTTATTCATGTTTGGTTCTATAGAAAAAAATATAGTACATTATCGTATTTTTATTGTTTAAAAAAATAATAAAAAAACATTTCATTTCCTAACATAACAATTTATTATTTGGAAGATCAATATAGAATCTTACGTAAGAAAGAGGAGAGGGGAGTTCGGGATATGTTACGTTTTTTCTTTTATGTTAGCTCGGCAAGGTGACTGCACTGTACCTGATGTTAAGTACAGTACTGTCCAAACACAGCAGCGACCATCGAGAGAACGGCAATCCATCGTCAGTGGGGGGGGGGGGGGGGGAGGGGAGGGGGGAGGGGAGGGGGGAGGGGTGGGGGGGAGGTTTACGTAATGAACGAATGGCCCCTTATGGGATGTTGTATGTGGGTATGCGATGGTGCTGAATGCGGTCTCCCGTTGCCGGCAGTGTGCACGTAGTGTTCGGGCAGGTGTCGGGCGGCGCGGCGCTGGTGCGGCAGCTGGAGGCGCTGCCGGTGGACCGCAACGCGCGCCCGCTGCAGGACGTCACCGTCACGAACTGCGGCCAGCTCGTGCGGATCAAACCTGGTTAGCGATTATAGCTAAACGCGTTATGAACTTGTGTTTGTTTTAGCAGCAATATTATAATAGCTTTTACGTGCGTCTTCGTTCGCGCTATTATTGTTTTAGTCAAACAAATGGTGCGGTAAACGATTTCAGGCAAAGTTTATGCCTCTCTTTCAATAAGTTTAAAAAAAAGTAAGCTGTCACTGTCTCGTATTGTCCCGTCTATCTTTATACCAAAATTTATCATAATCGATTCAACGGTTTAGGTGTGAAAGCGTCACGAACTAGAAAATCACTTTAACAATTATAATATTAGTAAGTAATTAGTAAAGATCGATAGTACACCATCTATATCGGCATATGACTATGCGAAATATGATTTATACCCCAACCTGCATCGAAAATTTGTTTCTCATATATATATAGTGTAGTTATACAAACGACTCTGTTTGTCAAGCGATCACATTCCATTTAACTTACTTTTGGCACTAACTGACTTACAAAGAACTGACTTATTATACAGGCTTTAGGTAGGAGTTGAATTGTAGTGTATTCGTTTACGTGTTGTTGAAGTGGATACTTCTGTAGTGCAGTTTGGATGGGGAATAATTTGTTATTTACACTTAAAGTTTAGCGTTATGGCCATAATCTTACCCGATCTTAAGTGACGATACGGCCCAAGTTGGTAGACACGCTAAACCTGTGAAGGAACTGGCTCTCAAATGCAACCGCCGGAACATACCTATTGGTGTTTGGCGGCAGGTGTTCAACTTAAGGGTGGTAGCTAGCCAGGCGGGCATCAGAAAAAGCCCTACCACCATGCTATGGTTTCCTCACGATGTTTTCCTTCACCGAAAGCTCTAGCTCATTGTGGGTGAATTCGAACCCAAGTCCCTTGATCAATCAATTAATATGTGTATTCAAACATAACAACTGTTTATTTATAGTTTTAAGTTTTCACCTCTGTCGGCGGTCCTCATGAGTGATTCGATTATTTTTTTTGTATTTAATATTACGCGCAGGTAAAAAAAGAAAGCAGGAGAAGGAAGCGAAGGAAGATAGCGACGCTGACTCGGAGCGATCGCACAAGAAGGACAAGAAGAAGAGAAAGGACAAGAAAGAGAAGAAAAAGAAGAGGCGAGTGCATTTTTTTTTAAATATTTTTAATAGGTTTACTGTTATGGCCTTTGATATCGAGTGACAAAGGAACAAGGGACTGGCTCCCAAGTGCAACTGCCGGGACACACCTACGGATGTCTGGCAGCAGATTTACAACTCGAGGGTGGTAGCTAGCCAGGCGGGTATTGGAAAAAGTCTACCACCTTGCTATGCTTTCGTACAGTCTTCCTTTACTGAAAGTTCAGGCTTTCAGGGTTTTGAATGCATGTTCATTGATGCGACGTTCGTAGAACAGAAGCTT
This sequence comes from Actias luna, assembly GCA_039707435.1. NCBI lineage: Eukaryota > Metazoa > Arthropoda > Insecta > Lepidoptera > Saturniidae > Actias > Actias luna. The sequence continues at coordinate 16,545,199 of JAZHAC010000022.1, read as the reverse complement.
TCACTTCAAAAGAACCAATCATATAGCAAGATTAACCCTTGAGTGCCCCGCGACTTTGGGGGTCATCCACAAATTACGTCACACGGCTTTCATTATTATTTTGATCCCCTCCCTCCGTTTTTGTCACAGTTGGTCACATCTGTGTGACTTTTTCCTACGTATACTAAGCCAAATATTTGCAAATTGTAAATCAAAGATTTTTTAATTTTAAAAGGAAACTAAGTGGTCACATTTCCTGTTTTACTTCTTAAATATATTAGATTTTGAAATGCGACCTCACGACATTTAGGACCCATTGTTTATCGACCACTTTAACGTGTGACGTAATTTATAGATGGCCCCTTGGTTAAGCGACCAAAAGTCACCAACAATAGTGACTCGCTTCTCCGCTGACGACTCGTGACATGAATGAACCCAAGCTCAATGGTACTGTTGCAGACACAGCTCGGGACCCTCGGCTGATGAGGACGAGCAGGTGGAGGCCCCCAACCATCCGCTGGTGATGACGTCGAAGATCGACCCGAAGGAGATCCCGGACGTGCCCACGAACAGGTTCCTGATGAGGGGCACCAGAGACCAGGACTCGAGGAATGACCCCAGAAAGGACAGAGAAAGGTATATTTAGTGTCTCGTACAAAGTTTAATGGCTAATACGTTATAAAGTCAATCTAGTATATAACCTTTGAAGGGCTGGTTGATTTTTTTTTTCAAGACATGTTTGTGTAATAAAATTATACTAGCTTTGACTTGCGGCTTTGCTCGCGTAAATCTTGATTTTGCCAAACAAATCGGATGATAGAATACAAAGTTTCATACAAAGTTTATCCTTCTCTTTACTTCAATTCCAATGAGTTTTTCGCGAGATAAAGTAGACTATGATCGTTTCAAGCATCCCATCTATCTCTATACTGAAATTCATCATAATCGATTCAGTGTAGACTATTGTGATTTTGTTTAAAATGATAATTAAATTACTCATTTTTTTGCATGCCTCACTAGCGAAGGGTTGAGGTGGATACTACTGTCAGTTCACGCGAAACAACTGATTCTTCGAACTTAAAATGTCCCTATTTATCATATATTGCACTTGTAAAATAATATATACACACATATATATCAAGAGAAAAAAAAACTATTTTTAACACTCTTGATACTTTTGATGCCATTTCTGTTATTTGAACTAGTTAAAATACTGTTTAAAAAAGTTCAGTTTTGGACGTCCGTGTGTCTGTCTGTATGTGCGGATCCTGTGTGTTATCACGATAACGACCGAAATACTTTACTAATCGAGTCTTTTTTACACGCTTTATATTAGCTTCACCTGTATGTATGTATGTATGTATGAATTAATGTATGTATGTAACCGACCCCTTTTTCCAAGTAAAAGACATCAACGAGATCTAATGAGGTTTTTACACGCTTTATATTAGCTTCAGTTTCAGTAACTAAAAAATAAAAAAATAAATAATAGTTTAAAAAACTAGAACACACGCTTTATATATAAAACTAAACTAAAAAACAGGAAATAAATTTTAATAAATATTAATTAAGAATAATGTAATTTTTTTTAATAAATATAAGTTATTAATAGTTTGAATAAGAAATAAAATGTTTTATTGTAAAAAAAGCGTGGGGTGCATGGTGGCAATAGTTATGAATATTTAATTGACAGATATGAGAAGGATTATCATTTCGATAATATCTTGAAAAGCACCCCCGCTTTTTTTACAATAAAACATTTTTTTTCTTATTCAAACTATTAATAACTTATATTTATTAAAAAAAATTACATTATTCTTAATTAATATTTATTAAAATTTATTTTCTGTTTTTAGTTTAGTTTTATATATAAAGCGTGTGTTCTAGTTTTTTAAACTATTATTTATTTATCTTACGCTTCAGTATAATTAGTAATAGAAACCTATTACTTTTCACGGTCTGATTCGATGCGGTTAAAATGTTCTTAAATAAACAAAAAAAAATATACACAATTAGGTGTGCACTTTTGGATTTTCCTAAGCCTTTTTTTTATGTATTAGAACTTATCACAAGATTTAATGTAAATAATATTAATTTAGTACCTTTTAAGTAATGATAGTCAACATTTTATCTGTAATTTTCTGTTTATGTTATATTGAAAATATAACAAATATTATTGTTACATACATCAATCACCGTTGTTCATTCAAATAAGTTACTCCTTTGTGTATGTATGAAAAATATACTGAATTTCAGTACACAACACAACGTGTTATTAAGGAATCCTTGTGTTAAATTTCAAGTCAATATTTGAAGATATTTCACTCCTCTGTACAAACTTTGCCACCTACATTTATCCTCTTAATGTTAATAAGTTCCAAAAGGGGTCTTAGGTTCAAATTTCATGTTTCCAGCTTCAGTAGTGACATTTGTGCGTTGATGAGTCGATCAAGCGACGTGTTAACGGATATAGATTCAATATATTGATTCAATATATTGATTCATTTCTTTTATTTTTTTGTTCAGAATGAGGTACCGCGAGAGGGAACGTCACGCGTACACACGCAGCGGGAGGATTATCAAAGGGCGCGGCGTATTCGTGAGTTTTTATCACTTAATATATATCGTAGAACCTCGTTAAGTCGAACCTCGATAAGTTGAAAACCCCCAAATAACGTAAAAATATTTTGTTCCCTTCCTATCTAACACCAAATCCTTCGTAAATCGGAATCTCAACCCTCTATTAGTCGAAATAATCAGTGAGTCCCTCCAAGCCATTTTGGTACACATTTTCCCTCCATAACTCGAAAAATTAAATTTTACCTCTGTAACTCAAATATAGCGATGTTTTATTTTGCAACCTTTATAACTCGATTACAATATATGTGTATATTATAATTATAATATGTGTGTCACCTCTACAACTTGATTTTTTATTTATTTTACTTCTCTATCTCAAAATTTATAACAATGAATCTCAACCTCTTTATGTCGAATCAAAATCCGCCCAAGTTGAAAAGTCTGTAACTCAATTTTGTTGGCTTCTCCCTTGATGTCCGACTTATAAAAGTTCTACAGTAGTTTCATTTAACCCTATTTGTTTTAACGATTAATTATCTACAAAGTTTATTTGAAAATTTTTCTATTAATGATAAGTGACGATGTGGCCCAAGGTGGTAAACACGCTAAGCCCAGTGGTGGGACTGGCTCTCAAGTGCAACTGCCGGAGCATACCTATAGGTATCTGTATTTGGTGGCAGATTTTCAACTAGAGGGTGGTTACCAGGCAGGTGGGCATTATAAAAAGCTCTACCACCATGATGGACGAAAATAATAATGATACAATGGAATAAAATTTTCACTTAAAAAAAAGAGGCATCGTTGTCTCCCCTCCGTGTCTCTCGCTACGTTTCCCTTCCCCTTTCCACAACTCCCCCCCAGCCATCACGCCTCTGACCGATCTCCCCCCTTCCCGTCAATCTCCCCCCTTCCCGTCAATCTCCCCCCTTCCCGTCAATCAAGTGAACATGAAGTGAGTCGGCAAGAGTAAGACATGGTGGTGATGGGGGTTGCCTGTTGCAGCGGTACCGTACCCCCTCCCGGTCGCGGTCCCGCTCGCGCTCGGTGACGCCTCCGCACTGGAGGCAGGCGCAGCGGAGGATCATCAAACTGTCCGAGTTCGAGGTCAGTTCCATTACCCAACTTATCTATATATATATACATATATATATATATATATATACACATATATATATGGATCGTTTTATTTTGAAAGTTGTGTAAGTCCATTTTTGAGAAAAATGAACTATCACGTAATTCATGCTTAATTTAATGTAAATTTTTTATATATATATATAACTAGTCCGTGTTTATATTCTCAAAAAAAAAAAAAACCATGTTTTGTACAACTTAAAATCGGTCGGGGTAAATGAAATTGCATTATCAACAAATATAGTATAACCTTTAATTTTCTCGAAAGAAAAGAAAATGGACTTACACCGCTTTCAAAATAAACGGTCCATATATTTATATAAATAAATCTCTATTTCCCTCGGGTCATCGCATCACGCGTGAACGGATGAAACAATCTCGTTTATACTTTTTTTTATTACTTATTATCAGGAGAAGGTTCTTGTGAAAGAGAAAATTAAGGCAGTTTAGTGGAACGTTAAAAAAATTAAGAAAATAAAAATAAAAAAACTCGTCTAACGATAATAATAATTTTACAGAACTGTCAGTTGTCATAGAACATTACAGTAATAAATATGATGTTTTTGAAAATATATATTTTTTTATATTAACAATTCTAATTCAATATTTATAGTTAAGACGGTACAACGTCTGTCGGTTCAGCTAGTTAATTTATGAGAAGAGTATTTCTGGTTATTGTTTTAGGTTCTAGAATAATATTTTTAAATATATATATACTATTTATTCGTACAAGGACCAAGTCGAGTAAGTTTTAGTGTCCACAGTGAACCTTATTATTATCTGTAATATTTTTAAAAAAGATTTTTGAATTGTAGACGTTTCTATATATAAATATCATTAAACGAATATTAATGAAAAAAAATTTTTTTTACACGAAATTGGTGGTTTTCGTTTTTAGTATTTCCTTTTATTTTTAATTCTTCTTAGGACCTCAATTGAATGAGGTATTTTTTATTTACAACATGTATATATTGACTTTTTGCGATATAAATGTTTTCGAATGATTTCTTTTTTTTTTGGCTAAAAAAAAGGAAAAATACTATATTTTCATAAATATTGTTGGTAACATAGAACACCCCAATAACCTATGTTAATTTTCAAAAACATATTAGTCTTGCTCCATTACTTATATGTATAGATTAGTTATTTTCGGTGTTCGGTTATTCTGCAGTTTTGACTGTGAAAATGATTAAAATAATACTGTTTTTTTTTAATTATAATTAGCGTGCCGAGCAGCAGAGATCGGAGAGGGAGAAACAGAAACCTCCCAGCATCCACCAGGACCCAGTAGAGGACAGTGAGTATCACCTAGGCCAGGCTTATGATATACGTTTTATTTCAGGAGCCCTCAGCCAAGAGGTCTTTTTCTCTTAAGCTAACGTAGAAAAAACAACTTGTCCAGGGTTTTAGGTGAGAGATATAAAGTTATATAAATAATTGTGAAACCTATGGTGCTTATTTTAAACACTCTGTTCGGAAATCAGACAAACCCTGGCCTCCGCATGTGTCTTGCAACACAAAAGGTGTTTAGAAGGTAAATAAATTTGAATTAAAAAATATATCGAACCTATTCAGTTAAAACATTTTAAGCCCCATTTTTTTTTTTTTTTTATGGCAACCTCATAAATTTATCTTTGTGTATTAAAGCAGTATGTAGATAGTTACTATTTTAACAGATTATCGATTAATTATGAACACAAAGTCATATCTTTTTATTAAGATATCAAGAATACTTGTGAAATAAGACTGAAGGACTGTTCTGTAAAAAGTGGAATTGTCGCTTACTGTGTTCCTCTTGGAAAGGCTCGATAATAATGTTTATTGTTTTCTTTATTTACTTTACATTTGTATCTAGATGAGAAACGGAATATGAAATTTGCCAAAAATTTGACAAGAGCCATAGGTATTTTTTTACGTTGATTTTGTTTGTGAAACCCCTACTAATAATTTAAATGTGAATGTAAGTTTGTTTGTAACGCCCTCACGCGAAAACTACTAAACCGATCGTCATGAAACTTTGTACGCATATTCCTGGAGGTGTTACAATTAACATGGGATACTTTTTGTTGAAAAAAATATATATACGAAAGATAAAAAAAAAATTTGTTTATTGAAGAAACGTACAAAAACTGGTTAAATAATTTTGTAGCTACACGCGAACGAAGTCGCGTGCAGAACTTGTTAAAATATAAAGGCAAAATTGCGTAACTAATCAAAGAAACTAAACTTGCTTCATTTTCTATCTCCATCTCACACTCTATACTCTGCGTTCGAGATTCGAGGAATTTATAGGGATGTCAACGTAACGGACTAGAGTTGGGATTTAGTCGATATTAAGTTATCGATATACAAACGAGTTTCGACTCTGCCTGTTGTAATTGCTCGTGTTCGGCTTTTCTTCTGTCCAAATATAATAGTTATTTGCATACACAAAAAACTATTTTTCCACTACGTAGAGTACAAAAGTTAATGCTATCGAAAAATTGAAAATAAGATTCGATTAGCGTACGTAATCTCGTACAAAATTGTTTTAACAGTTCGCATCGTAGTCGAAGAATTCGTACTGTCATATTTCACATGATCTTAAGTGACGATACGGCCAAATTTGGTAGACACGCTATGTCTGTGGGGAAACTGGCTCTCAAATGCAGCTGCCGGAATATACCTATTGGTATTTGGCGGTAGATTTTCAACTTGAGGGTGGTAGCTAGCCAGCCGGGCATTAGAAAAAGCCCTACCACCATGTTATGGTTTCCTTCACCGAAAGCTCAAGCTCATTGTAGGTAAACTCGAACTCACGCCCCTTGACGCGAAGTCGTACGCACTACCACTGAGCTATCATCGCTTATATAAGATATATGACCGATGGCCGACATTTTGTTAGGTTTTTTTAAAAAAACCTTTTTTTTTTTTTTTTTCGTAGACGAAGGTGGTACCCCCGAACAGCCACCGGAAAGGGAGGAGGGGGAGTGCGATTCCAATTTGGGTAAGATACCGCTGGTTTATCCCTTCCATCTATATATGTGTATCTATGTCTAAATATATAATGAAAATTGATTTTCTTTAAGGCACTTTCACGCAAAATATGTGATTTTCCGATTTGCGACTGTGAACATTCGAAGCGAAAACATGTGTATATGGTTCCAGCTTTTTAGACCCCATTGAACTTTTTCCAGTTTGAAAATTAATTTTAATAGGCATTTCTCCGCGTAAATAAACTAAAGGGGGAGGAAGACATCGCGATGAAACCATAGCGTGGTGGTAGGGATTTTTCTAATACCCACCTGGCGTGATAACACTTTCAAGTTGAAGATCTGCAGTCAAATACCTATAGGTATGTTCCGGTGGGTGCACTCGAGCCAGTCCCTCCACCAGGCTTAGCGTGTCCGCTATCTTGAGCCACATCGTCACTTAACGTCATGTGAGACTGTGGTCATAACGCTGAACGTATCTATACAGTATACATATATTATAAAGAGGGAAAGATTTGTGTTTTTGTTTGTAACTAATAAACTCTAGAACTACTGGACCGATTTTAAAAATTCTTTCATCGTTAGAATGTTACGTACGTTAGCCTTGAGTTATATAGTATAGTATATAGTACATAGTAACATTTTTTTTTAACCCAACTTATATATATATATATATATATATATATGATTGTCAGTTGTCATAGAGTATTACAATAGTATTTTTTTTATAGTTAAAGTTTTACGTTATGGCCATACTCTCACCTGATCTTAAGTGACGATACGACCCGAATTGGTAGACACGCTAAACCTGTGCAACTGCCGGAACACACCTATTGGTATTTTGGCGGCAGAGTGTCAACTTGAGGGTGGTAGCTACCCAGGCGGGCATCAGAACAAGCCCTACCACCATGCTATGGTTTCATCACGATGTTTTCCTTCGCCGTACGCTCAAGCTCGTTATAGGTAGTTGGGTTCGACCTCAGCTATCATCACTTCAATTTTTTTTTTTTTTATTATACTTATTCTAGTTTAATATTCGTAGTTAAGACAAGACGTCTGTCGGGTCATCTACTTAACTATAAAATTAATCATACCGAAGTGAATTTCCGAGTCAGTTAAAACGGGTTCTTTATTATCCAGAGCGTCCGCAGCACGAGAGGATCGACTATAACGCGTTAGATTTCGAAGCGGACGTCGACCACGATGGTAAGTCGGTTAATTTTTATATATCTCAAGCCACGATTAGCAGACACGTTAAGTTTAAATTTAGACATTTGTACAATCGTTTAAATGCTATAAACAATATCCAATAATATATTATATGGTTCACTGTTTTTCTTTTTGTTACGTTGGGTAATGGGCGGACTGAGAGGGGTATGTGGGACTCACCCAGCGCTAAGCGCCGGGAATACCCACTAAAACACCACGGCCGTCTGTCGTCCTTCTGGGGCGACGCGGGTCCGTAGCTGGGGCGACGCGGGTTCGTACCTGGGTCGACGCGGGTTGGTATCTGGGGCGATGTGGGTTCATACCTGGGGCGACGCAGGTCGGTATCTGGGGCGACGCAGGTTGGTATCTGGGGCGACGCGGGTCCGTAGCTGGGGCGATGCGGGTTCGTACCTGGGTCGACGCGGGTTGGTATCTGGGGCGACGTGGGTTCATACCTGGGGCGACGCAGGTCGGTATCTGGGGCGACGCAGGTTGGTATCTGGGGCGACGCGGGTCCGTAGCTGGGGCGATGCGGGTCCGTACCTGGGGTGACGCGGGTTGATATCTGGGACGACGTGGGTTCATACCTGGGGCGACGCAGGTCGGTATCTAGAGCGACGCAGGTCGGTATCTGGGGCGACGCGGGTCCGTACCTGGGGCGACGCAGGTCTGTACCTGGGGCGACGCGGGTCCGTACCTGGGGCGACGCGGGTCCGTACCTGGGGCGACGCGGGTCCGTACCTGGGGCGACGCGGGTTTTACCTGGGGCGACGCGGGTCCGTGCATGTTATATGGTCCACCATACCATACCATATACTATACCATATACCATATACATACCATGGATACTATTATCGTGCGACTAACATCTTGGTAGATAATTTTTGAATGTCCTGAAAATATGTAGTTTTGAAATTCATTGACCACGGGATGTCGTTAATATAATTTGTTTAGGATTATAATCTTCTTAGGAGCTTATATTTTGCACGGCAGACAACTATAACGCGAACAGACATCACAGCGGGCAGTACAATTTTAGCTAGTACCGGATAGTATAAATAAATAAATAAAACCCCTCTCCCCCCCCCTATAACACGGTACTTTAGACGCATTTTTATATTTCGCGATTTCAATCCCCCGTATAACACAGGCGTTTTCCCTCATATACGGGCATTCCCCCATATAACGCGGGGGTTTTTATTTTAACGCGTGGATTTTTCATTTTAAAATGTTCTTAGTTTAGTTTCATTTTAATAAAACGTACATATCAGTATAGTATACAGTAGTGCTCCCTATAACACGGTACTCTTATTACGCATTTTCATATTACGTGAATTGAATCCCCCTTATTACACGGGCATTCCCCCATATAATGCGAGGGTTTTTATTTTAAAACGTACATATTTCGTTCGTTATATAGGTTTTTCTTAATAATCGAATTAAACTGCTTTTTGCGAGAAAAGTCAATGTGGATAATTTATACGTACCGCGTTATATGGAGTCGTAAAAACGCGTTATACGGAAATTCTCGTACAACGCGTTTTCCTATAACGCGGAACCAATTTAACGTGTTATAAGAGGGATTACTGTATTATTATTTGTAGTACTGAATTCTATTACCGGACTTGTATATTTGTAAAATTTTGCATACATGTTGTTAGGGGTACAGATATGGACACTGGTCACCTTTTATTGAGAAAAGAAGTTCTTGAAAAAAGTTTTAGTTGCACGCGAGTGAATCCGCGGGCGCAACTAGTGTAAAATAAAAATAATATTTATATACTTCAGGCGTAAGGCGGAGTAAATAATTCCGAAAGTAATGATGGTTTTGACCGTAAAGTTGTACTCTATACTCTCTGCCTACCTATGTAGATACGTAGCGTGTTGATAGATGTAAACAAAACACGTTTCGCACACTAAAAATAAATTTACAATGAGATCTCGATGCGCGTCGAAATTTTATGTAAAGCTATTTATAAAACTTGATATAAATAGAATCGTCCGTCGTTTTTATGTGCATATGATAAAATCTCGTTATTTGACAGCGGTAAAATAAAACGTTGACTCTACAAATTAAATCCAATTAAATTAATATAAGAGACATTAATGACATACGTCGCTGAGACGTGGTCGCTCACGATGGGCCTTAAAAAAGGGCACAATTGCTCAAAGGGCAACGGAGAGGGCTATGCCTGAAGTTTCACTTCGTAATTGAATCAGGGATGAGGAGATCCGCAGAAGAACCAAAGTAGCCGACATTGCCCGAAGAATTGCTGAACTTAAGTGGCAGTGGGCTGGGCACATTGCTCGCAGAACCAATGACCGATGGGGCCAACCGGTTCTTGAATGGCTACCACGTACCGGAAGACGTAGCATAGGCAGGCCCCCCACAAAGTGGACCGACGACCTGGTGAAGGTCGCGGGAATCCGCTGGATGCGGGCGGCGCAAGACCGGTCGTCGTGGAGATCTTTGGGCGAGACCTATGTCCAGCAGTGGACGTCTTTCGGTTGAATCGATGGATGGATGGATGAAGAGACGTTATACGGGACTGGTTATTTGATGGTTTTATTAAGAGTTGTCGGTAAACGGAGTGCGAATGTCTAGTGAGCTGGACACCCTTATATAATTCCGGGATAATGCCAGAGACTAGAGCCAGCTATTACATATATCTGCTTGATAGAAGCTGACTAGGTAGACTTAGGAATACCTACTAAGGCTTCAAGAAGAGTTATGAAGCCGCAAAATCCAATGAAAATGGCAGGACGTTTGCAGACTAAAAGGTTCTGCCCTTTTTTTTGTATTTTAGAAGTTTTTTATTTATACTGTATCGGTTTAGCGTTATAGCCACAATCTCACTTGATGTTAAGTGACGATGTGAATCAAGATAGTGGACACGCTAAGCCTAGTGGACGGACTGGCTCTCAAGTGCAACTACCGGAACACTCTTATATGTATTTGGAGGCAGATTAAGAGATTTAGGATTAGGAGAAGATATAAGAGATTTGGAGCAATAAGAGATGTGATTAGAAACAACTCTTATCGTCATGCAGATGCGATTAAAGCAATGATAGCTCAGTGGTAGTGTGTACGGATTCCGCGTCAAGGGACGTGAGCTCGAATCCATCTACAAAGAGCTTTCGGTGAAGGAAAACATCGTCATGAAACTATAGCACGGTTTTAGGCCTTTTCTTAACTCGCCTGGCTAGTTACCACCTTCAAATTGAAAATCAGCCGCCAAATATCAATAAGTGTGTTCCGATAGTTACACTGGAGAGCCAGTCTCTCCACAGGTTTAGCGTGTCTATCAACTTGGGCCGTACCGTCACTTAAGATCAGGAGAAATTATAGCCATAACGTTAAATTTAAAATTTAAAATAAGATCCGGTGTCTAGTATTTTGTTGTAATTTAGAAGACCCAGTGTCGTCTCATAGACGTAGGCCGGAGCGACACGAGCCCCGGCGCAGGGATGTCCGGCGACAGACGCCGGAGAGTCGCGCTCAGATGTTGGCCCTGGCCCTTGGAGTCAACCCTAAACATGATGATCAGAGGTGACACGATACCCGTAACTTTAATCTTTTTTTTATAGGCTTAGGATTTGGCTCAAGACTGTGGACACAGTATGTCTAAAAGGACTGGATCTCAAGTGCTACATATCTTCAAGTATGCGGTGACGGATTTTCAACGTCAGTGTGGTAACCTAACCTGACCAGGTGATTTAGTTTCACCTCGATATTTTCCTTCACCAGGCAAATAATCCCACTGTAGGGATTCAAACTCACGTCCATTGAGACGGTCTCTGCCTTTGCATACATCACTGCTGTCGAATACCAAGTTTGAATTCAGAGACTTTTACATCATATTCCGCCAATATAACAATAGTTTTCTATCATTGGCGTTTGGGAATATTTTTATCTAATCATTTCTGCTGGAGTACCGTTTGAAGCGACGATAGCTCAGTTGGTAGCGTGTACGGACGCCACGTCAAGGGACGTGACTTCGAATACACCTACAATGAGCTTGAACTTTCGGTGTATGCAAACATCGTGATGAAACTATTGCAGGGCGGTAGGCCTTTTTCTAATGCCCGTCTGTGTAGCTACCGCCCTCGACTTCAAAATCTGCCGGCAAATACCTATAGGTGTGTTCAGGCAGTTGCACTTGAGAGCTCGTCCCTCCATTGGGCTTAGCGTGTTTACTATTTTGGGCCACATCTTCACCTAACATCAAGTGAGATTGTGGACATAACGCAAAATAAAAAATTAAATAAGCCTTTATTGCTGTACTTACAGTTCATTTTAATGGAATAAATAAAATTTCTTAAATATGTCTTTTACAAATGGCCTACGACAAAGGCCTCCTCTAATATCTTCCATTTTTCTCTATGTTTTGCTGTTCGCATCCACGTAGGATCAGCTATTGCTTGGATATCATCTTCCATCTTTAAATTTACTTATCTTGACTTTGTTTATTATATCTAATCTACGATTTTGTTATAAGTTTTGTCCATTTCACTCTTTTGTGTCGTAACATATGTCCTGTCCATCTCCATTTTACTTGCCTGTATACTTTATGGACGTCCTCACATTTTGTTATACCCTTTATTATTGTTAACCCCACTTTGCCTCGTCTTTTGCTGCGAGTTACACTTCGTTCTATACTATTCTGGCAAATATTACACGCACCAGTACGCTGTGGAACCAGCTTGCGTCGTTAGTGTTCCCAGTCCGATTCGGCTTAGCAATCTTTAAAAAGAGTGTTCACTTTTATCTTTAATGCACCTACGATTCCCCTAGTATTGTGGGTTGTGCATGGGCGGCGCTGATCACTTACCACCAGGTGACACGCTAGTTCGTTCGCCATCTTTAAAAAAATATTACAATTTAGAAAAGGAGTAATGACTTCCTCACCCATATCAACTCCAAAATACCAGGAATATTCACGCCCCGGTGATTTCCAGGGAAATGCGGGAGAACCGTCGCCGTGACGGCGGACTGGCCTCCACCGTGGGGTACGCGGCCCCGCGGCTCTCGTCCGCGGTCGCCAACGTCTCCGATAACTTCTCCAACAAGCCGGCACATGAGGCTCCCACGGTCTCCGCCGGGGGTTATGACCCCTTCACTTTACTAAGAAGCACCTTCAAAAAAGACAAGGGACGAGACCCAGGGTAAGTGGGAATATCTCTAAAAATCATTACCAATATGTGCTAACTATTTGCCACACACACAACGTACATTTAGTCGGGTGACTAAGTGTATTTCTAACTGTAAGTAACCAATAACTGTATGTAACTAGTAACAGTATGTAGCCAGGAACCGTATGTTACCAGTAATTGTATGTAACCAGTAACTGTATGTAACCAGTAAAGGTATGAAACTAGTAACAGTATGTAACCAGTAACTGTATGTAACCAGTAACTGTATGTAACCAGTAACTGTATGTAACCAGGAACTGTATGTAACCAGTAACCGTAAGTTACCAGTAACTGTATGTAACCAGTAACTGTATGTAACCAGTAACTGTATGTAACCAGTAACTGTATGTAACCAGTGACTGTATGTAACCAGTAACTGTATGTAACCAGTAACGGTATGTAACCAGCAACGATAAGTGATCAGTAACTGTATGTAATTAGTAACTGGTTGTAACAAGTAACTGTATGTATAGCACTGGCACTACTTTCAAACAACCTCCTAACATACTTATTCATACCTTTGTCTATTCTTGTAACACCACACATCCATCTCAACATTCGCATTTCTAATCATCTGTGTTCACACTAGCTCAGCACTTCGATCCATACAATATGACAGCTCTTATAATGGACTTATATATCCTACCCTGCAATTTCAGGGTCATTTTGCAGTCGCAAATTATACATGAGATCTGTCTCCACATCATCCACCCTCTGTTAATTTCTCTGCCTTATCTCTCGGTCGATTCCGCCATCACTCTGTGTCAAGTGGCCCGAAATTGCTGAAGTCCGATCGGACTGATAAGAGCCAAAGTAGTGGAAGTCTGATCAGGTACTCCTCCGAGTGTAGAACGCATAGCACTGGAGATACCGCCAAAGTCCCAGAAAATATACACTATTTTAGTTTTGCTAACTTTAAGGCTTATTATACTCTCAAGCTTTTGCCAGCATACATCCAGTCCGTTCTGCATCTCTTGGCCACTCTCACTAATAATCAAGATATACTTCAACACTCCTCTTTTTGATAAAATATCCTGTTCCTGTAAAACGTATATGCGTGTGTGTGTGTTTATGTGACAAATAAACGTCCATTTTTTCTTTCTTTCAAATATTTCTTTCTTCAGTCATCATTTATTTTTTTAAATGGTCATCATTTCAGCAGTGGGATGTATTTATTTTACTAAAACTACTGCAACATTTATAGAAGTTTTTTTTTATTATTATTAACTAAGAAATAATTACAACTCCTATATTGTACTGATTACTGAAAAATATATTCAAATATAACACATATGGTTTTGTATCCCATTGGTTTTGACCAGTTACTCAATGACATGATTTTCACACTTTAATTTTTTTATATTTTTATATACCATTTCTCCGATAGATATTGAAGTTTGCATTTTGCCAAGTCATACACCCATGAAAGTTACTTGCCTCAGAAAAACACTCTTCACTTCGTGGCTTTATAATGTATACTATCTAGAAAAAAATAATGTCATAAAAATAGAGTTTTTGGATGTATGTATGTATGTATGTATGTATGTATATACATTTAATGTATCAAATTCAAGATGTTTGTCTTATTCACAGGAAAGAAGATCGCACAGATCGTCGCGACATTAACGCTCGTCCCAAGGAGAAAGCGAGAGACGAGAAACGCGACAAACACCGCAACGAGAGGGCCGACACCAATCGGAAACATTCGGAGAGCGACGACAGGGATCGGAAACATTCCGACACCAACGAAACCAGGGCACGGAAATATTCCGAAACCGACAACGTCGCTCGGAAACACTCCGACGGCGATAACAAAGAACGGAAGCGATCCGTGTCGAAAGACACCAAGGATCGGAAACTCCGCGAAAGCGAGGACAGAGGTCGGAAACATTCGGACCGCGAAAGGAAACAGTCGGAAGAGGACAACCGGAATCGGAAACATTCTGATCGCGGTGACAGGAGAGAAGACAGGAACGCCAGGAGTGACAGGTCCAGGGACAGGAACACAGATCGCAGTGAGAAGAAACGGGAAGAAGATAGGAGTAAAGTGAGGGAGAATGACAGAGATAGAAAAAAACGCTCACCTTCTTCTTCTAAAGAACGGTAAGGGTATTTTTGTTCGCGTGTATGTCAACATTTTTTAATAGTTTCTGCGTATTGGTTTTACTATTTTCAATACAGCTTTGTTCCTATTGGCGGTAGCGTGATGACAAATAAATAGCCTTCCCCAATGCCTAACTCTATGAAATACAAAAAGGTTTATTTTAATCCGATTGGTGGTTTATAAGATTATTGCGATCAAACAAACATTTCATATTTGTATATATTACAAATATGAAATATATATATATATATATATATATATATATATATATGTCGGAAATGGACAAAGTTATTGCAAAAGACTAGTGGCTGAAAAGACTCATTTCCTTAGTTATAATTTAAAAAAAAGTAATATTAGAATGACGTTTTTTTTTTTATTGAGATGTAGAAAAGTCTTATACCGATTATATATTCTTTTACTAAGAATTAAATTTATTTCTATTCCATTGAGTTATCACTAATTCTTCATATATATAGTTTAGATATTTCTATTATCGAGTCGACGCTTCTTAATAGCTATTTCCTAATGGTATTGTGGTTCAGTTTTTAACTAACTAAAAGCACAGAATAGTGTTTGTCGGACCAAATAGTGATAAAAATAGTGTTTTTCAAATATACCCATAGGTCTAGTCGTATAAATATTGTGGCCAACGTGACAGTGATGACCGTCGATGAATTACTGATCTCTCGATGGTCACCATCAAACATACCATCGTCACTATGACGAGGCACTATAAAATGAACTTGGACTATGTTACAACCCAAGTTATATATTTATTTCAACTTCGTGAGTGGAGTATCATTATTTTAGTGATTTCCACATGTTAAGTCTGATATCGATTAATTAAAAGTTTTATTAAAAATTAATAAAAAGCGTATAATAAGAAGCATATAAGCGAATTAATAAAAAGAATAGTCTTGAAGCGATGATAGCTCAGTGGTTGTGTGTACGACTTCGCGTCAAGGGACGTGAGTTCGAATCCAAGCACCTACAATGAGCTTGAGCTTTCGGTGAAGGAAAGCATAGCATGGTGGTAGGGCTTTTTCTGATGCCCGCCTGGGTAGCTACCACCCTCAAGTTGTAAACCTGCCGCCAAATACCAATAGGTGTGTTCCGGCAGCAGCACTTGAGAGCCAGTTCCTCCACAGGTTTAGCGTGTCTACCAACTTGGGCCGTATCGTAATTTAAGGTCAGGTGAAGTTATGGCCATATATATATATATATATAACAACATAACTGGAGGTATGATGTAGTTTAAGTTTGAATGTTTCCATTAACATTATATTTGATTTAATTTATGTATTCTGTTTAGGTCCAAATCGCCGAGACGTCGTGACGATAAGCTAACGAGCGAAGAGAAAACCAAGGTTCTGCCACTGGAAGAGAAGAAGAAGGTAGGATCCGTAATAACCTCCCGGATGGAAGCGATTGTGGACCAATGATAGCTCAGTGGTAGCGTGTAGGGTCGGCGCGTCATGGGCCGTGAGTTCGAATCCAACCACCTACAGATGGATACAGAAAGATGGTGAGGAAAGCATAGCATGACGGTAGGGCTTTTCGTGACGCCCGCCTGGTTAGCTACCACCCTCAAGTTGAAAATCTGCCACCAAGTACCAACCAATAGGTGTGTTTCTGGACTTTACTCTGGAGGGGCGGATCTCAAGTGCCACTGCCGGAACACACTTATAGGTATTTGGCAGCATATTTAGGGTGGTAGGTTAAGAAAACGCCTACCACCATGCTAGGGTTTCCTCATGATGTTTTCCGTCACCGAAAGCTCAAACTCATTGTAGGTGATTGGATTCGAACTCACGACCCATGACATCTTCCATCATCCAATTTCTTTCTACAAATTTTGTATGAACAGGTCTATAGTTTTCTCGTTTACTGTTATAATATATCAAACGCCATATCGATATATCAATATCGATATAACAATATCGGGTTCTGATGTCAACATGCTAATTTAGTTTGTATCGATATTATGTGAACGATACTAATATTAGTAATTAAAACCTCTCACTATTCTACCGTTAAAAAATTATTATAACTGTAATGTATTTTTATAATAATGTGTATGCGAAAATAAATTCTCCCAGATCGAGTTTCTCGATGATCGAGTCGTTTTTCGAACCGGGATCGTAGTTCTGAGTATTTTTGAAGTGAAACTTCTTTAGGCGCATGAGGGTAAAATTTTCACAGATGAAACGTCACGCCGGTATGCAACGGAAGTGTCGGAAAAGAGAGAGAGAGAGAGCGATCGAGACCGATCGAGAGAGAGTAAGACAGGGCGAACGTAGCATGAGCAACTAGCCGTGGAGTGAGAGTAGGGAGCGAGCGAGTGAGAAAGATTGAGAGAAAAAGTGAGACAGAGCGAACAAGATTTATAAATTAGTTCGCCAAAGAAGTTTCACTTCTGACATGTGTACTTTGTACGCACGCGTGTTTTTTTTTTTTTTTTGTTTCTCTTTATTTTTATAATCGGGGTTTGATCACAAACTGATCATGTCAACCCAGTGATAGCTTCGGAAGTGATGTAGGTATCATCGATACCGAATGCTCACCTGGTTTCCTGGATCATCCTGAAGCATCCTGGCTTCTCTGGATGTCGGAGAAGCGAACATACTATTACATAAACCGACGGATCTAAAAGTCATCTCAAGCGCTGTTCTGGCTTTCGAAAGCGCCTTCTCAGGGCGTAAACTGATCGAAGGATTAAGCGAATTGAGCTTGAGCGCACGGTGAAGGAAAACATCGTGAGGAAACCATAGCATGGTGGTAGGGCCTTTTCTAATGCCCGCCGCCATAGCTACCACCCTCAAGTTGTAAACCTGCCGCCAAATACCAATAGGTGTGTTCCGGCAGCAGCACTTGAGAGCCAGTTCCTCCACAGGCTTAGCGTGTCTACCAACTTGGGCCGTATCGTCACTTAAGATCAGGTGAGATTATGGCCATAACGCTAAACATTAAGTATAAAAAAAAATAATCTATTGTCATTCCTGTAGGAGGAAGAGAGGAACGAAGCACGCAAAGAGCTGATGGAGATAGTTCGTTTGATCAAGTCGAGGCAACGGGACAGAGAGAACAAGGCGGCCGCCGGTGAGTTATATACGTTTGTGTTTATGGAATAGAGGGTAAAGGTCACCTGATGGTGAGTGATCACCGCCGCCCATAACACCAGAGGTATCGTAAGTTTGTAGGCGGAACTGGATCTTAAGTGCAACTGCCGGAACATATCTGTTGGTATTTGGTGGCATATTTTCAACTTGAGGGTGGTTGCTAGCCAGGCGGGCATCAGATAAAGTCCTATTATCATGCTATGGTTTCCTTACGATGTTTTCCTTCACCGAAAGTTCCAGCACATTGCAGATGGTGGGGTTGCATATCACGTCCTATGATACGGCTTTCCTACACGCTACCAATGAGCCATCATCGCTTTATGAACGAAGGGTATGTTGTAGGTAAGAAGGGTAATGTAAGTATAAGGTATGGGTAAAATAATAGGATGGTAAGGGTATTGTAAAGGTAACGATGGGTAAGCCTAGAGTTATAGTGAGATGAATTTAAAGTAGTATATTACTGCTTAAAAGTGGGGTAATTAAAGATTAAGGGTAAGGAAAGATTAATATATTCACTCTGGTGCAAAAGATAGTAAAAAGAATTTTCACCCAAGAATTTTAT
Source organism: Actias luna (assembly GCA_039707435.1). Taxonomy (NCBI): domain Eukaryota; kingdom Metazoa; phylum Arthropoda; class Insecta; order Lepidoptera; family Saturniidae; genus Actias; species Actias luna. Next base: position 16,526,350 of record JAZHAC010000022.1, on the reverse strand, counting down.
TTTGTAATGAAAACCACTCGGAGATTTGAGATCTGGTATTAATTTTGTTATCATATTAGTATCTTTATGGTTACTTCAAGAGTTTGCGGTTTTTATTATATACTTTGGTCCGTTGATGCAAAGGTACAATGTCTCTCTTGTCATCTTCTCTCATCTCTATCCTCTACTAATTTATATCAACATCATTCCCAAGTAAAGCTCCAGAAGTATGCTGAACACTGTTCAGTCTAAAACTATGAATATTTGAGACGTAATATAAAAATTACTTCAATTATGTAATCTATCTCACTCCTTCCCTTTCTCCATCTCTATCAATACTGAATTACACCAGAAAATTTTCCTTATAAAGCATACGAAGTGTGCTGAGCGCCGTTCAGTCTAAAACTATACATATTCAAGAAGTTATATATAAATCACTTTAATTACATACTCTATCTCTCTTCTTCCTTTTCTCCTTCTCCGTCTCTACTGATTCAATACAATACAGTATCAATACGACCTTCAAGAACGTCGTTAAATTAAATGTACTAAGTTTATTCCACCTTCCACGGATTTCGAACAGGGTTTGATATGATAAGAGTTCTGTTAATTCTAGCAGAAGCCAAGAAGAAGCGTCACTCGTCAAGCAGCTCGTCCGAGTCGGAGCGGGGGAAGTCCCGGCGACGCCGCTCGCCGGACCAAGACCGCAGGCGGGGGACTCCCAGCCCCAGGTGAGTTTTCGTACGGTTGGAGGCTAGACAAACCGAAATGTAAGATTTTTCCGTCACGATCCCTTTTCGCATAGTTTTTTGTTTGTGTCTTTATTTTGTCAAATACAAAAATTATATTAAACACAAAATTTACTCAATTCATTACTTATCTCTCCGTTTCATTTGATTGCTCTCAGACTTAAATAATTCATTTATTTGTATTCGTTAATCAATAATAATACACTATGTAAGGAAATTCGTTCCAAACGAGACATGTAGACAGTCCATCTGATGGTAAATGTTTACCGTCCCCTATGCATAGCTGTAACACCAGGGTATTTACAGTCATTTTGCCGATCTTATATATAGGCTTTTTATAGTTTATAAGTTTATAATTCACAATTAATGTTAATGTATTCCTTTCAAATATCAAAATATATTTGTCAAGACTCGATGACATAATTAATTTGTTTGTTGAAAACAACGCGTTCTTACTGCGTCGGCTAAGAAATGAAAATCAATTTTGCGTTTTAATTGTATGTGAATTTTAGAGGCACGCAAAATTTTTAAACTTTCTGGCTGTGTGCTTTTTATTTAGTGTTTAGAATGTCACTCCGTATATTGTTTGTTCTCTCTTTATACTAATACTGACAGAAAAAGACAACCTGACTGTCAAAGTTGATGTTAAGTGACGATGTGGCCTAAGATGGTGAATTCGCTAAGCGCAGTGAAAGGTCTGGCTCACAACTGCAACTGTCAGAACACACCTATACGTATCTGGCGACAGATCTTTACCTTGAGGGTGGTAGCTATCTAGGAGGGCTTTATAAAAAGCCCTACCACCATCGTATGCTGTTTTCTTCACCGAAAGCTCGACCTCATTGCGAGGGTTCGAACTCGCGTCCATTGACGAGGGGTCCGTACCCAATATCGATTGAGCTACAAGCCAAGTTGATTCTGGTGTTCTGTCCAGAGGTCGCGGTTCCAGCTCGGAGCGCAGGTCCCGCGGGAAGCGAACCCCCCGGCGCCGCACCAGGAGGTCATCCTCGCCACATTAAAATCCCGAGTCATACGATCCCAATCAATCCCAACCAATCCCTTACGATCCCAAACAATCCCAACCGACCCCAAACGAACCCAACATTCAAATCCACTCATAGCTCTATACCTTCGACTGCGTTGATCTAATTTTTTTTCATTGCTTACGTTTAGCGTAATGGCCATAATCTCACCTGATCTTAAGTGACGATGCGGCTCAAGTCGGTAGACACGCTAAACCTGTGGAGGAACTGGCTCTCAAGTGCAGCTGCCGGAACACACCTATTGGTATTTGGCGGCAGATTTTCAACTTGAGAGTGGTAGCTACCCAGGCGGTCATCAGAAAAAGCCCTACCACCATGCTATGGTTTCTTCGCGATGTTTCCCTTCACCGGAAGCTCAAGCTCACTGTAGGTGGTTGGATTCGAAGTCACGTCCCTTGACGCAAAGTCGTACACACGACCACTGAGCTATCATCGCTTTTTATCATTCGAGCCCTTTTTTCTAACTTATATCAATAAAACTTTGTCCCTCTTGGTGCTAGCGTGATGTTAAATAGCCTGAAGCCTTTCTTACTGATTGCTCTGTGAAATACAAAGATACTTTTTAAAAATTTTCTTGTAGTTCCTGCGATTAGCGCGTACAAACAAACTTTACCGCTATATAATATTAATATAGATACGTAATATCCTTACTTATATTACTAAAGTTTGTATGTATGGATGTTTGTTATTCTCTCAAGGTAAAAACTACTGAATGGATTTTAATAAAACTTCACAATAATCTAGCTTATACATTAGAAAAACACAAAGGGTATAATTTGTAAAGATATTCCAGCGTTTTTGAAATTCTGTATGTGTATTATTTGAAAAATAAATATACCAAAACATTTTTAAATGCTGCCCAAAGTAACCAATTAACGCGGACAAAGTCGTGGGCAAAAGTTAATATATAATAAAGTACCAAGAGATAAGTTACTTTCATATTATTTGGTCAAAACAATTGGCACGATAATTCGCTTATTGTAATATTATAATAAACGTGGAAGAGAGACATGTTTGATTTTATATACCATGCGCGAGAAAAGCATATATACACATTGAATATATTTAATTTTATAAAAATATTAAATCAATAAAAATATATAAAGAATTAAATGTGTCCCTTGACCTTAAAGATGTTTTGTGTACATTGCACAATATCGCATTAAACGCGAGGGCATTTTATATATCAACCGGTACACAACATACTTCTTTGAACGCCGACGCGATACTGACGTTCGAGTGTGCCAGTTGACACACTCAGCGTGCCATTTCCTGACCGCATATGCCTATCTACACATTTTCACTTATAACATCATTGTATATATGTATAGAATACTATATACATAATATACATTAATATATAATTTTAATTTTTCATAATGAAATGAATATTTTATTACTTAGTTATTATGTACGGTTTCATATACATCTCTATCTACCCTCGAAAAATGTGATTGGACATATTAAGTAATAGTTTATCGGTTTTAATAATTATTCAAGTTTTTTCAAATGTTTTAAGGCGTTTCCTTTGCCGTATCCAAAATATCGGGCGAAGTTCAATTTTCTGTAGATTCATTCACTGCTATCAGACATTTTAAGCGAGAATTTTAAAAAATCCATGTAAAACTCAGTATAATTCATACTGCTGTCATAGACGAAACATAATTGGAATCGTTTTTTTTTTTTTATTTCGATAATGTTATACAATATATTTGTAGTTTTATATTGGAAAAAAAAAGTACAAAAAACATGGTGTTTCCTTAAACTTGACCATATTATATAAGTGAAAACTTCATGAACCTGAGGTTGATAATTCGAAATGTACTATAAATTACGGCACATAGCGTGTTCATGTCGATACTGAATGCGATTGATGCGTCACGCTCTCGTGTAACGCGAGTATAGCAGTGACGCGTCGACTGCATCTCTCTTGCGCCGTTAGTCGACCCGAACGAGCGTCACATAACCGAGCGTGACAGCTCGGTCTCATTCAATACTGACAAAGTAAACGTACTTAATGCATTTTACGAAATGTGAGTATATCATTATTTTAAATACATATTAAATATTTCAATGTTCCCGATAACGGTGTAAATTTGATACCTGCATGCGCCCGCGGCTTTGTCCGCATTAAACAGAGTATTCGGGATAACTGTGGCATGATGATAATTCATGCACATTAATTACTATATTACTATATGACATGAATCTAATGTAACCATTTAATTAAATCGATAATTAATTTACATAATTAATTTTTATTGTGTTTTTTTTTCGCATTGCGAATGAACTCGGCCATTAATATATTTCATTGGAATCATTGTGGGGGAGTTTTTTTTAAACCTGCATTTTTTTACACGTAGCAGCATTATCGGAGCATACGCCTATACAATATTGCAAGGAAAACATTCTGAGGAAACCATAGCATGGTGGTAGGGCTGTTTCTAATGCCCACCTGGCTAGCTACCACCCTCAAGTTGAAAATCTGCCCCCAAATACCAATTGGTGTGTTCCGGCAGTTGCACTTGAGAGCCAGCCCCTCCTATAAAGGCTGGCAACACACCCGCGATTCCTCTGCTGTTGTGGGTGTTCATGGGCGATTGTGATCACTTACCATCAGCTGACACGCATGCTCCTTTGTCCCTATTCCATAAAAAAAAACTATTATAATATCATATGTTCAACTAAATAAATCGCTGCATCTTTTCTTATTATTAGAAATAATAAAGTTCCATAGCAGAATCAGACGTCGTTTCTGCTAGTGGAACATGCCTATATCTAAACAACATAACCCCAAGACTAAAACCGAACAACTTCTAGACCTTTCTAGCACATTCCACCAACAGATGTTGAGCGTCCTCGACCTTTTCACAATAACATTTTTTGTTATATATATATATATATATTTTTATAGTTAAGGTTTAGCGTTATGGCCATAATCTCAGCCATAACCATAACCCGTGGAGGAACTGGCTCTCAAGTGCATGTTCAGAGATAGATTTACATTGGGGGCACTAGAAGGCGGCGAAATTTTCGAGGTATCGCCTAAATTTGAAGTTACAGCAAAATAAAATCCATCTTTCTGCTATAAATATCTATGATTTTCAAAAATTGGGTGGTTACTGGTTTGATACCTAATCTTAAAAATCAGTTTGACATCAAAATTTCAGGCGTCTCTGCCTTTAAAAAGATGTTTAGATGATTTTAAATATCATAACGAATGTTCTTAGTGTAAGTACCTGATAATAAAAATAAAATAATAAGCGACGTGTTATATTTATTCAGAAATTATGGTCTGGTCCTTTACTCAAATAGTGCAGCATATAAAAAATATTTTCGGGAAATAGGTAATATGGAAGGAAATAAATAGGATGAAATAGGAAATGGAATATGGTAGGAAACAGATAATATTATAGCTGTATTATTCACGGTGTCCCAAGGCGGCACTTAAGGTAGAATCAAAAGTAGAATAAGATAGAAAAATAAACGTTGCTAAGGAATTTATTTCATCACTTAAAATCTAAGTCTTATATCGGATTTCCCTACGATTTACGTAGTCCTATGTGGAATCTAGTTGTAGATGAAGGTAGGGACGGCAAAATTTTAAAACCCTGATGGCGGCACAAGTTAAAACTGCTACTAGGATGGACCCATACTGCATTCCATCGTTCGCATGCATGTGGAACGTAGCTTGGGCGTATGGCTACCATCTCTTAATATTACATTTTGACATTGAATACAGATAATCATTGTTTTACGAGGTAGTCTGCACGAAAATTATTGTGTCTGACTTTCTAGAGCTTTCGCGTGTGTGACCACTCACTAACGCTTGAATCTTGTGCTTAATGCGATCAATAATACTTGAATATGAAGCCACATTGATACCAGTTAAGATAGTACTCTGTGTTAATATTATTATTTGATAGTTTCCTGTTTGGCATCGTTTTTCTATTGCACGCCGCAGCGCTACCGTGCATTATTCTCGCTCAACAAGAAACCTACGTCCGACTTCTTTTTATTTATTCCTCCGAATATAACATAATTCACTATTTTAGTATAAAAAATTTACTGTTACAAAATGGAATCTGAATTCTTCAATAATATCACTTCAAGGCGTTTGTTAAATATAATTATAACACAAAAACCCGGTTTTTTTTTTTTGCCAAGTTCGTCCATCTTGGTCGGTTTGGATGTGCGGATGTTAACTCTTACGATCTATTGGATTTATCAATTTGCATGATTTGTTTTTTTTAAATTCACAGGATTATTGAGGACTAGAATTCTATTGAGTATGAGCTTTTAAACATTTGTAGATTTTTTTTATAATGCAAAAAAAAAAACATTGTATGACGTGTACTTTTTGGATTTTCCAAACTATTTTAATTTTTTGTCGTTATGTACCTGTTTTTGAAGCGACGATAGCTCAGTTGGTATTGTGTACGAACACCGCGTCAAGAAACGTGGCTTCGAATCCATCTACAATGAGTTTTAATTAACTAGTCTCAAGTTGGAAATCACCAAATACCTATAGGTTTGTTCCAGCAATTGTACTTGAGAGCCAGGCCCTCGACTAATCTTAGAGTGTCCACCATATTGTCTTATATCATCAGATGAGATTATGGCCTTAACGCTATCATAAACCTAACCTTACTATCATCATACTTTCATTCTAATAATATCGACGCGGAAGTAAGTTTGTTTGTTTGTTACGATTTCACGCCTAAACCGCTGAATGGATTATGATAAATTTTGGTATAGACATAGCTGGGATCCTGATACCCTGCTGGGATGGTGATAGGGGGCCGTTCAAGTTTTACATAACGCAATTTTTGAAGATTTTTGAACCTTCCTCTCCCGCATGTAACGCTCCGTAACATTTTTCTGTAACCCCAGTACTCCTCCTGAAATGTTATGTAACACCCAAGTGATCATTTTTACCTGTTAGTCATAATTATGTTTTACTTGTTTTTAGCTATTAAACTCTTAAAATATGTAACTTGATTATCTTAACTTCTGGAATTGACAATAGAAATATTCGAGAGATTCTCCGTAAAGATAAACATCCAAACTTGGGAAATTTTAATTAAATTTGTTTAAATAAAATAAAAAAATTACGTAACGCGTTATTCGGAATGTAACGCATCGTAACGTTTTACAGGACCCCACTCCTCCGCCAACTGCCTTACGCAATACTTGAACGGCCCTAGGTTACTTTGTTTCGCGAAAAGCTTATTCAAAATGAGGTAACGAGGGGGATAAACTTTTTATTACGTCGTTCGGTTTGTTTGACAAAATCAATATTAACGCGAGCGGAGCCGCAGGTAAACGCTAGTAAAGTATAAAATGAACGGCCCCAGAGCGTAGTATTGTATATTTTTATTTGTGTAGTTCGGAATATAGCTTTATTAAGTGGCAACACTCTGTAACATTATTTTTACCCTCTATTTAGCGGTGAATTGGCGGCAATTAGCAATCCTTGACAGTTTCCATTGATAATCCCCAAAATAATGATTGAAAGAATAATTTCAGTACTTATTTCATTGTTTATTCAATTAAAACAACGTTATATTAAATAATTAAATATAAGTCGTAGAAATATATTAGACCTAGATATCGATTTTTACGTTAGATTATATGCAACTAAAAAAAAAGTTTGTGCTGTGTCGTTTATGGTACAGTTTTTATTGTCACATGACTTTAATATTTTATGTGTGAAAGTTTCTTAAATTCCTGTCTTTTATTTAGTCAATAAATTTATTATTTTTGGTGAATGTTTGTTGTTTTATTTATCACGAAGTCTGTCGTTATATTTGTATTGAAATTATCGACTTTTTTTATACTTTAGGTTTAGCGTTATGACCATAATCTCATCTGATCTTAAGTGACGATACGGCCCAAGTTGGTAGACACGCTAAACCTGTGAAGGAACTGACTCTCAAGTGCAGCTGCCGGAACACACCTATTGGTATTTGGCGGCAGGTTTACAACTCGAGGGTGGTAGCTACCCAGGCGGGCATTAGAAAAAGCCCTACCACCATGCTATCTATAGTTTCCTCACGATGTTTTCCTTCACCGAAAGCTCAATCTCATTGTAGGTGCTTGGATTCGAACTCAATTCCCTTGACGCGGAGTCGTACACACTACCACTGAGCTATCATCAAATATATATTTTTTTTATGTTACAAGCCGATTGTCTGCATCCCACTTGACAGTAAGTGAACCCGTATAGCAGACGGTAACCACACTCAGTCCACAGAGAAAACATAGCTTAGTCTTAGTGTAGTATTACGTTGGGAATTTCGGAAAGTATAGTTTTAATTTTTTTAATAGTAGTCTGTAAAATGGCAGCATTGTACCTGGATTATAAGCACTTTTTTAAAAGTTAAAGTTTTAACGATGTTAATTGACAATGTGGTCCAAAATGTATCGCTAAGCCAAGTGGAGGGGCTGGATTTCAAGTGCAACTGCCGGAACGCGCTTAGAAAAATCCCTACCACCATGCATCACGATGTTTTCTTCACCGAAAGCTGAAGCTCATTGCGGGTGGATTCGAACTCACGTTCCTTGGTACGGCATCCGTACACACTACGAACTGATTACTGTAATAAAGGTAACTACAATTGTTATATATATAACGAGAGATTGTACTAAATATGTACCTATAGGGATATAATTAGAGGGTGGGTGTTTTATGACAAATATATTTATAGCAGGGTAATTCACAACGTCGATTAGTATAAAGCGCGGCTATGAGTTCAGTCAAAGCGAAGCACTCGAGGCCAGATATCGTACATATCTGGAACGTTACCCAAGGGACGTAAGATTTATATTTTCTATTATTGACTTAGACTGGTTTGGTATTTATGCTGTAAATCATTATCGAGAATGAATTATACTGGACAGAGAGAACCACGAGCGGTGAAGGTGAGTGTTGACAATCGTCGAAAGGAGGCCTTAAATCTACATCAGTGTTGCAAGTCTCGGACACTCTCGTGTTATTCTCTCTCTGCCACAACGATTAGGTTTCACGATGTACCCGGCATCCGCACGGTGAATCCGTGGTTTGCTAAGAAGTTCATAAGTTCGTATCTCATCCTGACATTATTATTAACCATATTATTATTCTTTTAACAACTACTTACGGTACATATCTCTATTCTACAACTCGGTATCTAATCCTATATACCTATATAAGTTCATTTATTATTGATATAAGGAAGGTACCGTCAGTCAGCATAGCTAATGATGCATGTCGAGGAAAAGTTTGCCTCGAGCTCTTTAAAAATGCTTCGTAACAAAAAACACCACGATTTTAAGTTTGGTTATAGATGAAATATTAAAGGTGTGGTACTAATATTTGAAGTGAAATCTTCCGTAAACAGTATGTATAAATTTATAACACTAACTGACCCGGTGATCTTCGTATCGCCTATACTCTGCCATGATAGTTGGCGTTAAAGTAGCTAGATTTTGAGATTTTTTGATATAACATTTTTTTTTATCTTTCGTATGATTTTTTTTCCCAATAAAAGTATCCTATGACACTTCTGATACCTCCAAAAATATGTGTACAAAGTTTCACGACGATCGGTTAGAAATTTTTCGCGTGAAAGCGTAACAAACAAACTTACATTCACATTGATAATATTAGTATGGATTAGTATACATTTTTAATGAAATAAACTAATATGCGTTGGTCTGTTAATAAAAGAAATTACCATTCAAGTTTACGTTATAATATTGTATAAATTAATTTAAATTATCTGTTATTGTATTTCTTTATATTTATACTTTATATTTATATTATATTATATTACTTTATACTATATATTTATATATTTTTTATACTTTATATTTATTTATATTAATACGTGAAACAAAAAAACCAGGTCGTGTCGTGGGACACCAGATAGGAACGAAATTTCTTATTATAAAAATATCAATTTCAAGTTCTATTCGAGCTATAAAGAAAAGAATTATTCGGGTATACACTTTTTATTATGTTTTTTTTTTTATCGATAAAAAACTACTTTATAAAATTATCTTAACAGTCATCACGGACACTATACATTAGACATAGGTGGTAGGGCTTTTTCTAATGCCCGCCTGGCTACCTACCACTCTCAAGTTGAAAACCTGCCACCAAATACCAATAGGTATGTTCCGGCGGTTGCACTTGAGAGCCAGTCCGTCCAATAAAGGCTGGCCACGCATCTGGGTTTCCTCTGTTGTTGAGGGTGTCCATGGACGGCAGCGATCACTTACCATCAGATGACACGCTACTATCCCGCGAAAAACGCTCGCAAGTGAACCGCAGGTAAGAGCTATTGTAGTTGATAAATAATGACTCGGATAATGTTTAATGTGGAGATTCTACTAAAAAAAGAATTCCACTGAAACGGTAACTGATCATATAGTTATGTATGAATAGTTTAATAGGAAACGGGGTACGATAAACATTGTACGTTGACTACAAAATATATCTAATATAGCACCTATGTTATGTTAATAATAATGTATTTATAGGGATGTAGTTATAGGCTGGATATTTTATGGCAGATTATAGTTATAGGAGAGTAGTTTATAACGCCGATAAAGAACGATTCGAGCGCGGCTTTGCGTACAGTCTAAGTTTGGCGCTTGAAGTTTAGTCATCGTACGTAGCTGGAACATTACCGAAGGGACATAAGAGTAATATTTCTCTGATTGACACTGTTTTGATGTTTATGCTGTAAATCGTTATCGGGAATGATTGACACTGGTCAGAGAGAGACACGATCGGTGAAGGTGAGTGTTGACGTACGTCAAAAGGGGACCCCTTAAACTTACATCCGAAGGTGCACGTCTCAGACAGTCTCGTGTTATCTTCTCTCTGCCACAACGATAAGGTTTCACGATGTACCGGAGCCCTGACACGGAATTCTGACTGTAGATTTCTCAGATAAACCTTTTAAGTGATCGGCATATCTTGTTTATACACATTTATATATCATTATCTAGCAGGAGTGAAACAATTTAAAAAAAATCACCAATCAATACCTATGAACTTTAGGTAAAACAGACGCAAAACTGAAAAACGATACGACAATAGTCAGGTAGCACGTTCGTCTCGCTAGCCGTCCGCTTGAAAAGTGAGTCTGCTTCACTTTTTTTTTTTTTTTCGAAATGACCTACACTTATAGCCTGAGGGGCTTTTACAGCTTCACCTGAACTAGAGGGGGACGAGCGGGGAGGGCGCTCGAGCCCGTGGGGCAACTCGCACAAGTGTGTCACTAGTGACCGAACCTCGGCTTGGGCTGTTGCCGAATCGCGTAAGAGAAAAACAAACGCGGTACTAGCTATTAATGAGAAATAGATACGTTATAATAACAAGAAAGTATAAATCGAAACTAACTGATCCCCTTAGGGATCTGAAAAAAAACTTATTTTAGTTTGTACTGTGCAAAGCGGCGAGGCAAGATTGTACTGTGCGTCCTTCCTACCTAAATAGTGAACGACGAGAGTACCTAACCTAGCAAAACGAACCCTAAGAACCGAGAAGGCAATGATACGCTGAATTATATATAATAAATATAAATCAAAAGGCCGAACCACATTCAGGGCCAGGGGCGGTCCCTCACAGAACCGTGTACGTACCGTGTGAGTGTGCACGAATGTGACATGCAGTGTAATGATGTTGGTTCAGTGAATGTAAAGAGTCACTGTATCGCGCGAGCGGGTCAGCTCGAGGAGTCCGCTTCACCGATGTCCATCCTTTTTAAAGACTGGTCTTGTGACGTCACTTGTTTATGTCGAAGGCTCCAAAATGTAGCTTACAATATGTATAAGCAAGGTTGTTAGGGGTGCCGCATACTATATGAGTAACCCAAGCCAACCTCGCCTGCACGCGGTGCACCCTACTGAGTAACCGATGAGGCTTTGGTGGTTGTTCGTCCCACCAATGGTTTGACCATTAACCATGTAATCTTTGATCCATGACAGCTTAGTGGTAGAGTTATCGCCTGACTGGTTAACGACCACCTTCGGGCTTAGGCTGCCGCAAAATAAACATTCAGTACATGCCTTTGTGTATACGCAAAATATCAGTGTCGGCCTTATCACAATATCCCTAAAAGTAACAGAGGTATAGACTTAAAATTTGTCATGTATACGTCATGTATGTGACGTATATACCCGCGAAGAGGGAATTTCACAATCACGCACTGTTGAGAGACAAAACCGCGAACGAATTCGGGGACGCGAGTTAGTAATTAATACATATATTGTAGAACTTGTTAATAGATTAACTAAGCGGTACCGCGGCGGAGGCCTACGGCGGTAAATATACGCAGACCGTGAAACAGGGCCGGATTCAAATTGTAGGTCTTTGTAAGGACCCTCTGCGGATGGACCGGAATGGTAAAATATGTGTAAAACAAGCAAATAGGCAATTTTTAATGTGAACCATCTATCGGCGTACAAAGCGTTCCGCCTCGTATATCATGGTTAGATACTTTTTAGTTAGGTTAGGGCTTTGACAGCTTTACAAAACATTTTGGGGTGAATGCTTAGGGCTCTCAACCCCGAGGCAGCGGGCGCAAGGGTGCCAGAATGGCCGAACTTCGGCTTCGGCTACTGCCGGAAAAAACGGTTTGCTAGCACTGCTCTAAAGAGATTATAGAGTACGATCCGGACATTTGCCTATCATCAAGTTTGCATTTCTTATGAGAAAAAGTGTCTCACCCAACTGCATAACGCGTGGACCTATAGAAGACTTGTAACACTTGTTGAGGGAATGTGAACGAAACCGAACTCAACGGACATAGATCATAAAACATTTAGGACTGAATTAAATGGATCAGGGCAGATTCCATAGAATCTTGGCTGCACCTGCAAGTGATGAGGCCACGATTTTATGGAATTTTGTGATTAGTTCTAGGTAGTTTTTGGACATATTATAATATAATTATATTTTGTACATACTTCAAGGTCAGGGTACAATGTACCTGACATGTTCTTTTGGACCAAAGTCCCTAAAAAAAGTCAATTGGTGTGCTTTGGTAGTAAAATTGAACCTTATGCCGTCGTGCTCCCTCTACATCACTTTATAGACTACCTCGTGTGTGTGTGTGTTCTTCCGTATACTACACACTTTGTTGCAACTTTGTTTCATTTGCTCCATTGTTTTTAATTACTTATACATAATTATATGAATTATTGTTTCAATTCTGCCTTTCGTACCATGACGGATTTTTTATGTACTTATTGTCTGGAGAAAATTTACTATTAGTAGAATACAAAAACGTTTTGCACCTACTAGTTGTTCCCGCGACTCCGTTCGCGTAGAAATTAACGTGTTATTGTTATATTCCGCGGGAGCAGTAGCTTTCTGAAAGCATAAAATATCATGTTCTGTTCCTTGTGAACCTGGCTATCTGTTGCAGATTAAAACCATTAGTCTATGTCAGTAGAAGACCTTGCCATATAAAAGAGCCATACCGATTGAGATTTATTAAAAAAGGCATATTTTTTTAACTTAAGCTTTGATTTAGTAGGAGACATAATTACGGAAATAATTATGATTAAAAGTACACTCTCGAGCTTGCTTTTGTCGAATAAGTCTTAGTTTAACTAACAGCAAATTAAAAAAGATTTGGTATCGTACTTAAAATAAAGAAAATGTTTATTTAAAAATATAACAAGCGGTGAACATTGGCTTTGCATTTCCTTGAAAAGTTAGTAAGTTAGTAATATTTTACTTATTTCTTACAAGTTTAAATATTAAGTAATATTCAATGTCTGCACTTAACATATCGTGAAAGAATATATGCTCTATGGGAAGACGTCACCTCTTTCATTCACTGCGTGCGTCTCTACCCGTCAATACATGGGTTTTATTATATTTTCTTTTACCATATTAAAAGTACAATTACAAGATATATTTCAATAAAGAACCGAAATATAAAAATATATTCCGCTGGAAATAATTACACAATATCAGATACATAAATAATTCTTCGAATCCGATTGTTAATTCCAGAGATTGGGGCGTTTATACAAACAAAACCTCTTCATTTTTGTTATATTTTTTTTATAGGTAAGGTTTAGCGTTATGGCCATAATCTCACCTGGTCTTAAGTGAGGCTACGGCCCGAGATGGTAGACATGCTAAAGCTGTGTAGGAATTGGCTCTCAAGTGCAACTGCAGGAACACACCTATTGGTATTTGGCGGCATATTTTCAACTTGAGGGTGGTAGCTACCCAGTCGGGCATCAGAAAAAGCCCTACCACCATGTTATGGTTTCCGCAAGATGTTTTCCTTCACCGAAAGCTCAAGCTCATTGTAGGTGGTTGGATTCGAACTCACGTCCCTTGACGCAAAGTCGTGCACACTATCACTGAGCTATCATCGCTTCAAGTATTAGTATAGATTAGCTTTTTTTTTTCGACATACGCTGTTAGCCTTAGGGCTTTGACAGCTTCACCGAACCATTTGGGGCGAGTGCTGAGGGCACTCAGCCCCGAGGCATTGGGTGTAAGGGTGCCAGAGTGGCCGAACCTCGGCTTGGGCTGCTGCCGAAAAACGAACAAAGATTCGCGAGCCTAACTAAAAGGTCCTAACTTACTAATTTTAGTAGTGGTCCTAACAACGATAGGACATATCAGTACTTTTGTTCAGAATATAAGACGCTCTATCTTCTATTATGTATCCTTGCAAACGTGTATGCAAATTTTCACGATAATTGATTAAGTAAAGGTAAGAAACCGTAAAAAACAAACTTAGCCATTAAAAACCGCATTTATAACATTAGTAAGAATTTTTTCATTTATTACATTAGTAAGAATTTTTTCGATTCATAATATTGACGGCGTATTCCTAAATCCCACCCTGCAGAAGTAGATAGTAAAGATCGTGTCTACGATAATAATTACGCTGTTATTAAAATAGAAAAAACAATCTATACTTTTTCTAACTATAAAGAAATTAATTTCATTTTTTTTTTTGCTGTAACTAATTAAATTTTGCCCGCCATCTGTCTAATGCAAGTAGGTCTCTTTTATAGAATACAAGCTATACCCGTGACTTGGTTCATAATGTTAAATCAGTATTACACATCTACAGGTTTTTGGTAGCGGATTTACAAGTTGAGGATGGTAGCTAGCCAGATGGGCGTTCAGAAAGCCTACCAACATGATACGGTTTTCCGGCCATGTTTTTCGTCACCGAAAGGTCAGGCCTACTGCAGGTGGATTCGAACTCACATCCATTGACGCGATGCCCGTACATACTACCAATTGGACCAACATCCCTTACGTATCAATATAATGGAAAAAAAAATTGTTTATTCAACAGAAATTAGTAGTACAATGCATACAAATAATTGGTTGATCCTCGCACCAGGAAATAAATAGTGTGTCGCGGGCAATCGACCAAAACCAAGTTACAAAGTTTCCTATCCTGTTAGAGGCATGAATGAACCAATCAGAGACAAAATAAATATTACATAATAATAAATATATAAACTAATTAATTAAATAAAAAATAAAAAAAACATTAATTTTATACAATGTTATAAGCTAAAAACATAGAAGTATAAACAAATATATACACAGTGATCATATATATACATTTATTGTTAATTGTTTTAAATTTATTACTTATATCTATTATGAGGGTATATGAAAAATATTTTCAGTCTCCTAGTAGTTCAAAGGTAACGACCAATTAGTAATATTTATTTTGGTTTTCCCCAATTCACGGTGAATTTATTCTGTGTTTATTCGCTTGTCTCCATAGTAAAGCGAGGGCGAACCCACTAAAATATTGTGGAAAGACAATGTTGACTCTGGGTGTTTCAATGTTGAAACGTCGAGTTATGGATCGTCAAATGAAATTGTGGCAACACTGTTCAGTGGTAGATGTTTAGTAATGTATTTGTGCTACGTAAGGATCATTTTTAAGAGACACAATTTTCGCACTGTTAGATCTTATATCTTCTAAGACATTGCAACCGTGTGTTCTGCGTTGTTTACACCTTCGGATGTATACTAAACCCGATAAAAAATTCCATAAAATTATTCCATTTCGTACCTATTAAACAATTTAGGATTTTCCCGTGAGACTAATCGATATGAAGTTTGCGTGTCTAAAAGTCATTAGGAAATATTAAGTATCAGTCTAAATACCGGAGATCATCATTCGGAACTATCGATTTATTCATTGTTATCGATTACCCTTTTGTATTATCGCATCTGTAAATGTAAGCAAGTTACTTAGTGGACTAAGTAGACTAGATAACCACAATTTAGAGACACAAAGTAATAAAAAAAGGTGTGTGTGCGATTCACACACGATAGAAGTGAAACTTAAGTAAATCGCCAAAGAATGTGATGAATCTATATAACAATTTCTGTCTCACTCTTTGCCGGCTTCATCCTACACATTTTTGTATATGTGTCTCTTTCACAAAGATTCTAAAGAAGATTCACTTCAAAAACCAAACTCGAGAACTCTTTCTGGATTGCGCAAGTAATTGTTTTATACGGGGCTCAAACTAAAGTACTTCGGCGCGGCGGTAACAGCGAACCATCTGCTCCAACCGCTCTGCCAACCGTGCAAACAGTTATTTATTGATTGTCAATTGCTATGCCAGTTTAAAGAAATTAAAATGAATTGTACATGATCCCGCTAAGAAACAAATTAGTTACGAGCTACTAAAAGAACTGAAAGAAGAGAAAGACAGAAATTTGAGTCGAGAGAAATACCAGCAAAATCTCTTTATAATCTATTAAAATCTCAGGGACAGCAGTACGTTGTGTGATAGAATGTACCTTCAAGCTACGCTAGGTTCCAACCGAATTCGTCTGGGCAGGGAGAGAAACATGAGAAGTGAAGATAAGTGTTGACGCATGTCAGAAAGAGTCTTCTTAAATCTTTTTTTTATGTGGGGAAATGTATTTATGCCCCGGTGGGACTGATAGGGGTATGTGGGACTCACCCAGCGCTAAGCGCCGGGAATACTCACTACAAACCCACGGCGGTCTGTCGCCTTCCCGGGCAGCCTCTACAATTGTGTCACAAGTCTCGGGTACTGTTCGAAATCTCCCTTTCTGTCACACGATGAACCCGGCATCGGCTCGTTGGACCCATGGACAGCTTCAAAGCTCGTCACATTAATTTTGGAAAACTAATTACCTATCGCAGCATTGTAACAAACTGTTCCATGTATATATTTAATTATTTCTAGGTTTTCCATTCGGACGCATAGGTCACCTCATGTTAAATTACGATATGGCCCATGTGACCTAGGATAATGGACACGGGTAGTCTAGTGGAGGGACTACCTTACAAGAGGAACTTCTGGAACATATCTATAGGTAATGGAGACAGATTTGCTTTTATAGAACTATACTATAGTGTAGAAGCCATCAGGCTATGTAAGAAATGTCCCTTCTGTAGCCTGTATAGCCAAACAAAAAAGAACATGTTTTTTTTTTCAATAGATCATAATATTTATTTTCATAATATGGTTGCTAAGTTCATTACCCATTACAAAGACTTCAAGGACCACGTCAAACAGGTTTCACTGACAGAGGATTAATATTAAATGGGGGACGGAAGTTCTTAGCGACATCTTAATCTGTCATGAACTGGTCGCTTTAAATACATCAACTTATAATTTCATAACTTAAAGTGTAAGTTATTTTAGCTATATCTACACTAATATTATAAAAGTTTGTTTGAACGCGGTTAGCTACCAGTCGAATTTGATAAAATAATAAAATATATTAAATAATAAAATAATATAGAGCAGCCATTGAGGAAGGTGTTAGGCCATGTAAGATCACCCTACTACCAATAGAAGCAAAGCTGTTTTGAAAAAAGGTGCAAAAACGAAAAAAAATTCATTAAATATACTTTTCACGTGAACGAAGTCGCGGACGCAGCTATATATCATAACTATAAAGGGGTGGGGGTCGAATCCTATATCCGTTCAATTGTTTCGAGACTCGGTTATGACATTTTTTTATCAAGCAAGCGGTTCTCCTGATGGCAAGCGATCACCGCTACCAATCGACATCCACAACACCAGAGGAATCGCAGATGCGTGGCCGGAAAATAATATATTGTCTCAAGTTAGGTAAAAAATGTTTATATAACGATGTTAAAAAGAAATAGTTAAAATTTTCGATATCCGTTCGCAAAAATTCAATAGTACGCAGTCATCTGGAGTTTGCAAGTTCGGCTTGGAATCCTTTCTGCGTCAACCATTCACAACGTATTGAGGGAATACATGGGTCATTTAGCAGATTTCTTGCATTTCGAGCTTTTTTTTTATGTCATGGCCATAATCTCACCTGATCTCAAGTGATAATACGGCCCAGGTTGGTACACAAGCTACACCTGTGGAGGAACTGGCTCACAAGTGCAGCTGCCGGAACACACCTATTGGTATGAGCGACAGATTTTCAACTTGAGGGTGGCAGCTAGCCAGGTGGGCATCAGAAAAAACCCTAGCACCATGCTACAGTCTCCTCACGATGTTTTCCTTCACCGAAAGCTCATTGTAGGTGACTGGATTCGAACTCACGTCCCTTGACGCAAAGTCGTACACTACCACAGAGCTATCATCGCTTCAAACATCCCATAGGGATTCATACAACAACGGGCTCCCGTACTTAAAAATGTTAACAATTAGCGATAGATGCAAACTACTTTTTTTTTTTTTTTCGAACTGACGTATGCTGTCAGCCCCGAGGGCTTCAAACTGCCTTCAAACTGCAAACTACACGACCTTGTATTCCTACATAACACCATCACTGGCCCTTAACACAGCCCTGCACTTCTAGAAATGATTTCGCATAATGTACGTTATAATAATCCACGATAGAGGATCTATAAATTATTTCCCTACCACTTTGTAAGATCAATCTCAAGTTTGTTTCGCCTGTTGTGAGAACGCCAAGGCTGTACAACGAAATTTACATTATATTAGATGTTTTGTAAATATTTGCTCTACATTTTACTACGTTTATAAACTAAATTGAAAACTATTTCATTGAAGGTCTTGAAAGTCATTAACTAATTATGTATTCTCTTTATCCATTTAACTTACATGTATTTTCTTTATCCCTAACAACATGTTGAATATTTATATATTCAGTTTCTATGTTTTTTTTTATTTATTTTTTAGTTTCCCTTTATTTCATAAGCGTATTCCTTTGCTTTGAGCATCTTAAATTATCTTAGTCTAATACAACTTTTTCATCGAACATAATTTACATTTATCTCGCATTTCGTAACTTGAGGCCATAATTCGTAAAAAACAAAAATTAATTAATTCTGTTAATCCTATAGTTACATAATAAAAAGTTTGTAATGTGTTTAAATTTGTTAATAAATATTAATTCTATAATAACGCCTAATACAAAAAGTTCTGTAGTGAATTATTTTAATTAAATTTGTTAATTTATTCAATACTCAGGTAGTTAAAATATCTGTTAATAATACTTATCTAAGTTTTCCACACTACTTAATATTTGTCTGAAGTTTTCTACGTTAATGTTTCCTATATGAAGCTTGATTGTGATTATTTGCACTTTACCAGCCCTTGTCGAAAGACAAGCTGTTAAAAGGAGAGATCAGAGGTATGCGAAGAATGGAATTTAGTTTAAGTTAATTTAGTTTTTATACAAGTATATTTATAGAAATACGTTTAAACTATAACAGTAATACATGCTTATTATATTATATTATTAATGTAGTGAGCGCATATAATTGGTTCGCTACCATAACTACACATTTAAATCGATATAAGTAAATATGTAATATACGCACTGTTGGCGCTGGCTTTGGAAATAAATAAATAATTTTACGGTAATGTAATATTTTTATTTATGTAATAGCGGGCAAACGAGCAAGCGTTTCACCTGATGGTAAGTGATCACCGCCACCCATGGACGTCCATAACACCGGGAGAATTGCAGACAGGACTGGCTCTCAAGTGCCACTGCCGGAACACACCTATTGGTATTTGGCAGCAGATTTTCAACTTGAGGGTGGTAGCTAGCCAGTCGGGCATCAGAAAAAGCCTTGCCACCTTGCTATACTTTCCTCACGATGTTTTCCTTCACCGGAAGCTCAAACTTGTTGTAGGTGGTTGGATTCGAACTCACATCCTATGACGCGGCGTTCCTACACACTACCACTGAGCTATCATCGCTTGTCTTGACCGAGTGCTGTATTGCAACTAAACTTATATAAAATATAAATTATTAAGTGGGCCTAAGTTCCACGACCACGTATTATAATATTACAAATAATTACCAGCCAACCGTTAAAATTCGATGATAGCTCAGTGGGTAGTGAGTACGAATCTCGCGTCAGTAAACGTAAGTTCGATCCCTGCAATGAGTGTGAGCTCTCGGCGAAGGAAAACATCGCGATGAAACCATAGCATAGTGGTAGGGTTTTTTCCTATGCCCAATTGATTACCTACTACCCTAGCGTGGTGCTTGTAATCCCAGCCTTTATGAAATTCCACATGGCAACGCGCAAATTCAAACCCCTTACCCAGGCTCCGTTCAAAGGCATGTGGTGACTCATCCGGTAATTTTTTTTTATACTTATGGTTTAGCGTTATGGCCACAATCTCACCTGATCTTAAGTGACGATACGACCCAAGCTGGTAGACACGCTAAACCTGTGGAGGAACTGGCTCTCAAGTGCAGCTGCCGGAACACACCTATTGGTATTTGGCGGCAGGTTTACAACTTGAGGGTGGTAGCTATGGCGGCGGGCATTAGAAAAAACCCTACCACCATGCTATGGTTTCCTCACGATGTTTTCCTTCACCGAAAGCTCAAGCTCATTGTAGTTGCTTGGATTCGAACCCACGTCCCTTGACGCGAAGTCGTGCACACTACCACTGAGCTATCACCGCTTCACTAACTAACTACTGCCCATTAAAACCACGGCGACACAACAAACTCCCGTATTGTCAATTACCATGGATAGCTTTCGCGATTATTCTATTCTCTGGCGAGACCAGCTACCACCCTCAAGTTAAAAATCTGGCACAGGATATCTATACGTACGTTCCAGCAGTTGCACTTGAGAGCCAGGCTCTACAAAGCCTGGCGTGTCCATCATCCTGGACCCCGTCATCACTTAACATCAGGTGAGATTGTGCCTATAGCCGTAAACCTATAGAGTGTGTATTTTGAGTTATCCCGAAAGCTCCGTGGTTAGATCTAACATGAATGCTATCTTGTAAGAACATAGTCTATCGACGTCGCATTAGTAAGATTCTATCGAGAACTGTAAAGACAAATTTTAACATAGTCGCGGGAATAAGTGACAGCACTGTCTCTTATGGTAAGGCAGGTACAATCTCTAAACGACAGTGACCGCCGGACGATCGGATATTCATTGACGGTCACCGCCGTCATACCGGCTAGAAAGTTACGCTTTAAGGATCCAATAGCGTAAGGGAAGGTTGTTCCAGTAAATAGGTTCCCAAAGTGGGCGCTGAGATTATCTGGGGAGGGCTATTGAAAGTTCAAATACATTGGGGGAGGCTCGGAGAGAGAAAAAATCAGAGGGCGGTGGATTTCTTTACAAATTTCTGTAAAAATTTAGATGAAGGGCGATAAAGCAAAGTTTGAAAAACACTGTTCTAGAGCATCACGTTACGGAATTTTTGTATGTAGTTGTATGTGGTTTAGCGTTATGGCTACAATCTCACCTTATATTAAGTGACGTTGTGGCTCTAGATGGTGCACACGCTAAGCCTAGTGTAAGGACTGGCTCACAAGTGTAACCGCCAGAACACACTTATAGCTATTTAGCGGCAAATTTTCAATTTGAATCTGGTAGCTAAACACTTGAGTTTAGGATTGGGTAGGGAAAAAGCCCAACCACCATGCTATGGTTTTCACACGATGTTTTTTACAGCGAAAACTTAGGTGCATTGCGGGTGGATTCGAATTCACGTCTATTGACGCGGCGTCCGCACTCACTGCTAACTTAACCATCAACGCTTCGAATGACAAACCGTGGAAAAACATTTGATCCTCGAAATAAATATTACTGTTCATATTTGTCTCCGCAGCGCAACAGAGTTGAAATATTAAACAATAATATATCACACAGAAGTATGTCTGTCCTGTGCGAAATTTGAACCCGTCTAATATTACGTAATAATGCCTACAACAAAGCTATTGATTCAATTAATTGCAACACATATATCAGATTCGTTTATATTATTTTACATCCGAATAACGATTTCTGCGAACGCTCCGCTCTTGCCAAGTACACATTTTGCGGGTTCAAAATTCCAGTCACCAGTCGCCACGGAACTTCGCTAGATAAATCTACCATTAACCCTAGTAACACAGATGCGGTTAAAGTGACACTCCGGTACGAAGCGTTACTCGAAAATACTAATACTGCATTTGCAGAGCTACGTGTTTCATAGCAATGACCTCTATTGACCGGCTGTTCAAGTGTTAATTAATATCTAGTTAAGGAATGAAGTACTAAATGTTGTCTAATTATGAGATAATACGCTGATGAAAGTTGTTGGGATGCAGCGCGCGTGTCAAAGCGGAAGTATTATGCTATTATCGATTCGCTTATGACAGAAAATGCGTTGAATGGGCAAGGTTCTAGCGGAGGGGGGAGGGGGCTCGGAGTGGTGGCGCCGGGGTGAAGGGGGGGGGGGGCAGGGGGACGAGGTGGAGACCACGCGATCGCGTCTCTCGGAGCTCCGCGCTCCGCAGTTCCGCGCTCGCGTTTCGTCAGTACGCCTGAGGCAGCGGGCTGCGCTGCGTGTCTCCACGCAGCCCGCTAATCGTAGTATCCCGTGTGTTGTGCAAATGCTTGTGTTTTTATGGCGTTCACATTACTTCGAGTATTGGTGCTTGGTGTTATCGCGGCGGCTGCCGACGGTTTGTTATAATTTGTGTTGTTATTATACGCGCCTGCCTCGTAGCCCCACGTGCGCGGTCCCGGGAGCTAGAGCGGTGTTTACCGCGCCGGACGCATGCGTCGGCCCTTGTTTTTGTCCGCTAGCAGGTCACCGGCCTAACCTAGCTCACCTATAGAACCTACGGCATGTTCAAGTAAGTGTACATATATCGTGAATGTAGCCCAGCAGTTGCAGTTCGTGGATCCCGTCCGGGTAAGGAGATCGATACATGTTTGCAGATTGTTTGTGGAGCTCCGTTTGTTTTCCTCGGGTCGCCTTGAGTTTGTTTCCGCGATGTTTTGATGTCTACCAAAATGGTTACATACAAGTTTCTTCTGTGAAGAAAACCGGTAGATTCACACGTTAGCCAATTAATTACTATAGATAATATATGTACAGGTAATAATATTGCGCCGAAAATATTATCTGTAAATTCGTTTGTAGTATTTTAAATAACAGATGTATTTAGTATGTTTACAGTTGTTTCTGATTTTCTTATGCTAACAACTATACGTTCGAATTTCGGTCGACAATAATATTGTTATTGTAATGGTACGAAATATATATTCGGATGAAATAATTTAAATAATTTGACATCGGTGAATTTATATATTGTTCATAGAGAAAAAGAAAATGTTTTCAATTTGCACCAGAGACAGCCTTGATTTTTTATCTTCGTACATTTTGTTATGTTACAAGGAACCCGAGATTCCATAAAGTGTTTTTACTTATTTGCGCGACTCTGGGTACATGAATAATACGTAATAATAAAAAAATGTGACACGTACTTATTATGTAATCTATTTTAATCCACGATTGGGCTCTATAGTTTTGAGAGATCGATAAGTTTAATATTTAAATCCTTGATGCGTCAGATGGAGCGGGCGTGAATGTTCGGCTGATTTGGGTTTGTATATTAAATTGCGTTGTAATTTGGCGCCCTGGACCCGATTCATACATTATTAAATATGATAGACTAGTTACGCTTCCAACTCCGTTCGCGTTTAAAACCAAAAATAGAGCTACGTCCTTATTCTTACTCATATTATAAATGCGAAAGTGAGTTTGTTTGTTTGTTACGCTTTCGCGCCTAATTCGGTGAATCGATTGTGATGAGTTTTCGTATAGAGATACACGGGAACGTGGAGTCGGTGATTGGCTTCTTTTTATCGCGAAAACCTTATTGCAAGTGGGGTAATAAAGACAGGGACAAACTTTGTATGATTTTTTATTACGGCATTCGATTAAATTGACAAAACTGCATGTAAACACTTAGTTATTCTTATATATGATAGAGAAATCATTGAGGAAGGATTTCGGCTATTTAACGTCACGCTACTACCAATAGATATATAAAAATGATTAAATAAAATAATAAAAAATTAAATAAAATTTTAGTTCCATGCGGACGAAGTCTCTGCCACAGCTATAATATATAAGACGGTTTGCAAACACATAAATTATTTTATGGTAATAAAAAGGCATAAGTAAACTAAAGGCCACAAAAAGTTATCTACTTTGGAAGCCTGTACACATATTTAACTTTCTAGGTTTACGGGCCGCTCTGGGAAAATTACGTGCAAAAAAGATAAAAATAATACTTATGAAGTTTTATAAAGCTCTTAAACATATTTCAAAACCTATAAACTAATATCAAAATTGAAAAAAAAAAACGGAAATGTGTATTTATGTACGCATGTAAGAAGTTACGCTTGCATTGCATGCATTTGCATGGTGTTAGGGCTTTTTCTAATGCCCGCCTGGTTAGCTACCATTTTGAAGTTGAAAATCTGCCTCTAAATACCAATAGGTGTGTTCCGGCAGTTGTACTTGAGAGCTTGTCTCCCCAATAAAGACAACGCACCTACGTTTCCCCTGGAGTTGTGTGTGTGTTCATGAACGGCGGTGGTTACTTACCATCAGGTGACTCGCTTACTACCTATACTATAAAAAAAAAAAAAACAATATATATTATTCAACACTGTATATAATTTCAAACGCACACACACACACATCGCTATATATACATATATATATATATATATATATATATATATATATACAAATATGTTTTATTTGTACCGATACGAAACGCGTGTTTTTTTTGATGTTGTGCGACAAAGTGACTGCACTGCACCTGATCTTAAGACCAATGAAATCAGCGGTGACTGATATTGAATCAAAATTCACTGCCACTCATGTCACGTTGACCTGCTTCGTTATCTCTTCGTGCCTTTGACGTACTCAATATCATACAAAGGCACCTAGGGTACAAGCTGACAGGAAGACGGTTCCACAAGTTCATGGTACGTGAGACAAATAGAGCCAAGACCTTGGAAAAGCGTATAAGCTAGTTCTTGTCGCGAAAGTTAAGCGTGAAAAGTGTAAAGTATGTTATGAGATTTAGTACGAGTATTCAGGGGGTGTAAAAATTAATTATATCAACACCTGTAGATATAACGTTTTTGTATGTTTGACCAATGACTTTAAAATGAGGAATGTTTGACTCCCCTATTGACTTACATTTCTGTACATCAAATAAGATTGGAGAGAAAAAGAGAGCGATGTGTGTTTATCCTTAGACTCCTATCCTATCCACGATAGAAGAGCAACATTTCTATATCTCTTTCACTCCCTTAGTCCGAACCGGTTTTACCCGAACGAGCGTCACACAAAAGGTTGCGGATTAGAATTTGAAAGCCGTCCCATAAGAACTTTCACTTCGGTAAACAGCTACTCCTGGTACTGATTGTGTGCAGAAGAACTCGCATGCATCGGCTAGTATGTGTACATCATTTTGCCGACTATATATATATATTATACTTAAGGTTTAGCATTATGGCCATAATCTCACCCGATCTTAAGTGACGATACGGCCCAAGTTGGCAGACACACAACCTGTGGAGAAACTGGTTCTCAAGTGCAGCTGCCGGAACACACCTATTGGTATTTGGCGGCAGGTTTACAACTTGACGGTCGTAGCTACCCAGGCGGGCATTAGAAAAAGCCCTACCACCATGTTACGGTTTCCTCACGATGTTTTCCTTCACCGAAAGCTCAACCTCATTGTAGGTGCTTGGATTCGAACTCACGTCCCTTGACACGAAGTCGTACACACTAACACTGAGCTATCATCGCTATATGTACTATACATATCAAACGAATATGTGTGCGTATGCATGTACACAGATAAATTTTCTTTCTCCTAAGACGTAGGTATTTTCTCCAAAAACTACACATTAAACAAAGCCGTGTAATATTGCTCGTAGACGAGATCTCCGGTAGGTGTTGCGAAACAAGAAAAACACAATTCAGCCCGAATTTCGATTAGTTAGCGTTCCAGTTAGCCGTTTAATTCCAACTAACAGGTAACTCTGTTACCGGGGTGTGATCGAATCTTTTCCGACGCGTTTTATATACGTCTACGTGGTCCGATATTAAGTTCGCAGTAAGTAAGTAAGTCAATCAAGTAGGGAAAAGTCGACATGAACCATATGTACAGCTATGCGTATCGAGGATATTTAGGGAGACTTTCGTAAGCGACAGTTGGCACTTTTCACAGGAGAGCTTTTCATTCGTAATAGTTGTTCAGAATTAGCCGCTAATTTACAAACATACTAGCTGACCCGGTGAACTTTGTATCATCTGTAATCTGGTTTTCTTATCTATTGTGGGAAAATGCATTTAGGTATACCTTCCCGACCCGGGGGTATTGGAAAGGTTATGTGGGACTCGCCCGACGCCAGTCGACGGGACTACCCCACGGCCATCCGTACTCTGCCAACAGTACTCCGGAATGCTAGATGGCGTTAAAGTAGCTACATTTTGAGATATTTTGACAAACAATTATTTATCTTTAGTATAAAAAAAAAATCCATAAAAAGTTATCCTATGTTACTTCTAATATCTCCAAGAATATGTATACAAAGTTTCATGATGATCGGTTTGGTAGTTTTCGCGTGAAAGCGTAACAAACAAACTTACATTCACATTTATAATATTAGTAGGGGTTTTTAGGAAGTTATAATAAAAAACTTGTTAGACGCTTATGATGGTTTTCCTGATAAGGCTCGATATATGTAAAATATACAGATAATTGAATTCATCGTAGCCAAGAATAGCCAAGAATGGATAGGATGCATAACTAGGAAAATGTCAGAAAAAAAAGGAAATTATAGGAAAAATTGCCGCCAGCACGCATTGTATAAAGCGATGACAGCTCAGTGATAGTGGTAGGAACGCCGCATCATGGAACGAGAGTCCGAATCCAAGCACCTACAATGAGCTTGAGCTTTCGATGAAGGAAAACATCGCGAGGAAACCTAGCTACCACCCGCAAGTTGAAAAATCTGCCGCTAAATACCAATATGGGGGTTCCGACAGTTGCACTTGAGAGCCAGGCCCTTCAATAAAGGCCGGCAATGCACCTGCAAATACCCTGGAGTTGTCAATCAGGTGACACCATCGATTGCCCCCTATACTATAAAAAAAATATTGATAGGGTAATACAAATAACCGCCTATTATAAAACAATAATGATTTATATGCCTTGTACAAGGCTTAATGCATAAGGACAATTATATTATAATACTGTTTATGAGTGCGAAAGTAATTAATTAAAAATTAAAACATTTTATTTTCTATTTGCTGATTTATAGGTGAAGATTTTGCCAACCATTTTTAATATCATTGTGGGTCAAGAGATCTATTAGAGTCCATTCCCTCGCGTATGACATCGTGTCCTTTAAGCGTCCTGTGAAGAGGGAAGATAGCGGTGACTGTCAATGAACCTCGGCTTATTTGATGGTCACCATAGTTTACTATACTGTGTTTAAGATCAGGTAACAGTTCCGCCACTGTACCGTGTTACCATAAAACAACCTTTTTATACTTTACTAGATTTTACGTGCGGCTTGGCTATAATTGCAAGACGCGTGTAATGTTTTCATACAAAGTTTATTGCTCTGTTTACCCCACTTACTATAAGTTTTTCGCGAGAAAAAGTAGTCTGTCTCCGTCTCCAGGCATCCATCTACTTCTTTGCGAAAATTCATCGAAATCGATTGAGCGGTTTAAGTTTGAAAGCGTCACAAACTCACTTTCGCATTTATTAATATTATAAGGACAGGTTTAGCGTTATGGCTACAATCTCACCTGTCGTCAAGTGAAAGTACTTCTCGTAGTTGTAAAATAATGATTCACTGACCTGTTTATAATTTGTTAAGGTTTTAGGAAACTTTATGAATATTTTACAAATTTTCCCGTCTGTTATAGCGGGGAAAACGTGCGTATGTCAATACGACACTCGAAAATATTTAATAATTGTATCGCTTATATGTTCACGTGTTAAACGAAAACATTCTTATATGAATCATACAAACAAACAAGATATTTATGCGACGAATTGGATACGAAAATAACTGAAACAGTGTTAATCCAAAAATATATATTTGTATGTTTATCTGAATAGGCAACGCTAAAATCGAAAAAGACTAACGAAAAAAAAGAAAAAAACGTTTTGCCGACTGCGGTAAAAAGTATTAAAAATCCAACCAGCTATTCCAAAGGGCTTTGGCCCTCCGAATGCGTATCTGCAGAATCCAAGGCTTGACCTCTGAGTACATCCACCCCGGGTTGTTACACCTCGACCTAAGGGCGTCCAATGCTAACGTCATCTCGATAGTTCGTGAAATCAAAGGGTACGCGTCGTTTAGCTCTCTGAAATCTTATTACAAACCGTAGACTTCGTTGAAATTGATGGATAATGTAACTCGAGTGAGGGAACAACAGATTATATTAATCGACTTTTACTTTTAGGTCTTAAGTTTTAAAATAATTGGATTTATTATTACATTTTATGAGTGTCACTTTGAAAATAAATATCAATTATTATAACATATAGCATAGTAGTAGCGTTTACGAACGCTGCGCCAATGGACGTGAGTTCGAATCCCAGTAAGGAGCTTGGGCTTTCGGTGAAGGAAAAAACATCGTGATTGAACTTTAGCATGGTGGTAGGGCTTTTTCTAATGCCCGCCTGGCTAGCTACCATCCTCAAGATAATATCTGCCGCTAAATACCAATAGATGTGTCCCGGCACTTTGGAGCCAGTCCGTTCACGGGGTTAGCGTATCCAGCATCTTGAGCCGTATCGTCACTTATCATCAGGTGAGATTGTGGCCATAACGTTAAAACTGTAAATCAATTTACCCGCTGACATCGATTTCACTTATAAACACAATCAACTAACATAAAGTAACAATCAAATTTGGAACTCACTCGGGACTCGAACCTACGGCCCTTCGGCGCGGCAACAACCTTAACAGCTAGGCTAACGGTCCAGGAAAATAACCTATATCACCGGGCACTATTTTAGTTACTTTTGACATTAAATTACAAATGTCACCGTCTCAGATTGTGTTTCCAGATTATATGGTTTAATTAAATTTTTATTACTCTTTTCGAAGTTTAAGCCAAGATAAAAGAAGTATTTTTTGGTATTATTTTTTATACTAATATATAATCAATATAAAGCCTTAAGATAAATATAATAGAGAATTACTCATCTCGCGGATAAAAAGACGCGAATCAAGTAAATATTATTTTTTTGTTTTACTGTCAAAGAGAACGATGACTTTTTTGTGGACTTTCGTGTGGCCCTAGCTGATGAATATACGAAACCTATGGAGGAACTGGCTCTCAAGTGCAACTGCATGAACATATCTATAGCTATTTGGCGGCAGATTTTCAACTTGATGGTGGTAGCTAGCCAGGCGGGCATTAGAAAAAGCCCTACCACCATGCGATGGTTTCCTCACGATGTTTTCCTTTAACCCAAGCTCAAACTAATTGCAGGGCTTGAACTCACGTCCTTTGACACGGCGTCCGTACATACTACCACTGAGCTATCATCGCTTCTTTTAGTAGTAATCAATATTATCGCAAAGTAAACTGCTGGAGTAGCTGAAATCTAGAAGTAGTCTAATCCATAAACGATTTATAATATAAACATCATTGTAACACGCACCGTGCACGGCCGTGGAATCGATCTTATATACCGATAACCCAAATCGCTACGTGCGGAAACAACAAAGCAGATGTTTGGGCTAGGGTTGGTGATTCCTTCTGAAAAAAACTGATTTTTAAATCGATACGTATCGAAATAAAATAAATCGATTCACAGAATAACTGAGATCCATACGATCGATTCATCAAAACTCGATTTTTTTTATTCGCTTCTTTTGCTTATAATATTTCAATATAAAACCAACCACAACAAACAAAGAGAACACCGCAGAATAATCGACATCGATAATAAAATAATCGATACTGTATCATTACTATACTGATTTAATTTTCTATATATGTGTATCTAGGTAAAACATTCAAATAACTGTAAATAATGTCTCATGAAAATAGATAAGAATTGAACCGCGATTTATAAAGGTGAAAAATCGATGCGCAGGTACAATTCAGAGTTGTATATCGATGATTTTGAAAAATCGATGAACTTTTAGCCGATCGATTCTTCGATCAATCGATGTCCGATCGTCATCTCTAGTTTGAGAGAATACGAAAGTCCATAGCCGTGAACCACTAACGCAAGTACGGCGTTACCGGTGAAGGATGATAGCCAGAAACGGGCGGGATCTAAATAACCGATTTTTCTTTTATTACCACAGCGGAAACGTTCGCCACTGTCAAAGTTTTATTTTCATTAGAATAACTCGCGTCCAGTAAAATCCGAGAGATTTTGGCGGCTTTCTTTTTAACCTGTCATTCATTTTAATTCGTGAACTTAGTTTCTTTATTTCAACTTTATGCGAAATGTTATGCGTTTTGCAAACATTTTGCGTGACATGGTTTTATTATATTGCGTGGTAAGTAATCTATGCTTGGACTAGCTTTTATTTGCGGCTTTGTTCGAATTAAAATTCATTTTGGAAGAAATCAAATGACGTAATAAAAAGTTTCATAAAATATTTATCTCTCTCTTTACCGCACTTCCAATAAGTTTTTCGCGAGAAAATATAGCCAATTACCTATTCCAGGTTCCTATCTATCTCTATGTCTAAATTTATAAAGCAATTTTTGAACATTATTAAGGTTCTATTGTCAAAGACTCATAGAGTTATTCTTGACATGCAGTAAAAACAAACAATAACATTAATCTATAATCTATTCTCAATTTGACCACAGATTTTAACAATAAACAAAAGAGTATACATGCGTGTGTTTGTCAAATACAAGGTTTTTTTTAAAAAATGGAATATGGGGCTAGCGAGCAACCGTGTCATCTGATGGTAAGTGATCACCGCCGCCCATGGATACCAACAACACCAGAAGAATAGTAGATGCGTTTCCCCACTATGTTTTCCTAAGCTCAAGCTCATTGTAGGCGGTTACATTCGAACTCACGTCCCATAACGCGGCGTTCCCCACGCTACCACTGAGCTATAACGCTTCAATGTCGTCACTGCGGAGTGAGACAGAGACAGAAAGAAAACAAAGTCAGCCGTGACATTCGTTGATCAGTCCCGCGTCGGAGCCAGCCAGACCTACCTTTCCTTTGTGTCCGAAATCGAACGCAGCCTATCTACGCATCACTATTATCTGATCGTAGTGAATATAGATAATCGACGCGTCTGTTTATATTTGAAAAGGTGTTTCGACGGTCTAATTTACATTACGAGAGAGGTCGTTCCGTCGTCTGACATTGTTTGTCTCGGATCCTATTCCTGGGATTTCCGTGTTCGTTTCTGTTTATTTATAAATCATTACCTAATACATCTATACGTTTAATACAACGCCGTGTTCATTGCGATATGTAATAATAAAACAGACTTACACTTTGATTTCTTCCCATGTGTATGGTGGTTGCGATCTGACTGGATGTTTCGTTTATTTCTTTACATCTATACTGGCTTCCTCATGGTAACGCGCAAGCCGTGGCAGCGGTGACTGATTGTGAATTTTGGATCATTGTCAGTCACCGCTGTACTGGATTGTACTGTACTTAACACCGAGTGCAGTATATAGTTAACTGTTATGTACTTAGTTAACTGGTTATTGAACAAATACCTGATGTTCCCGAAGCGCGCGATTTGCCTTGAGCCGGTGCACATAACGACCACGGTCGTTGCGATCGTCACTACTGTCACGTCACTTATGACGTCATCGTTTCCACTCAGCCAAGCTCGGGGCGACCCATAACAGGGAGGTTTTTTTTTTTTCGCAGTGACATACTCTGTTAAGTGCTTTGACAGATTCACCGAACTTTTTGGGGCGAGTAGACGCCGATAAATATGGCGCGGTTTTCAAAAGATATCGATAAAACAAAAAAAAAACATTATATTGCGCCGGCAACGGGTAAATATAACATATTAAGTAAACCTAGTAAAATTAATTTTAGTTTCTAATCAACAAACATTAATACATTTTTCCTTTTATATCAATTACATTAATTAATAATTAAATTAAATTAACCTTTATGCGTGTAATGAGAGTTTGTAATCGGTTCGAATAACATAATTTGGACATTGTAAAGTATCACACACCCGTATCCTTACTTAATATCATATTTAATATACTTGACGCGTTTTTGTAATTGTTTTCAATTCGGCTTTACTCGTACAGATGATAGCGTGATGTTAAACAGCTTTCATTAGTGATTCCTCTACTGTAAACGATTTTTTTTTTAATCCATTTAGTATTTTCTAAGATTAGCACGTTTAATAATACATTTTTTTCCGGTTTATTATTTATCCGTTTAACCAACCGTTCCCAGCCGCTTCGCTGAGGGAAAACCTTTTAAGCGGAAATACCCGTCTTATGATTCTATTAACGGAAATAATGTTTATAAAAGTAATGAAGGATCATTGGAATTCAGATAATTAATAGCCCTAAACCGTCTACAAATAATGTCGCATCGTATGGGCACGGTCCCATGTCGATACGATCAGAAGTTACAACGTGATTGCAGCTCAAACAAACATCATTTCATTGTTTATAATACTAGCTGTGCCCGCGACTCCGTTCGTGTGGAACAAATATTTTATTTAATAATTTTGATTACAAAAAAAATAGTTATATAACCTATGTTAATCGGTGGTTAACAATTTTCGAAATCAATCCAATAGTTGTAGAGTTTATTCGTTACAAACAAATATACAAATCTTTCCTCATTATAATATTAGTACAAGTATACATATATAAGAGTGTCCACGGCCATACGTTAGTCAAGGACCAAACATAAAACATTTTCATCTGTATGAGAATACAAAAACACCTTTCCCAATGAAAATATATTTCACTTGATCGTAAAGTGAATTCCCAAGTTAAGTGTTCCTAACGGCAAACGTCTGCCAATCTAACTGGCACCTGCCATATGTCTTATTAGCGCTAAAGAACCTCGCACCGCTCACACGAGTGAGAAAAATAATTCTGATATTTCGATAAACGGCAAGTTACTGCTTTGTAACTTCCATTTTTCTTACTCTAAGGGAAACTAGAGGGCGATTAGTATTATTCTAAAAAACAGGGTCGGCACGAGTGCTATATTCTATATTATAGTTTTCTTTACCTAAATAGTGTCAGGTGAAACCCTGTTTATTTCTAGGTTATCTATATTGGTATTACAAAGCTGGAACAGTTCGTTTGTCTGTTTGAACGCGGTATATTGTAGAAACGACCAGTCGATATCAAAAAATCTTCATATATTTTATAGAACTATAATTCAGGAAGGCATTAGTTTATTTTACAACAGGCTGTATTGAAAAAAAAAAAAACATAAACGGGCAAATAATGTTAAATAATTTTTAAATTTTGAACGAAGTATTCTAGCCTCATATTCCTAGTTAGTATTCTGTAGTATAATTTTCTCTGTATAAACGGAGTTAAATTAAACCCTGGGTTGAAGCAATGATAGCTCAGTGGTAGTGTGTACGACTTCGCGTCAAGGGACGTGAGTTCGAATCCAAGCACTTACAATGAACTTGAGCTTTCGGTGAAGGAAAACATCGTGAGGAAACCATAACATGGTGGTAGGGCTTTTTGTAATGCCCGGATGGGTAGCTACCAACCCTCAAGTTGTAAACCTGCCGCCAAATACCAATAGGTGTGTTCCGGCAGCTGCACTTGAGAGCCAGTTCCTCCACAGGTTTAGCGTATCTACCAACTTGGACCAAATCCTTACTTAAGATCAGGGGAGATTATGACCATAACGCTAAACCTTAAGTATAAAAAAAAACACATGAATCATACTTTTGAAGCTCATGGCTCAGTGATGTCGTGCACGGGCAGTGCGTTGAGCGATGTCAGTTCGAAGTCGCAATAACGTGCAACACTGCGATGAAATCATATTAAGGTAAGGTTCTGTGAGGGACTAACCATCGCTGACCTTTCGCTGCTTCCCGGATAAGGTCGTTGTTAGGATCACTAAATGAGTAAGTTATATGTTGGGGTTAGGCTTGCGAATCTTTGTTCATTTTCCGGAAGCAGCCCGAGCCGATGTTGCGCTATTCCGGTACGCTTGCGTCCGCTGCCTCGGACCTGAGTGCCCTCACCATACTTAAAAAAAATTGGTGAAGCTGTCAAAGCCCTCAAGGCTAACAGCGTATGTAAGTTCGAAAAAAAAAACAATACGGTAGGTGATATATTGTATTTGCTCGCCTGGTAAGTATTTTTTAAGTGTATTTTCCATATTCCAGCTTATTCTGGATGAAAAATATCATGTACTGTTCCTCAGTTGTCATGTATTGTAATAATTTATTCGAACCCGACCGGTAGTCGCAGAGATTAGAACATTTAAACAAACAAACAAAAAGACTGTTACTTTTGTATGTTACTATTAGTATCCATTACTAAGTATTAACATGAAGTATTTCATTATTACATTATCGTACTAGCTGACCCGGTGAACTTTGTATCACATTACAAATCTTTGAACTTTTTGGCTTTTCTGTACTATAATATATATGTATTATACATATAAATCTTCCTCTTGAATCACAATTTATTTAAAAAAACCGCATCAAAATCCGTTGCGTATGGACAGACAGACAGCGGGAAGCGACTTTGTTTTATACTATGTAGTGATATAAAATTAACCGCGCGTTCAAGTTAAGAAACAGTAACAAGTTAACTTACAACGCAGGTAAAGTCGCCAGTGAAACATAGTCTTTATGGAATCATAGAGATAAATTTCGAATCCGCGTGAAAATGCTCCGGACCGAGGAGACATCAAATGACATAAACATTAAGGTCACATCAAGGTGACAGAATAGCCCTAAGCATCGTAAATACGAAATAGACGGTAATTTCTGTCTAGTCCAATCATAAGAGTTACGTAACTAGCCTAAACGTAGTCGAAGAGCTACAAATTGTTAAATCTGCGTTAACTAATTTTCAATGCAAGTACTTAAAGAAAGTTACAGTAAGTATTGAATCCGTTTCCCTTTGTCTCTCTATTAGGGTGGCGCAAAAAAACCGACTATTTTTTTTTCAGTCTCGAGTGAAAAAATGTTAGTTTTTGATGTTTTAAGAGACCTCTCCAAAGAACCACTAAAAAAAAAATTTTAAGATTTCGCTCCAAATTTTTTTAATTTCAAAAATCGATTTTTTTAATTTTTTTATTTTTATCTATTATTGTAATAAATAAAAGAAAGAAAATGTATGGAATTTAAATTTAAATATTAAAAGGTCGCTCGAAAAAATCTAAAGTAATGAACTAATAATTAAAAAAAAAATTGTGTGACCTTTCAAAACTTAAATTTTGAACTGAAACTTTAAGAAACTTATTGTTTTTTGGTCTATAAAATTTTACCGTAAAGAGAAAAATAATAAAAAATAAATCGATTTTTGACGATTTTTGAAATTTAAAAAATTATATATATACAAGGATGAATATAGATTTTTCTTGGTTGAATAATGAACAAACCGTCATACATATAAATCTTTTAATTATTCTTGAGATAACACTAAATAACAAATAAAAGAAAAATATTGATAATAGAGTTCTAAAACACTTGTTATGGATGTTATCTCGGAGCAACTGAAAAAGTATTTTATTATATAATGAATAGTATTAGTTCTCACCCTATAAGAATTTCACCAAAATTCTACCCAATTTACACAAAAGTACAGAGTGTTGCGCGTACAAATTATGGACAATCACAATTATAATTTTGAAATAAAAAAATAATGTGTGCAGTTCACACGCAATAGAAGTAAATTAACCATCAAAATATTAGTAAGGTATTTATGTAAAAAATACACGTGTGTACAAAACGTCACGAGTGTTACTTTACGCAGGCGCGCAGACAAACATACTAACAGACGTTCGAACCCTATAAGAGACACTATAAGATCTTCTATCTCATTCTTTCGCACGTTATATCCTATAGACGTCACTTTTTACTATCACTCTTTCGTTTCTTCGAGTGTCAGAGTGAAGATATTAAGGTAACCGTGTGATATAAAATAATTGGTTAGTGAATTTGTTTGTTTCAAATCTGCTAGCTCTTGAACCATCAACACAGAGATTCCCGACAATCCCACGCGGCACTCCAGAAGACATACCTATTTGGGTGTCGACTTACACTCGAGCCATATTTTATTTATATCCCCACTTACCCACATCGTTGTCACATCGGCTGGCGTCTCACGTCAGCTTGCTGTAAGTGCTGTCATCTCCAATTTTCCTGTTACACTGTTATTAGGCATTTAATATGCTTGTATAGGAATTTATATGAGTAAAATTGTGATATTAGAAATTAGAATTGGGGTGAGTGTCATTTAAAACTATACTAATTCTTGGCATTTATCCTGTTACCTGTCTGTACCATTATATATTTAAAACGAAGTCCTGTGCGGTCGTGTGACGCATTTTTTAAATAATTTTTTAGTCTAGCATTTTGGCCAAAATCTCACATGACGTGGGAGAAGCTGGTGGACACACTAAGCCTAGCAGACTGAATTGTTCTCAAGTGCAACTGCCGGAACGCACTTGGTGACAGATTTTAAACTTGAGAACTTTACTACGATGTCATGGTTTCATCACGATGCTTACTTTCACCGAGTCCTCGAGTTCATTGCAGGTAGATTTGAATTCACATCTAGTGACGCGGTGTCCGTACACACTAACGACTGTGCTATCGTCGCTTCAAAACCACGTTCTACATGTTTGAACGTGATACCGATTGTACATCAGAAACTGCCGAACGGATTTCATATGCTTTTTACTTATAGGCGGAGTAATTCTTAAGAGAGATTTATGTGTAAAATAGACAGATATCTAACTATGAAAAAAAAACCGGAAAAACTTGTGCCGACTGCGAACTTAACTGATGTACTAAGTATACATCCATATTTCATCGAAATAAAACTAATTTAAACGGATTTTAACGCGGTTATTTATTAAATTTTGATCCCGACGTTTCGAAAGCTTTTCAGCCTTCGTGGTCACGGGGCGGACTGAGGTGTAGATTGTCCAGAAATTTTCATGTTACTGTCTATCTTCAATATTTAATTTTTGTTATTCATAGAGTTCCGATCTACTCAGAAAGAGCTCACAGTGTCTTGAGGTCTGGCAATTGGTCTTTTGGGCTCCGATTTAATTAAATGTATAATCGGATCCCAGGCTTGTGCTAGCTTCCAACCATCTTCTCTATTGTTATTTGGATGTTTTTTAATTTCAATAGCCTCACGAATCATCCATAGTTAAGTTAATCATCCTTAGTATTAAATCAACTATGCTTAGCGTGTCTACCATCATGGATCGCATCGGAACTTCTTATCAGATGAGATTGCGAAAATGCTGAATCTGTGAGGTATGAAAAAGAACAATTTACTAATATTTCGATATATTACCGCTTTCAAAGCTACGTCACACAGTATCAGTTGGAATCAGCCTCAAAACCTGCATATATGCATGAACTAAAGGGAATTTTATGAGAATGTGAATAGAAACATTATTTTGAGTGTAGATGGTAACTACCCTGTGTAAGAATGATAAAATTATGTTAATGTGCAAAGATACGGTCGTTATCTATTCCGTGTAGGATCTGTAGGACCACAGATGGAACCTTTGCTATTATACCTATGATAAAACTGTGA
Source organism: Actias luna (assembly GCA_039707435.1). NCBI lineage: Eukaryota > Metazoa > Arthropoda > Insecta > Lepidoptera > Saturniidae > Actias > Actias luna. The sequence goes on along the minus strand of JAZHAC010000022.1, from coordinate 16,488,513 downwards.
AGGAATTATGATTACAGTATTTTTTGATAAAGCATACTGTATTTATATGATAATAGCTGTTCCCGCGTCTCGCTTCGTTTCTTTCTACAGCACTTTTTACTCTGTGAGGAGGTCGCTGTTCTTTAATGTACCTCTGTCGATGTGTATACAAAATTTCACGATTGTCGGAAAATTATTTAGGGCGTGAAAAACGAATAATACATATGTACACTCAAATTCGTATTTATAATAAACCAGTTGGTGCCCCCGACTTCCTTCGCGCTTTTTGCGTCAACCGCACGTGATAGTAAAATCCATCTTTATTAGATGTCTATTTATGTGAAAGATATATCCATGGCAAATTCCAAGTCAATAAGTCTGGTAGTTTTGAAGATACCTCAGAAAAGTAGCACTGAAAAATTTCATCCCCGCTATTTTATACTCGTGGGGGATGAAAATTTAAAAACGTTATAACATTTGCTTATCTATTTTTATTGAGAAGTCTTTATGCTAAAGTTGGAGTTAATAGGTGAGTTATTTTTTCTTTCCCATACAAACTTTGACACCTCTGTTTATCTCCTTAGAACTTAACATTTTGAAAAGTCGCTTCTTAGTTAACCTCTACGTTACAAAAGGGAACGGCAGTCCAAATTTTATGTTTCTACCTTCTGTAGTTTACGTTGTGCGTTGATGAGCCAGTCAACCAATGTCTTAATATATATCGATAGATATATTAGTTATGTATATACCAAAGACTAGCTGAGCCTGCGACTTCGTTCGTGTGGAACTGAAATTATTTCTGGTCTCTTGCAGTTATTCAAATGCCAATATCTTTTGATAGAGTTAACCGATTTCAATGAAACAAAGACTAAATGTTTCTCGAGAATACGCTTTATGGTTACCTTGGTGACGTTTACCATAAACTTTGTACTTTAGCAGCGATGCGTGCACAAACAAACAGGCAGACATTTCTAAAAGTGATGTAAATGTATTTTATTCCTTATTCTTAGTCACTTGCAATAGTTATTATCACAAAAATAAAATCTTATAAATACAAACATTGCAAGCTCTCGGACAACAGAAGCGTAGTACGCGACCTAAATATCACTTGTACTTAAGTGTTGCTAGCTTAAAAACTCGTGTTTTCGCACGACTGGATTCCCCGTACTTTTTATTTACGCGCACGTGTTGTGTGAGTGAAATTTTTATATAAGTAACTTTTGAAACTTTTATAACGCTTTTGTTAAAGTTATAACGGGGTGATATTACGTGGCTTACGTGTACCTTGTGTCTTTGTACACTTGGCTTTATAAAAAAAACTTCTGTATTTTTTTTTTATATAGTAGCTGTGCTCGCGACTTCGTTTCCTGTTTTTTAAATTAAGCGCGGGCAATTGTAAAATCTGTTATTAGTGGGGGTTGTGAATACACGTTGTGAATAGGAATATACAGAGAATATATCCAATCATATCTCTACAACAGTCTAAACTCTTTCATTATGATTTATGAGTATTGACATAATTCTATATTTTTTATTTATAATTTTAGTACTTATGTGTAAAATTAAATAATTTATTACTGTATTTTCGTGTACACATTGCCTACAGTTATCTCATTTCATTTGATGTCGACTTTCCTCGGCTTGTTTTAGGTTGTTGGTGACAACAGATATCGAAGTGAGAGGGAGTCTACCTAATTTCTTTAGGCCTGAATTCATTTAGAGGTCTTGCTTAGTGATATGCTTTTCGGGCCTCTTCCTTATATGTCCGTACCATCGCAGGCGCGTTTCAGAGTTTTTTTTTCCAATTGGGCGGACCTTAAAACATCCTAGTAATTACTCATTTTTTATACTTTCCTTTAAAGGGAAATTTCCTGCCCATCTTAGAATCTTCATTTCGGTCGTGTGAAGTTTTTAGTAGTCTTGATACGGCTAGTTATGTCGGCGTCTATTGTGCTATTATTAGAGCTCACCAAGCCCTTTTGCACGCCGCATAAGCGAAGCGTTGAGGTGGGTGCTACTGTCACTTCACGCGAAACAACTGATTTTTCAAACTTAAAATGTCTCTATTTATCATATATTGCACTTGTAAAATAATCTATACACGCATATCAAGAAAAAACACTATTTTTAACACTCGTGCTATTTTTGATGCCATTTTTGTTATTTAAACTGGTTAAAACACTGTTTAAAAAAGTTCTGTTTGGGACGTCCGTGTGTCTGTATGTGCGGATCCTGTACGTTATCCCGATAACGACCGAAATACTTTACTAATCGAGTCTTTTTTTCTTATACTTAAGTATAATTAGGATTAGAACCCTATTCCTTTTCACGGTCTGATTCAATGTGGTACAATTGTTATTAATTAAGCAAAAAAAAGTGAGATTATGAGGCGTACACTTTTGGATTCTCCAAACTTTTCTATACTTATATATAGTTAGTTTTCATATTATAGTAGTTCTATGTCGTTCATTTGTTGTTTAGTTTACACCTACTATCATTTATCTTCGCATCACCTAAAGGTTAACTGTCAGAGGATGCCTATGACATTAATTAAGCCATTGCACTATGCCTAAATTGTAAATATATAAATAAAACGGTTGATTGCAATGTTACGTCAATAAACGTAATGCTTGTATTAATTTCACTCCTCGTAAACATTTCCATTCCGGGGCCCTTGTATGAAACAGCAATTCTTAGGAGTAAACTATAAAAAAAAATAGTCGAAATAAAAGTAAACGAAGGCTGAAAAGCTTTCGAAACGTAGGCATCAAAATTAATAAATAACCGCGATAAAATCCGTTTAAATTAGTTTTATTTCGGTGCGTAATATTCGCGTAAACGTAAGAAATAATTATATAAAAAATAGTGTTTTTAATAAGAAAACGTTAGAGCTGGCAACCGTATCTAAGATTAAATCGAATTAAGAAATTGTGTTGGCTCTATAGTGACATTCATTTAATAAGACGCGTAAATATAGTGAATAGATTCACGGTGCCGCGTAGTAATGGTGGGTCTCTTTTCTTAGTTATGGCCGTTGTCCGGAGTTCTATTTTATGGTATTTTTAAACTGAAAAATAAACTGAACTGTACTTCCATAAATAAACCCTCTGCAGATGCTTGAGCCAAGGATGCCCTTAGCATTCGCCCCAAAAAGTTCGGTGAAGCTGTCAAAGCCCTTACGGCTAACAGCGTATGTCAGGACGAAAAAAAAAACGACAAATAAATATAGACTATTTGTATATTGCCATCAAAGAATGTTTTCATCTAACGCCTTATCTAGACTTGTTCCTTAGATAAGTATAGTCTTCAAGTGCCTACCGCACTCATAATATTTTATTTAAATATTGGGCATTCATATCACCGGGGCCTCGTAATAGTATCGTCCCAAAACAGCTGGACCAAGGACCTAAAATAATAACACATACCAAACGCACTTAGAATATAGTGTTACATTAATTTATAAAATAGAACACTCTTTATCAACTAGTCGCTTTGACGGTCATGAACAGTCACCGTCTCGTAATGGCAGTCATGAAATATCGTTTTGGACAGTATCAATAATTCCATACGGGTTATACAACTTCTGGAAAATACTTAGGTGTTAGAAAATAAATAGAAAATACTTTAAAATTATGCTTTGGTAATATTGTAAAATATTTTCTATAGATTTATAAGTTTAGCGTAATGTCGTCCACAATCTCAACTGATATGAATTCAGGATGTAGCTAAAAATGGTAGACACGTCAAGCTGGTGGACGGATTTCTCTCAAGTGCTACTGCCGGAACTTAGCTTTTTTTATAATTAAGTTATTTAAGTTATATTTAAGTTTAGTGATGATACGGCCCAAGTTGGTAGACACGCTAAACCTGTGGAGGAACTGGCTCTCAAGTGCATCTGCCGGAACACACCAGTTGGTATTTGGCGGCAGTTTTTCAACTTGATGGTAGCTCAGTGGTAGCGTGTACGACTTCGCGTCAAGGGACGTGAGTTCGAATCCAACCACCTACAATAAGGTCGAGCTTTCGGTGAAGGATAACATCGTGAGGAAACCATAGCATGGTGGTAGGGCTTATTCTGATGCCCGCCTAACTAGCTACCACCTTCAAGTTGAAAATCTGCCGCCAAATACCAGTAGGTGTGTTCCGGCAGTGGCACTTGAGAGCCAGACACTCCCATAAAGGCACCCGCGATTCCTCTGGTGTTGTGAGTGTCCACGGACGGCGGTGATCACTTACCATCACGTGACAAGCTTGCATGTTTGTCCGCTATTACATAAAAAAATACATACTGATAGATTTTTTGTGGTTGTGTATGGAGTTTAGTGGTTTCCGATTCTACACAAGACCACTTTCACTGGTGGTAAAATATGATATATATATATGTATCTGTGGAAACTTTTCCTAGATGTGTATATTATTAATATTGGGTCCTTGTTAATAATTCCTTGAGTAATTTTATATTCGGTCCGATAGAAATCGTGTAGGAAAATATGTTACTTTAGACTAATTCGCCCGATACAGGCCTCGAGCCAAATACATTATTGTTGAACACAAGTTGCCCATTGTACTCGGGTTGCTTAGAGGAAATCCTATTAAATTAATATAGTACTTACACTTGGCACTATTTGAATTCGAAGTGAATTATAACATATTCGGAAGGAACGCGGCCTTGTTCAAGGGCGTTGGTATAAAGCCTAGGGAGAGGTTCAGGGTTGAATAGGGAAGTCGAAACCATAACGTCCTAATTGTGTTTTTTGGGTAGCTAACTCTCTTATTGTTAACCAACAGTGTGTTCTGCTATTCCTATACACGAAAATGGAACACTTTTCCAATTTAACGTGTTGCCACTTAATAACATCATACATTACCGGAAATAGTTTTTTTTTATAGTTAAGAATTAGCGTTATGGCTGTAATCTCATCTGAATCTTAAGTGACGATACTGATCAGGTTGGTAGACGCGCTAAACTTGTGCAGGAACTAGCTCTCAAGTGCAACTACCGGAACACACCTATAGGTATTTTGCGGCAGATTTGCAACTCCAGGGTGGTAGCTAACCATGCTATGGTTTCCTCACGATGTTTTCCTTCACCGAAAGCTCAAGCTACATTAACATCAACAGTTACAACTGCGTTTAGCGTCCGTAAAGTTGTAAAATACCGCATACTACAATCAAAGGACATATTATACAATTCCCCGCGAACGAAGTCACGGGCGGAGATTGTATCACAACAAAGAAATGCTGCGATAAGAAAACGCGATTTCATTAAACGGAATCGGGGCACGTCGCACTGCGGTTGCAATTTGTGACATAAACATAAATAAACATTACATAAATTTGTCGAAATCAAAGTGGCGTTCTGCGGCGGGCGAGCGCGGGTGTGTGGCGGGGGGCCGGTGCGGTGCGGGGCGGGGGGCCGGTGCGGTGCGGGGCGGGGGGCCGGTGCGGTGCGGGGCGGGGGGCGGTGCTGCGCGCGCGCAAGGTCAGGGGCCCGCGCTCGTTCGCTTCAGCCTTCCTACACCCGTTTGTACGTTTGTTTATTGACCAAATGTGGTGCGCTGTGACGTACCTACTACACTACACGCGGCCGCCGCGCGATACCATACCAGGAGGGGAGAGAGGGGGCGATCCGGAATTATTAATAATAACAACGCTACTTAATTAATTGTATATTTATTTAAGACTAATGTTACAGAATACGCTCCGATACGTTTTCTTTACAGCTTTTTTTTTTTTGGTTAAGTAATTTTTTCATTGAGTGCCTTTATTGTCAATAAACCTTATATCTATTACATTCTTATTTTACTTACAGCTAATACGACACTTCTTTGTTTGTTTAACATTTTTTTATACATTTCTATTATTTCATTTTTGCCATAATACTAATATCTAATTATAACTAATTTAGTAAATAATAAATTGATCAATTTTTTTGTTAAATCAAGTGTAAATATAATTCTGGTTAAGATATTCAATAAATAACTAATCCTAAATACCTAACGGCATCACCCTTTTTTCATATGTCTAGACCATCGACAATATTTATTCCTGATTCTAGCTCTCTTTGCAATTACATCGATGAAATGCAAAAAGGCTGGTCGATGGCATTATAAATGTGAGTGATATACAAATTTTATTGCGTCTTTACGTTTTTTGCTGTGCGGTAGTCAATCGGCCGCCCGCTCAGCGTTTTCCGAGTTGATTCTCGTTGACGTTATATGGAAGTGTTTTTAGTGTTTTAGCGGTTGCGGTTCTGCGCACGCTATAAAAGCTCAGTGAGACTGTCAACTACCCTCAAGCTAACACAAAGCCTAATATACAAAGCATGGTAGGGCTTTTTCTAATCCCCGCCTGGGTAGCTACCACCCTCTAGTTGTAAACCTGCCGCCAAATACCAATAGGTGTGTTCCGGCAGCAGCACTTGAGAGCCAGTTCCTCCACAGGTTTAGTGTGTCTACCAACTTGGGCCGTATCGTCACTTAAGATCAGGTGAGATTATGGCCATAACGCTAAACCTTAAGTATAAAAAAAGACATAAAAACGGTGCGCGCTTATATTATATCTCTCTATCGTTATTTTATTCGCCTCGAGCCGATTGGACACGAATGAGTGTCACACAAAAATATTGCGGAACACAATTTCAAATCCCTCCCGTAAGAAACATCACTTTAAAAACGGTAGTACCGGATAACACTAATTTATCTCTTATAGGGTAATCGTTTTATTGAGTACTGGCTACACAACTTAAATGGGTGGGTGCGGGTTCGATGCCCACGTACGATGGATTTCGCTATGTTACTAATGTGGTTGGATGTGTATGAGCTAATTATCTGTATACTTATTTATCTTAGTAATTCGCGTTAATCGAATGGTTAGGTCAGTTAGATATAGTAGGCAATATTTTACAATTGTGAATTTTTTATCTGTCTGTTTGTCTGTCTGTCTTATACGGCGTGACGCGGATTCGAGTCGCAGCTAGCGAATTATATAGTGTGGGCCTCGATTTTCTTTACGACCGATGGAAAACAATGGTCGTGGTTCGCTGGAACATGGGTTTATCGTAATATCCAAGTTGTAGCAGCTTTATTGTCAAAATAAAACATTCTATGCGGAATAGACAATATGTTAAACTGTATTAAAACTATTCTTCCGAAGCGATGATAGCTCAGCGGTAGTGTGTACGACTTTGCATGAAGGGACGTGAGTTCGAATCCAACCGCCTACAATGAGCTTGAGCTTTCGGTGAAGGATAACATCGTGAGGAAACCATAGCATGGTGGTAGGGCTTTGTCTGATGCCCGCCTGGCTACCTACCACCCTTAAGTTGAAAATCTGCCCCAAATACCGACAGGTGTGTTCCGGCTGTTGCACTTGAGAGCCAGTTCCTCCACAGGTTTAGCGTGTCTACCATCTTGGGCCGTAACCTAACCTATACGTATTTAGATCAGCTTAATATGTGTATATAGTTCCTATATAATTTTTATTCTAGATGGGCTGGTCTGCTAGACTTTGTCCTGTATTATCCTGCAGTTAATAAATACGTGTGCCAAGTTTCATGGTGACTGTTCAAACGGTGTTCAGGTTTAGCGTTTTCATACACACACACACACACACACACATCCATTTTCATACCATTTCACCTATCGAACATATTAGGAGACTGTATCAAAATCCCTTGGAAAAAATTACTGCAAAATTTTAACTTTTATCTCCTATCCCGGAGGATACCTATAGTTTTATTTCATATAAACTGTCATATATTCTAATGAATAAAATCGGTTATCACCTTGTCAAATTTCATCAAAATCTATACAGTAGTCTCAGAACGATGTGCGTGTAAAAAGTCTGATAGACAGGTAAAAATTGAAATATTTTTCGTCTCTTTAACTATACTTCCACATTGTTACACTTTAATGCCTAAACCGCTGAATGGATTATGATGAATTTTGGTATACAAATAAATGGGAACCTGGATACGGTGATAGGCTAGTTTTTGTCGCGAAAACCTTATCGGAAGTGGGGTAAAGAGAGGGATAAACTTTGTACGAAACGTTTTATTAATTCATTCGATTTGACACAATAAACATTAACACGAGCGAAGCCGCACGTATAATCTAGTCGATAATATATCTTTATTGCAATTGTCACGAAATATTCAATGTACTGTTTTTGCCTCAGTTACTGTTTTATTATATATATATAGATCGAATAGCGAAATTGCAAAAGTTGTGCGAAAAAAACTTACAAAGGGACAATGGAATTCAAAAACCACGTAACCTAGATCCATCTACATCTATTTTTGCTTTGAATAGTCATAATCCAATCACAATAAGTTCAACAATGTTGCAGTAATTATTAAGCAGTAATTTCCTTATATACATATACTAACTGTGCCGGCGGCTTTGCTCGGGTATAACTATAAAATGTTAACAATTTTTTTGTAACCTTTTTCAATACAGCGTTCCTCCTGTTCGTGGTACCGTTATATTAAATAGCTTAAAGCTTTCTCAATGATTAGTCTATCAAACCGGAAAAGATTAACGCGTCCAAACAAACAAAATTTTCCCCTTTATGATATAAATATAGATGCACATAAGTATGTAGATTAAACTGGCTGAAAATAATTAAATTTTTCGTCATAACACAAAGTCGAATCTTAAAAATGTATTCCAGAAGAATTTTACTATCGCCAGCTATATTTATTGGGAGGATGGTATTATTTTTTATCCTCTAAATTCTTATTACGCGTTATTCGATATTGTTATGAACTTAATGAAACGATATGTTAAACAAATCGCCGGCACCTGTTGCGAGTATGAAAAAAAAATCACCGAGACTACTTCAATCAGACTGCTTAGCGATCGTGGTTCCGGAGCGTCTGTCTCGTTTAAAAAAAAAAAAATATTGAGCGGAAAAAAAAACGGTATGTGTTGAAACGTTATATATGGTAGGGTGACTACAAATAACGGCAATGCTTATTTAATACGTAATCATAACAAATTTTTATATTTGTGAATGTGAGTTTGTTTATTTGTTACGTTTTCACGTCTTTAATTATCGTCACGATATTTCATTTTTTTTTAATTCTTCTAATGGACAGCAACACGCAGACGGCCCGCTTGATGGTAAATGCTTAACATGGCATGTTGTTGACCTTGACGGAAAAAGCCGGTTCTCGTGAATTATGCTGGAATACAAAGGCTCATTCTGAACCTTTATTATGCGGCAGTCTAAATCCGAGGGTGGTCGCTAACTAGTCGGGTAATAAACCCTATCACCAAGCTGTGATGAATCGAAGTTACATGGTTAACCTTCATGACCAAAACAAAATGTGGGACCAACGATCGTTAGACCTCATCGGTTGCCCGGCAGGGTTAGGTAGGGTTAGTATTCGGTTACGCGGTGATTGCCAAGCACGGACCCGTGTCATCCCAGAAAGGCGACAGATGGCCGTGGGGTCTTAGCGGGTATTCCCGGCGGTTAGCGCCGGGCGAGTCCCACATACCCCTCCTAGTCCCTCCGGGCTGGGAGGGGATGCACAAACGCATTTCCCCACGTAAAAAAAAGGGGTTGGTATTCGATACCTCTTGCACCCATATACATGTTGTCAGGGTTACAGTATGGGCCATATAATACTTTCACCCGTAATGAGGTATTATGATTCCGAGAGTGGGAAAAATAAATGTCACTTTCCCGTGAACTGTGTCGCGGGAGCAGCTATTACTGTAATAATTGTAGTTATTATGTATACTTGTTGTATTTAAAGTTCATATTACACGGGTATTCCACTCTTTTATTGGAATATATGTGATAGCGGACTTTGGAAAGTAAATGGAGAATGTAATACCAGCCTGAGGGTTTTTCTAATTGTAAATGGTTCATACTAGTGGAGTCCCACATATTCCTCTTTTAGCCCGCACAAGCAAATGCGGTAGGAAGATCGTCTTTTTATATAAATAAGGTTTAGCGTTATAGTCATAATCTAACCTGATTTTAAGTGAAGACGGTCCAAGTTGGTGGACACGTTGAATCTGCGGAGGAATTGGCTCTCACGTTCAAATACTGGAACACACCTATTGGTATCTGACGGCAGATTTTCAACTTGTGATTGGTTGCTAGCCAGACGGGCAAGTGAAAAATCCCTACCACCATGCTATGGTTTCCTCATGATGTTCAACTCAATCTCATTGTAGGTGGATTCGAACTTATGTCCCTTGACGCGAAGTCGTACACACTACAACTAAGTCATCATCGATTCACTACCTTTGATCTTTAAAGTTATCAGCTTCCGAACCGAGTAAATTGCATCAAAATCTATAAACAAATGCATTTGCTACAAATCTAAAAACATTTTCCTTGGCTCGGAGAGAACCCTTTCTTTCGATGAAACAAAAAGTAGTTCATGGTTATAATCAATAGTTATAACAGTGTCTGACTTCGGTAAAACATGCTCAGTCATTCAAGAATCATACAGACACTGTAAGAATCCAAAACATAACCCTTTGGACCCTTATACCAATAGCAAAATGTACTTCAATTATAATTTACAAAAAAAAAAAAAAAATTTCGTACATATTTGCTTCGAGTATATATAACGTACATAGTTTGTGGTCACCGTACAACATTCGTGTGAGTTCACTAATTACGAAACACTACTACGGGTCGACGTAGTGCGTAGTAGTGTATTGTGGAAAATAATTTATATTATATTTTTCCAACTGCCGCCGATCAGTAATCGCGCTGATAATTATGATTTGTTAAGTATATACTATGTATTTTATTTACATAAACATTCAAGTTTATCAACATTAATATATCATGCGCACAGGTACGTATTCAGAATTGATTATCATTGGGAGTGAATACTTGTTTATTGAGGTTTTGAGTGAAGGAATATTTTTCGAAGTGGGTAAACTTTTACTTACATCCCCTTTTAGTCTGCCAGAGTGCTAGCCTGTCTACGGGACCCAATGGCGACCTTATATTCAGACCTTATTTACCAGGGATTGGAAAGCTTGAAGGACTACTAAATATTTGTATAATTCAAGTGCTTTTTATAGCATCAACCGATGTTACTCGGACAACGGTCGCAAGCCGACTGATCTGTTTCGGTGCCTACGGTAGCGGGAGCAATTTTTAACGACTACCCCCATATACTCGTCGTTACTACGGACTTGTCTAGTCTTTAAAATTGTATTCTATATAATTAATAAATCCGAATGTACTTTGTTTGTTTAATAAAATACTTGATCTATCTTCTACATATGATCTTCCTTGGTCTTTCTTCTACGGGAACTATATTGAAAAACTTATTGATGCTTTCGTTCTATGAAACCCAAACTTCTAGGTTTTAGATTTATCTCGATATTTAGATGATAAGAGGCTCAATTTCCTAAATGTCTCCCGCATGTAAGACCCTTATTTATGGAAACAGCTCCTCTGTCGTTCCGATAAATTGCTGATACAGTCTGACGGATCACAAGTGTTTTGTAAAGTGTGTCTAGAGAGAGATAGAGATAAATAGAATGAGCACATATAATTAATGGTACACCTATCAAATTTCGTGTTACCATAATAAAGGTTTATTTATCCCTTTTCCTTCTTCCGTTACACGATCGGCTGGTAAATATTGGGGCGTCAGTGATTTTCGTTGTAATCGTCGTATGTCGATACGAGAATGGCGCCCGTAAATGGAGTCTCATTCCCCGACGTTCACCTCGTTAGTAATATTATCCGTCTTGAATGAACCGATAAAAACATTATATTTATCAACCGTATTAATTTTTTTTTTCCGGCAGTTTTCCGCAGCGATGATATCATCTTACTAACGTTACGTGTAATTACACCACTGTTATTTTAAAAGGTTATTCGAGAACACACCTTAAGAATTGTTCTTTCATATAAATATATTGTATGAAGATGAGTGATGAAATAGAAGTGTTTATTCAATGAGCTTTACATTTCCGCAACCTACCTTGCGCACCTTTCACTTTGACAATCGTCTCAGAGACAAACACATTTTTTTGTTGTTGCACGATGTGTTGTGTTTTATTTGACAAGGTTCGATCTCTTTCCTGCAATTATTGACGATTTAATAACCATAATTGAATAAATCATTATATTTTATTTTAACAATTACTCCCGTTAGCTGAATATGGGGTACTTTATAAACATTAAAAAAAAAAATGTTTGATTATGTACAGTGTAAACTATATTGATATATTGAAGATACAATGTATTTCATTGTGATATTGAGTATTGAAAAACCGACATATGAAAACCGATGTAAACCAGCCATAGTCGAATAATGTAAACATGATAAGCGTTTTGTTGTTAAATAGTGCTTAATTATTGTGGACTTATTGTATTTGCAATAATAATCTGTTAAATAATTCACAACTTATAATACTCTGATAAGGCAATTATTGACACTATCTAGGAAGTTATCTGTGGTAGGTATTTGCTCATTGTAATATATTAACTAATAACATAAAAGCTATACAAGATAAGATTAACTCTGGCGCCGGCGCGCTCCGTTCATATTAAACTGTTTTATCAATACGGAGGAAGTGTTGTAAGCGAGGGGCTACCGTTGGGGGGTCGACCCACACTGCTTTAATAAACAAGCACTTTTCACTTCGAAATGTCATTTATCTGTACAACTTTTCACGAAGGTTTAAGGCTATTTGGTTGAAAGGTTTTTAGGCACAGTAAAAATAAAAAAAATGTATGCCAGTAGGATGCCTTAGTACGGGCCTGCAATTGTATGCGACACGGTAAAGAAAATGACAATGCCTTTCATCAAGAAAAATTACGGTCTTTGATGGAATGATAAGTAATATTTAGTTTTTTTTTTATACTTAAGGTTTATCTTTATGGCCACAATCTCACCTGATCTTAAGTGATGATACGGCCCAAGTTGGTAGACACACTAAACCTGTGGAGGAACTGGCTCTCAAGTGCAGCTGCAGGAATACACCTGTTGGTATTTAGCGGCAGTTTTTCAACTTGAAGGTGAGTTGCTAGCCAATTTTGAATTTTGGAATTTTGGAAAAGCCCTACCACCATGCTATGGTTTCCTCACGATGTTTTCCTTCACCGAAAGCTCAAGTTCATTGGAGGTGCTTGGATACGAACTCACGTCCCTTGACACGAAATCGTACACACTACCACTGAGCTATCATCGCTTCAGTTTTTTTGCTTGCAGTTTGCAGTTTTTTTTCCTTCGTTAATATTCTTCATAGGTTTAGCTCTGTGAGTTTGTTTCTTTCTTACATTTTAAGGCAATAATTACTCAACTGATTATCATGAAATTTTGCATAGGCATTGTCAGGGGAACAGAGAAGTGCGTAAGTACTGTTTGCGGGTAACATTACTGCTACCGATCTATCTAGTCTATCTTTTGTAATCTGACTGATAGATCCTAAGATTACCGTCTTTGAAAAACAGTTTCTTCCGGTTTATAATATCAATTTACAGATGACTGTACTTATAAATTGTGTACACACAATATATCCTTGAATACGTCCCTGTTATATTTTTCTCCATATTAACGCTATCATTAAAATCAGCGTCACAAATAAACGTATGTGTGATAGTAATCTTACGTTACGTTATAATGCTAACTAATTTATGGCTACAAACATCTCGTTTTTATAACTACAGTATTGCGATGTTTGTTACACAAAAACAGTGACTATATTGTTTCATTGCAAATAAAAAAAAAGAGGGTTTGTGCCTAGCGCAAACTTATCAATCTACCTACCTAACTACGGGTCAAAATTTGATGGGTCAGCTAAAACAAGGTTCACTTCAAAAAGTGTGTGTGTGTCACACGACTGGAGTTTAATTCTTAAGTACGATTGCCTAAGAAATATGACTGCAAAGTGATAGTAGTCGATAGACGTGAGTTTCAATAAATCTGCCGCCGGAAGGTTTCAGCAGTTGTGCTTGAGAGCCACTCCCTCCACTAGGCTCAGCGTGCCCACTATCTTAGATCACATCGTCTCTTGATATTTTGGCCGATTGTGGTAACACTATAACCTGTAAAGTGTAAAACAATATAATTTAAAACACTGATCATTTTCAAATGGGGTAAAATGTAATTACCCTAGTCGCCGAATAGTTAAATTAAAATTAAGTATTGAAATTGTATAAAACATAATAATTCAAGTTAGTAAGTATGACGTTAGTAAGTAGTCGCTCGAGACCTAAAAGAACGAATACCAATTCACATAATAACATCTTATCCTTTTGTCAAACACAATATATTACTTTTAGTGCTGAAATATACATAACTTTATGGATTTGCTTCTGATCCCTGGATATGAGAGTCCTTGAGATTCTTTGAACGTGAAACACAAATCTTTTATAGTTTGTCAAGTGTTTCATATTTTATTTTATTGTTTTAGTGTTATGACCCAAAATGGTGGATTGGCTCTCGTGTGCCAGTGCCGGAACACACTTATAGGTGCTTAGCGCCATATTTCCAACTTGAGGGTGGTAGCTAGCTGGTCCTATAAAGGCCGGCAACGCACTTGCGACACTTGTGTTATGGGTGTCCATTGGCAGCGGAGATCACTTATACTTACCAGTTTGTAGCAAGTAAATCCGCACGCTTTGATTTGTAGTTGTAGTAAGTGGAGTAAAGAGGTAGGTAGAAAGTTAAAAGGTAGATTTCGTAAAAGAGTTATACAGTAGTAAGTGAAAAGAGTAATTCTTTGTCTTAATGCACTAAATTATCAACGCTAAGTGCTTAGTTAACTAGTGAATTGTTATATTTGAACTGGTCGTGAGTTTTGTTGCATCGTGATTTTATACTAAATTGTATAGAAAAAACTCTTTTGCATGCATGAGCACGCTATGCACGTAGGTTTTGGTGTAAGCAGTAATGTACGGTAGGTGGTCCGTACACTTACCATCAGGTGACACGCTTGCTCGTTTGCTCCTTATTCCATAAAAAGCGGATGTCATTAGAAAAAGTACTACCACAATGCTATGGTTTCGTCACGATGTATTCCGTTACTGAAAAACCTCAAGCTAATTGCGGGGGTTTGAACTGACGTCCGTTGAAGCGGTGTATATACGCTCTACGAAGCAGCAACTGAGCTTTCAGGCTTCGCCTGTAGTCCGATGACGAAGAAACTGCATAATGATTTCTTATCTTTACGCGTATATTATTCATTGAAATGAAACTAATTTAAACGGATTTTATCGCGGTTATTTATTGATTTTGATGCCGACGTTTCGAAAGCTTTTCAGCCTTCGCGGTCACGGGGCGGACTGAGGTGTAGGTTGTCCAGAAAAGTTCATGTTACTCTGAATTAAGCAAACTGCAGTATATATATAGTACAGAGAATATCGATGTCACACATCGGCTTTCAGGTTAACATGAGAGGACATTAACATAGTATATGTTAGTCGTGATTCAGCGAGACAATCATCCTATGCTGTATTGATCTAAAAATGTGTTTAATCAAGGTAAGACCTTTGTTTGTATCTGACGAAAAAAGAAAACTGGCGTTTTATTAAAAGAAGTACTTATAATAAACAAAATCGTTACAGAACAAATGCGGCTTCGGACCTCGTACCCTTTTCCAGTATAGGGTTAAGTTATAATACAATTAAGGGAATTAAATCGAGCCCTTTCGATTGTTTCACGTGGAATCGACAGTCCATTTTATTAACACGGTCTTTATGAAATTTGAATTAAATTCGACATTAACGCGTTTTATGCCATTGTTTTTTTTTTTCAATGAAAATTAAAATAAATATATAATTAAACGTTATTTGTTACATTAATTAATGTACGTTTATATTATGCATGCCTAGTATTTTTAGTTTAATTGCTTTAATTAATTTTCGTCTCTGAAATCCTCTGCTGTCTATTGTCGCTATTTTTTTTTTTATACTTAAGGTTTAGCGTTATGGCCGTAATCTCACCTGATCTTAAGTAACGATACGGCCCAAGTTCGTAGACACGCTAAACCTGTGGAGTAACTGACTCTCAAGTGCGGCTGCCGGAACACACCTACTGGTATTTGGCGGCAGGTTTACAACTTAAGGGTGGTAACTAGCCAGGCAGGCATTTGAAAAAGCCCTACCACCAGGCTATGGTTTCCTTCACCGAAAGCTCAAGCTCATTGTAAGGAGCTTGGATTCGAACTCACGTCCCTTGACGCGAAGTCGTACACACTACTTCTGAGCTATTTAGCATATTTTTCTCATAGGTTTAGCGGTATGGCCACAATCACACCTGATGTACAGTTGTAACCACCAGAACACACCTTCAAGTATTTGGGGTCAGGTTTTCAACTGGAATCTGTTTGCTAACGAGATGGGCGCTAGTAAAAGTCCCACTACCATCTGTGACTATGGCACTATAACTTCAACTCTATTCGTCACGGGTTACAGCTAAAAATGAAGTAACATGGTTAATAAAAACGCAATACGTTCTGGTGGTTATGTATTGAATAGGGCCAAGGTTATTCTTTTGCTAACATCTCCTTACAAAGCGGGATTTCTACCGCGTAAGGTTGGGGGTTACACGATGATTAGTTATCGATAAAATTAAAATATATGGACCGTTTATTTTGAAAGCGGTGTAAGTCCATTTTTGAGTCAAATTTAATGTAATTTTTTTATATATAACTAGTCCGTGTTTAATTTCTCAAAAAAATCTCATGTTTTGTAAACTTAAAATCGGTCGGTAAATGAAATTGCATTATCAACAAATATAGTAGTAACCTTTAATTTTCTCGAAACAAAAGAAAATGGACTTACACCACTTTCAAAATAAACGGTCCATATATCTCTTTACATAGTTACTAGCTGACGCGATAAAACGTTTTATGCAAAGTTATCCCACTCTTTACCCCATTTTCCTAGCTATACTTTAGCTATACTTTACCACCTAGCCTATACCGGCTCCGAGGCCTCATATATCTCAAAATTCTTCACAATCGATTCAGCGGTGTAGGTGTGAACTTGAGTTCGAATCCGCTTATAATGAGCTTTTTCTCATACCCTCCTGGTTAGCTACCACGCTCAAGTTGAAAATAAGCCGTCAAATATCAATTGGTGTCTTCCGGCAGTGGCACTTGAGAGCCTGTTCCACCCCAGATTTAGCGTGTCTACCAACTTGGGCCCTATCATCACTTAAGATCAGGTGAGATTATGGCCATAACTTTAACTATAAAAATATATTTTTTTATCAAGTTGCCAATTGACAGTCCCGACCTCAGCTTCTATTAATCCGGTAAAAAATACTTTTTTCCTTTTTTTTATACTTAAGGTTTTAGCGTTATGGCCACAATCTCACCTGATCTTAAGTAACGATACGGCCCAAGTTGGTAGACACGCTAAACCTGTGGAGGAATTGGCTCTCAAATGCCACTGCCGGAAGACACCAATTGATATTTGGCGGCAGGTTTACAACTTGAGGGTGGTAGCTACCCAGGTGGGCATTAGAAAAAGCCCTACCACCATGCTATCGTTTCCTCACGATGTTTTTCTTCACCGAAAGCTCAAGCTCATTGTAGGTGCTTGGATTCGAACCCACGTCCCTTGACGCGAAGTCGTGCACACTACCACTGAGCTATCATCGCTTCAAAAAGAAAAATCTATAGTAGTGCTGTTGCTTCCCCGCGTGACGATAAAATGAAACTTGTCGATTTTCTCTCTCGCTCCCTTAGCCGATATTGGCCGACTTTACCCGAACGAGAGTCACACAAAGACGTTACGGGTTTGTGGATCAAAAGTTTCCCTATAAGAAGTTACACTGAAAAGAAAAACGGTCCTACTAAAACTGTAAATGTTGAAGTGAGTTTGCTTGTTTGTATAGCTATTATTCTTAACCGCCGAATCAATAACGATGAATCTCAGTATACATATCGATGGGAACCTGGAGACGGTGATAGAAATCTTATTGCTGGTGTGGTAAAGAAAGGAATAAACTCTTATTGCGTTATCCGATTTGTATGATTGAAATCGATATAAACGCGAGGAAAGCCGCACGTAAAATCTAGCACATCCATAACGTGTTTAATAAAACGTATTGACCCGGCATATTTGGTTATTTCGATACTGAATCCGACCGATACGTGCTGCGCTGTCATGTGACGCGTTGACCGCGTGTCCCGCTCCGTTAGTCGACTCGGGCCGACTATAACCGAAAGCGTGTTACATAGCCGACCGTTACAGTTCAGTCTTATTCAGTACCTACAAAATAAATTCCTCGGCACGCCTTAAGTGGTCTCGATTTTAAAACGTGATGTTTGTTTTCTCGTATCGTCAGTTCGATTGGTTGATAAATTTTATTTTTCCTTTTAGATCATTGCCGAATGCGCGCGTTTGTGAACTGTCGCTTGCGCGGAACTCAAAATGGTTTATTACATTTTGCCCGTTGTTGTTTCTACTTTCAGTGCTGCTATATTCAATGACTACTCTATCAAGTACAAAAATAATTTATTAAATATTGTCGGTGGTTCGTTATATTATCACGTACAAACAAACACACAACTTTATTATATTAGTATAGATTAAACCAATTATTAATTCCTTTAAATTGTATAAGTAACGCCGTCGACTCAGGATGAGTCTTGTAGGTACATTTGAACCCTTAAAACATATATATTACCCTATCATAATAGACAAGAAAACATCAAATTACAAATTTCTCCGTGTAACAACTCGCTAATGGCTTTTGTAATGGCGTCGAAGCCAGTTCCTTCCTTTTGTGGAAGGAATTTCGCCAATAATGTGGCAATTACTGGCTGGTTTATTATTGTTATTACATAATAAGATTTTTACTTATTTTTATATCTCGTGTTAAGTGCTCGTGCAAATACGTGTTTGTTTCTATATAGGAGTAAGGTACCCTTGAATGGCTTCTTCAGGCTAATCGCGTTATAGAATCTTTATTATATGCTAGATGACTTGGTATGTGTTACTGTGGCCTTTCCTGTGGTCAATAATGCGAATTTGAAGCGATGATAGCTCAGTGGTAGTGTGTACGACTTTGCGTCAAGAGATGTGAGCTCGAATGCAACCATCTACAATGAGCTTGAGCTTTCGGTGAGGGAAAACATCGTGAGGAAACTATAGCATGGTGGTAGGGCTTTTTCTGATGCCCGCCTGGGTAGCTACCACCCTCAAGTTGTAAACCTGCCGCCAAATACCAATAGGTGTGTTCCGGCAGCTGCATTTGAGAGCCAGTTCCTCCACAGGTTCAGCGTGTCTACCAACTTGGGTTAAACCTTAAATAAAAAAAAAATAAGTGAGGATTGTACCGCACTTACAATCGGGTAAACGTCGTAATTATTTAAAATTTCAGTAATTAAAAAATGTCGGAAAAAACCGCACACTGTCCCACAGTTACTTTTGTATTCGCCGATCGAACAAATTTTTACGATCGCCACCGAACTCGGTGACGGAAGGCAATAAAAAAAAACTCACACGATAAATTCACGTCACGTTCTCTCATAATAGATTGATTGTTTCGAAAATACACTGCATCAGGCAACATCCGGTCGAGTGTTGTCTCATTAAATTCGTCTACAACTTATTAATTCGTTCGTGCATAATTTGGGTTTAGAATTTCTTTTACGACTTCCCGTTGTGTAATATTATTCTATTACCTCTTGTTTATCAGCAATATATTCATATTTATTATATTTTTTTCGCAGCATTGTCACTGTGCTAAACCTCATGTTTAATACTGTACAATCCAGATCAGTGTCAACTGTCAATGAATCAAAATTCTCTGTCAGTCAAACCTGTCAAGCTGGCCTGTTTAGGAATATTTTTTTTATATACTTAAGGTTTTGGGTTATGGTCATAATCTCACCTGATCTTAAGTAAGGATATGGCCCAAGTTGGTAGACACGCTAAACCTGTGGAGGAACTGGCTCTCAAGTGCAGCTGCCGGAACACACCTGTTGATATTTGGCGGCAGCTTTACAACTTAAGGGTGGTAGCTACCCAGGTGGGCATCAGAAAAAGCCCTACCACCATGCTATGGTTCCCTCACGATGTTTTCCTTCAGCGAAAGCTCAAGCTCATTGTAGGTGCTTGGATTCGAACTCACATCCCTTGACGCGAAGTCGTACACACTACCACTGAGCTATCATCGCTTCAAATCATATCAAATCATAATTCTTTATTGAAATAAAACTAATTTAAACGGATTTTATCGCGGTTATTTATTAAATTTTGATCCCGACGTTTCGAAAGCTTTTCAGACCTCAAGACACTGTGAGCTCTTTCTGCGTAGATCGGAACACTATAAATATTAAAAATTAAAAATTAAATTGAAGGTAGACACAGTAATATAAACTTTTCTGGACAACCTACACCTCAGTCCGCCCCGTGACCACGAAGGCTGAAAAGCTTTCGAAACGTCGGGATCAAAATTTAATAAATAACCGCGATAAAATCCGTTTAAATTAGTTTTATTTCAATGAATAATATTCGCGTAAACCTAAGAAATCATTACATAATTCTTTATTCAATTTAGGCCCTAGGAAGGCGCTTATTAACGTCAAAACTACTACCGGTTCGGAAAGTAACAGAGTCATCGAGAAGAACCGGCATGGAACTCGATATGCATCTTTTTTTCTACTATTCTTATCCTTATATACTATAGTTTAATGGTCTGATGATTGGTAATCTCACTACGTCTCTTTTAGAGGCCCTGATATTATAGAAAGGAGGAAACACTGGTAGGAAGACAGTTCCACAACCTCACGATCTGACATAAATAAGAGTTTGCAATCTTTTTGATGCTAGATCTAACCTCGAAACTGTGTGAAGAAGAGGGAATTAGTTCAAAGAATGTAATTACAGTAATCTCACGTAGATTCCTACAATGCTTATAAT
Organism: Actias luna; assembly: GCA_039707435.1. Lineage (NCBI taxonomy): Eukaryota > Metazoa > Arthropoda > Insecta > Lepidoptera > Saturniidae > Actias > Actias luna. Next base: position 16,467,657 of record JAZHAC010000022.1, on the reverse strand, counting down.
AATTGAAATAAAACTAATTTAAACGGATTTTATCGCGGTTATTTATTAATTTTGATCCCGACGTTTCGAAAGCTTTTCAGCCTTCGCGGTCACGGGGCGGACTGAGGTGTAGGTTGTCCAGAAAAGTTCATGTTACTTAATAAATTAATAAATAACCGCGATAAAATCCGTTTAAATTAGTTTTATTTCGATGAATAATATTCGCGTAAACATAAGAAATCATTATGCTTATAATAAGTCGGCAGCTCTCTGGTTAAAACGACTCGGGTAGATTTTGGGGCAATTGTAAAGTCACTCGAACCAAGGTATCGCTTAAAATGCTAATATGTATTATGTTGCATGTGGCCAAGTCACTTAAGCTTTTGAATTCAAAAAAAAGCGAAGAACGAGATTTTTATTGAAGTGAAACTTCTTTAGGCGCATGAGGGTAAAATTTTTACAGATGAAACGTCACGCCGGTATGCAACGGAAGTGTCGGAAAAGAGAGAGAGAGTGATCGAGACCGATTGAGAGAGAGTAAGACAGGGCGAACGTAGCATGAGCAACTAGCCGTGGAGTGAGAGTAGGGAGCAAGCGAGTGAGAAAGATTGAGAGAAAAAGTGAGACAGAGCGAACAAGATTTATAAATTAGTTCGCCAAAGAAGTTTCACTTCTGACATGTGTACTTTGTACGCACGCATGTTTTTTTTTATCTTTCAAACCATGCAAGTGTTTACAAATAAAGAGATATAGAATTGAGAATAGCAAACGTAACGACACGAGTTGAAACTATGAGTAACGCGTTGTGTCTGAATAAACTGGTTAATCCAGTCTCAGTATACTGATTCGGAGCAGCGCTGATATTGACTGGACCCTCTGAAACCGATGTCACGTAATAAAATAAAGCTCTAGACAAAACTTCATATATTATATTGTATTCAAATAAAGGTAGATTTCCTGTTTTTTGGGTATGTTGTATCGGTTTTCTTCTTCGGTGACATTTTATACTTTAATGAGTTAATTAAAGATAAGCGACTACAACTGTATAGGCTCTAAACAGGCTATATTTTATATTTTAATACCGGTTAATTAATAAAATACGTTTTTCAGCGTATTTTTTTTTTTTAATGTTTAATGTAAGATTTACAGGGCCTCAAGGGCTCTGTGGCATGGTAACCAGTTCGGGTAGTTTGAAACTACCAAAACGGGTTCGTAAAATTATTGAAATTAAAAAAAATATTAAGTCGGTTATTATAAGTCTTATGTGAATGTATTTAATATTATTAACTTATTTAACTAATTATTTTATTTACACTACCTACAGTGGTAGTAAAACTTTCTTACAACAATACCACTGGTCAGCTGGAAGAAATCACATTATGTTATAAGTTCGCCTGTGTACGTATTTAAAGTGTAATGAAGTGTTCTTTCATCCATTTATCCATCGAAATCAGTATCAGTAGTATATCAGTAGTATTGAAATATCGATAAAAGAATTATTTTTATCGTATACCGGCCTGGCGTGTCCCTATTCCGTAAGCAGATGGTGTGGGTCATTCTACACGCACTCAGAGCTGCGTATTGTTCAACGAATCTGGTTTAACGAGACCTATAGAAACCGTTTTGTCTCCCGATGAATGGTGGAAGTATTTATGAGTTTTTAATGGGAGGGTCACATTGAGGACGTTATCTCGACATATTAACTAAACTGTAATGTGTAGTTAACATATATTTTTACGGATAGGTTAATCTTTAGACGTAGTTGACTGGAATTTGTCTCCTACGACATTTCTAACTATTATTTTGTCATCATCTATATTCTGGCTACCAACCACGTGAAAAGCTAAATTTAATATGAAAACAAAATATCTACGTTAATATTACAAAGCGAAAAAATTTTTTTTGCCCTCACTAATCTTAGGCAGCGATGAAGCGATGATAGATCAGTGGTACTGTGTACCGACTTCGTGTCAAGGGACGTGAGTTCGAATCCCCCGTACATTGAGCTTGTGCTTACCGTGAAGGAAAACATCGTGAGGAAACCATAGCATGGAGGTAGGGTTTTTCTGATACCCGCCTGGCTAGCTACCAGTTGAAAATCTGCCACCAAATACCAATAAGTGTGTTCCGGCAGATGCACTTGAGAGCCAGTTCCTCTACAGGTTTGCGTGTCTACCAACTTGGGCCGTATCGTCATTTAAGATCAGGTGAGATTATGGCCATAAATGTGCAAAAGTTTCTTTGTTGTCGAATAAACTTGTTGTCTATGCCCTCTGCAGCTTAAGATATATATGATTATAAGAGAACACGGAAATAAAATAATTTGGACGGCTATGTCAATTACATACATACAATATAGTTTTCAAAAAATATTTAATGTATGGATTTGTCTCGATCAGAGTTTTATTATTTAATTCATACTATTTACTCAGCAATTATTGTGTATATCGTATATATTAAATTCTCGTGTCACAATGTTAGTTGCCATATGCCTAGAAAACGGTTTGATCGATTTTTATGAAATGTTATATGTATATTTGGTAGGTCTGAGGAGTCGGTCGTAATCTATTTTTCATACCCCTAAACGATATGTGTGGTCGACTCCAAAATTTTTTTTTTTTACATTTTTTTTATTATTGCTGTATGATGTGGCATTAAAAAATACATACTACCCTAAATTATCACCCTCATTCTCTCATTTTTCAATACAACCAAAGTATAAATAGGAATAATTTAGAGGACAGAACAACGTTCGTCGGATCAGCTAGAATATATATGAATATATAAAAAAAAAAAACTGCGTGTTGAATAAACATGCAACCGTATTGGTGAATTTAGAATGCAAAAACCTTTTAAATTCACCAATACGGTTGCATGTTTCTTCAACACGCAGTATTTTTTTTTTCATAAAATGTTTCATAAATATTAATATATGTGTTTTTAAATAACATTTTTAGAAATATATGGATGTGTAAACTATATGTGAATATAAACACATTTTTTAAAATAAACACATTACAACAAACAGACATAGACTCAACATTACATCAACACGGGTAGGGACTGAAGTTTTAGTACTCTCCAGCATAATTATGTTAATACTGAAGTGGGTGTACCGTAGAAATTTGAAGGGTAACATAATGTGAACAGTCAATATTATTTCTATCATATCATTATATTCCATTTATCGTGTTGTGGTTACCTTAACGTTCAGTTAACTCATAACTAAACTTAAAATAATTACATACATTCAATGTTATCTAATATATGAAATGCGTATGTAAGTTTGTTTGTTACACATTCGCGCCGTAAACACTCGAACGGTTATGAAATTTTGCATAGAAAATTTAGTGCAAGGTTGGCCAGCGGTTGAAGAATTTACCTCGATGCAACAGTTTTCCGATATACTCTGGGTTCGTATGGGACAGTTATTTGTGTGATCCACAAATAATTATATTCGGATTTCGCTCGTTACTGGGTATCCGTTAACTGTTTAACCATTGTCTAAGTACTCGTGTATCAAGAGGTATTTTTTGTTAATTAATACCTAGTCTTGACGACATTATTCTACTATGTACACAAAAAAGTGTAAAATTTCATTTAAAATTGGTTGTTCATCGTAGACGAACATTGTGACAAGGATTTTTTGTATATCGCAAAGGACGCAGCTAGGTCTGACAGGCGAGATAACTTGTATGAACATAGTAAAATGTTTCAAACCTATTTATAAACCATTATTATCAGTCATGTGCGTACAATATTCAGGGCGTCACTTCCGAACAGCCGAACAAAACGCACTAATGATCTATGAAGCGATGATAGCTCAGTCTGTAGTGTGTACTGACGCCCCGTCATGGGACATGATTTCGAATCCAGCTACAATGAGCTTGAGCTTTCGGTGAATGAAAATGATTTGAACCCATAGCATAGTTGTAGAGTACCACCTTCAAGTAAAAAATCACCTATAGGTGTGTCTGGCGGTTGCACTTAAAAACCAGTCCCTCCACTAGGATTAGCGTGTCCACCATTTTGTACCACATCGTCACTTACCATCAGGTGAGTTTGTGGCCATTACTAAAAACCTTGACTATGAGGACCATGTGAGAGAAATTTGACTATAATTTCAACAATATTATCATACTGTAAAACACGATGCATCTGTTTTTTATTTTGCCGAATTTTCCCGCCGTCGATACACTTTTCAATAACAATGTTTCGGTTGATAATAAATTCGTAGACTCTTCTAATTTTCAAATATTGCATTAACAAAATGAAGACACACTTGTTAAAATTGTTTACGCAGTTTTCGTAGTAACGTAATATGCATTTTTTAGTTATTTAGTAGATGTATCCTTCCGCGATCCTTACGCGTGGATCTAAATTTTTTGCCTATTTTTCCTTACTCTGTTTGTAATACAGCCTTGCCATTGTTGATGGTAGCGTGATGTTAAATACCTTAAAATCCTCCCCTACCATTGCTCTATGAAATACATTAAGATTTGTTCCTAAGATTAGCGCGTGCAAACAAACTTTTCCCCTTTATAATATTATAATATACACACACTTGTACAAAATTACCCAAAATGCCTACAATATTTCAGAGGATACTGCATCATTATTTCATTAATTTGTCTCTTATTTACTCGCAACCTGTTCATCAGTGTCTAATTATGCAAACGTCTCATATAATATTAGAGAATGCCTTTCAAGTCTTCTATATTCATAAACACTTCATCAAGATGGCGACGTTCTTGTCAAAACTGTCTAACCGTCTGTTGCGAATTAAACATGTCATTAGTTATTTTTAATTGTCTCATCTGAATACGCGAAATGTGAATAATATTACATCACATGGGCTAAAATAAGGCAGCATATCAGACCGAGCGTCCCGCCAATAAATCGCATTTCTATTTTCTACCGGAATAAAAGAGTTGGATAGCGCGGCGCGACGCCACGCGGCCGTTTCGGAACCCGCCGCGAGGCCCTGGTCACTCACCCCGTTCGCATAGATTAAACACGAAAATATGTGCTAATAGGCATTTCATTAAAAGCTCATTCTAATTCGAACGTGTTAATTCACATGATCTGCTTCATTTGTATACATATTATTAAATCGAATGTTTTGTGAGCGGTGTCATTTCTATTTTTAGATCAAGGGCTGTATCCCACAAACTTTTTCAGTTCGCGACGCTCTAACCTACCTAGCTGGTCGAAATAAATAGGTACAACTAGTCGTGTATGTAAGTACAAAATGTAAAACATTCACATTATGAATCCAAAGTGTTTATTTATATGAACTTAATATTAACAGTCTCCGAGTACGAAGGTAAGAGTATACATAAAATTATTTATTTTGTACCCGTGAACTCGTTAGTTGAGGTTTCGGAGGACGAGAAATGTGGAAAACATTACCGGGATAATAATAAGGATAACAATTCAAGACTAATGATATTTCAACTTTTTACGCGAGCGAAGCCACATGCAGAAGCTAGTAAGTAATAAAATATTTTTACATTGTTTGTAGAAATGTATGTCTGTCTATTTGTTTGTAAATTACAATGTTTTGGGTAAAACGTCACGAAGGAAATCATAAAGTGTATTTTTGAGTAACATTTAGTCTTTCTTTCACTGAAATCGGTTTAGTTATTGTAATTTGAATAATTAATTTTAATTCCACGCAAACGAAGTCGCAGGCACAGCTAGTATATTATAATTATTTATAGTAATCATAGATAATAGATATAAAGCTATATTTTAATAGATCTTTTTAAAATAAATAATTACGCGGTACATTCATATGACTCTATTCTTTTATGGAGTGGACGCAATTAAAGCTCCCAGTCCACGTAATTTCTTCAATCATTATCTTCTTTCAGCCAATTTACATAAAACCCTAACGAATCAGACACATGGACCTTCCTCAAGAGTTACTCTGTCTATTGGTGCAAACTATATGAAAGTCCGGTCTGTGGTTTTTGAGTTTTTCGCGTTTAGACAGGCAGGCGTTGAAGACATAATTATATAGTACGAATTCAAAAATTATCTATCTGCAATGATTGCAAATGCGAATGATGCCCAGCGAAATGCATGAAAATTACACCGCGTAAAGATAAAAATAACTTATGTACGCGAATAAAATTAAAACACAACGTGAAATATAAAAATATCGCTATTAAATATGCAAATCGACTAGCAAGTCGGATGTAGCGTCTCCTATACTACCCATTAAAATATTTATACTTCTTAGCAGTAACATTTTTTTTTTAGGTACATTTATATTCACAGGCACAAAAATTGTCGTATTAAAATTTTATTCATAATTTTTCACTATTCACAAGAAATATTTTTATGTATAATTTTAAGTAAAAAAAAAAATTAGTTAATTCATATATTAAAAAATTAATTGTAATAATATTTATGATATTCATTATTGTCACATATAGTACAAAAAGTTAAAATTTGTAAATTATCTTAAACTCCAATAAAAGTTTATTTACGGCTTTAGTGATTATATTCTTTAGTTTTATATTCTTATTTAATTTTCTTACATCCGTTTGCGTGTTATTCTAAAATTAGTTTTAACAAATGTTTCTTTTAAATTGATACTTCGCTCAATCCAGAATTCCGCCAAAATTCCTAAATTAATACAACCATTCTTAACAGATACCGCACGATTTATTTCATTTTGATAACGAATTTCGTCATTCATAAAGTCATTAATATTTATGACACATTTGTCTCTATCTATATATATATAAAAATTTCGTGTCACGTTGTTTGTCCGCGATGACCTCCTGAACTACTGAACCGATTTTAATCAAATTTTGCACACTGTGTGCAGTTTGATCCAACTTAAGAGATAGGATGCTTTTAACTCGATAACGCGTTAGATGTCGCTGTAGCCACTGTGATCGACAGTTCAAATAGGCAGAACAAGTTCTATCTGGTCAGCTAGTCTTTATATAGTTTGAGAAACATTAAACTTCAAATGTAAGTTTGTTATATGCATAATAAAATTTCAGTTTAACTATAACTGGTACTGAAAAGAAAGATAGCTTCCATCCAGAAAAAATATCTGTCTCTGTGGGGTAGATAAACTACTTTTAGATTAACAGAATCTTGAAAAATTAGCTCCGTAAATTAATATACACACCCTTAAGTATAAAACAAGATCAGTGTCGAGGCAAACTTAAAAATGGTACCCGTATGACCTTGAATGCGAATGATCATTGTGAAAATGAAGCACTGGCAGGATGAGCAGGTCTGCTCATTAAAAAATTAATTACTGAATTATCATATTATAATTATATATAATGTTAGATGTAATGTATGCCTGTTGGCATACGTTTTAGCGCTTAATCTATGTTAGCGAGTTTAATGGCCAGGGGCCTCATGTCGCAATGGGTTTCGCGACTGCCGTGGTTCGGTACAGTTGAACTTTATTTCGAGCTATAAAATTATAGTCTACTCGGTATTTATATATAGTAGTCGCTTTGATAGATTATTTTAATCTCGCGCATTTCAATCCCTCACATATGTAATCGTTTTGATTAAGTGTGTTGCGTGTTGGCCTCAGAGATATCTGTATTCGACATGGTTGTGACATTCTTTCAATGTATAGCATTTCAGGATTGTCTAGTATCTATCCAGCTCAGTGGTAGTGTGTATGGACACCGTGTCTGTCCACGGGAGTTCGAATCCCTGCAGTGACCCTAACGTTCGGTGTAAGATAAATATAACTTGGCGGCAGGACATCTGGTAGTTGCACTTGATAACGCCAAGTAAGGGATTTTTACTAAGCTTTTTAACATAATTTTAATTTAAAACTTCTTTATTATTGTTATGACTTGAATCTCCATGAAACGAAAAAGCGACAATAAAAGGAGACAATCACAAACATCTATAGGATATAACGTGACAGAGAATGAGATAGAAGACATTTAAAAGTATTTGTACAGGATTCGAGCGTTGTACGTGTGATAGTGTGTGTGTACTCCTAACAATAGTGTGTAATTAGACACTTGTATTGTTTATATAAATATTTGAATAATATCTTGAAAGTTTCACTTCTATCGCGTGTGAACTGCACACACGATTTTTTGATATTACTATTATCAAATAAAATCCAATTAAATCTCCACAAAGCCGATACATACCTATAAAGAATACATTACTTTTTATTGATTAGCTCCAATATTCTTCGAATTTCTTTCTGAGTATTATTCATGAGGCAATAATTATTCTTTGCGTGACGTTAATAAAAAAAATATTCAAAAGCGAAGAAACGAAACGTCGCAATTCAATTACTGAACATTCGAGTCACGTAAATAATTACTCGGGTTTATCAATCTCCTTATTCATACCGCGAATTGCCATATAACTTTCATATTTCAAAGGGCGACAAGTGAAAATTAAAAAAAAAAAAAAGTATACGTTCTTCGATTGAATTCTGCAGTGTAGTACGAAAAACTTAAGTGTCGGCTCTGCGCAAACGTTGATCTATGCGCGATACGTCACCGAGCAGTCGTTAATGAAGTAACTTTTTTTTCTGGTGTCTTACGCACGAATGTTAGACCGTGTAACCTTGTAAGATAGTCCGGCCGAATTGGGAACGTCATAATACTGACTGTCTGCGCGTCGAGGTACAACTGCGCGGGTAATCAGCGAGGTATGTTCTCAAACCGGCGGCACTACGAGGCACTGGAAGGTGTAGGGCGAAAGTTGTGGGCCAATCGCGCATAGCCTTTGTATCGTATGACGCGACTCCGTTGTTTATATGAACTCTTTGATTTTAATTGAGCCGAGGTCAGCTTAGTTTTTATTAGTTGTTAGATCATTTTTTTTTTTCGCTGTTTTCTTAAAGAGATTGACAGAATATAGGTATTTATTTTTGTACCGGATTGTTTTGTGATACACCAGTCGACGCACGCGACTTTGTTCCTACAAAATTTCTTGTGATATTCTCGTTAAATTGTTCGGGATTCCTGAGCCCATACGAGAAAAGTTCAGCGGTATACCTTGTTGTTTTCAATGTTCAAGTTCGATTACAGCTAATAATAGTGTATTAGCAGAAGAAATGGATTGTTTTTTATACTTTATAGGTTCAGCTTTACGGTCACAATATCATCTGATGCGATGTCAAGTGCAACTGCCGGAACATACCTATATAATTATTTTACGGCAGATTTTCAACTTGAGACTGTTAGCTAGCCAGGCGGCCTTTGGAAAAAGCCCACTACTACGCTAAAGTTTTATTATGACCTTTCACCGAATTCCTAAGCTCGTTGCAGGGCTTCGAACTCGTGAAACTACGACTGGGCTATCATTATTTCTATTATTGCAGCCCAAGAAAGGTCCGTGGAAAGTAAAATCAGTTGTAAAATGCAACCGCGGGATGGAACTGTATCGCATTTTGCGCACTATGAATAGTTTTAAACGCAATATATTAATGTTAACAGAAAGTAAGGTGTGAAGATCTCTTGACCCCGTGAACCCGGCGAGATTATTATCTGCGCTGGCATAGACTAACATTCATATGTTAATAAGTCGTCTACGGTACGTTAGATCATCAGGTGTCATTTGTGTGTCTAGACTGGACGAGTTTACCGGTGACATTAAGTATTCAGCCCGATTCTATGCATTATCGCACTACTGTAACTGCGCGGACGTAGGTAGAAATCACTCAATAGGGTTGCGTTCTATTCTGTATAGATGCGCCCGCGACTCCGTTCGCGTGGATCTGACAATTGTTTAATCGTTTTCACTCCTTTTTGCCGTTCTTTCAACGCAGCTTTACACCTATTGGTGGTAGCGTGATGTTAAGAATATACTAAAGCATTTCTCAATTATTACTCTACCTATGGAAGAACTTAAAATTTGCGCGGCAAAACTTATCATCTTTATTATATTAAATATAGATTTTTCTGTTTTTTTTTTTATTCTGATCATTATCCGAAACGATGTCAAATAATCATTGTTGTTCTAGCGGTTAAAGGAGTTGCCTCGCTGCCTTCGAACACGAAGGCTGTAAAGCTTTCGAAACGTCGGCATCAAAATTAATAAATAACCTCGTTAAAATCCGTTTAAATTAGTTTTATTTATACGTTATTATTATGAAAAGGACGTCCTTTATTATTTTATTTCGGAAACTCTATATTTATCTATCATGTTCTCTGATCGTAACTTCTTGCCTCAATCGTTGCTAAGCCACGCAAAGTTGATTGTGCTCGGTAGTTTAATAGGTAATTTGAAATATCTTCCCGGCAAGTTAAGGCTTCGAAACATCCCGTCCCCTCTGTCTCGAATTTCAATTACAAAATGTAAAAGTCGTTTGAACTATTTCATTAAAGATTTCGTGGAAGCTTTCCGATGTTCCTAATTGAATTCTGTGGAATGGAGTCACTTGGGATGTCGAATCCACATTGTCAATGTCACGGACTGTTTATCTTTATTTAATTTCGTTCGGATCATATCCTAACTAATATTATCAATGCGTATGTGTGTTTGTCACGCCTCAGCTACTCAACGTTGTCAGAGGTACAGTTTAGGACTTCAAAAGTCATCTATACATATAAATAAAATTAGATGTCTGTTTGTAATATTCAAATAACCGTTTTTTATTACATGTATATGAACATATACGGTGCATACACTAGAACAACATTTTTTTACTATTTTTGTCTGTCTGTCTGTTTGCTCCGGCTAATCTCTTAAATGGCTGGGCCTATTTTGACGGGACTTTTATTGGCAGGTAGCTGATGTAATAAGGAGTAACTTGGGCTACGTTTATTTTAGGAAAATTATTTTATTTTAGAAAAATAAAGTAATGTTGCAATGTCCAAGTACTGACAAGTTATGACATTCTTAAGTATCCTTACCTCCTTGTAAGACCACATAAGATTTCGCGGGATGTGTCTGGTGGCTTGGAAATTTTCGACATAAAAATACAAATAGACGTGCGTACGTTTAATTGCAAACTGTATCTTACAGTTTTCCCAAACACTTAGATATGCATCACTCTATGATAGGAATTCCATATTTCAACATATATATATATATATATATATTACATAACATATATTATTTTATGTAATATATAACATATATTACATAAAAGATCCCAAAATAAAGGTATAGAGAGATTATGAGATCGCCTGAGTCCCTCGAGAGATTTATCTAATTAATATCCCCTTAATGGACTTTTTATATAAATAAATATATATATACCATCTTTGAGGGTTAGAAAATAACTTTTATTCCCACGCTAATAAATCTAACACAACCAAATTGAGATATTTAATGTGTAGTCTATGAAAACTGCGATCAGAGTATTTGGGTCCTTTAAAAAGGGGTGAAAAGGTACCTAAGCAGGCCAACGGGACACACGGGCCCGCGTCGCCCCGGGAAGGCTGGGTGCTTAGCGCTGGGTGAGTCCCACATACCTCTCTCAATCCCCCCGGGCTGGGAGGAGATGCGTAGATACATTTCCCCACGTAAAAAAGGCCAACGTGACAGCGTGAGTGGCAGTCAATTGTAAGTTTATTGTCAGTCGCCGCTGAATAGGATTGTACTGTATCTAACAGTGACAGGTAGGTGGAGTATACCCGATATGCTGCGCAAATAAAAAAAAACTTACTTAACGATATATAAATTTTCAATAATTTGTAGTATTAAAAATTATTATTTCATCCCTCGGGGGCTGTAGTTTTTGATATAAAAATTTCCGTAACATTTTCCTTCAATTATTGTACCCCTAAACTTGTGTATGCAAAGTTTCATCATGCTCGATCTAGTAAATACGTCGTGAAAAGGTAACAAACAAATAAAAACACCCTCCCCCAGTTTATAGTATGAACGATATACTACCTCCAGAAATAATTACGAAATACTCTCAAGCTGACATCCCCTGCATTCCCCTTTTACATGCCATAAGCCAGGAATTACATTCGTATTGCGATTTAACCCTATTTGACACAATTCCATATTACGTCGCAGATAAGGGAGCAGAATTCAACGATCGAAGCAAACGTTCATTGGCCACGTTTCGTTTTTAATCTGTTAATTACACAACCTTCAGAATAGCGAATAGATCGTTTTAAAACTCTGAACTAATGTCCTCGATTACAAATAACATAAGACACCTTGGCTGGCTACCGAAAGTATGGCGTCGTGTTCTATATTTTAAAACATCACTGTAAAATAGAATGGCGCATCTCTTCCGACCCGACATATAAATTCATTAGCAGAGTACATTATTATTTCACACGAAAAATACGTCTTGGTATATTTAATTAGCTCTAAAAATAACGTATTATAAAAACATTTGATAAGTATTCATTACAATGTGTATTATATTTACATAATATTATATTCTAACTATTAAATGCCAACGTGTTTGTTTGTCTGTTACCCTGCCACGTTTTAACTGTTCAACCGATCGTTATGAAATTTTGCATAGACGTTGTCAAGAGTACTGAAGAGGATACAGGATACCTTCTATCCAGAAAGTAGTTCAGCTCTAGAAGCACAATAACTTTTAGTACTCAGTAAATGAAGTTCTGTAGCGAAATATACCACAACCTTAGAATTTCACTGTTTATTCTCGCCTAATCAAATTTTATTTCAAAAATTTATCATATATAGATGAGGGGCCTCACCTTGATTTATGGGATTTAGCCTACAATGAATTATAGAGAATCATCGGAGCGTTTACAAGCTCCTATGTTATAAATTTTATATGTATAGTACATAGTATGTTGAGCTAAAACGGTTATATGCGTCATGGCTCATGGGGCCCAGCGTAGTACGCATTTCGTTTTAGGTATTAGGCAATAACCGTGAGCATGTTCTTGTCTCACGCTCCTTTTGCTATAACATATAATGAGATCATGCTATATTATTATATCTTTCCAAACTGGGATTATTTTGTCAGGAACACATTTCGTTAGCCAGCTTGGACCCTATATAAGCGTGCACGTAATGGTCGGGAATCTATCTACTCTACATTTTCAAATTTAGTCATTATAACTTTTGCTTCGAATAAGAATTTATTGTCTAATTTTCACATATGGTCATTTAATTCTAAATTGTTTTATGATCTCTATGACTCTAAACGCGATAAACCCAAAAACGTCCGAAACGATTTTCATACGTTTTTCACCGGTGGACAGAGATATTCACGAGGAAGGCTTAAATGTATGTGCAATGGTTTCGTGAAAATTGTTGGAAATTCGATGTTGGTATGTTGTTGAGAAACTTATGGCGACCGTAAGCTTATATATACATATAATAATAATAATATAGACAAGTCCTATTAAATAAAAACAATAAACAAGTTTACTCCCAAAAGCTAATGCGACTTTCATTTTACACATGTAAAATGGTATTGCCACTTCTTACAACAATGAAGATAACGTTAAAAATATATTTATCTAGGTAGGCATGTTAACAATGCCCTCCGATAGAGTTATGGGGTTATATTACTCATCGTGGTTCTTGCTTGGAACTGTAATTACTATCAGAGACAATTTGCAAATCAGCATATAACAGAATTAAAGTTAATTGGTCAGCTAGACTTTTAGCGGTTTGTGATATTACACAGTTGAACTTTTCGTATCAGTAGTCAGATATAACGATTAATTAATTCAACTAATGGATTCTATTAATATTAACTAATTAACGATTTATGTTATCGTATTAATTAAAACGTATAAAAACTTCGACTCGATAAAACTTTTAAGTTTCGATATAGCATTTGGTTTTTATTACCGGTAAATGAATTCACATAAAAAATATTTACAACTGGTAAATAAATTGAGAGTTAATATTCTAAAGCGGAAAATTAAACGCGCTTATCTTAGGATCTATGAGTCGTATTTCAAAAACTGTTTTTGTACTATTTTTGTAAATTATTAAATGATTTTTGTTACGCGCGAACGAAGTCGTAGGAACAGCTAATATAAAAATTAAGGACTCTCTGTATTTTTATGTATGCACGTAATAGTGTTTTTTTATGAATATAATGAATATCTAAGAACGCACGGACCAAAATAACTTCCAACTTGTGTTACCTCTGTAAGTGCAATTTCCTTTTCAGGATAAAAACGATTTTTCATATCGTGTCAAAAGACGTACAACTACTCATCGAGATAAAACTAATTTAGACAGATATTATCGTTATTTTTATTATTAATTTTGATCCCGACGTTTACGTTTTCGACATGTTAATAATTGTAAAGTGAAGGTAGACACTGTAACATTAACTTTTCTGGACAACCTACATTTCAATCCACCCCGTGACCACGAAAGGTGTAAAGCTTTCGAAACGTGGGGTTAAAATTGATAAAAAAACCGCGATAAAATCCGTTTAAATTACTCTTATTTCGATGAGTAATATTCGCGTGAACATCATAAATCATTGAGTACACGTACCTACCTTTAAAATATCTGTTCTCTCGCATCGCATAGCATCGCTTTGAGTGTGTCGGCGGATAGAGACCCGGGGCCTCACACTATTGGAAACGCGTTCTTTTTCAAGGTTGTTTTTGTTTTTACGTCGTTTCACTTTATTTAAACGCGAACCTGTTAATAATTAACGTTGATAGTTTGTTTTTAGCCGTAGATTAGAGTTTCGAGGCGTTTTCATTTCACGCTGTAAGGTTTTATAACTAATATACATGTAGTTTATGGATTATTTGCTTATGGCGATACGAAACGTTTACAGTTTGTGAATAATTCTCATCGTTCTGAATATAAGAGTATTAGTTCGTACCTTTGTTTATTAAAATATTTATAAAAAATATTATTATTAATATTATTGCAAAATTCCTTGTTAGTAGATAGCTATGTTGTGAAGGAAATATGATCTATTTTAAATTGGTAGGGTTTTCATCGCATTTGAACCTTTTCCGTCATCAAGCGAAAATAGCACAGTGGTAGGTGTGGAGGAATGTCGCGTCATGGGAATTAAGTTCGAATCCAATCACCTACAATGAGCTTGAGCTTTCGGTGAGGAAAAACCTCGTGAGAAAACCATAGCATAGTAAGGTTTTTTCTAATTCCCGCCTGGTTAACTACCACCTTCAAGTTGAAAATCTGTCGCTAAAACCAATAGGTGTGCTCCGACAGTTGCACTTGAGAACCACTTCCCACACTAGGCTTAGCGTGTCTACCAATTTGGGCCGTATCTCACTTAAGGTCAGGTGAGATTATCGACGTAATGATAAACTTTAATTATTAAAAAAAACTGAGTACTGTCAAAGCAGCAACGTCGTGTACGGAGCTAGCTAACACAACATACCAACGCGCTGTTTGTTACTAATTTGCCAGCTTCCGTTCCGTCCTCGTGCTCCACCGGAAGCATTGGTCGACAATAAGGAATTAATGCCTTAATCGAAAATTTACCCCTAGAAATGTTATGGTCACTGTTTGATGGTCTAGCGCCGGTATGATTCGAGAACCTCGCACATGTTCGACCAGCTTTGGTCAATCATACGTCTCCGCTGCTCGTGCACCACAACGTCATCCTCACACTGGCAGGAGACGGTCTCCAAGCTGCAAGAGCTGTAGTTGGAAGTTCACGGGCATCCGCCGTACTCACCAGACCTTGGTCCTGGACCTTGGACTTTGGATAACTTGGCAGGAAAAAAATTCAATACCTTGAACAATTAGTTACCTCCCGTCCATCGATAATTCCTTCGAGAAGGTCATCAATATACTGCCATCGCGCTGGCAAAGGTGCATCGGGTGATTATTTCTATTAACCCATTCCTCCCCACTGTCATATTTTTAGGACACTATTTTCGAAATGTTTTTTCACGTATTCCGACTTTTATTTTTTATTTTTTACAGCGAACAAAAATTTTATTTTATTAGAAAAATAGTGTAAAAATATAAATTTCATCAGAAATAATAAAAAATAAAAGTCGTAATACGTAAAAAGAAATTTTGATAATAGTGTCCTAAAAATATGACAGCTGTGAGGAATGGGATAATAGAAATAATAAATATAGAAAAAGATATAGCTACATTTGTTTTTTCATATAAATTACAAATTACATATGTAAATACCTAATATTGAGAGTGTATTAAAAGTGTTTAATCGGTATCAAATAAGGATAATTAGTCATTATACGTTTCCGGTAATTTCCAGTAGTGATTAATTTAATTTCTCAAAGGATTATGTTAAATAAACCAGGTTTTTATTTATAACTCGCTAATAGCTTCGGTTTATTTTCCTTTGCCTTTTCGACGAGTGACTGTAAAATTTAAAAAAAAATTAGAGTTTATTAGATCTGCTAATGAATGTATGGAAATCTATATACAGATGAGCCAAAAAGTTTGTTCGTGTAAAGTAGGTATCAACGGACTTTAAATTTACCAGCACAATATACTTAGAAATGATGAGATGCGTGTTGTTATGGTCAAATTTATACTTCGACTTTCATGAAATGAACTAAAAAACTTAAAATTAAACATATTATTATAATATAGGTAATATTAAAAAGTAATACCCCAATACAACAATTATAAATGTTATATAATTACTATCTGACCCGGCGAACTTCGTGTCATCTATACTCTGGAATGCTAGACGGCGTTAAAGTAGCTCTAGATTATGTGATATTTGACAAACAATTCTTTAAGTATCCTACGTTACTTCTAATACCACCAAGAATAAGTGTACCAAGTTTCACGATGATCGGTCAAGTAGTTTTATCGTGAGAGCGCAACAAACAAACATACATTCACGTTTATAATATTAGTATGATAATTTAAAATAAACTTATGCATTAATTCTTAGTTAAAGTGATTATAATACCCTTACCAGCGATGTTTGTTTACGTTTTTATTTCGTTACAATAAGTATGGACGGAGTACACGAAGGGTGGCGTGATGTTAACGCATCGAATGTGCGAACCGGCCGATCGATGCAAAGGGCGGCTTCGAGCATCACCACCGGGCCCCGGTTCAAGGTCGCAGTTACAGGCTGTCGCTAAATAACTTGACACCCTTCGTGATCAATGTCAAAAGTTTAAACTTAAATTCATCTATAGCAGTATAAAATGAACCTGATATCAGCGAATTATATATTGAAATATTTCATTAATTGACGGGAAACTTTATAAACTATGTTATAACAGAATTCGATGTTTTTCTGTATTTTATAGGATTAGTTATATGGCTAAAATCTCACCTGATGTTAAGTGACGATACATGATGATGGACGCGCTAAGCCTAGTGGAGGGACTTTCTCTCAGATCTAGGATTAGCAGATTCGAAAATTAGGTTTCCTGGAAAAATATTCGGATATTTCGGCAGTAAAAGTATGTTATTTTAAAAATTCGCGGGTAAGCTTTTATGTGAGACAAGAGTACTGGTGAGATGCCTGGTACAAGGTTCAGATGAATAATTGATATATAACCAATTATCTTTAAATATAATTTCATTTCTTACGTTTTCTTCTTCGTTTTTAATTCCTGACAATTTCCGATTTTCCCTGTTTCCTTGATAGACAGCCGAAATTCCGGAAATGTCCGGAAACGTCCGGAAAACTCCTGTCATCCGGTAACCCTACTCAAGTGCAGCTTCCGGAACACGCACCAGTTGGGCATTAGAAAAATCACTACCACCACGCTTCGGTTTTCTGAAAATATTTTCATTCACCAAAGGTCAGGCTTGTTGCAGAGTGGATGCTGAAATATCTCTCCTTGTAGATATATGTCAGTTACAGTTATATTGTAGGCATATACTGTTATAAATTATAATGCGAAGTGCAGATGCGATGATGTCAGTGTTACTAAGTTATGTTCATGACCCCGCCAATGACCCCGGGTTAACTAATGATAACAGTTTACGTCATCGCATGTAATTTACTAACTACCTACATATACATTATCACAACAAACGTTCACAGCGTAAACTCGTAACGAGGTAAGTGGTGTATTTAAACATATAAATCTATAGGGAACATTATAATAACGAATTATTTTCGGCCTTGTTATTGGAAATTCAGGAAAATTCTTGTAAAAGCGAGATAGACCGTTGTAAATATATTTCTTATTGATATCACTTAAACTTCATTGACGACGGGAAATAATGAAATATATAGCCTTAACTATAGCCTTAAAGACTTGTCAGCGTCTTTTGCAGTAGATTCTATTATTGTCATAGCTATGCCTAACTTTACTCACAGTTGCAACGCTGCATTTTTATTTTCAAGTTAAGGTTTAGCGTTATGGTCATAATCTCACCTGAACTTAAGCGACGATGCGGTCCAAGTTGGAAGACACTAAACCTGTGGAGGGACTGGCTTTCAAGTGCAACTGCCGGAACACACCTATTGGTATTTGGCGGCAAATTTTCAACTTGAGGGTGGTAGCTAGCCAGGCGGGCATTAGGAAAAGCCCTTCCACCATGCTATGGTTTCCTCAGTGTGTTTCTGCACCCAAAGCGAAAGCTTATTGTAGGTGTTTGGATTCGAACTCACGTCCCTTGACGTGAAGTAGTACACACAACCACTGAGCTATCATGTCTTCAGAGTATACAGCATTGCACTGTAAAGAGTTTTTTTTTAATCAATACTATACTTATAATGGCATTTATATTAATAACATTTGCTCAATAAATATTTTTAAACTTTTTTATTATAATAATAATGCCTAATAATTTAAAAGTAATGTAAGCTCAGTGGTTGCGTGAACGCTACGCAATGGACCTAAGTTCAAATCTCTGCGATGAGCTTGTGCTTTCGGTGAAGGAAAACATCGTAATGAAACCATAGTATGGTGGTAAAGTTATCTGTAATGCTTGACTGGTTAGCTACCACCCTCGAGATGCAAATCTTGTGCCAAATACCAGTAAGTGTATTCCGGAAGTTGTATGTGCGAGCTGGTCCTTTATCCGGCTTAGTCGGTTCATCCTCTCGAGTTACATGGTCCTTAACATCGGATGAAAAATTGTAAAGACTTTAAAATAGTTAAAACTATATATCGACAAGGTGTATTACTTCTGCTGCGTATATACTGACACCGTGGAAGAGTTTCAGTTATCTGGTAAAACTTTGCCTACGTGCTTCTATAGCTCCTGATTCCTCTGAAATTCACGGAGCGCGGCGTCTGAAGGAATTATCTTAAGTAAAACGGACCTATTCACGACTATAATCTGGTTTATTATAACAAAAGTGAATTAGGGATAATCGATATTTATTGTCGTAGAGCTGGGAAACATCGATATTATAGAATGAAATAAGATTTGTTTTTTATTTTTATCGTTACGGCCGTAATCTTACCAGATCTTAAGAGACGATACGGCCAAGTTGGTAGACACGCTAAACCTGTGGAGGGACTGGCTCTCAATTGCAGTGGACGGAACACACTTATTGGTATTTGGCGGCAGATTTTTAACTTGAGGGCGGTTGCTAGCCAGGCGGGCATTAGAAGAAGCCTAAAAAATGCTATGGCCTCCTCACGATGTTCTCCTTCACAGAAAGCTCAAGCTCATTGCAGGTGGTTGGATTCGAACTCACGTCCCACGACGCGGCGTTCCTACACTCTACCACTGAGCTATAATCGCGTGTTTTTCCTTGAAAGGCTCTGGATTATAGTTCCTACTTTTAGAGCGTAATTATAAGTGACATATCTAGTGTCAGTATATACATGATTTTCAATGACCTTTGATTTCAAATTTTATTTTTTGTGTCCCATTACATGACGCTCAATACGCTAAAAGAAGTTTCTGGTACAAATATCAATATATATCACAAATATCATATTGATATGATACCTGTTGGTTAAGTTTTTGTTACTGAAAGCTATCCTTTTGTTAACCTCTCAAGAGGGTTTAAAGAAAACATATCGATAACGATCTCGATATCAAGTCTAACGTCTATTCTCAAAGTACGTAACTAGGGTGAAACATAAAACCGAATCCAGTCCCGTACCCATCGAGCAGTAACGTAGTTCCGCTCACGATTTTACTGCCCATTATGATATAGCTTAGTTACGATTCTATAGCGGCTAATAGCCGAACGGACCTTCCCAACTCGCTCCCTAATTATAATGTTATCTGCCCGCCCGTTTGTCTTTATTGAGGGCGAAACGTATATAAAAATGTGCGTTAATCCGAAATTCGGAACAACGACGTAATCCAATATGTCGGCTTTCCTCAATTAATTTTTATACTTTTATCGCTTTTTAATTGGCAAAATTAAAAATATTTTATCGTTTTATCCAAATGTGTACGTATTTATTAAAGATTAACAAAAAAAAAAATGGATTTATTACTTATAATATCACTAGCGACCCTCCCTGGCTTGGCACGGGTCCTACTAATTGTTTTAATCCAGATATATATATATATAATATATATATATATATGTGTATATATATTACAAAATCTTTCGCTAGGCTAATTTGAAAATTGCCCGTATATTTACATAATTTTGGAGTCCACAGGGAAAATACATACGCACAACGCTTTTCAAGTTAAGGTCTTATCATTACCCAGGAAGCTCTTATAAATAGTACTTGTCTCGGCGCCATACACCCAGCGTCGTACATATATATACATACGTCGCTACTAACGTTTGCAATAAATCGTGTCAAATATGGGCCAATTAGCATTTGCCCTATATAAACACTTCACAGCGGTCGATCAGCTCAAGTATAATTAACCCAATTCCCTTAACTGGGTCCTCTCATGACACGTTATACGTTCAGACCGTCGCGTTTGTGTTTAGACACAAACGTATGCTATTTATATATCTAGGAGAAATGCGAAAGTTGTCCCTGAATTCTGGCAACACGGGAGTTTGAAGTCTCGCCGGGGTGCGTTTCAATGGGTAGTGTTGGGTGAATAACACCCTTTGAGCCACCAGAAGTCCGTAAAAGTTAGGATTTTAAACACCACGTTGATAAGAAAAAGGCTATTTATATATGATAACAGTTTCTGGACTCGGCCAAGTAAGGGAGGAATGTAGAATCTTACGTACGTCTCTTATATCCTGTTCAGGCCAACGCTGGATGGAGTTCCATTGATAGATTCTACCGAAATTATAAATAGACTATTTTTTTTCCGCGTCAAAGGACGTGAGTTCGAATCCACCTGCAATGAGTTTGAGTTTTCGGTGAAGGAAAACATCGTGAGGAAACTATAGCGTGGTGATAGCGCTTTTTCTAACGCCCGCCTGGCTAGCAACCACCCTGAAGTTGAAAATCTGCCGCCAATTACCAATAGGTATTTTCGGGCAGTTGCACTTGAGAGCCAGTCCATTCACAGGTTTAGTCTCTACTAACTTGGGCCGTATCGTCACTTAAGATCAGATGAGATTATGGCCATAACGCTAAAACATTAACTATATTCATCTGAAATGAAATCCCCGAACCTGAGCTATCGATCAAAGACAACATCCTAATATACCAATATAACACGGTTTTTTATATAATTAGCATTATGGCTACAATCTCATCCGATCTTAAGTGACGATGTAGCCCAAAATGATGCGGCCTGAGCCTAGCAGATTGACTGGCTCTCAAGTGCAACTTCCGGAACATACCTATAGGTATTCGGCGGCAGACTTTGAACTTGAGAGTGATAGTTAGGTAGACGGAGATAGAAAAAAACCTACCACCATGTGAGTAGGACTTTTTGAAATACCTACTCGGTTAGTTACCAACTTCAAGTTGGAAATATACTTCCGAATACTTATGGATGTGTTCCGGTACTAACTAGAACTTGTTTTTTTATTTATGTAAGTAATATATAAACAACTTTAAAATATAATATAAAAATAAACATGTTCAAAAAACTTTCTCAGACATTTAAATTAAATTATAATGAACTTTGTTTTAAATAAACACATTCATAATAAGATAATATCTAAATTTATTCATTTGGCCACAAACTATTTAGAGTCAGACAAAACAAGACAGAATTATTAAATTTTATACAATAAGGAGTAATAAATAATAAAGTGCAGTCTTGAGTTTGGAAACAGCACAATGATCTAAACAATAGCTTTCCAAATCAACAAGCACATGAATCATTTCATTACCCTTTGTATATTGTGAGGGTAAATATTAAATAGGGCAACAAGGAGTTGTATTTTTATGAGTATTACCTACAAACTAACTCAGTTTGAGTGGAACGAAGATTTTATTTAATCAATTTTGACCGTTCTGTATATTTTTTTCAATACAGCTTCGTTCCTATCGGTGGTAGCGCGATGTTAGCCTTCCACGATGGTCGCTGTATAGAACCTAAAAACTATTAAGAATAACTTTTTACTGTGTAACATCACACAGACTGCCATAACTAAAAGTTCGGTGAAGCTGTCAAAGCCCTCGGGGCAAACAGCGTACGTCGATACGAAAAAAAAAAAAAAAAAAACAATAACTATTTTTGAAATCAAACTTGGCAGTTGCAAAGATTAGCGCGTTCAAACACACAAATAAACTTTGACCCTTTGTAATATTTATGTAGATGGAAGATTATAATACCATACTAGGGATGTTACGAAGTCCCGACTCTGATATCGAAAGGTCGGAATTTCCGATAGATTTTACACTTCCGACTCTGATATCGGCTTCGGTACTTTTGAATCGAAATTCTTTTTTTTTTAAGGTGTAACGTTATAGCCATAATCTCAACTGATCTTAATTGACAGTACGGCTCGAGTTGTGGTAGACACGCTAAAACTGTGGAGGAACTGGCTGTCAAATGCAGCTGCCGGAACACACATAATGGTATTTAGCGGCAGATTTTCAACTTGAGGGTGGTTGCAAGCCAGGCGGGCATTAGAAAAAGCCCTACCACCATGCTATGGTTTCCGCACGATGTTTTCCTTCACCGAAAACTCGAGCTCATTGTAGGTGGTTGGATTCAACCTCACACCCCTTGACGTGAAGTCGTACACACTACCACTGAGCCACCATCGCTTCAAATGAAGATCGCAACTCAACAAATAACCGCAGCTTGAATAAGTACATACAAAATATAACTTGTAGGACGTTCCCTTAAGTTTTATGGAAGGTACCACATTTCGTCGCTTGTTACAATTCCTGTCGTCGAATAATATTGTCATATAATTTATTAACACATCCGTCTTCTTCTCTACTTCCGTTTTGCATTCGACTTGGACCCGATAACGCACGTTATGAACTTCCGGTTCCAACTCCTGCTCCGATATACCCACTTCCGTAACATCCCTATATTAGACGTACTAATAATAAATTACTTATTGCAAGACACCTGCATTGGACCCTAGAAGACCTTTTTTTATTACGTCAAGAAATAATATTTCTACTTCCTGCAGCATCAAGTGCAGGTTACGAGAGGTCTATAAGACTCAACGAGTGACGAGCATCAGAAATACCTATCGAAATATACCATACCGATCGCACATTCCCCTATGTTGCCAGGAACCAAGGACTGCTTTCTCACTGCTTGTAATGGCTCTGTAACCCCTTTTACCACAAGACCATTATACAGGGTTCATTCATTCCAAGTAGAAACTTTTACAAATCTAGTTTCAAACGGTAATAAATCTCCATATAAATGGTAGATAAAAGTAATACAATAGCTCCAGCTTGATTTATATCTATACGAATAAATAAAGATTAAGTGTCCGTTTGTAATGTGAAAGTCACAGCTTTGTGCTAAGTGCATTTGAAAATAGATACTGTATTTATAATAAGAAACATGTTTAAAACAAATATGTCTCCCCGTTTGTTTGTTTGAAACGGGTAGACTGATTTTGCCGGGTTCTAGACGTTATAATTTTGGATTAACCTCACGCAGACGAGGTCGCGGTAACAGCTAGTATTCTTAATTTATCTCATAAACCTAAGTTTATTGGTTTGTTTGTGACGCTTCCACCTTTTATCTTTTTTTTTCAGGTTTAGCGTTATGGCCATAATCTCACCTGATCTTACGCTGACACGCTAAACCTGTGGAGGAAATGGCTCTCAAGTGCAGCTGCCGAAACACACCCATTAGTATTTGGCGGCAGGTTTACAACTTGAGGGTGGTAGATACCTAGGAGGGCATTAGAATATGTCTACCACCATACTATGGTTTCCTCACGATGTTTTCCTTCACCGAAAGCTCAATCCCATTGTAGGTGCTTGGATTCGAACTCACGTCCCTTGACGCGATCTAAAAAAATGTTATACTATCACACGAACGAAGTCACTAGCACAGCCAGGTATTATTTTGGTGTATTAACACATTATACTCGTCCGTTATCAACAGAATTACAGTGGTGGCATATATATGTATATATCCCTCGATTTAATTGTCGTCAATAAAGGACGGACATTAGCGAAGGTAAATAAGTTTATCGAGTAACAAAAATAAAGTGCCTATTTAGAGGCCACTAGGCGTGAGTGGGTGTTCCAGTAATTGAGACACTGAAAGGTATTCCTTTTTTTTCGTCTACCGTACCATTTCGGATTATTCTATTGTTTCGATACATATGTTACTTCTGTTAGATATATTTTTGTGTTTTGTGATGCTTTCTCTCTGAGTCTACTCAATATATCGTAATAGCTATGTCCGCGAATTCGTTCACGTGGAACTAATAAAATTATTCAATGACTTTTGCCCATTTGTGCAACTTTATCAATGCAGCTTTGCTTCTATTTGTGGTAGCGTGATGTTAAATAGCCTAAAGCACTCTTCAATTGTCGGTCTATGATATACAAAAATAATTTTTGAAATCCGACTGTTAGTTCTTCAGATTAGCGCGTTCAAACGAACAAACAAACAAACTTTTCCGCTTTATGATATTAATATAGATTTGTTATTCGTAGGAGGTTTCAGTTTTATGTCGTGTACAAACGATTTTGAAGGAAATTTTCGTATATCCCAGACTTTCTGCACCTCATATAAATATTATAGAAACTGTCAAATAATACTAAAGTAAGTAAATGATGAAAATTAGAACGGAAACGACACCATTTTACAAATTTGTATTTATAACCTCGGTAAAAAAGTTTGTACGGTTTTGAAAAATAATCCTTCTTGTGATTAGGATACATTCAATTAAGTTTACGCGAATGCTCTTGAAGATCTAATAAGATTTTATTATGACCATATTGTTACTCTGTACTCCTTCAATGTTCTCGCTTATTCCAATGATGTAGGATTCTACAATTAACGGGCACTAATTATTACTTAGAGCTGATTTCTTAAATGTATATTGCAGTATTTTACCCAAACTTGACAGGTCGAGATAATTCGTATAATTTTATTCGCAGACATAGTTAATTATAAAGTCGTATAAATCAAAAAATAAACTAAAAATATAATGGTAAAACCTAACGTTACAGGAAACCGCTAATGTTATTAAAAAGCAATGCAGAGGCAGTCGGATCGAGTGCTTTTCGTTTCCCGCGCTCCGCCATATTAGAGCATATGTCAAAAGTTCATCGACCTCTTTCCTTTTCGCTGTGGTTCATTCATATAAAAATCACCAATCGCTTTAATTTCAAAGACCCATTTTTATTTAATTGTTTATTTTGTATACATATTCATAGTTATATACATATGTCTGGTTCGTATGTCCTTCGTGCGAAAAATATTACATTCAAAAAGATATTAACATTGTAATTACCCTGAGATAGGATGTATTTAATTGCGTAGGTATAACTGCGTTAAAAGCGGTTATCTGTTAATTAGTTATAATTAATCGTCTGAAATTATACAGAGGAGTGTAATTAAAAAACAACCGGCACACGGCAGAAGAGAAATTTCACCAAGGCGAGGTTAATAATAAAAAAAAATACACATTAAATAAAACTAATAAGCACAGCACATACGCCGTTTACGCCGATACTGAATGCGAGAGGTGCATCGCGCTCTCAGATGTAACGTATCTCCGAGCGTGTATAGCAGTTTGAATCGAGCCGACTTTATTCGAACGAGCGTCACGTAGCCTAGCGTTTCTATTCGGTCTCATTCAATACTAACAAAATATAGTGCTCAATCTGTCTATTGAAGTTGTCACTTCAAGAAGGCTATAATAGAAAAATAACTTTCGACAAAAGCTAGATAATAATAAAATTCTATCTCATTCTCTCACAGCCTAAAACCTATATATATATGTAAGTTTGATGCTATTTCTTTTTAATTTCATAAAATTTAATTCACACGATACTAAAAGAAGTTTCAATTCATAAAACTTCATTCGGATACATTACAAAAAAATAACATCTATATTTAACGTAATTGTATGAGATAAGGTATTCACAATCGAATCGCCGGTGCTTCTTATTCATAAAAAAAATATACGGTCGAATTGAGAAACCGCCTCCTTTTTTGATGTCGGTTAAAGAATAAAATTACTCATAAGAAACAATTTCATAAACAAACTAATCATTATTCATGCGTATAGCCCACAACAGACGCAGCTATAATATATATTAATATAAATTATAGCAAGATATATTACAGTATATTTTCTAGACTAATCAGTGAGTGGCCACAGACGCAGTTATAACTTATATTTTTGTTACGTCACCAAAATATGTCGACAAATATAGCGTGACATAGTTTGGTATAGTACACATATTGACGTATTTTATTATATGTATTTTAACAACTACACAGGCTGTCATATTTAGTCTGTCATTTGTGTGCGCTGTGAACATAACTAGATCCATTATACGGTATCTAAAATTAGTGCAACCTTTATTAAGAATGTAGCATAAATACGTGCTAATGCAAACGATGGCCGCATAGTTAATGAGTGCAAAAATATATATTACAGCATAACCGACGTCTGTCGCAGTTTTTGTTTTCGACGAGACATACGTTGTTGGACGCTTCGTTGAACTTTTTGGGGCGGATGCTGAGGGCAATCAGCCTCAAGGCAACGGGTGCCAGGGTGCCAGAATGACCGAACCTCGGCTTCGGCTACTACCGGAAAACGAACAAAGATTCGCGATCCTAACTAACTAACAGGTCTTAACTTACTGAGTTTAGTGGTCTTAATAATGACATCGGGCAAGCGGAGAGCCGCGGGGAGATATATATATATATTTTTTATATATACTTAAGGTTTAGCGTTATGGCCATAATCTCACCTGATCTTAAAGTGACGATACGGCCTAAGTTGGTAGACACGCTAATACTGTGGAGGAACTGTCTCTCAAGTGCTGCTGCCGGAACACACCTATTGGTATTTGGCGGCAGGTTTACAACTTGAGGGTGGTAGCTACCCAGGCGGGCATTAGAAAAAGCCCTACCACCATGCTATGGTTCCCTCACGATGTTTTTGTTCACCGAAAGCTCAAACTCATTGTAGGTGCTTGGATTCGAACCCACGTTCCTTGATGCGAAGTCGTGCACACTACCACTGAGCTATCATCGCTTCAAAACCATACAATCGGATATATGGCAGCTTGCTATAACATAATATATATAGTAATATATATTATAGCTTCGTCTGTTCTGGACTTATATCGGGTATGTGTGTGTATATTAAACAATACATTTAATAACAGAGTTATATACGTATCGTGTATCCGATATTACTCTAATAAAGTATTTACTGTTTATAGAAACGCCTATTTATTAGTTTTTTTTATTACATTTATTACAATATTTTGTAGAACTTATCCTCTGTTATTCGAGAAATTGATTAAGAAGACAACAAAATTACTAGGGATCAATCTCAGTGCCCCGGGAGATTTTACATACTGTTATTTTGTACTTTGAATTACTTAGCTTAACATTTGGATTTTTTAAAATTATTGAATAAAAACTTTCGAAAGTGTTATCACATAGATAAAAATTAAACAATAAATATTATTGTACTGATTTAGATCAGTAACAGTTTTATTGTATTATCATGAATGTGTTATTTACAAAACATTAAAGGACTCCTGACACACTATAAATATACTAATTGTTCCGAATCTAGATAATATTAGCAAGTGAGAGTATGCAAGTTGCTCGATCAGCGACTCTAGCATCATAGCTATATTTCATTCATATATTATAATATAAAATAAAAGGTAATATGTACTTATAAAATTATAATGAGGTTTTATCTTTGTAAGATTTAACTTTGCTATGCTTACTTCTTTTCTACTTAAAGTTCGGTGAAGCTGTCAAAACCCTTGGGGCGAACAGCGTACGCCAGTTATAAAAAAAAAAAAACTTTTCCACTTACGTGTATATCGAAGTTTATAATAACATTTAACATTCGATGATAGAAAAGAACCCTGGGCATTGTCACTATGGAGATAAATTTATCTCGCGTATCTGATTATAAACTTACATTTGCATAGAATTAAATTACCAGCATCCTTGTGTTTGTTTATCTGCCTTGTAGATTCTCAATGAAGGCTCTTCCCCCATCCAGTTTCAAACTTAGATTAACAATGCGTTATTCATTAAATTAATTATATCTTTCTTCTCACCATTTCACGTTGGTGTCGGTTTTTTTATTTTATTTTAAGACGCGCACAGCATAGTTACTGCTCTGTACCCAATGTTCAGTACATTACTTTATTTATTTAATTGGGAAACATACAGTTCTTTATCCTTATAAATGTATAAACAATATATTATTATATTCCAATTAAGTTTCCACGTGTATCATAAAACATACAACGTCAAGTGTATTATTAGATATTAATCTATTAAAAATTAAATAATAATAATTTGTGCTAAAGAAAACAAAAAGAAAATGGAAAATTAAAACGAGACATAATACAACTACACCAACATTAGCATGAGATTAAGAAATATTCCAAATTTAAGATATGGTCAGAAAATAAACTAAGAAAATTAAATTAAATTACATACACAAAACCATTTAAACACCCATTCCTTCAGCATTTCATTTGTAATATTCCTCTCACACTTTGTTTGTATTATTTTCCTATATGCGGTAACCAAGTGACCAAAAATGAAAATTGTCAATGCCGTTAAAATACAAATTATCAGAGTTACAACACACTCTAAATAAAAATGTATTAGATACAAAATTAGTTTTACAAAATTACAATCCTTATCAACGGCGAGCGACACAGAAACTAAATTCACTGCCAGTCACCGCTGTCCTCCTGGCCTGCTTAGATACCTCTATTAATTGTTATCAAATCTTCTGAAGGAACTAATGTCATAGGAAGGAGGAAACACAGTAACGGGAAGACGGGTCCACAGTTCCACGGTACGATAGAAATACGTACCAGCACACTTTTTAGTTCGCGATTCAATGGGAGACACCGTGAAACTGTGAAACCCTTATCCGCGCTCTCGTGGTTCTGTTGTGAAACTGAGAGGAGGGGATTATATCGAAGAGCTCTTTAGAACACTGAGGCAAAAGTTCATTTTATAAGTTAATTATTGGGATTTATTCATGAATTCTGTCCTAGAGATTTCGTTTCATTATGTTTTCATGAGTCTCTATTAGAATACATTACTGGAATTGTTTTAGTCTTTGTTAATAGTTCAAGTAATAAGGTTAACCTGTAGATATCCCACTTCTGATTAATGGCGTTACGCTGACGGAAGACAAGGGCATTTGTAATCTTATTTTATTTATTAATGATTTTCATCGGAAAAAACTTTCGCTGATGGAGTGGAACAAATAAAAAAACAATTTTATATAATTTTTAAACAATTAATAAGATAAATAACAGGCTGGTTAACCTGATATTGGCGGACGGTTGATCTAACTGCGGATATGTGATAATAATTTGTGGCGTTGCAAAAATGTGTCCAACAACTCCAACAATTAATGATGGATTTCCGCAAAGGAACGCCTTCAACGCGTTTGCACCTGGTATATGGTAGTAGCGATATTATCCTACACAGTGGTTGTGTACTACCACCAGCCCACCTTATTGTGTAGTCGAAACTATAAGCCTACAGTCATTAAAAACTATGTTTATCAATGACCTATGCTATCCAACATAAAGTTCATAATAGCTTGTGATGCTGAGGTACCTGAATAATTTGGCAAGAAATGTATTAAAATGACCATTCAAATTATTGGCTCACTAAACAACATAGGCACAATGAGTGAATAGCTAGAGACCAGAAGTGTGGAAGCTGTACGTGGTATCTGGCAATACGTGAGTTGTATGTTTCGCCTTAGTGTTAGTTCTTACAGTTTTTTGATTGTGCCTTCATCTGGTGAGTCTCTTCACAAGTCCCTCTCGTGTTGTACACGTTCATTTCGAGAATGAGGAACTTCTTAGCTATCCATGGATACACCGTGCGGGTGCCGGGTCCATCGTGTGACAGAGAGGGAAACTCCTAACAGTGTCCGAGACTTGTAACACGGATGTAGGTTTAAGGGGCCCGCTGTCGACGCGCGTAACCACTCACCTTCATCAGTCGTGTTTCTCCCCCCGCCCAGATATATTTTGTAGGGGGTTGCCAGCGCAGCTTTAGAGACACGTTCCAATATAGAACGTACTGTAGCCCTAGACAGGCCGAGATTTCACCACTACAACAAAAAAGGCACGATCTATACAAATGATCGATGGCCATTCTTATCATAGCGTGTAATAGGTTGCCTTAAAAGATATAATATATTCAAACTCATGAGATTTTTATATTAAGAACGTATATAGTTTTATAATACGTGTGTGAATACATATTAATTTGCGCTCCCATACTATTGATTGATACAAATATGCACATATATTTAATATTCTAAGAACATAAACGTCATTCGGGAAACTAGGCAGACGTAGTCTTTGGAATGCAGCTCGTTCACTCGAACCATGAATAAATTCTAATATTTCTATGTAGAGAAATGCAACGGAAATATTGGATTTAGTAATTGCTACACTTAAATTAATGACTTAACTAATGAGTTTGTGACTCTTTCATACCTACTACTCAGTCGATCAACATGAAAATTTTCATCATACATACTGAATATATAGATACTGGACTATGTCCATTCGAACGAGAAATATTTATAAATGGTTCTATGCTACTTAAATGTGGGATAGAACGTTATTTCTCATATGCGGAATTGATTCACCGATACTACGTTTGATAATATAAAATAAATGGGTGTCGACGTTTAAAATTCTTATCAGCAATCTTTTTGTGACACGAAAAGTGATTGATGAGTTATTAAAATGATTCTCTGTAATGAAAAAGTTTCATTTCAATTGTGTGTGTTTATGACACTGTTTTTTATATTTATTTTTTAAGACAATCATTACTTCCGGTAATGACGGATTTCCGTCAACGTAACGCCTTCATCAATCAAATATCTATGCTACTTATATTTTTTTTTATTCCATAGACATTTTTTTATTCATTTTCTTACACATTTTTCCCATATATTTTTAAATAGATATGGGATATCTTCGGTGAATGTTTTACCATTGATTAAAATTAATGTCCAGAGAATACAGTGGTCGTTATTAGATGTGTAAAACAAACGAACTCTATTCTACGTGAGTCATCAGTTTGAAGTGAACCATCTGTTTCATTATTTATCTGTGTCAGAAGCGGTTAGATCATGATAATATCGAGTAACAGGAAAGGTGCGTTGTTCTATTCCCAGGCTCATTGATATATGCGATAGGATATGGTGACCCTGCATGCAGAGTTTATCGAAACGTTGCACTCTTGGCACCTATAGAATGGTCTGGATATGGTTATAAACCAGTTCTTTAACCAAACAGTTCTTTATGAATCGGGTTTTCAAGAATAGATCTTTTATATTCTGACAGTTAATTCATCTCTGACCCGGTTTTTGTTGTATCAATGTCCGTTTAGTATCGAATATTTAACGTCTATGGCCTCATGTTGCTGTAAACTCTATACATCAATCTATATATTTGTGAAGCGATGATAGCTCAGTGGTAGTGTTTACGACTTCGCGTCAAGGGACGTGAGTTCGAATCCAAGCACCTACAATGACCTTCAGCTTTCGGTGAAGGAAAACATGGCGAGGAAACCATTGCATGATGGTAGGGCTTTTTCTAATACCCGCCTGGCTAGCTACCACCCTCAAGTTGTAAAACCTGCCGCCAAATACCAATAGGTGTGTTCGGCAGGTACACTTGAGAGCCAGTTCCTCCACAGGTTAAGCGTGTCTACCAACTTGGGCCGTATCGTCACGTAAGATCAGGTGAGATGTTGGCCATAACGCTAAACCTTAAGTATATATAAAAAAATATATATTACATTTAATATAATAAAACAGTAAAGTTTGTGTGTTTCGACGCGCTAATCTTCGAAACAAAAAAAAATATTTTTGTATTTGATAGGGAAATCACTGAGAGATGCTCTGTGTTATTTAACATCACGCTACCATCAATAGGGCCAAAGCTGTATAGAAAAAAGTTACCTAAAAAACGGTCAAAGAGTAATAAATAATTTTCACTTCGAACGAAGTCGCTGGCACAAGAGTGATAAAACTACACATAAATTGTACTCACGATAAACTCTTACCAGTGTTACAATAGTCACCGATAAATCACAATGAACAGGAATTAATGTGTAAAATATAGAGTGCGATAATTGTATACAAGTTGCAGGTAAATAGTAACAGGAAAGTCTGGTGTTAGGTTCCCAGGCGGTTAGGCATTTATGCGTGGATCGTGACTCCCGGCGCATACCAGAGCCGGCGCACTGCGCGGCGTCGAGCTGAACACCGTTATCGGCTAACCATTTGCATTGTGTAGATAACTTATTGGAAAACCTCTCGACATTTCGCTACCGAGTAATTTATCAATCCGTTCACCTACAGCTATAAATAATGTAAGTCCTGAACGCCGTTGCTTTTTACAGTAAGCTAAAATTATGATCTAAAATGTTAGTAATATTAGAAACGCGTTTATTTCGAATCCATGCAATGCAGTCTGAGCTTTCGGTGAAGGAAAACCTCACGATGATACACATATAGCATGGTGGTAGGGCTTTTTCTTGACTACCTGCCGTTATTAATGTGGTGTTTAAATACTTATTCTTTGCGGACTTTCTCGTCGTACACGCATTCCACGGGCTCACGTCAAGGGTTGAGGGGCATATGGTGACTCATTGGAAGCTAATCACTCAACACTACCCACCAAAGCGCACGACGGCGACACTTCAGACTGCCATGTTGCCACAGACTAAGAACAGCTTGAACTTTCACCACCCTCAAGTTGAAAATCTGCTGCTAAAAATATGTAGGTGTATTCCGGCAGTTGCACTTAAGAGCCAGTTCCTTAGGAGGCTTAACGTGTCCAACATTTTGGACTACCGTATGTCAGGTGAGATTATGGCCACAAGGCTAAACTTATAAAGTACTAGCTCACCCGACAGACGTTGTCCAGTCTTAAGTATGAATATTTGATTAGAATTGGTATAATTAATAAAAAATATATTAAGTAAAAAACACAATAGTTACTATTGTAATGCTCTATGACCACTGACAGTTATTTAAAATAATATTGGCGTTGAGTTTTTATAAATTTCCTAATGTTCCATTCAATTTTCCTAATTTTTCCTTTCTTAAGAACCTTCTCCTGACAATAAATAACACCACAAAAAAGAATTAGCTAAATTGTTCCATCCGTTCTCGCATGATGCGATGAACAAGGAAAATAGAGATTCATTTTTATATATATATATATAGATAAAAAAATGTGAACGTACCTTCGTTTCTTACTCTTTCGACGTTTTCAAAATTTACCGTACGTCTTTTCGCAAGAGATCGAGAGAACTACTAAAGGGGTGTGTGGGACATATCGGGTAAGAAGTACTTTCAAATACCTTCTACAGAGAGGCTAAGACAATGCTTGAGGTCTCTGATGCCTTAAACACCTAAGCAATAGTCGTTAAATTTTCCATACACGTTGTTAAGGGTACAGAAAACTGCATAGTTTACTTCCATCCGGAAAAAAATACCGTTAGAATTATGGAAAAATAATTTCATGCTTCTTGCCGGTTCTTCTCGACGACTGGGTCAATTTCTCTAACCGGTGGTAGTTTTGACGTTCGTAAACACCTTCCCCAGGGGCTAAGTTGAATAAAGTTTATTGATTTGAAGTATTATTTCCATGCGAACGTAGCCTCGGGCACAGTTATTTATTCCATAAGTCGAATAAGAAATAAGTCGAAGTCGGCCTTACGTACCTCGGTAAAGGATAACTTCAAAGTTAGACTCATTGTAGGCTTTGACAATGTCCATCAATTATCATCAAAATTTGTGATCAAATATAACAACAAACTGTCTTATTAAACGTAGTTTCTATATAACGTAGTTTGAAATAATACTATCGGGTGTCAGCGGCTTCGTTTCATTTTATACCTCTAATCGTGAATGAACATGTATTAATAGTTATTCTGATGCATAGTTTTAAGGATCTCTAGTCTCCTATATTTGTATCTCTTTGATTGTTTCTCTGTACATGTAGCAATATTGGCTAATTGTTTTTCCGTGGAGATGTTTTCGTGTTTACTACAATTGATGGTGCTTGGGAAAGATGCAACTAATTCTACAATGAGATGGTTTAAACGAATGGATTTTATTATAAAATAATATCTGATCTTTATATTCTAAATACATATTTAAATAGGCAAAACCTATAAAGTTCGATACGACAATTTAGTAAAAAAAAAAACACGTTTTTTCTACATTTTCAAGAATTTTCGATATTCATTATGGACGAATTGATACTTAAATACTGTAGTAATAATCAAATAATTACTAATTTCACCTTATTTGAGATTTGTTTGTTTATACGTGCATTACCGTCCGGAGATTTTCTCTTGGGACGTTATTATCGACAGGCTCGAAGGACCATATCGTTGATACGACAGTTTTAAACTTCTAGATCATTAACAGTTACATTTTAGGTTAATCTGATACTAGGGATCGTTTTCCGAGTTATCTTTTAAAATAATTGCGTAGCGGTTAAATTGGAGGTCCCACCGTTGTGGTCGGACCAAGTGTTGTGGGTTCGCCTCCCCACAGACCGACAAACAGTTGTTTCACAAATGATTGCTCAGAGTTTCGGTGTACTTTGTGTTCGTTAATTGTATGTTTTTTTTCTATTAGTAATTAGTTCTGTGGTTATTCTCTAGCCTATTAGTGGAAATGAAAAAAAATAATATGTTATAAATAAGAATTACCTTGGGTATGTTGAGGAAAATTTTTGTCAAAAATGAAAAGAGAAAATCCGTGTGTGCTTAAGGCCACACGACAAAAGTGAAACATCGCATAGCGTCACACGAAAAAGGTTGACAGGTAAGAAATTTCACTTAAAAACCTATACCTTTGTCTCTCAGTTTTGCCCGTTACGACAGTAAACATGTATGCGTTTACCAAAAATATGTAGATTGGTCAGGTCATATGCTATAGGAGAGTGTAATTAACTCTATGTAACGATTTGTAAATAATACACGTTTCATGATGTTATCGGGATTGGTCGTTAAATGGAGAGAAGATATCTATATCTAAGTTATAAAGTGAAGAAGCTTGTTTTAACGTGCCATTTTAAAGAAATAACAGACATGTTTCAAGTATATTCTTTTTGGTTTTGATAGAGCACTCATTGACGAAGGCTTCGATTATTTATCATCACGCTACTACTGGTAGGAGCAAAGCTGTGTGGGAAAAAGTCCCAAAAAGAAGCAAAAATATTTAAATAAACCTTTAGTTGCGAATGAAGGTACGGGCACAGTCAATATTATTATTTAGACAAAAAAGGTAAACCGACCAGAGACCAGTAAAGTTTCTACGTAGTACGAAGTTTGTCGTTAAATTCAGTGATATTAAACGACGTTTTTATACCGTTTTATTAATTTGATGTAAATAGAAACACTTTGGTAGAAAACTATTTTAATCTATTTATATGAATATATTAATCGCCGTAATGTATGAACGCGCATAACTTTCGAACGACTGTATCAGATTAGATAAAAAAATATTATGTTCGTTATTGTTAGGACAGGGTTTGTATAAAAAAAAAAAAACAAGAAAATAACGAACAGATCATATTTTAACCTCATAAAATGAAACGATGACAGTTCAGTAGGTAGTGCGTACGGACGTGGCCTCAAGAAACGTTTGTTCGAATCCAACTATATGTAAATTTCATATAATCAAAATACATTTAATGCATTGGATTTATAAACAAGTTTCATTCATAACCAAAAGTAATGAAAAACGGAAATGGTATTAGATGTAGCCAGTTCTATTGATCTTGACGAATTGAGGTTGGAAGGTTGATTAGGATTGATTATAGCTAATCAGAATGTAACAAAAAAAAAACAAATCGGTCAAATCATTTTTGAGTTTTAACCAGAATAATGAACATCGGTTTTAGGTGATACAAAGTTCACCGGTCAGCTAGTTTATATTAAACGTTGGTCGGAAGACAGTGGATGAGGTTAGCAGGGAACCGGAAACGATGGGTGAACGAGAGGAGGCTTATGCAGAGGGAAGAGGGCGCTCTTTAGTTGAACAACCACATGAAGGGAGACGCCAAAAAATTCAAGTTATAGAGGGAGGTTTCGGTGTTTAAAACGAAGAGAACAAACATTTTTACGAGATATGGCGGCTTTCAACTTATCGAGGTTCGACTTAACGAGGTTCTAGTGTATATCTCTATTATCCAGCAAAATTTAGTTTCTCTTCTCACGCGTGTACATTAATATGAAGGCCCAATTTGGTTTTTTTTGCTCGAACATCCGTTTTTTGTCATTTTCTCATAGGTTTTTGCGCGCTAAATATTATTCGACACAGGTTCTAAAAGTTATCCAACGTAATAAAGCCATTCCGAGTGTTATTAAAACAATAACATCAAACCGGAACCGCGTTGTCGGCACGTACGCATTATGGATTAGTTGTACCCATAAAATTTTATTGCCAAATTATACACGTCTCACCTTCGTTTTGCTCTATGGAATAATCGTACGGCCGATTCCATTGTATAATAACGACTGTTCTAGAATGATTGGGACCAAAACTCACTGCAGTTGCGGCAATAAGCGACGCGGAGTGTTTAGCGGCACTCGATTTTACTTTTAGGTCTTATGACACCTGCAGTACTCATTTATTTATTTATTCATTGGTAATTCAATACATACACATAATTAGCATACATATTTAAAAAACACATACAGCCATAAATAGGATTTTACATATGTTGATAGTATATACAGTATAAAGGCAAGTGAATATATGTAAAAATAAAACTAAAAATGAAAATAAAAAGACAAGCTAAACAGTATTAGTTATTTAAGATTTATTGCGCGTGATATGTGTGTATATAAACATAGTATGGTGGTAGTCTTTTGCTCTGGTTTCATTGTCGCTTAACATCAGGTGAGATTGTGGCCGTAATGTTAGAATCTATAACGTATTTAAAAATCTAATTTCTGTTACATAATCTGTGACAGAAAACATTTCGTCCGCATCGCTGCTGTATCTCTTCTAACTCTTTTTACATATTTATCTATTTCAACTTGTATTATGAAATTTTTTATAAGGACAATACGTAATTTATAATTCAGTTATATACCAACGGCTACGTTAAAAGCTTTGATTTAGTCCGACCATTAGTTTTTGTTCTAAAAATGTACTTTGAACGCCCACGTCCTTAAGGATAGGGCAGGCGTGAATATACTTATCTAAATAAATAGTGTATACTTTGTTTTATTTTAGTAAAGAAATTCTAATACAAAATGGTGTCTCTCCGTTTCCGAGAAATCGGAAGGCGTTGGGACCGCTTCACGTGCCTTCTCTTTTACACTCGCCCTGATGCAGGGCTTGCCATCTCTCTCATACGTAGTGGATGTAGAGCATTCATTATTTAATAGATTTCATTTATTAAATAAGTTTTTGGCGGGATCTTGAATTGTCATGTCTTGTTTTTTTTTTTATTCTTACTCTCATTCGGCACTAATGTGTATTTTGCTGGAATTTTCGGGATACTTTTTGTTATTGAGTGAACATTATCAACAAATAATTATCTATACTGATATTATAAACGTGAATGTAAGTTTGTTTGTTAGGCTTTCACGCCAAAAACTACTTAACCGATCATCATGAAACTTTGTACACATATCTTTGGAGGTATTAGAAATAACATAGGATACTTTTTATTGAAAGAAAAAGAAATATTTTATATGAAAGTTAAAAACACTTATTTGATGACTTCAATGCGAGCGAAGCCGCGGGTAAAAGCTAGTAAACCTTAAGCATGGTCGGTTGACTTAAGAAATCGCTAGACGGTTTTGACAGCGGAGCCGCCACTTTTTTATAGCTGTATTTGAAGGTTATTAAATATAGTACGATGAACCTTTATTAAAATAAAACTTTGACACTGGCGAAAGGTTTAACGGCGTTTAGATGTTTTGTTGCAAAGACCGTTAATTAAGAAATTTTTATATTAAATTTACTTTATTATATACCCGTTCATAATTATAAATGTATATACAAGTTAATTATTATACTAACGAACGTTTCCAGTACATAAGAATAAATTACAGCATGTTTTTGAATGAACATGCCCGATGAGTCTAATGAGACTCTCGTAAAGTTTTAAATTAATGTGTAAAATATTACCAATTGGTCATTAAAATTTTATGAAAATGTTGTAATAAACCTCAGATCGAATGTATGGAGTATTTACATTTATATAAATACACTAGTTGCGCCCGTGACTTTGTTCGTGTGGAATTAGGAAATATCCTTTTTATAGTTTAGTGTTTTTGCCACAATCTAACTTGATGTTAATTAGAGATACCACTCAAAATTGTCGATACGTCAAATCTATAAACAAGCTAGCCAGGTGGGCATTAGAAAAATTCCACCATAATATGGTTGCATCACGAAGTTTCCCTTCACCGGAAGCTCAAGTTCATTGGAGGTGGATTCGAAGTCACGTCCCTTGACGCGGCATCCGTACGTCCTTATAATTTATGACCGTTTTTCTAACCATATAGAACCTTACAGATCTGTCGATGGTCACTGTTGCTGTTGTATAACCTATCTCGTGATGGTCATCATTCACGACTCAGTGTCATCGCTTTATTACTATAAAAAACTTACATTTAAAAAATCAATTACAATCCTTTCGAATACATTCGAACGTGTGAAAATCTTATCTCGATTCGATATTAATTAAGATAAATTGAGTTACGTTTGCCACAACAACAAAAAAAGCAGTTTTTCATTGTGGAAACCGAAACGCTATAAAAAAAAATTACTACATTAATACATGTATCATAACTATATGTGCTCGTGACTTTGTTCGCGTTTCCAGTCCCGCTAAGTACTTCATATTGTGAGTACTGAATAAGATTGAGCCGTCACGTTCGGGCTTGTGACGCTCGTTCGGGTAAAGTGGGTTAGAGTTGACCAAAGGCGCAAGAGAGATTATAACCGACGCATCACTGTTATACTCGATCGGTGTGCGTTACACGAGAGAGCATGATGCATCAGTCGTATTCGGTACCGAGATAA
Source organism: Actias luna (assembly GCA_039707435.1). Classification (NCBI taxonomy): domain Eukaryota; kingdom Metazoa; phylum Arthropoda; class Insecta; order Lepidoptera; family Saturniidae; genus Actias; species Actias luna. Next base: position 16,428,236 of record JAZHAC010000022.1, on the reverse strand, counting down.
ACACCGTAAGTGCTGTATGAGATTAGTTACTAATTATGTTTTCTTTAAAAACAGTATTTTCAAAAACGATACCTTATTCAGACACGCTGATCACTTTAGTTTTGTGTATATCGAATGTGTCTAAGTCGTCACGCTCGACTATGTAACGCTCGGCGGCCTGAACTCCGCTCGAGCCAACTGAAAGATCGAGAAACATATAGTTAACGTGTGGTTGCTATAAAGGCTCGATGAGCGTTACATGAACGTATGACGCATCAGTCGCATACAGTATCGTGTGGTCTTAACAACACTACACCGTTTTTCTAGAAATATTCTATACAAATTCTCATGAATCTGACTGGCACATATAAAAAAAAATGTTTTTCTAATTCGAGTAATATCTATTTTTCACTATATTACAATAATTGTATGGTGTTTCTCATATATCAATAGAATTATAATAAATTCACTCACTACGCTATATAGTTCTGTAACTGCGTTTAAACGAACAAACAGAACAGCTCACGAACTTTAATATATCAGTATACATAGTTAATAATTGTTTTAAAGGTATTCGAGTTATTTCCGAAGCGAATAAGTTACTTATTGCGAGTGCGTTAACCCTAGGTGTAAGGCTTTGCATGCCCGTTGCGCGTGCGCAGGCATTTCCGGAGGCCGTCGGGCGGAGGGACACGGAGGGGCGGAGCTCGTGGGAGAGCCTCGGGCTTAGGAATGTTGGTCAATACTTGTACCGGCGCGGCCCCGGCTTACGGATGCATTCTTGTTCCGATATAGAACGTATTCAACGGGATTCACGTGTTTGATTCATGTATCATGTATTCATTATTTCCTCGTCGTGTTTGTAAGAAACGCCTGTTTTGCCGTTGCCTTATTTCGCTTTATATTTAACTAGCTCTTATTTGCGGCTTCGTTCGCATTAATATTGATTTTGTTAAACAAATTTCATACAAAGTTTAAGTTTTTATCGAGAAAATATTACCTATCATCATCCGATCTATCTCTAAACTCAATTTCATTGAAATAAAACTAATTTAAACGGATTTTATCGCGGTTATTTATTAATTTGGTTCCCGACATTTCGAAAGCCTTTCAGCCTTCGTGATCACGGGGCGGACTGAGGTGTAGGTTGTCCAGAAAAGTTCATGTTACTGTGTCTACCTTCAATTTAATTATTGTCATTAATAGAATTCAGCGGTTTAGGCGTAACAAAGAAACAAACAAACTAATTTTCGCATTTATAATATTAGTAATGTTTGTATTGTCCTATTTTTATATTATATAGTTATACCCACGACGTCGTTTGAGTGGAAATAAAATTCAATTTTATAATTTTCGGACAGATTTTGTAAACATTTTCAATACAGCTTCGCTCCCATTGGTAGCAGCGTGATGTTAAATGTAGCCTAAAGCATTTTTCAATATTTGTGCTATCAAATACATAAAATAATTTTTGAAATACGAGAGTTAGTTCTTAAGGTTAGCGCGTTCAAACATTCTCAAACATTTCCGTTTTATTATATTAATATTAGAGACTAGCTATGTCTGCGACTTCGTTCGCATGAACCTAATATTATTTAATCACGCACCGTCATTAATATTACAGTAACTTTTGATAGAGTTACCAGTTTTTTGTTTTAATTTATAGCTAAGGTTTAGCGTTATGGCCATTATCTCACCTGATCTTAAGTGACGAAACGGCCCATGTTGGTAGACACGCTAAACCTGTAGAGGAACTGGTTCTCAAGTGCAACTACCGGAACACACCTATTGATATTTGGCGGCAGATTTTCAACTTGAGACTGGTAGCCAGACAGGTGAGCATTAGGGAAAGCCCTGCCACCATGCTATGGTTTCCTCACGATGTTTTCCTTCACCGAAAGCTCAAGCTCATTGTAGGTGGCTTTAAACTCGCGCCCTTTGACACGGAATCCGTCACTATCACTGAACTATCGTCGCTTAGACATGAAAAAAATAAAGTTAAATCTCATAAACGTTGTACTTTAGCAATGATCCGTGCACAAACAAACAGACATTTCTAAAAATGATGTAAATGTATTTTATTAAGCATTCACAATAAAAAAAATTCACATAAATCTAAAAAGAACAGACACGTTAAATTTACGATTTTATTATATGTATAGATAATATCAATAGGTTTTATACGTTATCACCAGAATGAATCATGTGAAAAACTTCTTGTAATTTCCTAGGTAACCTGTGTAGGTATTAGAGCGGTCCTAAGTATGTGGTGGAGACGTTAGTTCGTTATTAATTCACACGGTGTAATTGTTGGGCGTAATGTTTCAAAAGGTACCCTAATAATACATGTAGCTATGATGCTTTGTTAGCTATAATAGCTGCGGTTTTGTAACGTCATCGCATGTGAGATTGTGTGTCAAAGAGCTTTACACACGAAGTATTGAATGTTCAATTATGTTGTGAGATAACATGCGAAGAAAATGGCGTACTCATCAAACTAATATATCTAATAGCTGAAATTTGAAGCCTTTTCAACGGACGTGAAGTCGAATCCACCGCCAATGAGCTTGAGATCGCGGTTACGGAAAATCTGCCGTCAAATACCAATAGGTGTGTCCCGGCAGTTGCACTTGAGAGCCAATTCTTCCAAAGGTTTAGCGCGTCTACCAACTTGGGCTGTAACGTCACTTAAGATCAGGTGAGATTATGGCCATAACCCTAAAAAAACATAATGATTTCTTAGGTTTACGCGAATATTATTCATTGAAATAAAACTAATTTAAACGGATTTTTGGCTATGTACTGAAGCGTGCTTCAATTAAAACTTACTTCAAGCCGCCCAAGAAGATTAGTCAATTTTTACCACCTGTCAAGTGTCATATACCTCTACAAGAACACGGCGTATACAAAATCGAATGTGACTGTGGCCTCTCCTATATCGGACAAACTAAAAGAAATATAGGGACCCGTGTAAAAGAACATATAGCTGATGTTAAACACCGACGCTCTACGAAGTCTGCAGTTGCTGAACATTCAGAAGAAGGCTCCAAACATTATATTAGATTCGACAAGCCACAAATCCTTGCCAAAGAACACCGATTCCTACCTAGGATGATTCGTGAGGCTATTGAAATTAAAAAACATCCAAATTTCAATAGAGAAGATGGTTGGAAGCTAGCACAAGCCTGGGATCCAATTATACATTTAATTAAATCGGAACCCAAAAGACCAATTGCCAGACCTCAAGACACTGTGAGCTCTTGCTGCGTAGATCGGAACACTATTAATAATAAAAATTAAATTGAAGGTAGACACAGTAACGTGAACTTTTCTCGACAACCTACACCTCAGTCCGCCCCGTGACCACGAAGGCTGAAAAGCTTTCGAAACGTCGGGATCAAAATTTAATAAATTACCGCGATAAAATCCGTTTAAACTAGTTTTATATCTATAAAAAAACATCACGATGAAACCGTAGCATGGTGATGAGTTTTTTCTAACGCCCACCTGCCTAGCTACCACCCTCATGTTGAAGATTTCATCAAATACGTATAGATGTGCTCCGGTAGTTGCACTTGAGTACGAGTACCTTCACTAGGGTTGGCGTGCCCACTATCTTCAGCCACGTCGGCACTTAACATCCGATGAGATTGTAACCATAACGCTATAACTTAAGTATAAAAAAAAAATGTATTTATTTCCGGTCACTTAAAAGCATTCCCGTAAATGATTTTCTTCCGTGTTTCCTTGAAAGCATAGCGTGTTCGTTGTAAGTACATACTTAGATATAACAAGCGATCTGGGACCGGTTAATTTCCTGAACGTTTATCGAAAATAACGTATATTTACTTATAATAATGACTTTATTATAAACGGCCGTGTATCATGTTAGCGTCATATCGAGTATTTTCAGGAAAAACATCGGAAGTAGGAAAAATCTTAAAATGTTTTTTAAAGTAACCTTCTAGTAATTATCTTTGTATAATAGTGATTTATTATGAACAAAAAGAACTTTTTTTTTATAATACTCTCCTGTAAATAATGCAAATTTTCGCTTACTGTGTTTTTCCTGAAAGGGTGCGATATATTTTCATATTTTTTATAGTTAATGTTAAGCGTTACGGCCATAATCTCACCTGATCCTAAGTGACGATACGGCCCAAGTTGCTACACACGCTAAACCTGTGCAGGAATTGGCTCTCAAGTACACCTGCCGGAACACACCTATTGGTATTTGGCTGCAGATTTTCAACGTGATGGTGGTAGCTAGCCAGGCGGACGTTAGAAAAAGCCCTACCGCCATGCTATGGTTTCCTCACGATGTTTTTCTCACCGGAAGCTCAAACTCAGTGTGTATGTTTGGATCCGAACTCACGTATATCAATATAAGCTATCATCGCTTCAATATATATACGTCTATTTGACGGCAGGTTTTCAGCATGAGAGTGGTGGTTAGTTCAAGAAATGCGAAAGCTGTCTCTGACCTTTGGCAACACGGGAGTTTGCCTCATACACCTCATTCATTTGGTCTGAGCCCGGGTAATGCGTTGTGATGAGGAAGTCCGTGTAGAATTATATTTTAAACACCACGTTGGTATAAAAGGGTGGTATCTGCCAGGCGGACATTAAATCCCTAGCGTCATATATATTGAATTTTAATATTGTTTGGTATTCTGGTATGTAGATGATCGTACTGTATTCGATGAGTTCGACAGGTGTACCGACATCTGCCTGTTAACGTTTTTCGAAAAGGGCAGCGATCGCTGGGTTATTGTTAAAAGCATAGCCTATTGACTATCGAGCCTATTATCTTAATGTCATTTTTTTTTTTATAGTAAAGTTTAGCGTTATTGCCATAATCTCACCTGATCTTAAGTGACGATGCGGCCCAAGTTGGTAGACACGCTAAACCTGTCAAGGAACTGGCTCTCAAGTGCAGAGCTGCCGGAACACACCTATTGGTATTTGGCGACAGGTTTTTAACTTGAAGGTGGTTGCTAGCCAGGCAGGCATTAAAAAAAGCCCTACCACCATGCTATGGCTTCCTCACGATGTTTTCCTTCACCGAAAGCTCAAGCTAATTGTCGGTGCTTGGATTTGAACTCACGTCCCTTGACGCGAAGTTGTACACACTACCACTGAGCTGTCATTGCTTAAAAAAATGTGTTTATTGTGTCTATTGTGTTAATGGCAGGTCTTAAGTCGAAAGGTTTCTGGTTCTATAACCGCCCATGGTTAACGTTTATGTCTTTTTGTCAGTTATATGTCTCGGTGTTGAGTATAGTTTAAGTAATTAGATTTTTTAATGAAATTTCAACATCGAACACTACAATTTTTAACTTTGAAAGAAGATTCGATTGCGTTTATATTGATTGGGTCAAGCATTTGTGGTTAGCGATTGATAAAGAAATATTTTTTTTATTCAATAATTTTAAATTATTCAGGATGTTGGTCAATGCAGATAATGCAGATAAGAATTAATATTTAACTCTAAAACGTGGTTCACGTCAGCGATAACAAATTTATTGATTACATATTCTCTAACGTTCAAATTTTGTAAAGGTTTTTCCCATTGCCGTCCAAACACTGACCATAAACTTCTCACTGACTTCTAGATTTACAATCGAAGGTATCAGCGATGACCTTCTGTATATGCTCATATGATAGATAACCGCAAAAACCTTTTCAAAATAAAAGATAACAAATTAAACCACACGTTGTTTCCCTGAAATATAAATCATACCGATGACATCTCTGCTTATCCCTTCAGCAGCGGGGAACATTATAAGAATATAATTTTCAAGATATCTCCAGTATCCTGAGGGTAAAACCATTATTCACTGCCAGACCGCGGTCCAAGAGAATCAATCAAACCGAGACGCGCGGTGCCAAATGTCTTGAGATGTTACTATGTTATATATATATATATGTATCTATACATAATTTATTAGGATGCCGTGAGGATGCCAACTGATCATGTAAATTGCTATATCCGATGATGTATATTAACTGATCTTCGGTGAATTAAAATCTTAATTATGTGTTACTAACTTTATCTGCATCTTTGCTCAGCATAATGTGGATATTATCGGCCTAATAGTTATATTTCAACGCGTCTGAGAATTACTTTTTCGCGACAAATGGTACCTCGGGTTCTTTTCTGTTCCGCTGACGACGTGTATGCGAAATTTCATGATGGTCGGGTTAAACAGTTGAGGCGTGAAACCGTAACAAACAAACTCACATTCACATTTTTGATACATTTTTTAAAATATATATATATTTTTTAATACTTAAGGTATCACCTAATCACGCTAAACCTGTGGAGGAACTGGCTCTCAAGTGCAGCTGCCGGAACACACCTATTGGTATTTGGCGGCAGGTTTTTAACTTGAAGGTGGTTGCTAGCCAGGCAGGCATTAAAAAAAGCCCTACCACCATGCTATGGCTTCCTCACGATGTTTTCCTTCACCGAAAGCTCAAGCTAATTGTCGGTGCTTGGATTTGAACTCACGTGCCTTGACGCGAAGTTGTACACACTACCACTGAGCTGTCATTGCTTAAAAAAATGTGTTTATTGTGTCTATTGTGTTAATGACAGGTCTTAAGTCGAAAGGTTTCTGGTTCTATAATCGCCCATGGTTAACTTTTATGTCTTTTTGTCAGGTATATGTCTCGGTGTTGAGTATAGTTTAAGTAATTAGATTTTTTAATGAAATTTCAACATCGAACACTACAATTTTTAACTTTGAAAGAAGATTCGATTGCGTTTATATTGATTGGGTCAAGCATTTGTGGTTAGCGATTGATAAAGAAATATCTTTTTTATTTAATAATTTTAAATTATTCAGGATGTTGGTCAATGCAGATAATGCAGATAAGAATTAATATTTAACTCTAAAACGTGGTTCACGTCAGCGATAACAAATTTATTGATTACATATTCTCTAACGTTCAAATTTTGTAAAGGTTTTTCCCATTGCCGTCCAAACACTGACCATAAACTTCTCACAGACTTCTAGATTTACAAACGAAGGTATCAGCGATGATCTTCCGTATATGCTCATATGATAGATAACCGCAACAACCTTTTCAAAATAAAACATAACAAATTAAACTACACGTCGTTTCCCTGAAATATAAATCATACCGATGACATCTCTGCTTATCCCTTCAGCAGCGGGGAACATTATAAGAATATAATTTTCAAGATATCTCCAGTATCCTGAGGGTAAAACCATTATTCACTGCCAGACCGCGGTCCAAGAGAATCAATCAAACCGAGACGCGCGGTGCCAAATGTCTTGAGATGTTACTATGTTATATATATGTATCTATACATAATTTATTACGATGCCGTGAGGATGCCAACTGATCATGTAAATTGCTATATCCGATGATGTATATTAATTGATCTTCGGTGAATTAAAATCTTAATTATGTGTTACTAACTTTATCTGCATCTTTGCTCAGCATAATGTGGATATTATCGGCCTAATAGTTATATTTCAACGCGTCTGAGAATTACTTTTTCGCGACAAATGGTACCTCGGGTCCTTTTCTGTACCGCTGAGAACGTGTATACGAAATTTCATGATGGTCGGTTAAACAGTTGAGGCGTGAAACCGTAACAAACAAACTCACATTCACATTTTTAGTACATTTTTTAAAATATATATATTTTTTTTAATACTTAAGGTATCACCTAATCACGCTAAACCTGTGGAGGAACTGGCTCTCAAGTGCAGCTGCCGGAACACACCTATTGGTATTTGGCGGCAGGTTTACAACTTGAGGGTGGTAGCTAGCCAGACGGGCATTATAAAAAGCCCTACCATTATCCTATGGTTTCCCCACGATGTTTTCCTTCACCGAAAGCTCAAGCTCATTGTAGGTGCTTAGATTCGAACTCACGTCCCTTGACGCGAAGTCTAACACACTACCACTGAGCTATCGTCGCTTCGAATTCGAATTGTCATCAACTTCTAAAATATTGTATAGTGTATCTCTGAGTATCATTTATAGCAATCATTGTAACTATTACCTCCTGAACCGAACAATGTATAAAAAAAAAGTCATGTATAAAAAGTGTTCTATATGTAAATCCTTCACATTAGTTATTTACTGTCTCAAATTTGATCAATATTAATCCAGTAGTTTTAAAATGATGTGTGAAAATCGGGACACACAAAAAATCATAATAAAATTTCCGAAAATAATGTAATATACAACAACTGGGAAATTTTTAAAGCCAAATCCAAGCTCTATTGTTGTTATGCCATTCTTGAAGCTTATCTGCCAACGGGGGTATAAATTATCTGCTCTCGAGACAGGACAAACCAGAATAATGTGACGTATTTATAACTGTGTTTACGATTAATTTGCGAACAATACATTTTACCTCAACCCTTACCCTTCCCTCTGTAATCTGATACGCCCATAACCGTGACTGGAAACGTATAAGTGCCAAACAAACTGCCACGGAGTAATAAAACAGGATTAAGTTGGAAAATATGTGATAAATAAGTTTACCTACGGCGAAAGCTTAAACTCATTGCGGGGATTCGAATTCACGTCCATCGCCGCGGCGTACGTACACACTACCTACTGAGCTACCACCGTTCGAACCATTTAATTGATTTAGAAGGCGGTTTACATCCGTTGAACCCACCACACTCCTCTTATAGAGCTTGAGCATTGTGGCAAGACATGTCCAAATACCCGCCTGGCTAGCTGTTAAGTTATAAATCTGTCGCCAAATACCTATATGCCAGTTCCTCGACTACGCTTAGCTTGTCCACCATCTTGAGCATCATCAATTAATTACGTTAAATCTATTAAGTAAAATAACTATATATTTTCCGACGATAAACAAAAAAAAACAAAAACGTATCGTATATATAGAGCCTTTTCAGGCAAAACATAATAAGCGACAATTTCCACTTTGATTGGGCATTTTTTCATTCCTAATTAAAAAGTATTTATAATATCTTTATAAAAAACTAGCTGTGTCCGCGACTCCGTTCGCGTGGATATTTTTTTTTTCTAATCATTTAAAATAATACATGCTGAATAGCTTATGTTACTCAGGGCTAATGTAGCATTATAATGGTTAAAGAATTTTTAAAATCGGTTCAGTATTTTTTGAGTTTATTCGTTGCAAACAAAAATACATATCTTTCCTCTTTATTATTATATTTATTTACTTATTTACACTTTATGTTTCGTACAATGGAAGATTTAGTGCCATAGGCATTGTCTAACAGTCAACCTTAAGGTGGTGCAGAGATAAAAGACGGTAGGTGTAAAGCAATCAATAAATGTAAGAAAAATCTATATACTACAATACTATGACTAACTATGATACATATATAAACGTATATACTATGTAAATATAAGGAAATACAATTAATAATATACTATTTAAATTCGTATATAATACCAGTTTATAAATATAATGAATACAAATAAATAATTATGTCAATATTCGTGAAACATAATGAAAGAGTTTAATGAACTAATTGCGCCAAAGAATCTTGTTAAACTGACGTAGATTGGCTCTGAAGCTCAAGCGATTACTCGACATCCTGATATGTAGTGGATAATATTAGTATAGATTATTAATATATTGGCTGATAAACATACTGCCTCTAATTTATATAGATACCTTCTAGGAGGTTAGAGTGAAACGATAGTTTTCCTGAAAACTCTCGATATGGTGGAAATCGTTCGTTACAAAAGCCGGCCGACGGCAGGTATTAGTCATAACGCAGGGGTGCATAACCTTTGCAACTCGAAAGGTCAAGCGGGGTGTGTGCACTGCACAGTGCACCGGCGGGGGTGGCCCGAGCATCGAACCCGTTAATTACCCCAGCCCTTCCTACTGCGCCGTGGTCACGCGAACTGATAAACTGCATTCTACAACGCCAACACGAAATGTCAATGGCGGAATGTGTTTAGGGAAAGGGTCGACGTTTCGACCGTTTATAACGGTCGAGTTGATTATCAAAATGATAGAAGTTTGAGGCGGTTGACTCAGCAGGTTATATATTACATTGTAAATGTACGACATTAATGGTAAATAAAGATAAGAAATGTTTCTTTAAAACAATAAATAATCTTTTTCTAAAACGTAAAGAAAAATGTACGTAATGACATTCTCGTTAAGAATATCGACTATACCGGGATCGGTGAGTCATAAAAACTTAATTATCGACATACATTTCAAACACGACTTATATTTACATAAATCTATTTCACTGCTGATTTTAATTTGCCGTATATCTTTTAAACTTTGATGAAGAAATTTAGTTCTGTGATATGTCGTCGTTATTCTAAACAAGAATGTCATCCCATACTTTTTATTACTCTTAACGCAGTAGAAAAATTACAAACTAGCTGCGAACTAACATCATTCGACGTGCATTCAAGACGGTGATATATTGATTAATATAACATAATATATTCGGATCTCATATAGAATAAGGTTTTAATATATGACAATGTTATTTAACTCTATTACGTGTACAATAGATCTATGATAGCACGTAATAGATATATAATATATAGACACATAATAACATAATCATTCCATGACCATACACTTGAAAAACTTACTCGTAAAAACTATATGGTAAATATAATTTAATTGCAGTTGAAGTCAGGGGCCGAGCTAGCTGTAAATAACTGTCAACTTGCGATAATCTTGTAATCAAATAAGTTTTGCCCGCGACTTCGTTCGCGCGGAACCAAAAATTATTTAACAATTTTTTCCCGTTTCCGTTAACTTTTTCAATACCAGCTCTGCTCCTTATCGGTGGTAGCGAGATGTTAAATAGCCTGAAAGCCTTCGACAATTATTGCTCTATCAAACACAAAAATACGCGTTCAAACAAACAAACTTTTCCTCTTTGTAATAATAATTGGTCTGACAGCGATATCACAAAATAACGTGCCTTTCAGATTCACCGGCTAAGGGTCGGAATAAATTGCTTCGGGGAAGCTGCAGTTAAAATTCAATAAAACTCGAATATTTATCAAACATATTTCAATGTAAAAAAATACTTATATAATATTATGTACATATACATAATACAGATGTTAGCTAGTTAGAAAATTATTCATTTCAAAGTTTTTATTACCTGACCCGTGGTAATATGCAACATATATATATATATATATATATTTAATACATTAATATTATTCTATTTGTAAATTATTCTTACTAGTAAAAAATTTAAGCTTTAAAATATTATTTAAATCATATACTTGCGATTCCTCTGGTATTGTGGATGGTCCAGTGGTGATCACTTATTATCAGGTAACTCGCTTATTAGTTTGGCTTCTATTCCATATACTTAGAAATATTAAGTACCTTTTCTGTACCGCTGACGTGTATATATCATGATGATAATTTGACTAATTGAGGCGTGTTATAGCAACAAGTAAATTCATATTCGCACTTACAATATTACAATTGGTACTTACAATTGGTATAGACGAGATAAAAAATGGCGATAAACCAGTCATGGTTCATATGTCGAAAATTATACTCTTAATCGACCTCTTTGTACTGCGCCTTCCTTTCAAACGTAGGATCTACTAACACAGATGTTAATTAGTCGTGAATTTTTTGTATACAATCCCAGAAAATAAATAAAAAATAAAAAAAACTTCAGCCTAAACACGTCGACGTAAACTTCAAAAGGATTTCTGAGACCGAGGCATAAAGATGCTAAAGAGGTCGTTTTTTTTTTATAAAACGTAGGTTCAACATTACAAAATTATGTAAATCGTGTCAGTGGTCCGACCATATCGAGCGCTGAACGTCAACGGGTGACCCTCCGCTGAAATATCCCGAATAAGTGACATGCAAGACAATAAAATGTAAATAGAGGACATTAAAAGACCCCTTCAGACAGTGTTCTCGACAGCACGTATCGCATCAGAACCGATAGAATCGACGCAACCCCTAAATTCTTTAGCGGCGACATTAAAAAACGACATCTCGCGCACTAAACGTTAAACATGATTAAACTCAAATCAACTGAAAGAGAAGAAAAAAGTATTAAGGTGTTTTTCTTTTTACTTATATGTATACTAGCTGGTGCCCTCGACATCGTTCGGGTTTTTCTTGTCAACCGCGTTTGGTCGTAAAATCTGTCCTTAGACTGTGTATATGTCTTGAAAGGTATACGATACCAAATTTCAAATTCGTGGATATTTACGTCCTATTAGTATTTTAGAGATTTTTTTTTATGGCCATGATCTCACCTGATCTTAAGTGACGATACGGCCCAAGTTGGTAGACACGCTAAACCTATGGAGGTACTGGCTCTCAAGTGCAACTGCCGGAACACACCTATTGGTAGTTGGCGGCAGCTTTTCATCTTGAGGGTGGTAGCTAGCCAGTCGGGCTTCAGAAAAAGCCCTGCCACCATGCTATGGTTACCTCACGATGTTTTCCTTCACCGAAAGCTCAAGCTTATTGTAGGTGGTTGGATTCGAACTCGCGTCCCTTGACGCGAAGTCGTACACACTACCACTGAGCTATCATCGCTGCAATGTTATTTGGAGATGAGATAGTTTTTATATCGAATGGACATAAGCGGTTAGAGTTAGGCACTTTCACAGCTTCACCGAGCTTGGGGGGTGATTACGGAATGCACCCAACGGGGAGATAATTCAGTCAGTAGTATTTTGCTTATATTAATACTAGTTTTTACGTGCGGCTTCGCTCGCGTTCATATCCTCAAACAGATCGGATGACGCAATAAAAAGTTTCATTAAAAGTTCTTCTCTCTCTTTACCCCAGTGATAATAACGGTTTCGCGAGAAAAAGCAGCCTATCGCCGTGTCCACGTTCCCTTCTAGCTCTATACCAAAATTCATCATAATCGATTCAGCGGTTTAGGCGTGAAACCGTAACGGACAAACTCAAAAGTTTGTCGATTTGAACGCGTTAATATTAGAAACATCTCGATCATTGAGGAAGGCTTTGGGCTATAGGACATCACGCTGCCACCAATAGGAGGTAAACTATATTGAAATAAGTGACAGAAACTGGCAAAGTTTGTTAATTGGTCCGTTTATTTTGAAAGTGGTGTAAGTCCATTTTCATTTGTTTCGAGAAAATTAAAAGTTACTTATATTTGTTGATAATGCAATTTCATTTACCGACCGATTTTAATGAAGTTGTACAAAACATGGGATTTTTTTGAGAAATTAAACACGGACTAGTTATATATAAAAAGTTTACATTAAATTAAACATGAATTATACGTGATAGCTCATTTTTCTCAAAAATGGACTTACACCACTTTCAAAATAAACGGTCCAATTGTTAGTATTACCCTAAAGCACGTTAGTATACTGCCTGAATAGGCCAACGTTCTGATGACGTATGTAATCGATAACATGACGAGACCGCATCTGTCCTATCATAGATAAGTTTTTTTTATACATAAAGTTTTAGCGTTATGACCATAATCTCACCTGATCTTAAGTTACGATACGGCCCAAGTTGGTAGACATGCAAAAACCTGTGGAGAGGCTGGCTCTCAAGTGCAACTGCCGGAACAGATCTATTGGCATTTAGCGGCAGCTTTTCAACTTGAGGGTGGTTGCTAGCCAGGCGGGCATTAGAAGAAGCCCTATCACCATGCATATTGTTATGAAGTATCACCTTGATAAAACATATATATTCTATGAATTTTACTTGTATCAATTACGATCACTAACAGACATTCGTAAGATTTTTACAAAGCTATAGAATACTAGATGTTACGCGCTCGTACGTATGTACGAGGAAAAATTAAAGGAACATAAAATTAAGCTCACTTTTTAGATTTTAGTGTAATGCCTAACTAGTGTTGTTAATCTATTTTTAACGCTAACTACATCACCTACCTAAAAAGGTGCGGACCCGGAGCCTGCAGATTGCGTATATAAAATGATAATAAAAAAAATGTTACGTGCGGTTTTACAAATAAGATGACGTAATAAAACGCAACGCATTTATGATTCCCCTGGTGTTGTGGGCGTCCATAGACAGCGGTGATCGCTTACCATCAAGTGACACGTTTGCTCGCTCGTTTGCCCGCTATTACATAAAAGTTGCATGGTGGTAGGACTTTTTCTAATGCCCGCCTGGCTAGCTACCACCCTCAAGTTGTAAACCTGCCGCCAATTACCAATAGGTGTGTTCCGATAGCTGCACTCCAGAGCCAATTCCTACACAGGTTTAGCGTGTCTACCAACTTGGGCCGTATCGTCACTTAAGATGAGATGAGATTATGGCCATAACGTTAAACCTTAAGTATGTAAAAAAAAAAGTTTCATGTAAAGTTTATCGCTCTTTATACCCCACATCCAATCAGGGTTTCCCGAGAAAAATTGCCTATCACCGTCTGCTGATTCCCGTTTATCTCTATGCTAAAATTCATTCTATATGGTTCTGTGGTTTCGGCATGATATCGTAACAAACAAACCAACCAACTCACTTTCGCATTTATAATACTATAGTGTAGTACATAGGGACATATGTTGAGAGAAAAGAAAGAGAAATGGACTAGAATACTTGCTGAATGGTATCCAAGAGAAGTAAAAGAAGCAGAGGAAGACAGACAAAGCGATGGGAAGACGATTTAAAGAAGGTAGCTGGCCCAGAATGGCTACGTACAGCAAAGGACAGAAATAAATGGAAAGCCTTAGAGGAGGCTTTTGTCGAAGGACAAGCTGTTGTTAAAAGAAGAGATCAGAGGAATGCGGAGATTAGAATTTAGTTTAAGTTAATAGTTATTAAAACAAGTATATTTGTAGAAATAAGTTTAAACTATAACAGTAATCAATGCTTATTATTATTATTATAGTATAGTATGAAAGTATGTATGATAGCTATATAATATTCTTAAATAAAATTCAGTTTCTTTATTCCTAGGTATATTTTTTATACCTATGCAATCGGATATGCACAAATTCCTAGAAGTGAACCCGGCGATGCGTAGAATATAAAACGGAACGTTATTCCCACAAACCGGAGGAACTTCGTGTTCGACTTCCGCCGAACAATGGAGACGTGATAGGAATCGAATCTGCAACTTTAGCTATTTAACTTATATTGTACAATGTTAATGAGTTTTTATTACGACGTGTTAATGAACGCGAATGATGATTTATTGAACTACGTTTAGACATCGTTTTTTTTTTTAAATACCTTCAATTACGACGGATTCTTGGGTCATGGTTTTGTAGAAAAAGTCCGCTTACAGAAAGCTCCGTGCACGTAAGAGAACGAATTAGTAAAAAAAAAAGGATAAGATATATTTAGTGTGCTAGACAGAGACACCATCACAAAAGAATATGTATGTTATCTCTCTCTTATGTTTCGTGTAACGAAACGTAACGCGTTATTGAAAATTGACTCTCGATTCACATCCAATTAACGCATCTTCAGCTAAGAACTTTCACTGTAGAAACGGTAAATAAATAATTTTCTTTGTACAATTTTCCCAATGGCCATTTTTCTTTCCTTTTTTTATAGGTTAGGTTTTAACGCTATGGTGATAATCTCACCTGATCTTATGTGACGATACTGCCCAACTTAGTAATAACGCTAAACCTGAGGAGAAACTGGCTCTCAAGTGCAATTGCTGGCACACACCTATCGGTATTTGGTAACAGATTTTCAATTTGAGGGTGGTAACTAGCCAAGCGGGCATTAGAATAAGCCCTACCACCATGCTATGGTTTCCTCACGATGTTTTCCGTCGCTGAAAGCTCCAGCTCGTTGTAAATGGATTAGAACTCACATCCCTTGATGCGAAGTCGTACACACTACCACTGAGCTATCATCGCCTCGAAACTTATATTATTATGCTAACTAAGTTAAGTAATATTACTAATACACGAAAGAATTGGTTATTCTTAAACTAACTAAATTCTTAACTAATTAAATTCATTCACCTGTCATAGGATATTTTATTTATTATGAAAAATATATTCAAAACGGTAAATAAAGTAATAAATAATTAAAGGCAATAATTATTGGAGCGTGATTTACACCATTTTTGCCAAGTGCCGGAGTAAATTTCGTCAAAATCCGCGGTAATGTGTGTTCAGTACAAAATGCTTTACATTTATCTCGAATATTCTGTACGCTGATCTATACTATCAGTTATCACCGTATCGAATGTCGGCGAAACCTATCCGATGAATTCATAGTAACGCGCGTACAAGGACACAAGACATTGACGCCAAAATTTCGGTTAATCTCTGTATCGATAAGACAGTACATCGCTATTATAACCCGCCGCGGCCTCCTTCCGTATAAGCCTGAGCCTAGGTTCGATTCTCCGTACAGGAGCCCTCGAGTGACTCTGCTAGCGCGATACAGTGACACTCTACATCACTGAGATTACACCATCACACCGTATACCATTCGTGCACACTCACACGTTAAGTACACGGTTCTGTAAGGGACTACCCTCGCGGCCCTCGAGCTGCTTACCTGATAAGGTCGTAGTTAGTACGACTAATTTAGTAATACAGAACCTGTTGGTTAGTCAGGGTCATGAATCTTTTTTTCGTTTACCGGCAGCAGCCCTAACCGAGGTTCGGCCGTCCTGGCACCCTTGTGCCTGCTGCCTCGGGGCTGAGTGCCCTCAGCACTCGCCCCCAAAAGTTCGGTGAGGCTGTCAAAGCCTTTGGGGATAACAGCGTACGTCAGTTAGAAAAAATAAAATCCCTATTATAAATTCCTTTAAACATTTATCGATCAGATGTGGCTGAGTTACAGTTTAATTCGTACAGAACTTTACATGGTTCTACACGCTGCGCCCGCGACTTCGTTCGCGTGACGCTAAAATTTAATTTAATAATTTTGCGCCCGTTTTTCTTACTTCCTTCAATACAGCTATTGGTGGTAGCGTGACCTAAAATAATGTAAGTCCTTCCTCGGCGATTGTTCTATGAGATACATAAAGAATTTTAAAAGATAGTATTAAAAAGATGTCGGAAAATCAAAATGAGATTGTCATGTAACGGAACATATACGTGTCGTTGTGTGTGGACGATTAGAATACCACAACTGTATTGTTCGGTCGCGTTGCGCACACGCATACATCCGAAACGTGAACGTCCTAGCTCAAGGCTGTCTGACGCTGCCCTGATGCAATTCAAATTTTTCATTCGCACCGCATACATATTACATGCTACGTCTATATTAACATTAGACAGTGGAATAGTTTGTTTGGACGTACTTATCTAAGGAACTAGCGGTCGGATTGTGAAAATTCTTTCTGTAATTGACAGTAGAATCGTTGAGGACGATTTAGGCTGACTGACATCACTTTACCACCAATATGAGAAGTGCTGTACTGAGGAAAGGTTGCAGAAACGGGAGACAAAATTGTTAGATATATTTTTTTGTGTAGTTCCATACGAAGTTACGGGTATAGCTAGTTTATAAAATATACCTTGTTTTGATCGCGCTACCTCACCGTATATTATAATTTTGTTTGTTACGATTTTAAACTACAAATGTATGTAGCCGCGCACGCGACTTCGTTTGCAGGAAAAGAAAAATGTTATTTCTGTTTCCGTGAAGCAACATTTTTCTGCGTGATGAAACTTATCACATTCCTCATAATTTTCTTTATCATATATAATAAGATTTTTCCAAACTGACTGATAGTTTTAAGTATTAGCACATTTGAACACACACAAACTATTTTTAATTCAATATATTAGTATTGATTTATGTACATATATACTGGCTGTCGTAAAGAAACCCGTTGAATGATTTTTCGAGTCTCCTATGAAAATATGTAAGTTTATCATGTTCTAGAACTTTTTTCCGAGGATTAAGCGATTGAAGCCATGATAGCTCAGTGGTAGTGGCTACGGACGCCGCGTAAAAGGACGGGAGATCGAATTTTTGCAATGTGTTTGAGCTTTCGGTGAATGAAACCATCGCGATGAAACCACAGCATGGTGGTAGAGCTATACGTGTGTTCCGGTAGTTGCATTTAAGAGGTATTCCCTTCACAGGGTACCGTGTTCATCAGCTTGGGCCACATTGCCACTCAACATCATGTGAAATTGTAGCCATAAAACTAAAACTTATAAACTGTTAAAAAAATCAACCCGAAAAAGAAATGTTTTAAACGGGCTTTAAGGATATTATATATATGTATATATTAATATAATTAAGATATTAATAATTAATATAACTTAAATTAATATAATTTTTATATTTAAACGAATAATCTTAAAATTTTGTAGTTCTTCTATATATATATATATATATATATATATATGTATATATATATGTATATATTAATAATTAAATTATATTAATATATTAATTTAAGTATAAAAAGTCTTAGTTACACTATCTAGTATAAAACAAAGTCGCTTCCCGGTGTTTGTCTGTCCGTATGTATGCTTAGATCTTTAAAACTACACAACGGATTTTAATGCGGTTTTTTAATAGATAGAGTGATTCAAAAGGAAAGTTTATATGTATTACAGGCGTAATATAGTATAGAAACACTGATATATTGAGAGGTTTCTAATGTGATGTCGTAAATAAATACATATTTTTGTTGCATTGCAAACGCTGGCTGAAACCTACGAGACTGATCAAAATAATGTACCACAGTATTGTACGTCTTAAAAAGGTCTACAAAAAATTCCGCAATGATATATGTCTATCTATTAGGTATAACCCACAATAACCATTTTTTATCCTTTACTTTTTACGAGAAATAATGGTTTATTTACGAATCGATTTTTAACAATACAGCATTAATTCTTATCCAATTAAGTAACTTAAATACATTGTGCATTTAATATAGATCAATATGATATGTATGATAATATAGATATGTATGAGAAAGGAAAAAACATATCGGTCAAACCATTTTTTAGTTTTAGCGAGAATAAAGACAATCAATTTTAGGTGACACGAATCAGCTAGTATAAAATAAAGTAAAAAAGGAATCCATACAGAAATATACATTTCTTATTCCATAGCACAATATTTTATCTTTTATTATTTAATTTTTTCTTTCATGTTTATTCCTATGTTGGGCTCTCTTTTGTTTCTTATATATCCTTTCAAAGTACCTCAGGTACTTCGCTTGCTTTACTGACTTGTATTTTATGTATTCCAAATTTACCTACTTTGTTCCAATTTATCCAAATATTTTCCTTTTGACTCCCATGTTCCAAGAGATCATGGATCAGGACCCTTCACACCCTTTCTAATCACTACTGGAATATTAGAATACAGATTTTTTTTAATAGTTAAGATTTAGTGTTATGTCTATAATCTCACGTGTTCTTAAGTGACGATACAGCCCAAGATGGTAGACACGCTAAACCTGTAAAGGAACTGGCTCTCAAGTGCAACCGCCGTAACACAGCTATTGGTATTTGGCGGCAGATTTTCACCTTAAGGGTGGTAGCTAGCCAGTCGGGCATCAGAAAAAGCCCTACCACCATGCTATGGTTTCCTCACGACGTTTTCCTTCACCGAAAGCTCAAGCTCATTGTAGGTGGTCGGATTCGAACTCACGTCCCCTGACGCGAAGTCTTACACGCTACCACTGAGCTATCACCGAAATAGCTCATAGAAATAGGCTAGACTGAAACGGGAATCGAAATAAAAAAGGCCTGAATAACGAAAAAGTCAGACCACTTAAAATATCATTTAGAAAACCCATTTAACGTTATTCGTCACGAAACTGCTTTACTTTGGAAACTTGTCAAACATCTGTTACTCCTCTAACTTAGCTGTTGTAGGAATTAGTAGTTCCCTGACATTTCCAAGGTTCAATATAACTTGACCCTTATTTTGTAACAACGTTTTTGTTATCAAGTTACTTCTCTAACGTGTTCCCTTTGTTCGTAGGTTAGAGGGTAGGGAGAAGGTGGGTTTTACTTTTCCATCGAGTTTTACAATTTTGGTAATAACATAAGCTTACCTTATCCTATGGACGTCTTTCCGATTAGATTGCTCTGTTAATTTAAAATCGAACTCATAAATATACATAACGGATTCTAGACTACAAACATACATTTCACATGCAAAGACATACACACACTCACTAACACACACACACACACTCACACACAAACAAACACACACGCTCACGCACACATCACGAGCCATGATTCTTTTATGATTAATACTGTATAACTTGTCTGTTTATTTTCATTTTGCATTTTATTTTTATTTATGTTAATTTGCAACATTCTATTTTATAGTGTATATACTATTAATATTTGTAAAATCCTGTTGTGGCCTTTATGTGTTTTTTAAATATGTACGCTAACTATGTATATATACGCTGTTGGGTTTCCTGTGAGTAAATAAATAAATAGTGATAGAGGCACGAAAAGTATGTTTTTAATTCTTAGCGTAAATATTGAAGCAATGATAGCTCAGTAGTAGCGTGTAGGAATGCCGCGTCATGGGGCGTGAGTTCGAATCCAACCACCTACAACGAGCTTGAGCTTTCGGTGAAGGAAAACTTCGTGAGGAAACCACAGCATGATGGTAGAGCTTTTTCTAAGTAGGTAATAAGGTAAGGCGTAACATACAAACAAACACACTTTCGCATTAATAATATTAGTAAGGATTATAACAACCTCATTAGGACTATTTACTAAAACGCTGTGAAACATACTCATATCCAATTTATTTCAATTAAACTTCTTAATTAACTTATTCCAAATATTATGGTTCTAAACACATTTCATTAACTAGTTATGAACATCATTAATTATAACTCCGCACGTTTTATAAACTCGAGAAGGAAGTTTCTACATGAAAAATCCATTTTTTCCGACCGCATGTGTTCAGAGCGTGGTCTGTTTAGAGCCGCTGCATACGACATGCTTAATATATTTTCTCAAATTTTAATATTTCTGAAACGAATCGAAAATTCAAATCATACAATTAAAAATAGCGAAGATAAATACGATAATTATGAAAATGGCAGCGCTACACAATGATTTAGTTGGTAAATTAAGAAATTAAATATGAAATAACGCGTCAAAAGACAGATGTATTACTTCCAGCTTACTTCATGGTGTTTCAAACAAAAGTTCTATGATTTCTGATAACGCATCTAATGTGGATACTTACATTATACTTATTGGTTATCTCGTAGAAGATGTTATTAATTTCCGGCCGCTATCAGTCCTATAAGTAGATTTAGAATGACTGAACAATTGGACATTACAAGAGATGTGTGAATTTAAAAGGTTTTTTATAGACCGTGTACAGATAGAATATGACACACTCCTCCATGGTAGGGCTTTTTCTGCATGGTGGTAGGGCTTTTACATGGTGGTAGGGCTTTTTCTAATGCCCGCCTGGGTAGCTACCACCCTCAAGTTGTAAACCTGCCGCCAAATACCAATAGATGTGTTCCGGCAGCTGCTCTTGAGAGCCAGTTCCTCCATAGGTTTAGCGTGTCCACCAACTTGGGCTGTATCGTCACTTAAGATCAGGTGAGATTATGACTATAATGCTAAACCTTAAGTATAAAAAACAAAGAAGCCCAATACCAATTTTAACCGAATCATAGAATAATTCGCTTTTTTTTCTTAAAGTTTCGTTACGGGTACGTTCCATTAAAATTTTGTTATACATCTTTTCCTATATTGAACATCTGGCATTATGGTGTGTCGCTTGTTACTATAACTTATGTTACTTAGAATATGTCCAGCACGAATTCTCAAAATTAGAGCAATCACGTTTCATCGCTTAATGATATTTTTAAACTATGAGACAGAACCCAGAGACGACTGGATCGTTTTGTAACAGAGCACTTTTGTCAATAATGATAAACCCTGGTGTATATCGGACACGGTCCTGTCAGTCACTGTCTTCAAGGTCTCAAACTTTTTTTTAATGAATGTAGTAGTCAATTTGCAGACTTCCTCGCGCGGGCACCGTCAAATACCTATCAGGAAGACACCACGCTGACACTAAAACCTCTGTATTGGAAGAGATCAAGGACAGCTTTAGTACTTCTACGTCTACTTAATGTCCTGGGTAATAATAGTTCTATGAACGTAACAATTAACACCGAAAATTTGAAGGGAGTTGCAGCATTGATATCTCAGTGGTAGCGTGCAGGAACGCGCGTCATGGGACGTGAGTTGCTTGGGTAGCTTGAGTTTTCGGTGATGGTGGAGGAAATCATAGCATGGTCGTAGGAGTTTTTCCGATGCCCGCCTGGCTAGCTACCACCCTCAAGTTGAAAATCTGCCGCCAAATATCATTGGGTGTGTTCCGGCGGTGGTATTTGAGAGCCAGATCTTCGTGTAAAGGCCGCCAACGCGTCTACTATTCACCTGGTGTTGTGGGTGTCATTGAGTAGCGGTGATCATTGCCGCGTATTCCATTAAAAAAAAAAAACCGAACAATATAGTTCTATGTATTTCCTGTACACACTATTAATAATGAAATGGAATACAAGTTACATTAAATGGATGCTTAATTTGGCCATTTTTTTTTGATATTCCAAAAATAAAATGAATGGACGGACTGTTGTTTGTTTTTTTATTGAGACTATAAAAATTAACGTACGTAATTATATATAAATTATGAATAAAACAAAAACGTTTTCCCAAATAACGACAGACAGGTTTCTCGCAGACCGTAGCCCCGACCGTTTACCATTTCGGTGAGTCTCAAGGATACTGATAAAAAAAAATTAAAAAAAAAAGGAGAATTATTGCTAAACGATTCACAACCGGACGTGCTTATTACGTTTATGACATGTTATATTTTAGACTGAGAATCAACGTAACCTTATGATAAGTCACATATTTAATTTTAGTAAAAGGATCTTTGGATTATGAAAAAAAAACAATACCAATAAAGTTAAGAAACAGTGGTAACATTTGTAATATGTAAGTAGCAAAAACAAAAATGCAAGGAGAACAAATAACAAAATATATGCAGAATAGTCGACTATATGCGATGAATGTCGAAGTGAAAAGACTGAAATTTTCCGTAGTGCAACGAACGGACACCATATTGCCGTCTCTGTTACACCCGTTTTGCGTGGTGATAGGACTTTTTCTGATGCTCGCCTGGCTAGCTACCACCCTCAAGTTGAAAATCTGCTACCAAATACTATTAGGTGTGTTCTGACAGTGGCAGTTGAGAGCCAGTCCCTCCATTAAAGGAAGGCGACGCACTTGCGATTCGCCTGGTGTTGTGGGTGTCCATGGGCGGCGGTGATTACTTATCATCAAGTGACACGCTTGCTTGTTTGCCTGGTATTAAATAGAAAAAAAAACACGACACTATGTCTTGAACAGGTGTTACTATTATTTCTCTAGTGAATATTAATTTTATATTAAATATGACCAGCTGATACCCAGGACTTCATTCTCAGTGGATTTTTAAAGGTATGAGCAATAAGTAAATAACTCAGGTAGTTGTAGATATCCGGAAATTCTAAACAATTTTTTTTTAACTTAAATTTAGGGTGTACCTTGTACACGAATAAATCGAAAATTACTAGATGGATTTTCATGAAATGTAACACGGTGATAACTAACAATCTGAGTCAACATTTACGGTACTTTTTGTATTATAACTCTATAGGGCTTCTGTGTTATAAAGTTTTTTTTTTTTTCGAACTGACATACGCTGTTACAGCCCCAAGGGCTTTGACAGCTTCACCGAACTTTTTTTGGGCAAAAGGGCTGGTATAAAGGGTAATTGTGTAAAACTACTTCTTAAGAGGTTTTCATGTGATTTCTCTGTCTGATAGCTGACAATACATTGTTATAAAAATATAAGATGTGATTGGATAACACTGGTTTCTTGTATATATTACGCTTAAATCAACATTATTTGTTCGACATCTATGAAAATTGAAACATTTACTTATGTTTTTTCGAGGATAACGTTCTTATAATGTTTCTGAACTAGACGATTGTTGTAGTCGACTTAATAATGGCAATTAGAAAGAATATGGCAAATTCTGCTTTGTCTGTTAGTGTATACTGTATACATATATGTACTAACTCTCATAGGTTATTCTGTAAGTTTTCTAAACTTCAAACATGTTTTATTGTAGTTAATAGTAATAGAGTAAGGTCCCGTACACTTTCCTCTCAGCAAGTTTGCATTACTTATGAGAAAAAGTGTCTCACCCAACTGCGTAACGTGTGGATCTATAGAAGACTTGTAACACTTGTTGAGGGAATGTAAACGGAACCGAACTCAACGGACAGCGATCATTAAATGTTTAGGACTGAATCTAATGGACCAGGGCATGTTCCATGGAATCTTGACTGCACCTGCAAGTGATGAAGCCGAGATTTTATGGAATTTTGTGATTAGATCTAAGTAGTTCTAGGACATATTTGACTTTAATTATATTTTGCACATGCTATAAGGTCAGGGTACGATGGGACTAACATGTACTTTTTGGACCGAAGTCCCTAAAATAAGTAAAGACAAAAAAAAAATTTGGTGAAATATAAATCACTACCTCTTACCTGTGGCTTCGCTCGCGTGAATCTCGATTTTATTAAACAAAACGGATGACGCAATAGAAACTTTCTTACAAGTTTATCCCACTTTCAATAAGTTTTTCGAGAGAAACAGTAGCTTATCACCCCGTCTTTATCTAATACCAAAATTCATCATCATCGATTTAGTGGGTTTAGCGTAACAAACAAACAAACAAACTCACTTATTTATAATATTAGTACAGATGTATGTGGCCTGAAAATATTTTGCCGATATATTCGTATAAATCATTGCGTCACAACGACTTAAGTAAAAAACTTTTCTTGGCTTTCCATAATTACATGTATAAAACCGCTCGGTATTCGAGTTTCTCGTGACGGTCTCATAAATTATTCACGTACAGTGACGTCAGATCCCTCTCCGGAGGTCGCGGTGACGTCATACATTAATAACACCCCGTAATGTCTTCCTGGTTCCGAATGTGCTGTATGAAATATGCATGTCAGAGAGCGGAATACGTATCGTAGAGTTATTATTTATCTCCTTAGTATGCACGCCATGCCTTGGATGTGTTTCTCGCCGTTCTGTATCTTAAGGGAATTTGAGTGAGATGCGGTCAAAATTGTATACGTACTTTCACAAACTATAGCTAGCTAGAAATACCCTACGGTTTCCTCTCCGATGATTACAACGGAAAGTAGTAATAAATTGTAAGTTATCTTTAATTGTATCTTCCTAGGCCACGCTACGATAATTGTAAGAGAATAGAGTGTTTTTTTTTAGAGAAAGGTATCTTGGATTTTTAATAAGGTTCCTAGCAGGCCAGCATCGCAGCGATGACTGGCAGTGAATTTACGTTATTGTAAGTCGCCGCTGATTAGGATTGTATTGTACTTAACATCGGATGCAGTGCAGTCACTGTGCTGAGCAACATGAAAAAAAAAACAAACTCTATAAAAGAAGACAGTCTTCTACGGCCCATACTGAATATTGAATTTTGGTATTAACTGATTTTATATGTTTTTTTTTACTCTTAAGGTTTCGCGTTATGGCCATAAACTTCACATGATCTTAAGTGACGATATGGCCCAAGTTGGTAGACACGCTAAACCTGTAGAGGAACTGGCTCTCAAGTGCAGCTGCCGGAACACACCTGTTGGTATTTGGCGACAGACTTTCTACTTGAGGGTGGTAGCTACCCAGGCGGGCATTAGAGAAAGCCCTACCACCATGCTATGGTTTCCTCACGATGTTTTCCTTCACCGAAAGCTCAAGCTCATTGTAGGTGCTTGGATTCGAACTCACGTCCCTTGACGCGAAGTCGTACACCGGGCTATCATCTCTTCACAAGCTGTATCACGGCATCGGTAAATAAACATACGATTCGCCGGATCGTAAGCGGTCACCGCTTTCTACCGACTTCCGGAACACCGCAAGCATCCGCCCTCAGCGTTCGCCCCGAAAAGTCCTGCCAAGCTGTCAAAGCCCTTCCTGCTAACAGCGGAACCTTTCGAAACAAAAAAAAAAAAAAAATTACTTCTCGCACTCTACCATTAAAAGGAGCCCTTCGGCCGACCCGTTGCCTCTGATTCGTCATCAGTTCGACTCCGGGGCCTTTGCCCTTTATTACTGTGCAAATAAATTATCATAATCGCACAAACAAGTACGCGCGGGGGCAATGTCCGCGGTGACGTCACCCGCGCATACGCACTCATTAACACACGACCCGCCCGCGTCTTACCCGCCGATGCACTCGACGTGCCGCGCGCGTTTCCATTATCACCTCAGATTATGTCTATTCTTATATCGAGACTACCTTTGTCCGCGGCTCCGTTCGCGTGCCACTAAAAATTTATTCAATTATTCTCATAAAAAGAATTTGAGCGGTGTCAAGGGACACCCGGATGGAACGAAGTTGTCCACGAACTTGTGCGGAAACACTGTCAGGATTCATTATAATTATTATTTTTTATTATTTATTATGTACAAAAAACCTGTATACACTCAACAAAAATAACCGTCGCGACTCCACACTGTTCAATGCGAAATAGAAATGAAAATATCTGGCTTTTTCTCTATAAGATAGAGAGAGAGACAGACAGAGAAACATGCGCACGCCGCACAGCTTACAACAGCTTACTATAGCGATAAGTGTCGTTACAACTTTTCGTGAGAATTTTTCTCGTCTAGCCCCCTTTCACAACGCGCGATAAGGAACTTCGTTCCAAAATAAATTATAGCTTCTTCTTGCAGCGTTCTAACGGTGCAAGAATTTTTGAAATCGCCCCAGTGGTTCTCGAGTTTAGGTCGTCGCAAACAAACGTACGAATTATTCACCCTTATCCTCTTTATTCCTCTATACGTATCACGCGTGAACGGATGGAACAATTTCGATAAAAAAAATAATTATATATTGTGTTAATTATTCTCTCTTATGAGAGACGAAAATAAGGAAGTTGAGCGAAACATTAGAAAAGTTAAGAAAACTTAACGCCTGTATTATTTTCTACATAACTGTGACTATAATGCGCTAACAATATTCATCATAGTTAAGGCAAGACGATGTCTGTCGGATCGTTTGGTTATAGTATAGATATAAATTATACGTATTTTGAAACCGCTTAGTCCAGTGGCGGATCTACCAGTAGGCTGAGTAGACTAGGACAGCAAATATGGAGTATTTTCTTTCGCCACTTATGATCTATGTATTGTAAATTATATTTTTTCTACACTTATCCCAGTCGTATGTGGGATCCTTTGTAGAAGTCGGTAGGGATGGAAAACTTTGAATAACCCACGGGCTGCAAATGTGTGAATCCGCCACTGGCTAAGTCTCTTCAATATCGAGGAGTTTTCCAAAACTACTGTGCATTTATTATATTATATCTATATGTATAATAAAGTTATAATACGTCGCCTCAGTGGACGTCAGTTCGAATACCATCAATAAGCTTTGAGGTTTCGGTGAAGGGAAAACATCGTGATGAAACCATAACATGAAGCGATGATAGCTCAGTGGTAGCGTGTACGACTTCGCGTCGAGGGACGTGAGTTCGAATCCAAGTACCTACAACGAACTTGAGCTTTCGGTGAAGGAAAACATCGTGAGGAAACCATAGCATGGTGTTAGGGCTTTTTCTAATGCCCGCCTAGTTAGCAACCACCCTCAAGTTGTAAACCTGCCGCTAAAATACCAATAGGTGTGTTCCGGCAGCTGCACTTGAGAGCCAGTTCCTTCACAGCTTTAGTGTGTCTACCAACATGGGCCGTATCGTAAAAAAAAATAACATGTTGGCTTTTTCTAATGCTCACCCGGCAGCTGCCACCTTTTTTATTAATGTGGTGTTTGAAATCGTAGTCTGTACGGACTTCCTCATTACACCGTGGACAAGCTTTACCCTGGCTAAGGTCAAAGGGGAAAGGAGCATGTCACTAATCATGTGCTATCACCCAACACTACTTACTAAAACGCACCACGACGACACTTCAAACTCCCGTGTTACCGGATACAAGGGACCCTCAAGTTAAAAATCTGCCGCCAAATTCCTATACGTGTGTTCCGGCAGTTGCACTTGAGAGCCAGCCCCTCCACTAGGCTTAGTGTGGCCACCACCTTGGGCCACACCGTCGCTTAACATTAGGCGAGATCGTGGCCATAACGCTAAAAACCTATAAACTATATAATAGGCAGAATAACGTCTGTCGCAGTGGCTAATAAAAATGTCATAAAACAATTTTACTATTTATCACAACAAAGGAAGGATATTCCCTTTTATGGACTTGTATATAAAAGTGTTATAAAATATTTATTACGTTTTCACGGACTACTTATAGAGATGGAGTTGTGTTTGTGGGAACAAATTAGCGAAAACAGGTTATGAGGATTGGAGATATTATCTAAAGTATAAATATATATGTGTGTATATAAATAGGAAAATTCAAAACGATTTAATACCTTTTCCTGTTCATTTTTTTTTTAATTATTTCATCTACCTATGTTTGCAATTTTGCCAATGTCAATTATGAAGAACTTTATAAACACAACGGACACAAAGTATTACTGATAGCTCTGATAAGATGTCTTACAGGGCTATTTAATGGGAAAACAAGCATCATACGATAATTTTGGTGTATATGTTATAAAGACTGACTATAAAAAATAATTCGTATATTTATAGCTTAAGTATAAAACCAAAGGAATAAAAGTAAATCATGTAACTGAAATATTGGACAAGAAGTTTGGATTCTCGACTCAAAGTAACAGTCAAACTCAGAAAAATTATCTACGGTTTACACTAATAATTGTCCTACGCGGGATTCGTAGCCACAGCACTTCTAATTTTTCTTTATTTAATACCTATTGAAGAGTTTTAGGGTTATAATTAAATTAAAAAAAAAAGAGAAAACAGATATCCCCATTTCCCATTTCTTTCAATTTTCAATAATAACTATGCTTAAATTTCGAACACCCAGAGAACAACAATCTAGTTAGTATTATATAGGGTAAAATTTTGTTTGTCTGTTTGTTTGAACGCGCATATCTTAGTACCTAGTAATCGGATTTCCAAAATATTTTTTGTATTCAGTATCATTATAGTCGAGGAAGGCGTCGTTTTAACTATCAAAGATCATGCTACCACCAATAGGCGCAAAAAAAGTTACAGAATCAGGTAAAAATTATTATAAAATCTTAGTTCCACGCGCGATTGATGTCGGGAGCAACGCTAGTATTTTGTAATGTTAAATATTATCAAAGTCTATCAAATAATTTTATTAAATTTTAATTAAATATTTTATTAAATAGTGTTAAAACATGAATATAGTTGTGAGATTAATATTTAATATACAAACTTGATTTACGCAAATTTCATTATTATTTTTCCCTCTTTACTTTATTTAGAGGCTTTTAAGGGCATTTATATCAGCCTCATAATAACCTAATAATAAAAAAATCAAACTCTTTTATTCGCGTTCATAATTTCTTATAACTTATTATGAACATATTTCACTCATTACACTTAACATTTTAGCAACGTCATTTGAAGGATTCACTAAAATGCTATGAAACATACCCACATCTAATTTATTTTAATTAAACTTGCCAAATAATTTAACCCTAATACTATTATTCTTAAATCATCATTCCATCAGCCAGTGGTGTTGTATGTATTGATAATAATATTTCTCCTCACAACAAGCCATAGTTAAAATATAAACAAGTATTCGCTAATGCATATAGCTGGGAACCCAATAAGCTAGTTCAACAAATTCCTAAAGCGGCCGGGTGCGGTGCGAGCGAGACGGCAACACTGACCGCGCTACGAGTGAAGAGCGTAGACGAACTGACCTACATCAATAGATGGACATTTCGCGCGGAACGGAAGAATGCAGTTGCCTCGCTGTAGCAGATTCTAAGCGCCTTATTCCCGCGCTTTCGGTATCGCTGTCCTGCTCACTCATACCGTCTCATATGAAGAGTGAAAAGGACGCGGTAATGACCTTTAATGACGAGAGCGGATTTATGCGGCGTCAATATGTTTTCTGTGCTTGCCAACACTAAATAAGCAAATACAGTTGAGTTAATATAACAATTAGTGTAGAAGAAACCGTGTCATCGTTTTTCCTATTCCTTTAATTTAGCGGCAACCTGTTTATACACAATAATACTAGTATTACGTAGAATTCTAGAATATCTTGGAAATCTTTATGATTCGTATGAAAATGTAGCTACGCTATGACACTCTTGTTACAACTGTCCAAGGAGTTATTATTACAACTAACAATTCAGGACCTCTTTTATTATTATTGATTAAGTGATGGTAGCTCGGTGGTAGTGTGTACGATTTCGTGTCAAGGGACGTGAGTTCGAATCCAAGCACCTACAATGAGCTTGAGCTTTAGGTGCAGGAAAACATCGTGAGGATACTTCTGAGGATTAAAATGTGGTGTTTTTGCACTAATGTTTTTAAATAACAATAAATCAAATTGTGTTTTTTTGTGTAATAGATTTTAAATATTTAATAACAAAGATAAGACTGGCAGGATGTAAATCTGCCATGTTGTAAATTTTATTTTTATGCATAATTTTACAATATTTGGTTCCATGTTATGTATTTATTTAATACTGATTATGTTTTGCTTGATATACTTTAGTTATTAAGTATAAGCTATTTTTTTTAAATACTTAAGGTTTAGCGTTATGGCCATAATCTCACCTGATCTTAAGTGACGATACGGCCCAGGTTAGTGGACACGCAAAACATGTTAAGGAACTGGCTCTCAAGTGCAACTGCCGGAACACACCTATTGGTATTTGGCGGCAGATTTTCAACACGAGGATGGTAGCTAGGCCGGCGGGCATTAGAAAAAGCCTTACTACCATGCTATGGCTTCGTCAGGATGTTTACCTTCATCGAAAGCTCAAGCGCATTGTAGGTGGATTCAAACTCGCGTCCCTTGACACACTACCACTGAGCTATCATTTACCTCAGGTGCTTTATTTTTAAATGTTTTTCTCCTAGTTTTTATGTATAAAGCGTAATTGACTACCACCGTAAATGTGTATTTGTCTATGTATATTAAAATGAAAG
This sequence comes from Actias luna, assembly GCA_039707435.1. Taxonomy (NCBI): domain Eukaryota; kingdom Metazoa; phylum Arthropoda; class Insecta; order Lepidoptera; family Saturniidae; genus Actias; species Actias luna. Next base: position 16,397,156 of record JAZHAC010000022.1, on the reverse strand, counting down.
CTTTGTCCGCGTCTAGAGGGATTCTATGTAACTTGGTTTGTTGATATACATAATTACGAACCAATATTAAATTGAAGACGGTTTCAGACCAATTAAAATAAAAAAACAGTTCAATGGTAAATACAGACATATATCGACCTTCGCGTGAATAAATATAGTATGATTTCGAATAAATAACGTTATGTAGAGATATACTGCCAGTTTGCTACGTGCTATTCAATATTGATCCGTTATAAGGTTAAAGTTTTAGGACAATTACACCCGGGGGTTCTGTTTACAACTAGGTTTAGGTGATGAGTTCTAAACCGACACGTAGCGCTCCAAGCGGAAATGTGATGAAACCAGAAATTCTGTACAAGAAAGCCATTCGAAGGAATGTCTTTGGTTGAAGTCGGACACGACAATTATTTATCTATATTAATATTACAAAGTGGATGTTTTTGAACACGCTGATCTCGTCAACTATCACATCATATATAACAATAATTGGGGAAGGATTTAGGCTATTTAACATCACGCTATGACCGATAGGAGTAAATCTGTACCCAAAAAAATTTCCAAAAAAAAGGGCAAAAAATTATTAAATACTTTTCAACTCCATTCCATCTGAAACTTTTAACCTACTTCCAAGAATTGCGGTATGGAGATAGTTTGACCGTTTGAGAAGGACATATAAGCTGTATTGTTATGGAAATTAAACTTGCAAGGGTGAAAAATAGGGGTTAAATCTTCTTATGAATAATATGTTTTTCAAGTAAGGGATATAACATTTTATAATTATAATTTTGACAGGATATAAAGCGTGTTTCGTGGTTATTATGTAATAGTTCCTTAAGATTTCGCCTCGGTAGGTTACAGTATGGGGGTTTTACATTTTGTGTTCTTTACGCGATCGCAGCCGCGGGTATAGGTGGTACTATATAAAAATTAAAATCAAGTTTTCCTGTTTCCGGAAGTAATTTCTTAATATACGTTTACTTATATATAGCCTCTAACGACAAAATTTTGGGCGAGAGAGCTTCGCACGACGTCAAAATGAACCTATTCGGATAGACTTACAAAAAATAAATCACTCTACATTTATATTATAAAGTAGAAATATTTGTTTGTTTGAACGCACTGATCTTTGAAATTACATGTCAAAACAAAACGTACAAGTACGAAACGGACCCTACGCACCCCTGATAACGTATATTCAAAAGTTAATGATGCTCGATTAAGTAGTTCAAGCTTGAAATAATGATAAACAAACAATCTTACATTCGCATTTATAATATTGCTTAGGATACAGGTTACGAGCGTATCACGTCTTTTATATTAGAGGCATCAAAACGGTTAAATATAATAACTACCCATATAAGATATACACACATATAAGTGGAATAACAATCGATGTTTCATTTAGAATTTAACTGAAGATTAAAAACAGCCCTTGGCGCCTCCACAAGGACGACCCCGAGTCCCATCAATCACGTCCAACGAGATAGATTGACAGCTAAATACCGGGTGACTCGGATATCGCTGCTATGCCCGGATACGTCATTGTATTTTTCATGATTGTACATTTTAATTTCCCGGATTGTTTTTCATTCAGTACATAAACCTTGACGTCTATGTAACACTACCCACCACCCGCCGCGGCCTCCTTCCGCAGACGCCTGAGCCTAGGTTCGATCCTCCGGACAGGAGCCCTCGAGTGACTCTGCTCGCGCGATACAGTGACACTCTACATCACTGAGATTACATCATCACACCGCATATACCATTCGTGCACACTCACACGTTAAGTACACGGTTCTGTAAGGGAGTACCCTCGCGGCCCTTGAGCTGCTTACCTGATAAGGTCGTAGTTAGTATCACTAATTTAGTAATAAAGAACCTGTTGGTTAGTCAGGATCATGAATCTTTTTCATATACCGGCAGCAGCCCTAGCCGAGGTTCGGCCGTCCTGGCACCCTTGTGCCTGCTGCCTCGGGGCTGAGTGCCCTCAGCACTCGCCCCCAAAAGTCCAGTAAAGCTGTCAAAGCCCTTGGGGCTAACAGCGTAAGTCAGGTCGAAAAATAAAAAAAAATAAAAACTATGTAACACTGGAGAGTTTCGAATCATAATGTTCATTATTTATTTAGTTTATGATAAATAATACAATAAGACGTTTACTGCACTCGATAACTTTTTTTTTTTATATTTAAGGTTTAGCGTTATATGATCTCACCTGATCTTAAGTGACGATACGGACCAAGTTGGTAGACACGCTAAACCTGTGGAGGAACTGGCTCTCAAGTGCAGCTGCCGGAACTCACCTATTGGTATTTGGCGGCAGCTTTACAACTTGAGGGTAGTAGCTAACCAGGCGGGCATTAGAAAAAGCCCTACCACCATGCTATGGTTTCCACGCGATGTTTTCCTTCACCGAAAGCTCAAGCTCATTGTAGGTGCTTGGATTCGAACTCACGTCCCTTGACGCGAAGTCGTACACTCTACCACTGAGCTATCATCGCTTCTGTACTTCGACCGGATTCCTCAAGATATTTTTCATTTGAAAATAGACTTTTATCGATACATATAATAACAATGTAAACCTAACGTGTCTGTACTTTTTATATTTATTAAAAAAAACTACAAGTGCCTAAGAATAAGTTATATAATACACTTACATCATTTTTAGAAATGTCTGTCGGTCGGTCTGTCTGTGCACGCATCACAGCTAAAGTATAACGTTTATAATAAAACGTCACAAAGGAAATCATAAAGCGAATCCCCGAGTAACGTTTGGACGTAAACCTACTTGGGAATTGACCAAAATTAGGTATTTTCCCTGTTTTCACGATTATACGTAGTACTGTGTCTTAATATATGTTATCGATTGAAGAAGCCTACTTCGTTTCCCATAAATATATCCATGGCACACATTTAAGAAGAGATAACTCCGCCATACAAATTCTCATCCATTACAACACCTTTCCAAATTTTATTTTAAGGACTATACGTAGCCTATATTATGAAAAACTATATATAAGAGACGAGTGAAAGAAAATTACAGGAAACTGAGGTGCGAATGTTACAATGGATGTGTGTTGAGTAACTGGAATGGATTAGGTTAAACGAATGAATAAATTCGAGCAATCATGGAAATAGAATCGGTGACAGCTTCAAGAACCATGTCAAACAGGTTTTGATCTCAAAAAGTTATTATAGGGTGGATCAATATGTGAGCGATTGTGGTGTCTGGAATTGACAACCCTCTCTGTACATCCGATGTTATATAAATACAAAAAATGGGCCTAAAAATAGATATAAGAATAAGACCTAGAAAAAGATGCAGATCGAGTTTCTTGCCGGTTCATCTCGATGACTGCGTTACTTTCCGAACCGGTAGTAGTTTTGACATTCATAAGCGCCTTCTCAGGGCCTAAATTGAATAACGAGTTTTGATTTGATTTGGTTTGATAGAGAAATTGAGTAGGTAAGCGTGTTATGGGCATGTTATGAGAAGAGATGAAAGGCATTTAACTAACTAGATTTTTTTTAAGTTTGAAGGTGCTCGGGTGTAGGTAAAGAGAAATATCCAAGAAGACATGAATGCACTGTGTGAGGAAAGATATCTGTACATAACGTTCTATGGTGGTAGCTACCACCCTCTATTTGAAAATCTGACGCCAAATACCTATATTTGAGTTTCGGCAGTTGCACTTGAGAGCCAGTCCCTCCTCTGTGTCACATTGTCACTTAACATCATGTAAAACTTTAGTTACAACGGAGTGTATAAGAAAAAAATAAGATGGTAGGCTATGTTATTATCTAAGGTCCAACCTATATCTATGCCATAATTCATCGAAATTAATTCAGCGGTTTAGAAGCGAGAACGTAACAAAAGTTACTCAGAATTTATATAACATTAATTTGGATCAAACGTTTCTTTCAACGGTGAATGTATATAATGTAAAATACAAGTTTTCGTTAATTAATTTGTTTTATTCTAACCGTATATTTCTCGCGCAGGTTCTGCGGAATTTACCTCGTTTCCACGCTCGATTCCCAGCACATAACTTATTGGGCGTAATAATCATATTGAGTTTCTAATTTTCTGTGAGGTCGAAATTGTTTTGAATGTGAACAAAGTCGTGTGCGTATTACCACGCATAGGCCTTGTTCTAAATTAAATTAAACCGATTCGAAAGAAAACATTTCTGAAGATTCCCTTACATATAACTTTATTAAAGTATATACATTATCAAACAAATATATCCAAGTTTAGACATTAAAGTGATAGAACTCCTACGTTATGTGAAAATCTTGAAAACTTCTTAACTCACACTTAAAGGCGCGAGTAGTCTTTATTAACTTTAAAAATACATTGAAAACGATGGTAGCTCAGTTGGTAGTCTGTAAGGACGCTGCGTTTAGGGACGTGGCTTCGAATCCATCTGCAATGGGCCTGGGTTTTGGTGAAGTAAAATATCGTAATGAAACTATAGCATATTGGTAGGATTGTTTTAATGTCCGCCTGGTTAGCTTGGCTTGGTTAAACGGATTTTATCGCGGTTATCTATTAATTTTGATCCCGACGTATCGAAAGCTTTTCAGCCTTTGAAGCTTTTGAAGCGATGATAGCTCAGTGGCAGTGTGCACGACTTCGCGTCAAGGGACGTGGGTTCGAACCCAAGCACCTACAATGAGCTTGAGCTTTCGGTGAAGGAAACCATCGTGAGGAAACCATAGCATGGTGGTATGGCTTTTTCTAATGTCCTCCTGGGTAGCTACCACCCTCTAGTTGTGAACCTGCCGCCAAATACCAATAGGTGTGTTCCGGCAGCAGCACTTGAGAGCCAGTTCCTCCACAGGTTTAGCGTGTCTACCAACTTGGGCCGTATCGTCACTTAAGATCAGGTGAGATTATGGCCATAACGATAAACCTTAAGTATAAAAAAATAAATAAAGCCTTCGTGATCGGGATCGAAATTAATAAATAACCGCGATAAAATCCGTTTAAATTAGTTTTATTTCGACGAATAATATTCCCGTAAACATAAGAAATCATTACCTTTCCCTCAAGTTAAAAATTTAACGCCAAATATCTACAAGTGTGCCGCTAGTTCTACTTGAGAGCCAGACCCTCCACTAAGCTCAGCGTACCCACAACCTCTGTAATCAGTTAAGATTGAGGTCATAAAGTTAAACCTATTAAACATAAAAAAAAACCGAGATTAATTTAAAAAACGCACACACACACACAAATAAATAAAATTGAATTGTCCGTTTGTAACGTCAAAATAACAGCATTTTTACTAAATGCATACGAAATACGGATCTTATATAAAACAATTATTATTATTTTTACCGTATGTCTCTCTATTTGTTCCGGCTGATCTCTGAAACGGTTGGACAAGGAGTAAGTAAGAGTACTTCTATTTTAGAAAACAATAGAGGTCCGAAAAAACAAAAATTTATAGTGACATGCGATTGAAGTCGCGTGACAGCTAGAAATGTATCAATTTATATCAAAGTTTCATTGCACGTTAAGATGAATGTTCTTTATAAATTGCGAAATATGTAGAAAAGAAAACGTACTTTAACAGACATAAAACTACATATTTACTAACCCATTCCTCTGCACTGTCATATTTTTAGGACACTATTTTATCAAAATTTATTTTTACGTGTTAGGACTTTTATTTTTATTGTTTCTGATGAAAACACATATTTTAACACTATTTTTGTAAGAAAAAAAATTTTTTTCGCTGTAAAAAATGTTTAAATAGTAAAAATTAAAGTCCTACAAATACGTAAAAAGAAATTTTGAGAATAGTGTCCTAAAAAAATTGACAGTGGGGAGGAATGGGTTAACGTAGATACAGTGGAAGTCGTTTTTTTTATATTTAAGGTTTACCGTTATGGCCATAATCACACTTGATCTTAAGTGACGATACGGCCCAAGTTTGTAGACACGCTAAACCTGTGGAGGAACTGGCTCTCAAGTGCAGCTGCCGGAACACACCTATTGGTATTTGGCGGCAGATTTTCAACTTGAAGGTGGTAGTTAGCCAGGCGGGCATCAGAAAAAGCCCTACCACCATGCCATGGTTTCCTCACGATTTATTCCTTCACCGAAAGCTCAAGCTCATTGTCGGTGCTTGGAAACGAACTCACGTCCTTTGACGTGAAGTCGTACACACTACCACTGAGCTACCATCGCTTCAAAGTTTAGTCCTTAGCGCGAGTTAGAAAATACGCAATAAATGTGATCATTCTGTTTGCCGAAGTTTAACAATTTGTAGGGCGAACTTCGCGGCGTCAACAAGAAATTAAATTTGTAACGGCCCACTTACTGCTGGAAGTTTTTAATGTTCCTTACTAACGGTTCAGTTCGAGTAACTATACCTGGAACTATAATCTGTCCAATTAACCGTGTACGTTTTACTCGGACGTAAATACTTTCTTAGCTTTTTTATTAGTAGTTTTATGGTATTAGCGATTTTTCTTATCCCCGTGTATTAAAAACTATTCTGAGCTGGGATCTGACTAGTTTTATTGTATGCTAGCTTTTACGTGCGGCTTCGTTGACGTTAATGTTGATTTAGTTAAGTCGGTTGGTGCAATAAAAACTTTCATACCTCTCTTCATCCCACTTCCAATGTTTTTCGCCATAAAAAGTAACCTATGTCTCCAATGTCTCATATATATTAATACCGAAATTTATCACAATCGATTCAGCGGCTTAGGCGTGATAGCGTAAAAAACAAACTCTTTCGCATTAATAATGTTAGCAAGGGATACTTAATTTTTGTTACACATGTTATTATATGACACAGTTTATAAATATTATGTGTAAAAAAATAAATACTAAACGTTCCTTTATTAGACATTAATAATTTAATGTATGTAGTAAAACTTAAAGTTGGATTTCGTGAAAAACTGGCATGATATGCATGCATGGTGGTAGGACTTTTTCTGAAGCCCGCCTGGCTAGCTACCACACTCAAGTTGAAAATCTGACGCCAAATACCAGTAGGTGTGTTCCGGCAGTTGCACTCGAGAGCCAGTACCTCCAAAGATTTAGCGTGGCCACCAAACGTGGGCCGTATTGTCACTTAGATCAGGTGAGATTATGGCCACAACGCTAAGCTTTAACTATAAAAAAAATATGTAAGTACAAGAAATCGTGACATAATCATCACCTCATATTTTAGACTGCGTTAGACCACGTGAAAGTTTTTTTTAGGTAATGCTTTTTTTCAACATTTATTTTTAAACTCAAATCTACGAGGACTGATAATAAACCAAAATTCACTGCCAGTCAACGCTGTTATGTTGACCTGCTCAGGTACCCTTTTACATCTCTTTGGAAGAATACAGTAGCTTAGGAAGGAGGGAATACGTTGACAGTAAGACGGTTTCACAGTTCCACGATACGATAGAAACAAGAATACAGATTAAAATTGTATGTTGTTGTAATATAAATAAATTATGATCGAATTTCGACCACCGGGCGACCATAAAATACTTATGTAAGAAATTCTTTTCACACAGGTCCAACAATAAATATGCCTACATTTATAACTTCCACACGCTAATTTAACAACTCAATCACAAATATTTGTGACATTTATAATTTTTGATGTCGTTAAATAATGTCATCATACCGTAAACGTCCCCGAGATATTTATATTTTTTTTTAACCGAAACTAGACAGGCGACAATGGACTCAAAACTTCTAGACATAAGACGCAATATAGTGCAACCGGCATCCACTAACCGGCTCGTATAACAGTGACATAGTGTGGCGAATTGTTATTGAAAAACGGACACGCGGGATATTACGTGGGAAAAGGTGGATATAGCGTAGGCACGAGTGCGAAAGAGACGGTTATATTGTAACCTTGACCTGCGCAGTGGACGCCTCAGCGCCGCGATGAAGCCGTGGTGTATGGCAGAATTAAAATACATAATAATTGGCGCGCAAATTGGTGTCCAAATTGTGTTGTCGTTTGACACACGTGACGGATCGCTGGTATTGTATATTTCCAAACAATAGATTTGATTGTACGGGGCGATTTGATATTGTGTTTGTAATTCAAGGTCAAACACTTATTCATCGGCTCCCGGTGTTATAGTAAAAACATAAATGGCCGACCTCCACCGTTTGTTTTGCGGCAGGTTATGAACCGACGAGAAGTTAACGCATGTCCTTCTGTCAATTTTATTCGCCTAAGGGGTCGTTCGAGTATTACGTATCGCGGTTTTTGCTGATTTTTGACCCCCCGACCCCAACGTACCGCGCTGTAACATTATTCTAGCATCGTGTTCTCGTTGTCTTTGGCTGTTGTTCTATTACGAAATGTATGGAACGAATGAAAGGTCTTATGTAATCTCAATAAACAGACACAACGCAACATATAATATTGATAACATAGTATGTAGTTATATCATATAGATGTGCCCGCGACTTCTCGTGGAACTAAAATTTGACTTAATATTTCACATTTTTCAATACAGCCGCGCTCCCATTTGTGACAGCGTGATGTTAAATAGCCTAAAGACTCAATGGTCACTCTATTAAATACGATAGAATTTTAAAGACCGACTGTTAGCTTCCAAGATTATCGTGTTCAAACCAAATTTTACGCTTTGTAATATTAATGTAGATAATATGGAATAGGCTCTTGTATATATAAGTACTATATAGTGATCTATTAAAAGGAGAATGTTGACGATGCCTTGTAAAAATGTTGGTAGGGCTTTTTCTAATGCCCGCCTGGGTAGTTACCACCCTCAAGTTGTGAACCTGCCACCAAATACCAATAGGTGTGTTCCGGCAGCTGAACTTGAGAGCCAGTTCCTCCACAGGTTTAGCGTGTCTACCAACTTGGGCCGTATCGTCACTTAAGATCAGGTGGGATTATGGTCATAATGTTAAACCTTAAGTATAAAATATATATATATATATATATATCTATATATTTTATAGTTTAATTTGCTGACAATGGCCATAATCTCACCTGATGTCTCTACGTGGCTGAAGATGGTGAACACGCAAAACCTATCGAGGGACTGGATCTCAAGAGCAACTGCCGGAAAATACCTATATGTATTTGGCGGCAGATTTTCAACTTGACGGTGGTAGTTAGCCAGGAAAAACCTTACCACGATTCTATGGTTCCATCGCAACGTTTTCCTTCAGTGAAAACTCAAGCTTTTTCACGTTTCGAACTCACGTCCATCGACGCAGTGTCTAAAGATTCTACTACCACTGAACGACCATTGCTGAAAATGCTGTTATATTAAAAAATGTTTATTAAAAAAATAAACAAGATTAATTAAAACAGAACATGCTGTATACGTAGAAGAAACTTTCTTATTAAATTTTAATTAGGTTATATAAATAGAGTTCTACGTAATTATATTATTTATTATTACTTACACTAAGCTCATAGATATTAAAGCCAGTCTATTCTAGAAATCTACGCCGAGTTGCCAATTGTCATCTCTTCATACAATTAATAGATTATGTCTAGATAGAATTTTGTCTCACGAAAGTTACTCACGCTATGCGAAATCGCTACGAATGTACAGATTCAACAGCCCAGTTAAATTAATTTCCGTACTGGATAGATACGGTAAAACAAAATTACAGTAATAAAGTTTTAAGCGATGATAGCGCAATGGTAGTGTGTACGTCTTCGCGTCGAGGGACGTGAGTTCGAATCCAACCACCTACAATGAGCTTGAGCTTTCGATGAAGGAAAACATCGTGAGGAAACCATAGCATGGTGGTAGGGCTTTTTCTGATGCCCACCTGGCTAGCTACCACCCTCAAGTTGAAAATCTTCCGTCAAATACCAATAGGTGTGTTCCGGTAGTTACGCTTGAGAGCCAATTCCTCCACAGGTTTAGCGTGTCTACCAACTTGGGCCGTATCGTCACTTAGGATCAGGTGTGATTATGGCCATTACGCTAGACCTTAACTATAATAAAAAAAAATCTATAATAATATTTTAAATCGGAAAATGTTTGTTTAAACGCAATAGTCTTAGGATCTACAAGTTGGATTTCAAGAAACTCCTTTTGCATTCGATACAAAAATCATTGAGAAAATTTTTACGCTATTTAACATCACGCTACCGTCCATAGGAACAAAGCTGTATTGAAAGACGTTACAAAAACGCGAAAACAATATTTTAAATACTTTTTATTTACATGCGAACGAAGCCGCGGACACAGTTAGTTATATTCTCACAGAAGACAAATTAACAAGTATTTTGTTAGGTATTAATTTCTGTAAAAAAGCATTTCCAGAAAATAACCTCGTGTGGTTTAATTTATTTGGTGAAACAAAAAAAAATTAACCGCTGTGTAAAATTTAAAAACACGTACTAATATATATTATTCGTACTGATTTGTAAGGCTTCGGAAGAGGTATCTAAGCGGGCCAGCGTGACAACAGTGTCCAGCGGTGAATTTTCGTTGGATTGAACTGTACACAACATGAGATGCAGTGCGGTCACTCTGTTGCGAAACATAAAAATCAATGTGTTGTAGAAATATATTTAAATAACATCTGTGCCTGCGAGTTCGTTCGCATGGACTGAAAATTATTTAATCAATTTCTGGCTATTTTTCGAAGACATATTTCATTTCTAATTATATATAAGAGTACATATATTCGAGGTGCATGTATATTTGTGTCTTAAATTTATTATGAAACTCTATATAATTTAATATCTTTGTTCTATATATTACCACAGTGCGGTGGATACAGCTCGTTCATTCCGTGTAAACTATATCGACCATTAGTGCCGCCATCTTGGGAACTCTTCTTAGCCGACTGTAATTAATTCTGTATCGGAAGGAAATTATGAAATGTGATAGATTATGTGAGTGAGTTATTAGAGTGAGAGATGTGAATTATTAGTTAAATGGAAATAAATTGTAATAAGGTAATGTAGGTTTAGCGTGTCTACCAACTTGGGCCGTATCGTCACTTAAGATCAGGTGAGATTACGGCCATAACGCTAAACCTTAACTATAAAAAAAAAAAAAATTGTTGCTGTCTTCAGAATTTGACTTGAGTATCCCATACCTATATTGTTTGACCGTATTCTTAATAAAACTACCATCATGCCTTTTGAGAGCCGGTTCTCCTGTAGGCTTAGAGTGTCCACCACATTGGAACCATCGTCATTTTACATCAGGCGAGATTGTAGCCGTAACGAACCGTGCTTTGAATTCATCGTGTTCGCCTTTACCGGAAGCTCTGACTCATTACAGGATTCGAACTGACGTCCATCGACGGTGTGTTTACTGCGTAATGTGTTACGGCTGTGCCATAAAATCAATGATTTCATTCACAATTAACGTTTCACGTATAGAGCATAAACATACAAAGTGACGTGAAGTTTTATTTATATATGATTGATTAACATGAATGAGAACATAAAAATAATGAAGATTATTTATGTATAAAATAAAACAATATAAAATAAATTAAAATGAAATAAAACAGATGCGTTTTTATTTCCACTAGTTATATTAATGTGCCGATAACAGCTTTAATGTGTTTATAACATGTGATTTTGAAAAATATAAATAATAAATAAAGAAAATGTTTATTTCGGGCTGATACCATAAAATCAGCCATAAAATCTTAATTGGCTCATTATAATTCAATTAAGGATCGGAACGTTACCATTTTGGCTTCGGGTTCAAACAAGAATAATTTAATACACTTTTTTTTTTGTTTCATCTGTAAATATTAAAATTCACGTATCTCATTTATTTTCTATAATGTTATAATTATATTATATTTATAATTAAATTCTATAATTTCTATAATTCAATGTATATTTTAAAAAGGGTCTCTTTCGGAAATATTGCTTGTGTTCAAGATTGTTTCAAAATTTTTCATCCATATATTTCCCCTCGATATTTGTTTATTTACATTACCTACATTTTTGTATGGAATAGGGGGCTAACGAGCGAACGTCTCACCCGGTGGTGAGTGATCACCGCCACCCATATACACCTACAACACCGAAGCAATCGCAGGTGCGTTGCCGGCTTTTGTAAGAGGGACTGGCTTTCAAATGCCACTGTCAGAAAACACCTATTGGTATTTGTTGGCAGATTACCTACATAGACACTTCTCTATTGAACTATGCTGCGTAGAGATACGGAGCGTGGCTATCAAAATTATATACGTTGGAAGTTCTCACTGTGTCAATAAGCCGAGGCCTTCTAACTTCGGCTTTCGGTCGATCCCTCACCACTATCTTTACATAATATACCAATTGGAAATGATGAGTAAATTTACTGCTTTTAATAGTTTCATTTATAACCGGATTTATATTACATATATACTAGCTGTTACCTGCGGCTTTGCACACGTTATTATTAACTTTGTCGAAAAAATTGAATGATGCAATAAAAAGTTTTATACAAACTTTATCCTTCTCTTTACCCCACTTCCAATAAGTTTTTCGCGAGATAAAGTAGCTTATGACCGTCTTCAGGTGCCCTACTATCTTTATATCAAAATTCATCATATTTGATGTAGCGGTTCAGGCGTGAAAGTGTAACAAACAAATAAACTCACTTTCGCATTTATAATATTAATAGAGATGTATAGTTTATGTCTTTTCAATAAATGACATAAAAATGTTAGCATTAGAAAAATCTCTACCACCATATATACTATACATATATGCCCATATAAACACATACCATACATAAAGAATTCTGGTAATATTAATATCTAGCTAGATGAAATAATCTTGTGGGCACAGTGAAATATTCTGGGTCAAAACACGACGCCATTACGTCTCGGAAATGGTGGAGCCCTTTGTGTGGAAAGTCAGCAGGAAATGTCTTTTGTCCGTATGAAAAAACTTCTCATTTATTTTTGTGAAATCATACCCTAAAGAACCTTTGGAATAATCTGCGATTATATTTATTTCGTGCTGGGAAATAATAAATATTTTCCGTTTAGGGACTATGGAATCGAAGATCTATACATTACAAATAAAATAGACCATCGATATATACAAATTTCAATAAAAGCCTACATGAGATCTCCGCAGAGAAAGCGAGAGAAATCGTGAATCGAGAACGCACGAATTGTCGAATCGACATCATTGTGCGAATGACCAATAGATATATAATATTTTATTAACTTGTAAAACGTCAAAGAAATACTCTAAGCAGTTGCCTGTACCTTCTGTGGTCTGAGTAATAATCACCACGTTGTAATTAAATTTTAAGAAGGGTCCTGTTTAAAACACCGAAATTCGCATATGGATAACCAACCACCTACTTGCAATGGGTCGATAGGCGAATCAGCGGTGTTGATTAGTATCGATCGGTGAGCTGGATAGTTGTTTTATCGATATTTTGAAGTGATGATAGCTCAGTTGGTCCTGCAACGGACGCCGCTTTAACGATCGTGAGTTCGAATGCATCTACAACGAGCCTAAGCTTTCCGTGAAGGAACACATCGTGATGTAAGCATAGCGTGCGGGTAGGGCGTGTTGATAGTGTGCTGCCAAATACCTATAGGTGTGGTGCGGCAGTTGCACTTGAGAGCTAGTTCTTCTACAGGTTTAGCGTGTCTAACAACTTAGGCCATATCGTCACTTAAGATCAGGCGAGATTGTGGCCCTAACGCTAAGTCTTAACTATAAAAAAGGGGGTGTTGAAAGTGTGCTGCCAAATAACTAAAGGTCTAACTAAAGCATGTCCACCACCTTGGGCCAAGTTATTATGGCCCTCACATCACTAAGAACACACAATATGACTATTTATTGCATTTTAATTCACACACCGTGTCAGCGCGCCAAGCGAATCTGTCAATAACAGATTATGGGTACGCGGCTCCCAACACTTTAAGCCAATCGTTACAACATTTTGTCATGACCAAAATCACTGAAGTAGGTTTTGAATAATATTACCAATATTGTGTGCATTACAGCATAAGGGTAGAAAGATTCCATATATACCATTTTGCATTAAAACCTGTTTTTTTTATAGTTATGGATTAACGTTACGGCTTCATTCTCACCTGATGTTAAGCTACTCTGTGGCTTAAGATGGTGGGAATGCAAAATCTAGTGGAGGGACTGGCTCTCAAGTGCAAATGCCGGAACACACCTATAGGTATTTCGCGGCAGACTTTCAATTTCAGGGTGGTAGCTAGCCAGGCGGGCATTAGAAAAAGCCCTACCACCACGCAAGCTATATTTCAACATCAATTTTTTCCAAAGTAATAGTATTTCTTGTGGAGTCGCTGTGTACGAAATAACAAAGTATATGTAAAATAGGATTCCGGTAGGTTCCAGAAGGTTCTACATAATTCGATCGACGTGCTGCAATCATTACATTTAAGGTTAGTATATAATATGTCTATAATAATAAAAGGAGATAATTCCCACAAGAATCTACGAAAGGTTGCTTTCACAACTCATCATAAGAATCAAGTAAGTAAATCTATTTTCTCTGTTATAAAAGCTTTTAAAAAGTTTTGAGTGATTTCATTCTCACTTACCTCTAAAAACTATAATATGATTTATTATTATCTATAGAAATTTTCTATCCAAAACACCAAAATTTTGTACTGCATTTACAGCCTAAAAGACTTTCTGTATATTACTGCAGTTTCGAAATTAATTGAGGTAGCGTTATGGGCATAATCTCACCTGATCTTAAGTGACGATACGGCCCAAGTTGGTAGACACAATGAATCTGTGGAGGAACTGGCTCTCAAGTGCCACTGCCGGAACACTCCTGTTGATATTTGACGGCAGATTTTCAACTTGAGGGTGGTAGCTAGCCAGGCGGGCATTAGAAAAGCCCTACCACCATGCTATGGTTTCCTCACAATGTTTTCCTGTATAAAATTTATGTGGAGTGGATTGGAACTTAGGTGCCTTGACGCAATGTCGTACACACTACCACTGAGCTATCATAGCTCCGCATTCCATCCATGGAGAAGAGTCAATACGAAATACAAGCATCCCCCTAATTACGTAATTTGCAAAAGCAAAGAGATAATAAAAAGCCCTACATATTTTCTACGAAACGGCAAATACGTATATTGTTAATATACCGAAAATAAATTTGCCAAATTATTACCATTTATTTACACGACTTCTGCGAAATACATAATATGGGCCACGATTTATCTTATTTCTAATGTATAGAAAATGTTTTCAGCTTATGAATAATATTATATTTAACGCATTTATAAAAATACAACCAAATCAAAATACTTGATTCAATTTAGGCCCTGAGAAGGCGCTCATGTATGTTAAAATTACCACCGATTCGGCAAGTAACTCGATCTAGTTATATGGTATTTATAAGTGAATGTTTAACTAAGAAAATTTGTGTAATAAATGTACATTACTTTTAGCGGATGCTAAAACCATCGTTTCATAATCCCTTTGTACAGTAATTCTTACTTGACATGGTCCTTCATCTTTCAACTTCAGTCGATAACGTGCTTAGATAACTTAAAACTATTACCTAAGAAATTTTGCTAAGTTCTACTAGACCGTGACATGAAAGCGCTGTATGGCTATCTATCTGCAATACGTTTCCCACAATATCGCTAATACTTCAATAATTTTACTCATCTTTTGTGCAGCATCAAGGGATGGTTTTTCAAGTAAGATTTCTTTCGTTGCATTGAGACTTGTATTGTGGGTATTATATGAGACATCCAGCAAGCTCGGCTGTGTGACGTGCGTGCGTTACATGGACAGTATGACGCATCAGTCGCATCCAGTATTGACATAAACACACCGTATGTACCGAGCCAATACAATCTAATTTTAAATTTCGTTTACATCGAACTGCTGTTCACTATCTAACCTCGTCGAGTTTTATTTTCACAACAAACTGTATTCCACCGCCTTCTATAAGATCCAATTTATATACCCTAAAAGTCATCACAACTCATTCAACGATTTATTTACAATAGCCTCACAATATTTAAGTCCGTAATATACACTATCGAGATGCGTAATATTGTGTGTAGGTTTTTAAAATCGGCATCCGAATGCATAATTAACAAAATGTAAAGTAAACAAAATAAAATAACAGTATTAATATCGAATACAGAAAATAAATAACATGCTAATATCGTAACTAAAAAAAAAATGATTAGAAATTAAAATAAAACGGATTTGGAATCCATAATCAATGCGACATAACAAACGCGGACAGGAATCGGACAGCTAATGAATTCGCAACGACATTTTAAACTTACGCAGCGTATTCGGAAAAATGTAAACTTAGAGGTTTTTACTGGACACTTTATTATACAGCCTCAATATTAGCGGAAAAAAAATACTAAAGCGGCCGAGTTTACAGTCTCCCAATAAACACGTAAAACAAACAGTAGTCCAGGTTTACTGGGCGGTCTATGCGGCAATTTTATATGAAATTGAAATATGTATACATACGTTTTTTTTTAATACTTAATGTTTAGCATTATGGCCATAATCTCACTTGATCTTAAACGACGATACGGCCCAAGTTGGTAGACACACTAAACCTGTAGAGTAACTGGCTCTCAAGTGCAGCTGCCGGAACACACCTATTGGTATTTGGCGGCAGGTTTACAACTTGAGGGTGGTAGCTAGCCAGGCGGGCATTAGAAAAATCCCTACCACCATGCTATGGTTTCCTCACGATGTTTTCCTTCACCGAAAGCTCAAGCTCATACACACAACCACCGAGTTATCATCGCTTCAAAAAACATCAGTAATTTTCGCATTTTCAATATTGAATCTAGTAATTCTGATTTTCGCTTATACTCAAAATATTTAGTTTAGAAAATATGCGTATATTTATTAAGATATTCAGGACCTTCGATACTTAACTAACTTATTCAGAATGTGATAATACAATTAACCCAAAAACGCTGTAGGCGGATAGGATTAGTTCAACACTGGCTATATCTAAACGATATGCTCCATTAAAACTATTTAGGCTTAACTACCCTCTATATAAATGTAAAACTGGGGAGGGGTTGGAACGACAGTTTCAACGATCTCCGTTTGCTAACATCGGCTTCGTTAACGTTGCTTTGTTAAATTTTATATTCAGTACCAGTCAATATCCAATTTAGAAACAGTGTTATAAGTTAATTATCTATACACATGTAATAAGAAAGTTATTTTAACTTGTCTGTACTTTTTATGTGTCAAAAATATTGTAAGTAAAGAATAGGTAATAAAACACATTTACATCATGTTTAGAAATGTCTGTTTGTTTGTTCACGCGTCGCTGATAAAGTGTAACATTTATGATAAGAAATCATAAAGCGTATCCTCGAGTAACGTTCAGTCTTTGTTTTATTAAAATCGGTTAAGCCTATCAAAAAATATTGGAATTTGAATGACTTAGTTTCTCGCGAACAAAATCACATAAATCCTTACTAATATAATACTAAAATAATACAAATGCGATAGTGTTTTCGTTTGTTTGTTTGTTACGCTTTCACGCCTACGCCACTGAATCGATTATGATGATCTTACCTACAATCTGGGAGTCTTCAAACAGGGAGTGAACAGGTACTTGATTAGTCAGCGCGCTCCATTATAGACCATATCGTCACTTACCATCAGGTGAGATTGGCGCCAAGCGCTTACTTGTTGGATATGTAAAAAAAGGTGAATTTTTCTGTAGAGATAGATGGGAGGCTGGATACGGTGATAGGTTACTTTTTCTCGTAAAAATCGTATTGTAGTGGAGTAAAGAGAGGGCTACATTTTATATGAAACTTGCTTGAAAAATCAGTATTAACGCGAGCGAACCCGCACGTAGAAGCTAGTACAACAATCAATTAAAAACAAAAAAAAAAACCAAGGGAAAACGGAACCCAAATGTTGAGGTCAAAGGCAAGTCGCAAAAACTCTTAATGACTTTGTATCACGGTGTGTTTTAACAAGTAAGGGTTTTCCATTCCAATATGTACTGACTAAGAGAACTCTTCCGTTGTAGTTCACATATTTCGTGAGGGATTTTAGTACAGAATCGGACACAGTGTCCTATAAATGATTTACGTATCGGTTTTTCTTTATGTATACATTAACGATATCTACAAAAATGTCCGTGAAAATAGCTTTGTTTTAAAATAATGTATGTATATAATAGGGATGTTACTGAGCTTCGGCTCTGATTCCGAAAGGTCGGAACATCCGATTGATTTTACACCCCCGACTCCGAATTCGGCTTCGGTACTTTTGCATCGGAGGTTATAACAGAGATCGCAACTGCAGCTAGAATAAATACGTACAAAATTTAACTATAATTCCTAGTATCGGATAATATTATTATATAATATATTAAATTAACACATCTGTCTTCTTCTCTACCTCCGATTCTGACTCCGATAAAGCTGATTATAAACTTCCGGTACCGGTATACCCACATCCGTAGAATCCTTAGTATATATGCATATATACGTATAGATTATTAGAATGTTTTAGTATTTATTCATTCATTCATTAATTATTCAAAATATCGAGATAAAAATATCGAAGATCTATCAAATATTTACTTACTTTTTCATCTATAAAGCATACATTTATACCCGTGAGTAGTAGTAAGTAATTTACCTACCTTAATCACTTTACATAAGAAAACCAAACGTTACTGTAACAGCAAATAAATTTGTTTATTCTAGGACAATATTTCGTATAATACAGAAGGGAATTGGGAATATAATTATGTTTACTCACTGTATATTATACTGGTTTGTTTATAATATAAATATTTAAAAAAACGGTTCCACTATCCATCGAAGTTGTAAATGTTTGAAAAATATAGCATTTACAGAACGTCTTCTTTCTTTGACTTGGGTAAAATACATACAAGACTTGAATAATTTTTTATGAAAGTAAGATGTTGTTCTAAATAAATAAAAGTTTTATGTTGTTAATCACAAATTCTTACTAATGTAAAACCCTTTCTTCTTACCCGTTGTGTTTACTATATGGTTCTTCATATTACTAATACTCCAGTCCACTGACTCGTTCCGGAGCTACACTATTACTGCCTTAGTAATTTTTTTTTTATGGGACCTACACTGTTAGCCTGAGGGGCTTTTACAGCTTCACCGAACTAGAGGGGGCGAGCGCGGGGGCGCTCGAGCCCTAGGGGCAACTCGCGCAAGGGTGTCACTAGTGACCGAACCTCGGCTTGGGCTGTTTCCGAATTGCGTAGGAGAAAATCGAACGCTATTAATAAAAATTGAAAAACCTAAAGTACTAACAGATCCCTTCGGGATCCGGAAACGAAATTTGGCTGCCTCAGTATTGCAAAACACGCCTTTTTATATCATCACAACCGGAAGCTAAAAGCGAGCTAGTTGAAATATTTTTAAAATCAAATTTCATAAAGGCCCGTCACTACAATTTGAATTTATAGAGTTATTTTTTAACGAACGTGTAAATATTTATTCCAATTAATAAAGATATTTTTAATCAAACGTGTAAATATTTAAACCTCTGTAATATTAGATTAATAATAAAGAGACGATAAACGACCAAGCTAACATTAGGTACAAACAATACACATTTATTATAATTATATAGTACCTGTAAATAAAAGAAACGACAATTTAAGTTTATTTTCTAATCCTTTTTCGTACTAATATTATAGATGCAAAAGTGAGTTTGTTTTTTGTTACTCTTTCACGCCTGAACCGTTAAATCGATTATGAGGAATTTTGGTATAGACATCGATAGGACCTAGGAAATGGCGATAGACTACATTATCTTGCAAAAACCTATCGAAAGTTAGGTAAAGGGAGGGATAAACTTTGAATGAATCTTTTCATTGCGTCATCTGATTTCTTAGACAAAATTAATATTGACGCGAGTGACGCTGCAGGTAAAAGCTAGTGTTATATAAATTCGTTTAAATTTAGCTTAACTCTGATGTTCTTTGATTGTTATATATATGTTTAACGATGGTCAGCTACGACGCGCAATTTTATCTAATGTAAAATTAAAGGTATATATTTTGTCTATATACATTTATGTATAATTCAGTGGCTGGGTAGGTCACAAGGGAGGTATGTAGGACTCATCTGGCGCTAACCAGAAATATTGACTAAAATACCCCCGGTGGTCCTACAATCCCTCCTCGCTTGAGAAGCACCGGCTACCTATTTTATATGGCCTCTACATATTTAGGCAGATCGCCAATATCAAGTAAGAAGGGTTTTATAAATATTAATGACGAACACAAATTATCAATTATTTGTGGACCACACCACAGTGCCACATATCGAATCTTATCGATACGAGATTTTTAACACATGTATCTATTTTCTAAGGATAAGTTTTCAGAATTTGTTATTAACTCTGCCTCCCAATACATTCTTGATCATTTAATGTGTTCCCGCAAGAACTTGTAAAAGCTAGATTTCAAACTCTGCCTCCCAATACATTCTTGATCATTTTATGTCTTCCCGCAAGAACTTGTAAAAGCTAGATTTCAAACTCTGCCTCCCAATACATTCTTGATCATTTCATGTCTTCCCGCAAGAACTTGTAAAAGCTAGATTTGAAACTCTGCCTCCCAATACATCCTTGATCATTTCTTGGCTTCCTGGAAGAACTTGTAAAAGCTAGATTTCAAACTCTGCCTCCCAATACATTCTTGATCATTTCATGTCTTCCCGCAAGAACTTGTAAAAGCTAGATTTGAAACTCTGCCTCCCAATACATCCTTGATCATTTCTTGACTTCCTGGCAGAACTTGTAAAAGCTAGATTTCAAAGTCTGCCTCCCAATACATTCTTGATCATTTCTAGTCTTCCCACAAGAACTTGTAAAAGCTAGATTCCAAACTCTGCCTCCCAATACATTCTTGATCATTTCTTGGCTTCCCGCAAGAACTTGTAAAAGCTAGATTTCAAACTATGCCTCCCAATACATTCTTGATCATTTCTTGTCTTCCCGCAAGAACTTGTAAAAGCTAGATTTCATGAAAGAACGGCACAATTTAAATACTAGAAATCGTGAACTGGTCACCTATTATTTTTGACACAGTAAGAACAGTCACAAGATTTTAGGTAATAGTATTAGGTTATACGATAAAGTCCCAAAGCACGTTACCGAATTTTTGGACAGTTAAGTTCAAGAACCATGTCAAACTGGTTTTGATGTCAAAAGGCTAGTATGGGTTGGATCAATATGTTAGCAATCTTGATGTCCGGAATTGACACACCTCTTTGTACATCCGCTAGTAACTATTGTAAATACAAATATTAAATTGTTATTTAGTAAAAATGTACCTAAAAGAATTATAAACATGCAGATCAAGTTTCTTTCCGGTTCTTCTCGATGACTGCTTTACTTTCCGAAGCGGTGGTAGATTTAACGCTCATAGGCACCTTCTTAGGGCCTAAATTGAATAAAGATTTTTGATTGGATTATTTATCTAACAATGTGACGGCATCTTTCGATGTAGTGTAGATTTAGGAGTCATTAGATTGAGTTGACATTTTGCTCACTTATCAAGATACAATGTCAGTACAATTATATCACGACTTAGTCCAAGTTCTGGTACCATAAATTCTGCTGAGGCATTTTACCTCTTGAGCTTCGATAATGTATGACTAAAAATAAGAATAATATTGAACCTTGTTTAGGTTTTTTCAACATCACTGCCTATTATAAAACAGTAGTGACTGTTTGTTTGTTGTTTCGAATAAACTCAAAAACTATTCCCCGAATTTTCATGCGTCTTTAACCAATAGACTGAGAGATTGATTCATGAGTAGGTTTAATATTGTTTAAAATGTCGGAAAAAGGTATGCCGTCTGGGTACTTTGAAGTTTAGAGTAGCGAGCAGATGACAGTTAGTTGTGTCATACTAATATTATAAGTGCGAAAGTGACTTCGTTTGTTACGCTTTGACGGCTAAACCGCTGAATGGATTGTGATGAATTTTGGTCAAAAGATAGATGGGACTCGGAAGATGGAGATAGGCTACTTTTATCGGGAGAAAATTATTGGGAGCGGAGTAAAGACAGAGACAAATTCTGATTGTTTTTTTTACTGCGTCATCTGATTTGTTTGACAAAATTGATATTAAAAAAACCATTCGTTAAATCTAAATTTAGTATCCGTGGAGGTTGCGTCGAATCATACTCAATCATCGTTCCACAATCGTTATATTTTACAGCATTTTACAGCAGAGCTTCTTACAACTCGAGATTTCGTCCGCACTGTCGAACGTTCGTAACTCAACTGCCTCACAGTCGCGCTACTACCCCGGATAGCACTTAATCAAACAACCAACTTCTTTCATAGTCAATACACTAACTGTAAGATCAATACAACAGCTTTTATAAATGCAAACTACACTTATTGTACGTAGTTGAATCATTTAATTAATTAAAAGTATATAGTATTATTAAATTACTAGTATTATTACGTCTCCACG
The DNA here is from genome assembly GCA_039707435.1 of Actias luna. Lineage (NCBI taxonomy): Eukaryota > Metazoa > Arthropoda > Insecta > Lepidoptera > Saturniidae > Actias > Actias luna. Next base: position 16,374,701 of record JAZHAC010000022.1, on the reverse strand, counting down.
CCGATAAGCAGTAGACGTGGTATTTGACATATGTTATAAATATTTATTGTTCCTGGTACAGATGTCCCTGTGACATGGTCGTCGTCATCCCGGGCGGCCCTCCAGTGCGTGGTCCCTGACGCGGACAAGATACAGCCGCGTCGCCCGCCGCCGCCCCTCGATGCCGAAGACAAGATTAAATCGAAGCCCTTTATATGGCGTCGAAACAATAACGAAGTCAAACGGTAACACTTGCTTTAATTCATTTTCATAAAAACTAATATGTTCATTGAAATAAAACTAATTTAAACGGATTTTATCGCGGTTATTTATTAATTTTGATTCCGACGTTTCGAAAGCTTTTCAGCTTTCGCGGTCACGGGGCGGACTGAGCTGTAGGTTGTCCAGAAAATTTCATGTTACTGTGTCTACCTTCAATTTAATTTTTGTTATTGATAGTGTTCCGATCTACGCAGAAAGAGCTCACAGTGTCTTGAGGTCTGGCAATTCGTCTTATGGGTTCTGATTTAATTAAATGTATAATTGGATCCCAGGCTTGTGCTAGCTTCCAACCATCTTCTCTATTAAAATTTGGATGTTTTTAATTTCAATAGCCTCACGAACATCAATAATATGTTATATAGCTTATGTTACTCGGAACTTGTGTAGGATTCTAACGGTGAAAGAATTTTTGAAATCGGTCCAGTGGTTCTTGACTTTATTCGTTACAAACAAAAATACAAATCTTTCCTCTTTATAATATTAGTATAGAGATTAGCTTTATTACGTGTTTTTTGTTTATTCTTCGGAAAAACCTTTTTATTCTGTATAACAAGTTCTATATTCGCTTTTAGGTTAGTGTTATGGCCATAATCTCATCTGATCTTAAGTGACGATACAGCGCAAGTTGGTAGACACGCTAAACCTGTGGAGGAACTGGCTCTCAAGTGCAACTGCCGCAACACACCTATTGGTATTTGGCGGCAGATTTTCAACATGAGGGTGGTAAGTCATTTTTAATGCCCGACTGGCGAGTTACCACCCTCAATACACCTTGTAAATCTACCGTAAAATACATTTTTTTATTTTTTATTTATTTATTATTAATATATTTTCAATACTAAATATACATTTTAATACTTCTGCCAAACTGCAGTACAGTTTATTGGCAGATGTAACCTCCGTTGTTAAGAAAATTTATCTATAATCTTTATAAACACCTATTAAGCATTGTTATAAAAAAAGTTAACAATAATAATAATAATAACAATTAGGATTAACAATAAAAATAAAAAAGAAATCAACACATTTTAGCAGAATAAAAAATAAATAAAATTAGCCTAAATGTTTACATTACCCAAAAGGAACTGTTTGGTTTTATTTTTAAAAAATTGTTTTGTACAGTCATTGTTCCTTAACGACAACGGTAAACTGTTATACAATTTAGGCACCAAGCAACTTCTGTGTCTTTCCCCAAAATAGTTGTTATAAGTGGGTATTTTGAATGTATCTCTTACCCTACTTGGCCTTGTACGCGTTATATTTATTTTAAATTCATTGCTACCGTATTGTTCCACTGCCATCAATAGCTGTACTTTTTCATGGACTGGCAAGATTTTACAATATGAAAAAAGTCGTTCATAGTTTGTATCTTTACACAGGTACTTTGTATTTGTCGGAACATATAGGTGTGTTCCGGCAGTTGCACCTGAGATCACGTCCCCCAACTACACTTAACGGATCCACCGTGGATCTCGGGCCACGTCGTTACTTAACATCAGATGATATTGTAGTCATAACGGTTTAACCTTTACTTAATGTATCTTTAACATTTAGGGTACCGTGGAATGGGACCCTGGAGGTGCTGAAGAGGAATGATGGCAGCACCGAGGGGATCTATCAGTGCATGGTCAAGCACCACGGAGGGTATATCCTCGGGTACCCGGTCCATCTTAAATTTGCATGTAAGTATTATATTTTATTTATCATAGTGAAAAATTCCTTTGTGTATGTTACGTTACTTGTTATTTAAAATTATTTAATCTCGCGTCGTCATTCATATTATAATAACTTTTAACTGAGTTAACCGATTTTACTGAAACAAAGATTAAATGTTACTCGGTTTTCTTGGTTTTCTAAGGTTTTCTTGGTGACGTTTTATCATAAACGTTGTACTTTAGCAGTGATGCGTGCACAGACAAACATACTAACAGACATTTCTTAAAATGATGTAAATGTAATTTTTTCCTAATCTTTGTCACTTGCTATAGTTTTCGAGCGATGATAGCTCGGTGGTAGTGAGTACGTGAGTTCGAATCCAACCGCCTACAATGAGCTAGAGCTTTCGGTGCACGGAAAAATCATGAGGGAAGGCTTTTTCTAATGGCCGCCTGACTAGCAACCATCCTCAAGTGAAAATCCTGCCGCCAAATACTAATAGGTGTGTTCCGGCAGCTGCACTTGAAAGCCAGTTCCTCCACAGGTCTAGCGCGTCTACCAACTTGGGCCGTATCATCACTTAAAATCAGGTGAGATTATGGCCATAACCTTAAATATAAAGAAACAGTGACAATATGGTTTGGTTTTAAACCAAATTTATCGTGTTTCCAATCCATTTGAACATTACTACAGTAATCTTCCGGGCCCAATTTTCATTCAGATTCATCTCAATTCAAGCCAGCTAGTTTAGCTTACATTGTTAATAGATTATATATCGTATTTTATAGAATATATCGTAGTTATTCGAGTGGAATATAAGTGAGTCACTAGACGGCTACAGTAAACATATCTATTGTCACAAGAATCCATTATACTGTCTGTATAACAACACGCCTTTACACGGGAATGTTAACAAAAACACTGTATTGATTTGTTTAGCTGTAATGTAATGGTATTTTAGTTTTTGTCGTATACAAAATGGCCCAAATCTATCTATTCATTTGCGAACTATCTATTGGCTGATGCTTACCGTAAAACCTGGTCTTCTTGAATTTCTAGAACATTCTCATCGCGTGCGGTACGTGGAATGAATTACCCAGTACTTTTTACCTCCAGACCTTTAACACGGTTCTCTTATATACATACTATCACGCCTCTCTCCCATAAGGGTAGGCAGAGACCAGATCCTTTCACTTGCTACGATCCTGACATACATCTTTCGCTTCTTCTACTTTCATAAGCACCTTCATACATGCTCTTCGGTTACGGGCACTTTTGAACTGGCCTTTCTCCAGAACGTCCTCGATCTGATTGAGATATGTTCGCCTACGTCGACTCTTACCAGCTTGCCCATTCACACTCGCCATGTAAATTTGTTTTGTCAATCTTCTTTCATCCATCCTCACTACACGTCCATACCAATTAAGCATCCCTTTCTCTATCTTTGTCACTACATCCTCTACCACACCACAACGTTCCCTTATCACACTATTCCCTACTTTACCTATCATTCTTATGCCAGCTATACTTCTTAGACTTCTCATCTCTGTAACATTCTTTTCATTCAACTCTTGAACATTGAAGACTGTTCTCTCAAAGAATGGATTGAAATGCTATCTCCAAGTTCGGCAGCACTGCTGAGGGGTCAGCTGCAGCTGCCCATAGTCGACGGTCACCATTCACCATCAGATATACCGACTTACTGTTTTCTACCCTTTTGTATAGAAAATGTTGAGTTAGTCTAACTAACCATAAATATAATAAAACTAGACTAAACCAAATCCCTACATAATAAGTTTACTATTACCGCTACAATCTCACCTGGCATTAAGTGACGATGTAACCCAAGTTGGTGAACACGCTAAGCCTGTTGAGGAACTGGCTTTCAAGTGCAACTGCGGGAATACAACTATAGGTATTTGGCGGCTGATTTTCCAATTGAGGGTCATAACTAGCTATGCGGGCATCAGAAAAATCCATACACCACAGTGCTATGGTTTCATCATGTTCAAACTCATTGCCAGTGGATTCGAACTAACGTCCATTGAAGCGACGTCCGTATACACTACCATTTCAGCTACCATCGCTTCACTTTTGGCTTTCTATTCAAATAGAAACTATTTTAATGAAGTTTCGGTGACAGACAGAACTGAATTATAATAAAGTCGAACAACCGATGATAGTACGTGTCTCGTTTTGTGAATCGGTTAAACAACTAATTACGTACCCAGCCTGTTACACTTCTGAGTCGCTGGTGAATTCTTCAGGCGTATTTGGCACGACACCTAACTTTAATTATTAGTGGAACTTCTAACAATTTATGTACGCAATATAATGGCGTATATTATAATGGTTCTTTTTATGTGTTTGTTTATTTCAGGGACTTCGGTGTAAAAATGAAATGTCAGTCCTATCGTGCCCTGACCTTACAGTATGTGCAAAATATAATTAAAGTCAAATATGTCCTGGAACTACTTAGATCTAATCACAATATTCTATAAAACCTTGGCTTCATCACTTGCAGGTGCAGCCAAGATTCCATGGGACATGCCCTGGTCCATGTTAAGCTCGAAGGATCTTTTTAATTTTTCAAAAACTTGTTTCACTTTTTTTTATTCTGCCGTGATTTGACACGCTAATATCTATGGATAAAACGGCATTACATATAAAAGAATTTACCGCAGTGTAATAAAACTAGTGCATGTAAAAAAAATACAGGAAATATATATTTATATTTAAAAAAAAACATCCCCATCTACATGTACATAAATAGAAAAAAAAAGTGCTTTTAATTTTATTATTTCGCGATTGCAACATTAAAATTAAAATAATTTCGGACGAAAATATTAGAGGTAATCATCGTAAGGCTCTCAGTGTTGCAATGTTATTTATTATTGTATGAACACCGGCGAAAATATGATAGCTCAGTGGTAGTGTGTATGAACGCCGCGTCATGGGACGTGAGTTCGAATCCAACCACCTACAATGAGCTTGAGCTTTCGGTGAACGAAGACATCGTGAGAAAACCGTAGCATGGTGGTAGGTCTTTCTCTGATGCCCGCCTGGCTATCTACCACCCTCAAGTTGAAAATCTGCCGTCAACTGCCAATATATGTGTTCCGGCAGTTGCACAGGAGCCAGTGACTCCTATAAGGGCCGGCAGCGCACCTGCGATTGCTCTGGTGTTGTGGTTGTTAATGGGCGGCGGTAATCACTTACCATCAGATGACACGCTAGCTCGTTTACCCCCGATTCCATAAAAAAAACCTTTTAGAAAACTTATTTAATATCTTCTACTATTAACACTATTGCACGTACAACATCGTGGCGGGTTGATTTTATTGGCATTAAGTAAATCAAAAGTGGGTTTTGGGCGGGGTCTTCGTGTGTCATATTGTAATGTTTATTCTTATTCTTATATTTTGTTATTTAGCCCCTGCATTGTGTAATATAGGTGACATTTTACGTGATAGAAATAGCTGAAGAGCATAAGTGAAATGGACTATAAATAATCATTCGGATTTCAACAAGAGAGTAGCCATCTTGTTGAAGATAGTTTCGTCTGTCAAAAATGTCAAAATCTTATCACATGAAAATGGTATAAAAGATTCTAAAGAGGACTGTGTTGCCAAGAATAAAAAAGAAGTTAATCAAATATACATCTATATTTAAATAGGCAAAGGTAGAATAGTTCAATGCTTCTGTATGTCAATAGAGTTTGTTTTATTTTTGTTGAAATTTATAATAAACAAAATAGGAAACCGTATTTTCTCCTACATTTATAAGAATTTCCTTAACATATTTACATTTCTGTTGGTCCAATTGTGATTACTGGTCGAACTGAATTTCAAAAAATCTCTTTTATAGCAGTACTATTATACTGTGTTTCTATATCAATTTTGGTATACTCATATATAGACACAATTATGTCCGTGACGGGAAAACGTGACGCTTGTTTCATTATGCTACACTGTGTCGAATTTCCTCCTGAATGTGACGTGACTAAAATTATTCCAAAAACATATTCCCAATAATCCAAACACTGAATAAAAGAGATATTCGTGTAAATAAATACGACTGTATCGAAAACAATTATTTGATTGAAATAAAACTAATTTAAACGGATTTTATCGCGGTTATTTATTAATTTTGATCACGTCGTTTCGAAAACTTTTCAGCCCTCGCAGTCACGGGGCGGACAGAGGCGTAGGTTGTCCCGAAAAGATCATGTTACTGTGTCTGCCTTCAATTTAAATTTTGTTATTGATAGTGTTCCGATCTACATTCGTTTAAATTAGTTTTATTCCAATGAATAATATTCGCGTAAACATAAGAAATCGTCAATTAATTGATATTACAGTGCCCGCAGACGATACCAGAATTTGCGGGCGCTTGTTCTGTTCCACTCGCTCGTGAAACCGGAGAGTCTCGGAACCCTTTGATGTCGTTGTAACACAATAAAATAACAGATGAGGACCCGAGGAAAATACAAGGTTACATTATTTATTCGAAAAGACTTCTCCGAATCAGGTGTAATAGAGTTTGCGTTCCTATTTTTGAAAGATAAATTAATATATTTCTCTTTGTATAGAACAGAAATATTGTTTATTCTTTTATCATCTACTAGACAGGTAATTTTCGAAACTCTTTATTATAGTGAATATATACTTGAGTTACTACTCTGCCGAACTATATAGTCTAAGAGTCGCCTTCGAGATGACTACGTTAATGAAGTTTTTAATTAGAGCTTATTCTTATATATAATTATGAACGGGGAAATGTATTTTCAACGGGATGCTGATAAAAATGTTGGCGCGTTTATTTTCAGTTATAATAATATTAACAGTTTTTTTTTAATCATCTTTGTAACTTTACATAGAAATACCAAAAAATCTTTTTTGCCATTCAGTTTGACTAATCGACAAAGTTATTCTTGAGTAAAGTTTCGATCCATAATTTCTTAAGGTTTTGTTAAGTTGTGTTGAAATATAAAGATCATTGTTGAAAGTGTCGTAAACGTGAAGCCGCCGCGCAAGAGAGCTTTCATCGAAAACTCTACATTCTGAGATATATCCAAATAATCTGTAGTGGGACATGGTTGCATAATAAGCTCTACTATCCGCACGCAGCCGGAGCCGTTCGCTAGTATAGATTAAAAGCCTCGTTTTACATTGAAATTGCTTTAAGGGGACTAACAAAATCGTTAAACACTGTAATATTTTATGACGTATATATTTTTCTATCCGGAAATGAAAAATAATTAACCCTTATAAAACGAAATTATTCCGGTATATATATAAATATCAAAGTTAATGTTATGAGTTAAAAGCAAACCGGAAAATGAAAAATACAATGACGTATCCGGGCATAGTAGCTATATCCGAGTCACCCGGTATTTAGCTATCAATCTATCTCGTTGGACGTGATTGATGGGACTCGGGGTCGTCCTTGTGGAGGCGCCAAGGGCTGTTCTTAATCTTCAGTTAAATTCTAAATGAAACGGCGATGTTTGTTCTACTTGAATCTAGAATATATATGCAAGCATTGTCTCATACATGGCTAGTTAGTTACTCTACATTATTTGTTTTGGGCAGGTAACCTATGTATACATATTTTGAAAATCTGTGTGTTCTGTGCACGCCGAAAATGGGTTATATTATAATTTAATTACAAAGGTATAAGCTGGGAAGGCTCACCTTGTTCTGCCCCATCCTGTGATAACAAAATCAAGTAGGTTTCTATTTAATAGTTCCTATAAAAGTATGAATTAAAAATGTAATCCCTTAGAGAGAAAAATTTAATAATTACTGAAAAATGTGTTTACTTAATTTCGTTAAGAGCTTCCGATGTGTTAAACTTCCAGATATCAGAAACCATTTTTATGTTGTCTATACAATGTTTTCCATTTCCGTTCGTTGTTAGGCTAAAATAAGATTTAAAAAAAAAACATAGTTTCTTTGTGTGTGTCTACATCACAAAATAAGATAACTGTCCAAATTTCATATTTCTATAGTCATCAGTTACGACTGTACGTTGAAAAATCAGTTAATCAGCTTCTGTATTTATAACTAGACGTACCTGCGACTTCGTTCGCATGGAACTAAAAAATTATTCAACAATTTTTGCCTATTTTTTGGAACTCTTTTCAATACAGCTTTGCTCCCGGTAATCTAAATAATTAGATTAGAAAACTATCAGATTAGCGCGTTCAAACTGACGAACAAACTTTACCGCTTTCGAATATTAATATAGATATAAAAAGAAGATGTATAGATAAACGTAATGTCTATAAAATAAATTATTTTGTTACAGTAAATAAACTTCAGATGATAAATTATCTATCCGAATATAATTCTTGTTTACTCGACTATTGTTGTGACTTTGTTGGTCACTCAACATTTATAAGGAAATGAGTTTTCCCTAAAACACTCGCTTACACGGGCGGCTTTACTTGTATCAATATTACTTAACGTTTATGACTGGTTGTGCCCGCGGCTTCGTTCACGTGGATCGAAAATTAATTTGTGTATACTTTGGGAACGTTTATTTTTGTGAGCAGTTTATTGAAAATGAAATTTAATGGTTTAAGTATTTGCCATTTCATTGCGTGAGAGCGAACGAAGATGTAAGGTAGAGCAAGGGAGAGAGAGAAAGAGAGAGTATATGTGTAGAATAATTGGTACAGAAGAGACGAATTTCTTAGTAAACTGGATTCAAAATGTGGGTGCCGGGTCCGTCGTGTGGCAGAGAAGGAAACTGTGATTGTGAAGGAACGTGAGTTCGAATCCAACCATCTACAATGAGCTTGAGCTTTCGGTGAAGGAAAACATCGTGAGTGAACAATAGCATGGTGGTATTTTCTGATACCCGACTGGTTAGCTATCACCATCAAGTTGAAAATCTGCCGACAAATACCAATAGGTGTGTTCCGGCGGTTGCACTTGAGAGCCAGTTCCTTCACAGGTTTAGCGTGTCTACCATGGCGTGAGATTATGGCCATAACGCTCAAGTTTGGTAGAAACCTGCTAGCGCGGCTTTAGGAACACGTAATATAGAACTTACTGCATTCCTGGACAAGCCCAGATCTTTTAGTAGATTGTGGAGAGATTTTGCTGGTATGTATACCTCTCGCGCCCACTTCGACCGCGTCTATTCACTGCTTAGCCATTCCTATTCAGGTTTATTTATTTATTTATTTCTTATATATTTCTTCTTCTTTTAGTATATTTGTTTCCCATAGTACAGTGAGCTCAAACAGTACCATATATTTTAAAGTTCTGAAAAACATAAATAAATCCGTCTGGAAGTCGAAACCCCAACATACTCTGGGATCCTATCGTGCTTTTAATTCAACAGCATTAAATTTAAACGTTGAAAGCGAGATTAGCGCTATCTCTTTCTACCATAGAGATAACGTGTTAAGAAGAAACGGGATATGATAATTTTAACACGCGAATTTTGTTCCATTCTGGTATCTACATTTGTTTTGATATGCAAAATCGCTTTTAACCGGGAAAATCTGTAGATACCGTCGCTCGTGTAGAGGTATATGCTTATAGTCCCTCACGGAGGTATCTGTTTCTGTTATGACGTCAGACAACAGGCCCTCCGTGACACATTTCCCTTGATTTACAGTAGTTAGTTTAAAAATGTAACAGCGTTATCCCGGTTTTAGGCCAGACTTTTATCGCTTGCGAGTTAAATGCTGTTTGTTGATGTTGGAAATTTGATTATATTGAAGTTACGTAGTTTTGGTGCGCGAACCCCAGTTATGTTCGTTTTAATTTTACGACAAGAGAAAGTTGTATGTTTGTTTTATAACTTCATTTTTTTTTTAGTAGATTTAGAGTGTCAATAGAGTGAGCTTAGTTTTCAGTACTTAAAGCGACAATACTGTTTGTTATGTGTTTTCTTCTATATATATGAGGTAAACACATTACCTTTATAGGTCAATCGCAGCAAAATTATTGATTTTATCGGCATGGGACGATTATGGCGACTCGATGCTGAGTTTTTCGTATTTTTTTTTATATTTTTTTTATGGGACCTATACTGTTAGCCTGAGGGGCTTTTACAGCTCAACTCGCGCAAGGGTATCACTAGTGACCGAACCTCGGCTTGGGCTGTTGCCGAATCGCGTAGGAGAAAATCGAACGCGGTACTAGCTATTAATAAAAATCGAAAAAGCTAAATGTACTAACTGAACCCTTTACTTCGGGGTCTGTAAACTAAGAATTTTTCGTAGATGATTCTAGAGTATTTAGCTTCAGCGAAAAACTTATCAGAGGTGGGGGGTAAAAGAATTTAACTTCGTATGAAAGTTTTATGTGCGGCATCCGATTTGCTTTACAAAATCAATACGGTGGTAGAGCTTTTCTAATGCCCGCCTGGCTAGCTACCTTTCACAAGTTGAAAATCTACCGTCAAATACCAATAGGTGTGTTCCGGCAGTTGCACCTGAGAGCCACAATTTCTCCGTAGGTTTAGCGCGTCTACCAACTTAGGCCGTATCGTCACATAAGATCAGGTGAGATAATACTGATAGCGGGCACAGTTAGCGGATAATAGTAGCGAGTTAAAAATCTTGTTTTATGTGTAAGATAAATTTTACCCTAGTTATTATGGAAGAAAACTCTAGTTATAGTGGTCAGCGTAAATAAAGCGAAATTATCTGAATCCATTCGTAGCAATAAATCCGTATTAGCTCTGAAAGGAATAACGTAATATTTACTATATTTACATGACGCGGAAGTCGAACAAATCGAGTGAAACGGGAACGCCGGGCGTCGACTTCGAAAGCCCAATAACAATTAGCTCGGCGAAACAATGTAACGTCAACAAAAAAAAATGATTAAAAAAAAAAATAACAAAATTATAATCGGATTGTGCTCTCTTATTAATATAAGAGGTTAACAATAGTTTATTTAGAATTTTAATCTCTCTATGTGTTCTATTGTAAGCATCCCCGTCTCACGGTCTTTGGCTGGTCTTCTGGTGGTCGTGGTGTTCTCTTAATCTGTCAGTATGACGTCTCTCTTACAATTTCTTAATTGTTGGGTTATTGCGGATAAAACACTAACTTCAGCAGATGTAATGAGATTTATTTATTGCAATACATAAACACACGTTATCACCGAGAGGCGATCGATCAGAGAGAGAACAAGAGTGTTTGACAGCTTAAACGTCAATACAAATGACACTTGACAAGTCACGTCATTACAGAATACAGATAAATAATATTAGACTGTGTTAACATCATTTAGACGAAATGTAGCATTACTAACGTGCTGTTTAAAATTCAATCTTTACTATCACCTTTATCACATCACGCAAGCACATTGCCCGGGATTAGACCAAGTAGAGAGAAGCATGTGACGATATAGGATGCTAATCACCCAACACTATCCAATAATACGTACTTCCCGACACTTCAAACTTTCGTGTTGGCAGAGTCCCGGGACAGAGCTCATACGTCTTCTAAGGCCAGTTCTTCTCACCTGAGTGCTAGGATCGATCCTCCGGATAGGAGCCCTCAAGTGACTCTGCTCGCGCGATGCAGTAACACTACACCCATATCACTGGGAGTACATCATCACACCGTATACCATTCGTTAAGTACACGGTTCTGTAAGGGACTACCCCCGCGGCCCTTGCTCGGTTTGCCCGATGTCATTGTTAGGACCACTAAACGTGGTAAGTTAGGACCTGTTGGTTAGTTAAGATCGCGAATCTTTGTTCGTGTTCCGGCAGTAGCCCAAGCCGAGGTTCGGCCATTCTGGCACCCTTGCGCCGGCTACCTTGGGGCTGAGTGCCCTCAGCACTCGCCCCAAAAAGTTCGGTGAAGCTGTCAAAGCCCTTACAGCTAAAAGCGTATATATGGTAACAAAAAAAAAACTTCTCATCTGATGAGTGTTACACGCCATGTATATGTTCCTTAAATTGTACCAATGTACTTATTCATAGTGTTAAGAAAAAAGAAAAAAATAAAATCTATGTAGTGGATAAAAATGAGGTGATTTATTATGTTTAGGAAGTGTTATTGTTGTTTGATCATCGGGAATGATATCTAGTTTTCTGAAAGTCGCGCAGATGCTTGTGTAAACTTCCCGTCCATTAGGAGATTCGTGCCGTCGCGACCGATTACGTTTCTTTCGATATTTGTCGAACACTTTTGTATCGTTACCACAATATATCGGCATTTACAGTTGATTACGTTTCAAATAAAAACTGATTTATCTTTGGAATCTTCAAATACCATAAACAAACGATTTCGCGGGTATAACTAATTAATATAAACGTCTATATGTTATTTATAACGTTATTTAGAACATCAGTCTGTCTGTCTGTTCTCTTGTTAACGCATCACTCTAAAGGTACAAGTTAGATTTCGATGACATTAGATACTCGTGACAAATATTACGGACTCATATATACAAGAAACTTTTAATATGATAAAACGAACTGGTTTTTTAGGAATAGAGAATGAAAGTTACAATTTTAGTTATGTTATAAATGAAATATATAATTAAAAATAATAAATATATACGTTCACATAGCAAGGCTTTAATTCTTTTGGAGTTTTTATGGTAACTAACAAATCATTCCACCAATTACAAAACATAGTGCTGCATACCAAAATCTCCTTTTCGAACTTGGATAACGTCCATAAAAAACGGTATACGGTAAGATCAGACGACAGTAGTGAAACACTCCTATATCTCCCTCGCTCCCTTAATACCCTCGAGCCGACTTTACCCATCGAGCACACACAAAAAGGTTACCATTCGCAATTTCAAATTCCTCCCGTAAGAAGTTTCACTACGAATATCTCCTCGCGAGTGGCTGAGCACACTGCGCACTGGTTACATACTCGGTTAAACTTTGAATAAATACTCATTTAAATTTTCATGGCGATCCTATCTTATATATTTTATAGGAAGCAATTTCTAAAGGTCCTATAGGGACGAAACATCTTACAATTTTCCCAATGTCATGAGATGTTATTTTCTAGTATGTCGAAAGATCCTTAATAGATCGCCAGTCTCAGCACGCCTCTCAGATATATTAAAAGATACGGGCAGGCGACAGAGAATGTTGTCTTCTTGCATACAGTGGAGGGCGAATGAGAAAACTGTGTATTTACATAAGTTTTTACACACCGCTTCTAATCTATGTTTTTTGGTTCACGTGCCTTTATACCTAAGCCATTCTTTGTAAAGTTCCAGTACTAGATTTTAGTATGGGCACATTATCATACTGTTTGGCTTATCGAAGATTTCATTACCGATTTCTGTCAGTTTAGAAGAAGTGCGTGAAGAGATCCTGGTCTTTGGCACTTAGGAGGGTTGTTTTACTGGACATCCCTGGGTTTTTATTTTTAGTATTTTATATAATATGTGTTTTATAACGATATCTTCTATACATCTGTATATAAATGCGAAAGTGTCTTTGTTTGTTAGGCTTTCACGCCTAAACTACTAAATCGATTATGATGAATTATCGTACAAAGATAGATGGAAACCTGGAGACGGTGATAGGTTACTGTTTTTCGCGAAAAACTTAATGGAAGTGGGGTAGATAGAGGGATAAACTTAGTGTGATACTTTTTATGATGTCATCCGTATTTTTTTGACAAAATCCATATTAACGTGAGCGAAACCGCAGGCGAAAGTTAGTGGTATATACAGTGTGAAGGATTTTAGAGCCACGATTAGTGGACAGTAAGATACAACTAAAATCAGGGTAATTTTGAGTGGTTTAACCAAATTATTTTCCTACGCCGGACTCGAACTCCGGTGCAGCGGTTGCAGCGAAGCAACCGTGTTAACCGCTAATCCGACTGTGCATGGCTTTTCTAGTACAATAATTGTTTATTTCAAGGTAAATAAATGAAAAAAAAATTTTTTGGAAAATACATAAAGTGCACGGCTCATAATCTATTTTTTTTGTTTATTTAATAACTCTTAAACCACATCGAATCAGACCGTGAAAAGTGATAGGTTTCTATTACTAATTATACTGAAACGTAAGAAAAAAAAGACTCTATTAGTTGAGTATTTCGGTCGTTATCGTGATAACATACAGGATCCGCACATACAGACACACGGACGTCCAAGACGTAACTTTTTTAAACAGTTTTTTAACCAGTTTAAATAACAAAAATGGCATCAAAAATATCATGAGAGTTAAAAATAGTGTTTTTTCTTGATATGTGTGTGTATATATTATTTTACAAGCGCAATATATATTAAAAAGAGACATTTTAAGTTCGATAAATCAGTTGTTTTCCGTGAAGTGACAGTAGTACCCACCTCAACGCATCGCATAAAATAAATTCATTTGTTACGTACGTATTTTACAAAGAAAAATAAAATGGAAGATAGAATAAACGATGAAATACAGTTTATCAAATTAAGTATACTGTTTGTTTGTTCCAGACATCGACAAACAGTTTAAAGTTCATCCTGGAAACGGCACAGCCCACACCGGGCAGCCGTTCATATTGACCTGTGAAATAAACTCAGGGCCGGAAGCTGTCGTGACCTGGCAGAAAGATAACGAGGCTCTACCCCAAAACTCCAGGTAAGAACCTCGCACATTACCTTCTTTCATTACCGGTAAAAAAAAATTTTTCGTACATAAGGTTTAGCGTTATGGCCATAATCTCATCTGATCTTAAGTTACGATACGGCCCAAGTTGGTAGACACGCTAAACCTGTGGAGGAACTGGCTCTCAAGTGCTGCTGCCGGAACACACCTATTGGTATTTGGCGGCAGGCTTACATCTTGAGGGTGGTAGCTAGCCAGGTGGGCATTAGAAAAAGCCCTACCACCATGCAGATTTCTGTTCAGTTTGAAACGGACACGGATCTAAACGTGGAATTTTGTCATGGTCCTCTCCCCTGAATTAAATATTGCGTCAATTATCCTGGAATAGGCTAATCTTAATCTGTCCTTTCCAGTATTTACTAATTCAACACATCATGTTTAGAAATATAAGTCGGTAGCGTGTACGACCACGCGCCGAGGGACGTGAGTTCGCATCCAACCACCTACAATGAGCTTGAACTTCCGGTTAGGGTAAACATCGTGAGGAATCCGTAGCATAGTGGTAGAGGTTTTTCTAATGCCCACCCGGCTAGCTACCACTCTCAATTTGAAATATCTATAAGTGCGTTCCGGCAGCTGCGCTTGAGAGCCAGTTCCTCCACAGGCTTAGCGTGTCTACCAACTTGGGCCGTACCGTCACTTATGATCAGGTGACATTGTAGGCATTACGCTAAGCCTTAACTGTGAAAAAAGTGTATTACAGTAATAGCACTTCAGAGCCAGTCTTCAATAAACACCTATATGAAAATAAATTTCATATTTTTTTTTCAGATATCACGTCATCAACAATCAGTTACTTATAAGTGAAGTCGAAAAAGAAGATGCTGGTGTATACAGGTGAATTTATATATTTATTCTTTTTAATTTTATATTTTATTTATTATATAACTCAAACTGTAACTTTCATTCTCTATTCCGAAGAAACCAGTTCGTTTGATCGAGTTACAAGTGTCTCGTATATATAAGTACGTAATATTTATCACGAGTGTCTGACGTCATCGAAATCTAACTTGTACCTTTGGAGTGATGCGTGAACTAGAGAACAAACAGATAGACTGATGTATATTAATATAGATTTAGGAGATTTTAGGATTTAGAAGAAAATAAAATAAAAAACCTCACTTACTTTTTAGTTTTTAGTGTAATACCTAGCTACTGTTGTAAAGCAATTTTTAACGCGAACTACATACCTTTCTAAAAAAGGTACTCAGGTAAGGTGTGGTAGACCTAGAGTAGGACCTAGAGTCCGCAGATTGTGTATATATACACATATATATATTTAAAAGGGGTGATTAATTAACCACAATTCATATTAGATGCAAGGCCACGAACATATACGTAAACAAGACGCGGTACAGCCAGAGTGGGAGGCTCCTGGTGGAAGACAACAGTGGAGATGCAGGAGTCAGTCTCTTGCCGATACACACCGATCGCTCGCTGTACGTGTCTCGTGGGAGCAGAGTCGTCCTCCCGTGCCCAGCTACGGGATGGCCTAAACCGAAGGTAAATAACGACAGGCTCCCTAAAACGCGGAAGAATTGATACCGTCGAGGGACGCCGCGTCAGTGGACGTGAGTTCAAATCGCTGCTGTAATTTTGATCTTCCGCTAAAAATACATCGTTATGGAGGTCAATACTTGCTTGGCAAACTATCACCTTCAAGCTCAAAATCCTTCTACAAACATCTCGATTATAAATATCGCTTTAGAGCCAAGAATCCATCCACCTACAAAGAGCTTGAGCTTTCGGTGAAAACATCGAGAGAAAACCATAGCATGGTGTAAGGGCTTTTTCTGATGCCCGCCTGGGTAGCTACCACCCTCAAGTTGAAAATCTGCCGCCAAATACTAATAGGTGTGTTCCGGCAGCTGCACTTGAGAGCCAGTCCCTCCACGGGTTTAGCATGTCCACCAACTTTGACAATATCGCCACTTAACATCAACCGATAATACGTTTGTGCATCGTGCCGTAGTTATTCGTAAGCTGATTTTTTACACCACGCCATAAAAAATGGAGTATGTGTTGATTCATATTATTCATTATAACAAAATTCACACATATAACTGTCAAGAAATACTTTATTTACATCTTTGACTCCGTTAATGTTTTATTATATTTGTAAATTATGTTTATTTATTTTTTAACCTTTTTTTATAGTCCAAGTATTATCGTTATGGTCATAATCTCACCTGATCTTAAGTTACGATACGGCCACAGTCGGTAGACACGCTAAACCTGTGGAGGAACTGGCTCTCAAGTGCAGCTGTCGAAACACACCTATTGGTATTTGGCGGCAGGTTTTCAACTTGAGGGTGGTTGCTAGCCAGGCGGGCATTAGAAAAAGCGCTACCACCATGCTATGGTTTCCTCTCGTAGTTGGATTTGATCTCACGACCTTTGACGCGAAGTCATACACACTACTGAGCTATCATCGCTTTAAATTTATCAATATAAATAACGGTTATTTTTGACTTAATGCTAGCGGTATCGCGCTGAGGATTTGATTATTTTATGCTTGGTATGAGGGTGGCATATTCTATCTGAACATACCCTCATAAAAATAAAGATTAGATAAGTAAGCGATGATAGCTCAGTGGTAGTGTGCACGACTTCGCGTCAAGGGACGTGGGTATGAACCCAAGCACCTACAATGAGCTTGAGCTTTCGGTGAAGGAAAGCATCGTGAGGAAACCATAGCATGGTGGTAGGGCTTTTTTTAATGCCCGCCTGGGTAGCTACCACCCTCTAGTTGTGAACCTGCCGCCAAATACCAATAGGTGTGTTCCGGCAGCAGCACTTGAGAGCCAGTGCCTCCACAGGTTTAACCTGTCTACCAACTTGGGCCGTATCGTCACTTAAGATCAGGTAAGATTATGGCCATAACGCTAAAACCTTAAGTATAAAAAAAAAAAGAAAACTTGACGGTAGAAATAAATGACTTACAACATCCTTGCAGTTGATTTGGCAGCTGACGCCTCCCGGCGGAAGGACTGCTGAGCTGGAGGCTGTCGATCCTATCCTGGTCCTGACCCACATTGAGTACGACCAAGAGGGTGTTTACACGTGCACTGTCGAAGGAAACAGTGGTCTGACGATGGTAAGTCACTATGATCAGGGAAGGATACTATAGATCAGGAATATACTAATTGGGTCTGCAGACTTACTGGCATATCCAGTCACTAAAATATAGACTACAGCGACCCCATTGCGTTTTGATACAGCCTTAAAACTTTTTCTATTAAAAATAATGCATCAAAGATCGCTTGACCCTTTGAACACTTTAAACAATTTATCGTCATAACACAACCGATTTATACAGAATCTTCACAAATTATACAGTGAAATCTTTCTTATGAATGATTCTATCTATCGGTACAAACCACATGAAAATCCGTTCAAATGTTTTTGAGTCTATCGCGAACAGACAGACAGATGTGGCGGGGTACTTTGTATTGTAATATGTGATGATGTAGTGATTTAGGTATATCGGTGATGACTGATCTGTGTTTAGCGTTTTATCCACTATCCCAGGGAACCCTTTAATTTTATGTAATATTATAAATGTGAATGTAAGTTTGTGTATTACGCTTTCACGCGAAAACTGCTTAACCGATCATCATGAATTTATTATTATTAATGAATTTATAAAAAAAAATAATTAGTTATAAATAGTTAGTAGGATTATGGCAATAAATTGTAAATGTATTATTAAGGTAAATTGTACTAAATTAAGCAAAAGAAGTTGTATGGGTCGTAAGATGAAATAAAGAAGATAAATAAAAGAGTCTGTATTAGTTGTAAGAATAGACTAAGTATGTAATAGCTTTAAGATTTGGAGTAAAAGAATGCGCTGAAACAAAATTAAAAGGGGCAAAGTAAACTGAAAAAAATGTTATTAACAAGGTCCCTAATTATGTTAGGGGGATGTCGAAGCTTAAAAAAACCGATCATCATGAAACTTTGTACACGTATTCCTAAAAGTATTACAAGTAACACAGGATACTGTTTATTGAATAAAAATTTTTTTTTTTACATAAGATAAAAAAATATTTGTAAAAAAAAACTCATAATCTAGTCTACTTTAACGCCATCTAGCATTCAAGAGTGTAGGTTATACGAAGCTCACTAGGTCAGCTAGTAACATATATTTCATTCGTAATGTTATCTCCTTCTTGAAGCGATGATAGCTCAGTGGTAGCCTGTATGGACTCGACGTCAAGGGATATGAATTCGAATCCACCTACAATGAGCTTGAGCGCACGGTAATGGAAAACATCGTGAGGAAACCATAGCATCGTGGTTAGGCTTTTTCTAATGCCCGCCGGACTAGACGCCACCCTTAAGTTGAAAATCTGCCGTCAAATACCAATAGGTGTGTTCCGGCAGTTGCACTTGAGAGCCAGTTCCTTCACATATTTAGTGGGTTCACATATTTAGTGGGTCTACCAACTTGGGCCATATTGTCACTTAAGGTGAGTTTATGGTCATAACGCTAAAATCTTAACAATAAAAAAATACTGTAAAACCTTAGAATTACTTTTAGAGTGCATATTCGTAGGAGAGAGCAGATAGACATCAGATATTTTATATACATAATAACTTTGTCGGTACACTGTGTCTCACTGCAACCCTATTTTGAAGAGCTCTCATACATAGCCGCGGGGAAAATCATGTCAGGTAACCTATTTCACAAACCTTGATATCTGCGAAAAAACATATATTAGAAAACCTTCTTGTTATCGCGTTTCGGTCAGGGTTTAGACTGTGAGGGTAAGCAGTCAGATGACTGCGGATTTACGAACTCTACCACCACCAAACCACTGTCAAATACCCCCAAAACACCATGATAACCCATTTCTTTTCTCTTGCTAATAGATAGCAAGGAGGCTACGAAGTTCTCAGGTTCTAAACCGTAAATACGTTTGGGAAAGCATGATATATTTTCGTATAGTATTAACGTATATTTTGATATATTTCAAGAACAACAGGGTGTCAATTTTGTGCACGGTGAATGTAACTAGTTACATCCTTTATACAGTGTCTAAAATTAGAACATTCCGTATTAAGAATGTAACACAAATACGTGCTCACGCCTCGACGGTCGCAGAGCTAATGAGTGAAAACATATATATATTACAGCATAGCCTCCATCTGTGGCAGCTTGCTATACCGTAATATATAGCTTAGTATATTAATGTATATTATAGCTCCGTCTGTCGTAGGCAGATAACTATCAGATACAGCTTTCGTTCCACTACGAGTTGATTTTGTGTCTCCTACACGAATAAGGGTGTGGCTATATTACGGGAGTCAAAAGGGTACATCGATACATTTGACGTAAAGTATATATAGCACCACGTTCTGGCAAATAGATATTGAATACCGTGATAACATCACACGGCGCAAGATTATCTTCACAATTAGTAGTTTCTCTTCCGACGAATGCTTTACATAATTATTCGACACGAAACTATATCACTTAGTCATGAGCGCAAGCGGTTTGTTCAAAATTACCTTTTATTTCCTTACATCGACAAATTGATTTTCATATTCAGTGAGCTGTGTGATTACTTAACATTCAATTAAGGGTTATTTTATATAAATTAATAGAACGACTAACCGTAATGTGCGTAGAATAATTGATTCGAGATGCTCTCTGTTCTTTGTTTAGGTTTTTCTTATTAACCTGATATCCTTAGTGAGTGTCTATGCTATAGAAACAAATGCGCACATTTTCGAAATTGTGATGATGATAAATGAATGAAAGTTCACGTATATCTGTCTGTCTGTTGCGATAAACTAAGAAACTCCCTAACAGATTTTCATTCGATTTTATCTGAATGATATATGAGGAAGATTTAGGTGTATATTAATAAATTATTTTTTTATGAGAATCGGTTGACATTTGACGATAATTGTTAAAAATGTTGGAAAAAATCATACCGACTGTAAGCTTTTCGGGCGTGTCCTGCGTAATCTAATAGAGTGATGATAAATCTAATAAAATCATATATCAAAACAATTTATTGTAAAATTATACATCTGAAAAACATCTAATGTACGGTGGTAGGGCTTTTTCTAATGCCCGCCTGGGTAGCTACCACCCTCAAGTTGAAAACTTACCGCCAAATACCAATAGGCGCATTCTACCAATTGCACTTGAAAGCCAGTTACTCCAAAGTTTTACGATGTCCACCATCGTCGGCTGCATCGTCATTGATAAAAATATATCAAGATGTAATAAAGTTTTATGATGATTTTTCTTTTTGGGATGTTATTTAACGTATCTATATACTTTATTGACGGTCGTATCTCTCCTACGTATATTTTAGATTCGCAATTAACATCTTTAATAAAGTGTGTTGTTCACTCGTACGGAATTTTGACCATAACCGTTCTTCGAAATAACTTCCATGGCTGATTTTATCTATCAACGTGACGAGTAACTGTTCCTTCCACCTAACGGTGCCTCTCGTACTGCGGACCGTAGGCTCGAGGATTAATCAATCATTTAACAAGTTCGCACCTCCGTTTGCGTGATTCAAACAGAAGTATTTGGCTATTCACAGCCGAGTGATAAATGGTTGCGAATTTGTTATAAGTCATGCGACATGATTCGAAAGTAGGCGCATGTGTCGGTTATGAGTATGATTCGGAATGAGGATCTGATTGGATCGATGCGTATTGACGATAAAATGTTTTCGAAGGATAAAGTTGCTGCGTAATTATTAATCGACGTGATCGTCAAATAAATGAGGTTTTCGTGGAACTTCGCCTCCTGTTGTCTTGAGTCGCTGTTAGTAGCCGTTTTTTTTTAAATTTACATGAATGAATATTAGGTGGAGTCCTCGTGACGCGGTGGTTGCATGTACGGACCCGCGTTGCCCCAGGAATGCGATAGACGGATGAACTCCATATACCCCTCTGAGTCCCCCCGGGCTGGGAGGGGACGCATAAATACATTATTCCACCAAAAAAAGGTGGACTTTTCGACTTTGTTCGCGTTCCCCCCCTCTACAGCAAAGTTTCGCAAAATGTGTTCTACTTTCTGAAAGATCTATGCATACTAAATACTAAGTTTATGCCGATATTCTTAGATATCTGGTTATGGGTATATATATACATACTTGTGCCTTTGGCTTCTTTCCTGTTTAACTCTTCGCGTTCCTGTAATTGTAACATTCGTTCATATGAAAGGATTATTTATACTCATTTTCAAATAAACTGGAATATAGTTGTGGACATCTGTATAGGGAATAAAAATTTATATATATATATATTTACATTCTTTGAGGTGAAGTCAAACGAAATCTACTGAACATCGACATGGGAATATGCCTGTTCGAAGCAGAAACGTTCGTAGATGATTCAGGCTAGTTTATTATTTAGATTCCAACCATAATTCATTCCTTCCATCCAGTCCTTGTACCATTTTATAGACATTTCTTCACTAATAAACAAAACGCTAGCATTTTTTCCTCACTTATTTGTCTTCTAGTTTTTATTTTAAAATAAACAGTATTTCATCTTTTTGCTGGGTTGTACTGAGCCTGATATCAGGAACTCTGACGTCACTTTGTCGAGTACCGCCACTAGGCTACATGGTACCTGCCGAGGAGTTATCACCAGGATATAATTTGGCATTGAGTATTTGGAAAACACTGAACCGTCTTCGAACTCGGGTGGGCCGCTGCAACTCATACATGGTTAAATGGGGTTTTAGAGAACCAAACCAAGCTCTATGTGACTGTGGGTAGCCCCCCACAGTCGTGCCCCCTCTGTACTCTCCTGTACATTCGCTGACCTGTCGGCATCTACGTCAAATGACCAGAGAGTGGCCGAATACTGGTCCAACTTAATTTGATGCAGTCTTTGACACGAAGGAAGAAATATATTTTGTCGACTTTTGCCATTAAATAGATATATTGCGTAACGGGTAAATAAATCGCTGTCGCTTATCAGGAACATCGGAGCGTAATTTTCGCTTGAAGGGGCATACCTTATTAATTTGGATGAAACAGTAGGGGTAGTATCTGTTGTTAATTAATTACAAGATGTTAATAAACACATGGTTATCATTTCCCACGTGTACTCGTTTTATCTCGTGGTAATTATAGATGAATTATGACAGTCATTTTAAACGATATCTCTATAATTATAAACACGGATTCACGTTTTATAAAGGCAATGACTTCATACAAAGCAGCTTGATGTTCGATAAAGTTACTACTTCCTTTTACTTTATGGTCGTAATCTCACTCGATATTAAGTGACAATGTGTGCCTAGTGGACTGGTTCACAAGTGCAACTACCGGAACACTGTTATTGGTATTTAGGGATCGATTTTGAACTTGAATTAGCCAGGTAAACTTCTATAATATTGTCAATGTCGAATGTTACAACTACTTCGGAAATAAAAAATAGATTTTTTACAGGGTTGGTTTTATCTTTATTCGCTTAGATCTTGATCACAGATTAGTCCATAGTAGATCTTTGCAAGTTGGTAGACGAACACTCAGTCTTGAAGCAACTTAACATGTTAAGACAAATATACGGGAGCTTGAATTGGCTTGTTTACGTAGAAATGCACTGGAATCGCTAACACACCAAATTAATACGTTGATAAGTCAATACACGTATTGTATTATGATAGAATTAGATAATATTACAAGAATAGCTGACCCGACAGACGTTGTTCTGTCTTAACTATGAATATTGAATTTGAATTAGTATTATGAATAATAAAAACATATATATATATAACAATATATATTCAAAAGCATGGTGTTTATTATTGTAATGCTTTTTCACAACTGACAATGATGTAAAATTATTAGTATCGTTAAGTTTTTTAATTTTCTAATTTTCCGCTCAACTTCCGTAATTTTTTCTTCCCTAAGAACCTTCTCCTGATAATAATTAACACGATGAAAAAAGTATTAGCGAAATTGTAGCGATATATATATATATATGGATAGATTTCGTTCTACACTGCACCTCTTAGAATGTTTATGCGAATTTTTTGGATAATCTGTTGTATGTAAAATGTTATTTAGGACTAGCTATGTCCGCGGATTCGTTTACCTAGCATTGTACCCTACTCTTCTGTTCCACGGGAATAGATTTTTTTATCTGGATAATAGATACTTTACATCGTTTTCCGTACTCCTGACAACGTGTATGCAAAATTTCACTGCTCAGTTTGATGGTGTGAAACCGTAACTCATATATCTATAAACTAGGTGTGCACGTGACTTCGATTGCGTGAAATTAAAAATTATTTAATCATTTTTACAAATATTACATATTTAGGATTGGCATGAGATAATAAAAATACATTTTTATTTGTTACACGCGGACACATTAATTTGTATATAAAAAAAACCAGTTAATTATCAATCGAAATACTGATGCAAATATAATACACGTAAAAAGAAAATACAAAAAAAATAATTGAAAAATACAGTTTGTCAACTTAGTGGCTGGAAGTTTGAAGTGTGTGTGTGTGTATTTGTGTGTGTGTATGAATCGGCTACCGATTAAGGTTACGTGCTGAAAGTCACCCAGATGCAGGCTCCAGATTATTATTATAATTCTTGCTCCAGAGCTACAACGTGACTGTGTCAGAACCGATCACGATCACACTGCCGCCCGTCTCCAAGCAGAGCGTGCAGGCTAACACCGTCAGGTTCAACTGCTCCGCCGTGGGTCGGCCAGCCCCGACAATCACCTGGTACAAGGATGGAGAGCCTCTCGTGCTCATTGGTCGGGTGAGTGTTCCTATTTGCCTACGTAATTTTTTTTTTTTAGTCAAGGTTGTGCTAAAATCTCATCTGGTCTTAAGTGACGATACGATACCTTAAACATATAGAGGGAATGGCTCTGAAATGCAACTATCGGAACACAACTATTGTGGTATTCGCAAACCATGCGGGCATTAGAAAAGCCATCATGCTATGGTTTCTTCATGATGTTTTCCTTCACCGTGCGCTCAAGCTCGTTGTAGGCGGATTCGAAGTCGCGTCCCTTGACGTGGAGTCTTCAAACACTACCTTGCATCATCGCTTCAAACCTCTGGCGTCGCTCAAGTATTTGCCAGTGTCAGGTTTTTAGTTACAATGTAAGTTTGTTGTAATAGAGGGATGAAGGGATGACGGATTAGTTGGTAGTGTGTATGGATCCCACATTAACGGACGTGAGTTCGAATCCCTGCGATGAGCTTGAGCTTTCGGTGTAGGAAAGCGTGATGAAACCATAGCATAGTGATAGGGTTTCGTATACGTACCTGGTTTGTTAAATGTGTATATACCGGCAGTTACACTTGTATAAATAAAGAATGGAAAATTCAAAAATGCACGCATGATAATCTCATTTGTATTTTGTTAATTTAATAACAATTAAACCACATCGAAGCAGACCGTGAAAAGTAATAGGGTTCTATTCCTAATTGTACTGAAGCGTAAGAAAAAAGAAAGATTCGATTAGTAAAGTATTTCGGTCGTTATCGTGATAACATACAGGATCCGCACATACAGACACACGGACGTCCAAGACAGAACTTTTTTAAACAGTCTCTTAACTAGTTTAAATGACAAAAATGGCATCAGAAATATCATGAGTATTGAAAATAGTATTTTTTCTTGATATGTATGTGTATATATTATTTTACAAGTGCAATATATGATAAATAGAGACATTTTAAGATTGAAAAATCAGTTGCAACGCTTGAAGTGACAGTAGTACCCACCTCAACGCTTCGCTTCTGAGCCGTGCAATAAGTTAGACAAGCTGTTAAATGAATATTCATGTTAAGTTTCAATTCAGTGGGTTTGGGAAGTTTTGTGGCACCGTGATGACTGAATTGTGATCTACCATATGGATAAGTTAACCAAAACTATTTATTTGTTTATTTTATTTTACAAGGCACTGAAAGAGATATGAGATTAAATACAAAACCAACCTAATTCTAGATATCATTTTAAATCCCATACCCTATTACATTAGTGCACAACTTACACAGTCAGGAACTTTTATTATGAGTGAAAATGAACAGAATACAGATTACATAAATTGTGTAATATTTTTTACAGAAATTATAATATTTTAAAGCGTTTTGAACGTAAATGTACACAAAACAGAAACCCTAGTAAAATTGGAGATGTAGCATCAACCAGTTATGTAATTAAACTTTTGAATTTTACTAAGCTATTGAAGAATATGTCGTGTTGAACGTGATTTTCATTGTAGCGCCTACACTTTCTATAAATCGGATTAATCTTTGACACGTTATTATTACAAGCTGGTACACTAAACTATTGTTGATGTCTTACGGAACGTGTAGGCACCCTTTATATTAATTATTTTTATTGTTAACCTTGTTTGCAGATCGCAGTTCTGCCCTCGGCAGATGGTAAGCGACGCGAGTTACTCATAAGAAGCGTCACTTCCAACGACGCCGGTAAGTTATTGGTCTGTCCGCTAACATATCGGGCAGAGCTAAACCGTTTTAAATGAAATTAAGTAAATATGTATTGCTGAGTGTGAAAATTAAGGCCTGGTGGTGAAGGCAGTTGTCCTGCTGAAGTGCTTTGAGTTCGAGATCTGACTTGTACAATTATTACAGGTTTTTTTTTATAGTCAAGGTTTAGCGTTATGGTCATAATCTCATCTGATTTTAAGGGCCCAAGTTGGTGGACACGCTAAACCTGTGGAGGAACTGGCTCTCAAGTGCAATTGCCGGAACACACCGATTGGTATTTGACGGCAGATTTTCAACATGAGTGTGGTAGCTAGCCAGGCGAGTAGTAGAAAAAGCCCTACTGCCATGCTATGGTTTCCTCACGATGTTTTTTTCACCATGCACTCAAGCTTATTGTAGGTGGATTCGAACTCACATCCCTTGACGCGGCGTTCGTACACACTACCACTGAGCTATCATCGCTTCAAACTCTTGCGTCGCTCAAATATTTGCCTGTGCCAGTTATTTGTTACAATATAATATTTCATGTATTAGATATATGAAGCGATGACGGATTAGTTGGTAGTGTGAAAGGATGTCGCATTAATGGACGTGAGTTCGAATCCCTGCGATGAGCTTGAGCTTTCGGTGTAGGAAAGCGTGATAAAACCATAGCATGGTGGTAGGGCTTTTTCTAATGCCCATCTGGCTACCAACCATCCTTAAGTTGAAAATCTGCCGCCCAATCCCTCCATAGGTCTAGCGTGTCTTTTAACTTGGGCCGTATCGTCATTTAAGATCAGATGAGATTGTGGTCATAATTTGTGTATGCGTACCTATTTGGTTTCCATTTGAAAACCAGTCCCTTCACTAGCCGGTCTGTACACACTACCAGTGAGCTATCCTCACTACCATCTTACGAATCTCATCGATATAAAACTAATTTAAACGGATTTTAGATCCCGACGTTTCGAGAACTTCTCAGTGTTTTCCAGATAGGTTCATGTTACAGTGTCCACCTTCACCGAAGTTAAGGAATCGTACGTAGACACTGTACCATGAACTTTTTCGGACAACCCTGAGAAGCTGTCGAAACGTCGCTATCAAAATTAATACTCAACCGCGATAAAATCCGTTTAAATTAGTCTTATCTCGATGAGTTTGCATGGTGGTGGTAGGGCTTTTTCTAACGCCCGCCTGGCTAGCTACCACACTCAAATTGTAAACCTGTCGCTGTAAAGATACCAATAGGTGTGTTCCGGCAGCTGCACTTGAGAGCCAGTTCCTCCACAGGTTAACCGTATCGTCACTTAAGGATCAGGTGAGATTATCGCCATAACCATAAGTATTAAAAAAAAATTGTTCGAGTAATGATTATTATACGTATGTGTCCGGTTCAGTCCAGTCAGAATATCAGCGCTGCACTATATCAGTGTAGCAGTTATGCTGAGACTGGTACCAATTTATCCACACGTTAGGTTCTTTTTTGTTAATTTTTTTGTGACCTTGCTGCCACCTTGAAGCCATGATAGCTCAGTGGTAATGTATATGACTTCACGTCACGGGACGTGAGTTCGAATCCAAGCACCTACAATGAGCCTGAGCTTCCGGTGAAGGAAAACATCCTGAGGAAACCATAGCATGGTGGTATGGCTTTCTCTAACGCCCGCCTGGCTAGCAACCACCCTCGAGTTTCGGCTCCTCCGGCTCAAATAATCAATAAAAAAAAATTTGTTCGAGTAATGATTTTTATACGGACGCGTGCCTGTGCGTCCGTGTGTAGGCGTGTACCAGTGCGTGGCTCGCAGCGGGTCGGCGTCGGCGTCGGCGTGGGCGGTGCTGGAGGTGCGCGAGGCGGAGGCGGCGGCGCCCCGGCGCGCGTGGTGCGAGCCGCTGTCGGCGCGGGCGGTGCGCGTGCGCTGGCCGCGGCTGCCCGACGCCGTCGCGTACATCGTCCAGACAGCGATACCTGGTAAACTACACCCCTACAATACAACACTTAGTTTTTCAATAAGGTGTACCGCCCTCAAGTTGGAAAGTCTGCCGAGTGATATGGACCGTTTAGTTTGAAAATAGTGTAAGTCCATTTTTGAGAAGAATGAGCTATCACGTAATTCATGCTTAATTTAATGTAATTTTTTTATATATACCTAGAACTTGATTAATTTCTCAAAAAAAAAAAAACCCATGTTATGTACAACTTCATTAAAATCGGCCGGTAAATGAAATTGTATTATCAACAAATATAGTAACCTTTAGTTTTCTCGAAACAAAAGGAAATGGACTTACGCCACTTTCAAAATAAACGGTCCATATATAAGTGTGTTCCGGCACCAGTTAAAATGTTTTGAAAATTGCCCTGATAGACCTTTTTATAGAATAGGGGGCAATCAATCACCGCCGCCTATAAACACATATAACACCACAGGAATCGCAGATGTGTTGCCGGCCTTTGCAGGGGGGACTTGACCACTACAACACTTAGTTTTTCAATTAGGTATACCGCCCTCAACTTGAAAAGTCTGTGATATATAAGTGTGTTCCGGAACCAGTTAAAGTATTTTGACAATTGCCCTAATAGACCTTTTTATGGAATAGGGGGCAATCAATCACCGCCGCTTATAGATACCTGTAACACCAGAGGAATCGCTGGTGTGTTGCCGGCCTTTGTAGGAGGGACTTGACCACTACAACACTTATTTTTGCAATGAGGTATACCGCCCTCAAGTTGAAAAGTCTGTGATATATAAGTGTGTTCCGGCACCGGTGAAAGTGTTTTGAAAATTGCCCTAATAGACCTTTTATATATAGGGGGCAATCAATCACCGCCACCCGTAGACACCCATAACATCAGAGGAATCGCCGGTATGTTACCGGCCTTTGTAGGGGGGACTGGCTCTTAAGTGCAACTGCCGGAACATACCTAATGACTTACCTTACCTTTTACCTTTCTTACCTTTTTAACGTGAGGGTGGTAGCTAGCCAGGCGGGCATCAGAATGAGTCCAACCACCATGCAAATTATAACTCCACTTTACTTACTGGTGTATTTTATTACCACGTTTTGATAATCTCTCTTTCTTGTGATTGATTCCTTTTTTTGTTCTTGGTAAATTAGTCCTCTTCAGAGGCTATTACTGCCATTTTAAAGTGATAAAATTTGGACATTTTGAGCAGACGAAACTACTTTCAACAAAATAGTGACTCTCTTGTTGAAGAATCACAAAGTGCACTTATGCTCTTCAGCTACACGAAATCACGTAAAATGACACCTAAATTACACAATACAGGGGCTAAATAACTGAGTATAGGAATCAAAGTAAAAGTTACGACATGACAGACAAAGTTCACGCTGAAAACTCGACGTAAATGATTTTAAACTAACCTCCCGATGAGATAGATGCACGAAATTCCGACCATCGGCCGAAAGTAGATGACAACGCACGAATGAACACAGAAAATCCAAAAGGAGACAAAGATATGACGTGTGAATGATATGAAATGTGTTTTGTTTCCAATACTTTATTTTTTACATCTAAGTCCGTTGTAAAAAAATGGTACATTATAATCTTTTTATACGTTATTGTTATTTCAAATGCAGTGTCTATGCATTGGAAGAAAAGCGACATTTCAAAGAAGGACTAATGTATGTGTAAAGTGTATTAAAATGTATCATTCTTTATAAATGGTTATTTCGTTTCCAGGCGGTACATCGCTCCCCAGTCAACCGGTCAATAAAACTGATTACGACCTCAATGTAGAGATTCCTCTAGCTCCATACGAGTTTCAGGTAAATACACATTTTTTTTATACTTAAGGTTTAGCGTTATGGCCATAATCTCACCTGATCTTAAGTGAGGATACGGCCCAAGTTGGTAGACACGCTAAACCTGTGGAGAAAACTGGCTCTCAAGTGCAGCTGCCGGGATATTGGTATTTGGCGTCAGGTTTACAACTCCAGGGTGGTAGCTACCCAGGCGGGCATTAGAAAAAGCCCTACCACCATGCTATGGTTTCCTCACGATGTTTCCCTTCACCGAACGCTCAAGCTCATTGTAGGCGCTAGGATTCGAACCCGCGTCCCTTGACGCGAATTCGTACACACTACCACTGAGCTACCGTCTGCCGATTTGCTGGGATGGCGCGCGTTCGAACTTACAGTCACCGTCGCAGTCAACCAGTTTTATTTCACACAATTCTTTGGGAAACATAGTAACGTCAAATAATGTTGAAATAAAACTAATTTAAACGGATTTTATCGCGGTTATTTATTAATTTAGATCCCGACGTTTCGAAAGCTTTTCAGCTTTCGCGGTCACGGGGCGGACTGAGGTGTGGGTTGTCCGGAAAAGTTCATGAAGTCTCATGAAGTTCAGTTTTATTTCAATGAATAATATTCGCGTAAACGTAAGAAATCTTCAAACAATGTGTGAATTAAGATGTGTATTGTGTGTTATTCGCAGGTTCGCGCCTTTATACGACTCCCGAAGATAAACAAAACCATCGCAAGCAACTTCTCAAAGACCATCACGTGTACCGGACAGGGAGGTAATGTTTGGAAAATCCCATAGTTTTTCATAGTAACATTATTAATTATTTTTTCGTGGAGAAAATTTGTATGAGACATCACTATAGTTTTTACACGGCACTCGTTAACTTATTAACTTTTCTATACCTTTTAACCAAGTACTATTTAATTTTTTATTAAATTACATTGTATTGGACGGTAACTTTCAATAAGCTTAGGCTAATAGGTAATCAGAAAGATACTGAAGCGAATGAAAAAAAAAATGTATTGAAAAAGCGAAGTTCTTTGGGCATTATCCGGACATACAGACAACCTGACGTACACAGAAATAGATTTTTTTCAAAAAAAAATTATACAACCTTGAAAAATAGTGTTTTTAAAATATCTACGGTCATAAAAAGTTATCTTGTTGATATTTTTCAACTCATTTAATACTCAAAGTGCAAAAAAGGTCGGATAAAAGGAAATTCTGTTGTTTTTTTATATATTTTTTTATTTTTAGTTTATTTTCTTTTATTTATTTTAAATGTCATTTACTGTGTGTTGGATAAAATAAAACTTTCTTTGTTTCTTTCTTTCTATATAAGTGCAATCTTTCGAAGGCCAATAGCAGTGACGCGTTACCTATATCTCTCATTCCTTTAGTCGACTTAATCCGATTTTACCCGAACCGGAGTTACGTACCTAAGCGTGACGCCTCAGTCTCATTCAGTACCCATAAAATAAAAGGCGCCTAAAGAAGTTTTCATTCAAAAATAAACATGCTTTTAATACTTAATAAGTTTAGCGTTATGGCAACAATCTCATCTGATGGCAAGTGACGATGTGACCCAAGATGGTGGACACGCTAAGCCTGGTGGAGGGACTGGCTCTCATGTGCAACTGCTGGTACACACCACGGATAGGTTCGAAGCGATGATGGCTCAGTGGTAGTGTGCACGACTTCGCGTCAAGGGACGTGAGTTCGAATCCGACCACCTACAATGAGCTTGAGCTTTCGGTGAAGGACAACATCGTGAGGAAGCCATAGCATGGTGGTAGAGTCTATAATGGACAATGGGCCAGCATGGTACTTGTGCACTACAAAGTATTATCAAAACAATCGAAAATTCAGTGATATTATATTATATTGAGTGATTGGAAAATAATATTCAATTCGACTTACGAATCTATTATTAATATCCGCACACCCCTAATATAAAATTATACATATGTAGTAGGGTGGCGCAAAAAACCGACAATTTTTTTTTTCAGTCGCGAGCGAAAATATGTTAGTTTTTGATGTTTTAAGAGCCCTCTCCAAAGAACAACTAAAAAAAAAATTGAAGAGGTCGCTCCAAATTTTTTTAAATTTCAAAAATCGTCAAAAATCGTTTTTTTTTAATTATTTTATTTTTATCTATTATTGTAATAAATAAAAGAAAAAAATGTATGGAATTTAAATTCAAATATTAAAAGGTCGCTCGAAAAAATCTAAAGTAATAAACTAATAATTAAAAAAAAATTTTGATCGACCTTTCAAAACTTAAATTTTGAACTGAAACTTTCAGAAACTTATTGTTTTTTGGTCTATAAAATTTTACCGTAACGAGAAAAAAAATAAAAAATTTGATTTTTGAGGATTTTTGTAATTTAAAAAAATTTGGAGCGACCTCTTAAATATTTTTTTCTAGTTGTTCTTTGGAGAGGACTCTTAAAACATCAAAAACTAACAATTTTTTCACTCGAGATTGAAAAAAAAAATAGTCGGTTTTTTTCGGTCACCCTAATATGTACATTGAATACCATACAAATGGCTGACCTCAAACGTTCTCCCTCTCGCAGTTCCCGTAAAATTGGAGAAAATCGGTAACGACGCCATCCTGGTGTCCTGGATGAAGTTCCACGAGCGGAACCCCGGGGTCGTGCAGTGGATCTTGCAGTATAGGAGCGAGAACAGCACAGAAGAGCATAATGTTACGTTGGACGGATCTGTCTTCGACTACACGTTACATGGTAAGATCGGCAGAGTTTGTAACGATACGATAAGACGATAACGATAAGAGATAACGATAATATATACACATTTTTGTCTACTAACTGTTCGCATTTCTCACAGTTCCAATCGTGCAGTCTGTTATTTATTTTTGCGTACGTCTAGCGCTTGTAATCAATACGTACCATGATAGGGTCTTAGGAACTTGAATTGGTGATCATTCAGTGGTAGTGTACAATGAGGTTGAGCTTTCGGTGAAGGAAACATTACGAGGAAACCATGGTATGGTGGTAGGGCTTTTTCTAATGCCCGCCTGGCTAGCAACCACCCTCAAGGTGAAAATCTGCCCTCAAATAATAATAGGTGTGTTCCAGCAGTTGTAGTTAGGAGCCAGTACTTCCAGAGGTTTAGCGTGTCCACCAACTTATGTTGCATCTTCATATGAGATCAGGTCAGAATATATTCATAATTATAAAACCTTCACTATAAAAAAAAAAAAAAAACATAATTATGTTAGCTCGTTAAAGTCATGTGTAATAATATTTACCGCAGTGTCACCGGACAAGGATGTACAGGTTCGAGTCCTCGGATCAAGGACGGAGGAGTGGCTCCAGCAGAACCTGACCCTCGTGCCGTGGACCTCGAGCAGCTTCGCCAGCACTCCCAACACTGGGTGAGGTTTTGTAACTGTCCAACATTTACCAGTTTTCTTCATTTTTCTCACTTTTTTTTTTTTTTTTTTTATACTTAAGGATTTAGCGTTATGGCCATAATCTCACCTGATCTTAAGTGACGATACGGCCCAAGTTGGTAGACACGCTAAATCTGTGGAGGAACTGGCTCTCAAGTGCAGCTGCCGGAACACACATATTGGTATTTGGCGGCAGGTTCACAACTAGAGGGTGGTAGCTAGCCAGGCGGGCATCAGAAAAAGCCCTACCACCATGCTATGGTTTCCTCACGATATTTTCCTTCACCGAAAGCTCAAGCTCATTGTAGGTGCTTAGGTTCGAACCCACGTCCTTTGACGCGAAGTCGTGCACACTACCACTGAGCTATCATCGCTTCAAAACTTCACTTCATCACTAGTGCAAAACCGCTGAACTCTTTATGCAAAATGTCACCTATATTACACAACATAGGACCAAAAACCGTTTTTAAAAGGATCCTTAAGGGTAGACTAAGATCCTGGAGGAAACCCAGCCACTTTTATAGGTTTACTGTTTGCCCACAATCTTACCTGACGTTAAGTGAAGATTTGTTACAAGACCGTGGGTTTGTCAGTGGAAATATTAGTGGACGGGCTGGCTTTTAGGCGGAACATACTAATAACAGAGATGGTATTTTAAGAATGATTATTCGAATAATCGATTTTTGGCGTAAAAAAATCAAATTTTCAAATCGATTCATTCATAGCGCGAAATCGATGCAATAAATCGATTTATCAAGCTAAAACTTCGAAATTCGATTGTTATGTATTCCCATACAATGCTAGCTGACCCGACAGACGTTGTCCTGTCTTAACTATGAATATTCAATTAGAATTGGTAAAATTAACAATAAAGATATAATCAAAAACATTGTATGATTACTATTGTAATGCTCTGTGACAACTGACAGTTATGTAAAAACAATATTGGCGTTGATTTTTTATAAATTTTCCTTTATTCCACTCGACTTCCTTAATTTTTTCTTTTGTTAGATCCTTCTATCCTAAATATTAACACGACAAAAAGAGAATTAGCGAAATCGTTCCATCCGGTCACTCGTGATGCGATGATCAAGAGAAATAGAGATTCATGCTCTCATCACTCGCCCCAATAAGTTCGGTGAAGCTGTCAAAGCCCTTAAAAATAACAGCGAATGTCAGTGCAAAAAAACCTTGTCTAAATGCTCCCTCGCGAGATAAGAAAAGAATGTACATTCATTGAAATAAAACTAATTTAAACGGATTTTATCGCGGTTATTTATTGATTTTGATCCCGACGTATCGAAAGCATATCGGCCTTCGCGACCGCGATAAAATCCGTTTAAATTAGTTTTGATTTCAATATAAATAACCGCGATATAATCCGTTTAAATTAGTTTTGATTTCAATATAAATAACCGCGATATAATCCGTTTAAATTAGTTTTATTTCAATGAATAATATTCGCGTAAACATAAGAAATCAGAATGTACATTATTAACAAATAATACATTAAGTAATGACCATTTCATAATTACAGGGACTATAAAAGGTCCGGATTGAATTATTAATTATAAAAGGAAATTAATGTATTGTTAGAAAGTATGTTAATTGAATTTATTAAACTTTAAGCGATGATAGCTCAGTGGTAGTATGTAAGTCTTCGCGTCAAGGGACGTGTCTTCGAAACCACCTACAATGAGCTTCTGCTTGAGGTAAATGAAAATATTTTCAAGGCTTTTTCAAATGCACGCCTAGCTAGCTACCACCCTAAAGTTGTAAGCCTGCCGCCAAATACCAATAGGTGTGTTCCGGCAGCTGCACTTGAGAGCCAGTTCCTTCACAAGACACACAACAGAGAGTCATTTCTCTGCATATTTATCATATTTCTATACTGGCGACCCCCTATTTTTATAACGTCATTATTTATATACAGTTCAGTGGGAGCGGTTCCCGAGGAGTTGGAGGTGACGGAGATCGGTCCGCGGGAGTTCAGGCTCCGCTGGCGCTGTAACGAAGTGAACTTGTACCCAGACATGTACGTTTTCATGGTCTGCACCAGGATGCTGAACAGGAACGAGGAATGTATCGAGAGGTAACTTTTTTTTTTTTTTTTGGTTTACAGGTTCAGCGTTATCCTCACAAATTCTCCTGATGTCAAGAGACGATGTAGCCCTAGATGGTGGACACCCTAAACCTATGGAGGGACTGGCTCTCAAGAGGTGCTGAATACCTATTCGTATTCGGTGGCAGATTTAACTTACCCTAAACCCGTCTACTGAAATCTTGACATCGAATGGAAACAGTCCAATTCCGGTAGATTCATTAGTCTTGACTTATATTATATACTTGACTTCATACACGTGGTACTAATAATTATTTGATATTTTTTGCCCGTTTTTGTAACTTCTTTTTATATATAGCTTTGCTCCTATGGGTAGCAGCGTGATGTTAAATAGCTCGATGCCTTCCACAATAATTGTTCTATCAGAGTCATTTATGACTCTTTGTCATCCGGCAGGAAGTTCCTAAGATAAGCGTGTTCAAACAAACAATTTTTATAATATTAATATATATAGATATAGAAGACATATCAAATTTGCATGGTGGTAGGGCTTTTTCTAAAGCCCGCCTGACTAGCAACCACCCTCAAGCTGAAAATCTACCGCCAAATACCAATAGGTGTGTTCCGGCAGCAGCACTTGAGAGCCAGTTCCTCCACAGGTTTAGCGTGTCCACCAACTTGGGCCGTATCGTCACTTAAGATCAGGTGAGACGTACGTTAGGCTAGACGTTAACTATAAAAAAATATACTACAATTCAAAACATAACATTGTTCCAGTTACGTGACGTCTGTCACCGTGGACAACTTGCAACCGAACACGGAGTACGAGGTTCGAGTCCAGGCGCGGTACCCCGGCACCACCATAGGCGGAGAGTTCAGTCCTCCGTTACGCGTCAAAACACAACCTGAAGGTATATTTTTATATCCATTCATTTAATAAAATTATGACTGAGCTTAATTCGTCGCTACATACAGAAAATTATATATAATAAAATATTTTTGGTCGCGTCAAGGGACGTGAGTTCGAATCCAAGCACCTACAATGAGCTTGAGCTTTCGGTGAAGGAAAACATCGTGAGGAAACCATAGCATGGTGGTAGGGCTTTTTCTGATGCCCACCTGGGTAGCTACCACCCTCAAGTTGTAAACCAGACGCCAAATACCAGTATACAAAAAAAAAAAAATCGAATAGTATTCTGTTATCAATATAGAGGTCAGACATATTTGGTTCGTAATTCTTATACAGATTATGCCGAAATTTGTAATATCGCCAAAAATTGTTGTAATGAACTTTTGTGTACTATATGGCGATATTATTGAGCTTTAATAAGTATATAAAAAGTCTGTGGTTGTAAAAAATATATTTTGCAATATAATACTATAGATTAATATATATAAAACTTTTATCTGATTAAACGAAAGGGATTCTACAAGATAGGAGATAAGTGTAACATTGTATAGTTATGAACTTCTGTGTAGGTACTATATGGTAAGCTGATTAATTTTTTTATACTTAAGGTTTAGCGTTTTGGCCATAATGTCACCTGATCTTAAGTGACGATACGGCCCTAGTTGGTAGACACGCTAAACCTGTGGAGGAACTGGCTCTCAAGTGCAGCTGCCGGAACACACCTATTGGTATTTGGCGGCAGGTTTACAACTTGAGGGTAGTAGCTAGCCAGGCGGGCGTTAGAAAAAGCCCTACCACCATGCTATGGTTTCCTCACGATGTTTACCTTCACCGAAAGCTCAAGCTCATTGTAGTTGGTTGGATTCGAACTCACGCCCCTTGACGCGAAGTCGTACACACTACCGCTGAGCTATCATCGCTTCGCATCGCTCGCGCTTGATTGAGATTTAATTGGTATATATAAAGTCTGTGGTAGTAACAGTTGCATTTAGAATAATAATACTAATAAATAATTAAGGATTTATATACATACTTCTACTTTGTTAATTGAAAGGGTACTCTCGGGATAGGTGATAAAAGTAAACATTTTGAAGTGATGAACTTTTACGTAGGTGCAATAACGTAACGTGATTAGAGCTTTAATTGGTATATAAAAAGTTTGTGATAATAACATGTGCATTTAGGTAGCATAATAAAACAATGGATCAATACATATGATACTGATATCTCATAAAAGGAAAGGGTATTTCCGGGATAAAGAATACCACAAAAAAAAAATCCAGTTGTAGATTGCTTTCTACATTTTTACAAAGTGATTGAGCTTTAATGGGGATATAAAAAGTCCCAAATTTGTTGCACTTAGTATTTATTTACCTAAAAAAGTTGTAGTCAGCATAATAATATTACTAGCCCTAGCCAAGTTGTCTTTTAACAATTACGAAAGGAAAGAGATTTAAGAAAAAAATTGCGGTGTCACACATGTCAAAGTGAAAATTGCAGATGCGAATGAAACATTTACGTTAATATTAAAATGTGACGGCATGAGACAGCGTCATACTGTTTGCCGTGACGGTAGTTCAAAGTGCAGTGATAAATATTTCACGTGAAACACAATAACGCTGTTTCCAGAGCCGAAGGGTATCCAGTGGGAGTGGGTGGGAGCCGATGTGCGCGTCTGGTGGGTCAGTGGGGGGAGTGAGGCTAGTGGGGTGACCCGCGTAGTCCGCTACTCGCAGAACCTGACGCACTCGCTGGACACGTGGACTGCCCTCAACCTCACCGGGAACAGCGTTACGGTAAGACTGTCTCTGGACTCCACATTGCTCATGAAGTGATGATAATTCTGCGGTCGAGTTTGCGTCATGGGACGTGAGTTCGAATCCAAGCACCTACAATGAGCTTGCGCTTTCGGTGGAGGAAAACATCGTGAAGGGACCACAGCATGTTGGCAGTCTGATGCCCGCCTGACTAGCTACCACTCTCAAGTTGAAATCTGCCGCCAACTACCGATAGTTGTGTTCCGGCAGTCGCACTTGAGAGATGGCAGATGAGATGGCCGTAATCTCACCTGATCTTAAGTGACGATTCGGCTTAGGTTGGTAGACACGCTGAACCTGCGGAGGAACTGGCTCTCAAATGTAACTGCCGGGACATACATATTGGCATTTGATGGCATATTTTCAACCTGAGGGTGGTAGCTAGCCAGGCCGTCATCAGCCCTACCACCATGCTATGGTTTCCTCCACTGGACACTCAAGCTCATTGTAGGTGGTTAGGTCCGAACTCAACGTCCCATGACGCGGCGTCCCTACACACTACCACTGAGCTATCGTGCGATATTTGAAGCGATGATAGCGCAGTGGTAGTGTATACGACTTTGCGTCAAGGGACGTGAGTTCGAATCCAACCACCTACACTGTGCTTGAGCTTTCGGTGAAGGAAAACATCGTGAGGAAACCATAGCACGGTGGTAGGGCTTTTTCTGATGCCCACCTCGCTAGCTACCACCCTCAAGTTGTAAACCTGCCGCCAAATACCAATAGGTGTGTTCCGGCAGCTGCACTTGAGAGCCAGTTCCTCCACAGGCTTAGCGTGTCTACCAACTTGGGCCGTATCGTCACTTAAGATCCGTCAAAACATAGTCATTTTTAAAAATAAAGAGTCACCGAATATGCCGAACGCCTATACCTATGGTATAGTGATTGACGGTTGTAATGTGACAGATAAGCGGTTTGGATCCGACGCAGCTGACGTACGTGATGGTGAGCGCGCCCGGGCCCAGCCAGCGCAGCCAGGTGGTCACCGTCCAGCCGCGACCGCCGGACAACTCAACCTTCAACATAGGTTCGATTCCCACGTCAAACTATTTTTTTTCAGTATATTATAGGTCATGGCCACAATCTCACCTGACGTTAAGTGACGATGTAGTACAAGATGTTGGACACGCTAAGCATACTGAAGGGCAATTGGTTCTCAAGTGCAACTGCCAGTTGGTTCGATTCTCATGTGATATCATGTTTTTTTTCCAGTATTTTATAGGTCATGTCGACAATCTCATCTGATGTTAAGTGACGATGTAGTCCAAGATGTTGGACATGCTACGCATACTGAAGGGCAATTGGTTCTCAAATGCAACTGCCGGTTGTTTCGATTCTCATGTGAAATAATTTTTTTTCTTAGTATTTTATAGGTTATTTCCACAATCTCACCTGATGTTAAGTGACGATGTAATCTAAGATGGTGGACACGCTAAGCACACTGAAGGTATTGGTTCTCAAGTGCAACTGCCGGTTGGTTCGATTCTCATATGACATCATGTTTTTTTTTTAGTATTTTATAGGTCATGTCGACAATCTCACCTGATGCTAAGTGACGATGTAGTACAAGATGGTGGACATGCTAAGCACATTGAAGGCATTGGTTCTCAAGTGCAACTGCCGGTTAGTTCGATTCTCATGTGACATCATGTTTTTTTTTAGTATATTATATGTCATGTCGACAATCTCACCTGATGTGAAGTGACGATGTAGCCCATAATGTTGGACACGCTAAGCATACTGAAGGGCAATTGGTTCTCAAGTGCAACTGCCGGTTAGTTCGATTCTCATGTGACATCATGTTTTTTTTTAGTATATTATATGTCATGTCGACAATCTCACCTGATGTGAAGTGACGATGTAGTCCATAATGTTGGACACGCTAAGCATACTGAAGGGCAATTGGTTCTCAAGTGCAACTGCCGGTTGGTTCGATTCTCATATGACATCATGTTTTTTTTCAGTATTTTATAGGTCATGTCCACAATCTCGCCTGATGTTAAGTGACGATGTAGTACAAGATGGTGGACACGCTAAGCATACTGAAGGGCAATTGGTTCTCAAGTGCAACTGCCGGTTGGTTCGATTCTTATATGACATCATGTTTTTTTTCAGTATTTTATAGGTCATGTCCACAATCTCGCCTGATGTTAAGTGACGATGTAGTACAAGATGGTGGACACGCTAAGCATACTGAAGGGCAATTGGTTCTCAAGTGCAACTGCCGGTTGGTTCGATTCTCATATGACATCATGTTTTTTTTCAGTATTTTATAGGTCATGTCCACAATCTCGCCTGATGTTAAGTGACGATGTAGTACAAGATGGTGGACACGCTAAGCATACTGAAGGGCAATTGGTTCTCAAGTGCAACTGCCGGTTGGTTCGATTCTTATATGACATCATGTTTTTTTTTTCAGTATTTTATAGGTCATGCCCACAATTTCACCTGATGTTAAGTGACGATGTAGTACAAGATGGTGGACATGCTAAGCATACTGAAGGGCAATTGGTTCTCAAATGCAACTGCCGGTTGGTTCGATTCTCATATGACATCATGTTTTTTTTTCAGTATTTTATAGGTCATGTCCACAATCTCACCTGACGTTAAGTGACGATGTAGTCCATAATGTTGGACACGCTAAGCACACTGAAGGGATTGGTTCTCAAGTGCAACCGCCGGTTAGTTCGATTCTCATGTGACATCACGTTTTTTTTTAGTATTTTATAGGTCATGTC
The DNA here is from genome assembly GCA_039707435.1 of Actias luna. Lineage (NCBI taxonomy): Eukaryota > Metazoa > Arthropoda > Insecta > Lepidoptera > Saturniidae > Actias > Actias luna. Next base: position 16,333,997 of record JAZHAC010000022.1, on the reverse strand, counting down.
CACAATCTCATCTGATGTTAAGTGACGATGTAGTCCAAGATGGTGGACACGCTAAACCTAATGGAAGTACCGGTTCCCGAGTGCTACTGCCGGAACACACCTATTGGTATTTGACGGCAGATGTTCAACTTGAGGGTAGTAGCTAATCAGGCGGGCATTAGAAAAAGCCCTACCACCACGCTATGGTTTCCTCACGATGTGTCCTTCGCCGAAAGCTCAAGTTCATTGTTGATGTATTTGAACCTACGACCTTTGCCGCAGCGTCCGTACGCACTACCACTGAGCTATCATCGCTTCGAGGATAAACTTTTCGTTAATTCATACAGTGTCTTCTGCAGGTATCGCAGTGGCCTGCGGCGTCCTGCTGCTCTGCCTGATGGCTGTCGCTGCTGTCTGCATCTGGAGGAGGCGGAAGAAGTCCAGGTCACCTGTCAGGTACTATAGATTAGGATGCTGTTGATCAAAACTGCCTTCCTCCGAAAAATGAGACACTAACTTCATTACCAACTCCCCTGTAACTTAATGATTTCTTGTGTTTACCCGAATATTACTCATCGAAATAAAACTAATTTAAATGGTTGACAGTCGAAGCTTTCGAGACGTCGGGATCAAAATGAATAAATAACCGCGATTAAATCCGTTTAAATTAGTTTTATTTCTATATAAATATTAGGGTGGCGCAAAAAAACCGATTTTTTTTTTTTTTTCAGTCTCGAGTGAAAAAATGTTAGTTTTTGATGTTTTAAGAGCCATCTACAAAGAACAACGAAAAAAAAATTTTAAGAGGTCGCTCCAAAATTTTTTAAATTTGAAAAATCGTCAATAATGGATTTTTTTTTAATTTTTTTTCTCGTTACGGTAAAATTTTATAGACCAAAAAACAATAAGTTTCTGAAAGTTTCAGTTCAAAATTTAAGTTTTGAAAGGTCGCTCAAAATTTTTTTTAATTATTAGTTCATTACTTTAGATTTTTTCCAGCGACCTTTTAATATTTAAATTTAAATTCCATACATTTTTTTTCTTTTATTTATTACAATAATAGATCAAAATAATAAAAAAAAAACGTTTTTTGACGATTTTTGAAATTTAAAATAATTTGGAGCGACCTCTTAACATTTTTTTTTTAGTTGTTCTTTGGAGAGGGCTCTTAAACATAAAAAACTAACAATTTTTCACTCGAGACTGAAAAAAAAAATAGTCGGGTTTTTTGCGCCACCCTAATAAATATACACCTATAAATGTATATAGTCATTCAAAATGCTCACGAAAATGTGCAAAAATCGAAATAAAACTAATTCAAACGGATTTTATCGCGGTTATTTATTAATTTTGATACCGACGTTTCAAAAGATTCTCATCCTTCGTGGTCACGGAAAATCCGTTTAAATTAGTTTCATTTCGATGAGTAATATTCGCGTAATGTATATATAAAAGCAATTTTTAATAACATAAGTAATAAATATAAAAGGTTTTTTTTTCGTACCGGCATACGCTGTTAGCCTTAAGGGTTCACCGAACATTTTGGGGCGAGTGCTGAGGGCGCTCAGTGCGGAGGCAGTGGGTTCAAAGTTGCCAAAATTTCCGAATCTGGGCTTCGGTTGCTTCTGGAAACGAACAAATATTTACAAGCCTAACTAACCAACAGGACCTAACTTACTACTTTAGTGATCCTAACAACGACCTTATCTGACAAGCTGTTTAAGGGCGGCGGGGGTGATCCCTTACAGAACCGTGTACTTAACGTGTGAGTGTGCACGAATGGTATGCGGTGTGATGATGTACTCTCAGTGATGTAGAGTGTCAATGTATCGCGTAAAGAATTTGGGTTCGAATCCACCTACAGTGAGCTTTCAGTGAAAGAAAACATCGTGAGAAACCATAACATGGTGGTAGGGCTTTTTCTGATGCCCGTCTGCCTAGCTACCACCCTCAAGTTGTAAACCTGCCGCCAAATACCAATAGGTGTGTTCCGGCAGCGGCACTTGAGAGCCAGTCCCTCCACAGGTTTAGCGTGTCCACCAACTTGGGCCGTATCGTCACTTACGATCAGCTGATATTGTGGCCATAACGCTAAATGTTAGCTATAAAAAAAAATTTACAGATCCAGAAGGAGATATGCGTCCTCTGGCGCTGGTGAAGAGGACGAGTGCTCCGAAATGAAGGTATGTTCCTTAATTAATTCTAAACTTGTTTGTGTATGTCCTTACCTTTGCATGAAGAATTGTGTTCTGACCCATAAATTGATATAAGGAAACATTCATTAATTACTTGAGCACGATTTTGTCGATTTTTAAACCTCCCTAACGCCTATGTAAGCTTACGTAAAATCTCCCCCCCCCCCACTTTTTTAAGTAATATTCAATATCGATACTTTGAATAATAAAACGTTGTTAGAAATGGCTCAGTTACGTAAATTAAATATTTTTTATTATTTATCAGATAATTTAGATCATACTCTTTCTTAGCTCTTTGATCATATTGGAGAATGTATTTTTTTTTTATGTGGATCATATCCTTATATACATAGGAATTTAATTTGGAATTGCGTACAGTAAGTCTATATGAAATTCACTTATATAAGTGTTTTTATTGACAAAAACGTCGATAGTGTGTCAATAAACACATGATTTTAATTTGAGATTGCGTACAGAAAAACTAGATCAAATTCACTTATATAGGTGTTTTTACTGGCAAAACCGTAGATACTGAGACTAATAATAAACAATAAACAAATGATCATAGTTTGTCATTGCGTAGATAAAAACTAGATCAAATCAATACTAATATTATAAATGTGAAAGTGAGTTTGTTTGTTACGCTATTACGCCTAATCCGTTGAATAGATATTTATGATTTTTTGTATACAGATAAGTTAAATTAAAAATATCCAAATTCAAAGTACCCATTGAGCCCATATCTTTTGTAATGGCTCTAGAATGACATCGGGTTACCTCCTATTTAATATGAATTCTTAAATATATGTCCTTCAATTATAATTACGTTATGAGACGTGCATTTTTGGATTTTCCAAACTTTTGGGTTATCCAAATTATTCAAAATTTTTGTCGTTTACGATGTGTTTCTTGAAAAGACTCGATATCTTGAATATAAAGCAGAGTGCAGCCTGCACTCACGTCTAAGGTGTTCTGACGGTTACAGAACGTGGGGTGTCGCCTCGCAAACGGCGCCAGCTCCAGGGACGTAGGGGAGCCCTTGCTCAACGGCCATGTCCATATTACAGAAAACCCCACTGTAAGTTCTATACCTATCTATATTCTTAATATATATGTATTATATATATATTATCTATCTATATAAAATGTATCTTCGTAAAAATGTTAAGTAGATTGTTCAGTATGTTACGAGTCTGATGGGAAAGTATTAAGGAATCTAATAAACGAAAAATATATACCTACGCACATTATTGTAATCAAATACCAATTAGTACTTATTGGACTTATTTTCATAGAGGATTAAATTAGTAAATACGATGCGAAGCGATGATAGCTCAGTGGTAGTGTGTACGACTTCGCGTCAAGGGACGTGAGTTCGAATCCAAGCACCTACAATGAGCTTGAGCTTTCGGTGTAGGAAAACATCGTGAGAAAACCATAGCATAGCATAGATATTTTTAAATGTAAAGGTGGTTATTTATTTAATTTATATTTACATTAATTTAATAAACGAATTAAATGGAGACAACTTGATTCATCTCATTAGTCACTTCAACTATCACAAACCGTAGCGGCGATGTCGGTTCGACCTATCGTATTATATGTTTCACATCGATAAAATTGCTGAGTATACAGATGAGACCGGAAATTAATACATAGATGTATTATTGAACAGTTGAAAACACCAAACGGCAAGATGCGTAAAGGGCGCAAGCAGGAGGTCATGTTCGACGTGTCCCGGTACGAGGATCCCGACATAATTGTGGAGTCAGAAGTGGGAGTCGGGGAGACCGGGGCCGACGCCTCGACGCTCACTGCCTACACCCTGCTGGACACGTCGCGGCGGCCGGACGAGCCGCTGCCGAAGCTCCCCGACGACAACATGAACTCTGAGGCCGGCGGGGGAGGCCGGGGCGCGCTGGCCCTGCAGCCGACGCTGCAGCCGAACGGGTGAGGCTCCCCTACAGCACGGTACGTAGAACTACACGAGGGGTAGGGTGACCCCGAGGCCGGGCCGCGCCGGCTCCCGACGTTATCAGTCAATTCGATCATTTCGGTAGTTGAGAAAGTGTTTCATTAATTTCGTATTGTGTGTAGGCAGGGGGAGCGGTACCGGGGTAGTGCTGCCGTTTGTCTGTTTGTTCGTTTACTAGTTAATAATGAGGCTTGAAACAGTCCGGTCGAGACGGGTACGCCGCGAGTATGGCTTCACGTGTTCCTACTAGACTTTATTATTTCATAAGGCTGATTTTACGTAAACACTTTACGGGTATGATAATTTAAGTTTTTAACGTTACGGGCGCTCACTCCGGCGCCGACGTGCGCGTCCGTGTGCGCGTGCGTTAAATGCGTGCGCGTGCGTTAAATGCGTGCGCGTGCGTTAAATGCGTGCGCGTGCGTTAAATGCGTGCGCGTGCGTTAAATGCGTGCGCGTGCGTTAAATGCGTGCGCGTGCGCATACGGACCGTAGCGTCGGCAAAAAACGACATTCGGTTTGTAAAACGTTTGAGATTCAAACGAAACTAGTCATGGACGGCGACGGTGATGGCGACGGTCACCGTTCGCTCCGAGTGGGCTCCCCGGTCAGTACCAACCGGTCTGTCGTAGCGGGTCACGTGAAGTTATTCTCGCGCAAACTCTCAGTTGTTCAGTTCGCATTAGAAGCGGAGCGATGTGTCGTGTAATATTAATAATGTAAATAGCATATTTTTTTTTTATTGCCATTTATCGAGGCAATTAAACCATTCTTGTATAATATAATATAGTCGTTACCCAAATCAGTCTGAGATTAGCGTCGAGACAATAACACGAAGGTGGCGCGATTTATTGTTATAACCACAAGTTTAAGGAAGTTTCTCGAAGTTTCGCTCAGTTATCATTAAACCAGTGCCTATTTGAAGTACAGAATACAAAAAAGAAAAAAAAAGCTATAGAAAATATATATATTAAAAAAAAAATAGCTAACACCGTTAGTTCAATATTATCGTACAAAATATAGACCAAAATAAATCCAAACATCCGTTTTAAATGACATAATCAAGTGTATATAGGATTCAAAGTAAATATTTATCAACGTTATAAAGTTTTTTTTTTTTCATAGACACTTTTTAGACAAAGCCGTAGAAGCTATCTACTTCCACATAACATTCCAGCCCCGAATATAATCACAATAATGAAGCGCTTTTTAAACAACGCAATAATACCTGTTATATAGATATTTCAATAACTGCTACTTTTTTCTGTTACAAATAAAAAAAAAAGATCGATTCCCTTGCTAGAAGATACTTAATGCCTAAGACAAAAAAAGTAGGTAGTGTAAAAGATAATTAAGAAAATAAAAAAAAATAGTATACCTATATATTATTAAAGAAATAAATGATAATTTATTACAACGAACTATTGATATATAATATAAATGATAGTTTATAAAGTTATCGTTGAAAGTTTATAAACGTCGCTTGAAATTGTATTCATTCCTGCGTCGATTTTGATCTAATCGTTGTTGCGTATCTTTTTTTTTACCACTCACGAAATGAAATAGTTCGTTGTTTATTGATTCCATATCACAATTTTTATCTACCTCATTTTCTTCGTTGTAATATTCTTAAAATTGTTAATAATTGTAATGAAAATATCACTATCTGTCATATGACCCATCGACCAGTGGCTAGAATAGGTACCCGCTAAACGTCACTTGCTGGCTAGTTTGTATTCCTTTTTTATTTATTATTAGGACTGTAAGGATTAAGCTGAAGTTAATTCTGGTATATATATACATTTTTATCCTGTTTTCAATATACATCAGTATGTTACTCTCAACTAAATTTGTATGTTGAAACCTATTGCAATTTAGTTAATGTTTTCGCGAGTTGCTGTATATCGATTATACTGTCGGACGATATCAATATTGTTTTAACACGTTCTAATATTTTTCGGTTATTTTTTTTTATTCCGTTATAACTAGTTGAATAACGATAGCATGTTATGCGAATAAAAAAAACATAACGTTTCAACTGACACATTTAGTTATATGGTTACGTCGATATAACACATCGTAGATGTCAAATAAAAGTTTCCTTGTGACATCTAGTAATAAAGTAATATGGTGGATATATTTACACTTTGACTAATATAATAGAGTTTTTAGTCTCTCCGTTTATGCTGTAATCGAAAGTTAGATTGTGGTTATTTTAGTCAAAAATAACGCTATATTTTTACGTCAACTTTTTAGATGTACGTTTGTTTTTTTTTCTTTTGAATAAGTCGTTTTAATGAATTTTACAATTCTCAGTATTTTTTTTATGTAATTTGCCAATGAACTTGCTTGCGATCGAATCATTGGGCATCTTTAACATGTCTACCAGAAGCATTCTTTAATTTCCCTCAAGCAGAAAACTAAAAGTATAACTTTTTTTGTTAAATATAATTTATCAATGAAGAAAAAGCTTTTGTATCAACAACTACATCCTATTCTTAACTGAGATCTTGTAATTTTTAAATTTATCTAAAACGATACTGACAAATTGTACGCTAACATGAATGAAAAATGATGTGTTCTGTTAATATATTAATTTTTCATTCATTATACTTTAACTTATATGATATAGGCAACTATAATGCATATAAAAATTGGTTCCATTCCTCAACTGAGTTCGTCTGACTAAGTGAGATTGTGTGACTAACTAAGATCTGACTAACTGAAAGAGTCTGATTATCTAAATTAGTCAATGAGATATTTGACTAACTCAGATAGTCTGACCGACTGAATCTGACTAAATGAGTTAGTTAACTGAATTATTGGTTACCATTTACATTCATTTAAAATTGTCGAATTTAAAACTATGGTCTTGACTTCGTTCCAAACAAAGTTTCGGTGAAAACATGGAGATTGTTAGGTAAGTTATCGAATAAATGTATCCATCATAGTATTTTCCAGCCGTTATATCGAGTGTACATTGTAATAATATATATCGATTTATGTATAGTCTTTGAAAATTAATTTCGTTATTTCCGTCGTGCATTATATTTATGTTCGACCTCGTGGCGTCGATCATTTTCTTACATATTTTAAGAAACGATGCACCTATGTACAATGAATTAAACTCCAAGTAAATTTACTTTGGGAAGTCGACAAATTTATTAATATAAAATGTATAATAAGAAGCTTTCTAATCTTAAGAAATATTTTTTTTTTTTAATTAATATTTTAATTATAAATTTCTCTTCTCTCGTGAAAGAAAATTAATAAATGTTGTGGACACGTTTGGAAAAGAAATAAAAAAAATGTACAAAAAAAAAAATATATAATTAAAGAATATTTCAGACTTCCCAAATGTTGTATTCGCACGATTACGTAAGTGTTTTCATATGAGAGTTATTATTATCGAGATGATAAAGCAAATGTTATATAAAACATTGTAAATGGATGAGGGAATAAACTCGGAAGCGAACACTCGTACCTGATATCTCAATTACACTAAGTTTAAACATAGGCTTAAGTGTAGTTTGTAGGGATTTTTTATAAAGTTCTAGAATTTTATACGAACGACGCTGGGTTTCTCACAGGGTTCGAGCTTCAATTCCGTTTCGTGCGTCGATGCGAACGAACCGGGGTTCTTGTTGTTGTTAAGCGTCGCTTGTGCATTCTGTATCGAATATATCGGATTGTATATTATCGGAAACATTTCTAGACATATATTTATATCATATTCCTCACATTTCATCTGGCAACACAATACCACAGATAATTCTTTGATGGTAAAACTTATGTTTTCCGCTATTCACGAAAAATAATTAATTACATTTTTTTTAAATAAAAGTCATACATTCTTTTGGAATCCCAATGACATATAAAGCGCTATCTGTTACCAATCGATTTAACTAACACGCATTCTATTTTAATTTTTTTAAGGTTTAGCGTTATGGCCATAATCTCACCAGATCTTAAGTGGCGATACTTCTCAAGTTGGTAGACAAGTTAAACCTGTGGAGGAACTGGCTCTCATTCATTGGCATCATCTTGAGGGTGGTAGCTAGCCAGGCGGGTATAAGAAAAAACCCTACCACCATGCTATGGTTTCCTCACGATGTTTTCTTTCACCGAAAGGTTAAGCTCATTGTCGGTGGTTGGATTCGAACTCACGTCCAGTGATGCGAATTCGTACACACTACCACTGATCTATCATCGCTTCGCATCGCATTTACTAATTTAATCCTCTATAAAAATAAGTCAAATAAGTACTAATTGGTATTTGATTACAATAATGTGCGTAGGTATATATATTTCGTTTATTAGATTCGTTAATATTTTCCCATCAGACTCGTAACATACTGAACAATATACTTAACATTTTTACAGGTTTTAAATCATGAATAAAATTATATTTATATTATTTAAATTTTAAAACATTCTTGATATAGCATAAATAATAATAATTAATAATAGAATTAAGTTTTATTCCCTACAAAATCATAAATATTCATTGCGTATTTTTGTCGGATATATTTATGACGCGTTTTACATAGAAATTAAAAAAAAACAATTTTATCATTCAATCGATCTATTGAAATTCGATTTAAAAAATTTCTGTAATCGATATTCGAAATCATATAATATTCTCACCTTGTTCATTGATTTCGAATGCGGTCGTCAAATTTATCATATATGTATATACAATCCTATATATTTGAAATGGACGTTTAATTTCTTTTATCGCGTTTACAATTTTGCATGTAAATAGGTTTTTAAAACACAGTTTTTTTGTTATCTTGCTTTTATCAACTGCAGGCGGATTCACGTATTGACTTGTAACTCGATGTAGAAATTTCCTCGTTATTAGTGAAAAACAAAACAAAAATGTTACAGAAGATGAAACTAGAAACTATTGCAATAATTATAATGTAATTCACCCATACGACAAGTGTAGTGACGACTAAAACAAATTTACGGGTATATAAACTGGTAAAAAATATAATTTATTTCTGTTAGTTAGCTCACTTCCTGAACTTTATATTGGTAATCGATATATAAGATGTTTGCCCACGGTCGCGCTGTTACGTTTTACACGCTGCCTTTCTTCCCATTTACACCTAATAACGTGGTCAAATTATCAAAAATCCGAATGTTCTTTTTTAGCGTTACGGTCATAATCTCACCTGGTCTTAAGTGACGATACGCCCCAAGTTAGTAGACACGCTAAACCTGTGGAGGGGCTGGCTCTCAAGTGCCACTGTCGGAATACAACTATTGGTATTTGGCGGCAGAATTTCAACTTGAGGGTGGTAGCTAGCCAGGCGGGCATTAGAAAAAGCTCTACCACCATCAAATCTGGTTTTGATTTAATCGATATTAATTTTCACATTATTTTTTTAAATCGTTTAACTGCGACCCAACCGACACGCATGAAGGGTACATCAAAAAAAATCCGTAAATATAAAGATAATGTATTAGAAAGCATCGTCCATTTGATAGACTCCTAAATGAATGTCAAAACACATTTTACCTTTTCTGCTCTAGGCGCCCCTTAAAACGGAATATACCGCCCCTCGTTTCACCCATACTAGCTACGGTATTGTCGAAGAGCCCTACTTATTAATCATTATGATAATACGACAGTTTTGTAAAATTAACAAGTCTATATGAGATGAAATGATCATAGCATTGGTATATAATCTTGTTATATGCTGTTAACCATTATCTCACTTATCTTGCTTTATCTCACAGAATTGTTTCAACATTTTACCTTTTATACTCTAGACGCCCCCATAATGGTAATATGCCGCCCCTCATTTTACCCATACTAGCTACGCTATTGTAGCAAGTTTCTGACTATCAAACTTAAAGAGAAGATTTTAATTTTGTAAAATAAACCAATCTGTGGTGTGAGTCGCACATCATCAACGGTAGAGCGTGTTTACTATATTGTTTATACTTGCATACGGTATCATGCAAAAATATTACCTTTTTTGGTCTAGGTGCCCCTACAAACGCCCTATAGCGCCTCTTGTTTCACCCATACTAGCTACGCTGTTGTCGCAGGCCCCATTTATTAAAATTGAAGAATATAGGATAGATATGTAAATTTAACAAGTGTATGAGCTAAAATAATCATATCATTGCGTTTTTTCCAAGCAAAGCATCCTCTCATGTGTGATTTCTGGCGTCCATACGGCCTTATCTTGAAGAATTGTTTTATTTGTGATTATCCAGTTTAACATTTTACCTTTTTTTGGTCTAGGTGCCCCTACCAATGCCATATACCGCTCCTTGTTTTACCCATACTAGCTACACTGTTGTCGCGGGTGCCCGTTTATTAAACTTGGGGTTATGGGTTATTAAGCTTATGGGTTAAAATGGGCAGCAGCAGTGGGCAAGCACCTTGCAAACAGAATCTTGGAGATTACAGATATACGAATATTTGTTTTATTTATCATTTGCCACTTACTACACATTGTATTGTTATTTTTTTTTTTTTTTTTACACTCTATAAGTCCGTTTACAAGGTCACTCTTAGGTTGTGTTACAATATTTACATGTAAACGATTCTATTATCCATTCGATGAATTATGTAATATACATTAAAACCAAAATCTCGATTACCTGAGTAATGTTCAAGATCTTGGGTACGTGCTAAGTTATTGTTTTCAATAGTACCTATGGTTATGATATATAGAACGTTTGTTTGATCTATTTATTAGGCGTGAAGATTAAATAAATAATTTGCAGACGTTCCAATCTTAATTGATATACGTGACATTTGATGCTTTATTTTTTTTGCATTAAGCGATTTAAAAGAGACTTATAAATGACGAATAAGTAAAAATTTTAAACTTGTGCGTCGTTCTTTGTAATTTCTTACCGAAACTCGTGATTGTTGAAGCATTACATCCATTATAAGTGTGTAGAGTGTGTTGAAATGATTTCAGTATGCGAACAAAGCGGTCGCTTCTTTGTTTGCAGGGGGTTCAGTGACACGTGTAGAGTTCATGGCAGTCTTGGTATATTATGTAAACAGCTATCTATGTTAAACTATATGTGGTGGAATTAATAAAATTAAAAAAGACCTCTCAAAAAAAAAATGTTGTGCAGAGAAATGTATTTTAAAGAATTCAAATATCTGAGAACTAACAACATTGTAAGAATTTAATAAATTGCTGGCTACTCCTTATTTTGACTGGAATAGAAGATATATATAGTTTTATTTTTTCTATTAAAACCTAACGAATAGATCAAACGAACAAATTTTAGACAATTAAATGGGCTACTATTGTTTTAATTTACAATATATATATATATGTAATGTTTATCATATTCTTTATCACACATTTTTAAAACATTGGCTTTGTCCGTCCTTTGAGTGAAGATATATTAAAAAAAAAATTACTAATAACAATTGCAAAGCCTGATTATTGTGCCTCTGATAATGACTTCGAATCTTATTTCGCTGTTATTGTAACTGTATGAAATAATTATTAATTGGGGATGAGGTTTTGTATCGTTGACCGTAAAAAAATCCACAAAAAAAAAAAGAAAGAAATCGCGAAAATCGGAACACTGGCAACACTAAAAATGTCATTCCCGAAAAAAAAAAAACATTTTTTTTTCCACCTTAATCACTGTCAAAGCGGGTATTCCATTCCATGATGATTGTTATGTATACAATAGATTTTTTTTTGTTACCTACCCACACATTCCATGAACGACTGCAATATTTGTTTTACAATAACCGAGATATTAATTAATCGTAACCATGAATACAATTGTTTTTTTTTATACATAGATATACACATATATAAATTAATTATAATAATAATATAAATAAAAAATCATGTACACGACACGTTATATACGTGTAATCGTGAAGCAATAGACAAAGTTATATATAGTTCATGTTGTGTGAAATCAAAATATAGTTTATATGTAAAAAAAAGTATATATAAGTTTCTTTCCCATTGTCACTTTCACAGCGTTATTTTTTTTAAATATGTTTTAAATATGTTCGTACCATAATGTTAAATGAAATTTTCATCATATAAAATTGTTTTTTTTTTACGTGTTTATTTATCACCTTGCGGCTGACTGTTCGATCGAATAGCAAAGGTAATACATTTGTAATTATCGTATGGTATTTACAATTCTGATATAACATATTTTCTATGCCCATTAAATGCTAAATAATGTAAGCGAAACCAACGCTACATCCTGTCAATGGCCGCAGTGCAAATGGTAGGTACCATTCGATAACAAAACGGTGACCGTCGCAGTCAACGTGTCATATAATGTACTTACACGAACGCGTCCAAAATTTTTTAATTTTAACCTTTAATTCGTAATAACGTAATTTGCGCGTATATATTTTCAAACGTGTTTTTTTTTTTATATGTTTAAGTTTTGTAATTTTACTTTTCGCTTGTAACATCCGTTTTTTACTTGTTTCGATTTACATTGATTTAACGTTTGAATGTTGTTGGCGTACTTTGCGGCGAATTTCATCGTTTTCTCCTCTTGTATTATAACCAGGGGACCAAATAGACCACCTTAGCGAAAACCACTGTTGATCTTTAATGTTGCTGTTGTTTCCAAAACGAGATTTCTCACCACAGTATCACGATTGTGCTCTGCGGCTGTTACATAGTTTATCTCCTTTCTCTTTCTCTTCCACTTTGCTAGAGTAAGACAAAGCTAGAAGAGCGAGGTATTGTTATAACGTCACAGTGACTATTTCCTGCTATGTTTTGTTGGGACGACTTTGCAACTGACGTGTCGTGTGATACTTGAAATAACCGGTTATAACAATAAGTTATATAGTCACGCACATAAAGTATATCATAATTAAACAATATTATAAGAGCTACTTGCGCCGACCACAGAAAACTGAGCATGACCAGTAAGTGGCATTGTACGCTACTCAACAGTATAGCATGACGAACAAGTGGCATCGTACCCTACATAAAAGTATTGCATTACGAGCAAGCGATATCATATCCCACAAAAAAATATTGCTTGACGAGCAAGTGGCAACGTACCCTACAAAAAATATAGCGTCACGAGCAAGTGGCATTTTACCCTACATAAAAGTATTGCGTCACGAGCAAGTGGCATTGTACCCTACATAAAAGTATTGCATGGCGAGCAAGTCGCATCGTACCCTACAAAAAAATATAGCACGGTAAAATCGTCACACGTGACCGTTAATTAAAATAAAAATGTTTTATACGAAATTCGTCGCAAAGGATGCCGCGTGACACGACAATGGATGTGTTAAAATACTAATATACAAAATAACTATTTAGTATGGTGGCTCAATTTTGGATGTAAGATTAAATTAAGCCACGATCCATGCTTTTAAGTGAAATGTTTGTATAATAAAGCGAATATTGAAGTATTGTATTGCACTGTTTATTTCGTCTTGGATCTTTTAATTCACACCATTCTTTTTATCACGCAGTTACACTGAGCTTGACGGTTTCAGCTCAACATTTTAGTTATCCATGTTTTATTCTTGCTTTTCAATACTGTAAGTCGAAGGTATCTTCCTTTTGCTTGAATTAGAACTTTGTAACAAATTTATTCGCGCTATTCCTACTATATAACATAACATCTTCCTTTTGCTTGAATTAGAATTTTGTAACAAATTTATTCGCGCTATTCCTACTATATAACATAACATCTTCCTTTTGCTTGAATTAGAATTTTGGTAGAAATTCATTCGCGCTATTTCTACTATATAACATAACATCTTCCTTTTGCTTGAATTAGAATTTTGTAAGAAATTTATTCGCGCTATTCCTACTATATTAAATAACGTGTAATTATATTCACTTATCAATTAATTTTACCACTAAATTCATTGACTTACACAATACAATTGTCTCTATTTACATTCTACTCGACGATGAAATGTACTTGGAAGAGAATTATGTATTCGTCAATTTATTTTTAATTATCAAATGACAGTGTAATAAACAATACTTCAATATCGTAATGTAAAATTAAGGTTTTATATTAACTTTTGTGGAAATATGATGATATTTGTTTATGTAATAGATAATGTTTTTTATTTTTTTTAATTTTAAGTCTGTACAATTATTGTTATACTGAAATAGATTATTTCCCATAGCGAAATATTTAGTTCTGATTTTTTTTTCTTTAGATATATCTAATATTTTTTTTTTTACTCAATTAATTTTCATATTCCCGCAAGAGTTAATGCATTGTTTAAAAATTATGAAGAAATATCTACCTCAACCAAACTACCCATTAATGTTGTATGTAAGTGTTCTTTTGAGTCTTATTATTACTAATAAATTACTGAATTGTAGTGTTTTTGATAATATTAATATTAATAATTATAGATCCACCATCCCATTTTGATATGGTAACTATTGTTACCGAATCATATTGATTGCGGACGATGAAGAGTTGAAACCATGTTGAAACGATATTGTCAAGTTCGAAATGATATTAAATTTGAAAAATAACTTGCGTTTTATTTCTTATCCTTTTTTTTATACGTGGGGAAATGCATTTATGCATCCCCTCTCAGCCCCCACGAATTAAGTCGTGTCCTCAGAACACGTGTCCTACCAATAACTATGGAATATATAGAAAACTTTCCAATGAAAAGTAATACATAATTATGTCAATCGGCATATAATTCGTTATGATTAATTAAAAAAATTTTTTTTTTAATAAATATTAATATAACTCGGTAGTAAATCGGTAAATATTACAGATAAAAGTCCAATCACAGCATATATTATTAGTTACGTTGTCATCAATCCAATACATAAAATAAATCAAAATCACTTAAGAAGTTGTTTACCATTTAACATTCTGTATTTCGAAGGCATCCCTTCATTTTATGAGATATATAGTATCCTATATCTTGAACTATAATATTACTTATAAATACGTGGAATGCTAACAAAATTTGTTTTGATTCAGAGCGAAGAACATGGGAGTTGAACAGACAAAATGATATAAATAAAAATAAGTAGTTTTTTTGGTCACTATATTAAAAGAGCACAGCTCGATTATAATTTTCACACATTCATAAAATAATGAATGTGCAGATTCAGTTCATTGTGGGGTTATATTTAGTATAGATTATATAGTAATAGAGTATAGTCGAACAATACATAAAATTATTGAAAATATTATATAGTTGTGATCAATTGAAAATACATTATCATAAAAAAAGTGTTCCACTTTGAGGAAAGTTAATTATAACTATTAACATGAGATTACTCCCTATTTAGAAAAAAAAGTGTTAGAGCCAATAAAAAAGTATGTACATACAGCGGCTCGAAAGACCTATTTAGGAGTGATATTAAGTTTTAACTCTCTCGAAAGAGGTAGACATATATTTGTCAGTTATTTTATGAGTTTTTTTTAAAATTAATATTGGAAATAAAACGGTATCGAGAGAGATAGACAGATATTTATTGTTTATTTAATAGTTGCACCAGTAGACTCTGTCGACATAGCCGCGTGACGGCACCTTCTTCTCGACGTCGGAATTTGGCCGCAAGCCGCGCCAGACTGAACCTCGATCTGCGGCTTTGACGGCGACCTGATATTTACAGAATAAATAGATATACATTTTTTAACCCTTAGAAGCCTGTTGAACCCTTAGAAGCCGCATGTGCCAAATAAAAAACATTATTTTAAACAATAATAATTTTGACAGCTGACGTCAATTTGAAAGTTATTTGTTCAAAAAAATATTAGGCAATGGTAATATGCATACAGCCAAATATTAAAAACAAATCGATTGCAAGTGCACAAAGTGATTCAAAAGTCCGGTAGCAAATTTGAAACATTGAGCATTTCTGGATCAACAGCACACTGAATAGGTGTGCAACGGAAGTGACGATCTGCAGGTATCTATGTGAAAGTATAAATGCATAGTTTCCGTTTCTAGCTAAAACTAAATAATAGAGTAAAATCAGACTTTTTTAATTAACGAAGGGACTGTACAATACTGACTGCCAGGACTCAAAGCAAATGAATATACGATGGTCAATCCTGAAACCTCACAGAGCAGAAGAAGCACTAACGGATTTATGGTATGAGTGTGGTAGTCGGACTCTTTCGGATACAGACTATTTCGCTCTATTACTAGATTATACCCGCTGATCCCAGAGCAGGGCTCTTTGCATCTAGAAGAAGCGATGACAGCTCAGTGCTGGCATGTACGAATTCCGCGTCAAGGGACGTGAGTTCGAATCCACTACAACGAGCATGAGCTTTCGGTGAAAGAAAATATCATGAGAAAATCATAGCATGGTGTTTTTTTTGAATGCCCACTGAATAGCTACCACTGTCAAGTTGAAAATCTGCCGCCAAATACCAATAGGTGTTAACGTGTCTACCATCTTGGGTCGTATCATCACTTCAGATCAGGTGAGATAATGGTCATTACGCTAAAATTTAGAACCTATCAAAAAAAAAGAAGTGATACTCCGGGGGATAGAAAATAACATATAAAGCCGCGGGCATAGCTTGTCTTTGTATAAGTATTCAGCAAGATATTGAATTATTTACCTTCGGCGACGCGTTGCCACGCTTCTCTATCAACATTCACCATGCCCGTCGAGGCGCTCCGGCCGAGACCAGCTGACTCCTGAGAACTGGACCCTTGAGATACTGTCACATCGCTTTCACAGCTTACCCGACTAGACCTAAAAATACATGTTAAATATTCTGGTAAATATTCTGTCCTTTCCACCACCACAGCGCTGGTTATAGGGATACATAAAAACCTCACTGTTATAGTGATCAGTCAGAGAGCGTTGAATTCTAACATATCTGTTATCTCGTTTGGGATATGTTTTATGGGATAACAAGTAGCCTATATGTTGATTATTGATATTAGTTAACAACGTTCCCAGTTTCATGAAACTCTATCCAGTAGTTTCAGTGTTCTGCGTTTTCAGGTGGCAGAAAAAAAGAAGCAGTTATAAGGACTGGCGACAAAAGTGAAAACATTAAGCTATAGGCAAATAAGACATATTACATATTAGTATATATGTTTCTAAAACCTGCCTGATTCGTTAGCACTCTCAAGTTGAAATAAGCCGCCTATAGCTCTCCGCAAGGTATAGCGCGTCCACCATCTTGGGCCACATCGTCACTTAACATCACGTGAGATTGTTGCCATAACGCTTAACGCTAAAAAAATGATTCATGACACTAAATGTTGACACCGTATATAAAGGTATTGAATGATATACAAACCTGTCCCCAGGTATTAAATCGCTCGCAGAACCCGTTCCCTCTCTCCTCATCGGCACTGTCGAGGACAGGTTCAGGAACCTCTCCCGGGCTGCCTTGATCCTCGCAGCTCGCTCCGAGAGCCGCATAGTGGCGCCCGACTCGTACTGGACCATCGGCTCCACCACCGCAGATATCGATCTCGAAAACAGCCCCGGATTCTCAGCCATCAGCTTCGAAATGCTCGGCACAATTGTTTCCGACGTCTGCCTCAAGATCGGCAACGATCGCACCTCGGAAATTTCCGCATTCCGCATATCCCCGCTCGAATCCGGCACGATGGTGTCAGTGCTGGCCGTTCCCTTGATGGTTTCCTGGCTGTCTTCGATCTTCTGTATCTCCTGAGTTTCCGTTCTGGACAGTTCAGGGTGCAGGGTGTGCGCGCTGTGAGATTTTATGACTCCGTCTATGGTAGACGAGACTGAGGCGAGTGGCTTTTCCGTTGAGGATTGGTTTCTTCTCGACAGTTGGCAGGCGCTAGCAGATTTCTGAACTTCCCTCTCAAGGAACGGGTTATTCCTGGAAGCGCAAATCAATGCATTTATTTATTTCGTAACGTAATCAACTCGTTGGTGGCTTCGCAACATTCGTACGCCAAAATTATTGATCCTCTATTCTTTCGAAATTTATGACGCGATGATAGCTCAGTTGGTGTGTATCCAGACGCTGCGTCAAGGGACGCGAGTTCATATCCATCTACGAGCTTCAGCTTCCGGTGTAGGAAAACGTGATAGCTACCACTGTCAAGTGGAAAAGCTATCGCCATATAAATACATATAGGTGTGCTCCAACTGTTGTGTTTGAGAGACAGTTCCAATTGTATATATATATAATTAAAAATTAGAGGCGTTTGTTTATTAAAGAGGTTTTAAATAGCTTAGTATACTCTTTTTAACCTGACTTTTTATATAGTTAAGGTTTAGCGCTATTTATCACAATTATTTCACCTGATCGTAAGTGACGATACGGCCCACGTTGGTAAACAGGCTAAACCTGTGGAGAAACTGGATCTCAAGTGCAATTGCCGGAATACACCTATTTGTATTTGGCGGTAGATTTTTAACTTGAGGGTGGTAGCTAACCAGGCGAGTATCACCATACTACAGTTTCCTCACGATGTTTTCATTCACCGAAAGCTCAAGGTCATTGTAGGTGGACTCGAACTCACGACCCTCGACGCGAAGTCGTACACACTACCACTGAGCTGTCATCGCTTCGAAATAAAATTCTTATTCATAGTCAGATCTATAGCATATATACTACCTAATATTAACTCCAACTGGCATATCTGGTGGTCTACGTCTTTCAGCCGAGGGTGATCGCCACGCTGGTGATGATGCACCACTACTGGCTCCGGACGTGGGACCTTAAATTGAACATATAAACATTTAATTCGACCAATTACAACTATACATTGATATCTATAATTATACAAATGTATTATTTACTAAAAGAAGACTTAGAGTGACATTGTATATAACAATTCGCTGTGTATATATGTATGTATATTTAGTTTAATTATTTTGACTACATTTTACTTATTTGATTTATTTATTTATTTGGGAAACATACAGTTCTTTATACTTATAAATGTATAAACAATAAATTATTTTATCCCAATTAAGTTTCCACATATATCATGAAACATACAATGTCAAGCGTATTATAAGATATTAATCTATTAAAAATTAAATAATCACAACAATTTTCAGTAAAGAAAACAAAAAGTAATAATAAAATGAAACACAATACACTTACAACATTTTCATAAGATTAAGAAGTATTCCAAATTTAAGATATGATAAGAAAATAAACTATGAAAATTAAATTTAAATTACATACACATAACCAATATGCTATTCGTTATGAATTATTTATATAAACTTAGTATATTTATTATTACACTCTTATTTCATTAATTATTTTATTTGCACTGCCTACAATGGTACTACCATTATCTCTTACTATATCACTGATGGTTAGTTGGAAGAAAATGCCTTATGGCATTAAGCTCGCTAATGTACGTAATATATAAAGTGCAATAAACAATTAATTCCTTGGAGACGCTGAAATAACCTTTTCCTTATAAGTTATTATTGTTACAAATGAAAGTTCTTTGCAAAATTTGTATGAAAACTAAAATACTCAGTTTGTTTGTTAAGCTTTTACGACTAAACCGCTGAATCGATTGTGATTAGTTTTGGTATAGAGATAGCTGAGAACCTGGAGACGGTGATAGGCTAGTTTTTCTCGTGAAAGACTCGTTAGAATTGGGCTAAAGAGGGGGTTAAACTTTGTATGAAATCATTTACTACGCCACCCGATTTGTTTGACAAAACCAATATCGGAGCGAGCGAAGCCGCACGTAATTGCTAGTAATATATACAATGTATAGCTCAATTTATATGCACGTCATTTCCTTTTTGTCTTTCTTACTTAACGAAGTGTACTTCCATGTGACGTCATTGAAATTGACTCTCGGTTCTCGGACAATTATCAAGTCGACTGTACAACGCTCACGTTCTCCGCGGCTTTACTCGTTCCACAAGCTTGCGAGCATTTCAATCACCAACTTAAGTGGATCGAATTAGAGGTCCACCCTTGTAGGTGGGTGGTTGTGAGCTTGGCGTAAGTGAAAATAAGTAATATTTTTGCCGCAAGCACAACGACATCGGTTGTTTCGTGAAACATAACCTTAGAAATTCAACTCCAAAAGAAAATGAGTACTACTAACAATTCATGTAGATACACAAAAACACCTAAGCTAACATGAAATCCTGTAATTGATTCAATAAAACCACGGATTCACCGTGCGGGATGCCGGTACACAACCTGATCGTTGTGGCAGAGAGAGGATAACACGAGAATGTCTAAGACTTGTGATTCAGATGTAGGTTTAAGGAAGCCTCCTTTGTCGACGCAAATCAATACTTTCCCTCACCACTCGTGTTTCTCTCTGCCAAGTATAAATCATTCCCGATAATGATTTACAACAGAAACACCCAAACAGTGTCAATAATAGAGAAATATTACGTCCCTTCGGTAATATTCCAGGTATGTACGATGTATACGGCTCAAGCGCCTCGTTTACACTGAACCTAAAGCCATTTTTTTCGAATGGACCTACTCTGTTAGCCCTAGGGGCTTTTACAGCTTCATCAAACTAGGGGGGGGCGAGAGCGGAAAGCAACTCGCACAAGGGTGTCACTAGTGACCGAATCTCGGCTTGGGCTGTCGCCGAAACGCGTAAGAGAGAATCGAACGCGGTAATAGCTGCTAAAACAAATAGAAGTAATTGTAATGGCGCGAAAGATTGTACATAAAGAGACCTAACTGGCGGTGCCTGATCGAAAGTACTAGAGTCGCAACTAGCTGATCCCCTTCGGGATCTGAAAAACTAAATTTGGTTTGTACTGTACCATGGCAGACGAGGCAAGATTGTACTGTGCGTCCACCCTGCCTAATAGTTGGTGACGAGCGTACCTAGCAAAAAAAAACCCCAAAAATAGAGAAGTAGGCAAAGGAACACAGAGTATTATCAATAATAAATACAAGAAAAAATAAAAGTCCGAACCACATTCAGGGCCACGGGCGGTCCCTTACAGAACCGTGTACGTACTATAACCTAAAGTCACACTTGCATCGCGCTTTATACTAATCGGCGTTATAAACTACCCCCCTTATAACTATATTCTGCCATAAAACCCCTATCACTACATTCCTATGCACATATAATGGAAAAAATAGTGGTAACGCAGATTTCATACCTTCCTCATTGATTTTCTTATTGTATCTCTGTATCATGATCCGAATCGACGGAGCGGTTTCCTTCGACTGGGGCTTCCTTTGCGACGACGGAGATGAAGGGAGCGGAGGTCTCGTCCTTTTCCTCTGGTCTTCGTCGAGCAGATCGCTCGAGCTTTTCGACCGGCATTGTTCCTGCTTCTTTGCCGACTTCTGAGGTCTTTGGTCTCGTTTCTTGTGCTCAGTCGTTCGGTGGCTGTGTTCCGGTGATCGCACTTCGGGTAGATCTTCTACGTTCACCGGTATAACTGCTCTCGGGATCGACTCTCCGCTCCTCACTACGGGAGAGAAGATCTTTCTTGTTGTTTTGACTATTACTTCCGGGGACCCATCTCTCGGTTCCGGCGCTTTGAATTTCAGGACGAACACCTGGAAATATTTGCAATCTTTTACAAACACATAAATATAAGATAATTGTTATTATTATATTTTCATAAGTGGAAATTAAAGTGTTTTCTAAAAATCTGTACTGGTACGTAATGCGAAACTTTTGGTTCCCGTTTTAACAATAAAGCAAAAGGTATTTACTTTAATATGTTAGAAAACAATAATTCCAAGTATCATTGTTAATTTTCATACTGCTGACGTGCTACATAAAATCTGTTGTTAGATAGTTTTACAAAGAATATATTTTCGTCAAATAATTTGATAAATGTTGTCATGGTAAGTACCAAATAAGACGCACTGACTATTGAAAGTATATATAGGTATTTGATGGCTTAGTTGATTGTGTGCACGGACTCTGTGACAATGTATGTATATCTGAATCCCTGCAATGAACCCGAGCTTTCGGTATAGGAAAAGTTAGGGCATTTTTTAATGTCGCTTTGACTAGCTTAAGTTAAGAATCTGTTGCCAAATCTATATGTGTGTTCAGTAGTTACACTTGAGAGCCAGTTCCTGAGCTAAGCTTTGCCTCCGTAACATTCAAACTTTAACGTATAATTAATTATGTTCGAATTTAGAGCTAGAATTGGAGAAGGTAAAAGACAACCCTCTTTTAATTTAGATACGATACGTTATACCCGTGAAAGAGTATGCGATTAGTTAGTTATTATTATTATTATTATTATTTTTTTATACTTAAGGTTTAGCGTTATGGCCATAATCTCACCTGATCTTAAGTGACGATACGGCCCAAGTTGGTAGACACGCTAAGCCTGTGGAGGAACTGGCACTCAAGTGCTGCTGCCGGAACACACCTATTGGTATTTGGCGGCAGGTTCACAACTAGAGGGTGGTAGCTACCCAGGCGGGCATCAGAAAAAGCCCTACCACCATGCTATGGTTTCCACACGATGTTTTCCTTCACCGAAAGCTCAAGCTCATTGTAGGTGCTTGGGTTCGAACCCACGTCCCTTGACGCGAAGTCGTGCACACTACTACTGAGCTATCATCGCTTCAAAATTATAATTAGTGGTCAGGAATTAGGTAGTAAAACGTTTTACTCCCACCTCTCCTTCAGAGTCCGAATGCAGTGACGCCGGAGGTGTTCTCGGCTTCTCGGACGTACGCCTTGGCCGTTTCTTTCGCCTCGGTATTTCCACTGTCACAGTGTCGACATCCGGTTCACTGTCACTCTCTGACGGTTTGGATTGCTCCCTCTCTAGTCGCGCTCTGGACTTACTCTTTTTCTTACCGTTACCTTTATCTGCGTCTCTCTTTTTGCTATCGTCTCGGGAATCCTCGAAGCTATCCCTTGA
The DNA here is from genome assembly GCA_039707435.1 of Actias luna. NCBI lineage: Eukaryota > Metazoa > Arthropoda > Insecta > Lepidoptera > Saturniidae > Actias > Actias luna. The sequence goes on along the minus strand of JAZHAC010000022.1, from coordinate 16,311,039 downwards.
TTCTTTGACATTTGCAATAGAGTTGAGTTTTTCATTGATAACTTTGCTGGCTGACGCTATTTTGCTATCGATCTCGTTCAGTTCGTTATAATTTTTTTCAGTGTCTGCATTATTCTCGTGCATAAATCTACTGGAACCCCTTTCTACCTCCTCTATGGCTTTTCTGATATACATCGCGTCCTCTTCGATACTCGGTTGTCGCGCGATAATACTACGTCTTGATTTCTCCGGTTGTTTTGTCTGCAATGCATTTACTAGATTAAATTATTTATATATGGGTATATTTATTACGCACGTCTTTATGTTACCTGGTCCTTTGTCATTCTGGGTCTCGCTCCCGTCTGTTTCGGCTTCATGTTTCGTGACTCTGAAAGTACAACTGTTGGACATTTAAACTTAGTATATGGATTTAATAAAAATTGTTAGGTTCGAGTAATGATTCTGACTTTGTGAAAGACGATACCCGAATTCGTCTGGTGCACCCTGAACAGGCAGGCTCGATTCTAACGTCACTGAATGTTCGATCTTGTTAGTATGGTACGAACGATTTTTGATTTAAAATTACAGAGATGTGATAACATAAAAAGGACTAAAGCTGTTTGAAACAATGGGTTTTATATTCAAAGCTAAAAACATTAGATTAGGTATTTGTTTCGTTTATGCTTAGTGTTAAGGAATACTATAGCAAGAAGATCATAGCGATGATAGCTCAGTTCGTAGTGTGTACAGACGCTGCATCAAGGGACGTGAGTTTCAATCCACCTACACCTACAAAACATCGTGGTGAAACGATAGTATGATGGGTAAGGTTTTACCCAATTTCCGCCTTGCCACCTATAAGTGTGTTCCGGCAGTTACACTTGAGAACCGGTCCCTCATTTGAGCTTGCTTGCTTGAGCGTGTCCAATATCCTTGGGCACATCGTCACTTAACATCAGGTGGGATTGTGACCATAACGCTAAACTGTAACTATATATGATCGTGTATTTTCATTGATGTTACAGTTTATTTATCATCGGATGCTATAATAAGTGATCACATGTTGGACAAGATATTGTTGGTGGTAAGACAATATACCAATAACGCTTTGATTTACTCACCAGCACCGTTTTGAAGAACAGCGGTTCCAGTCACTGCAGAACTTGTTTCGCACAACAGTCTAGCTTCTGCCTGCCCGTACGTGTAGATAGGCTTTTGAGGTGTGTGGCATGGAGATACAGCTACCAACGGAGCGGCAGTGCAGACTTCCTCTGCTTCTACTTCTACTATAACAGCACCTCGAGTGTGTGGACTATCACGATCATCTTCTACACCGTCGAGCTGTGAAATTATTGATAAGTTACAGATCTTTTGAAGCAATGATCGATCAGTTGGTGCAATGAGCTCGAGTAAAGGAAGACTTCGTAATGAAACTGTAGCATAATGGTAAGGCTATTTCTAATGCCTACCTGTCTAACTATAGGTGAGTGTTACAGTAGTTGCACTTGAGATCACTGGCTCCAAGCTAAGTCTAGTAACTTCGCCTGTCCACTAACTTGAGTCAGATCATCGCATAACGCTAAATAATACCTTTTTTTATAGTGGGGAAATGTATTTATACATCCCCTCGCAGCCCGGGGGGATTGAGAGGGGTTTGTGGGTCTCACCCATTGCTAAGGAATACCCACTACAACCCCAAGGTCGTCTGTCGCCTTCCTGGGTCGACGCGGGTCCGTGCATGCAATCACCGCGTCACCCCAGCGCGCACACTAAACACCTTACATATATATATGTTACTTATAACACAGTATTTTCCTCCCCCTATACGCGACCTTAAAAACCTGTTCGTTTAAGTTTAACTTAAAAAAGAAACTGTTAATAATGCAATGTGTATTTTTTTAGTTTAATTGTGCTGCTCCGTTATTCTAATTATTATCTATTTATTTATATATACCCCTGCACATAATGTTTATCGTATATTTGTAAGAGATGCCTAATTTATTTTACTATAATTTATCTTTATTGTGAATATTGTTATTTAGAATTTTTACTGCGATTGGTGGAACAAGTTTTTAACGCACCGCAACTGGATTTGGGTTCCAGCTGAAAATCAGCGCTGAGTGTTTCGGACACTTTAGCATATGCTGAGCTGGACGCCCTGTGCTAGTAATTAGATATACACTGTTATTATTCATGTGTGTATTGTATTTTCTTTTTTATTTTCTTTTAATGTTTTTATTTATAGTGTCCTTTAATGCTTGTATATCTTTTATAAGTATTAAACGATTTCTTCCTTTCTTTCTATTTTATTTGTATATAAGATTACTTACAGAATGATCTCTCTCGTATTCGGAGTCGATGTCATCTACGTCATTCACGCTAAGACTTGAAGCATGCATGCGTCCAGACCCAGCGGTTGACGGGGCGACGCTTCCGTCAGATTTGGTTCGCGTGAGCGGAGCCTGAGGAGCTTTCCCCCTCGCCCTGGCTGCACGGAGTAGTGCTGATGTAGACGCCTCGGGTGCTATGCCCCTCGATTTCTCCCATTCGTGTAGTTTACGTGTGAACGAACGGGATATACCTGGAATCGTAGGATCTTTTTAGCTAAGTTCGCGAGGTTTTTTTTTATACTTAAGGTTTAGCGTTATTGCCATGATCTCACCTGATCTTAAGTGACGATACGGCCCAAGTTGGTAGACACGCTAAACCTGTCGAGGAACTGGTTCTCAAGTACAGCTGCCGGAACACACCTATTGGTATTTGGCGGCAGGTTTTACAACTTGAGGGTGATAGCTACCCAGGCGGGCATTAGAAAAAGCCCTACCACCATGCTATGGTTTCCTCACGATGTTTTCCTTCACCGACAGCTCAAGCTCATTGTAGATGCTTGGATTCGAACTCACGTCCCTTGACGCGAATTCGTAGACACTATCACTGAGCTATCATCGCTTCATAATTTTAACACTTCGGAAATTTCATTCTTTCGCGATTTTAAGAAAAGTTTTGAAATTGTTTATTGAGGTTTATTGTAAATTAAAAAATGCACTTTTTTATTTTATCCATAACAGAATACAATTGTGTGTCTTGATAACATGATACGTTACAAATACTATATGCCTTTTTAACACAAGTACTGTATGTCAATTTTACGTTTGTGTGATATATTTGTATGTATTTCTATATGTCACATTTGTGTTTTATTATTATGCAGTCCGTATTTTATATATATTTTTATATCGTAGTATACTTCATATCTATGTTATAGTTCACATCTATTTAATATATATGTTATTAAGTTTGATTGTAGTAGTTACACCCAAAATACCCCTCATTCAATCCCATGGAACATTACCATCCAAAGGTTGCCTGGAAGAGATTGCTGTTAGCAATAAGGCCGCCCTTTGTACCGACTAAATCATTTGTTACGTATAATTTTATGTTTTAAGATGTATTAAAAAAGATTAAATAAATAAATACGTTAAAAGGAGTAATTTATTCGAATATTCACAATGTTTTTGGGGTTTGCTGATTTAAAAACATACGATTCTCTGTTATCTTATAGCGCATGGTGGTAGGGCTTTTTCTGATGCCCGCCTGGCTAGCTACCGCCCTCAAGTTGAAAATCTGCCGCCAAATACCAATAGGTGTGTTCCGGCAGCTGCACTTGAGAGCCAGTTCCTCCACAGGTTTAGCGTGTCTACCAATTTGGGCCGTATCGTCACTTAAGATCAGGTGAGATTATGGCCATTACGCTAATCCTTAACTATATAAAAAAAAACGTTAAAAGGAGTATTTTATTCGAATATTAACAATGTTTATGGGGTTTGCTGACTTAAAAACATACAATTCTCTGTTAACTCAAGGAATTACGATATATCCGTCGAATTTCCTATTAGCCGTGTTATTTCGTAACTTGGCCTATTACCTTGAAATTTGAAAAGGCCCGTGGATGTTTGAACGAGAACTTCATCCGGTTTCGCCTCCTCTTCCCATGCCGGTACCGAATTTGTCTCTTTCATACGTTTCCATTCGTCTGAAATTGATTTTTAAATATCCTAATGAATGACACTTCTTTCTTGACGAGAGAATTAAAACCTTATTACTAAAAGGAAAGAGTTTCGTTTCGATTGGGACAAAACTCGTACATAGTTTGGTCGTTTACCGTGAAAAATGGCAAATAATTTTTATGGCGTAGGTTATATAGTATTTTTATGCCTTGGTCGAGCTGTATATAAGTATACTAAGTAAGACCATCGAAGAACATACCTTATTCTTTCACTGACTGATGATACAGTATTTCAGGCTACATATGGACCGTTTATTTTGAAAGTGTTGTAAGTCCATTTTTGAGAAAAATGAGCTATCACGTAATTCATGCTTAATTTAATGTAATATTTTTTTTATCTATAACTAGTCCGTGTTTAATTTCTCAAACAAAAAATCCCATGTTTTGTACAACTTAAAATCGGTCGGTAAATGAAATTGCATTATCAACAAATATAGTAACATTTAATTTTCTCGAAATAAAAGAAAATGGACGTACACCACTTTCAAAATAAACGGTACATATAAAAGCTATCTTTATTCTCCTGTCAGGGACTGGAAGCTCCTTCCTGGAGACTAGACGAGGTGTGAAAATAGTGCAGTGTCTCCGTAGTGTCTTATGAGTTGGAATTAGACTCCTGCGGCCAACCCGGCGCATTGTAAATGAAATTCACAGCCATGTATTTTGTCACCACGGAAACAAAAAAATAGGGTCTTAAAATGCTGCTAAAGCTCTGGTAAGTTAGGACAATGTAGGTGTTTATAATGGATATTTACGTGGTTCGCACCGGACAACTTTCGTGTTTTTTTTTAATGTTGCACAACTTTGTGACTACCCTGGACCTGATGTTAAGTACAGTACACTGAACAGAATTGACCGCTGCCATCCTGGCCTGCTTAGGTACCTCTTGACACCCTTTTGAAGTACCCAATATCATAGGGAGGAGGGGACATGCTGACAGGAAGACGGCCACAGCCTAAGCCGATGCCCAAACAAGCATGAAGCAATGATAGAGCCTCCTTCCGCAGGTTTAGCGCGTCTACCAGCTTGGATCATATCGTCACTTAAGACTTCACTTTACCTTAAAAACAGCCGAGGATCGGCCACTTAATGACTCCCTTGGACTCGTTGCCTCCATGACTAAGTTATGTACTTGCCCCCTAAGCTCATTACGTCCCTAAAACTAACAGCATACGTATATATCAAATTAAAAAAGGTCCCTCTCGCAGCCATTACAGACAAACCTGAATGGGACATTTGTAGATGGATTTTACGTATGTAAAAAAGCTCAGTTTACTTAAAATTAACTCACCCCATTTCTTTAAGAAGTCTTCGCTTAGATCCTGTCTCGCTGGCACCGGTAGCGGCTGCTTGACACCCTTCTTCAGCTTCCATTCCTCCAGTTTCTTACGGAAGTCAGCTGAGAGCTGTTCTTCGGTGGCCACGGGACGCGTTGCTGAACGTAACGAAATATAATCATTCTGAAGTCACTCACTTACTGGGCAAGGTCATGCTACTGACGGTACAATAACAAATAGTGTGATAATAAATAGCGACCACCGTACATACAGTGATAACATGTTCCAGTTGCATTTTTTTAGTTTATCGCCTACCACAGTAAAATTGCTCTACTCTCAACTGTGTAGTCAATGTAAGTTTCTCAATTAAATACATTGAACGTTTATTGCTTTTCCCTTTATAAATTCAACAGCACAGATAATTGAAAACAATGTTCATACTAGGCCTGATAGATTCAATATCGTCAATGTTTCAAAAAGATCACACCATTTGTATACGCTTACTGTTTGCGTTTGGAAACACATTCTTCCATTATATTAATATTAATGTATTTTATAATTTCCCTGTTAATTTTGAAAATCATTGACTTCAACTTAACAGACATTTATGTCCAACAAGTATGTCAATATATTGGCTACATATAACTATTGTAATATTAATGCAATGCGGCCAAAATTTTGCATATGTATTTTTTTCTTTTTTTTTTTCGAACTGACGTACGCTATTATTCCCAGGGGCTTTGACAGCTCGACTGAACTTTTTGGGGCTAGTGCTGAGGGCACTCAGACCCGAGGCAGCAGGCACAAGGGTGCCAGGACGGCCGAACCTCGTCTCGAGCTGCTGCAGGTAAATGAAAAAAGATCCTGACTAACCAACATGTCCTGTCTTACCAATTTATCATCCTAAAAAAGTTTGCATATGTGTTAAATAGACCGTAACTTTTTTTTTATTATTCTTAAGGTTTAGCGTTATGGCCATAATCTCACCTGATCTTAAGTGACGATACGGCCTAAGTTGGTAGACACGCTAAGCCTGTGGAGGAACTGGCTCTCAAGTGCAGCTGCCGGAACACACCTATTGGTATTTGGCGGCAGGTTTACAACTTGAGGGTGGTAGCTAGCCAGTCGGGCATTAGAAAAAGCCCTACCACCATGCTATGGTTTCCTCACGATGTTTTCCTTCACCGAAAGCTCAAGATCATTGTAGGTGCATGGATTCGAACTCACGTCCCTTGACGCGAAGTCGTACACGCTACCACTGAGCTATCATCGCTTCAAACTCTAAATAATTCACAAATAACTCACTAATTATTAATATTGCACACCTCATCCCGCTAAGTTTCACAATTATAACTAAAAATTCGCTAAGTTTCATAACCCAATAAGACTTTGTACGTAATATGATGCACCTTTGACATTTGCGACAGGAGAACCAAGTTTCTCTTAGTGTCCTTCCAGTTTGTAACTTATACATTTTCCATTACTTTCGCTAGTCGAAACTACACGCATACGTACGTAACTTGCGTCTATTGCTACTTAGACATCATGAAAATACGCTCCGTAACCTATAAAACAGTAAAGAGCGGCCATCACGGAAATAGTACATGCTTCATTCCATGAATCAAGGTGAATCGACGATTATAAACTTCGAGAAATGTTATTTACAACGTATACTCCATCATAGTATAACATTCAATATATAAGTAGGTAAAAACATAGCAGCTCTATAGCTTTGTCTGTTTGATTATAGGACAGATTTTCCTTTGTTTATGTAATAGCGGGGAAACAAGCAAGCGTGTGATCACCGCCACCCACAGATACCCACATCACCAGAGGATTCGCAGGTACGTTGCCAGTGTTTATAGGAGGAACTGGCTCTCAAGTGCCACTGCTGGAACATACCTTCCGGTATTTGGAGATAGATTTTCAACCTGATAGTTGTAGCTAACCAGGCGAGCATTAGAAAAAGACCTACCATCATCATATAGTTTCCTCGCGATGTTTTTCTTCACTGTACGCTCAAGCTCATTGTAGGTGGTTGGATTCGAACTCACGTCCTATGACCCGGCGGTCATTACACACTTTTACTGTGCTTTCATCGCTTTCTGTTTCTGTTAAGGAGTCTGTATACCTTTGACTACTTTGTCGTTTCTCCCTACATTTATTTATATTAATCTTAATAGCAATTTGTTTGTTTGCTTCAGTATGACATCAGAAAAACATCATCAAATAACCATAGCGTGGTGGAAGGGTTTTTTCTAATGCCCGCCTGACTAGCGACCACCCTCAAGTTGAAAATCTGCCGCCAAATACCGATAGGTGTCTTCCGGCCGCTGCACTTGAGAGCCAGTTCCTCCGCAGGTTTAGCGTGTCTACCAACTTGGGCCGTATCACTTAAGAACAGGTGAGATTATGGCCATAACGCTAAGCCTTAACTATATAAAAAAAACAGGATGTAATAGATTTTATTTATCAATTAACATAAAAACGACACTCATGTCTCATTAAGATTCTACAAAAACTCTCTATGAATATTCGCGGGTGCTTTACAAGTCAGATTGTCTCTGGTAGAGAGAATACTTATCAATACGCTATCTCTCCTTAGTTGATCATTGTTACCTGCATGCAACTTGTCTCGTCTAGCAGAGAATTCTCTACGAAGACGTGACTGTAGAGCTGCGTAATCTCTTGCTATCTCCTCTCTCACGCCGGTAGCTTCGCATCCACTGCTCAAACCCTCGGTTTCTGCGGGCAATGATATTTAAAATTTTGTTAATAAAAAATTGAATTAAGTGTGTTGGGTAAGAAATACATTCCACAATCGACTGAACAAAAATTTGTTTATTTTTCTCACCCCTTATCCTACCTAAGTAGAGTCAGCACAATTCCTTGATCTCTTTCATCCTATAAAATGTTCGTTCTCAGTATTCACACCATTTATATACATATAAATCTCCATATCTTTTTTGTTCCACTCTTATATCTATCTACCTTCATATTTAGTAAATCGGTGCTATAACTATTAAGCTCGTAGCTGTTACTAATCAATTTATTAGTTCCATATATCTATCTATCACACAATAACACACACGTTACTAATTTTGTTCCAAACATTTTTGTCAAAAATTAATAGTAACAAATAAAAACAAATCGATTCCGGCTGTTATTATAAATTCTACGTCTAAAAAAAAAAAAAAAAAAAAAACTAATTCGATTAGATCATTTCCGTTACTGTCAAATTGACAAATGATCATGTATATTTATTTACACATAATATAAAAATTATAAAGCAACGATTTTAAATGATATATAATGTAATTAAAGCAAGAAATATTGGAAAATGTAAGTGTAGTTTGACTGAGGATAACAGCTTCAATTTCTAGCACATTTTTAAAACGCATCAATTATGACTTAGATCGTAGAAAAATATAATAAATGTATATTGAAGGCCTTTAGTTAAAGAACATTTCAACAAACTCAGAGTTAATTGTAATGGCTTTCTCATAATTGGAAATCTATTACCAAGCACCCTATATTTTCTTCCTACTGCTGCACTTGAGATATGGTTCTCACTTAGGCTTAGCAGTTAAAATCTTGGTCTACTTCGTCTCTTTAGGTTCAAATGCTTAACTGTAATGACAATTGAAGCAATGATAGCTCAGCGTTAGTGTGAAAGACCGCAGCGTCATTAGTCATGAATTCGAATCCAATACAATGAGCTTGAGCTTTCGGTGAAGGAAAACATCGTGAGGAAACCATAGCATGGTGGTAGGGCTTTTTCTAATGCCCGCCAGGCTAACTACCACCCTCAAATTGAAAATCTGCTGCCAAATACCAATAGGTGTGTTTCGGCAGCAGCACTTGAGAGCCAGTTCCTCCACAGGCTTAGCGTGTCCACCAACTTGGGCCGTATCGTCATTAAAGATCAGGTGAGATTATGGTCATAATGCTAAACCTTAAGTATAAAAAAAACATGAACTCGAATCCAATACAATGAGCTTGATGAGCTTTCGGTGACGAAAAACATCGTGAGGAAACCATAGTATGGCGGTAGTGCCTTATCTAAGGCCCGCCAGGCTAACTACCACCCTCAAGTTGAAAATCTGCTGCCAAAACCAATAGGTATGTTCCAGCAGTTGCACTTAAAAGCCAATCCCTCCTATAAAGGCCAGCAATGCACCTGCCGTTCCTCTTGTGTTGTGGTAGTCCATGGGCGGCGGTGATCACTTATAATCAGATGATAAGCTTGCTTGTTATAGGTATATAATCATACATTATCAATTCTCAGGAGGCTCACAGTCCAACGCAAATGTTACCCGTTTTCTTCGTAATATTCTTTATAGCGCTCTATATATACGTAAGTAAATTGTTTAATTATGAACGTGTGTATTTATGTGGTAGGTATGCGGAGAAACGCAAATACGACACAAAAAATCAAATTAAAAAAAAAACTTTATTCAATTTAGGCTCTGAGAAGGCGGCCACGAACGTCAAAATTACCACCGCTTCGGAAAATAACTCAGTCACCAAAAGGAACCTTGTTTATATCTTTTTATGTACATTTTATAAAAATAATGTTGTAGTGTGTACTTTTACAATAGTTATTAGCGGTTATACAGAGATAATTGTTCATTCCAGGCATCACCATCGTACTCATAATTCAATCCTATTCATTCATATTCAATAATTAAATCCACCATATAATCCAAACCCGCCTGACACAGTGCCTGAATTTACTTTAACCATTTTTAATTTGGGACGTTGTTGTACAAACTATCACCAACTAAACAACTGCTCTTACTGAGTTTACCATATCATTTGAGTCGTTTGTCACGATTTCTATCAGTTAAATCATTTTCTTTCCATTTCCGTTCCATTTGCGGATCATAATTGAGTAATTCAATTTAACACGTTCTATCAAAACTTGGATTTGTGCAGTGATAGGATAAAGCAGTTACGGTGGACCAGATGACAATAATAAATCCGGCGTAATAGCTTCACGCCATATACTAACACGTAGGCGTGTTGCACTCCAAGATTAGTCAGTATATAACTAACAATTAAGTAGGCTTTCAGGTTAATATGCAAGTCTTTCTTTAATTTCTTTAAATTCGAGATGAATCAATGTACATTCAGCTGCAGCGACAATCCCTTATAGATTGTATATCTCTTCGTGGTAGACATTGATCTTAGAGAGATAGTACCCACAGATCAAAACAAAACATTGCAGGACTTGTGAAATGTTGAACTGCGAAATAACTATAGGTATAGAAAAGGGCGTAACATCACATAAGTCCTTTCAACTCCGTCCTCAAGAGATCGAGTTATCTATGCTTGTTCTGCAACTGAGCTATCCAAGGGTTCTTTGATGACGATTTGATTAAATATAGAATATAGAAGGTTTATGTTATAGATAAAAGAGAACTATCAGCTTGGTACTACAGCTTCTGCTGTTAGGCAGATCTGGCCAGGAGGATGTCACTCTTTCTGCCGACACAGTGGATTCAGCGGTCTAAGTGGACTTGGTCAGTCTCCAAGAGGTATCACGTCGCGGACGAGTAACACTGGAACCAGTCAGAGATGCCTCTGCGAGCCGTGCCCTTGCGATTTGCTCGAAAATGCCTTGAGGTAATTTAATATTTTCATGGGAAACTTGCGATATTATATGACGATACGGCCCAAGTTGGTAGACACGCTAAACCTTGGGAGGAACTGGCTCTCAAGTGCAGCTGCCGGAACACACGTATCGGTTTTTGGCGGCAGATTTTCAACTTGGGGGTGGTAGCTAGCCAGGCAGGCATCAGAAAAAGCCCTACCACCAAGCTATGGTTTCCTCTCGATGTTTTCCTTCACCGGAAGCTCAAGCTCATTGTAGGTGGTTGGATTCGAACTCACGTCCCTTGACGCAAAGTCGTACACACTACCACTAGCACAATTTTATTTTTTCCATTTGTTTTTCGTATGTAATTTACAAGGTGTATGCAGAAAAGTGTCACAACGATGTCTATTATAGTATAATTTTCCTGTTTTGTTGAAAATAATCTTGGAGATTTTCATTTATCCTGACCTTGCTAATATTGTTGTCATTAATATTGAAATTTGTTCAAATTTCGTTACCTTGATATATAAAGAGATCCCAGTAAAATACGTGTTGATAATTATAGTTTACAGAATAATATGACCTTAACTGAAGTAATTGAATTTTATTTAGTTTTCCCTATATATGTACCCAAGATACCATTCTATTAAGTACATCTTCGATTTAATTCATAATTGAACATTGTACTTGCGTATATATAAAGCGGTATGATAAATATTACAAAGAAAATATATCCGCGTAACGTTTTCGCTAGTAAATAATAAAAAAAGGTTTGGAAAATCCTAAAGTGCCCGCCTTATAATCCCATTTTTTTTTTGTTTATTTAATTACAATTAAACCACATCGAATCAGACCGAGAAAAGTAATAGAGTTCTATTCCTCGACTGACTCGATTAGTAAAGTATTTCGGCCGTTATCGTGATAACATACAGGATACGCACATACAGACACACGGACGTCCAAGATAGAACTTATTTAAACACTCTTTTAACTAGTTTTAATAATAGAAATGGCATCAAAAATATCATGAGTGTTAAAAATAATGTTTTTTCTTGATATATGTGTGTGTATATATTATTTTACAAGTGTAATGTATGATAAATAGAGACGTTTTAAGTTTGAAAAATCGTTTTGCGTGAAGTGACAGTAGCACCCACCTCAACGCTTTGCTTATGAGGTGTGCAAATTAAATGACAGTCATAATTATTATAATCTACTAAGTAACTGAATCGCTTAGGAGCGTCACTATCCAGCCCCAGTGGGACGGTATGCTTCATTCCGTAACTCTAGCCAGTGTACCCGAGATTTGCATACCCGATTTAACTGTGAATACTGTAACCTGTGAATACTGAAACCAGAATAAATACTAATTTGTTATGAATTGTTCAATTCTTGGAAGTTTTTTTTTAAACTTAACCTCTAACAAAAAGTGCGTTTACATTTTTGTATGGCACATATATTACTAATTTTGGGATTAAATTTATTCCATGGCTTATTCTAACATAAGTTTCAACATTAAGCTGGTTTTGTAGTACCAACATCATGTTAATTTTGAACATGAAATGTGACATAATGTTATAAGAGATTTCTTGTTAAATGTTCTGAAATTGAATGTTATTCCGATTCCAGAAGGTGCGATCCAGTGACAGAAGCGTATACCAACATTCGCGAATCCATCGCGGTTCTATACGATAGCGCGTTGAAAACGGTAAATGAATAACGTTTAAGCGTACAGTTTAGTATAGTTGGACGTAGAAAAATTACCGGAGTCTGGACTCGATCCAAAACCGGCTCGCAATGTTTAGTCAGCGGTAAATCAAATGGGAAATTCAGAACTTGCTATTCGAGCAATTTATATTTCAAGATAATGGAGTTTAACTATTTTGTTTGGTTTTCAAACGGGAGCGTGCACGGATTTGCGGTTGAGGTCGCTGGGAATTGTATTTGCATCGCTGTGTTTTTTCTTCGAATCGATTTTAAGTAGAGGGCTTTCTGTTGGATCTGAATCAGCCATTTTGTGGTTTTAATTTCGTGCATAACTTATTTTATTTGGCCCCATGTTATGTGATGGCCCATTTGCATGGTATACCTTGGCTTTGACTTGTGGTTTAAGTCGCTTAGATAATTATTTGTCATTATTATGCTCTATACTTTGTATCGATTTAAATTAGAGTGGTTTTGTTCAGGCCATATTAGTACTGTGCCACTTATAATGATTTCTTAGGTTTACGCGAATATTATTCATTGAAATAAAACTAATTTAAACGGATTTTATCGCGGTTATTTATTAAATTTTGATCCCTACGTTTCGAAAGCTTTTCCGCCCCGTGACCACGAAGGCTGAAAAGCTTTCGAAACGTCGGGATTAAAATTTAATAAATAACCGCGATAAAATCCGTTTAAATTAGTTTTATTTCAATGTGCCACTTATGTTTAAGTTTTTATTTTAATTCATAACCTTACGTATTTGGCTCGTTGGTTTATTAAATTGGTGTTATTTTGCTCGCGATAATTTGGTTATTGTATGTTAGTGAAGTGAACTATAACTAGTAGCTGGGGTGAGATTTGTTACTTGCCCCAATAGTTCACTGTACGGGTTTGGGGATTTATAAGATATTTTACCATTCGTTTCATCATTCATATCACACATGCGTAAAATGAACGCCGTTAAATAGGAGGATAAGGAATTTGAAGTGTACTGATGGAACATATATAGATTCTTTGTCGATATTATCCTCGTCTATTCGAATTCGTCAGTATTCTGAAGCTGTATACCAGTATCAACGAAAGATGTTTAGATGCTTATCCCAAAATTACTCGCTTCAGTTATGCTTTTTAGCGATAGAGTGGCCAAAATTTGACCGGAAATCATTATGTTTTTTTAAAGTTTATTTCTCTAAAGACTATATATGTAAGAGTAACGGGAGTACTCTCGGGAAATAATCCATCTGATTGTCTCACGTTAAATGATAACAAACTCCGAATGATCAGTCTCGATATATCCTAGGCAGCGTTAATAATAATGCGCAAACATCCGTTGACGTACTTTTAATAATTCGTTGATGTACTCTAATCATAAGTCTTTGATGTACTCTATCCATAATCCGTTGATGTACTCGTAATGCACTAACATTCGTTGAAGTACTTTCAACGTTTTTCTATTTATATAATATTTGCGCCGATATATGTACATTACTAATTCGTTATATATAGTGTTTTTACTTCTGTCTATTGGTAAGTAACATTTAAACAAAATTATTACCAATTCTCTCCACTTTGTATTACTATCTGACCGTAGAATTGTGTTTGACATTGGCAGCATAAAAGTTAACATTTAATGTTGTATTTAAATTCATTAACTGTATTTCTTACACGTATTATAATTCAATTTTGAAGCGATGATAGCTCAGTGGTAGTGTGTACGACTTCGCGTCAAGGCACGTGAGTTGGAATCCAAGCACCTACAATGAGCTTTCGGTGAAGGAAAACATCGTGAGGAAACCATAGCATGGTGGTAGGGCTTTTTCTAATGCCCGCCTGGGTTATAGCTACCACCCTCAAGTTGTAAACCTGCCGCCAAATACCAATAGGTGTGTTCCGGCAGCTGCACTTGAGAGCCAGTTCCTCCACAGGTTTAGCGTGTCTACCAACTTGGGCCACATCGTCACTTAAGATCAGGCGAGATTATGGTCATAACGCTTATAACCTTAAGTATATATATATATATATATATATATATATATATATATATATATATATATATATATATATATATATATATATATATGAAAACCATCAGAAAACCAGCGCTGCAACGCATCATACGTTGTAGCATTCTTGCTGAGATGGGTCCTTTTACGGCCTCACACAACTGTTTAGTGGGCACGCTTTGCCTTATATTTATTAGGTTATTGTTTTGTTTTCGCCCTAATTTTAATTATTATCTATGTTAATCATTTATCCAGTGTGAGTTTCGTAATAAATGTATTTTCTTTCTTTCTTTTCAATAAAAATAGGTTTTGCATTTGTTTTCCATATACAGACTTTAAAGATCCCAAAACTTACACTTCTACGTGCATGCGATGCTCTTAAAGAGTGCAAAGCTTTCTCTTCACGTATTTTGAGTAGGATAAGTTAATCTCATACAATTTGGTACGATCTTAGGCGGTGGGTGTACAAGACTACATCTCAAGGGTGTCAGAGTGTGGAGTGTCGTGTCAAAGGCAAGACCAAGTAAGTATTATTACCATTGAACACTGCAGTAACTTGGGCGTCTATATTAGTTATATAAATAAAGTAAAGCCTCTATAGACTACTGTTAAATTCTTTTTTTATGGAATAGGACACCTGATGGTAAGTGCTGCACCGTAGCCCGTGGACTCCCACAACACTGAGGGAATCTCAGGTGCGTTGCCGGCCTTTATATAAGGGACTGGCTCTCAAGTGCCACTGCTGCAACGCATATTGGTATTTGACGGCAGATTTTCAACTTGAGGGTGGTAGCTAGCCAGGCAGGTATTAGAATAAGCCCCCGCTGGGGTGACGCGGTGATTGCCAAGCACGGACCCGTGTCACCCCAGAAAGGCGACAGATGGCCGTGGGGTTTTAGTGAGTATTCCTGGCGGCTAGCGCCGGGCGAGTCCCACATACCCCTCCCAGTCCCTCCGGGCTGGGAGGGGATGCATAAACGCATTTCACCACGTAAAAAAAAATGGTATTAGAATAAGCCCTACCATCATGCTATGGTTTCCTCACGATGTTTTCCCCCACCGAAAACTCGTCGTAGGTGGTTGGATTCGAACTCACGTCTAATGACGCAGCGATCCTACACACTACCGCTGAGCTATAATATAATGCTTCATTGACTCATGCAAATTGAATGATGTAATCATGTATTTTGAATGTAGGTGGATCTGTTAATGCTGTACGAATAGACGCCATCGACTTTTCTATTATGGCTATTATGGTAGGCTGCAGTTGCCAAGTAAATAAAACTTTCTGTAAACTTTGTTCATTCTTAAATTTGGATTGGAATTTCGATTGCTGGTGATGTTAAAAATAGGGGAGGTATAGAAGGTTTGTATATCGGATATAGTGCATTAGTACCCTTTTTTATATTATTTTAACACTGGTAAATCTCGTTCTAATTTACATAACCTGTCTAGCCAACTTGTGTCATGATTAAGTTCTTTCGTCTCCGATTATCTGTTTGATTCTTCGTTTGTATGTATTTTCTATATTAATATATTTTATATAATCTGATAGACTGAATACTAGATTATTGTTGCACAGGCAAGCGGTAGAAATTTATCGATCGAAAGCTCTACTGTACTCGAAAGTGTTCCTAAGGACAATCCGTTTGCAAAATTAAAGGGAAGCTTCTCGAAACTCCGGAGCTCTAGCCCATTGTCAAAGTTGTCGCTTGCCAAGAAGTCTAGCGCCGGGAAATTGCCAACATTAGAATCTGATAAGAGACGTAAGTTAGACATCAAAGCCAGCAAAGAGTGTAGAGTCGGTGTTGAGGCATCACACAGTTTATCGAGACTCGAAAACGACTCAGCAGATTCCGACACATCAAGTGGCTGTCCAAGGTGCATGGAGGAAGGGAAACTTTGTATCGGTGAATGTCCTAACTCAGCGTTACATAATAAGTAATGATTTAATAAATTTTGTTATCAAAATGTATGTTTATTTATTTACTAGCTTGGTTTGCCTAAATTTAAGTGAGTTTAGTATGATGGGATGGGATGGGATGAGTAGTGATTTTGGTCCGTTCTGTATTATGGTATTAGTACGTTCAGCTTATATCTTATTTATTATATATGTAATGGAGTTTATTACAATGTTTTATGTGTTTGGCGGTTTATTAAGTACCTGATGGTTGTTAGATTGTTTACAAATAGTTAGTAGCGGCAGAGTTTCTTTCGTAATTTCTTTTATTTTAGGACGCCGTACTGTTTCCGAAACGGAAGTACTGAATACAGATATTTTCTCGTCAAAATCTATCAAGAAGTCAAGTTACAACGAAATTTTAAATATTCAATTCCGGGGAACATTTTCGCTTTATGGGATTTAATATTTGATATCGTGGAAAATTTCTTAGCCTCTACTCTGTGCAATGTGATATGCATAAAAGGGGACAATTAGATCAAATATTTTTGATATACATATTAGGCTGGGCGTCAATTTTTTTTATAGTTGAGGTGTAGTGCTATTTATGGCCATAATTTCACCTGATCTTAAGTGACGATACGGCCCAAGACGGTAGACACGCTAAACCTGTGGAGGAACTGGCTCTCAAGTGCAACTGCCGGAACACACCTATTGGTATCTGTCGGCAGATTTTAACTTTAGGTTGGTAGCTAGCCAGGCGGTCATTAGAAAAAGACCTACCATCATGCTATGGTTTCCTCACGATGTTTTCCTTCATCGAAAGCTCAAGCTCATTGTAGGTGGAGTGGATTCGAACTCACGTCTATTGACGCAAAGTGGTACACACTACCACAGAGCTATCATCTGTTCATCATGAGGTAAAAACGAACCAGTTCAGTAACCTGTTTGCGTCTGTTATCCGATTTACAATTTTTGCTTTAATGTATTTTTTACCGACGAGCTTTAGTTTTATCAATAAAAAAAAATATTTTCGGCTCAAGACAACACGAAAGAAGTGAATCATTACTGTTTCTTCCTCGATCTATTAATCACCTCGAGCCGACTTTACTTGAACTTTTGCATGGTGGTAGGGCTTTTTCCAATGCCCGCCTGGCTAGCTACCACCCTCAAGTTAAAAACCTGCCGCCAAATACCAATAGGTGTGTTCCGACAGCTACACTTGAGAGCCAGTTCCTCCACAAGTTTAGTGTGCCTACCAACTAGGGCCGTATCGTCACTTAAGATCAGGTGAGATTATGGCCATAACGCTAAACCTTAACAATAAAAAAAAAAACACACGGAAAACTTGTGGGTCAGAACTTCAAAGCTCTACCGTAACAAGTTTCACTTCAAAAATGAAAAACCTTTTCCACCCTAAATGACACGAATTATTCTCAATTTTTCCTCATGATTACGTTCGATTTTTAATCTGTGTTTTCTACACGTGTGATATGTAATAGTTCAGTTGTCGTTCGCGTGAATGCTGTATTTAATCGAATGAAATATCGTAAACTTTGTACTCGTTCACTATGAACTATTTCCAGTTTAGTTTTTTTTATATCATCGGCACTGACTCATTTCTTCTTCTTATTTTTTATTCATGGCAACTCAGTCCTCATTAGTGACTATTACTGCCTTTTACAAGTGATAAGATTTGGACATTTTGGGACAGATGAAACTATCTTCAACAAGATGGCGACACTCTCGTTGAAGCTCTCTTGGGAGTTTTTGTGGCAACTAATATATCATGTTCAGCTGCACTTTATCAAGTAATGTGTCACCTATATAACACAATATAGAGCTAAATAACTAAATAATAATTACAACATGAAAGATCATGTTGCAAACCGATGATAGCTCAGTGGTACTCTCAAGGGACGTGAGTTTGAATCAACTCCACCTACAATGAGCTTGAGCTTCCGGTTACGGTAAACTACGTTACAAAACCATAGCATAGTGGTAGGACTTCTTCCAATGCTATTGCCTGACTAGCTACCACCCTCAAGCTGAAAATCTGCCGCCAAATACCAATAGCTGTGTGCCGGCAGTTGCACCTGAGAGCCAGTTCCTCCACAGGTTTAGCGTGTCTACCGACTTGGGCCGTATCGTCACTTAAGATCAGGTGAGATTATGGCTGTAACGCTAAAACCTTAACTATAAAAAAAAAAACCCCGCCAAAAACTCACTGTCTATATTTAGCTGACCCCATCTATTTTTAAATAAGTAATTTCCGGAAGTTTATTAAAATCATCAAACATAATACAACCTCCTCATTCTTTCTTATACGACGTGAAAAATAATGAAAAACTTTAATATTTTCACATCATAAACTCGCGACACATCTAAATAGACGTGACATTTGTCTATACAAATTATCCGTGTCAGATAGATATGTTGACGAAAAATTATAACACAACACTTAATTAGTAATTTAACTGTTCAATATGAGACATAGCATGGATATATGATATAGAAGCATGTGAAAATATGGAAAATCAATACAACGTGATTTCTAAATTGATATGTGAAAACATTTTCTGAATACCGTTATGGAACGAAATGGACTTCGACATAGACGAGGTAAAATATACGTTCCTATGGCGGTTAAATGGATTTCATATTATATTAGGTCACACCGTAGACGATGCTTTGTCTTATAACTATTTTTTTATACTTTTAGGTTTAGCGTTATGGCCATAATCTCAACTGATCTTAAGTGACGATACGATAAGTTACACAATCTGTTTACTAGGTAAGGTTTTGCATGAATAATTTAGATTTAGAAATATATATATATATATTTTTAATTTTACATTGATTTGGAAATCTCTCATAATATATTATTTGCTTTCTCAATCACGATTTCACTTGTTTGCATATTTATGTTTGTTAAACTTTTAGACTTAAATTTGTTTCATATTTATCTGTGAAAGTTATGCATTTCTATAATTATTGTACTGGCATTGGAATCGTTATTCGTTATGTTTTGTATATTAACTTTATGTCTGTGCAATGTTGACTTGCTATATATAAATAAATAAATAAATAGATACGGCCCAAGTTGGTAGACACGCTAAACACGCAGAGGAACTGGCTTTCAAGTGCAGCTGCCGGAACACACCTATTGCTATTTGGCGGCAGGTTTACAACTTGAGGGTGGTAGTTACCCAGGTGGGCATTAGAAAAAGCCCTACCACCATGCTATATGGTTTGCCACGATGTTTTCCTTCACCGAAAGCTCAAGCTCATTGTAGGTGCTTGGATTCGAACTCACGTCCCTTGACGCGAAGTCGTACAGACTACCACTGAGCTATCATCGCTTCATTATAGTCACTTAACTATAGAATCATATATTGCCTCTTAGTAATAACGTAAACACCTTTGCGACAGTATTAATAATAATTAATCTGGTCAGTGGGTCTAATGGTTTAGGCGGTCGCCTCGCTGTGGACGCGTGCTGTAGGTTTGAATCCCACATAGGAAAATTATTTGCTGTCGTATAGCTACTCACATTTCGCGTTGGCGAATTTTCCTACATAGAAAGTTCCATTATATTTACAAAGAAAACACCACGAATATACAGACAGATTCGAATTGTAACTTCGTATTGTAGTAATGATCATTGCACAAGAATTTTTTTCATGGCGTAGGGGCAAACGAGCACGCGTGTCACCTGATGGTAAGTGATCACCGCCGCTCATGGACACCCACAACACCAGAGGAATCGCAGGTACGTTGCCGGCCTATATCAGTGGTAGTGTGTACGGACGCTGCGTCAAGGGACGCGCGTTCGAATCCAACTATATTTAAATTTCATATAATTAAAAGGCATTTCATTTATCGGAATTATAAACAAGTTTCATTCAATAACCAATAGAAGCGAAAAACGGAGATGATCGGAGAGATGACGTAGATATAGCTAGTTCTATTGATCTTAATGAATTAAAGCGGGAAGGATGATAAGGGTTGTAAAAAAATATTATACAAATCCCTCAAACAGTTTTTGAATTTTAGTGTGAATAAAGATCATCGATTTTAGGTGATACAAAGTTCACCGGGTCTGCTAGTTCTTTATATAGTAAGCACTACTGTATTGTGTAATATAAGTGACATTTATGATTTCTTATGTTTACGCGAATATTATTCATTGAAATAAAACTAATTTAAACGGATTTTATCGAGGTTATTTGTTAATTTTGATCCCGACGTTTCGAAAGCTTTTCAGCCTTCGTGGTAACGGGGCGGACTGAGTTGTAGGTTGTACAGAAAAGTTCATGTTACTGTGTCTACCTTCAATTTAATTTAATTAAAAAAAAAAAAAAAAAAAAAGAAAAAAAAAATTGAAGGTAGTAACATGAACTTTTCTGTACAACCTACAACTCAGTCCGCCCCGTTACCACGAAGGCTGAAAAGCTTTCGAAACGTCGGGCTCAAAATTAATAAATAACCGCGATAAAATCCGTTTAAATTAGTTTTATTTCAATAAGTGACATTTTCGTAATATAGTAGATTTATTTTCGTACACAAGTGACAAGTCGCACACGAGGATTAGAAAGAATTCTGAGATGTCACAAAAGTCTTACAAAGTTCTAACAAAATGGCCACCGCTTTTTAGCATACCACAATCACCAGAAGACACTACACTTTACGATGATGCTAATAATAACTGGTTTAAATGAATTAAAATCAGAATTATATGTTTTTCTATCATGTAAAGCATGCAAAAGAGTCGCACACTGTAAATCTTCCAAATTAGTATTGGCTTTAATAATTCCATTTTTTATTTCTCAGCTCAACTATGCCCAGTGTTATGCATAACGAAAGCAGTGTTGTTTGTTGTTATATGTACGGTCTTGTTGGTAAGTTTCTAACTCTATTTATAATCATGGTTATCAAATCTTAATATAAACAAATTTTTGCTTAGAGTGCCGTATTAACTTGTATATATAGGAGGGTAGTTTATAACACCGATTAGTATAAAACGCGACGCAAGCGCGGCTTTGGGTTACCAAAATAAGTTTTTTTCAGATCCCTAAGGGGATTAGTTAGTTTCGATTTTTACTTTCTTAGTATTATAACGTATCTATTTCTCATTAATAGCTAGTACCGCGTTCGTTTTTCTCTTACGCGAATCGGCAACAGCCCAAGCCGAGGTTCGGTCACTAGTGACACCCTTGTGCGAGTTGCCCCACGGGCTCGAGCGCCTTCCGCGCTCGTCCCCCTCTAGTTCAGGTGAAGCTGTAAAAGCCCCTCAGGCTAACAGTGTAGGTCCTTTCGAATAAAAAAAAAAAACGGCTTTGGGTTCAGTCAAAGCGAGGCGTTTGAGTCGTGTTCATCGTACGTGGCTGGAACGTTACCGATGGGACGGAAGATTTATATTTCTCTGTTAATACACTGTTTTTATGTTTATGCTGTAAATCATTATCGGGGATGATTTATACTGGGTGGAGAGAGGCACGAGCGGGGAAGGTGAGTGTTGACGCGCGTCGACTAAGGGGCCCCCTTAAACCTTCACCTGAGTCGCAAGTCTCAGGCACTCTTGTATTATCCTCTCTCTGCCACAACTTTTAGATTTTACGATGTACTCTGGCACCTGTATGTGTGACATACACTGTTAGTCGTAAGGGCTTTGACAGCTTCACCTAACTTTTTGGGGCGAAATATTGAGGGAACTCAGTCCTGAGGCAGCAGGCGCAAGGGTGTCAGAATGAACAAACCTTGGCTTGGGCTACTGCCGGAAACGAATAAAGATTCGCGATCCTTACTAACCAACAGATCCTAACTTACTCAGTTTGGTGGTCCTAACAATGACATCGAAAGGCCGAGGGGGGTAGTCCCTTACAGAACCTTGTACTTAATGTGTGAGTGTGCGCGAATGGTATTCGGTGTGATGATGTACTCTCAGTGATGTAGATATAGTGTTACTGTATCACGCGAGCAGAGTCACTTGAGGGCTCCTATCCGGAGGATCGTGGTTTGCTAAGGTTTATCCGATCAGCCTCTTAATCTACTTAGGATAACTTATTGTTTCTACATATATGTTAACTTATTTGTGTTTGCGGCATGTCATCACAGACTGCAATTGTTGCAGAATAATCCTTATTTTTTGTTGCTTTAACTAATAATTTTTCATTTATACTTCCATTAATTAACGAGGTTTTGCTTTAGAATGATTGATAGAGGGCTGTTTAATTGTATTACAGAAATAATACTCATTTTGGTTTGCAGTACTTACCCTTGGGCAATCCACATGAAGTATGCCCTCCGAGAAGCTACGGACAGAAAAATCTAGCTTATTATTGTTTATGTAACTTTTATAGGATTTTTAAAGAGTTAGTATCTACTGTTCTTTTTACTTATATTACAGAAGATTTATTAAGAGATTTGACAGTCAAATTCCACTTATATATTAATTCAAATTTCGCAATTTTAATATGTTGTCTATGACAAAGTGATGTCTTACCCTTGGGCAATCCACACGAAGTATGCCCTCCGAGAAGCTACGGACAGAAAAATCTAGCTTATTATTGTTTATGTAACTTTTGTAGGATTTTTAAAGAGTTAGTATCTTGTGTTCTTTTTATTTATATTACAGAGGATTTATTAAGAGATTTGATAGTGCAATTCCACTTATATATTGATTCAAATTTCGCAATTTTAAATTTCGTGTCTATGAGAAAGTAATGCAAATTTAAGAGCATGTTTTGGGTAGTGGCAAATATATGTTCTTTTATCTATAGAAATCTTAAATTATTTAAATTTCTAACAGGACGGCAAATGACATGACACAAGCCGCTGACGCTTTGCTCTGCCTTGCGTTAGATGGTCTATATGATATTAAACTAAAGGTAAGAGACATCTATGTATTCTGTAACTCTCACACCAAAAGCCTGTCGCATTTCAGGGCAACCTTTTTATATTCGTTTCTTGCGTGGCTTTTGTATTTGGTAAAATGTATGTTATTTTCTAATGTGACACATAAGTAACTGTTGATAGACAAACGTTTATGATTGAGTATCAAACGTCGACACTGTGCTTTGGTCTTATGGCTACGTCTAACAACAATAGCAGAAATAGATAGGTACCAAAGTTTAAATCTGTTGTCAGATTGACACCAATGTTCTCTGCTATAGAATTACAAGATATATTGTCTTTAATTTTTATTTTTATTGCTCGCCTAATGGTCGAATTTTGATCATAATTAATTTAAATTATAAGTTTGAACATCATCGACTCGTATTAATATATTGGGTTATGTGTGAAATTCCCTAAAGACAAACAATATTAATCTATACTAATCTATTCTCAAATAGACCACAGATTTTCACAATAAACAAAAGATATATGCATGTGTATGTGTCAAATACATGGTAGCGTCTGTAATACTTTTTTTTATTGATTTAATGTATTTATATGCCTAATTAAAAAAATAGCTCCCTATATAAATTGTAACTGCGAAATTTCATATTTCATCGTCGGCGCTATTTTTGTAAAAAGGGGTACAAAGTTTTTGCTCACGTATTAATATATAAACTCGTATTCTATTGATATACAAATTTTATAATACAGTTTCAAGAATATTAAATGTTTGTCTGTTTATTTGTTCATATAGTTCTACACTTTGTTAAGAACGATCGATAAGGAAGATGTGTGCCGTTTAGTTTGCTGTTCTGATGATGTAAGTAAAATGTATTTTTGATCGGTTTTCAGTCATCTATATACATATATCCCAACTAATATTATAAATTGTGAATGTAAGTTTGTTTGTTACACTTTCACGCGAAAACTACTAAAGCCATCATCATGAAACTTTGTACACGTTTTCTTGGAGGTATCAGAAGTAACATGGGATACGTTTATTGAAATAAAAAAAAAATTAGGAAAGGTAAAAACATACTATTTAGTGGTTTCAATGCGAGCGAATCCGCGGTAACAGCTAGTATATATATATATATTTATTTTGTTTGTTTATCTAATATTGTAAATTCGAAACTGAGTTTGTTTCACGCCTAAACCACTGAATCGATTATGACGAATTTGTAAACGTTCCATGACACTTTTTATGCGCCATCCGATTTGTTTGACACAACCAATAATAACCCGAGCAAAGTCGCGGGTTAAGCTAGTGAGGTATATTTCACACCGAAACAATACACTATTTCCGATGGCTACGAAAACAACGTATGCTAATTCTTTTAACAATTGAAACTATGTGTCTTTAGGAGGGAAACTCATCGGATAAAGAAAAGCGTCCGTGTCCCGGATGCAGACGTTTGGAAAACTGTAACAGAGGCACTCACAAATAATTCGTGTTTGTTGTTTTTATACTCGTAAATGTTTTTTATTTATTGTGATGTAAATTTTTTACGTTCTGTTTATAAATCTTTGCTTCGGTTGAACGTCTTTTTATTACGTATTGTAATGGACGTTTTCATTATTTCGTACATTCGTTAATAGTAAGTTTTTTCAGAATTAATTCCCAGTTTATGTATTGACCCCAACGAGAATCTAATATTTTATAAATTATATCGCTTTGAAGTATGGCTGTCTGTTATATAAATAAATCGAGATTCTACTTCCAAATAGTTTTAAAACAGTGATAGCTCTGTGTCGAAATGTAAGAATACAGTGTCTACGGAGGGAGTTCGATTCCCTGTAATAATAATTCTAAGATTTCAGTGAAGGAAATCATCGTGATGAAACCATAGCAGTTTAGGGTCTAATACTCACCTTGGTGGAAACCGCCTTCATATTGGAAATCTACCGCCAAACACGTCTACGGGTGAATTACGTCCGTAGATTGAGCGTCTTAATATCTTGAGACAAATCGTCACTTAACATCAGGTGATATAGTAGTCAAACTTTAAACATATAGACTGTAAAAGTAACTGTCGAGGAGATTGCCGTTAGATCTGTGAACAAGAATCTTCCGGCGGTGATTTTCGATATAATCATACAGTATACAAGGAATACACTGAACCCTTACAGTACAATGTCGGGCTATTCCATTGCTGTGTTTCTATACTAAAACGTGCTTCTAAAGCTACGCTAGCAGGCTCTTAACATGACCAAACTTGACTGGTTAGGGAGTGATACCCGAGTGCTGAGGGTGAGTGTTGACGCGCGTCGACAAGTGACCTTTTAAACGTACGTACGATTCACAAGTCTTGGGTATTTCTCGGAGTTTCCCTCCCTACCACACGATGGACCCGGCATCCGCAGGGTAAATCCATGCTTTGCTAAGAAGTTCGTCGACCAGTAAATGGTTTTTTATTTCTACTTCAAGTGTTTATTAAAATAAGAATGGTCTTCCAACAAAAAATTAAAATAAATCATTACTGAATGCGACGTATAAACACTGTTAGATCTAGTAACAGAGCCGTGGTTTTCGAGTACACATCGAAGCAACTACCATCCCCATAGTATGTTCCACCAGATTCGTACAGACTATTTCATTGTATATGACATTACACCGGAACATCAAATCTGAAACGGAATGCCTCTGTCGCAGCGTCGACGCACCTAATCCAGGATGGTTCTCGTCTATATCTATCGAATTTGATTTAATACAAAATAGAAAAATAAAATAAATTTATAACACAGTCTCGCCGCACTACGAGCACTACTAAGCCGAGCAAATAATCTTGCGAGAAATTTCTACATGAATGCAGTAAGAAGCTGATCTATCAATCAACACTTCGACAGCTATAAAATCGATTTTATAACGGAGTTTATAGCGAGCACTCGGCTCGTTTATTGGTCCGTACATCGTTTATTTCTGTAACGACGAAAAGAAAGAGAGAGAAAATAAATCAGTTTTTTTTACAGTAACGTCTTTTTTATACGTTGTATATTATTTCTGTTAGGAAAAAAAAGAATGCGGTTTTTCAGTGACGTCGTTCTGGTTTACACTTTGTATTACTCATTTTCGGTTAGTTGCTTTGATTAAACTAATTTAACCACAAACTGGTCTTATGTGACCATGAGGCTCAAGACGGTTGTCACGCTAAGCCTGGTGAAGGGACTGGCTATAAACTGCAGCTACCGGGACACACTTATAGGTATTTGGCCGCAGATTTTCGACTAGAGTATGGTAGGTAGGTAAGTGGACACTACAAAAAGCCCTACCACCATTATAAGGTTTTATCTCTTTTATATTTTTATATTAGCTCGGCAAAGTGACTGCACTGTGTCTGATGTTAAGTACAGTACAGTCCAAAAACAGCAGCGACCATCGAGAGAAGAAGTCATCGTCACAAAGTTCGAGCTCATTGTAGGTGGATACGAACTCACGCCCCTTGACGGGGAGTCCGTATACACTACCACTGAGCTATCATCGTCTTGAATGATACTTATATTAGAGGTAATTATGATCGCTTATCGACAGAAGTGCCTTACGCTTGTTCGAACTTCAAAACACCTATCATATACACAGTTTGTAGGATTAGCTGTCTACAAGTATACCTAGGAATAAATAAAGTGCGAATGGAATAAATGAAGCGATGATAGCTCAGTGGTATTGTGTAGGACTTTGCGTCAAGGGACGTCAGTTCGAATCCATACACCTACAATGAGCTTGAGCTTCCGGTGAAGGAAAACATCGTGAGAAACTATAGCATGGTGGTAGGGTTTATTCTGATACCCGCGTGGCTAGCTACCACCCTTAACTTAAAAATCTGCCGCCAAAGCCAGTTCCTCCACAGGTTTAGCGTATCTAACAACTTGAAACAATAGTTATAATGAACTTTGCATAACTATTGTTAACTCATCCAATATAAATCAGAACCAAGGTACAAATGCGGTGGAAGTGGTAAAAGAAGAAATAGACAAGGTGATAGAAGATGAAATAACGCAGAGACTGAGTGTAGACTTACTTCAGAGCATTGAAATGAAATTCCACGTTGATTTGGAAAAGTATGTATGTCTTTCTGTTGTGATCTAACGTCTATAAGAGGCTGTCTCAATTGTAGCTACTGAAACGAATCCGTTACCTATCTAAAGATACTTAGTTTAGAAAATCCGATTTTCTAATTGACGGTCTGCGAAATGGGTGTGTGAAAAAAAATTTTTTTTTTTGTATATCGTGGAAAAAAACAGTTACCTACTGACTTTGGCAATATGCTAGGAGAAGCTACGAGAGAACTGATCTGGTGCAAATCATGCAAGACTATGCACTAAAACAACCCTTATTACTAGCATAGGAAGCCCTAATATTATAAATGTGAATGTAAATTTGTTTGTTGCGCTTTCACGCGAAAACGACTTTACCGATCATTATGAAACTTTGTACATACATTCTTGGAGGTGTTAGAAATGACATAGGATACATTTATTGAAAAAAAAAATTTTTTTTTTACGAAATATGAAAAAAAATAAGTCAAAAAATCTAAAATCTAACTACTTTAATGCCATTTAGCATTCCAGAGTATACCTATACACAAGTTCATCGGTAAATAATAATTTAAAAAATCTGAAAAAACACGTTTTAATAGAAAATGAAACTAAAAAGCAAAAAATAATCTTCAATAAGTTTAACATAGAAATAGAGTGACGAACCAAAAAAATCTTTTTATTGTAAACAAACGTTGGGTGCTGAATGTTAATTGTTATAAATAATTTATTCACGGATACTGTTTTTTACTATAAAATGAATTAGTTCACTGAAGGTTATTTCTTGCTTTTTAGTTTGCTTTTCTATTAAAGAGTGTATTTCAGGTTTCTGAATCTATTTTCTTTTTCTACATCCTGTTGATCCTGGCTAGGACTTTAAGTCAAACTTATGGAATTACTATATTGTCATCGGTCCCTAATAAGTATGCATACTTTCAATAAATTGTCGAATTAAATCGCATGGTGGTAGGGCTTTTTCTAATGCCCGCCTGGCTAGTCACCACCGTCCAGATGAAAATCTGCCGCCAAATCCCTCCAATAAAGGCTGGCAACGCACAGGTAATTTCCCTGGTGTTGTGGGTGTTAATAGGCTGCGCTAATCACTAATCATCAGATGACAGGCTTGCTACCGTCAAAAATTACTACCGGTTCGGAAAGTAACGCAATCATAGAGAAGAAGCGGCAAGAAACTCGATCTGCATCTTTTTTTAAGTCTTATTCTTGTGCTTGTAAACAATAATTTATTGTGATACAGTAGTTATTAGCGGGTGTACAGAGAGGGGCGTCAATTCCAGACATCACGATCGCTCACATATTGATCCTCCCTATAAAACCCTTTAACGACCACACTAAATTATGATGTGTATCTAACCTTTTATACCAGTATTTATTTGCGGATATCCTGGTGATCCTGGCCTAAATTCTAGGACAAACTTATGAAATTGTTGTATTGCCATCGATCCTCGATAGACATGGAATACTTCAAGTTAATCCGATTTCCCGAAGTGGTTGATAACCGTCTTTCAACATTCCGTTACATAGATAGATAGATGCAGGTCGAGCTACAATAAGCGTGTTAAAAAAAATGGCATTTCGGAAACTGGGCTCACAATCAGAATCGGTTGGAAACTCTTATGCATGGCAAAAATGATCCAAATAATACTATATTGGTTGCGTATTTAAATTAAAAATATTTTTACTTCGTTTTCATGTTTTAATAATCATTTAGTGATAAATAGGGAACCTGTAACAGATGAACAAAGTTGCCCTTACAGATAGTGTGTTAACTATGGTGCCTTTACTTAAAACCCCAAGTCTATAGACTAAACAATTAAGGTCATATTTCAGTCCATATCAGAGCTAAGTTGTGTAGGTCTAATAAATTAATAAGCGCTCGTTCAATAATAAAAGCTGCCCAGGTAGCTATGTATTATTAGAAACACAATTAGTACAGTAAATTGGCTGACATGACTCGAGACAGATGGTGAACAGCTGGACACTTTACAGACGTGTATTTATTGCTTTTGTAATAAAATTTTGACGTCTCCAGCACTTGGTTTCGTCAGCTTTTACGCTGTTACTGAAGCAGATAAAATTGCTTTGTGTAATCCATCTAAAAATACATAATATTCTTGCAAAATGAGGAGTACATGTCTAGGTTTGTATATGGAATTCAAAGATATCGTTTGCGTAGAACTTTATTTTTGTATTCATTTCGAATATCAGTCCATCGCTATCAAACTTACAGTATCACGGGCTGGGCAATTCTGAAGATTGCCTAAATATTTCATACATACACATGTCGAATTTTATATATATATATAAATAAAAAAAATTAAAGCGATGATAGCTCAGTGGTAGTGTGTACGACTTCACGTCAAGGGACGTGAGTTCGGATCCAAGCACCTACAATAAGTTTGAGCTTTCGGTGAAGGAAGACATCGTGAGGAAACCATAGCATGGTGGTAGGGCTTTTTCCAATGCCCGCCTGGCTAGCAACCACCCTCAAGTTAAAAACCTGTCGCCAAATACCAATAGGTGTGTTCCGGCAGCTGCACTTGAGAGCCAGTTCCTCCACAGGTTTAGCGTGTCTACCAACTAGGGCCGTATCGTCACTTAAGATTAGATGAGATTATGGCCATAACGCTAAATCTTAACTATAAAAAAAATCATATTTTTATGTTTGTTTTTAAATCTAGCCATATTAGCTTTGTTCATTAAATATGAGGTCGTCTAAACAAAAAAGGGCACTAAAATTATTACATATTAGGCTTGGTTATATATTATTAACAATGGTATAACTAAAAGGGTCTGGAAAACGGTCTTAAATGTTATTTACTACCATTAATCCATTGTCAAATACTGTTTTAATGTGGTTTTATAAGTAAGACTAACACAATGTGTAATATAAAAATGAATAAAGAATTTCTTCGACAAAATAATTAAGATAAACGACGTTCATCTGGAATACATTCCAAGCCTTAAGCCTTTTTCTGACAAGCCTGCAGTAGAAGAAAACAAATTCTACGAAGAGGAAAGTTAAGCAAATTGTTTTCACAGATCTGTTGATATGGTGTTGATGAAAATCAAGATGCTCCTTCAGAATGGCACTCTGCATATACAAGACAGGATGACAGAGCTTGAGACCATGTTGGATGTGATGAAACGGGGTAATGAGAAAGAGGTATAGAGTATTATATTTTATATATTTAAGGTTTAGCGTTATGGCCATAAACTCACCTGATCTTAAGTAACGATACGGCCCAAGTTGGTAGACACGCTAAACCTGTGAAGGGACTGGCTCTCAAATGCAGTTGCCGGGACACACCTATTGGTATTTGGCGGCAGGTTTACAACTTGAGGGTGGTAGCTAGCCAGACGTGCATTAGAAAAAGCCCTACCACCATGCTATGGTTTCCTCACGATGTTTTCCTTCACCGGAAGCTCAAGCTCATTGTAGCTGCTTGGATGCGAACTCACGTCCCTTGATGCGAAGTCGTACACACTACCACTGAGCTATCGTCGCTTCAAAATGTTGCAGTAAACCGCTAAGTTTTGATAATTCAAAGCATTGTAGAACTAACAATGTTCCAGATATTGAATTGATTATAGTTTCTGATAATTCAAATTTCGGATATTTCAAAGTAATTAGTTAGTAGTCCAAGTAAATAGTTTTTAATTTCATATAGAATAATTACCAATAAATTCGTGCGAAGCAATCAAATAGATCCTTAATTATGTAAAGGAGAAAATAGGTGATTAAACCAATCGGCGAACATTTCTAGAGTGTTCTAATACAATAATTTACTTAATGATCAGTTGGAGAAATGTCTCCTAGACAAGCAAAACGATACTTCAGCTCTTGCCGAGAAAGCTCTTCATCAGATGGTGATCTGTGGATACGCGCTTATCGGCCACGATCCGGCACAAGCTGTCAAGAGCGTGATTGCTTTGAAAGAGATGATTAAACGAGGAATACAGCCGGCAAGTATAATTTGATTGATTTCAAGAATGTTTCCAATGAACTGGACTAAACAACGAGGTTACGAGCATGCGAAAATTGACCATTTGTCACCAAGGAAATGAGTAGATAAAATGACCAACATTTGCTGACGTTATCCATTTGTTCATTTATACTATAATACGATGTTAGGGTTAAGTGTAGATAAATTATTTTCAAAAGTGTTGCCACTTAATAAAGTCGCCGGTTAGATATTATCAGAGATTTTACGTTTCACAATCGGCATAATTGTAAATTTGCTTGGCTACAGCAGAAACCCAATCGTCGATTAGTAAGCTTTATTTAAAATAATATGTAGGTGGTAGGTATTTTGTTATCCATAATAAGGTTGTACTTTCGATAAAATGCAATTACTGATAGTTTCCTAGCAAATGCACGAACTGTATTATTTACGTTTTACAATTATTATCAAAATTAAAATTTGCATTGGACACTTAATTCTCTACACCATTCTTCCTAACTTGATAACTACCAACGATAATTATAAACGCAGTGCGATTTTATACTAAAACAAACCAGAATACATCAAAGAAAGCGATCAAACCAGGTGTTTAATAATTTTTTTAATAGATAAACGAGCACAGGGGAGAGGTTTACAGTTTGCTAAAAGTGTGCGGGCACGACCACGTAACTCTTAAGAAGGTCATCAAATGCGTCATCTCGAAGGTAAGGGCCTCCTCACAATGTCAGCTAATAAATTTTATTATATTAAAATTCTGAATTTCGTGTAAAAATAATCATAAACTATTGCCACTACGCCAATATATGTTTAGATTTATAGCCAAACTAACTGTCCGCCCACGGATTCGCTCACGTACGCTATAAGTTTTGTACTGCTCTTTGATTTTTAATTAAATTTATACTCTGCTATGTGTATAGCTCGTATATAAACCCACAAACTGCGCAAACAGTGGGCCTAATTTACGTGAACGGACACTTCGATGTCAATAAACAGTTATTTATCTGCAGACACAATCCTTAATGCTAAAACTACGATGTTACTGTTAGAATCGGTTCTAGAACATGACATAATACGTTTGACACGAAAAATATAGTCTCCCGTCAAAAAGATTATCAATCATAATGCGAGCATTGGTAAATAAGTTTGAGAAAGTTTGACCGCTTTCTCTTGAACCGTCGTTCGGGTGACATTAAGTTTTAACGCTTTTTAAACTTTCGCGTATTGTATGCATTATAATATACAGGCCGAAACGTCAAGCAATTATTAATTAGCAAGTCGATATTTAGATCCGTATTTAATTTATATATTATAAGACATTAAGTTTTGATCGATAAAATTAATTTACGCAACAATTACACTTAAGTAATGCATTTCAATTATTAAATCAGTAAAGATGTACTTTGATAATCTACATATATTATGAAGTTATAAAAAAACTAATTATTTCCCATAAATGATATAACACTGCTATTGTCTATCACGTGCTGTCGCGACATAAGTACCCTGTATTTGAAGCGATGATAGCTCAGTTGGTAGTGTGTACAGATGCCGCGTCAAGGGACGTAAGTTCGAATCCATCTACAAAGAGCTCGAGATTTCGATGACGGAAAACATCGTGATGAAACCATAGCATGGTGGTAGGGCCTTATCAAATTCCCACCTGGTTAGCTACCATCCTATTTTTTTTTTGTCAAGTGGTGTTTAAAATCCCAGTATTTATGGACTTACTTAAGGTGACGCGCTAACGCATTATCCAGGCTCAGGGTAAAGGTGTGAGGGGCGTATGGAGACTTATTGGGTGCTATTCACACAACGCTAACCACTAAAACGCACCACCCACCACGACACTAACTCCCGTGTTGCCAGAAACTAGGATCAGCTTTCACAACATGGCTAGCTACCATCCTCAAGTTGTAAATTTACCGCCAAATACCTATAGGTGTGTTCCGTCAGTAGCGCTTGAGAGCCAGCCCCTCTATTACGCTTAGCGTGTCTACTATCTTCAGCCAAATCCTTTATTAACATCAGGTGAGATTGTGGCCCAAACGCTGAACCTCAACTATAAAAAAAAAACTTTAATTCCTATTTCTAACGCTTCGTACAACATTGGAATATATTATTGTATGTGACAGATCCTTTATAGCGGACAGGAGCCGTGTAAATTTCAACCAATCACAGTGATGGTGTTAATACAAACAAAAATGAATGAACAGATTAAGATTCATAGTGATCCATTGCCGGATAGATCATCAAAATCGTGTTTATTTATAGAGGAATACCGAGGCGCGTTCAATGGGTTGTTATGCCGTATCTAAATTCTGAATTGTTCATTTTTATTTATATACTACATCGCTAGCTTTCACCTGCGGTTTCGGTCGCGTTAATATTGATTTCGTCTAACAAATTGGATGATTAAAATCGATAAGTATTTCGCGAGAAAATGTAGTCTATCGTCGTCTCCGGGTCCCCGTGTATCTCTACACCAAAATTTATTATAATTGGTTCAGCGGTTTAAGTGTGAAGTTGTGACAAACAAACTGACTTTCGCATTTATAATATTATTAGTAAGGACGTATTCCTTTTCAATGGTGTTCGCTTGTACAAGAATAGAGTAATGGAAACATACGTTGAAATGAAGAATCAGTAAAAAAGGCGCCAGGAAATAAGTTTTTATTTTATTTCCTAACTTTAAGTTAGACAATGCTTTTTTTCTGAGTGGCAAGTGCTCTGTTTTGAAATCCTTACAATGTGCATGCAAAATTTCATAACAAACTGGGGTTAACTCTACGTGATATATGGACCGTTTATTTTGAAAGTGGTGTAAGTCCATTTTCTTTTGTTTCGAGAAAATTAAAGGTTACTATATTTGTTGATAATGCAATTTCATTTACCGACCGATTTTAAGTTGTACAAAACATGGGATTTTTTTGAGAAATTAAACACGGACTAGTTATATATAAAAAATGTACATTAAATTAAGCATGAATTACGTGATAGCTCATTTTTCTCAAAAATGGACTTACACAACTTTAAAAATAAACGGTCCATATATTAGTATTATTACTGTGAATATTAAGTAAGTTTGTGTGTTTGTTTGAATGCGCTAAGTTTAGAAATTACCAGTGGTATTTACATTTTTTTTTAATTATTGAGGATGCTTTTTGAAGCGATGATAGCTCAGCGATAGTGTGTACGACTTCGCGTCAAGGGACGTGAGTTCGAATCCAACCACCTACAGTGAGTTTGAGATTTCGGTGAAGGAAAACATGGTGAGGTATCCATAGATAGCATGGTGGTAGGGCTTTTTCTAATGCCCTCCTGGCTAGCTACCACCCAAGTGGAAAATCTGCCGCCAAATAACAATAGGTGTGTTCCGGCAGTGGCACTTGAGAGCCAGTTCCTGCACAGGTTTAGCGTGTCTACCAACTTGCCCGTCGTCACTTAAGATCAGGTGAGACTTTGGCCATAACGCTAAACTTTAACTATAAAAGAAAGTTTATTAACATTATAGCTATTTAACATCACGCTACAGCCAATAGCGGCAAAGCTTTATTGAAAAAGGTTACAAAAACTGTAAAAATTATGAATAATTCTAGTTCCACGCGAACGAAGTCGCGGACAATGCTAATAAATATACATTAGAAACCTCGTTAAGTCGAACCTCGATAAGTAGAAAACCTCTATATATCGAAAAAACATTTTGTTCCCTTCGCTTCAAACACCTAAACCTTCATTCTCTATAATTCGAAAACACTATAACTCGAATTTTTTGGCGTCTCCCTCGATGTTCGACTTATAGAGGTCCTACTGTATAAGATAATAAAAAAACTTAATATGTTAAGAGTTATCTACACTGTCATACTATACCCAAGAAGAGTGATTTCGAAAAAAAAAATACATATATACGCACATTGGAATTTCACATATGTTCATATGTATAAGTATATTTAAACAAACAGTTTGGATACTCTGTATAGATATGATTTAAATTATTACATACAGTTTACGCCTGTATCCGATCTTTTAACGTGAGAATTAAACCCGAGTTTATGTTATAAATATTTAAAATGTTATTGGCAGGCGCTATAAAAAATGTTTTTTTTTCTAATCATCTAAAAAAATAAATGCCCTAATAGTTTGATTCAGTTTATTTACTCTGCGCCAGTGATGCCGGCGATATTTATTTAACTCTCTTTTCTAATTCACAATCCTGCCAATTTAATTTATATAGAATATTTTACCGTATAATGTGGAACAATATTACAACAAAATGGCGGCATTCTTGTTAGATCTGACCACGGAGTTTTTATAGTAACTCGAAATGCATGTATCCACTTATTTATACCACTTTACTAGCGTAATTGATTGCATCACGTAAAATGTCATCGATTTTTCATTGTGTAAGATCAATAACATAAATTTAAAAGGACACATGACGGATTAGAATCGCACTGCAAACTCTTTTTCATCGATATAATGTATTGATTTATTACCAAATGTTGCCAGATAATAATACGACGTTTGTACATTTACGTTATAATTAAACGGTTACAAGTTATATACATTTTCGAAATATGTTAATTGAGGTTGTCAATGAAACATTTTGCGGGCAGAAGCGAATATAAATAACTAAGTGGTACGTTTGACTTTACAATTTTACCTGTCACGCATGAACGTAAGATTCGTTGACAAGGAGCGGCAATGGCTTGCGGATGTTAGCAGTGGCTGTTAAAATTACTATTAAAATACTTAATGAAATAAGTAAATTTAAGCCCTAAGAAGATGCTAGAGATGTCTTGAACGATCTGCATGACGCTCTCTTGAATCATCGTACCCATAAACGCCTGCACCAACGCTCTCTACTCCCATAATTTTATGCGCGCGAATACATCCTTGGTGCTTTGTTGCGAACTGCATACTATGATATTATGTTACTGCATAATTTCTTTATAAGCTTTTTGTCAGTTATAAGTTCTATGATTCACTTCAATGTTTTACATTCACCCTTGAGTCTTGTATAAATCAATTCTTTTAACCTTTCTTTTACAAGCTTATTTTTAGTAAGACATTCATTGACATCATTCGAGACTTAGGTTTACAGTTGACAGATTGCAGTTGTCTATGTTACAGTTAACGGTTGAAAGGTTTTGTCGGTGTAACTAGCAAAGTTCCATTGTAGCTTCGATATTTAGCAACGAATATCGATGGCAAGTTGTTTCATAATACATTGTCTCTCGCAAGAAACTCTTGTTTACGTGAAATACACGGATCCGATTTATTTAAATCCAAACGGATATGACTAAGTTTCTGCGAAAATTTCGCAAATATTCTACATTCTCCAGCGCGGTTTGTTTGTAAATCTGATCGGAGATTTGGCGTGTTTCCGGAACATCTAGTTGTATAAAATCGATAGACCATTCCGATTCTTAGTCAATTGATTAGTATCATCTTTTTCTTGGAATACGTGTTTTGAAAGTTTTTCTGGATACCCAGCATGTAGACTGATCAAAAACTATCATGCCATATTTGTTTGAGCTTACGTATTCATAGATTTAACCAAAAATCCTGATTATTAGAGACTAGTTCTTACCCGCAGTCACACTCGCGTTAATTTTTTGTAACAAAATCTTAGTCAATTGATTAGTATCATCTTTTTCTTGGAATACGTGTTTTGAAAGTTTTTCTGGATACCCAGCATGTAGACTGATCAAAAATCTATCATGCCATTTTTTGTTTGAGCTTACGTATTAATAGATTTAACCAAAAATCCTGATTATTAGAGACTAGTTCTTACCCGCAGTTACACTCGCGTTAATTTTTTGTAACAAAATCTTAGTCAATTGATTAGTATCATCTTTTTCTTGGAATACGTGTTTTGAAAGTTTTTCTGGATACCCAGCATGTAGACTGATCAAAAATCTATCATGCCATATTTGTTTGAGCTTACGTATTCATAGATTTAACCAAAAATCCTGATAATTAGAGACTAGTTCTTACCCGCAGTCACACTTGCGTTAATTTTTTGTAACAAAATCTTAGTCAATTAATTAGTATCATCTTTTTCTTGGAATACGTGTTTTGAAAGTTTTTCTGGATACCCAGCATGTAGACTGATCAAAAATCTATCATGCCATTTTTTGTTTGAGCTTACGTATTAATAGATTTAACCAAAAATCCTGATTATTAGAGACTAGTTCTTACCCGCAGTTACACTCGCGTTAATTTTTTGTAACAAAATCTTAGTCAATTGATTAGTATCATCTTTTTCTTGGAATACGTGTTTTGAAAGTTTTTCTGGATACCCAGCATGTAAACTGATCAAAAATCTATCATGCCATTTTTTGTTTGAGCTTACGTATTAATAGATTTAACCAAAAATCCTGATTATTAGAGACTAGTTCTTACCCGCAGTTACACTCGCGTTAATTTTTTGTAACAAAATGCTGTTAAAATGTTTATTTCAATATTTTGGTCTATACAGGTAAATATGAACTTACCCAATATTCAAAATTACAAGCACTTATCCTCGAAAGTTCGAAGCAATCCGGATGACGCAATGATAAGGTTTCTACAAAGTTTATCGCTACTCTTTAGTTTTTCACGAGAAAAAATAGCCTATCACCGTCTCCAGAGTATCATATATCTCTATACCAAAATTCACCATGATCGATTCAGCGATTGAAGGTTGAAAGCGTTGCAAACTCACTTACGCATTTATAATATTAGTAAGGATGTATTCAGCTTCTAACGTTGGATTATCGTTAGGTAGTTGGTATCAAGCTACTTATTGATACTTTATGCCTTCCGTTATGGTATAAACTATAACATCACGATGACCGCTGTAGGCAGATCTTCATTCTATTCGAGTCCTTGGATTCTTTCTGGTTATTTATTTATTTGAAACACCAACAAGATTTACACTAAGTCATTCCTTTTTTAACACTTTATTAGATCTAACATAATGGCAACAATCTCACCTGATGTTAAGTGACGATGTGGTAAGATGGTGAACATGCTAAGCCTAGTGCAGGGACTAGCTCGTAAGTGCAACTTTTGTAATACACCTACTGGTGTTTTGGGGCAGATTTTCAATTCAGCTTGAAGGTGGTAGCTATCTATGTGGGCTTTAGAAAAAGCTTTCCGCTATACCACGATGTTTCCGTCACCGACAGTTAAAAGTTCATTGCAGGAATTCGAATTTACGTCCATTGATGCAGCGTAACATAGTAATTATATTTTCTTTTTCAGTCGCCTCTAATAAAAACTACAATGATGGAAGTGACCGGAAAGCTTATAGAGGGGATAACAGACCTAACAAAGCTTCTAGCACAAGGTGCTATGCACGAAGCTTGCCTCATCGAAGTAATAAGATCAGTAGAAGAGGAGGCTTTTAATTTATTGGAAAGTGTCAAAAGCTGCACTTATAACAATGAAACTATAGACGAAGCTGAAAGTTATATCAGACAGAATAACGCTACTGTTCTAGATATAGTCAGAGAGGATTCCAAAAATAACATTTCGAATCTTAAAACTAAACATGAAGGTGTAAAAGAAATTACAGATTTGATTAGGCGAATGCTACCTGGACAAGAGTTGGATAAGAAATTTAAAAAGAAACTTGAAAAACTTCAAAAGGATTTAGGAACGTTTGATGCGAACGATATAGATAAAAATGTTATAAAAAATAGATTATTAAATTAATTGTAATGTTGAAGTTGTTTTGAATTTTAATATTAAACTTTAGATTTATCAGCAGATCCTTCAACCATAAAGAAGACTAGAGTATTTGTCTTCTAAAGGAGACCTATTCTTTCTTCGCTTGTTTTGTTTTAGATAGATAGATAGAAAGATCAATTTTTCTATTTATTACGACGTACTTATCTGTGCTGTTGATCGATTGCGTAAAATGTATTAAATATCTATCTAGAGCTCGTATGAATTTGTAAGCTGATACACCCATTTTTATTAAAAAAAAATCCAGTGAAATAATCAATTGTTTCTTATTAAACAAAACAGCCTGATATTTAATAAGGAATGTGGTTCTATGGAATCTAAAACATGATTAATATTATACTTTGTTCTTATATAATAACCCCTGTTCATCTCTCTATACGTTGCATTTTTTTATACTTAAGGTTTAGCATTATGGCCAGAACTCCACCTGATCTTAAGTGACGGTACGGCCCAAGTTGGTAGCCACTCTAAACCTGTGTAGGCACTGGCTCTCAAGTGCAATTGCCGGAACACACCTATTGGTATTTCGCTGCAAAATATTATATTAATATAGTCAAGCATTTGGCAATGATGGCTAGGTGGTGGTCTGTACGGATACCGCGTATATGAACGTGAAATCAAATTCTTGCAATGACCCTGAATGAATGATCGAATGACGATGAATGATGAAATGACTGAAATGCTAATGAGTGATGAAATAATTGAAATGCTGATGAATAAAAACATATTTCAAATTACATGCTATCAATTGAATGTCTACCATCTTGGGAAACAATGACATAGAACATCAGCTGGGATTATAGCCAAAACAATGAACGTATTACGTATTTTAAAAACCACATAGAATCTATTCATATCGATAAACCAAATAGACCATGAACAAATTCCGCAATACAAGCGATGTTCCTCACTGGCATGTTGTTTATACCGACCAAACAACTTCCCCATAAAGAATTTATAATAGTTCTATACGTAAAATTATTTATTAACTGTCCGTCTGTCCGTTAACGTATAAATCAACTTCAACTGAACTCTACGCAAATAACTTATCATTGGATTTCAACGGTCTATCGAGACTGATAGACGTTGAAACGGGTAAAAGGAATTATCAACACTAAATCAATCTCGAGCAATTATAGATACTGATGTATTTGGGGTCTTGTAATGTGCATGCGTTCATGTTTCACTTTCAAGCGATCCAATCTTTAGAAATAAGACATAGAAAAAAATATATTGGGGAAAAAGGATAAAGGAATTTCTTCGACTTTCCTCTAAAAACTATCACTAATTTAATTGTCTACAATCTGTTTTTCACAAATTTATAACATTGAATTGAATTTGAATTTGAATTGGTTTGAAGCGATGATAGCTCAGTGGTAGTGTGTACGACTTCGCGTCAAGGGACGTGAGTTCGAATCCAAGCACCTACAATGAGCTTGAGCTTTCGGTGAAGGAAACCGGCATAGTGGTAGGGCTTTTTCAAATGTTCACCTGGCTAGCTACCACCCTTAAGTTGTAAACCTGCCGCCAAGTACCACTAGGTGTGTTCCGGCAGCTGCACTTGAGAGCCAGTTCCTCCACAGGTTTAGCGTGTCTACCAATTTGGGCCGTATCGTTACTTAAGATCAGGTGAGATTATGGCCATAACACTAAACCTTAAGTATAAAAAAAATTGATCTCTTTAACCATCTTGATACAGTTAATAGTTTTTTAAGATAAATGATAAATAATGATTCAGGACACAGAGAGGTCGATGCAACGCATGAGTCAGAGAGAGATTGGTGATACTTAAAGGAAAGCGACATATGGCGCGAGAACTTAACAATTAAAAACAGATATAAACAATGAGATTTAAAATGAAATCTCTATTAAGATTATTAATTATTTTTTAATATCTTTAATGGCTCAAAAGTACTCAAATTTGAGATTTGTTGAACCTTTAAAAATTCGTATCTTTAAAAATATTAACTTTATCGTGAAAAGTCATAGGATCTTTTTATTTGTATTTCAATTATAAATATTAAAAAAAAATTGTGTAGGTTAGCGTTATGGCCATAATCTCATTTGATCTTAAGTGACAATACGGCCCAAGTTGATAGACACGCTAAACCTATGGAGGAACTGGCTCTCAAGTGCAGCTGCCAGAACACATCTAATGGTAAAAAAACGCCTACCACCATGCTATGAGGGTTCCTCACAATGTGTTCCTTCACCGAAAGCTAAAGCTCATTACAGGTAGATTCGACCTACGTCCCTTGCCGCGAAGTCGTGCACACTACCCCTGCCCTATCATCGCATTAAACTACGTCGCAGACTAAGTTAGTGTCTAATTAATACGATAATAAACAAACTATAAGGCCCTAACAGAGCTTTCTAAACCCGGCGCTCGATTCCGAAAGCGCAAAGTATAAGTCGGTAGATAAAAGCACTCCGTCATAGGCGTCGAACCGTGCTGAATGGCACGAAATGAAAACTTGGCACGCGACCAAGCGAGACGTAAAAAAATATTAAGAACTTATATAAGTCAGGGTATTTACCTTTCATTATCAATTGTAATACATTAGTTTAAAGCGATGATAGCTCAGTGGTAGTGTGTACGACTTCGCGTCAAGGGACGTGAGTTCGAATCCAAGCACCTACAATGAGCTTGAGCTTTCGGTGAAGGAAATCATCGTGAGGAAACCATAGCATGGTGGTAGGGCTTTCTCTAATGCCCGCCTGGCTAGCTACCGCCCTCAAGTTGTAAACCTGCCGCCAAATACCAATAGGTGTGTTCCGGCAGCTGCACTTGAGAGGCAGTTCCTCCACAGGTTTAGCGTGTCTACCAACTTGGGCCGTATCGTCACTTAAGATCAGGTGAGATTATGGCTATAATGCTAAACCTTAAGTATAAAAAAAGGTACATACGTTAGATATACGAAACATCTATCGGCGCACCTTGGCAGTTAAATACACCCCTATACCATCACGGCAAACGGCGTGACGCTCTTTGATGTCGTCACGCACCCTGTACAACACCGCTCTTCACTACCTTCATGCGGTGATCATGAAAAAAAATTTTTTTTATCTCTCTTTGTTTTGAGGTATATTTGAAACGGTTGGACCTTTTTTGACAGGACTTTCACCGTTTGATAGTTGATGTTAGAAGACATAACGTCGGATACTTTTACTTCGAGCACACGTAAAATAAATTGCAAAAATAGCTATTCGGAAATAAATGAATACAACTTTATATCTAGTGCCACATCTAATGAATATTTTGTATAACTATTGAGAATGATTTTGAAGGGCTTAAGTAGTGTTTACCTTCCGATTTCCATGTAAATAATATTGTTTATCTTTAACGTTAGCTAGTTATACTAATAATTTTATAACCTGCCTTAAATTTTCATTCTTCTGGGTATCTTTTTTTTTCGTGGGGAAATGTATTTATGAATCCCCTCCCAGCCCGGGGGGACTGAGAGGGCTATGTGGGACTCACCCAGCGCTGAGCGTCGGGAATACCCCAAAACCCATCTATCTGCCTCTTCAAACGTAAAAGCATCTGTCTGTGATTTCTTTCACGTGAATTCATTTTTTTTTATCCCTCGTGAATTAACTCGTGATCGCGACTACACTTTACACATGCGTACACATACATACATATATAAATAGTTTCTGATATTATATAAGTATAAAATGAATTACTCTGTTCTACGATTGCGCAGAAATTTCATGCATAATTCGCATTTAAAACAATCCGTAATCGAACATTACTAAAATAATATGTGCCAAGGTCTCGAATGACGTCCTATTAATAATTAAGTGTCGAAAAGCAATTTCCGAACGTTCCGAGAAACGCAACGGAGTATACAATATTCATAGAATTATCGAAATTTTGCAAATTAAATTGATGATAAACACAAGGATCTTGTTTACACTAAATGGTTCAGCAATACAATAAACTACGTCCAATTACTCCCACTTCTGATTCTCTTATTACCGCAGTTTTTTCGCGGAATTAACACACTTACTGCATCTATTGATAGGCGATATGTGCTTTTAATAGTTATTTATTTAGTTGTTATTAAGTATAAATTATTTTCAAATGCTTTTTTTTTAAAGTTCGTTAGCAAATTCAAGATCTTTTGTAATTTCAATTGGGTCATTCATAACTTCCAATGTGGCTAAAATTCTTGTTAATATAAGTTTTCTTTTAAAATGGCATGCAAAATATTTATATTCCAAGCCCCAACCAGGCAACACGTTTAAATCTACTAAACTATTTATGTTACAAACGTATTCTACTTTTCTAAGATAACAAAGGTTTATAAAGGTAAATTGTAATGATAACATTTGTTAGTTATTATATATTAAAATATTTTCAAGTGCATTATTCCAAACGCTCATTTGTTTGTAGGATGCAGTCATGATAAAACATAATGTAATAAATTAGCACAAGTCTGTGTTAAAATCAACTTTACACATTCTAATTTGGCAGGGTGCTGAAATGCCGTCTGGTTTGATTATCGTTGAATGGCGGCATACCTTTAGC
Organism: Actias luna; assembly: GCA_039707435.1. Lineage (NCBI taxonomy): Eukaryota > Metazoa > Arthropoda > Insecta > Lepidoptera > Saturniidae > Actias > Actias luna. The sequence goes on along the minus strand of JAZHAC010000022.1, from coordinate 16,267,325 downwards.
AAAGTGTTTACACACAGCACTCACCTGCGTCAGTGAAGAACGCACTATGCCGGTTGGGGCTGGATGGCACGGAAGCGGAAGCAGATGTTAGGAAGGCCCGCTTCACTTTAGTCCATTTGGAGGCTCGAGGAGGACGGTGCTGAGGTGGCCGAGCACCTAGCTCTAGGGACCGTTGCTTTCGAAGTACCGGGTGGGTTGGCTCTGATTCTATCACAGAAAATTCACTCTGAAGGGGCGTAAAGTGGATGTCGTACTTGTGATATATTCTTATAGTTTCTTTTATTAGTTATTCAATGTTAAATTAGATATATTGCGTAAACTAATTATAAACTAATTTGGGGCTATTAGGGAGTGTGCCAAAAATATTAGATGCTTTGTCGCGTTGAATGTCAATGCTGATTTTTGGTCAAGGTAAAAACCCGCCTTTTAGTCTCGCGTGGATTCGGACAAACGCCCTGCAATTTCCTGAAACAAGGCGTGTGCACTCGTCTCACACGGACCCATTGTTTCGACCCCAAACGGCACAAATGCATATAAATTATGTAAATTGAGGGTATTTTTCTGCTTAGAGGCTTCCGACGAAGCAGCTGTGTTGCCAGCAGTCATTGCTGTAGCCGAAAGTTGGGATGGAGCTAAGGACACGGATAATATAATTCATCTCTTATTCTTTCTGTTTATTCATTTGTCATGATTTATATTTAAATTTGAAATAAAATAACCGGAGAAATATTTATAACGCAAACTATTGCAAATGTACCTATACATTTTTTAAAGAAACTGCAAATTAAAAGTAGACATTTTTAAAGAAGGCAGACTTAAAAGTAGAAGTAAATTTTTCCATTACCTTTAAACGAGTATGTATCTTGAATTGCTGTTAATAGTTAGAGAAACATATAACGTTTACCAGATAATGAAGATAAAAATATACATTAAATTTGGAAACAAAACTCTAATGTGAAGCAATTTGGAATGAAACATTTTGGATCAAATTTACCATTGAACGGTAGAGATATTTCGCAATTAATGTAGAGTAATATTTACGCAACTTGTGGAAATGGAAGAAGATAAAACTGTTCGTTGCTTTTAGGATCTTAAAAAGAGCATTAAGAAGTTAATTGTATGTACACGAGCTAATATTTCTGAGGAAGTTTTTCATATTCGTATAAACTGTTTCTTTCATAATGCCTAGTCGAAACAGATTTGATGATTCGAATACAGATGTTGTAAAAAGTGTTAATTTTGTGTAGTAAAAGTATGAACATGCATCTAACAATGTTCATGTGTTAATTATGCCAATGTTTTTCATGTAAACGATTTAAATAGATTCTTGTTAAAATTGTAATTTCAATTTCTCTCCTTACATGTCCAATGGTTTAAACGCCTAACGAAACTTTTGCCTTTAAATTAAAAAAAAAAACAACCGACTCCACTAATATTAGTATGTTCTTTGACCAAATACTCTCTTCTCCCTCTCATAACAGAATCTCATGCGCTGGACTCAGGATCAATAGGTCGGTATCTTCCACCATGGCACGAAGAAAGGAGTTCGATGTGTCATATGTTAACCGTAATGTAAACCGGAGGAAGCATCTATCGATTAGTGTCTTACAGCACGGAATCTTACAAACATAATCTGAAGATATGCTATGCACCCCGACAAGACAACGATGAATGAATTGTAGACTTCACAATTGAATTGGGCTTTCCTCGCCACCATATGAGTATAACTTTATAGTGCCACGATAATAACGACAAATTGACGTTCACAAATATTTTAATTTATTTGTATTGCCAAACCATCATCAACATACAATTTTTTTTATACTTAAGGTGATGATACGGCCCAAGTTGGTAGACACGCTAAACCTGTGGAGGAACTGTATCTCAAGTGCAGCTGCCGGAACACACCTATTCGTATTTGGCGGCAGGTTTACAACTTGACGGTGGTAGCTACTCAGGCGGGCATTAGAAAAAGCTCTACCACCATGCTATGGTTCCCTCACCATGTTTTCCTTCAACGAAAGATCAAGCTTATTATAAGTGCTTGGATTCGAGGTCACGTCCCTTGACGCGAAGTCGTACATACTACAACCGAGCTATTATCATCGCTTCCTTCCATCATTAAAGAGCAGATTTATAATTGTCCGTGCTGTAGGGTACTGTATCTAATGAGGTATCTAATAACGTTCCTTAAACGAAATTAAAATAGGAAGGTGTGCATGACTATTTTTACACATTTTGGTCGAGCGCTCATTAGTCTAATGTCGTTTGCGATTTTCCTCTACCTGATAGAGTGAAAAAATTATAAGCATATAAGAGTAGCGGGGTACTCTCATGAAATAAGCCATCTTGTTGATTCATGTCTTTATTCGTAAAATGATAACTACCTCCGAATGATCAGTCTCGCTCGGGAGTCTGATACGGTATATCCTAGCCATCTTTTTTTTTATGGGACCTACACTGTTAGCCTGAGGGGCTTCACCTGAACTAGGGGGGCGAGCGCGGAGGACGCTCGAGCCTCAGTGGCAACTCGCGCAAGGGTGTCACTAGTGACCGAACCTCGGCCTGGGCTGTTGCCGAATCGCGTAGGAGAAAATCGAACGCGGTACTAGCTATTAATAAAATTTGAAAAACTTAGAGTCCTAATTGATCGCCTTCGGGGTCTGGGAACTAATCCTAGCCAGCGTTACATAGCGCCTTTTTATAGTATAGTGGAACGCTGCCGTCACGTAATGTTCGTTGTAAGCAGTACAAGTGTGCGAACAGTAAAAAATCAATTAATATACAAATTATCTAAGCAATGTGTGTGAATAAAAATATGATTTGATTTATTTTTTAATTTATTCAAACAGTCTGCATTGTTTTCATTGAATTGCATTTAAACGAATTTCAAGCTTTAGCGAGAACATTAACATTTTAAATTCTTGCGAAATTAAGCTCTTATTCTAGGTCAAAATAACAAAACTTGATACACCCTTTTTGGTGGCTGGAAGAAAAATAGTGAATTTGTCACTGGCGCATGGTTATTTTTTAAAAGTAGCTTTTCTTCTTTAATACCTTTCTACTAGCCACGTTGTCTTTTAGCAATTACCAACGTCAAGTAAAAACAACAGATGTCATGATATACAATCTCAAATTCACTTTGACATATGTCTTCCCATACATTTTATGCTAACGTTAGCAATTATTGCAAGACGACTTGGCTAGGAGCACAGTACGATCCAAAAACAATATTGAGCACCAATGTATACGAATTTCATTGGAGATCATTCCCTACTATATCGGCCTCCAAGCTAGGTGTACATCGGCTGACCTCGAAACATGTTAAACTAAAAGAGAGCTATGTGGCAAGTATATGGTGGCTACGACGCAGTTCAGTATGTATCCCTCCACTTTGCTTGGTTAAAGAATATAAAACAGCTGATTCCGGAACGAGGTAAATTGTCAGACCCAATGTATTGTATTCGCGATACAATTACCATGTCCTAATTATAAAGGCACGGGTGACCAAAATTGAACCCGTAAGCTGTGTTAGTTTGATAGGCGGTACTTTTGAAACTAAACTTACCGAGTTCTTCAGACGAAGGTATAGTGAGAGTCAATGCTGGTGGAGCGTCGCTGTCTCCACCGTCGCTGAACGATCTACGTCTCATCGGCATTACTTCAGGGGAACCTTTCGATCCTCGGTTTGTCTTCTTTTTAACCGAGTCCCGGTGCGTTTGGATGATGTCACGCATCTTGCCCCACGGGCTTTTGTGGAGTTTGTTAGGTGACGGTGAAGTGGAACTGTCGTCCTAGAATTAAAGTTATCTTAGCATTTTGTGTCCAAAAATGTTTTATAATATTCGTCACGCAATTTCGCAATAGACGCCCTCCATGGACGGTTAATTCCGATAGGTTTTAGCAAGTATTTCTGGTGATTAACATCAGGTTAATGTCATATATCCTTCTTGTCGAAGCGATGATAGCTCAGTGGTAGTATGTACGACTACGTGTCAAGGGACGTGACTTCGAATCCAAGCACCTACAATGAGCTTGAGCTTTCGGTGAAGGAAAACATCGTGAGGAAACCATAGCATGGTGGTAGGGCTTTGTCTAATGCCCGCCTGGCTAGCTACCGCCCTCAACTTGTAAACCTGCCGCCAAATACCAATAGGTGTGTTCCGGCAGCTGCATTTGAGAGCTAGTTCCTTCACAGGTTTAGCGTGTCTACCAACTTGGGCCGTATCGTCACTTAAGATCAGGTGAGATAATGGTCATAATGCTAAACCTTAAGTATATATAAAAAAAAACAAATGAGAGAATTCATATAAGTTTGGTCTTTGAACTTATGAGGGAAATGCTGCCTCGTTTTAGAGGGAATTTTATACAAACCAACTCGCAGCCTGCTTGGAATATTACAAGAGGAATATCATACCATAATAGGCATATAATCCTAACTTGCAGATCTTTTAATAGATCATATATTAAACCCAGGGGAAAGCGAAGACTTTCATCGATTACAATAATCAAACAAGATCTCTCTCAGTTAATAGTTTGGGCATTAATAATTCTTGCATCATCTTGGATACTGTATCTGTGATAAGAAATCTAAGAGTTTAAATCATTTAGGAGTCTAAGAAACCGATAGTTGGATTTAAAATGTTCAGTTTTGAATCCGGGTCTCGTGAATTTTTACGAAATTCATCTCCACCGTTCACGGGCCATGAATGAAATCTATTTAAACGTATGGTAACGAAGCAATCACCTGAGTGGGCGCATGCAGGAATGCGCAGTCGATATCGTCACGGACCACACTCTTGCGCCTTGTGCCTGAAATATATTTTTATCAATCAAATTTAGTACTATATACATATTTCGATGAACCGTGTTTCAGAATCGTCAGAAAATATATTTATCTCAGTTTCAAGATTGGTAGAATGATTATCAATGTCAGAAGCTTAGTGCCTGTCAATGTGTTTTTTTTTATTAACTTGGTTTTTAAACTTCCAGTCGTTGTCATCGCAACGCATTACCCGAACTCGAAACAAGGCGCTGTATCCACTGAAATGCGTCACGGCGATACTTCGATTTCTTGTGAACAGACACCAGAGAAGGCTTTCGAAACTCATCTAGTATCTATCACTACCTCAGTTATTGTATCATTTCCCAACAATTTAACTACGCCTTACTAATATTGTAAACGCAAAAGTGACTTTGTTTGCTTGTTACGCTTTCACGCCTAAACTGCTACATAGATTACGATGAATTTTGGTCTAGATATAGATAAGAACCTGGAGAGGGTGATAGGCTACATTTTCTCGCCGAAACCTTATTTTGGAAGTGGGGTTAAGAGAGGGATAAACCTTGGATGAAACTTTTTATTGCATCCTTCGATTTTTGTTTGCCAAAATCCATATCAAAACGATCGCAGCCACGAGTAATATCTAGTATTATAAATGCTAATTGGTGTTTGTTTGTCTGTTAGTCTTTCTCACTTCACCAGCTTAAACGATCATCATAAAATTTTTGATATACGTTGTCAGAAGAACTTTCATATACAAAAAGGCCCTGTTCTTAAAGGATAGAAAAAAAGTTGAGCTTAAACTGCGATTTAATGTTCATTAATTAAAGCTGATTCTAGTGGTTGATTTTTAATGATTCGTGGGTCAGAATAGCTCGTGAAGAAACACATTGATCCACCCAAAACATTAGCAGAACTGGGTGCTAAATTTGGTACTTCCTGCAGAAGCAGTACCGATGGTTTGGCGACCCCTCATTCGTCGCGTTTGTTTTGTTGTACTGCGACAACCATCATGCGGTATATCAAAATGTTATAGTTATCCTATTAAAAACAGAGCGATGTGTCCTACTTCTTTAGCTTAAGTATAAAGATAAATCTTTTCACACATTAAATCCGTTTTAAACCGATCCAAAAGTTCGTATAACGAAACCCAATAACAGCTTGGATGAAATTCCATTTATAAATGATAAAAGTGCAGTGACAGGAATACCAGTGACGGGATAAGGTTCGATGGCGCTCTAGTCCCAAATTAATTGTACGCCCAAATTAATTTATACACAAGAATAAAAAAAAACTACCATCCAAATATTGCATTTTGCATGGTGGTAAGGCTTTTATGCTCGCCTGGCTAGCTACCACACTCAAGTTTAAAATTTGTATCCAAATACCAGTAGATATGTCCCGGCAGTTACACTTGAGAGCAAACCCTCCACGGGTTTAGCGTGTCGACCAACTATGGCCGTATCGTCACTTAAGATCAGGTGAGATTATAGCCATAGCAATAAACCCTTAACTATATCTTGAGGCATAGAAATTCGGTCTTACAGTTGATAAAACAAAACCGATTTCAAATATACGCCGCCTCCAAAATTTTGTCACTCATAGAGAGAACATAAGTTATTAAAAAATGTACCCTCATTTACAGATAAACACGTTATCATATAGCTCATGTGATAATGAAATTATTAAACTATTTGTTAACGCAAATATAGTGGCCGCGAAGCCTATTCGAAACGACCTAAATACGTCTCTCCCATACGTACAGTTAGTACTCACTCATCGCATGTTAAAACATGACACTCATCTTTGATCTCTTATATAAATCGTTTCTGTTAAATAAACATATTTAAATACATAATTTGCCATACGGTTTCGTCTCTCTATATCTATACTAATATTATATAGTGGACGAGTTCGTTTGGTTGTTTGTTTGCACGCGCTAATCATAGGAACATAATTGTGAAGCGAAACTTTTTCTACATCGTCTCGATTTTTATGTCTATCTATCGCATGTCGCATTACAGTCTGTTGCGTAGTAGGGGTAAAGTGCGGAACAGCCAACGTCAATATAGCAGCGGACCGTGTAGCATAAATTATCAATTATCCCATTAAATTAAGGTTGGAAACGCGATTTTAATACCCACAATCGAAACATTTTCCCAAAATTTACAATTGATGCCTACGATTCGAAAAAAAGGCTTCATTGCATAGTGGTTTTCTAAAACTACAAAATTCAATATACACAGTAGAACCTCGTTAAGTCGAACCTCGATAAGTAGAAAACCTCCAAATACCTCGAAAAAATGTTTTGTTCCCTTCCCTTCAAAACACCAAAACCGCCATTAGTCGAAATTATTGACAAAAAAAAAAATTGCCTTTTTTAATGCCATTTTTTTTGCCATGATTTATTATGTCTCTATACCGAAAATAATAATAATCGATTCAAGTTTAGGCGTGAAAGCGTAACAAACAAACAAACTTTTGCACGAATACGATATGCGTATGCGAAAGTGAGTTTGTTTGTTTGTTAGTTAGTTCCGCTTTCATGCCTTACCGCTAAATGTATTGTGATGAGTTTTGGTACAAAGATAGAGACAGAGATAGACTACATTTTCTCGTGAAAAACTTATAGGAAATGGGGTAAACATATGGACTTTGTATGTACATTTTTATGACGCCAGTCGATTCGTTTCACAAAATCAATATTAACGGAAGTGAAACCGCAGGTAAAATCTAGTACTGTGAGGGGATGCATAAACGCTGGGAGGTGATGCATAAACGCTGGGAGGGGATTCATAAACGCTGGGAGGGGATGCATAAACGCTGGGAGGGGATGCATAAACGCTGGGAGGGGATGCATAAACGCATTTCCCCACGTTAAAAAAAAAAAGTAAAATCTAGTACATATATAAATCAATTTCATGCATGTAATGCGTAATGTTTCATTATGTATGATATAAAAACTGTACATATTGAAAGTATGTCGTTACCCACTAAGTTCAAACTGAACGGGCATTTTTCTTGTGATCACAACCCGCGACACTAGATCTCTCTAGTGCGGGGCCATGATTTAAAAGACAACATGTACAATTTATATCTGATAAATAAACTTTTATTGAAGCGAAAACCTCTGGATAGGGAGTAAATTCGTGTGATTCGTCATCGACATGGTCACGTGACGTGTTAACGTACACACCATATCCACCACTTTTAGTATAACTTATTGCACTGTAGACAGTTTTGATTTAAGATCAAACAATTAATTTGGATATTCAAACATAGCGAGTGTTTGTTTATAGTTATAAGTTTTTTCGGCAGTCCTCGTAACTGCTTTGAAATTGTATTTATCATTATTGCACACGTAAACCGTCCTTATAAATCACTCCGTCCGTAAAAGTACATAAAAATTCATTCGACTTTGTTTTGTATGTGTCGACGATTAAATGAGATTTTCGTACCAACCTGCTTCCATTCTGAGTTCCTCGCATGAAGAGTTCGGGGTGAGAGATAAAGCGCTGCCTGGCGTCAGGCTAGCGGAGTCCCTATGTTCAGGGTTAGGGAGAGACATGGTGTTGGAGGTTGAACCTGCGAGAGCTACAGCGCCGATTATAGCGCCAGCTGCCACTGCTCCAGCGGCCCCGCCTATCCCACCTGCGGACCATGTCGCTTTCTCCCATCTGCGGGCAAAGAAAAAAAAATATAGGTCATTGTCACAATAACACCTAATCTTAAGTGACCATGTGGCTAAGACGGTGAACACGCTAAACCTAGTGGAGGTACTGGCTGCCACCTGGAACTGTCGGGACATACCTATAGGTATTTGGTGGCAGATTTTAAACTAGAATGTGGTAGGTCCGTCACCGCTCAAGCTCATCCTAGATGGATTCGAACTGACGTCCATTTACGCGGCGTCCGTACACACTGCGGACTGAGCCATCATGGCTTTAAGAATCCTCATTATAATAAGCACCGTTCTCTCTCTGTGTTCACTTAGGCCACGCAATATGTACTGTTACATAGATTGCATACAATTACGAACTGCTAGATCACGAAGGTTTAGTTGTATGTCGAATCGAATTTATTTCTCAAAAATAGGCTAATTATATCACTTTTTGAAGTCAAAAATCTACTATCGTTTCGGAAACAATATGGCGTCCCGGAAGTTCCGGCGAAAGAAACTCTACACTAATCGAACTTTTTATCATGTATCATAAATACCATGGTTACAATTATATACCATTATATACCATCATAAATAACAATATTAATTATATCCCACGTATGCTTATCTACTCAAACATCTGAAATACACTTTTTTAATAAGTTTTTGTTTTACATTTATTTTGAAATGTTTTACTTGCAGTGCACGCATTTCGTGAGGGATTTTATTATAGAAGCGGCCACATAGTCCTTAAATGATTTCTGTATGTTTGTTATACCTTGGTTGGATTAGAGCAAGATTATTTCTATTTCTAGTATTAAAACTATGAAAATGAGTGTTTTTTTAACTGTCAATATTTTTATTAACACATACGATGTTATCAAATACGTATTAACATGGCACTGTTAATATACAATTATAATTTAATAATGTATTTATAGAGATGTAGTTACAGGGAGTCTGTTAAGTGTTAAGGCTTAGCGTTATGGCCATAATCTCACCTGATCTTAAGTGATGATACGGCCCAAGTTGGTTGTCACGCTAAACCTTTGAAGAAACTGGCTCTCAAGTGCAACTGCCGGATCACACCTTTTGGTATTTGCCGGCAGATTTTCCACTTGTCGGCGTTAACTAGCCAGGCGGGATTTAGAAAAAGCCCTACCACCATGCTATGGTTTCCTCACGAAGTTTTCTTTCACCTAAAGCGTTTCAATTGTAGGTGATTGGATTCGAACTCACGTCCCATGAAATACGATTCAGAAATACGCTAGATACATATCAATGGCCTGTTTATAATTTTATACAGTCATATAAACAATATTAGTAAAATTTCTTTATTTATTTCTAAATAGGTATAATGAGATATTTCGTTCATAAATTCTGTTATCGAGTGGTACATTTTATTTACTAGAAATTCTTACATTGTCTTCTTTCTTAATGTATTCTGGGATATTTTTTTATATAGTTATGGATCTATAGTAAGGTCTGTTGCATGCCTCATGACGCAAAGCGTTTGAGGTTCTGCATTACTCTCAAGATACCAAAGTAGAGCAATTTTGCGAGACTTGTATTATCTTTATTTAAAATCTTCTGTGTTTCCTTCTGAACCTTCTGAAAGATCTTGGCCTGTCTAGGACTATAGTAAGTTCTATGCTAGAACGTGTTTCTAAAGCTGTGCTAGCAGGCTACTACCAAATTTTGCTGGGTAGGAAGAGAAACCCGAGTGGTGAAGGTGAGTGTTGACGCGCGTGGACAAGGGACCCCTTAAACCTACATACGAGTCACAGGTCTCGAACATTGCTCGGAGTCTCCCACCCTGGATGGATTGCTAAAAGTTCGTCTCAGAAAAATACTATCACACTAGATGATTTTTAACTAATTCACTTCAGAATACACAAAAATAAATACTTGTTGAAAGGAATTTTTCGTGGACGTTTTTCTTTTTCGACCTGACATACGCTGTTAGCCGTACGTGCTTTGACAGCGTCAGAGAACTTTATTGGGTGAATGCTGTGGGCACTCAGCCCCGAGGCAGCAGGCGCAAGGATGTCTGAATGACCGAACTTCAGCTTGGGCTGCTGCCGGAAAGTGAACAAGGTTTCGAGATCCTAACTAACCAACAGGTCCTACCTTACTATGTTAAGTGGTCTTAACAATGACATCGGGTAAGCTGCGCAAGGGCCGTAGGGATAGTCCCTTACAGAACCGTGTACTTAATGTGTGGGTGTGCCCGAATGGTCATTGATCATTTCTTTTTTAATAGCTTTAGAACCACATCGGTTTAATTCCTATCTAATATGAATGCTTAAATCGATGGCATTTAATTATAATTACGTTATGAGACGTGCGCTTTTAGATTTGCTAAACTATTTTTGAATTTACACGCCTCATAAGGCGAAGCATTTGAGTAGTGCTTTACTCTTACTCTCTCAAGGTCAAACAAATATCTTGGCTTAAATTGCATTCATCCGATCTTTGCACTTTGAGTATGAAACGAGTTGACAAATATCAACAAGAACACATTTTTATGACAGTAGATACTATAAAAAACACTATTTTGTCTAAATAGTATTAAGAAAACTGTTACGAAAAAATATTTCGGCGGAAGTCGGGTTGTCTGTATGTGCGGATGATGTATGTGGTCACGATAACGCCCAAAAAACTTCACTTTTTGAGTCCATTTTTTTTTTCAATCGCTTTAATATCATTCTGAGTAATAGCCAGTTGAAAATTACCATCTAGTACAATGTAAGTTCATTAAAAAATGAATATATACATTAGTTAATATGAATGCTTGAATCTATGTCATTTAATTATAATTACGTTATGAGGCGTGCACTTTTGGATTTTCCAAACAATTTCTAATTTAGGTTCCGGTGGTATGAGTTTCGTTTTTCCTGCGAGCGATTGTGAAGCGAAACTTTGTAATATTTTAAGCTTTTCAATAAATTATATGAATTTAGTAGAAGAATTTACTTCTTAACAATTTTTACAGCTTAACTAAAACATGTTGTGTATCCATTTTTTTTATACTTAAGGTTTAGCGTTATAGCCATAATCTCAGCTGATCTTAAGGAACTAGCTCTCAGGTGCAACTGCCGTAAGATACCTGTTGGTATTTGACGGCAGCTTTTCAACTTGAGGGTGGTAGCCAGCCAGGTGGGAGTATGAAAAAGACCCACCACCATGCTGTGGTTTCCTCATGATATTTTCCTTCACCGAAAGCTCAAGCTCATTTTAGGTGGATTCGAACTCACGTCCCTTAACGTGAAGTCGTACACATTACTACTGAGCTGTCATCGCTTCAAAATGCTTATGTTTTATGAGTCCAGATATGATTATTTATTCGTATTTATTATTTTGATATCAATAATATAAAACGGAAATTTAGTTTCCACGTGGTTTTCTTAGGATTTACCAGTCGGTTTTCTAAAATTCTTTTTATTTTTGACACAGCAATCATTTAGCAAGGCTTTATATAATTTAACATTACGCTACCAGCAATAGGGTAACAGCTATATTGGAAATTAAATTAGAAATAATCACGAAACAAGATTAAATATGTATAAAAAGAAATAACGTTTTATTGATGATAGTACATCTTATAGGTATATTGTAATATGAGAAATCTTAGGAATTACCATTTTTTTTTTATGGATCAGGTGGCAAATGATTCAGCGTGTCAACTGATGGTAAGTGATCACTGCCGCCCGTGGACACCCACAAGACGAGACGAATCGTACGTGTGTTGATATATAAGAGAGACTGACTCTCAAGTGTCACTTCCGGAACACACCTAATAGTATTTGATGGGAGATTTTCTACCTGAGTGTGGTCCTTCTCACTGATTTCTCTATACGATGCAAATATAAGATTGAATTCCGACCGGTAGTTCTTAAGATAAACGCGTCCCAACAAACTTTTCCCATTTGTAATATTAATAATCCCAACTAATATTACAAATGTCAATGTAAGTTTGTTTGTTACGCTTTCACGCGAAATCTACTTAACCGATCGTCATGAAACCTTGTACACATATCCTTGGAGGTATTTGAAGTAACGTAGGATACTTTTTTTGAACACAAAAAAAATGTAAACGAAGCCGCGGGTAAAGCTAGTATAGGTATAAATTAGCGGGCGTAGGTTTCGAGTTTTTTATACATGCATTCGGCGAAGTTGTTTTAAAAGTATATATCATTGAGCTTTCGAAGTAGAACGAACTGGCAATGAAACGTCCGGATTAAAGAGAGAGTTTCCCGAAGTCTTTGACGTACATCGACAATTGTAACGGACGTGATGAATAGAAAGCTCGACTACGGGCGGCAATCTATTACACTTAGATATAAAGTATCGTCTATTATACGTAATGCGGACATGCAGACACGCGGACACGTTTCTCAAAATCGTTTCCTTCATGAAGCGTGTCAGAGCTCGCGAGCGTCAGGTACTGGGGTTGAAATCGGTTAGCATTTTATTATTTGTCTCATATATATATATATATAAAATTGAATGTCTATTTCCCTTGGGAATACACGGAACGATTTCGCTAATTATTTTTTTGTTATGTTAATTATTGTCAGGAGAAGGTTCTTGTGAAAGAAGAAAATTAAGGAAGATGATTTGAACGTTAGCAAATTTATTAAAAGTAAACTCCAGTATTATTTTACATAGCTTTCAGTTGTCATAGAGCATTAAAATAGTAATTATACTGTTTTTGGATATTTATATATTCATAGTTAAGACGAGACAACATATATCGGGTCAGCTAGTGTATGTAAGTAATGTAAAAATTGTTTCTAAAAATAAGGGTCAAGTTTTTTTTTTTACGGATTAGAGGGCAATCGAACAAGCGTGTCACGCGATGGTAAGTGATCACCGCCGCCCATGGACACCCAGAACTCCAAGGGAATCGCAGGTGCGTTGCCTGCCTTTATTGGTGGGACTGGCTCTCAAGTGCAACTGCCGGAACACACCTATTGGTATTTAGCGGCAGATTTTCAACTTGAGGGTGGTAGCTATGCAGGCGGACATTACACAAAGCCTGGTGTGGTTTTATCACCATGTTTTCCTTCACTGAAAGCTCATAGCTGGGAATCGAGCTCGCCTACACTGACGCGAAGTCCGTACACATTACCAACTAAGCTATCATCGCTTCAATGAATCCGTAATATTATTTCTTAAAATCTGCCCAAAACGTACCACTGAGTGTATCTGTAGAAGATTACAGACAGTTTTTTTTTTCTTTTCCATCGTTAACCAAGATATATCTAACTTCAAACAGCGATGATAGCTCGCCCAGTGGTAGTGTGTACGACTACGCGTCAAGGGACTTGAGTTCGAATCCAACCGCCTATAATGGGCTTGAGCTTTCGGTGAAGGAAAACATCGTGAGGAAACTATAGCATGGTGGTAAGGATTTTTCTAAAGCGGGCCTTACTAGTAACCACTATAAAGCTGAAAATCTGCCGACAAATACCAATAGGTGTGTTCCGGCAGCTGCACTTGAGAGCCAGTTAACGCTAAACCTTAACTATTAAAAAAAAACAGTTTAATGTGCTGATTAGTTACAATTTGTTTATACGTATAGATAATAATATATATAATAATGTGTCCATGCTGTTGTAAGTAAAAGTAAGTAAGTGTAATTCAAAACTTAACATACCCATTTACTATCTAAATCTCTTACTATGTAAAATATTCTCACTTAGCATCAAGCTTACCTGAAAGCGGCTTTCACTTTCGTCCACTTGGAAACTTTAGACTTCTCCACTTCTTTACAGAAGACGCCCTCCGATCTCCTCCTCAATGGAGTTCCAGGACAAGCGTCACTGTCTTCGCCGCCGGCTGACCGAGACCTCTGTTTCCTGAGCAGCGATCCACCGAACCTCGCGTGACCTTTCCACTTCGATCCTGACCTTTTCATCCGACCCCCAGTGACCATAGATTCAAAGAGGACCTGACCGTACTCACACTCTAATTCCGCATCCAAGGCCTCCTGAATCATTTGCAAATCATTACTTTCGTACTTGAGTCTCTCATTTTCTTGGTCTATGTTCCTGTGAGCGTTGTGGAGTCTCTTCAGTTGATTCACGTCTCTCAGCCTCCGCAGTAAACGAGAGTTACGCTCCTTAAGCATCACCAACTGGTCCAGGAGCTCGAGAAGCTTCTCCAGCTGATCGAGGGTTTCGATCATCTCTTTGGTCCCGTGAGCGATGTCTCTCCCGCGTTTGGATAAAGCATCATCTCTCTCTTTCAGACGTTGCAGCATGCTTTCGCACACGACTTCTGGGTTGGGGAGGTCGCTGTCGATTAAGCTCCAGTCATCTGGGGTCCTGGCAGTGCAGGGAGACGAACCCTCGGCGTCTGAAGGCGTTTGCGGGGATTTAACTGACAACGTAGCGGGAGGTTCCCCTCTGCGTCGCTTATGCAGGGATGTGCCGCTCGGCGGCAGCTCGGTTATATCCTTCGAGTCTCTTCGGGGGCTCGGTTTCTCGTCGTCGCGTTTGACGTCGGTGACGTCACTGTCTCTATGTGACGTCATAGCGTTTTAGTTATCCCTCTATTTATAAATGAAAATAAACGCACGTGTCCCGTGTGACGGCGCGGACATGCGACATACGGTCGGGGAATGCATTTGTTTTATACATATTGTAAAATTTAAAAATATGTCTTCTAATATATGGAAGTGTGCACTTAACTTTATAAAATACTCTTCGGATGTAATAATAATATTATCATAAACTAAAAATATATCGTATCATAGCGAAGAACGTATCGATATATAAAAATAAAACACTTCAACATATAACATCAACGATCACAAACATATTGTATTCACCAATCAAACGTCGAAACTATTTTAAAACTCTCAAAAACATACTTGAATAGCGAGTTCTATTTTAAAATTTATTATTTACATTATAAATTAATTATATAAGCTTATTTATTATTTTTATAGCACAGCGTGTTTATTTATAATCAATAAAAATATCGGTATTCAATAAGAATTTAATGTTTTTATATATATATATAACATTCGTGCCGCCCAATGTGCTTGCGCCTGTTCGAAGGCGGGCGGGCGGCCGCGCACTGGCTGCGTTCGAACTGACGGACATGGCCGAAGAATGCCGAATTATTTTTAACTTCAGCATTCCCTGAATTCTTTTCAAACGTAACTATACTTTGATTATATATTAATAAGGTTTAAAAGCGTTTTCAAGTTACAAATTAGACTTATTACCGCAATATAGAAGTATAACTTCCGAGCCGGGCACCGATTAACCTATTTAACCGAAACGGTGAAACTGTGTTTCTGGTTTCTTCATTCACAATAGTCGAAACGTGTGAATATTCTTAATAATTTGTGACTGTACATACATAGGTATGATTCAGTAACAGGATATTCCAGATTTATTACATTTATATATACTAGGTACTTACCGAGTGTCAAAGGGACGATGGAAGTGGGTGCAGTTTTCGGTATTCGAGTATATTTTCTGTGAGATTTAATTGTACTCTATACGTTTAGCGTTATGGTCACTCTCGCCTGACATTAAGTGACCATGTTGCCCAAAATAGTGGACACGCTAAGCCTAGTGGAGAAATTAGCTCTCAAATGCAATAGCCGGAACACACCTATAGGTATCGGGCGGCAGATTTTCAACTTGAGGGTGGTAGATAGCCGGGCGGGTATTATAAAAAACGCTAACAGCATACTGTGGTTTCACGATATTTTCTATCATCGAAAGCATAGGCTTACTATCAACTGATCCATCATTGTTTCAAATCCAAATACAATTGCTCTACAAAAAGTTTGCATTTTAAATAATGGAAATCTTTACAGATATTCGTCTTTCAAATTATACTGGCATAAAATAATACTTCTAAATTCGTTTGACGCGTTTTCGCATTTAGAAATTCGATCGACGTTAAAACAAAGAAAATTTCTGTTATGTCCTGAATTTTCTCTCGACTTTTTTCCTTTTTGTATTCGAATAAATTGTTTCGTGTTAAATTTACTTGTTAAAATGATATTATCAGAGACCGCAAATGTGTAAAAGGTTAGTAAATATTACTGTAGATTGTAAAAATCATAACTAATTAGATTTTAATTTGCTTATGTATTTTCAAGCGACTGAGGCATTTGAATTGGTTTATATACTTTTAAGTTTAATTTTTCTACTTCCCAAATACAGCATTATTATGTTAAGCGTTATAATAAATATCATAGAGCTTTTATATACCAATTGAAGGCCACATTACTGTATCATATCGTTTACAGAAGTATGATTATTGCAAAATATTAAGTTTTCACTCCTACCCCGTTATATCCTTACGTTGTATGAGATAAAATAATCCATAGTATTAGTTATCGGTGTCTCGAATTTCACCAAAATCTGTCCAGTAACTGAAGAGGTTTGTGAGTGAAAATAAAATTGTTGCCACTGTGTCTATAATGAAGTTTCAGTCCTGAAACATGTGGGTACAGAATGAGCACTTCTCTTAAGGACTAGCTCTCAATAATTAAAAAAAAAAACATATTTTTTATTATATTTTTATTTATTTTATATTTATATGTTGTATATTAGTAACCACTTCTTTATCTTTTATTTTAAAATGGTAAGTTATGTCATTGTGCGTATCACATAGTGCGTAATGTATCATTGCGTGTAGATGTAAGTGCAGGCAGTTGGTTAAAATTTAATTCCTGGTTGACACAAACTACTAGCTAGGTGGCTTCGCGGTTGCAAGCGCCATCACCGAAGGGCTGCGGGTTTGAGTCGGGTACAAGAAAATTGTCAGATCCACCAAAACCTTTTCTGAGTTTGGTCGATACTTTGTGTCTATTAATTGTGGGTATAAAAAGATTTACTTTTAAAAACGGATTCCTACCAAGGAGCCTATATTATCCCTATACAGTATAGAACCTTTATAAGTCGAACGTCAAGAGAGACGCCAAAAAATTCGAGGTATAGAGTTTTCGACTTATAGAGAATGGAAGTTTTGATGTATGAAGCGAAGGGAACAAAACATTTTTTTTTTTCGAAATTTGGAAGGTTTCAACTAATCGCGGTTCGACTTAACGAGGTTCTACTGTATATCATATTGAAGTGATGGTAGTTAATTGAGTCTACAGACTCCACGCTAATGGACGTGAGTTCGATCCCTGTAACGGGCTTGAGTTTTCGGTGAAGGAAAACATCGTAAGAAAACCATGGTATGGTGGTAGGGCTTTTTATAATGCTAGCTAAGACCTTCAATTTAAAAATCTTCCATCAAATACCTGTGGGTGTCTTCGGCAGTTGTGCTTGAGAGCCAATTCCTTAGGTTTCGTGTGCCCACCACCTTGGACTACATTGTCACTTAACATCAGGTAAGATTATGGCCATAACGCTAAACTTTACTTCCTTACTTAAAAGTATAAATAGGATAACGGGTTTGTTTGTTTGTTACGTTTTCACGCTTAAATCGCTGAATCGATTGTAATGAATTTTGGTATAGAGACAGATGGGACATTGGATATGGTGATGGGCTTCCTTTTTAAACTTGTTGAAATTGGGGTTATATAGAGTGATAAACTTCAAATCAATACTAACACGAAAAACATCTAGTGATGTATAAAATAAACGTCATTTATTATAGGTGACTTTCAATGGGCAGTACCAACGAGATGGAGCCTGACGAGGATAAGAAGAAGCTGAACGAAGACTTCATTGCGATTATTCGAAAACAGAGCAAGACCCAAGCGCCGCGATACATCGCCAGGCTCAAGTCTTACGTGGACTTGCAGAGAAAGTTAGTAGTGTCAAGCCTACAAAAAAAAAAAAAAGTGTTGTATTTTGTTAATCTCTTGGCCTATGCTTGTCCATATGTTTCAATCATTTTTGCCCATTTTCGATGATGAAAAAAATCCCTAAAAACTTAACAGGTGCTATATTTAACATCAGTAACTTTGGTATGCTTTTTTTTTGCAAAACAACACAAAAATAAATTTCAGAAAGCCAATGTCAATATATTTCAATGGTTTTTGCCCATTTTCAAGATGTAAAAAATACCTAAAAACTTAACAGCTGCCATATTTAACATCAGTAACTTTGGTATACAAGTTTAATGCAAAGCAACACAAAAAAAATATTTGCAAAAAGCCAACGTCACGCGGTGTTCCCAGGCGGTCACCCATCCAAGTACTGACCGCGCCCGACGTTGCTTAACTTCGGTGATCGGACGAGAACCGGTGTTTTCAACGTGGTATGGACGTTGGCGAACAATGCATTACAAAGAGCGTCCAATATCCTAAATATGACGTCATATTTAATAACAAAATATAAATACTAGTGCTTTATGTTATCATATTAAATCTAGACCTTGAAGTAGTACAATTATGTTAAATGCATAATTTGAGCTATTTTGAATTACTTTATAAATTACTATTTCTTGCTCGGTCACTTCAGTACATAGAAAATCAGTATATTTTCGTTTGAACATCATTGATATTTCAAAATTCAGCTTTATTTTTACGCCTCCCTGACTATGATAAATATTAAATAGTTTGCTTATAATCAAACAGATGTCATGCATACATAATTCATGAAATTTGCAAAAATATAAAAATACTTTACAAAGTAATTCTAACTGAAATAAATCTTAACCTTGATTAACTATGTTAATGCTAAATTTCAAATCTATATTCGAGCAGATGATTATAAAAGTGTTAAGGTGAAAAAAACACTTCATTCGTTTTGATAAAAGTTATAATATTCAACCATAAATATTGTTTTATGATAGATATATTATGCTGTTAAATGAGAAATTAAAATAAGCGCCTGATATAGTTTATATTACCAATGTACGCAACTTTGCTAATGTAATTTTGCCAGGCGCGAACGAGCGACCGCAGCGCGTCGGAACTATGATAAGTCAGTCAATGAGTCTAGGAAGAAGGGCGACGATGAAGCCAAGGATAAGGCCTTAGATAAAGCGTACGTATTTTTTATTTGTATTGTGGATATGAACTTGCATTTTATCAATTCACCGTGAGGATATCGAGTCCTACGTGTGACAGAGAGGAAATTCCAATCAGATTCCAATATATGTGACACGGGACCCTTTTTCGACGCACGTCAACTCTCACTTTCACTCATTCAAGTTGAACTCTACGAGTAGAAGCAGTTTTAGAAGCGAGTTCTAGTAAACGATTAACTTCAATCCAAGACAGGTCTTAGAGATTTTAGAGAGATTACGCAGATATACATTCGACTGTCTACAAATTAATTGGCTACGTGAGCCATTTCTACTCGATTCGTTTACTGGCTAGTTATACGTATTGCATGCCTCATACCGCGAAGCGGGAGAGGTAGTCCTATGCCCTCGACATGTCAATCAAGCATTTTTTGGCTCGTAAACGGCCTCTATCACAACCAATTTGCATTTCTACAATAATATGAGTTTCTGTATTTCAAGAAAACACTTGAAATAAATTACTTCATATTTTGTATAAAAACAATTTTGTTTTGCAAATTGAATGAACCCTTTTAATTTTTTTTTTACGTGGACTTCATAATTTTTTAAACGAAGTGGTCACGACAGCTTCCGAAAAAATTGACGTATCGAGACTAGGTTTTATTTATTATTTTTAGAATAATAAATCTGTTACCTATATCATAACGGCTTTGCACGCCTCATTTTTTAATTAATTGCACTTTATATTTACAAGTTATTGATACTGTCATTTTTTTTCCTCTAAGTAAAAGGCAAAGGTATCGAAACCATACAGCCGAGTCGAACGTTATTTAATAATAAAGAGGTTAGCGCTTCAATATGATAGAGACTGGTTAAACAATCTACGGAGTTTTTGTGGCAAGCAATTTATCGTGCTTGTTTAAAAGTATACAATAATTGATAAAAGAATTAATAAATAAAAATAATTAATGAAATAAGTCAATGACATAGCTTGTGTTATTTATCCTTAAAAACTAAATGGATGGTATGAGGCGTCCACTTGCATTTTCCAAACTTATAAATTTTTATTATGTGATCTTTAGCATATTTGTATGCCACGATAAAGTGAAGCTACAAATGTTAAGTTTTACTAGAAAAATTATAACATCTAGTCTGGAAATTGAAACCTCAACATGCTTTGGGATTTTATAAAGTTCGAAAATTGGGAATTTGACTGTTATCTCTCCGATTTTATGAGATCCCAGACTTGATTCTACCATTTCTATATACGACATTAGCGTCTAACGTTTTTGTTTAGTTGAACTGTATTGTTACTTCTAAATAGAAGGGGAATGAGGGAGACGTTACAACAGAGACTTCGGCGGAAGATCACGGCCAAAAATCCTTTGTTGTTTCATATAATTTCAAACATTGATTCGAAACTAAAGCATTGCGGAAACTATATAATATACCATCATTAGATTAGACTTATAGTGTCTCATAGATGTATGTATTTTTTACAGTGACAATCCAGGTGGTGATAAAGAACGTCTCAGTAGAAGGTGAGGTCCCTTTTGGAATATCTATCGAATATTTGTCTCCTTTTTAACAAAAAATATATTGGCAACTTTACTTTGGTTGGATTAGCAACTTTAAACATAGCGGTGAAATAAAACTAGCTAACCATTTTTTTTAATTCACGGCAACTTAGTTCGACTATTACTGCCATTTTCAAGTAATAAGATTTCAAGTAAGAAGGCATTTCGTGCAGACGAATCTTCAACAAGATGGTAACTCTCTTGTTGAAGCTCTCTCGGGAGTTTTTGTGGCAACTAATATATATCTTGTTCCGAATGATTATCCATAATTCACTTTATCTATGCTCTTCAGCACAGTATATTACGTATAATGTCACCTTAATTTACACAAATAAAGGGCTAAACAACTAATTATATGAATTTAAATAAAAATTACAACATGACAGATCAAGATCTCGCCAAAAACTCACTTGCTTGGTACCTTTTTCTGCCCTATCCAGTTTCCTTTCATGTTTTTATTCTAAATTGCAAATCGGTATGTGAAGGTTTTCTTGCCCCCGTACAATCATTGCCGTTTCTTGTAATCTGCCTTAGAGATTGGCTACTTAGTCAGACTCTACGTCACAAGGAACTTCCTACGTCATAGTTTTAGATTAGAATTTCAATATTAATATTGTAGTACTTGCTTCAATAGTTACGAATACGCGTTGTTGAGTCAGTCAACCAATTTTTATTTGTTCATAGATTACTAGATGTGTCCACGACTTCGTTCACGCGCGGAGCAATTTTTTTTCGATACAGTTTTGCCCCTATTGATGGTAGCGTGATGTTAGATCTAAAACCTACCCTAAGGATTGCTCGGTGTAATACAGAAATAATTATTGAAGTCTGAGTAGTTCCTACGTGCGTTCGAACTATCAAACGTCTCCGCTATGTTGATTTAGGTATTTTATGAGAGATGTTTGTTGCCCTTGAAGGTCCTTCTCGCGTTCGAGGTCCGGGGAGCCATCGGACGGGTGCGGCAGAAGGAGGCGCCGCCGTCGCCGAAAGTCCTGTGGGGTGAGTGTATATTGGGCCCGCAAACGCTTCGTGTCTTGTAATGGTAGATGATGACAGAATTTAGAGACAATCATATTCTAGGAAATTCGATCACAAGTGACTTTTTTTTTTAAATAACTAATACTTATACAAAAAGTCACAAACTAAGACAAATAGACCAAAGGAACAATTTTAATTTTGACGGTAAAACCGTTACAAATAAAATGAACACAAAATGGCTATTCTTATAGTTACAAGAAACTTTATGAAAACAATGACGTCAGAACCTAATCACTATACGAACGGACATAGTAAAAGCCTACAATGTTAACAACTCGAAAGCTAGCGCGCGAATCCATCCTAACGTTTTTTTTTTTCCAAAGGACGTACACTGTTAGCCTTAGGGGCTTTTACAGCTTCACCTGAACTACCATCCTAATGTCAATGAGCTATCGCTTTTATACATTCCTATCCCCCCCTTCTCACTTCATCTTCTACAATGTATAATAATGATTGTTATTGCCAGTAACAAGGATATTTTTAGTAATACATATATTAAGCGTATACTGTGTGACAAAGAGACACGACTCGGCAAAAGCTGTGTGGGGCAGCATTACCACACAGCACTGGATTCCAGTCGGCGCCATGCTTTTAATTGTTTACACACGCGTAATTCTACATAATAGAAAACTTATTAAAATAGAAGATATGTACGATTTGTATAATATGAATTGTGTAATATTTTAATTGAATCCAGAGAACAGAAACAAAATACATATAGTAAAAAACTAAGTCATGAAGTTTATGTTGATGTTGTTAAATTCTCGTGTGAATAGATCACGTCACATGTTTTTGTAAGAGAATTCTTTTTTTTAAGGTTTAGCGTTATGGCCATAATCTCAGCTGATCTTAAGTGATGATACGGCCCAAGTTGGGAGACACGCTAAGCCTGTGGAGGGACTGGCTATAAAGTGCAACTGCCGGAACACACCTGTTTGGTATATGGCAGCAGTTTTTCAACTCAGGGGTGGTTGCTAGCCAGGTGGGCATTATAATAAGCCCTACCACTATGCTATGGTTTCCTCACGATGTTTTCCTTCACCGAAAGCTCAAGCTCATTGTAGGTGCTTGGATTCGAACTCACGTCCCTTGACGCGAAGTCGTACACACTACCACTGAACTCTATCTATATGTAGTTTAAATGTCAAATGAGATGTACTAGTTATCCGTAATGAAGGAGGCTGATCGTTCCAGATCTTTGTGGCAACGAATTTAAAACATCCTTTGAACGCTGCTGTCTTGTGTTTCGGTAACAATTCTTGGTCCGCTAGCCTTGTTTCGCCTGTTCCTGTCATGTGTATCTTTAAACCACGTAAACTTTAAGCCATGTGTCAGCAATGTACATATGTATATATATATATGGACCGTTTATTTTGAAAGTGGTGTAAGTCCATTTTCTTTTGTTTCGAGAAAATTAAAGGTTACATATTTGTTAATGCAATTTCATTTACCGACCGATTTTAAGTTGTACAAAACGTGGGATTTTTTGAGAAATTAAACACGGACTAGTTATATATAAAAAATTTACATTAAATTAAGCATGAATTACGTGATAGCTCATTTTTCTCAAAAATGGACTTGCACCACTTTCAAAATAAACGGTCCATTTATATATATATATATATATATATATATATATATTGTTAGCAATTGTCCTCCACGACGACACAACTACCCTCATCACTGCTTATAGTCACTGCCTATAAAAGGGCAGCTAGACCGCCGATGCATTCACTTAGTTCCGAGCGTTCGTCGCGTGCACATCAGTTGTGTTGTATTGCGCTAGCGTTAGGCCGTAGCAAAGTGGTTTCGTTTTATTAAGAATTTCTGCTTCTGATTCATAAAATCAGAAGTGGGATAAGTAACTTCTAGCCCACAGAACAAAGTAGTTTTAGTAAATATGACTGGCGGATCCAGTCGTAGATCGCAACGTCGTTCTAGTAATAATAGGTCGCGGTATCGGTCACGTAGCTTAGCCGATCGAGTGTTTTAACGCGGAATTGTCGGTTATGGCGTCGTTCCTGTGGTAGTAGAAAATAGTGCGTTGTGATCTTAGTAACGTGCGTGATACCACTGAGGTCGGGGTGACGTCTCAACTGAACGTGTCCAGACACTACACACCGGAACCCCAGACGTGTTCCGGGCGGGTTTTGAGTCAGGGTCAGGTGAGGCCGAGCCCACATAAGGTCGAGGCCTTTGTAAATTCACCGGTTCCTGAGAACGTTCGGCAGAGTTGTGAAGGTTCTACCAAATGAAGAATATGAGCTTGAAACTGCATAGCGGCAGTTATGAAAAACTACACAAGCAGCGGCGCAGTATATGGTGCCTTGACGTGGCGAGTGGTGCCCTGAGTTATGTGCAGCCTTCTTTGAGGCTATGTAAAAGCTTTTGTTATCGGAACTACAGGCTTATCTAGCCTTGGCGTTCACAATCTAAACTTCAGGCGTAAAGCTATGGCGTTTATTATCTGAACTACAGGCGTAAAGGCTTGGCGTTCATTACCTGAACTACAGGCGTAAGGCCTTGGCGTTCATTATCTGAACTACAGGCGTAAGGCCTTGGCGTTCAATTATCCGAACTTCGGGCATATTGCCCTGGCATTCGTTGAACTACAGACCTAACATGGTCTTGGCGTTCTGAACTACAGGCTTTAAGCCTTGGCGTTCATTATCCGAACTTCGGGCATATTGCCCTGGCGTTTGTTGAACTACAGACCTAACATGGTCTTGGCGTTCTGAACTACAGGCTTTAAGCCTTGGCGTTCATTATCTGAACTACAGGCGTAAGGCCTTGGCGTTCAATTATCCGAACTTCGGGCATATTGCCCTGGCGTTCGTTGAACTACAGACCTAACATGGTCTTGGCGTTCTGAACTACAGGCTTTAAGCCTTGGCGTTCATTATCTGAACTACAGACCTTACATGGTCTTGGCGTTCATTAGACTTTAGGCATATCTGCCTTGGCGTTTTACTTTCATACACAGCCTTGATGGTGGCAACGACTGGAAGCTCAGCTGGAATAAAAGCTCTGAATCTACGAAGAAAAATGCCTGGGCTTGATGAAAATACGGTTGCACACGAGCCACAGAATAGCGCATCACGCTTTGGGGCCGGTCACTCTGTGCCTTCCCTAAATGTGGACCAAGATCTTGGAGCTGCCGTTGTTGTCGGTCCAAGCAGTTTGATTCCAGGCTCGGGAATTGGACTGTTAATGCCCTTACTGGAGGCAGAGACTTGGTCAGTCAATGAAAACGGCACCGGGCCAGGCTTCAGCCACGGAGCTTGTGTCGAGGGCGACACTTGGTCAGGAGAGGCCGTGTTAGCAATTGTCCTCCACGACGACACAACTACCCTCATCACTGCTTATAGTCACTGCCTATAAAAGGGCAGCTAGACCGCCGATGCATTCACTTAGTTCCGAGCGTTCGTCGCGTGCACATCAGTTGTGTTGTATTGCGCTAGCGTTAGGCCGTAGCAAAGTGGTTTCGTTTTATTAAGAATTTCTGCTTCTGATTCATAAAAATATATATATCTTTAATTTCTATAGCACGTCTCATGACGCGAAGCGTTTGAGTAGTGCTTTACTCTCACTCGCTCGAGGTCAAGCAATTATCTCGGCTTAAATTGCTTTTATCCGATCTTTTTTGCACTTTGAGTGTTAAACGAGTTGGCAAATATCAACAAGAACACATTTTTATGCCAGTAGATACCTAAAAAACGAGATTTTTTCAAGATGGTATAAAAAAAGGGATTTGAAAATTTTTTTCGGTGGACGTTAGGTTTTCTCTGTATGTGCGGATGATGTGTGTGGTCATGATAACGCCCAAATAACTTTCACATCATTCTGAGTATAGACTATATTGAATATTACCCTCTAAGTCAATGTAACTTAATTAAAAAATGAATAGTACTTGGTTAGAAGGTATAAAAGTTAATATATTGCAGCGCCATAGAGTGGCTTGTAAAAATAGTGATACTATATACCCTTTCCACAAAATATATACGACAAAATAATAATATTACAAACAAAAAACAATTGTTTTGGGATGAATGAGGCTTACGAGACGTGCACTTTTGGATTTTCCAAACTGTTTTCATTTTATACTATCTGATCCGACAGACATTGTTTGGCATTTTGCAGCAGTCAATAACTTGACTACAGCTTAAGGAATCCCTGATATTCTTTCATTTTTTATGATTTTAGAAGCGATGATAGCTCAGTGGTAGCGTGTATGACTTCGCGTCATGGGACGCGAGTTCGAATCCAATTCTACAGTGAGCTTGAGCTTTCTGTGAAGGAAAACGTCGCGAGGAAACCATAGAATGGTGCTAGGGTTTTTTCTAATGCCCGCCTGGCTAGCTGCCACCCTCCAGTTGAACGTCTACCGCCCTGACGGTAAGCTGGGCGCCATCCGGGCAGCCAGGCGAGCTGCCCTTAAAGAAGGCCGGACTGGTGCAATGGGAGGTGCTTTTTTGTTAATGTTTTTTTTTTTTTTGACAGCGCAAGCGTCGCCGCCGCCGCAGTTGCGGTCGACGCCGTCGCCGTCGCCGTCGCCGCAGCTGTGGTGGTCGCCGTCGGCGGAGCTCGCGCCGTCGCCGAAGCCGGGCGCGCCATCGACGCAGCTGCTGCCGTCGAAGGCGCCGCCGCCGCCGTGCTTGCTAGACCATCCACCGTCACTCCAAAAAAAAAGCTGTGATTTGTGTTTGCTAAATTTTTGTCTTAACGTTTATCGATGTATTGATTATTTTAAAACACAACTGTGTGCTCATTTTGGATTCTCTTTTGTTTGATAATAAATTGCGTTGAAGCAAGTTTTGTTTATTCGAGAACCTATTTAAGACTAGCGGATGTTGGTCCGTGATTTTGCTTGCATGTAAGTTGTGTCAATTTGTATGTTACGGTCTTCCAAGTATGGTACTGTGTTTGGATGTAAAGTGTCTCTTTCTGCAGCGCTGACGACGTGTTTGCAAAATTTCGAGATGAGTAATCAAAGTGTTGAAGCGTGACAAACAATCTTATCTTCACAATTATAATATTATGTTGGCATTTACGGAAGATTAATTTTGAATAATTGTGATAACATTCATTATAATTGAAGCGACAATAGCGCTATAATTTATAAAGATTCTCGTGTTCTTTTCGCATATCTTAGTCTTTAGTTCGCTCTGGTTGTTTAAGCCAAAGTGTTAGCCCTTTATTTAATAATAAGCACATTGCAATCCTAAAATATCGACGCCCATCGATCAATCAACAGTCAACGTAACCATGTCGTCATACAAACAGTAAGCGGTATGCACTTATATAGACGACCTTAATATTCGGTGGAATCGTGTTGATGACGAGTCCATTGTGTGTCAGAGAGGAAAACTTTGAGCAGATCCCGGGACTTGTGACACGGCTGTACACTTAAGTGGTCCCTTTCTGACACGCGTCAACACTTCATTACTCGGGTGTCTTTCCATCTCTAGACAGATTTGGTCTACCGCAGCTTTAGAGACACGTTCTGATATAAAACTTCTGCAGTCCTAGACAAGGCAAGATTTTTAGAAGAATACAAAAGAGATTTTGCTGATATACCTTTGGCTCCCACTTAGCGCATAAATTGACCACGTAGTTTATCGGTGCAGCGTTATGAGTACAATCTCACCTGATATTAAGTGGCGAAGTGGCCCAAGATGAACTCGACAAACATGGAGGAGATTGGTTCTTAAGTGCAATTGCCGGAACACACTTATAGGTATTTAGCGGTAGATTTTCTACTCGAGGGTGGTAGCTAACCAGGCGGGCATTAGAAAATGCCCTAACACCATGCAAAACTATTTCTATTCAATTTATTTATTAGGTCGTAAATTTATTCGTTTTTATAGCGTGTTCCTTAAGTATATTTGTTTCCCTTGGTACAGTAAGCTTAACGAGTACTATGTATTTAGTTGATGTAGAAAATATCGAAGATTAATGTTATTTGACTGCGCCGATGGTCTAGCGGTTTACGTGGCCGGCTCGCTGACACGTATTGTCGGTTCAGTCACCACAGGGGCAATTATTTACGTAAAAATCATTGGTCTGAGTCTAGATCTCTAGTCTTTGAAGTGATGGTAGCTCATTGGTAGTGTGTACGACTTCGCGTGAAGGGACGTGAGTTCCAATTTAGTTCACCTACAATGAGCTTAAGCTTTTTCTAATGCCCGCCTCGCTAGCTACCACCTTCAAGTATAAAATCTGTCGCCAAATACCAATAGGTGTGTTCCAGCAGTTGCACTTGAGAGTCAATTCTAAAGGTTTAGCGTGTCTACCTACTTGGGCCGTATCGTCACTTAAGATCAGGTGTAATTATGGCCATAACGCTAAATCCTCAATAGTAATAAAAAAGGTGTGTATAGGGTTACATTTTGGCTATTCTCAGTTGATATTGGCGATATGGCCAACACAGGCAGATGGAATAATGAAAAAAGGTGTAAGGTGTAGCTTTGAGCTGTATGAGATATTGAATGCCATCTTATGCACACCCACCTTACCTGCGGGCGGTGCACCCTTTCTGTAACAGCAACCCTATGACAAGTGTTGATTCCACATTTTGTTATAGTCGTGGTTAACCATACAATCCTGGACCCGTCACAGCTTGGTAGGGTGATTATCCTACTGGTTAGCGACCACTATCGAGCTTAGATTACCGCAAGGTTCCATATGAGTCTTTGTGTTCCGGTATATTGAACAAGAACTAGTTCCTTCCTTAAAGTTCACCAACGTAGCTGTAATACCTCTGGGTTGTTGCTAACCATAAGTGACGGTAACCAATTATCATCAGATAGGCCGTCTGCTTGTTACCTGTCTATTAGCATAATTACTTTTTTAAATAATTTTATTGTTTATTTAATTGAATTTAATATCACATAAGTAGTTCATTTGCTATATTCTAATATTATATTCGGATCATTATGTCTTGTAATGGCTTCCGACTGATGTCTGGAACGGTTGCCTCTTTGTGTGGTCTCCCAACCGGCAGCAGCAGCTCGAGCCTCTCGTTGAGAGGCCTCTGGAGGAGTTCTCGGAGGCGGGCGGCACAGTTCAGCGGTGTAGAAGTGAGCGCTACCAGGCCGCAGTACTATAAAAATTATAATCAAACAAAGTATCGAAAAAATTGACATATGCTTTATTATCTATGCATTAGCCAAAAAAAAAAAAAAGGAATTATGAATATTTTAATGGCTCTTTGTCTATATTAAAGTTCGGTGAAGCTGTCGGAGCCCTTAACAGCGTACGTCGAAAAAAAAAAAATTTTGTGATCTGAAACTCTGTATTCCAAAAAAAAAGAGGGGTTACTAAGTAAACCAACATTATGTAAGGTGGTGGTTGGTGTAATTTTCTCTGTTCGGTAGTGCAAAACTAAGCTGGAAATTTAAGGTTATATTTCCTTTGTCTATGACATTGGAGTGCTATGAATAGAATCTTTAAGTAGCGAGGGAACTCTTAAATTATTAAGCAAATTTCATGTAAGATATTACTAAACTTAAATAGCGTTTACCGATTGTCATGGCAATAGATCAAAGTATTTTTTCATTGAGTATTACTTAAGGCAGCCGGTAGTGTTGGGACTGTATTAATAACTACGACAAATGGCAGAATAAAGCCTACAGCTACAAGCTACCGGTAATTGAAATTAAAAATTAATAAAAAAATAAATAAAAAAAAACTAGCGTGAACGGAGGACCCACCAGGCACTTTACCGCGTTACTTTTAAAAATGGAAATAAGTATCTGAAGCGATGATAGCTCAGTAATGGTGTGTAAGAACGCCGCGCCATGTGACGTGAGTTCGAATCCAACCACCTACATTGAACTTGAGCTTTCGGTGAAGGAAAACATCGTGAGGAAGCCATAGCATGGTGGAATGGCCTTTTCTAATGCCCGCCTGGCTAGCCTTCAAGTTGAAAATCTGCTGCCAAATACCATCAGGTGTGTTCTGGCTATGGCACTTCAGAACTAATCTCTCCTATCAAGGCCAGCAACATACATGCGATTCCTCTGCTGACACCATCAGGTGACACGCTCGTTTACCCCCTATTCCATAAAGAAAAAGTATATTCATGGTTAGAGAACAGTTTTAAAACATTTACCTGGACGGCAGCCAGTAAAATTCCGGCAGCTATAGCAGTGCTAATTTCACTATAATAATGCATCCTTTTCTTTCCATCTGACCTCCAAGAGTGCGTCTGCCTGAATACTAACACCAGCGCCGGTGCCTCAGACAGGTATGGCTTGACGGGCCTCGTCGAAAACGGCTTCAAGTCAGTCACCCACTGTCTTGACATTCTTTGAGAGTAGTTTAACTCTTCCTCCTCTTCTACTATCTCTCTGATCGCTTCCTTCGTTTCCGGATCTTGGACGACGACGAAAGTCCAAGGCTCTGTATGTGCACCGGATGGTGACGTACCTAAGAAAAAAAAATATATAAAAAAAGCTGATAAAGTATCCAGGCAGAAGTCGTGCAGGAAAATAAATGATAGAATAATTTCGTACAAATATTGCTTACGTTTAATTCTAACTCAAAAAACGTGAATAGATCATTTAAGAATTTAGATTACTTTATAGATTGAAAAAAAAAACCTTTTTTTAAGATTCGTATGGAACTACTTTAAACAGCTTTAAGCGTACACTTCCTTGATAGATAAATGAACCCATTCATTTGTCATTTACCTACATACAAATCTACTCTGTCAATGTTGATAACTGTCGTCCTAATTTTAAATTCTGATATTCACTGTGAAGTAATTCTTTAGCGGACTAAATTTTTTTATTGGCGTGTCTTTTATAATGAATTTAATTACTATAGCTTCTTGGAAGAGTAGGGTTATATTCATTTGTGTCATATCTAGCGTTATGTTGATGGTTTTTTTAAGAGTTTATTACGTCAAGCAGCAGAGAAGGTCGTTTATTATAAACTATTACGATAAAAATGAGGACAACAGTACAATTGACCAATATCTCGATGCAGAGTTTAAGGAAAAATTGGAACTAGTCGGATACATTATGAATGCAAAACGCAGAATTAATTTAATCAATGAGAGACAGACGGTGTTTAACAAGCAAAATCTAGGACCCGTGAGAACGTCTACACCAATTCTAGTAATACAAGTACACGCAAACCTTTTCTATTTTAAAGAAATGCTAGATTCCTTGAAGGCGGTAACGGAGATTCACAAATCGCTGTTAATATTCTCGCATGACTATTTTGACTACGAAATCAATAGATCGATTAAGGGTATCAATTATGCGAAATACATGCAAATTTTCTATCCGTACAGCGTCCAAATGCATCCAAGAGTTTTCCCAGGTAACGACACTCGATACTGCTCCGACTGGTTTAAGTGCACGGTTAATGGAAACCGTAGGAATGCTGTTCTGGCCCAAAGGAAACTTTTCTGGTGGTGGCTTTTGAATAAAGTTTTCGACCGTTTGGACGTAACAGCAGACTACGATGGTAACATTGTGTTTCTCGAAGAAGATAATATTGTGACTGAGGATTTGATTTACGTCTTAAAACTGCTTGAACGCACCCAACCTGAGAACTGTCCTCAGTGTGTAATGTATAGTTTGGGAGCGCATTCTGCATCCTTCGGGCATTATCACGTTCAGAATGGGTTTGCAGTTGTCGAAGGCTGGAGTTCCAAGGTAAATAGTATAGGCCTAGCTTTTAATAGAACTATGTGGAGGGTTATTAAAAACTATAGTAATGATTATTGCTATTTCAACGATTTTAGTTGGGATAACAGTATGAGATACGTTGGCACTAAAATAACAGATGGGAGATTTCTCATGCTGAACGTGGAAGGCCCTAGAGTGTTTAAAATCGATAAATGTACAAACGAAAGTTATACAATGAATTGTAATATGGACTATATGGTGAAAAAAGTTCAAAGATATATAAAATTTATTAGAAAAGGTCTGTATCCGAAAAATATAGTAGCCAGGTACAATAATGAAGAAATTACTCGAGTTGAAGAAGGAGGATTCTTCAGTGATGTGAGAGATCGAGAACTGTGCATGTACTTTGGAAGTGAAAAATGACAAAATAGTGTAGCTTTGCTCCAACGAATGCAATGTGTTAATAAATTTGCTCCACCCAAAATCTTTTTTCATGATTGTTAATTAAGTGTGCATAAAAATTTTAATTGCGATTCAGCTAATAATGATCCAAGTTTATCACTCATCTCTGAACATTTCTTGCACATGTGATCGTAAACAAATATTTGTTATATTTAAGATACGGTTATCTAATGACTATTTGTTATCAGACATTGCTGTCCATGGTTTGATTTAGAACGACGCTAAGTGCGGCCAAACTTCTGATAAATGTATAATAGGTTGACCTCAGGGTCATGATTACACGCGGGTACAAACTCCTCTATTATTTACAAATCAGTCACCGCGATAATTGGGTTACTTATCTATAACATACTATTTTTTGGTCGTGTATTTCGACAAAGACTTATTAAAAATTCTAGACATTACTTTTTTTACCATGGTACCTTAACTATTGCACCTATATATTTACTATACCTGACGACTAGGGTCAGATAAGTTATCTAAGTATACTAGCTTGAAAGCCTTATAGCAACTTGATATGCACTGGTTGATCATGAAACCAATTGTATACACAATATACTGCATATAATATAGACACTAACTGCACCCAGAATGGGACATAGCAGGGATTATACTTGGTATTTGGTCTTCGCAATCCAGTCAGAATCATGCCAAACTTACCACCTTTTAAACTTTATGACTTGTAATATGGGTCCTTATAGGATATAAGGAAGGACCTGTGAGAACATAGATCTGCAAGGTGTGAGATTACGTAGTGCAGCGTGTAAGCAGCAATGGATTATGTTCCAATAATGGGCTAGAACACAAGCAAGCCAAACCCTAACCACAAGGCAATTACAGAAATAAGTGAAAAATTGTAATAATTCCAAAAGAGAGAGAAAAAAACTCAATTTTTAGTTTTTAGTGTAATGCCTACTGTTGTAAAGCTATTTTTAAGCCAGAGTTCGCAGATTGTGTATATAATAATTCAAAAAAATGGGCTAGATTCGCTTCATCCTTACAATTAGTATTACTTTTTAATGCGCAGTAAACTTAAAGGTCATTTACTGTTGTAGAATATTCATACATTCTTGATATTAGTGATTATGGATTCCATTATTATTATCAGTTATATTTTGCAAAACGAATAAAGTGATATTATCAAATGGATTTCTAGACTGTTGTCATTATTACCGACTATTCAAATTTGAAATTATAATGAAATTATTTTAGCCATTTGTTTTCTTTTTATCACTATTTTTGTCATATTTTTTTTTATTAAACTTTTAATTTGATTTTTTTTTAAATTGGATGCTTTTTTAAATAAATTTAATGTTTCTTTTTATTTGTATTTATATATGTATATATATATACCTAATTATGTAAATAGTTTCCGAGTGTAGAAGGGTTTATTTTGAGTGTAATGATGATTTCCTAAAATCAATATATTTCAAATTACAATGTTTTGGAAATCGTAACTATTTCCACAAAAATATAATTACATACATTTCAAAAATAGTTGCTTGAAGTAAGCCATAGATAAAATAATATTCCGTGAGTTAAACAAATAATATATGATAGATCAATATTTGAGTTGTATTTTTTAGATGTGTTCAAAGGTCACATATACTGAGTTCATATTGACTAAATTAATATTAATAGATACACAGCTTTTGAAAGCGTGCAAGCGTGAAAGCGTTTGAAATCCATATTTATTATGTATACTATGTTACTAATTAACGTATTTTTTTCCGTTGTGACGGTAATTCGAGAAGAACTCGTGCCTTTATTTTGTACTAGGTCTTTATCACCTCTCGAAATGGTAAGTTATAGATGATGTTGACCTTTTAGATGACGTACGACGTAGATGATGATGACCTTTTAGATGACGTACAATAAGATCTAATTTAGTTGTAATAGAGTCAAATTTTATTTGAAAATTATTACTAAGCGCTGATTGCTCAGTGGAAGTGCGTACGAATTCCCGTTAAGGGACATGAGCTCGAATCCAACTATCTACATGAGCTTGAGCTTTCGGTGAAGGAAAACATTGTGAGGATACCGTAGCAAGGTGATAGGGCTTTATTTAATGCCCGCCTGGTTAGCAAACACCCTTAATGATTTCTTATGTTTACGCGAATATTATTCATTGAAATAAAACTAATTTAAACGGATTTTATCGCGGTTATTTATTTATTTTGATCCCGATGTTTCGAAAGCTTTCAGCCTTCGTGGTCACGGGGCGGACTGAGGTGTAGGTTGTTCAGAAAAGTTGAAATAACCGCGATAAAATCCGTTTAAATTAGTTTTATTTCAATAAACACCCTTAAGTTGAAAATCTGCCACCAAATACCAATAGGTGTGTTCCGGCAGGTGCACTTGAGTACCAGTTCCTGCACAGGTTTAGCGTGTCTACCAACTGGGCTGGGCCATAACGCTAAACCTTTAATCATATAAAAAAATTGGGTGTACTTTGTTATTGATATAGAGTTTTTTTTTTTAAATATATTTATGGTTTATCGTTATGACCATAATCTCACCTGATCTTAAGTGACGATACAGCCCAAGTTGGTAGACACGCTAAACTTTTGGAGGAACCGGCTCTCAAGTGCACCTGCCTGAACACGCCTATTGGTATTTGGCGTCAGATTTCCAACTTGAGGGTGGTTTCTAGCCAGGCGGACTTTAGAAAAAGCCCTACCACCATGCTATGGTTTCCTCACGATGTCTTCCTCCACCGACAGCTCAAGCTCAATGCAGGTGGTTTGATTCGCACTCACGTCCCTCGACGCGAAGTCGTATACACTACCACTGAGCTATCATCGCTTCACTTTATAATTTTCATGTTTATAGGCCCACAACTCTGAAAACATCGGACTTTATTAAAACTCGATGCCGATCGATCTAATATCGTAGATTGACATACGTAAAAAGGGTCACACAAGCTATAATTGCCCAAACCCCAACCACAAGCTAAGTATAGAAATAAGTAAAAAAGTGTTATAGTTCAATAAGTGAAATAAAAAATAAAAAATACAACTTACTTTTTAATTTTTAGTGTTAAAGTGTTAATGTGTATAAATATATAAAAAAAACATACGTAACATGCTGTCAATGCCAAGGGAAGATGGGTCGGGGGGCCCGCCATCCCATTGCATTTGTTCAGCCGTCTGGGGGATAGTTAGGGTGTACCAAGCTGTCCCTCTATAGCGCCGGGGCCCAGTTGGGCCAGCCGCAGGGGCGACGTTGTGATTACCAGTATGGACCCGAGTCGCCCCAATTTATGCGGCAGAGGTACACCGTAGAGTTTTAATAGGTATTTCCGGTTCGCACCGGGTGAGTCCCACATAACCCGCTCATCCCCCCCGGGGCGAGAGGGTATCCATAAACGGAGTTCTCCACGTTAAAAAAAAATTCACTTGTATTTTTCTTATCACCCACGAGTTATAGTAAAGTCCGTTGTTACGGAGCGTCTACATCGCGAAACAAGTATATATGCTGAACCTCTGGTCGTCTAGGTTTTTTTTTTGTTCTGTCTAGGTTCTATCACTAACCAGCAGTTCTAATGAGGTTATCCAAAACCTCCTGCGGGATCGCCTCATCGCTGAACGACCTCACGGTCCTTCTCTCCGCCATCAGCTCGTAGTACTCCCTACTTCTTCGAAGGATCTCCTCGTCGGATCTCTGGAGGGGCCTGTATGGGATATGCGGTGTATCGACTGGTATCGCGGGCATCAACAGTTCCGGGTCATCATTTCCGTCGTCTGGGAACTCTCGTTCTGGAATATAAGAATCTTTTGTTACTTTAACTTAATGATGTTTGCAAGATTGTCAAAGATTGACCAGTTTTTTTTTTTATGGAATAGTGGTAAAATGATCAAGCGTGACATTTGATCGTTTCACCGCCACCCATGGACACCCACAACACCAGAGGAATCGCAGATGCGTTGTCATCCTTTATACGAGGGTCTGGCTCTCAAGTGCCACTGCCGGAACACTCCTAATGGCATTTGGCGGCAGATTTTCAACTTGAGGGTGGTAGCTAGCCAGGCGGGCATTAGGAAAAACCCTACCCACTATGCTATGGTTTCCTCACGATGTTTCCCTTCATCGAAAGCTCAAGCTCATTGTAGGTAGTTGGACTCGAACTCTCGTCCCTTGACGCAAAGTCGTACACGCTACCACAGAGCTATCATCGCTGGTTGCCAAATATTCTTCCCAAAAGCTCATCATTCGCTATTAAACAGAATAAAACTCTTGAAAGGCAGAGAATGAGAAGGTACTGAATTGTTTTGTTTCGACCTATTTATATATACATTCCATATGTAATTGAATAAATGATAGTTAAAAAAAACAGCTAAAAAACAGGTTTTTATAGAAAACCGAACTAAAAAATAGAAAAAAAATTTGAATTTAGGATAGTGTTAAAAAAATTAATGAAAATAAATTAGTAATGGTGTAAATAAGAAAAAAAAAATATTTAAAAAAAGCGTGTCCTCCGAAATTGATAATTTAATTTTTACTTATTTTATTGAATTAAAATTCGCTTTGGTATTTGAAAATGTGATAATGTAAGACATATCGTTTATACATATTGATGGAAAATTATAATTAACATCGATTCCTGCCTTATCGACTATAGATGAAAGTTACATAAACTAACAAATCTTATTCCGCAAATTCAATAATGGAATAATCTTATCAAATTAGTGTACTGTCATCGGTCCTCGATAAGTCTAGGAAATTTAAATGAAATCTGACCATTTGAAGTGGGTTGAAATCAAGTCCAAAGGAGTCGGTTACAAAGATACAAACAAACAAACATATGAAGCTAATAAAAAGCATAAAAAGTAAATCGCTTATAAGACATAGATGGAAAAGGTACTGAACTGAAGCGATGATAGCTCAGTGGTAGTACGTACGACTTTGCGTCCAGTGACGTGAGATCGAATTCATCCACCTACAATGAGCTTGAGCTTTCGGTGAAGGAAAACATCGTAAGAAACCATAGCATGGTGGTAGGGCGTTTATTAATGCCTTCCTGGCTAGCAACCACCCTCAAGTTGAAAATCTGCCGCCAAATACCAATAGGTGTCCCGGCAGCTGCACTTGAGAGCCAGTTCTTCCACAGGTTTATCGTGCCTGCTAACTTGGGCCGTCTTAACTTAAGAACAGGTGAGATTATGGCTATAACGTTTAACCCTAAATATAAAAAAAAAACTCGTTGGTCTCTATGTTTCAAGCGGTTTTTTATATCTATATAGAGTTTATATATAATTAATCTTTGAATAACAATAGACAATATGTTTTTTGTTATAAATATGTAAAGTAGAAAATCGACAATCTTATTTCACATCAATATCGAATTGCTTAATATTTAGATCAGCGTCAGGTTTCGAAACAGTCGAAGAAATATATTTTTTTATGTATGTTATAAAAAAAAACTGAATAAATAAATACACGATTAACACTAATATGAAATTTTAATGATCTCACATAAATACAAATTTGAATTTACAAAATACATAGATTTCAATCTGTTATTGGAGGCGGAAGGCTGTGACCGATTCATGGCGCTTCAGCTTAGGTAATAAAAGTTGAAATCGAGTGGTAAAATGCACTTCTGCGTGTATCAAAACTATACATTAGATTAAACAATTAAAATGAACTATACTTTACCCGTGGCTCCGCTCGGGGTAGTATTAATTTTGTCAATCCATTCTGGTTGTCGATCGACACAGAAATCGGTTTTATATATCACATGCTATTTATTTTCGTGAACACGACTGGTTTATATCATATTTACAACTCCATTAAATTCCTTTTAAGAGTAGAGGTAAAAAGAATTTTTACTTCACTCCCTCTAAGTTTTTCGCTAGAAATATTCGCCTGCAACCATCTCCACCCACCCATTTCTATTTATTTAATATTAGACACGGTTTAGTCCTGAAAGCGTAACACAAAACGAACACACTTTCGCATTTATTCAAGCAAGGATTTGTGAACTGCGTGTTCTAAACCTATAATTATTAAAAAAAAAAAACTTTTTATATTATATCGTTTCTTTACACTTCTGACATAGACATGTCGTTGAAGGGACCCTATTCCTTTCATATATTTCATAGAATAGGAGGCAGACGAGCAACCGGTTTACCTGATCGTAAGTGATCACCGCCGCCCATCGATAACCACTACACTAGAGGGATCGGAGGTGTGTTTCCACCCAAAATTACTTGAGTCAGCTCCAGTTCAGCAGTGAAGGTGTTTTATATCAAATATTATTACTACATTTTACTGCTGTGTATTTTAAATCAGTTGATTTGTTCGAAGCAGACGTGTTACATTTTGCTTATAGATAAAAATAAATCAGAATTCACGAACTCTCCTTGAAGATATAGGCGATCGTAACAAGCTCGTTTGGTTCGATGCGTCAATCTATCTATCTATATTGTTCGCAATCCGCAGCGTGTGTTTTTGTTATTTTGTCCCACTTCTGATTTCAACAATCAGAAGTGGTGTTATTTAAATCCTTAGTAATATTATAAAATTAAAAGTGCATTTGTTTGCTTGTTTGTTACGAGAGGAATCGCAAATGTGTTGCCAGCCTTTATAGGAGGGGCTGGCTTTTAAGTGCAACTGCCGGAACACATCTAATTGTTTTTGGCGGCAGATTTACAACTTGAGGGTGGTCACTAGCCAGACGGGCTTTAGAAAAACCCATAATATATATATATATATATACTAAGAAGAGTCCGTCTACTATTCATTCCTATCCTTACTAATATTATAAATGCGGAAGTGAGTTTGTTTGTTTGCTACGCTTTCACGTCTAAACCGCTGATCCGATTATGATGAATTTTGGTATAGAGATACACGGAAACTTGGAGACGGTGATAGGCTACTTTTTCCAGCGAAAAACTTATCGTTAGTGCGGTAAAGAGAGGATGAGACTTTGTGTGAACCTTTATATTGCGTCGACTAAGTTGATTAATCCATATCAATGTGAGTGAAACTACGGGTAAAATGCTAGTAAAATATATAAGACAGTGCTGGTATGTAATTATGATGTACATATGAACTCCAAAGTGGTTGTGCTGATTTTATTTGAAATTTTCATGATATCACCAAAATAACTAACATTTTTATAACAAAAATATTCACACCAAGCCAATCTATAGATAAAACAATAAGAGATAAAATTACTGCATCTATGTATCTAGTTATGTTCTGCTGAATAGATCTTATTTCTTCTGTCAGCTATGTTAATTAGTCAAACACTCTACCAATATATACCTTGGTATTATTATAATATGGTCTACTTTTGTACAGCATTCGCACATCACATTGTTATCAAAAATAAATCAAAACTTCGATTATCACGACCTCAATAGATATCATATATCGGACACTGCTCAACCGATAACGAAAATAGATTCTAAATTATACAAGGAACATCATGATAATCTGCAGAATATAGAATGTACAGAATAATATGTATGTTATGTATTTTTCCTCCTATTATGGCATATTTTTTATAATTAATCGGTTTAGCGTTATGGCCGCAATCTCATCTCATGTTAAGTGACGATGTGGCCCAGGATGGTGTATACCTATGCATTTGAAATGCAAATTTCTTGAGGCCATACAACATCACGCAGACGGATACAAGCTACTTTTCCCGGGAAAAACTTATTGACAGTGGGGTAAAAATATACTTTGTACGAAACTTTGATTTTAGTCATCGGATTCATTTGAGAGTGTTAATATTAATGCGAACGAAGCCGCACGTAAAACTTAGTTTTATAATAAAAATAACTTACGAAAAGTTGTTGGGTTGGTAACTTGTGCATTTTATTTATAGCCTTAAAGGGTAACGACGTTATAGCGATGCCGTACCCGCCTCGCTGAGACTCTGCGATGCACAGTTTTATTTTTTTATTTTATATAAATGTCGTTCATTGAACCACTTTATATTATATATATATTTTATTTAAGGATAAGTCGCCAACGCGTCTATATCGTGATGTAACAAATACTTACATAGGTGCATATTAATATTTTATATTTGACAATGTTTTTATTTTATTGTATAATAATTTCTAGTCATTTTAAAAACAAGGTCAGACAACAAGGAGTTATATAAACGGGTAATATACTAATTAACTAGTTGTGCACGCGACTCGGTTCGCCTGTAACTAAATAAAAAGTTTGGAAAATCCAAAAGTGCACGCCTCATAATCTATTTTTTTTTTGTTTATTTAATAACAATTAAACCACATCGAATCAGACCGTGAAAAGTAATAGGGTTCTATTCCTAATTACATCGAAGCGTAAGAAAAAAAAGACTCGATTAGTAAAGTATTTCGGTCGTTATCGTGATAACATACAGGACCCGCACAAACAGACACACGGACGTCCGGGACAGAACTTTTTAAACAGTTTTTTAACTAGTTTAAATAACAAAAATGGCATCAAAACTATTATGAGTGTTAATAATAGTGCTTTTTCTTGATATGTGTGTGTATATATTATTTTACAAGTGCAATATACGATGAATAGAGACATTTTAAGTTTGAAAAAATCAGTTGTTTCGCGTGAAGTGACAGTTGTACCCACCTTATCGCTTCGGTTATGAGGCGTGCAATATTTAACAATGTTCATTCGTTTCTGTAATTATTTTAATGCAGCTTTGCACCTATTAGTGGTACCGTGATGTTAAGTGTAGAAATAATTTTTGTAATCCGACTTCTACTTGCTAAGATTAGCGCGTACAAACAAACTTATCCATCGAAATAAAACGAATTTAAACGGATTTTATCGCGGTTAATTATTAAATTTTGATCCCGACGTTTCGAAAGCTTTTCAGCCTTCGTGGTCACGGGGCGGACTCAACTTATCGAACTTATTTAAACTTATCCAGTTTCAAATCTTTTATATATAAAAAAAATCGTGTCGCATTGTTTGTCCGCGATGAACTTCTAAACTACTGGACCGATTTTAATCAATTTTGCACACTGTGCGTAGTTTGATCTAACTTGAGAGATGGACACTTTTTAACTCGATAAGTGATCATAACGCGATAGATGACGCTGTAGTCGATGTGATTGACTACTCGAAAAGGCAGAACAAGGTCTGCCAGGTGAAAAAGTATTAAATAAAGCTTTTCGGGAGTTCGAATCCAAGGACCTACAGTGAGCTTGAGCTTTCGGTGAAGGAAAACATCGTGAGGAAACCATTGCATGGTGGTAGGGCTTTTTTTGAGGACCGACTGGCTAGCTACTACCCTCAAGTTGTAAACCTGCCGTCAAATACCAAGAGGTGTGTTCCGGCAGTTGCACTTGAGAGCCAGTCCCTTCGCTACCAGATATAGAGAATCGCTACCAGATAGGGCAAAGGCTTTAGTATTTTAACCTTTAATCAAAAATATAACTTATAAAAAATATAAGGAAGTGACGACATTTTTGTTAGTCATAATCGTCACCGTGATTTGATTTAATTTTTTTTCGTAGGTGTGTTCCGGCAGTTGCACTTGAGAGCCAGTCCCTCCAATAAAGGCCGGCAAAACACATGCGACACCCATGGAGTGGTGGGTGTCCATGGGCGACGGTGATCACTTACTATCAGGTGACACGCTTGCTCGATTGACCCCCTATTCCGTAAAAAAGATGTATAAAATTCAAAACATCTACATTGTGAATCCAAACTGTTTATTTATAAACAAACAAATAACAGATTCAGAGCATGTAGGTAGCTATATAAAGAAATTGTACCCGCGAACGCTTAAGTTGAGGTATCGGAGAAAAGAAAAGAGAATCCCTAAGAAGCTCTTCATCACTCTCTACGGCGCACACTTTGGAAACCTCTGGTCTGACCTTTGCATTACATGTTTAAAATAAAAAATAACATGAATATATAAACATAGGTATATGAGAGAAATAACTTTTTTGTTATATCAATAAGAATTCGCTATACATTACTCAGGCTCCATGTATGATATTAATCATACCACCTGAATATACACACATGCAAATAAATAAATATGTTTCATAGTTTAAGAGTTATCTTAGGTCAAACACTATTAATAGGTCGAATAGACAGTTGACAATTGGCAACAAGACACGGTTTTAAACTCGACGTGTCGCTTAACAAACAATATACTACTTACATCGAGTTAAAGAATTAAATGTTATGTAGTTAATTTTTTTTAATTCATCTCAGGTATGAATATTTTCTGCACGAGCTCGTATGACCTCGGTCAATAACACAGTCAAATGACGTACTAATACAAAGAAAATGTTTATTTTTATTACTTTAATTATGTTTAAAACGATATACCGCTATCTCTTATAGTTTGTAGAGTATGGCGTTGTGCCCATAATCTCGTTTGACGTTAAGTGACGATGTTGCCTAAGATTGTGGACCACTGCTGGAACACACCTGTAGATATGCAGCCTTTAGAAAACGCCCTACCAACCGGATGTTTTCCTACACCGGAAGCTCAAGCTCATTGCAGCGGTTCGAACTCACGACCATTGACGCGACGTCTGTACATGCTACCACTGAACTGAATACAGTCACTGTGACGAATTTACCCATATGCACGTGCCAGTTAATATACACTCGAAGTAATCCGAAAACCGGCCCTGGTAGATACCAGATGGTAGGGAGGGGAAATGAAGGTGTTCTTGGTGACTTTAGTGGGTAGGTGTTTAACGTTGCCTCGCACCCGATAAGCCTCAAACACCCCTCACATAATCCGTCCGCAAGATTACGAGATGTTATACACAATTTTATTTTGTTAGCCACTTTAACAGAATAAAATATACAAATCGAAGGTTTAATGTCAATACTTATTGTCTTTTTTAACAGATTATAGGTTACGCGTTATGGCCAAAATATCACGTGATCTTAAGTGACGATATGGATCAAATTGGTGGTCACGCTAAACTTCTGGAGTGACTGGATTTCAAGTGCAACTGCCGGAACACACCTATTGGTATTTGGCGGCAGATTTTCAACTTGAGGGTGGTAGCTAGCCGGTCGGGCATCAGAAAAAGCCCTACCACCATGCTATGGTTTCCTCACGATGTTTTCCGTCACCGAAAGCTCAAACTCATTGTAGGTGGTTGGTTGGATTCGAACTCACGTCCCTTGACGCAAAGCCGTGCACACTACCACTGAGATAAATTCAATTTCACGTGAGATTGTGGTCATTGT
Source organism: Actias luna (assembly GCA_039707435.1). Lineage (NCBI taxonomy): Eukaryota > Metazoa > Arthropoda > Insecta > Lepidoptera > Saturniidae > Actias > Actias luna. The sequence goes on along the minus strand of JAZHAC010000022.1, from coordinate 16,224,008 downwards.
GGTAAAACCTATAGTCAGATTATATAAAATATATTCTAATCACACTTCCAAAGTGTGTCGCTGCAATTGATAGACACAATTTAGAAACACGTCCCAATTATACTGGCTTATTCATTTATGATATTTTTTTCTACAAAGGACCCTCTCGTCAGTTAGATGATATGGATTCAGCCGAAGTTTTGAAGCGATGATAGCTCAGTGGTAGTGTGCACGACTTCGCGTCAAGCGACGTGGGTTCGAACCCAAGCACCTACAATGAGCTTGAGCTTTCGGTGAAGGAAAACATCGTGAGGAAACCATAGCATGGTGGTAGGGCTTTTTCTAATGCCCGCCTGCCTAGCTACCAACCTCAAGTTGTAAACCTGCCGCCAAATACCAATAGGTGTGTTCCGGCAGCGGCACTTGAGAGCCAGTTCCTCCACAGGTTAAGCGTGTCTACCAACTTGGGCCGTATCGTCACTTAAGATCAGGTGAGATTATGGTCATAACGCTGAAACCTTAAGTATAAAAAAAAACATATGACCTCGATTAATGGCTGGCTATGCCACATGTAAATACGCCACTGGGTATAAGAAATATTTCATTTCACCTAATCCCTCCCCTCCTCTCCTTTCCACAGCAGATCCACCTGTGCTGGACCACGGAGCCACAGCTTTACCATAACCTCCATCCCGACGCGAACCAAAAAGTTCAAAAAGTCCTTTCTTTGTCGCACAGTGGAGCTGTGGAACCGTCTTCCGGTCTAGGTGTTCCCTCCTTCATATAATTTGGGGTCTATTAACGAGGCTTGAAGAGACATTTAGTGGGCCAGCAAAACAGTTGCCCCTACGGCTGTCACTGCTGGTACTGGACTGTACTGAAACCTACCACCAGGTGAAATACAGTCACTGGTCCGAGCCAGGATAAAAAAATACCTGGCGAAGAACTGGCTCTCACGTGCAACTGCCGGAACACACTCTAGATATTTAGCAATAGATTTTCAACACTTCCCTTTATCGAATGATCAAGCTTACGGCAGGAATTCGAACTCCGTACGCAAGAAACAAATGCAGTGTAAATTCCTTCTACGGCATTTCATGTACATATGTGTGTTCCCTATAATTTTGATGGTATTTCCAGGCATTAATCAGACTGTTTCATCGGGTAATACTATAGTGCAGTAGCAATCGGCTGCCTGTTTCCGGGGAAATATAGAAAGTACAAAAGTCTGTGTGCATCCTAAAATATGTATATAATCATAGAAACGGACGGACGAGCGTACATTCCGTTTTATTGTTCATCAGGAAGCTGGTACTTACCGTGAACACGAGACATCACCTACACACTGTCAGTTCATAATCAGAATTAGTCAAGTGGGCATGCGTCTTACAAAACTAAACTCTCTTAATGCTCCCAACTACATGAAGCTACTCATCTGGTCCTTTTGATCATAAAAAAAGTATAATTAATTAAGAGTATAATTAATTAAAATAGAAATAAATAAATAACCGCGATAAAATCCGTTTAAATTAGTTTTATTTCAATGAATAATATTCGCGTAAACATAAGATATATCTCATTCAAAGCCAATCAAATTGGCATGTTTTTTTTTTATCTGATGTGAATTAACCTTCTAAGCTGTTTTAGGTCATTTCTACTTTATATTACTATAGATAGATACCTTTATCTACGGATATGTGTTATTTAGAATATGTTTTATTCAGGAACAGCACAATTTCTGAGGTATCGAAAATAATTGGAACAATACGTACGTATTTGCGGATAAACTGTGCCATTAAGATACGACAAATATCCGATCCAATTAGCTGGGTATGGTATAGTTGTTACATAGGTATTGTATATTTCTTCCTGTTATTTAATTGTTGTGATTGTATGTAAAATAGAATGCAATTTAAGTAAACAGGGAGCGCGTGTTTATCAATTACTTAGAAGCGATCATGACTAAGTTGGTCGTGGTCGGTCGTCAGAGGTCGTGAGTTGAAATCCGTGCAGTGAATCTGAAGTTTATGTGAATAGAAACATCGTGACGCTACTATAGGATGATGGTAAGGCTTTTTTTCTAATACCACTAAATACCTATAGAGGCTCTCTACAGGCTTAGCGTAAGTAGGTAAGTTTTACAAGGGATTCTATTATAGAAGCGGACACATTGTCCTTTAAATGATTTCTGTATTTTTGTGTAGATCAGAACAAAATTAAGTCTATTTGTAATATTACAACTATAAAAATGACTATTTGAGAGCCAATCGCTCCGCTAGTCTTAACGTGTCACTTAACATCAGCTGAGATTGTAGCAGTAACTGTAAACCTATAAATTATAAAATAGAAAACCTTATTTCGATACGCACAACTTATAGATAATAAAAGTTTCAAAAAAATAAAAAACTTTTTAAATTTATAACTATTTGTATACGCGACTTCGTAGTCATGGGTTTGAATGACGTTTAGGTAATATTTTTCAATGTTAACATAGAATATCATAATGCTAAGCATAACTTTTATTATTGTTTACCTATATATAGGCTTACCATACGTCCCGGTTTGACCGGGATAGTCCCGGTTTGAGATCCCTGTCCAAATTTTTTGTGTTATTTGTATTAACTGTACTTTGTCTCTTTTTCTTTTTAATAAAAAATATATTCACATTTATTAATATGTTTTCAATTCATAATAATTTTGATTGCATTTCAAATATGAAAAACACAAATTAAGCGAAAAGCAAAATGAAAATGAGCCTCTTTCTCTTCTGCGTCCCGGTTTGGCTCTTCGTAATTATGGTAAGCCTACCTATATAGTATCAAATGGCATGATTATATTTAACAACGATGCAATAACAAAACATAAAAACAAAACAAGCTATGTTTTCTGACGCATAAACACATAAATACATAATGAGTCTAATATTCGGTTGCTAGAAAGTCGTTTCAGCTCTAACATTTCATAATTAAGGTTTAGGGTTATAGCCATAACCTCACCTGATCGTAAGTGACGATACGACCCCAGTTGGTAGACACGCTAAACCTGTGGAGGAACTGGCTCTCAAGCGCAGCTGCCGGAACACACCTATTGGTATTTAACGGCTGGTTTTCAACTTGAGGGTGGTTGCTAGCCAGGCGGGCATTTCAAAAAGCCTTACCACCATGCTATGGTTTCCTCACGATGTTTTCCTTCACCGAAAGCTCCAGCTCATTGTAGGTGCTTGGATTCGAACTCACGTCCCTTGACGCGAAGTCGTACACACTACCACTGAGCTATCATCGCTTCAATATGTCAGTTACCAAATAATAATAAAAAAAAACAACAAACCTTTCTTAGTGTATATACTGTGGGGTAAATTTTCTTTCTTCCTATGAACCCTGTAGTGAGCTTCCAATTTATTTTTATGGAATATCGTGAAGGCAACAAAACACACCACCAACGCCGTGTACACAATAAAACAATTTTTCTCTAACGTCCACAGGGTCAAGGATATGACGTTCATTTTATATTTTCCGTTTTAATACGTACTGGTATTCAGTTACTTATCTGCACAACTCGCGTGCAACGCGCTCTAGTGCTGTACACGGACTAAAGATGTTTGTTGTTATTAAATTGAGCTAGGAAACTAATAGATACGGCACAGAGTCGATATATTTTAATTGTAGATGCATGTATATTACTTATTAGGTATAAAAAACGTCGTAATTTTTTTTTAAATCTCGGAATGTTGACTTGGATGAATTAATTACATATTATATCTTAAGAATTGTGCCCGCGAATATGTTCTTTCATAATTTATTCCTGTTTTTTTTTTTAATTTTTAATACCTATTTTCTATTATTGGTGATAACGTGATGTTAAGCTGCTTCAGGCCTCCCTCAATGATACCTTTATACACATATATAATTTTTGCAATCCAACTAGCTGTTCCTATGGTTACCACGATCAAACAAACAAACAAACCTTTATGATATTAATATTGATTTAAAGTGGCACGCATTAAAATAAGGTTTTTCTAATTACACATCCTTAATATATTGTCTGACCTTATATTAAATGTATTATTTATGTAGTACTTATTACGTCGTAATGCGCATTATAAAATGATGTTGAAAATGAACGCGACAAATTTAAGTTATCATAACATACATAAATATAGTATATAATTACAATTTCATAAATAACGAATTAACTTCAAACTAAGAATAGCTTGTGTTATGCTTACTAAAGAGTCAAACACATAAAAATTATGTTCTTGTAACTCGTAATGAACCCGCGAACTCTCAGTTAAATTAGAACTTGCTAACATAGGTTTATGAAACTGGACATAAAGTCTAAAATGTCGTTTCGATAAAATCATTTTTTACGAACCCCTAGCTTACAAAATAATAAATATGAAAGTCAATTAGTCTCATGCAAACATTTCTTAGTTACAATGTGTCGTGAAGAGATATTTAGTGGGCCGGCAAGACAGTTTCGACTGATGATGGACATTTGCCCCTACGGCAGTCACTACTGCCAATGGTCTGTACTGAAACGATGATAGCTGTGGTAGTGTGTACGACTTTGCGTCAATGGACGTGAGTTCGATCCAACTACCTACAATGAGCTTCAGCTTTCGGTAAAGGAAAACATCGTGAGGAAACTATAGCATGTGGTGGTAGGACTTTTTCTGATGCCCGCCTGGCTAGCTACCACCCTCAAGTTGAAAATCTGCCACCAAATATCAATAGGTGTGTGTTCCGGCAGTTGCACTTGAGAACCAGTTCCTTCAAAGGTTTAGCGTGTCCATCAACATGGACCGTATCGTCACTTAAGATCAGAAGTGATTATGGCCATAACGCTAAGTCTTAACTATATAAAAAAATTATCAGGTGAAGTACAGTCACTTTGCCGAGTTATGTAAAAAAAAAACACGATAATTCTTTGTGTCACCAACGGTGACCACTGTGTTATTGAATTGGTGTTACTAAATTAGCATTCTAATCCTATAATTACTTTGCTTATGTTTTCTTTAGATACTTTAGGCCTTGAGTCGTTCTGTTTTTAATGTAATAAATCTCTCTTTAACCGTTCAAAGTGTGTACTTTTAGGAGCGTTTGGTTTCATTTCTTGAAACGCCACCTTTGTCTCTATTATATTTTTAATACAAATGTCTATTTTATATAATCGATAACTAAAAACTATTTTTCACATCGCTACTTTAACCATAACGCTAATTATGCAACCAAAAGTATTTTAATTCTTTAGCTTTTTAAACAGTTCGGATGATTTATTAAAAAAATCATATTATCTTTTATATTTTAGTTTTATATGATACTAGCTTTAACCCGCGGCTTCCCTTGCATGGAAGCCAATAAAAAAGTTTATTTTTATTTTTCGTAAAAAAAAAATCAATAAAAAAATATCATAATGTTCCTTCTAATACCTCCAAGAAAATGTGTACAAAGCTTCATAGTGATAGGTTAAGTAGTTTTCGCGTGTAAGCGTAATAAACAAACTTACATTCACATTTATAATATAAGTAGGGATATTGGCATAATAATGAGGTTCCAATGAAAGTGACATTAGGTACTTATTCTATACTCACGCAATGTGAAGCTATGTAGCTAGGAATGCACTGGCTGACCTTGTATCGTGGCATGCCGAAGCTATCAACATTAACAAGTTTTTAGCACGTACAGTATACTATATCCGTTCAACATTCATAGACGGAAATTTCCTTAGGTGCGCTTACCACTTTTGTAGAAAACACTCGTTCAAGTAAAGTTGGCTCGTGTCAACTAAGAGAGTAAAAGAGGTCTTTTCAACTACTATACTCGCTCGGCAAGCGTTACATGAGCATGTGTGATGCAGCAGTCGCTTTCAGTATCCACATGAGCGTGCTATCTGTGGTGTCAATTATTACCCTGGTATAGATGAAGTTTTCACTTCAGTCATTGGTATTCATTACATCTTAGATGCTGGTAACTTATAAATATAAATAACTCCCCCTACTCTAATCTCAAGTAAGACTTTTCAAAGGCATACGTAATCTAAGTAAGTTAATATGCTTTTGATTATATTTGGTTTATTAAAGAAAAAAACAGCAATTTGATTACCTAATTTTATTTTAAATTAGTTACAGCTAGTGTTTAGGATTCCTAAAAACGTAGTCTAGAATTAGAGTCCGAAAATCAAATACTTAAATAAATACAATATCGTGATCAACATCGTGGTAACAAACTCATGAAAGTCATACCAAGCCAATGTATATCTACTCATTGAAATGCTCGAAAGTCATCATGGTAACAGCGATCACCAATTGCGATAATAGTCATAGTTTTGGGTCTTTATTTAATCAGTTTGAGTATTACATTAAAAAAATATATGGTTGTATGGAAGCACGAAGCATTGAAACAATTTTTTTGAAAATGTAGGGTATTAAAATCTTACTGTTATCAATGATATGCTATAGAAATCAATGCTACACGGTTACCTGATGGGAGCCATGGGTGCTGTCATATTGGCCTTAGCTGCTCCGCCGATAGCTTTTCACTTTACACCTACTCCGCGGCCGGCTGTAATGCGATATGCAATAGACGGGCGAAAAAATTAAGGTGATTTAGTAAAAGTTTTATTTAAAAAATGCGCGTACAGTACAGTACACATAATAAAAGTAGTCAATTTGTTACAAAATATAGAAAAAGGCGTGATGTGTCCTTGAAATTTTTCTATTAGTTCCCGTCTAACCATTGAAATACCGCATACGAAAAATGAGATCGATAATAATTTGTATTATTTTAATTGTGCTATCTATAAAATTCGTAAGTCTTTGTTTTTTTTTTCATATTAGCTAAAGAAATTTTACGGTTATAAACTCTATTGTTTGAGTGTTAAAGGTAAATGTTGAATGGATTTTAAATAACATATTATTATCGCATGAATGTACCGAAAAATAATAGTAATCGTGGATTGGCCTTGATTATTTTTCATTTACTAAAAACACGCTGCCGCAGGAAAAAAGTCAGCCGAAGGTTGATCCATCGGTTATATATACTTTTAAAAATCTTATATTCCTCTGTTCTGAATCGAAATTCTCCGTACGTTCTGTACGGATTGTTTTGAAATTTCAACGCAACGTTGCATTCGCATCAACAAGTATTTTATTTAATAATGATACAAAAAAAAAAAAATTAAAAAATGCAATTTACATGTTCACTTACTCAATCTTAACGTGATCTGTAAAACTATCAAATCAACTGACTTGAGTCGAAGATTGAATATATTTTTTTTATACTTAAGGTTTTTAGCGTTATGGCCATAATCTTATTGATCTTAAGTGACGATACGGCCCGAGTTGGTAGACACGCTAAACCTGTGGAGGAACTGGCTCTCAAGTGCAGCTGCCGGAACACACCTATTGGTATTTGGAAGCAGGTTTACAACTTGAGGGTGGTAGCTAGCCACGCGCGCATCCGAAAAAGCCCTACTACCATGCTATGGTTTCCTCACGATGTTTTCCTTCACCGAGAGCTCAAGCTCATTGTAGGTGCTTGGATTCGAACTCACGTCCCTTGACGCGAAGTCGTATACACTACCACTGAGCTATCATCGCCATTATGGATATGCCCATTTTGGATGGTATCGGTAAACAATTGCTCGAAGTGTATCGACCGCCGCTTGCTCAAAGTGCAGCGTCGCTCAACACAGCGCTCGAAATCTATAAATCGATTTGTTCATGTTAAATATGAACTAAGCATGTACATAGTATGAGTACAAATTATATTAAATACACAACATTTATTACTAAAACAACATACTTTAGCCTAGCTGTACCCGCGATTACGTTCGCGTGAAAAAAAAAAATTAGCATATTTTTTTCCGGTTTATGTAATTTTTTTAAATATAGTTTTGCTCTCATTCCTTTCATTATTCATTCCATTCAAAGCCTTTCTCGGTAATAACCATCAAATACAAAAAGACGCTTTAAAATCAGACGAGTAATTCCTTGGCGCGTTCAAATAAAAAAAGTTCAAAGCTTTATAACATTCTAATATAATATAGATTACAAAAACATAAGAAAACATAATTATGTCTATGGCAAAATTAATAAATAAGTTAACAGGAAGAAGGTTACGCTTTTTAAATACGCACATTCAGTAAAAATAATACACGGTTTATGTCGTTAAATTTACAGTCCCAGTGCAAGGTATACATTATTTATTATGAATTATCCTTATGTTTTCTCATGTGTGTTGTTAGAGACCGAGATGTTTGTGTCGAATCATAATTTAAAGCCCCATTTCCACAATCGTTATATTTTACAGCAGAGCTTCCCCTTACGACTCGAGAATTCGTCCGCACTGTCGAACGTTCTTAACTGAACTGAACTAACTGAACTAAAGCCGTTTTTTTTTCTCGAAGGGACCTACACTGTTACACTCGTGCCCGCTGGGCAACTCGCACAAGGGTGTCACTAGTGACCGAACCTCGGCTTGGGCTGTTGCCGAATCGCGTAGGAGAAAATCGAACGCGGTACTAGCTACTAATAAAAAGAGAAGAGTAATTTAATGTAAAGGCGCGAAAGATTACATTACATTAAAAAACCTAACTGCCGATAACTGAGCCTACTACCTGATTAAAAATAGTAAGATAGATTAAAGATTGTACTGTGCAACTATAGCCGTGCGCACACCGCACTTATATAGTAATCTATGTTATCAACTACCCTCCTTCTCATTTATTTAAAGTTGTAGAATTATTAATATTTATTTATTTAATTAGCAGAAGACGTGGAACGTGACACGTTCTCAACTCAACTGCCTCATACAGTCGCGCTACTGTCGAGGTTAACAAATAATCAAATAACCAACTTCTTACACAGTCATTACAATAACTGTAATATCAATACAACAACTTTTATAAGTCCAAAGTACAGTTATTTTACGTAGTTGAACCATGTAATTCATTAAAAATATGTAGTATTATTATGTTTCTAGTATCATTTTGTTTTGACGCCAATAAGAAGTAGATATGTTATTTATAGGTATATTACACGAGTAACAAAAACTTACTTTAGAAATAGACTTGAACAATATTTACCATGCGACGTGGTTTAGCAAAAAATGTTCTAAAATCGTACACAAGTTGTTTTTGTTTCAATTTTTTGTTTTTTATTTTCAATTATTTACTGTTAAATTATCTTTACTAACTTAATAACTTAATATGAATAATAAACAGTCTCTTGATTATTATAGTTAAGGTTTAGCGTTATGGCCCTAATCTCACCTGATCTAAGTGACGATACGGCCCAAGTTGGTAGACGCGCTAAACCTGTGGAGGAACTGGCTTTCAAGTGCAGCTGCCGGAACACACCTATTGGTATTTGGCGGCAGATTTTCAACTTAGTCTGGTAGCTAGCCTGACGGGCATTAGAAAAAGCCCTACCACCATGCTATGGTTTCCTCACGGTGTTTTTCTTCACCAAAATCTCAAGATCAATGTAGGTGCATTCGAACTTACGTCTCTGGACGCGAAGTCGTACACACTACCGCTGAGCTATCATCGTTAACACTTGAGAGCCAGTTACTCCTCAGGTTTAGCGTGTCTACCAGCTCGGGCCACATCGTTACTTAACATCAGACGAGGTTGTGGCCATAACGGTAAGCAAATTATTAAAAAAAGTATGTGTATCCATAATAATATACCACGAAAGGAACTTCGTTCCACCGGATGTTCCACAATAATCTTTTTTTTTTTTAATTGTCATTGTAGATAATTACAAGGTCGCCAGTGTTTGATATAAATTGATTAGATTTAAATAAATTACGTATTTATTAAAATGAGATAATTATAAATTCGTTGTGTACCGTGTTACATATTATAATTTAGTGTTATTATACTTTACACGTGTCGGTCAGCCATTTAATAAGTAGAACTGGTCATGTTTACATATTTGATGTGCCAGGAAAACATACTGTTTACACAGTATGTGGAAAACATACTGTTTACACACAAGATGTTTGTACTATAAATGTTATGTTCGATTTAATGTTTTTTTTTCTTTTTTTTTATACTTAAGGTTTAGCATTATGGCCGTAATCTCACCTGATCTTAAGTAACGATACGGCCCAAGTTAGTAGACACGCTAAACCTGTGGAAGAACTGGCTCTCAAGTGCAGCCGCCGGAACACACCTATTGGTATTTGGCGGCAGTTTTACAACTTGAGGGTGGTAGCTACCCAGGCGGGCATTAGAAAAAGCCCTACCACCATATTAATAATTCTAATAAATATTAGAAAAAAGCCAATGTGATTTTGTGTATTACACTTTCACAGCTATACAAGCGATAGGTATTTGGCGGCATATTTTCAACTTGAGTGTGATAGCTAGCCAGGCGGATATTAGAAAAAGTCCTACCATCATGTTTTATTTATAACGATGTTTTGCTACACCGAAGGCTCTCAAACTCATTTAGGTAGATTCGAACTCACTGCCCTTGTGCGGCATCCGTACACGCTACCAACTGAGCTTACGTTACTTCTCACGTTACGAGTATGTTGTCAGAGCAGCTGAGAACGACATAAATGATAGAAAGTTTACTTCTCAAATTTCAAAAAGCGAGTGAAGATAAAAATGCTAGCCTTATATTGATAAAAATTTGTTGTTTATATATGTGAAATCACGTGTTCGTAATTTTCACCATCCATCATGATTATTCATGGGCGTTACAGGGTTCCCCAGGCGACGTAGTAAAACGAAGCCATAACGTTCACAATTTCTTTCAAGCAAGACTTATCACCAAGGCTGTGTCCAGACGTCCCGGAAGTTTGTGGCGGCATCTGCGTTTCCGCGATTGACAAACATTAAAGAAATCAAATGAATGTCTTATGTACTCTCGAATGAAAGCAGACTTTTAAAGACGGAAGTAGCTAAACGGAAATGACGTTCACGTTATCGATTAAAACGATCAGAAAATAGGTTGAGATAAAATAAGGTATATTTAGATTCAATTCGCCGATTAATTTCCATTTCGATATTCCATTTAAGACATATGTATATTTGTTATGTTTAAACTTCAATGCCATTGGGCCGTTCTCAATAAAATTTGTCGCTTACATCGCTACTTCCATGGAGATCTCGAGGCTATCGTTTTAAGTAATAAATTGTTAAAAACCGGCGAATCATATCACGTTTCACAATCGTTATATTTTACCGCAGAGCTTCCGCTTACTACACCGTTAGCCCGGAAGGCTTTCACTGTTCCGGAAACTCGAGCCGCGCTCGCATCCCACTCATATAGTAGCCGGTATTATCATCTACCCTCCATTTTTTAATTTAAAGTTTGTAGTATTATTATTTTTCCATATTAATTAGCAGTATCTAACATATAATTATTGTTCGTAGTTGAATCATTTAATTATTTAAAACTATATAGTATTAATATCTATCCACGCCAATACTCGTGATTTTTTTATAGTTAGGTTTAGCGTTATGACTCTCACCTGATCTTAAGTGACGCTACGGCCTGAGTTGGTAGACGCACTAAACCCGTGGAGGAACTGGCTTTCAAGTGCAACTGCCGGAACACACCCATTTAGTATTTGGTGGCAGATTTTCAACTTGAGGGTGGTTGCTAGCCAGGTGGGCATTAGAAATAGCCCTACCACCATGCTATGGTTTCCTCAAGATGTTTTCCTTCACCGAAAGTTCAAACTCATTGTAGGTGGATTCGAATTCACGTCCCTTGACACGGAGTCGGTAGACAGTACCGCTGATCTCTCATCTCTTCCTCGCTGACTGGTAATTCCTAAGATTAGCGAGTACAAACAAACTTTTTCGTTTTGAATATTAACGTACTAATTTTTTTATATTAAATATAAAGTGCCTGCTAAAATATTATAGCAATATTAAGGGACAATTCGCCTGATTAAAATAATATAGCAATGTTCATGTTCGTTAATAAATTTTATTTCCAAAGCGTCATTATTCTACAGTCTTTTGCACGCCTCATAATCGAAGCATTGAGGTGGGTACTACAGTCACTTCACGCAAAACAACTGATTTTTCAAACTTAACATGTCTCTATTTGTCATATATTGCACTTGTAAAATAATATATACACAAACATATCAAGAAAAAACACTATTATTAACACTCATGATAATTCTGATGACAATTTTGTTAGTTGAACTAGTTAGAAAACTGTTTAAAGACTTGGACGTCCGTGTGTCTGTATGTATGTGTGGATCCGGTATGTTATCACGATAACGACCGAAATACTTTACTAATCGAGTCTTTTTTTTTCTTACGCTTCAGTATAATTAGGAATAGGACCCTATTATTTTTCACGGTCTGTTTCGATGTGGTTTAATTGTTATTAAATAAACAAAAAAATAAAAATGAGATTATGAGGCGTGCACTTTTGGATTTTCCACATTTTTTTACTAATTTACCTAATTAGACAATTTCGCCAATGTGAAAGATTTTATAAATATAATTAACACAAAGTAACAACAAAATTCAGGACAATTATTTGTGGATTACATAAATAATTGTTCTGCACGGGACTCGAACCGGTACTTCGGTATGGTGGTAACATGGAGGCAATTATTTTTCTTCTAACACAAGATACTCACCGTCAGCCCGGTAATAAAGGCATTTTTTAGAATAAGTTTTAGGCTGCTGAACACACTAAACCTGTGGAGGAACTGGCTCTCAATTGCAACTGCCGGAACATAACTATACGTATTTGGCGGCAGATTTTCATTATGGTAACATTTAACTATTATTTGACATAAGAAAATGCCCTACGACTATGCTATGGTTTCGTAACGATGTTTTCCTTCACCGGAAGCTCAAACTCATTGCAGGTATCGAACTGAAGTCCATCGACGCCGGGTTCGTACACACTATCAGTTAAACAAACATAGCTTCAAAAGCTATCATCGTCAAATACCCAAACTGAAAACGTTGGCATATATGAAAAAGTTTTAAACTAATATAGATATAAACGTTATAAGTGTAAAATAATATCTTTAACTTTATTATAATTTATTCATTCGTTTTATTTAATTTTTAATCCTCTAGAAAGGAAGTATATTACGAAAAAAAAAAAATATATTACTAGCAGATTCGGTGAATTTCTTATCACGTATATTCGTTGTTCTTTTGTCTCGTCAAAACTCAAAAACATTTTGATCACTTTGTATATCTTTTATGTACATTTTGCTTAGCCATAATCAAACCTAATCATCCTTCCAACTTCAATTCGTTAAAATCAATAAAACTATCTATATCTAATACCGTTTCCGTTTGTTATTTCTATTAGTTATTGAATGAAATTTCTTTATAACTCCAGTGAATTAAATGTATTTTAATTATACGTAATTTAAATAAAGGTGGGTTCGAACCCACGTCCCTTGAAGCGGCGTCCGTACACACTACTAACTGAGCTATTATCGCTTCATTACTTTTCATATTATGTGATAAAAATTACAAACCTGGCCGACAATAACGAACACAATAAAAAATATATAGATTAAGGTAAAATTTATATACATATAAATAATAGCCCGGTAGAGCGATACATTGCGACGCGGTGAGTGAATGTGGAACAGGAAATGAAAATGCTTACTTTTCAATTCTCAATAAATTACTATGCGATGATAGCTCAGTGGTAGTGTCTACGATTTCGAATCAAGGGACGTGAGTTCGAATCCAACCACCTACAATGATCTTGAGCTTTCGGTGAAGGAAAACATCGTGAGGAAACCATAGCATGGTGGTAGGGCTTTTTCTAAAAGCCCGCCTGGCTAGCTACCACCCTCAAGTTGTAAAATCTGCCGCCAAATACCAGTAGATGTGTTCCGGCAGCTGCAATTGAGAGCCAGTTCCTCCACAGGTTTAGCGTGTCTACCAACTTGGGCCGTATCGTCACTTAAGATCAGGTGAGATTATGGTCATAACGGTATATATCTGAGGTATCTTTTAGTACCGCGCGCATTATGGTATTACTAGAAATAAAATAAATCGAGCATGTTTACAACCGATGATACCTGTTGACGCACTTGTGTCTCTACCTTGAAGTTAATGACGTGTGTGACAGCATTTCGAACTGGATCAAGGTCTCTGGTGGAATGTAGAACGATGCATATCAACAAAGGACGAAACGCAGGCACGTATATCTACTTACGTGACTTGAGTAATCAATCCTGCCTTATGTTTAACATCGCTGGCGTAAGCTGACGCTGGTTAGCCTTTCTTAGTTATTTCTTATCTGCTACTGCATATATAATATACTGCATATACTGCATATATAATATACTGCATATACTGCATATATAAGCTAGATTTCGTTATAGACCGGCACGATTTGAATACTAGAAATCGTGTAACAGTTTTTTAGGTAATAGTGTTAGCTGTTACAATGAAATCCAAAAGCACCTTACTGAATTGACGGACTATAAGTACAAGGACGATGTCAAACGGGTTTTGGTGGCCAAAGGATATTGGGGGGTGGATCAATATGTGATCGATCGTGATGTCTGGAATTGACAGCTTACTCTGTACATCCGCTAATAATGTAACATATGACTCAAACGATTGCGTAAAAAATGAATATAATCTAAATTATGTCGAGTGTCTTGCCGGTTCTTCTCGATGACCGCGTTACTTCCCGAACCGGTGGTACTTTTGACGTTCATAAGCGCGTTCTCAGGGCCTAAATTGAATAAAGATTGGCGATGTAACTTGATTTATATAAAGCAAGTTCTCATTCCAAAAATAAAAAGCTTTTTTGAGGTCTGGTATACGAGACACCTCAGTAAAGATCCTGGTCAGTAGAACCAAATAAACTTCAATCTTCATATCAAATATATCAAATGAACGTCAATGCCAATGAAAGTGAGTTTGACCTCTGCAATGCGTCTGAACTTCCGGTAAAGGAAAACATCGCGGTAAAACCATAGCATTGTGGTAGAGCTTTTTCTAACACCCACCAGGCTAGCTTACCAACAAACTGAAACATCTGCCCCCAAATACCTATAAGTATGTTCCAGCAGTTGCATTTAAGAACCAGTCCCTGTGCTAGGCTCAGAGTGTCCGCATTGAAAAAAAAATGTTTATAAAAAACATTTTTTTTTCCTTTTTTTGGCGCGGCGGAAACAAACCGTGAAAAGCGGAAAACGTGTATGTGTCAGTCGCCTTGGTTATCGTTCTGGAGCAGCTTGCTACTTGGTATGCGTGAGTCCAGCCAACTCGGTTGCCCAACAATGCGTTATAAAAACCAACAACGCACCGTATTCTATGCAGTCTGAGTTCGTACAAACCGATACGAAATGTTCACCAAAGTATTTGTAAGTCGTGTAATTCCTATTTATTTTTAATTTACACTTCTTTCGACTTACCGTGTTTAGGTAACAGTAATAGGTTTTATAATGCCGCGTTAAGGGACGTGAGTTCGAATCCACTTACAATGAGTTTGAGCTTTCGGTGTAGAAAAACATCGTGATGAAACTATATTATGGAGGTAGGTGTTTTTCTAATGCCTCCCTGGCTATTTACCATCCTCAAGAGGAAAATCTACCGCCAGATATCTTTAAGTGTATTCCGGAAGTTGCACTTGCGGCAGACCCTCAACAGGTTTCAGTTCACCAGCTTAGGACGCATCGTCACTTACCAACAGGTGAGATTGTGGCCATAACGCTAAACCGTAAATAAAAAACATAAAATAAAATAAATAAACCTTTTATACTATTATCATACTTTTAAAATGTATATATTTCATAATTTATATTTAAACTCTTAATTTAATTTTGTTGGTGTAAGTTTTCATTCAGTTTCAAATGGTAATAGATTTTGTTTACATTTAAGCTCAAGAAGTAGTAATCCTAATTATTTCTTATGTTAACGCGATTATTACTCATCGAAGTAAAACTAATTTAAACGGATTTTATCGCGGTTATTTATTAACTTTGACCACGACCCTACGGAACCTTTTCAGGCGTCCTGGTGACAGGGCGGACTGAGGTGTGGGTTGTCCAGAAAAGTTAATGTATCTACCTTCAGTTTAATTTTAATTATGTTTGTGTTCCGACCTACGCGAAAACAGCTCACAATATTTTGAGGTCTGGCAATTGGTGTTTAGGGTTCTGATTTAATTAAATCTATAATTAGATCCCAGGCTTGGAAGGTAGCACAAGCCAACCTAACCTGACCTATACCTCAGTCCGCCCCGTGACCACGAAGGTAGAAAACGTTACAAAACGTCGGGATCAAAATTAGTATATAACCGCGATAAAATCCATTTAAATTAGTTTTATTTCGATAAGTAATAATCCTGTCGTTTGTATGTTAATATATTAAATAGAAAATAATGAAATTAAAAACAACACTTGTGGGATCTTTCGCATATTTCACCTATTTTCGGAGAACTTTTTCTTAAATAACAGCTAAGCTTTATACGAGAAGTTATTTTAACATGTATTTTGGATTTTCAAAATAATGGTGGTTCTAACAGATCCATGGGTTGTATCTGGAAATAGCTGAAAGGAAAAGATATATCAAAAGTTATATTTAACTCCAACTAGTATCATATTATAAACACCTTTTATTTTTGACAATTCACGTATGACGGTGGTA
Source organism: Actias luna (assembly GCA_039707435.1). Taxonomy (NCBI): domain Eukaryota; kingdom Metazoa; phylum Arthropoda; class Insecta; order Lepidoptera; family Saturniidae; genus Actias; species Actias luna. The sequence continues at coordinate 16,207,406 of JAZHAC010000022.1, read as the reverse complement.
CAGTTTGTGACAGATTAAACAACGATAAATAAATTAAAAATAAAATTAATTAAAATTAATTAATTATTGAAAAATATGTATTTTTAATAATCATTTGATTATTGAATTTACAATAAAAATAGAAAGTCTTCATAATGATTTCTTATGTTTACGCGAAGATTACTCATCGTTTAAACATCATTATCTTAGTTTCGACAAACCACAAATCTTTACCAAAGAACACCGATTCCTACTTAGGATGATTCGCGAGGCTATTGAAATTAAAAAAAACATCCAAATTTCAATAGAAAAGATGGTTGGAAGCTAGCACACGCCTGGGACCCGAATATACATTTAATTAAATCTGAATCCAAAAGACCAGACCTCAAGACACTTTTTGCGTAGATTGGAACTCAAAAACAAAAAAATTGAAGGTAGACACAGTAACATTCACTTTTCTGGACAACCTACACCTCAGTCCGCCCCGTGACCACGAAGGCTGAAAAGCTCTCGAAACGTCGGGATCAAAATTAATAAATAACCGCGATAAAATCCGTTTAAATTAGTTTTATTTTGACAAGAAAGTTTTCACAGTTAAATTTTACAATCGTAGGGAAGAGATGAATCTCCTCGTCTATTTTTCTATATATTTGAATTGACGAATAAGAGATATGATACGAAGCGAGTTTGAGTTAGGGATATGATTCGAAATGATTCTAAAAGGATTTTCGACAGGGAAAAGGGAGGGTTCGTTACATGGTGATGGATGTTTATTAAGTAACGCCGTATTGATATAATTATTTGTGTAAATTTTTACTTTTACATTGAAACTTAATAACTAAATAACGTACAACGGATGTTTGATAACGAACAAATAAAAACAAGTAACGAAAATAATATAACCTGAATCTAGTGTGGCCCAATTTAAAAATGTTTTTCCAAAGTGTGGGTTATTTTGATTAACGCCTGCAAGTTTCTTCCAAATATATGAAAAATAAATTATAACAATCTTCAGTACCTTTAATTAGTACTTTATAATAAAAATACTGTTTAAATTGAAATAATCTTTATATATAAAAATTTCTTGTCACGTTGTTTGCCGCGGTGAACTTGTAAACTGCTGAACTGATTATGATAAAATTTTGAGGGCAGTTTGATGAAACTTGAGAGATAGGACACTTTTTATCTCGATAAGTGATCATAACACGATATATGACGCTGTAGTCGATGTGATTGACTACTCGAAAAGGATCTTTTATAGTTAAGTTTTAACGTTATGACCCTAACCTCACCTGATCTTAAGTGTCGATACGGCCCAAGTTGGTAGACCCGCTAAACCTGTGGAGGCGCTGGTTTTCAAGCGCAACTGCTGGAACACCCCCTTTACCATGCTATGAATTCCTCACGATGTTTTCCGTCACCGAAAGCTCGAGCACATTGTTGGTGGATTCGAACTCACGTCCCTTGACGCTGAGTCCGTACACATTACCACCGAGCTATCATCGCTTCAAATTATGATTGACTACCCGCAAAGGTAGAACAAGGTCTACCAGACCAGCCAGTTTAAATATAAAGATACATTAGAAATAGATTATACATTAATAAGATACATTATAAATTTAACGAATTTACAAACAATGTGTACTTAGAAAATTTAATTGACATAATTAAGCAGTCATTTTGATTGCAAATTTATTCACAAAGTGAGATAAACATCTCTACTGACGTTGTTTCTTACGTCTACGACTCCGGCGCCAGATATTACTGATAACTTCTATTTGTCTCACAAATATTCCTTCAAACAATTTCAGTCTGAATTATCAAAAATCTGAGATTAACAATCTAGTGATAATGTTAACTTAAATATTATATTGTAAAGGGCAGCTACCAAAATTTTTACCGCGGAAATAAGAAGCGTAGATGGGAAATTTTGGATTGGCGATAGAAAATTCAATGCGAAATTTATAGAGTGTCGACCACAATACAACATATGTAATTTTCGTTTTTGTGGCACATTTAGGAATGACGTACTGGGTTTTACGTTTTACGCTTAGGTACGTAATTAGGTTGTGTTTATATTAATACAGCTGGTAAAGATCTGTGTGCAATGGCACGATACACATGGCAATAAAAATCTAGGTGAATATAATTCGGTTGCCAGATACAATATATAATTCCAGAGAGAAAGACTAAGAGGTAGCAACTAACAATACATAGACAACGCAAGAATACAATAATCTAAAAAATCAAAGCTGCCACAAATAGATCCATGTAAACACGGACAAAAGTTCCTAACTGTGTAAATTGTGCACTAATGTAATAGGGTATGGGATTTAAAATGATATCTAGAATTAAGTTGCTTTTGTATTTAATCTCATATCTGTATCAGTGCCTTGTAAAATAAAATATGTGTGTCGAGCTGCTTTATTACGTTTTTATAAAAGGGTTAATAATAGTGCATGATTTTCAGGTAATCTTCGCGGCGGCGGTAGCTGCAGCTAACGCGGGAATCCACTCGGTAGCTCCAGCAGCGTACGTCGCCCCTGCCGTAGCTTCCGCGGCATACGTCGCTCCTGCCGTAGCTCCCGCTGCGTACGTCGCCCCGGCAGTAGCGTCAGCGGCGTACGTTGCTCCAGCAGCCGTCGCTTCAGCTGCTTACATCGCCCCTTACGCGTCCTCGTACTCCGCACACGCTGTCAACCACGCAATAGCTGCGCCCTACGTCGCCGCTCCCGTCCTTCTCAAGTGAAAATATAATTAATAAATCATCAGCAAACAGTTTTTCCTTTTTTTTTTTCTCATTGGCGAGCTGTAGCATTTGCCAGTGCCATCGTTTCATCTTCTCAATGATTGTAATATAACATGAGTTTATTTATAAATTTCAATGGGAATTTTAGAGAGATCCTTATTCATAATGGATTGGATATTATTTTTTTACACAAACTTGTATTATGTACATTATGTATACACATATATAGGAGCCGGCAACTTACTCAACACCAGATTTTCAAGACAACAAACCAGATTAATTTGACCTCTGGCATGAATATTCCTTTCACAACACAGACATTAACTAAGAATTGCTTATGCTATCACGAAGATCTGCAAGGTATAACGCTAACGAAGTTGCGAACACAGGTTACATGTGTATTATCAGTATTTTAAAACAGAGTGTTTATTATGCACAATTGAAATTAATTTCATATAACTACAAGATCATGAATTTGGAGATGCTAGATGAAATTCACTCTGGAGTTAAAAAATCGTGTGCCATTTCATTAGAAAACTTAAATCATTATATTCTTCAACCAAGTAATATTTGCCAAAGATGAAGAACCACAGCTTTAGGGTAACCTTCATTCTGACCAGTACCTTCATAGAAAATGTTTGGAATATCGTATTTTTGTAGAGATATCCTTTATGAGGGACTTAACCGTTGTGAACTCCACTCCACTCCAGCAACCACCGCGTATCCTACCAATCGGTGAGTTATTTTTTGTCTTAATATGGTACAATATCCCAGCTTTAATATCCCGTCCGTCATACAACATAGAGCTCTTCAAGCCAAATGTAAAAAGGCATGTATGTATATAGGTTGATATGCTAGAGGTTTTGTATGACTGGTTTAAGATCATCGTTCCTTCAACGATCCTTTTCAGCTCGTACAGTGCTTAATTTTGTCAAGTTTTCGAAGCGATAATAACTGAGTCGTAGTCTGTACGACTTCGCGACAAGGAAAGTGTGTTCGAATCCAACCACCTACAATGAGCTTGAGCTTTCGGTGAAGGAAAACATCGTGAGGAAACCATAGCATAGGGCTTTTTCTAGTACCATCCTGGTTAACAGCCACTCTCAAGTTGAAAATCTGTCGCCAAATACCAATGAGTGTGTTCTGGCACCTGCACTTAAGAGCTAGTTCCGCCACAGGTTTAACGTGTAAACCAATATGGGCCTTATCGTAACTTTTAAGATCAGGTGAGATTATGGCCATAACGCTAAACCTTAACTATAAAAAAAAGTACTCAAAATAATCTCTACTTTGTTTGGTATATCATTTACATTTGTGTGACGCCATTACTGTGGTAGCGTGAAGATTGCAGTAGCCAGGCACGGCTATTATTAGATAAAGCAGTAAATATACAATAGGATTTCGCTTTGACAGCAATATTTTACAACAGTGACGATACGGCCCAAGTTGGTAAACACGCTAAACTTGTGTAGAGACCTAACTCTCAAGTGCAGCTGCCGGAACACACCTATTGGTATTTAACGGCAGATTTTCAACTTGAGGATATTAGCTTGCCAGGCGGGCATTAGAAAATGCCCTACCACCATGCAGTGGTTTCCTGACGACGTTTTCCTTCATTGAAACCTAATGCTCATTGTAGATGAAGTCAGAGCAGGTCATTTGGAATCTGTAATAAAATTGAATTAAAAAGAAAAGAAGTACAGTAGGGCTAAGTAACGAGTATGAAATACCTGTTCGTTACAGAAATAACGATGTTAAATAAAGAATGCCGAAGGCCAAGGGCCGATAAACCCAAGAAAGGGATCAATAACCTAACTAGGTTGGAGGCGATCGTTGATGGAATCCTGTATTTTAAATGATTTGCTTTGTTGATTTTACCTTTTGAGCAAAATTGAAGAACCTATCGATATGATGATAGATTCCAACAGATTTCAGTTGCCACGATGGTTTTCTTTTTTGAACTGACATACGCTGTCAGAATACGAAACGAACTTTTTGGGGGCGAGTGCTAAGGGCACTCAGCTCCGAGGCAGCGAGCGCAACGGTGCCAGAATGACCGAACCTCGGCTTGAGCTGCTGCCGGAATGTGAACAAGGATTTGCGAGCCTAACTAACAGGTCCTAACTTACTAATTTAGTGTTCCTAGCACGACCTTATCGGGTAAGCTGCCTAAAGGCCGCGGGGTAGTCCCTAACAGAACCGTGTACTTAACGTGTGGGTGTGCATGGATGGTATGCGGTGTGATGATGTACTTTCAGTGATGTAGAGTGTCCTGTATCGCGCGAGCAGAGTCACTCCAGGGCTCGTATCCAGGGGTTCGAACCTAGTCTTACTGTGGGGTATGGTGCGATTTACATGTTCAAACATCTTATTGTAGAACCTCCAACATTTAGGACACGTCAGCGGACCGTGATAGCTGAAACAATACTAGGTTAGTTGGTGGTGTGATAAAGCTATAGCAGCATATGTTTCTAATGCCCACCCGGCTAACTACCACCCTCAAATTGAAACTTTGCCGCCAAATACCTAAAGATGTGTTCCGGCAGTTGCTCTTGACAGCCAGTCCCTTCGCACTAGGCTTAGTGCACCCACCATTTCGAGTCACATCTAAATAAATTTCAATAAATCGTTGGTATAGTGAGTTATATCTAATTCAGTTAGTTAAAATAAAAAATAAAAACTTCTGTAGTTATCACGTCACGCTACATAAAATTATAAAATATAGACGCTGTGATGTAGATCCTGCAAAAAACTTCTATTATCTACATAACGATAACATTAATTAGATAATCTTAATTTTTCATTGTATTATTAATTGTATTCACAAGGCAAGATTAATTAAATACTTCTCCAGACCTGCCTACCTATTGGCTGTGTTGGTGAGAGTCTACTAATACACGAAAAACAAGTAATTCAATAAGGACTATATACAAAAATTCCGTGTCACGATGTGCATCCACGTTGATCCCGGGTTTTCGCTTTTTTCGCTTGGTCCGATTCGGGAGATAGGACAGTCTTATTGCGTTAAGTGGCTCTATCTCGGGATGAAATATATCTCGCGATGAAATAGATGGCGCTGTGGTCCAGTGATTGATCCGATTTGGCTGGAATTTGGTGAGGAGGCAGCTTAGAACCAGGTGATGGATATACGTTACTTTTTATCCCGGCCGACCGCGTTCCCATGTGACGTGAAGACAAAATCACATCTCGCATGTAATAACAAAACGCAAATGACAGCTAAACGTAATATTGTATATGATTAGGTATGGTTGAAAATTTGATAATTATAAATGTCGTCAGAAATCAATAAGCAGTAGTTTGTATTCTCTTTGAATCTTAATTAACAAAGAAGTATACGATGTGATTTACGCGAAGATGCTCAAGGGGAAATTCGAAGGTGAGGAAGTTCTCATCCCGAGGATCCCGGAGATCCCAACCGATATGCCGTTTGAGTTTAAAAGACTTCAATTTCCGACCATTCGTCAGGACCATTAACGAATCACAAGGCCAATCCTTGAAAGTTTGTGGTCTGAATCTGGAATAACCGTGTCTTTCTCATGGTCAATTATATGCGGCATATTTACGAGTCGGAAGACCATCTGGGGTGTTTGTTCTTGCGCCTGATAATTTAAAAAAAAATGTCGTCTATCACAAGGAATTTAACTGAAAAGTGCAACCTATGCACCAAAAATACATGATCAATAATCAATAAAATAGTAATTATTTTTATTTGTATTTCCTTATAAAAAATTGAACTTAATAAAATCCAAAATCTGCTTATATATTGCCTTCAAGGCGGAACAGAGTTCGCCGGGTCAGCTAGTATAGATATATTATTAATATGATATATATAATTGAAGCCAACTACGTCAGCGTGGTTTTAGCACAGGAAGTTAGTCTGTAAACGCCCGTGAGGATTGTCGCTCAGTTAATTAAACTGCCCGAAATTTCGATAGATTAATTATTTCAACGAAAACCGCTTTTGTAAGTCTTTCGTTTTCGTATTTGTTTATTATGTTCCATTATTTATTACGTTATAGCTACAATCTCATCTGATGTGATGTGACAGTGTGTCCCAAGGTGGTGGACTATGGATCTTTATATTACATTATCATGTTTCCATCCAAACACCAGATATCAGACATAACTCATTAATGTATTTATCAAAAGTAAATCGATAAAAAAAATCGCAGATAAAGTGCCAATAAATTGACAAATTACATACAATAATGATAATACGTACAACGAATTTGCCAGTTCGAATTAAACCAAGGATTTTGCAATATTTTAGCTGCCGCTTCGTCTTGCGAAATACATAACATGGGGCGGGATAGGATACAATATATTCTTTCATGAAAGATGTGTTTTATCCACCTGTGATATAAGCTAACACGAGGCCAAATCAGGACGGCGTTTAACTTTCGTTCTGGACAATTTTCACTTAACAGATTTGGATACATATGGAAGAGAGCAAATTCACGCAACTGTGAAAGGTCTGAAAAAGTTAGATATATATAAATACAAGAAAGTGGGAAAAGTGCCAAGAAAAATGGTGAATAAAAGGAAATTTCCGTGTAGTATGTATAGTATTTGACCGCTAAAAATGACCAATAAATTTTTAGGACCTCAGAAACTATGTTAATGGCTGCAATAATAAGTATAGTTCAAACATTCTCTATAACTAGCATTCTTTATAACTAGCTGACCCTGCGACTTTGTTCGCGGAAGCTAAAAGTTATCTAATAAGTTTTGTCAGTTTTTGTAACTTTTTTCAATACAACCTTAAGCCTAAAGCCTTCTTAGACAATTGTTTTATCAAACACAAAAAGGTTTGTTTTCAATCCGGTTCTTAGTATATTAGATTAGCGACATTAAAAAAACAAATAAACAAACACTTCCGCTTTCTAATATTATAATATAGATATCTGCTTTTTAAATAGCAAGAGACGTAATTCTTAGCATCTCACGGATATATTTATTTTTGGAAGAGGGGAAAACTGCGAGCTGTTTCCGAGACTTGTTACACGGATGTAGGTTTAAGGGGTCCATTTCTGACGCGCGTCAACACTCAGCTTCACTACTCGTGTTTCTCTCGCTGCCTTACGAAATTCGACAGGAGCTTGCTATCGCAGATTCAGAAGCACGTTCTGATATAGAGCTTACTGCAGTCCTCGCACTGGGAACATCAAGTTTTCTAAGCCCCCCTTATAAGTGATAACGTAATTTATGAACGCCCCCTTATTGACAAGAATTTTCTTAAAATTCCAATGTTTTTTTTTTCGAAAATTTCCAATTAATTATCACAAATATATATACTTATCTTTTTATGTATAAAAGAATATATACACGGAAACCTTATCTGAATGCGTAAACACATAATTTATTATCACATACGTATTTATTGCGTGTATAAAAGTCATGACTGTCGACTGGGGGTTTTTTTTTTTTATAATCAGTTTAAATTGGTTCAATTAATATGTGTTCGTAACTCTTCCAGTCGTCTACCTTCTAGGTTCTTGGTAAACGTTAAATTGGTTTAAAAAAATAAAGTAATTATTAAAACCACTTAAATCTATACGCATGATAAAACCGGAAACGGGGCCAACTTTTTTTTAAATATAATATATATACATTTTTTATTTAGACTAGGTTTTTATTAAATTTGACAAAGAGATAACTAGTACTTTAGAATAACATGTATTATGTAATACCGGGCAAACGAGCAAGTGTGTCACCTGATGATAAGTGATCATCGCCACCCATGGGATACACCAGAGCAATTTCCATTTCCAGTCTTTATTTTGGAGGGACTGGCTCTCAAATACAACTGCTAAAACACACCTATTGGTATTTTGCGGCAGATTTTCAATTTAATAAATTTACGTCACTTCGGTAACGTTCCAGGTACGTACGATGAATATCTGGTCTCGAGTGCTTCGCTTTGACTGATAATATTATATAATGTGAATAAATACTTGTTCTGTTGTATCTTTTTATTTCTATTCTAGCGAAGGGCCTGGCTTTCAAGTGCAACTTTCGGAACACACCTAAATATATTTGGTAGCAGATTTCCAACTCGAGGGTGGTAGCTAGTCAGTGGGGCATAAAAAGCTCTACCACAATGCTATGGTTTCGTCACGATGTTTTCCTTTACCGACAAACTCAAGCCTGTTGTAGGTGGATTCGAACCCACGTCCCTTGACGAGATTTCCATACACACTACCAACTGAGCTATCATCGCTTCAAATTCACGACAACATCGTGTGGTTGTCGACAGGTAATTTGTGGGGTCTAAAATACCAAAAGTTTCCGTTACGTCCCTTGTAATTTTATTTGTTGGTTATTTTATTTTCACTAACAACATACCCCGGTTCTGTTCGAACTATTTCGATGGATTATATACATCCGTCACCGAACAACGCGACATACACTTAAATGCCATATTTACTGTCTGCATGAATGGCGATCCGTTACGCTGTTCTTCCTGTGGAATTTGTTTCCTCGCACAACCATATTGTGAAACCAACTTGCCACGATTGTGTTTCCGGAGTTGTATCAACTTGGGAGCCTTCAAGAAAAGAGCCTACTCATAATTTAAAGGCCGGTAACGCACCTGCAAAAATCCATTAATACAGTTCAAAAGAACTTTTTAATAGGATGAATATTTAATACATTGATTCCGACTTCCTAAACAATGATTGTCATATTTAAGCGAATTTGCATAAAAACTTAATTAGAAGCACTTTAATTTCCATATAATGTGGAGGCTTCGACTTCCAGGCTGGGTTTATTGGTTTTCTATAGACCCTCGAAACACAATGCACTAATTGAGCTGACTGTATCATGGTAAACAAGTATACCAAGAGACCACGTTATAAAAATAAATAAAAAATATAAGAGTGACTAAATAGCTTGAACAAAGAATGGCTACGTATTTAATTTATACGCGGTCGAAGTGGGAGCGTGCGATTTACCAGCAAAATCTCTAACGTACTCAAAGTTCTTGGCCTGTCTAGGTCTGCAGTAAATCCTATATCAAAACGTGTCTCTAAAGCTGCGATAGCAGGTTCCTATCAAATTTAGATGGCCAGGAAGAGAACGATGAGTAGTGAAGGTGAGTGTTGATCCGCGTTGTACAGGGAAACGTACAGTCGTGTCGCAACTCTCGGGCATTGCTTGGAACTCTGCCCCACTATGGTCTCGGCGCCCGGATGGTAAATCCACGGATAGTTACGAAGTTTGTTTCATTATACACCGCATTCAGACAGACGATTTCATTGAAGCGATGATAATTCAGTGGTAGTGAGCACGACTTCGCGTCAAGGGACGTGGGTTCGAATCCAAGCACCTACAATGAGCTTGAGCTTTCGGTGAAGGAAAACTCCGTGAGGAAACCATAGCATGGTGGTAGGGTTTTTTCTAATGCCCGCCTGGGTAGCTACCACCCTCAAGTTGTAAGCCTGCCGCCAAATACCAATAGGTGTGTTCCGGCAGCGGCACTTGAGAGCCAGTCCCTCCACAGGTTTAGAGTGTCTATCAACTTGGGCCGTATCTTCACTTAAGATCAGGTGAGATTATGGCCACAATGTTAAACCTTAAGTATATATAAAAAAAGACAAACAGAAGTAGCGGGGGATTTGTTGTTTTGGTAAACTGTTTGCGATTACTCGAACTTTTTTTTTTTTTTTTTTTGTTTAATAATGTTGCTTTATAAGCGTCAATTACAGCAGTTTGTTTGTCGACACGTGGATTCCGGTTTTTCAATTTTCCGAGAACCCTTTACAGAAACGAGTTAAAATTTTTATTTTAATACTGTATATTAAATTAATAATTAAACCTATTTTTTTCCTTATAAGAAGAGTGATAAAAATTGTTGTTGTTTATTTTATTTTATAGGTAAATGTCGCGGTAGGTGTGGCCCTTCCCTTTCGAGTAGATAATATCTCGACCACAGCGCCATCTATACCGAAACACTACAAAATCGACAGTATATACTTTATCAACTGTCAGACAAACAAATCAATAAAGAGATAAAAAAACTCAGGTCCGGCCTCATATAGAATACTGTTCTGATCTCTGGGCAGAGGTGCCCCAGTACCAGCTTCTTTCATTCGACCACATCCAAAATAGGGGGCAAAGGAGAAGCGTGTCAGATGATGGTAGGTGATCACCACCGCCTATGGACACCCCCAAGACCAGAGGAATCGCAGATGCATTGCCGTCCTTTATAGGAGGGACTAGCTTACAAGTGCCACTGCCGGAATACACCTTACGGTATTTGGCGGCAGATTTTCAACTTGAGGGTGGTAGCTAGCCAGGCGAGCAGTAGAAAAAGCCCTACCACCATACTACGGTTCCCTTAAGATGTTTTCCTTCGCCTAGCTCAAGCTGATAGTAGGTGTTTGGATTTGAACTCACGTCCCATAACGCGGCGTTTCTGCACGCTAACACTGAGCTGTCATCGCTTAACATTAATATGCGTGCAGTGAATTCTGGCAATTCTTTCATTCGTTTTCGATGAAATCCATAAAAACCAATATTGCCCGAATGCCCAACTCAGTCCGCATTTGTTATGTCACAGTAAATATTCCATATTCCAATGTTTTTTTGTAGTCATGATGTTAGCATGTTAATTATTTTTCTATACTTGATATTGTTATATTATTTTAATTACTTATATTTTGTTAATTGTGCATGGTAATGCGTTCTTTAAATTGGTACGCAATATTACGCATCTCGGAAGTGAATACAAAGAATTTAAATATTGTGGGGTCATTGACGGACCTTGAATTATTAAATAAAGAAATAAATAGAAACCGACATCCACACAATAAGTGTGATAAAGACAAGATATTTTTAATTAAATACAGTTAAAAATGTAAACCTTGCGCTGACTGTGACCTCCTCTTGCCAGAATCAAGTGTAAAAACCTTCTGATCATAGTTTCCACGAAATTTTTAAAATATTTATTGATGAATACATTTCCCCTCGTCTGTTATTTAGTTATTTAGTTATTTATTTATCCTATTTAGTTCCCTAATATTTTGTGGAGCAGACTGCACTGTCTTACTCGCGTCTTTACAATACACCTGACATGCTTAATTGGATTGAAGTCAGGACTATATATATCTATGGGCGTGTTCCGACAGATGCACTCGAGAGCCAGTCCCTCCACCAGGCTTAGCGTGCCCTCCATTTATGACTAAACCGTCACCTACCACCAGGTTGAACTGTGGCCGTAACACTACACATATATACAATAAATAAATACACACCCTAAAAACCCTACAGATGGCCCTCACATATTATAAGTACCAGAGACTGGAAACGGCTTTCACATATTTTCCTGTCACCTGCGAAACAATAACTTCGGAAATCAGTCTTTATAATTCATTTTACTTATGTAATAATTATAAGGCTGATAAGTATTATGCATAATAAAGTCACCGGATACCGGTTTATTGAATACTTGATGTACTTGTAAGTTTATTCGCGTGGAAATAAAACTTTATTTAATCACTTGCTTTTTCCCGAGGCTCCGCACGCGTGAATATTTAATTTATCAACCTATTCTGTTTGACGATCGATGTAGAAATAAGTTTTCTATCAAATGTTATTAAATTATGTATTTCAGAATGTATTCTTGTAGTTTACAGGTTTAGCGTTATGGCCATAATCTCACCTGATCTTAAGTGACGATACGGCCCAAGTAGATGGACACGCTAAGCCTAGTGTGGGAAGTGGCTCTTAGGTACAACTGTCGGAACACACCTATAGGTATTTGGCTGCAGATTTTCAACAACAAGGTGGTAGCTAGCCCGGCTGGCATTTTAAAAAGCTCTACTACCATGCTATGGTTTCCTCACAGTGTTTTCAGTTGCTGAAAGCTCAAGCACCTTGTACATAATTTTGAAGTCCCGTCGCTTGACACGCCGTTCACACAACCACTGAGCTATCATCGCTTCTGGTAAACATTAATTTAACCAAAATTTGAACTATAAGCATGTTTGCATTTTTTTTATAGTTAAGGTTTAGCTTCGCAATCGAGATACGCAAGACGAACCACTAGTTATGTGCTTCTCACGCCAAGCCACCGATCAATGGCGTTTAGAGGTTCGTTTAAATTTGCAGCCTCACAATGCTGGAACGATTTACCTCCACCAGTTCGTAGTCAAAATAAAGTTGAAGCGTTTAAAATAAAGTTTAAAAAGCTTTTACTACAAGAGCAGATTGATAACTTTAAATGAACCTCTTAGGTATGATCCGTCTTATAATTTATATATTCGCCCTTATAAATAATAGTAATAATGTATGTATGTAATGTAATGTATTTTTCTGTTGCATAATTATGGCATTATCTCCATGCGTCACAAATGCTGGTACGTACTATATGCTGTGCCTTTTATATATATTTTTAAGAATGTCTACTGATGTCCGTGACGTCGCCTTCAGAGGGTCCAGTCAGAATATCAGCGCTGCACTATATCAGTGTAGCTGTTATGCTGAGACTGGTACCAATTTATCCACACATTACGTTCTTTTTTGTTTTTTATTATTATTATTTTTTATTTTTTTGTGATCCTGCTGTACTGTTCTGTATAATTTTTTATTTTTAGTTTATTTTCTTTTATGTATTTTAATATAATTTGCTGTGTGTTGGATAAATAAAACTTTCTTTCTTTCTTTCTTTCTTTCTTTCTTTCTTTCTTTCTTTCTTTCTTTCTTTCTTTCTTTATGGCCATAATCTCACGTGATCTTAAGTGACGATACGGCCCAAGTTAATAGACACGCTAAACCTCTTGAAGAACTGGTTCTCAAGCGCGGCTGCCGGAACACACCCATTGGTATTTGGCGGCAACTTGAGAGTGGTTGCTACCCAGGCGGGCATTATAAAAAGCCCTACCACCATGTAAATTGCACTCTTCCCTCTTTTTACCCCACTTCCTTTAAGTAATTCGCATGAAAAATAGCCAATCAGTGCCTCCAGGTTTCGATCTATCTCTATACCGAAATTTATCATAATTCAGCGGTTTATACGTGAAAGCCTAATAAATATCATTTTTACTTGATTCTGTAACTTCATTCAACAAAGCCGTACTCCTGTTTGTAGCCTGGTAAAAATATCTTCAAGCCCTCCACGATGATAACTCTATCAAAAATACAAAAAAAAAACCGACTGTTAGTTCCTAAGATAAACGCGTCCGAACAAACAAACATTTCCCCTTTACAGTAATATTAATACGAATATTCTTTGCCCGAATACCTGAGAGTGTTTCCGAGAATTCTCGTGATGACGTACGAAATGCACTATATATTTTGATATAAATGTTGACCGAAGTAAGAGACAAGTTATATAGGCGCAGTGTTCCAATTAAATGGAACGCATTTGTGAGAAACACAAGTGACGAGTTGCACATCTGGATAAACACAGGTAAATAATAAATCATACTTAAGATATGACTTAGCGTAATATTATAAATGCGAATGTCAGTTTGTTTGTCCACGTTTTAACTACTCGACCGATCGTTATGAAATGTTGCATACAAAGAATGTCAGAGACAAGAATCTGCGCTTAACCAATACCAAAGCTTAGGATTTTTTCTTCTTTTTTCTTCTTCTTTTTTATTCTTGGCAACTCAGTCCTCTTTAGAGGACTAGTACTGCCATATTCAAGTGATAAGATTTGGACTTTTTGGACGGATTAAATTATCTTCAACAAGATAGCGACTCTCTTGTTGAAGTTCTCTTGGGAGTTTTTGTGGCAACTAATATATCACTTTCCGAATGATTATTTATAATTCACTACACTTATGCTCTTTAGCTACACTAAATCATATAAAATGTCGCCTATATTACACAATACTGGGCTAAAAAGTTTGGAAAATCCAGAATTGCATGCCTCGAAATTTCATTTTTTTGTTTATTGAATAACAATTAAACTACATCGAATCAGACCGTGAAAAGTGATAGGGTTCTATTCCTAATTATACTGAAACGTAAGCAAAAAAGAGACTCGAATAGTTAGGTATTTTGATTGTTATCGTGATAACATACAGGAACCGCACATACAGACACACGGACGTCCAAGACAGAACTTTTTTTAAACATTTTTTTAACTAGTTTAAATGACAAAAATGGCATCACAAATATCATGAGTGTTAAAACTAGTGTTTTTTCTTCATATGTATGTATATATATTATTTTACAAGTGCAATATATGATAAATAGAGACACTTTAAGTTTGAAAAATCAGTTGTTTTGCGTGAAGTGACAGTAGTACCCACTTCAACGCTTCGCTTATGAGGCGTGCAATAACTAAGTATCCGAATAAAAATCACATATAACAGATCAAGATCCCGCCAAAAAATTAGCTTTGATTAAAAACCGTTAAGAAATGAACATATTGAAAACATTTTTTTTTATCCCCTATACCAAAAAACCCTTCGCCGCATTGTAATTATTTTATGGAATATTTTATTCCATAAAAGATTTTATTATCCTAATGATTTCTTATGTTTACGCGAATATTATTAATCGAAATAAAACTAATTTAAACGGATTTTATCGCGGTTATTTATTAATCTTGATATCGACGTTTCGAAAGCTTTTCAGTGACCACGAAGGCTGGAAGGGTCAAAATTAAAAAATAGCCGCGATAAAATCCGTTTAAATTAGTTTTATTTCGATATTATTATCCTATGTAATTACACACAAACCCCGTAGTTTCAAAGCGAAGCGCATACAAGAAAAAAAGGGCGAACAGAATTTAAAATGAATTATTTTGGTATTTATACTGATAACACAGTACACAGTGATCATAATTTAAAGCAGTATTTGATGTACACATTTAATTGGCTTTAATTTTATTATATACAGGCTTTTACGACTTCGCTCGCGATAATATTAATTTAGTAAACTGGTTTAGGTCGACTCGGAAATCATTAGCGTAAAAATAATTTATTTAATTATCTGTACTTTTGGTCAATACAGGTAGAGGTTAAATGAATTAGTTTGAATAAAAAACAAATGTATACTTTTATAAGTGCCATGTTCATGTTTAAAAGCGATGATAGCTCAGTGGTAGTGTGTACGACTTCGCGTCAAGGGACGTGAGTTCACCTACAATGAGCTTGAGCTTTCGGTGAAGGAAAACATCGTGAGGAAACCATAGCATGGTGATAGGGCTTTTTCTAATGCCTGCCTGGCTAGCTACCATCCTCAAGTTGTAAACCTGCCGCCTAACACCAATAGGTGTGTTCCGGCAGCTGCACTTGAGAACCAGTTCCTCCACAGGTTTAGCGTGTCTACCAACTTGGGCCGTATCGACAATTAAGATCAGGTGAGATTATGGCCATAACGCTAAATCTTAAGTATAAAAAAAAGAAAAAAAAAGTGGTCAGTCCTGAAATTTGTTTCCTACGTTTTCGAGCTGTAATTGTATTTTTGTGTTATTTTCTTTTTTTTTCTTGTACCTTTGAAATATTCGAGTGAACTGCCCATCCAGTATCCGGTTTTTTACGCGTTTCCGGTTGATCCTTAATTTGTTCATCGCGGGGCGGTATAACGTGCGCAGGCGGTTGCACTTTACAATAGAACACTCTTGTACCCATTTATTTAATTATATATATATATATATATATATATATATATATATATATATATATATATATATATATATATATAAGCAATAATCTTATACTATTAATGTGTGGTAAACATTGAAATTTCAAATAATTTATACTAAAACCCAGTTAATCTATACTTAATATAACAAAGAGGAAAACTTTGTATTTTTTGTTGGTTTATAACGGCTGACCTCTGAATCTAGCACTCCGATTTAAAAGAATATTTTACGTTTAATAGAATATTTTGTGGGAAGTAACATAGGCTGTGTAACACTACGCTATCACCAATAGCAGGAAAGCAGTATAGAAAAAAGATACGGTAACGGTAATAAATTGTACTGTCTAAGAGAATCCATAGCGTGCGCTGGATATACTATTAAAATTACATGAATATATAATGTATAAGAAGAAATATTCCCCTTAAAAAGTTTTTAAAATATTCGATATAACTATCTTTTCTAGTAACGTAATAAATACGAAAGTCGACTATATTCTTAGTTATTATACGCCCTAATTTGGATTAAAAAAAAAATAATGGTGGTATTCCACTAGTTATATTATATATTCACGTGAAGACCTTAAAGCCCACATAAAGGTCATCAGTCATTAATTTTAATTGCTGATTCTTACACTACATTATATTACAAGCACTACGACAGTGTTTTTAATAATAGAATAAATTAATTAAAAATTTGTAATAAAATTATAAAAAATTCTATTTCCTGGTTTGTTCCTTTGTATTCGCCCAAATTCTATTTAGATGCCAAATTTGAACTTTCTACGTCACTTGTATCTGGGTTAGAGTTTTGATCTATAGGTCTGTGATAAAAATGACGATTTTTAATACTTAATGTTTAGCGTTATGGCCATAATCTCACTTAATCTTAAGTGGCATACGGCCCAAATTGGTAGACACTCTAAACCTGTGGAAGAACTGGCTCTCAAGTGCAACTGCCGGAACACACCTATTGCTAGCCAGGCGGGCATTTGAAAAAGCCTTACGACCATACTATAGTTTCCTCACGATGTTTTCCTTCACCGAAAGCTCAAGCTCATTGTAGGTGCTTGGATTCGAACTCACGTTCCTTGACGCGAAGTCGTACACACTTAATATCTAAATAACGGTTTGCGGTGTGTTGCTGAAATTTGGAAGACAAATGTACCTTGCAAGTCTTAATATATGACCCAAATCTGACATGTTTATGTGAAATTGTTTTTGAGTTATGGGGCTGTCAAAAGTGGCTCAAAATTACACCCATACATGTAGTATTACACACGGTACACACTCGCCAGCTCACCCGACTGAAATAATAAAAATCTCATAAGAAAGCTCATCTCGATTCATCAGTTTGGACGTGAAAATGTAACAAACAAAAAAACAAACAAATAAATAATATCAGTTCGGATACGTATATGCTTTAGATATGACTAAGGTCGACGCACATCATAAACGGTATCTCCCCTCCAGTACTGCATAAACGTCCTAACCATTTCCATCTAAAGTACGATCTTCCAGTAACAGAGATAAAGCGTAATGCACTCACAGCTCTGCCCATAAAACTGGAAGTACAAGCTATTTTTTTTTCTTATTTATTTGCTCGGATATATAAACAAACGTACATGATTCCCACCGTCGAGTTTCCTCTAGCTAGGGTCATCGAGTGAGCTAGGATCATCTTTGTCTGTAAACGAGTTTTACAGTGTTTCAAACAGTTTTTGTTGATTATTCACTGTATTACTTAGGATAGTAATAACCAGAACTTAGTGACATCTCGACAAAGGAAAGTGTTTTGAAAATTGGTGAATTTATAATACGTGTTATTTTATTTATATTTCGGATACTTCAAGTAATCCTAAAAATAAAAATGATTAAAAGCTTTTAGCGTTAAGGCCACAATCTCACCTGTTGTTAAGTGATGGTGTGGCCCAAGATGGTGGAAACGCTAAACCTAGCGGAGAGACTGGCTCTCAAGTGTTACAGCCGGAACACACCTATAGGTATTTGGCGACAGATTTTCAACTTGAGGTTGGTTGCTAGCCAGGCGGGACATTGAAAAAGCGCTACCACCATACTATGGTTTCATCATGATGTTTTCTCCTCTGAAAGCTCAGGACCGATGATAGCTCAGTGGTAGTGTGTACGACTTCGCGTCAAGGGACGTGAGTTCGAATCTAACCACCTACAATGAGCTTGAGCTTTCGGTGAAGGAAAACATGGAAGGAAACCATAGCATGATGGTAGGGCTTTTTCTAATGCCCGCCTGGGTAGCTACCACCCTCAAGTTGAAAAACTGCAGCCAAATACCAACAGGTGTGTTCCGGCAGCTGCATTTGAGAGCCAGTTCCTCCACAGGTTTAGCGTGTCTAACAACTTGGGCCGTATCATCACTTAACAGCAGGTGAGATTATGGCCATAACGCTAAACCTTAACTATAAAAAAAGGGATCATTGGTAGTGGATTCGAACTATCAACTGAGCTATCACCGCTTCAAATATTGATCCCAAATTATATAGTTATTAGGATGATGGTGGTGGTATATTTTAGAATGACCTTGCAGGTAATAAAAGTATACCAATTAAGTAATACCATGAATAAGGACATATAAAACTCCATATAGATATAAGTTATAGACAAAGAAAAGTTCGTAGCGATAACCTGGAGAGATCCCGCGTGAAACGGAAGCACGTCAATGTTTATCGAAATAACTTTGAAGCCATTGTTAGTTCTGACTAAAATAAATGTTCTTTTAAGTTGTCTTTCACGTATACTTCAAGTTGAAATAGTAATTACTCTTAAATCGAGACTAATCGACACGTGTTTACATGTTAAAAAGCTCCGATTAAGTCTCGAGATGTCGTGTGTTTGACCCCTGCACAGGTTTGCACTTGTTTACATGGTATTACGTACGTAAGAGTACACGGTGCCTTTGATATTAAATACATTACCTACCGATAGTATATTAAAGTGTGATATTAAAACTGTTGGACGAGTTCTAAGGAAACATTTTTCAAATGGAAAATCTCTTTGTATTCGTCCCACTCCAATATGTTTTACGTACTAATAATGTAATGTTGTATGTTAAGTGACGATATCTCTCTTCATTGAAAACGCAACTGCGACTTCAGCATCATGAATTTTATGTAAATTTACAAGTAATAAATAAATAATAATTATTATTAGAACCACACTTACTTTTCATTCAAAGCTCGACATATTCCATGCAAAGGTAAATAATTAGTAACACTGAAGGCTGATTTATGACATAACTAAGACAATTGAGGATGCTTGTCATTGTTTAACGGAACGTATTCGGATTCAGTTAATTCCTGACTTCGTTTTATGAATAACCTTCACAGATCTTAATTTATTCATCATGATTATATTTCAGAGATTCACGAAAGCTTTCAGAGGAACTTATAAACAGGTATATTGCTAACAAATTCATTTATAATGAAATTACAACAACTCACGGATAAAAAAAGAAATAGGACTAAATATTTAAGAGGTATGTATATCTTTATATACATAGAAATCACGTGACGCCATGTACGTCCATCATAATTTCGGAAAACACCTCGAAAGAAATTCATTGGGATATTGCAAATGTGTATTGTTACATTACATCTAACTTGAGAAGTAGAAAAGTGTTTAACATCCTATCAAAAAATAACATAAAAGCTAAAAAAACTTAGCTTTAATTTTGAAATTTAAAACTATATTTTTCATGCGGATTCGCTTGCGTTTATATTGATTTCGTCAAACAAAGGGAATGACTCAAAAAAGTGTCACACAAAGTTTGTACCTCTCTTTACCTCACATCGTATATGTGTTTGGCGAGAAAAATTAGTCTATCTCCATCTGCAGAGTCCCATCTATCTCTGTACCAAAATTCGTCACAATCGATTCAGCAGATTACGCGTGAAAGCGTAACAGACCAACACAATTTCGCATTTATAATACTAGTAGAGATTTACAAGGCGCACGATGACAAGTGCCTTATCTATACTGTCATAATTGTAGTGTTTTTCAACAAATTAACGCATTCCTACCCACTGTCATATTTTTAGGAGACTATGTTCAAAATTTCTTTTTACGTATTAGGACATTTATTTTTAATATTTAAACATTTTTTACAGTGCAAAAAATTTATTTTATTAGAAAAACAGTCTAGAAATATGAATTTTATCAGAAATAATAAACATAAATGTCCCAATACGTAAACAGAAATTTTGAAAATAGTGTCCTAAAAATATGACAGTGGGGAGGAATGGGTTAAACTTGATACATTTCTTTCATCCTAATGTTCAATATATTATGTTTTGTATAGCTTTATTGTTTTAAGGTTATGGCTATAATCTCATCTGATGTTAAATAACGATGTGGCTTAAGATGGTAGACGCGGCAATCCTAGTGGAAGAACTGGCTTTCAAGTGCAACTGTCGGAACACAGCTATAGAGGTATTTGGAGGCAGATTTTCAATTTGAGGCCGGAAGCTAGCCATGCCGACATTAAAAAAGCTCTGAACCCTGTATATACCCGTTACGTGACGATAGCTCAGTGGTAGTGTGTACGACTTCGCGTCAAGGGACGTGAGTTCGAATCCAAACACATACAATGAGCTTGAGCTTTCGGTGAAGGAAAACATCGTGAGGAAACCATAGCATGGCGGTAGGGCTTTTGATGCCCGCCTGGCTAGCAACCACCCTCAAGTTGAAAATCTGCCACCAAATATCTAGGTGTGTTCCGGCAGCTGCACTTGAGAGCCAGTTCCTCCACAGGTTTCATTTGTTGTAATGGTCTATTGATATATGTATAAAATTTATTTTCTAAGTAGATGAAATTTAAGTTGAAAGATTCTGTTATATAATTAAACACAAGTAAAGTTAAATAAAACGTGTTTTAAAGGTATATGGTACTCGAAGGTACTTAAATCTGATTACCAGTTTAATTTCCCCAGTCAAACGCTTCAAGCGGACCAAGTTACTGACACAACCAATGGGTAGTTAATATTCAAGTATATAATTTCAGATTCCCTATCATGGGTTATATATGGATGCTTAATGGTTGGAACTGCAGCAGTCCTGGTGGCTTTAGACCCGCTCACTATCGTAACCGACTGGGTAAGAATTAATATTTTCGTTTTTTGTGATTAAATTGAATTGTATATTTTGATCGATAGTATTTTTTTTATCGTGGGGAAATGGTTTTAGACATCGCCTCCCTGATGGGATAAGTGGGGTATGTGGGACTCAACCGGTGAAAGACTCGCCGGTGATACCCACTAAAACCCCACAGTGTTTTTCTGTCACTTATTTGGTGGAGGGCAGGATCTGTCTTCACATTGCATCTGCTCTCCGACAGCCTTGGCCCTTTAACAGGGGCTACCTTCTATAATCCGAGGGAGCCAATGATGGTAGAGACCCCACTACTGATAGTACTAATACTACTAACTAATTACCACCTTGCAAAATTTCGTTAAAGTGTACCTAGTAATTTTAGAGTGATGTGCGTACAGGGCGGTAAACAGAGAGATTGAAACAGTAATTTTAGAGTGATGTGCGTACAGGGGGGTAAACAGAGAGATTAAAACAGTAATTTTAGAGTGATGTGCGTACAGGGCGGTAAACAGAGAGATTGAAACAGTAATTTTAGAGTGATGTGCGTACAGGGGGGTAAACAGAGAGATTGAAACAGTAATTTTAGAGTAATGTGCGTACAAAGGGGTAAACAGAGAGATTGAAACAGTATTTTTAGAGTGATGTGCGTACAAGGGGGTAAACAGAGAGATTGAAACAGTAATTTTAGAGTAATGTGCGTACAAAGGGGTAAACAGAGAGATTGAAACAGTATTTTTAGAGTGATGTGCGTACAAGGGGGTAAACAGAGAGATTTAAACAGTAATTTTAGAGTTATGTGCGTGTAAATGCATAGTTAAACAGATAAATAATAAAAGTAACACTTTTCGACATCCAAAACGGATACAACATTAATTATCGAAAATATCTTAAAATGAACCAGCAGTTGGAACCAAATCGGTAGATTATGTATTTTTATAAGTTACATTTTGCATAGTATACTTTGTCATTCATATAGAGCCAACAAATATTTTATTTAGGCTATCTGTCCGTCTGTCTATCAACAGATGGTGCTGTAATTTGAAATTGCGATAACTAAAACTATGAACTTACCTGTAGGTATATTCATATTTCATAAATTTATTTTAGAAGCGATGATAGCTCTGTGGTAGTGTGTACGACTTCGCGTCAAGGGACGTGAGTTCGAATCCAAGCACCCACAATGAGCTTGAACTTTCGGTGAAGGAAAACATCGTGAGGAAACCATAGCATGGTGGTACGGCTTATCTAACGCCCGCCTGGGTAGCTACCACCCTCAAGTTGTAAACCTGCCGCCAAATACCAATAGGTGTGTTCCGGCAGCTGCACTTGAGTTCATCCACAGGTTTAGCGTGTCTACCAACTTGGGCCGTATCGTCACTTAAGATCAGGTGAGATTATGGCCATAACGCTAAACCTAAACTATAAAAAAAATAATTGAAATTGTCCCTCCGGGATCAGGAAGAAATTTTACAATTCTGTAATAAATTAACTTCTCACAGAATTTTTTTCATAACCGATAACTGCACTAAAAATATAAGCTATGTCCTGTCTTATAGTTTTGACAATCTCATGGTATTTGATGGCGTGTCCCGAATAAGAAGTCCTACAAACCGCACGGCTCTCTCGTAGTCCGCTCGGCGTAAATGAGAGATGTACTCAAATGTATTTTAACGATAACAAAAACCGGAAAATGTTGCCTAACGAGTACTAGAAAACACACAATGCTATGGTTTCATTCCGATGTTTCCCGTCACCGAAAGCTCAGGCTTTAGACACACTTAAACTTACGTCCTTGAGTTTTTATTAAGCGTACCAAAATTCATATTAGTAAGTTATCACCGCCACCTACGGACACCCACAACACCAGAGGAATCGCAGGCGCTTTGTCGGCCTTTATAGGAAGGACTGGCTCTCAAGTGTCACTTCCGGAACACACCTATTGGGTATTTGGCGGCAGATTGTCAACTTGAGGGTGGTCGCCAGCCAGGCGAGCATTAGACAAAGCCCTACCACAATGCTATGGTTACATTCCGCTAGCTCAGGCTTTAGACACATTCAAACTCACGTCCGTGAATTTTTATTAAGCGTACCAAAATTCAAATTCACATTTTGCAGTACTTGGATATGAGAGAGGACTCGTTCCTATATACCATGTGGCAAGAACCAACGTACGAACTGTTCCTCGATGTTTGGGCGTACAATTACACTAACGCTCAAGATTATTTGCGAGGCGACACTGAGGTACTCAAGCTGCAGGAAATAGGTCCATATAAATTTCGGTAAATATATTATATAAATTCCTTACCTTATTTGTAGTACTTTAACATAGAAATAATCTATTTTTATATCTTTGTATTTAAAAATCCTATGTTCCAATGTTGGTCCACATCTACCAAATTGAAATTTGGAAAAAATTAGATTATTTGGTCCAACTTGCGAGATAAGACAGTTTCACCCTTATAGTCTTTATTTCTAAAGGCTTTTGAAGGTTCTATCTCGGACGGCACCTTCACCGAGTTATTCGGCGTGTATATATAAGGTCAAAGTTATATAAGGTCTGCAATTATTATTTCTTCGACTTGACGTACGCTGTTAGCCTTAGGGGCTTTGACAGCTTCACCGAACTTTTTGGGGCGAGTGCTGAGAGCACTCAGCTGCGAGGCGGCGAGCGCAAGGGTGCCAGGATGGCCGAACCTCGGCTTGGGCTGCTGCCGGAAAGTGAAGAAAGGATTCGCGATCCTAACTAACCGACAGGTCCTAACTTACTAATTTAGTGATTTTAGCACGACCTTATTGATAGTGTGAGTGATGTAGAGTGTCACTGTATCGCGGGAGTAGAGTCGCCCGAGAGCTCCTATCTGGAGGATCGAACCTAGGCTCAAGGGTCTGCGGAGGGAGGCCTCGGCAGGTGTGCGTGAGCAAAATTAACCGCTCGTTCGGTAAAGGTCTGCTAGGTCAGATAGTTATATATAGAAGATTTCACCTAAGTTATCTGTATATGTCAGTATGAAATATTTGGCAGGGTATGTATAGGTTTTTTAGCAAGCACGATTTGTCGCTTGGTGGTAGTATTTCTTTGTATTTATCGCGTAGTCCTTTGGTATGTTTGGTAAATATCGTTTACGCGTATCGTTACGTAAAGCGATGATAGCTCAGTGGTAGTGTGTACGACTTCGCGTCGAGGGACGTGAGTTCGAATCCAAGCACCCACAATGAGCTTGAGCTTTCGGTGAAGGAAAACATCGTGAGGAAACCATAGCATGGTGGTAGGGCTTTTTCTAATGCCCGCCTGGCTAGCTACCACCCTCTAGTTGTAAACCTGCCGCCAAATACCAATAGGTGTGTTCTGGCAGCTGCACTTGAGAGCCAGTTCCTCCACAGGTTTAGCGTGTCTACCAACTAAACCTTAAGTACAAAAAAAATTTAAGTGACACAAAACATGTCGGTGAGAACGACTTCAAGTTTATGCCTTAAAAAAATTACCTATCGCACCATTCGAAGTTTTCACGTCAAAAAGTAATTGCTTTTCCTTTCAGAGAGTTCCGTACTAATGAGAACATGGCTGTGGTAAAGGAACGTGGGGTTTTATCGATGAAGCCGAAAATAAAACTAAAATTCATGGAAGACGAATCTATTTCCACGTTAGAAGATCTAACAGTGACTGTGCCAAATATAGTGCTACTTGTAAGTACTGTATTCATGTTAATTGAGAAGGTTTGGTTTTTGACTTATCTCTAAGTTCGTTTAGTTTTGAGATAGAATCACAGTTACAAATTCAGTTCTAGTTAATTTACCAGGTTTTAGACATGTCAGTCCCTTTCCAATACTGTTTTTTTTTATACTTAAGGTTTAGCGTTATGGCCATAATCTCACCTGATCTTAAGTGACGATACGGTCAAAGTTGGCAGACACGCTAAACCTGTGGAGGAACTGGCTCTCAAGTGCAGCTGCCGGAACACATCTATTGGTATTTGGGGGCAGGTTTACAACTTGAGGGTAGTAGCTAGCCAGGCGGGCATTAGAAAAAGCTCTACCACCATGCTATGGTTTCCTCACGATGTTTTCCTTAACCGAAAGCTCAAGCTCATTGTAGGTGCTTGGATTCGAACTCACGTCCCTTGACGCGAAGTTGTACATTGTTGTGTTGTGCATTTACGTATAATTGCGTTTATAAAGCGGTGATAGCTCAGTTGGTAGTGTATACGGATTCTGCGATTGTGGATGTAAGTTCGAATCCATTCAATGAGCTTTTGGTGTAAGAAAATGTCGTGATGAAATCATAGCTTTTGTCTATCTGGTTAACTACTAACGTTAAGTTAAATTCTACCACCAAATACCTACGGGTGTGTTTCGACAGTTGCCCTTACTAGCCAGTTTTTCCACTAGGCTTAGCATGTAACTATCTTCGGTGATTATCTCTTGCCACATAATTGCTTAACATCAGGTGTATGTTAGGGATTATAGCTCAGTGGTAGCGTGTAGGAACGCCGCGGCATGAGGCGTGAGTGCGAATCCAACCCCTATAATGAGCTTGAGCTTTCGGTGAAGGAAAACATTGTGAGGAAACCATACTATGGTGGTAGGGTTTTTTCTAATGCCCGCCTGGCTAGCTACCACCCTAAAGTTGAAAATCTGCCGCCAAAACCATTAGGTGTGTTCCGGAAATTGCACTTAAGAGTCAGTCCCTCCTATAAGGGCCGGCAACGCTCCTGCGATTCCTCTGGTGTTGTGGTAGTCATTGGCAGCGGTGATCACTTACTATCAGGTGACACGCTTGCTAGTTTGTAACCTATTACATTAAAAGGTGAAATTATTGCTAAGCGTATATACAAAGTCAGAAAAATCTAATTTTTATTTAAATTAGATTCTTAAAGCCGTTAAGCATGTACTTATGATTATTTCAGTAAAAAGTCCTATCGACAAGTGAAATCATTTTGTATTTTTTTCTTTTCCAGGCCATGAGCACGTTGGTGGCAGACCGCATGGGTTATATAGGCAATAGTGCAGCTTACTACGCCATCCAGGGTTTGGGAACGTCGCTTTTCAAAAATTTAACAATACAGCAACTTTTCTGGGGCTACGAAGATTCTATCGTGTCCACCGCGAACACACTACTTCCGGGGTGGATCGATTTCGATAAACTCGGAATTCTGGACCGCGTATGTATTTTGACTTAAATATGTAAAAATAGAGCGTGAATGTCGTGCGTTGGAACTAATTCCCTTCCGTAATAAGTTATGAAAGTAGAAGAAGCGAAAGATGTTTGTCAGGATCTTAGCAAGTGGAAGCATGTGGTCTCTGCCTATCCCTATGGGAGAGAGGCGTGATAGTATGTATTTATGTATGTGATATGATATTATTAAACGTGTTAAATTGTTAATGTATACTAATATGATAAATGCGAAAGTAAGTTTGTTCGTTTGTTACGATTTCACGACTAAACCGCTGAATCGGTTATGATGGATTATGGTACAGGGATAGACGGGAAACTGGAGGTGATGATAGGATACGTTTTCTTATGAAAATATTATTGGAAGTGGGGTAAAGAGAGTGATAAACTCTTTATTGCGTCATTCGAGCGAGCAAAGCCGCAGGTAAAATCTAGTTAAAAATACAAATGAATTAAAGGTATATAGGAATTAAAGGTAATAAATTTCGTAATTAATATGTTTTTTTTATTGTGAAAACAAACATTTTATTGTACATCATTAGGCAACATCGAACGCGTATGAGGCTTACAATTTAAGACGCCAGAAATTAACATGGTTTATTTATTTTTTTATTTATTACTCTATTAAAACGTATTTATTATATAAGCAAATAGTTTTTTGATCTGAAACTACAACTACACCGCACCTAGTTTTATTCTAGACTTGCTGTCACCTGTGGCTTTGCTTGTGTTGTTATAGATTTTGTTAATCAAATTGGATGACGCAAATAAAGTCTTATAAAAAGTATATCCCTCTCTTTACCTAACTTCCAATAAGTTTCGCGAGAAAAAGTAGCCTTTCACTGTATCCTGATTCTCATCTACCTCAACGCTGAAATTCATTATAGTGGACATTAGGAAAAGCTCTACCACCATGCAAATGTCGAATACACTCAGTTGGTAGTCAGAGATTACGGTTTTCGTGTTTACTTTTTTTTTAATTAATTTATTTTTTGTGAAAACTCATATTTCTGTAGTTGAATTTCCTGTTATGTTAATTAAATATTATTAATTATATCATTTATTAATATTAATTATTATTTCAGTAGTAATATTAGTAAGGATAAGAATGGTTGAACATAATCATCTATTTAACTGAGTAGCGTACAAGATTTTAAATGCGTAGTAACATATAAACTTTGTCCGCAGTTTTACGTCCAAAGACCCGATGCAGTGGAACTTGAACTCGGTGACAAGAGTAAAAGGTTCTCCATTAGATCTTGGAACGATTCGCCAGGTTTAAAAGAACAAGGTTTCGTGGATGTTAACACGAGGTAAGCTTTTGCTCTCTTTCTACAAGAAAATATGCTAAACAGAGGGAGAGATAAACATCTTAGTAAGCCCTGGATTAACCGAGCGGGTGTCGGTTACATCGTTCCATCGAGGGAAACTCCGAGACTTGTGTCTCGTACGTAGGTCTAAGAGGCTCTTTGTCACTCACCTTCACCACTCGGGTTTCTCTCCCTATCTAGCCAAATTTGGTAGGTATTTGGTATTTGTTTTTGGTAGGTATTCGGTATTTGGTAGGTATATAGTATTTGGTAGAAAATTTTGTAGCCCTGCTTTAAAAGCACGTTCTAGTATAGAACTTACTGTAGTCCTAGACAGGCCAAGATCTTTTAGAAGGTTATAGAGAGATTAAGCTGGTACAACACTCGCTCCCACTTCGACCGCGTATAAATTGACCACGTAACCATTCTTGTTCAGGTCATTTAGTAGCTCGTAGTATTTAGAAAACTTTATCTGAATTGTTATAAAAGTATTTCAGATTTGAATAAGGAGTATAAGTTATGATTGTTATGTTATGAGTTTTGGGCGGATTCTTAATACGCCATTTTTATTAATGCATAAAATTAAGGTTCTATGGCATTATATTGGTGTTATTTTTATTAATGTGCCTTAGTATAGTGAATAATTCTTGCACTCCTACTAAAAAATAACTATGAGACATGCATATTTGACGGGATAATGCGAACGAAGTCACGGGCACCAGTTAGTAATCATTATATACAAAAAAAGCTGTTTGACTGACGCATCAATGTATAACCGGAACTACCGAAGCTAGAAGCGTACTAGCTGGAACCTATTATTTGGGTAACAACTTCTTTTCGTGATGTATAGGCTGAAGCGATGATAGCTCATTGGGTAGTGTGCACGGACACCGCGTCAGTGAATGTGAGTTCGAATCCTTGCAACCATAGCATGGTGGTAGAGCCTCTTCAAAAGCTCGCCTAGCTAGCTACCACCTTCAAGTTAAAAATATGCTGTCAAATACCTACAGGTATGTTCTTGGTGCAACTGACACTAGAGAGTCAGCCTCGTCACTAGGCGTAGAGTGTCTACCAACTTGGGCCACAAACTCACTTAACATGAGATGAGATTGTTGCCATTACACTTAACTATAGCTATAAAAAAAACCTTGTATTTGTATTTATTGAACCCCTGTTACGATAAACAGATTGGTAGTATGGGGAACGAAACATCTCCACATATAGAAACCAGGTATATATTAGTATTTAATTAAAAAAAAAACTCCTATGTGTTTAGCAAATAAGCAAACGTTTCATTACTAATTTTTATATATATCTTTAAGTAGACACTTAATGTATTATTTATTCGAATTTTACTAGTCGAGAGAGCTTAGTATTAATATTGTAATTTGATAGTGCAGAATACGGTTTTTCAGGCCTGTTAGGTAACTATAGGCCACGAAATACGAGGTACAACAATGAATATTGTGTCTTTCTTAAGCGATCATAGCTCAGTGGTAGTGTCTACGACTTCGCGTCAAGGGACGTGAGTTCGAATCCAAGCACCTACAATGACCTTGAGCTTTCGGTGAAGGAAAACATCGTGAGGAAACCATAGCAAGGTGGTAGGGCTTTTTCTGATGCCCTCCTGGCTAGCTACCACCCTCAAGTTGAAAATCTGCCGCCAAATACCAATAGGTGTGTTCCGGCAGCTGCACTTGAGAGCCAGTTCCTCCACAGGTTTAGCGTGTCTACCAACTTGTCCGTATCGTCATTTAAGATCAGGTGAGATTATGGCTATTACGCTAAGCTTTAACTATAAAAAAAATGTAAAGGTTTTAGCGTTATGGCCACATTTTCACCTGATGCTATGTGACGATCTGGTCCATGACGGTGGATACGTTAAGCATAGTGAAGCATGCCACTCAAGTACAATTATACAAAATAGGTATTTGGTGGAAGATTTTCCACTTGAGGGCGGCAGCTAGCCAGATGGGCAAAATGCCCAACCACTATACAATTATCTAATACGGTCAATTGCAAGTCAGAGATTACAATTAGTTTTTTTTTTTTTTTTTTTAGTTTGTGTAAATGCCATGTTTATGTAGTTAAATTTCATGTTATCTTATTTCAGCATCCCCTGCAATTTGATCGAGGGATCGTACGAAGGTATAATGCTAACCCCGGGCTACCCTAAAGGGGAGGAAATAAGGATATATAGGAAGCAAGCCTGCAGGATTTACCCCTTCCTGTATGAACGGGAGTTTACAAGTGAATATGGATTCAATGTAAGGAGGTAATTCATTGTTTTTTTTTTTTTTGTTAAATCAATAATATTATTGTTCATTTATGTATCAACTAAAATGGACCATTTACATAAATTTGTACCCTAAAATATAGAAAAATTTATTTGAAGCGATGATAGCTCAGTGGTAGCGTGTACGACTTCGCGTCAAAAGGGACGTGAATTCGAATCCACCTACAATGAGCTTGAGCTTTCTGTGAAGGAAAACATAGTGATGAAACCAAAGCGTGGTGATAGGGCTTTTTCAAATCCCCGCCTGGCTAGCTACCAACCACCCTCAAGTTGAAAATCTGCCTACAAATACCATAAAGGTGTATTCCGGCCATTGCACTCTAGAGCCAGATCTTCCGCATGTTTAGCGAGTCTACCAACATGGGCCGTATCGTCACTTAAGATCAGGTGAGATTACGGTCGTACCGCTAAAGCTTAACTATATAAAAAATACATTTTTTTAATACCATTATAGAAGGAAGTACAACAGTAAATTGATCCCACACTGTATTCGAAGAAATTTTTAACATATAACATTAACGCCGTCTTCTCTTGCAAACTTTCTAAATTCGCGATACGTATTAATTGCAGTTTCAACTATCATTTCCGGTAAAATAACAGTCACTTATTTTCTCTCTTCTTCTTTTCTTTCAGATATGCCATCTCTAAATCCGCATTTAGCAAGAAATCGCCCTACGCCTGTTCGTGCTCTTATAATTGCCTTCCGGAAGGTTTCGTAGACATCAAAGGTTGCTATTATGGTAAAGGCTTTTACGTGGAAAACTAAATTATGTTTAACGATTTGTGATAAAAACGGTTTGAAAGCTACAGGACGCCTGCGAAAGCGGAAAGAGAAATCGAATTGAATTCTACACCTGCTAATATTATAAATGCGAATGTAAGTTTGTATGTAACGCTTTCACGCGAAAACTACTTAACCGATCATCATGAAACTTTGTACACATAATTTTGGAGGTATTAGAAGTAACATAGGACAAAATTGTTTGTCAAAAAATCTCAAAATCTGGCTACTTTAACGCCATCTAGCATGTCAGAGTAAAGGTGATACAAAGTTCACCGGGTCAGCTAGTGGTATATAAAGAAGGCAAAGTTAACTGCATTTTTTTCTAGATCTTTGTTTTGTAGGTATACATGTTTAGCATTACGGGTAGAATCACACCTGATTTAAGTGACGATGTGGCCCAAGGTGGGGGATACAACAAACCTAGTTGAGGGACTGGTTCTCAAAGGCAACTACCGGAACACACCTATATGTAGTAGCTACCCAGATGAACATTAAAAAGGCCCTAACACCGTCCTATGGTGTTCGACGTTTTCTGTCATCGAAAGCTCAGACTTATTGCAGCTGGATTCGAAGTCACGTCCATGCACGCAGCATCCGTACTACTACCAACTGAGCCATCATCCTAAATGTACGGGTACTAACTCACGAAGGCTTTTTCACGATCTAATTCATGGCTAAGGACCTCTCGGGCTCGTGGAAGACTCAATTGATGATAAGTATCGATGGGGCCCAATATGGTGGGTACACAAAGCCCTATGGGAGGACTGACTATTGAGTACAACTGCCGGAACACATCTATAGGTATTCGGTGACAGACTTTGGACTTGAGGGCGCCAGCTAACCAGGCTATGGTTTTATCACGATATTTTCCTTCACCAAAAGCTCAAGCTCATTGCAGGGATTCGAGGGATGCAATAACGCTAATGTTAGAAATTGTTTAAAAGTAATTGTAAGGTTAGAAGGCATTAGGAGGCAGGGGGTGAAACTGGCTATTTGATGCTGAAGTAAAAAAATAATTGAATTGTTTTTTTTTTGTTTCAGATTTTCCTATTGCTCTATCGAAGCCTCACTTCCAAGACGTGGACCCCACTCAGAGGTCTTATTTCGAAGGCATGACACCAGATCCTGAGAAGTACAATTCGTTTCTTCATATAGAACCAGTAAGTATATTGTCTGTATAATAATTATCATGTAGGTGATAGGGCTTTTTCTAATGCCCGCCTAACTAGATACCACTCTCAAATTTAAAATTGGTAGTTTTTTTTTTAATACTTAAGATTTAGCGTTATGGTCATAATATCATACGGCCCAAGTTGGTAGACACGCTAAACCTGTGAAGGGACTAGCTCTCAAATGCAACTGCCGGAACACACTCATTGGTATTTGGTCGCAGATTTTCATATTGAGGGTGGTAGCTAGCCAGGTGGGCGTTAGAAAAAGCTCTACCACCATGCTATGGTTTCCTCACGATGTTTTCCTTCACCGTGCGCTCAAGCTCATTGTAGGTGGTTGGATTCGAACTCACGTCCCTTGATACGTATCAAGGCGTATCAAGGCGTAAGGTATCAAGACGACTACGTAGTCGTACACACTACCACTGAGCTATAATCGCTTCAAATACATTTAAAATAAGGCTGTGTTTTTTACCTTTAATCCGTAAATGCAGGATTTATTAATATTAACTAAAATTATGTGTACATTATTGTATTGGATGTGAAAATAACAATTAATATGTAGAGTTTTTATAAGTTTTTAAAACATTTTTTATTTTATTCATTTAACTGGACTAAGGTTATATGGCATACAGCCAAGAGTAACACCTTTGCTATGGTTGTTAATATTTAATAGAGAATTTGGGAAATTGTTTCATTTTTGATACACTATGCATTTAAGGGTTAAATATTTCTGAATTTACACCTATTTTTCAATTTTTATTTTATAATCAACTATCATAAACCCACGACTTTTGTTACATTTTATATTTCCCCGGAAACAAGCAGCCGATCGCTACTGCACTTTACAGTATTACCCGATGAAACAGCCTGAATAATACCTATAAATACCATCAATATTATAGGGAACACACATATGTACATGGAACGCCGTAAAATGGAATTTACACTGCAATTGTTCCTTGCGGACGGAGTTCGAATTCTTGCCATAAGCTTGATCATTTGATAAAAGAAAGTGTTGTGATGAGACCATAGTATGATGGTTTTTTATGATACCCACGTAATTAGCTACCACTCTCCAGTTGAAAGTCTATTGCTAAATATCTATTCAAGGTGTCTACATAGGTGTGTTTCGGCAGTTGCACGTCAGAGCCAGTTGTTCACCAGGTATTTCTTTTTATCCTGGCTCGATAAAGTGACTGTACTTCACCTGATGGTAAATTCCAGTACAGCCTAGTAAGAGTAGTGACTGCCGTAGGGGCAAATCTCCTTCGTCAGTCGCAACTGTCTTGCCGGCCCACTAAATGTCTCTTCAAGCCTCGTTTAAAAGACCCCATATTATATGAAGGAGGGAACACCCGGACCGGAAGACGATTCCACAGCTCCACTGTGCGACAAAGAAAAGGCTTTTCGAACTTTTTGGTTCGCGTCGGGATGGAGGTTATGGTAAAGCTGTGGCTCCGTCCAGCACGGGTGGATCTGCTGTGGAGAGGAGAGGAGGGGATTAGGTGAATTAACTCTTGGTAAAACGTGTTACCAGCTGAGACTGCATCGTCACTTGACATTTGGTGAGATTGCATTCCTTACATTAAACGCCAAATGTTTGTATCGTGTTTTTCCAGACCACCGGCGTACCAATTGCTTTAGAAACTAATATACAAGTCAACATAGCTGTAAGGACGTCTCCCGGGAATCCTATCACGAAACCATTTAAGGATAAAGTGCTTCCATTAATCTGGCTGTCAATGGTAAGTTATAGGCTTTATTTGTTAAAATTATACTGCCAACATTTTTCTTCTTTATGTATTTAGCCTATAATATCTTTTATGTATGTAGCACAAATACGTGCTTCTGTAACGACGGTCGCAGACCGAATGAGGGCAAACGTATATAATATATGATTGCCGCCGTCTGTGGCAGCTTGCTATACCGTAATATATAGCTTACTATATTGATATATATTATCGTTCAGTGTGTTGTGGGCTTTATTGCCCTTTTCTATATGACATATGTGACACACATATTAAGAAGTCTCCACCAATCGTACGTGTCCGCGTACACGACCACGTATCCGCCGCCCTCGCCGCCGAGGCCGTGCGGTTAACTTTTTTTTTTATATACTTGAGGTTTAGCGTTATGGCCATAATCTCACCTGATCTTAAGTGACGATACGGTCCAAGTTGGTAGACACGCTAAACCTGTGGAGGAACTGGCTCTCAAGTGCTGCTGCCAGAACACACCTATCGGTATTTGGCGGCAGGTTCACAACTAGAGGGTGGTAGCTACCCGGGCGGATTTTGCTTCCGCACACCCGCCGCGGCCTCCCTCCACAGACGCTTGAGCCTAAGTTCGATCCTCCGGATAGCAGCTCTCGAGTGACTCTACTCCCGCGATACAGTGACACTCTACATCATCACACCGCATACCATTCATGCACACCCACACTATCGATAAGGTCGTGCTAGAATCACTAAATTAATAAGTTAGGACCTGTTCGTTAGTTGGGATCGCGAATTCTTTCTTCACTTTCCGGCAGCAGCCCAAGCCGAGGTTCGGTCATCCTGGCACCCTTGCGCTCGCCGCCTCGGAGCTGAGTGCCTCCAGCACTCGCCCCAAAAAGTTCGGTGAAGCTGTTAAAGCCCCTAAGGCTAACAGCGTACGTCAAGTCAAAGCAAAAAAAAAAACATACTAACAATGGTTTAAATTAATTTTATATAATTGCTGGATATTGATGTAATATTTTGATATAATCCAAGTATTGCTGAGAAGATCTCCATTCCAATAGATTAATTAGTCATTATTAGATTATTTATAGAATTTTAGTTATTCTCAAATTGACTTTATCTAAAAAAATATTTAGTTAAGGTATAGCGTCAGAATCTCACCTGATCTTAAGCGACGATACGGCCGATGTTAGTAGAGACGCTAAGCCTGTGGAGGTCACCTATTGGTGTTTGACGTCAAATTTCCAATGGTTTCCTCAAATATTTTTTTCTATTTTCTAGTATTGCAAGCAACCAGCCCCTGAGGTGATAACTTTACTGAAACTGCGTTTCGTCATCGCACCACCCCTAATCATCACCCTTGAGGTTATATTATTTACAGTTGGCGTCTTTTTCGGAGTGTACGGTTTTTACCGATTATTAAAAATTGATATTGAAAAGCACACGATAGAGAAAATCGGTGATAGAATGAATACAGAACGGAAGAAAGGGCAGATTAAGATGTTCAACGTTTCAAACCGTGAGGAAGAGTCGAGAGAAGAATCCACTTCTCTTGTATGTACTGAAATAAATAGCAGTGATTTACGTAATCTCTTGATGAATAGCAAAGAAAAGTAGCGCAACTATAGATATATTTTTTTATATTTATTTATTAAACTTTGTACACAAGGTGTACAGACGGACTTTAATGCCTAAGGTATATTTCCCTGTATGTTAAGTAACTTATTGTTAACTAGATTTCGGATTTTGTTGATGAGTTCTAGAATTAAAGTGTCCCAAGTTACTCATTATAGCATCAGCTATTTGCCAGTAACGTCCTTCCAAATTGCTGCAACTGCTTCGGAGATTGGTCGGCAGAAACGGACAGACGGACAGACAAACAAATACTTTCATATGCATTCCGTAAGAAGCTGTAATTTCGGCTTTACAAGTAGGTTTTTGTTTCTCCTTTTTTTAATATCATCGGCGTATATAGGTGATCTCACTATGGTCAAGTGTTGAGGGCTTTATACCCATAAATAACGGACACAAAGCAATGCATAAACCAAAACAATACCAAAACAGTTGCCCTTTGCGGGACTCGAACCCGCAGTGCTTCGATCGCTAAGCCGACCGTGCAGATAAAAAGCATTTCATTTATTTGTATATACTGTCAGACGTTATTCTACCCATTAATAATAAGTTAATAAGTTAATAATCTAAGTTAATAACTCGACGTAAGTGCATTTAAAGCCTTGAGAGGACTATGAAAACCTTCTTGGTTATAAATGTGTGAATAATCATTATGTTCTTTCAAACGGTATTTAAATTATAATTTTTATCCCCTAACCCGGAGGAACTCCTTAGATTTAATAAATAACAAAATGCCCTATATGTTTATCTAGTTATCTCCGTGTGCAATTTCTTTAATATTTATCCCGTAGTTTCACAGAAATGCGTTTATAAGGGCTATACAAGGCAGACAGATAAAACTTTAAATATATATGTATCAGATTGGCCCAAACATTGGACCAAATTGAATATGTTCGAGGCAACGTGAAAATAGCACCACCAGTGAATGAGAAATTGAGGATTATTTGGTTAGCGTGATACGGGTATGTTGTGAGAAGGAATGAAAACGATATAATTAGAAGAATGTTGAGTATGAAAGTGAATGGATTTAAGAGAAGAGGAGGACTGAGGAAGATGTGGATGGAGTGTGTGAGAAATGATATGTGTATAAAAAGAGTAAATACTGAGATGATGGCTGATAGAGTAAAGTGGGAGAAGAAAATATGTTGTGCCGACCCTACCTGGGTGGGATAAGGGCTAAGAAGAAGGGTGGTACAAAAAAAAACATTTTTTTTTTTATGAGTCTCTTACGAAAATGAAGCGATGATAGCTCAGTGGTAGTGTGTACGACTTCGCGTCATGGGACGTTAGTTCGAATCCAACCACCTACAATGAGCTTGAGCTTTCGGTGAAGGAAAACATCGTGAGGAAACCATAGCATGGTGGTAGGGCTTTTTCTGATGCCCGCCTGGCTAGCCTTCAAGTTGAAAATCTGCCGCCAAATACCAATAGGTGTGTTACAGCCAGTTCCTCCACAGGTTTAGCGTGTATACCAACTTTAATCAGGTGAGATTATGGCCATTACGTTAAGCCTTAACTTTAAAAAAAAGTTAGATCATCATGTTTTAAGAGCCACCTCCAAAGCGCGACTTAAAAAAATAATTTAAGAGTTGGGTCGGCGTTAGTAAAAGCTCTACTACCATGCTATGGTTTCCTTACGATTTTCTTCCTCACCTAAGGTTAGGTTGCATTCGAACGGGGGGTCCGTACAGAATACCAACTGAGCAAACATCGCTTCAAGCCTCTTTGCCTCTATATATACACATTATACCCCAATTATAATTTCCAATAAATATTTAATGTACAGAACTTTAACTAAGTTATAGTTGTATCACACGCGTAGATTCATTTAAAATAATTAAAATAAATTATTAATAAAAGTCTCAATTTTGCTCTTGCAATTCGTATATTTTTACAATATAAATTAATAATAAATAAATACAAAAAAAAATTTAACGATTATAATATTCAATGAATACTAACATCGAGAACTTAATCACAGGACATGACAATTGGTTTTCAAATACAACAAAATAGCTTAATATAGCATGCCGTTTGTATGCTGGTCTGGCTTTTTATAATGTCCGCGAGTGTAGCTACCATCTACCAGCTGAAAATCTACACCCAAATACTTACAAGTGTATTCCGACAGTTGTAGTTGAGATCCAGTCTCTGTATTATTATAAGTGCGTCCTCATATTGGGGCTATGTTAGCAAAAATTAGGGGCTTTTCCCGCTAAAAAAAAAATCGCATTTATTTTTTTGGCTTTATTGCAATTTATGCCAAGTATACCGATTTATTGATAAGTTATTAACGTATAAGTAAATTTTAAAATTCTGTTTCTAAGTATAAATGGGTAATTTATTTGCACTAGTAAATGATGTCGGCTTCGTATGTAGTATTTAGTAGGCACGATACAGCAAACATTTCGACGTTTCTAGCATAGGTATATTGTTCCGTTAATTTTACGATATGACCACCGTGTGAGACATGCTAAACTTGTAGCATTTGCAAATATACATAATTCTAAAATAAATTGTTGCATTTACCTCATTATAGTTTATGTTATTTTTATAATTTACATGTGCATGAATAATGTTATTTGTTATAACATACGATAAAATAACGGCTTTGTATTTGATAATTAAGATAAAATAGTCTAGAAACAATGGCTACACCATAAAATGAGATGTCTATCGAGGGTCGATATTGCATGGTTGTAGGTTTTCGTCAATTCCCGCCTGGCTCAAGTTGAAAATCTGCCGCCGAATACCATTACGTGTGTTCCGGTAGTTGCACTTGAGAGCGAGTCCCTCCTAATGGCCGGAAACGCATCTGCGATTCCTCTGGTGTCGTGGGTGTTCATGGGCGGCGGTGATCACTTACCACCAGGTGAGACGTTGCTCGTTCACCCCGTATTCCATAAAAAAACACGGCAGATCGATATACAGTTAGAATGGTTTATCACTATGATACAGTTCATGATTAGTCTAATTGGCACATATCCGTATCATGCTGCTTGATTTTGGAATAGCAATAGCAATAATGATTAGCATTATGGCCTTAATCTCACCTGATCTTAAGTGACGATACGGCCCAAGATGGTAGACACGCTAAACCTGTGAAGGAACTGCCTCTCAAGTGAAACTGCTGGAATATACCTATTGGTATTAGGCGGAAGATTTTAAACTTGAGGTCGGTAGCTAGCCAGTCGGGCATCAGAAAAAGCCACCACCATGCTATGGTTTCCTCACGATGTTTTCCTTCACCGAAAGCTCAAGCTCATTGTAGGTGGTTGGATTCGAACTCACGTCCCTTGACGCAAAGTCGTACACACTACCACTGAGATATCATCGCTTCAAACTAGTGGGCACGCTCCCAATTGCAAGTACCGGAACACCCATACAGGTATTTGGGAGCAGTTACTCAACTTAAGAGTGGTAGTTAGATGGGCATTAGAAAAAACCCTACCAGCCTGCTATATTTTCATCACATTGTTTTCTTACAACGTAAGCTTAGGCTTATTCCAGGGATTCGAACTCACGTGCATTCAAGCGCGTCCGTACACAGTACCATCTGAGCCATTATCGCTTTAGTGTATGTTGCCACGTCGCTATCATAAACGACTACTGTGTCTTCGCAATTTACACGTTACATTAATATATACATACTATAATAATAATGAAATCGCGGAATTAAATGTCTCTACTTTTTATCACTGACAAATGTTTAATTCTAACATAAGACTAGATTATATATATTTACATAATTTTATATCTAAAACAACTATAGGTAAATAGTTTAAGACATTGAGCGAATATGCTTAATTCTATGTAATAAAGTTCATTGATAATGAAAACGTGTTATGTGTATAAAAGACTTCAACGATTAACAAAGATAAATTAGTTAATGTTTTTTCAAACAACATAATAAAATATTTTGTTACTGATTGTATAAATTGATTATTTTCTTAATCATTAATATTTATAGTTATGTATTGTTTTTATTTTTTGAATATTTTTGTTTTGGAGTATTTAATTGCGTTGTTCGAACTTTTGTATCCATTGGAAACAGTCTAAAATGTGTAAAAGCTTATTTTTATATTCACACAAATAAAGTGGTATAACTTCTCACGTGCGTACATAAATATGTGAATTTATATACCGATTAAAATTATTATCATGATCTCAGATTTGTAATTAATTAATCGTTTCTTTTCAAGTAAAAGTATTTATAACATACATATCGAGCCTTTTCAGGAAAAACATTGTAAGCGATGATTGTAATTTTTACAGGAGAGACCTTTTTGCTTCTTAATTTAAAAGTATTTATGATAATTTTATAAAAAGTATGAGAAGTTCTTTATAACTAACCATTGATCTATTAAAATGGTGGCTTATAACATACTGCATTTAATTTGCAATGATTTTATTTTGTAGGTTACAGTTAAAAAAGAATTTTAAGTATTTTGTACGTTCGTGTTTTTTTTTAAATATTCATCAGTCAGTGTTTTTTTTTTATTACTAATAAGTGAATTCCTTTTATATGTATAGAAAGTAACTATTAAAATGTTGTTACCTTTGTTGTTAAAACAAAGTTGTTTCCTTGTTATACCGAGTAAGGTATTGTCACTAAATTTTTATGTTTTTTTTAATCATAAATTTAGCTTACTAGTTTAAGTTATGTACTGTTGGTGATTTTAAATTAAGTTGCATATACATGAGCGTAGATCCAAGTAACGTAGTGTGCTACATTAGTGTAGACGTCTGGAACTCCCCGTCGAGCGCAACCGGATCCGAAAGAGGTCAACCCTCGGAGCTCCCAACGCCCTCCGGACCGACACTGCAGCGGGCCTCCGCTATCACCCTGAAATATTATGTTTCATGAGTTGATTCCTTCTTAACTTCTAGATTTCATGTGCGACTTAAAAAGTTTTAAACAAAATTTACCCCTCTCTGCCCCATTTTCATTATGGTTTTCACAAGAAAAAGTAGTCTATCACCGTCTCCAGATTCTCATCTAACTATATGCCAAAATCCATCATAATCTATTCAGCGGTTTAGGCGTGAATGCGTAACAAACAAACTCACTGTCGCGTTTATAATACACTTAGTAAGATAAGATAGACTTGGATCTGTGATCTTTGATCAGAAGAAAAATTTGTAAAATGCTATTAAATTATTTCATTTTCGTGACATGGCTATCCGTATAAAACGAAAAGTGTAGAGATTTATAAAGATAAAACTCTTACATAAACTTTCCGGAGCTGCCTAACAAGTTTTCTTTTCAAACCCACTGCTTTAATAACAGCTTCACCGACCTTTTGGGGTAAACCCAAGAAGCGCTCAGCCTAAATCTAACGAGTATCTATAGAATTATAAAACTATTCCGGGTGAAAAAGTTAAACTTGAAACTCGTGGCTTAAGTTAAAATGAATGAAACTAATAGAGATATGGCGGGCGATAAACAGATAAGCAAGATGATTGCTTATGTTTACGTTAATGTTACTCATCGGAATAAAACTAATTAAAACGGATTTTATCGTGGTTATTTATTAATTTTGATCTCGACGTTTCGAAAGCCCCTCAGCCTTCGTGATTACAGGATGGACTGAGGTGTAGGTTGTCCAAAAAAGTTAATGTTACAGTGTCTACCTTAAGACTGATAAGCTTTCGAAACGGCGGGATCAACATTAAGGGTGACGTAAGAATATATTCTGATAAATGGTACTCTATGTACCGTCTTCACGAAGCGCTAGGGGACTACTGTCGCTTTAACTTGATGATTGAAATTATCTTCTATTATTTTTCATTGTGAGATAGTTTTTCACAAACACTTTTCTCCACCGCCACTCCTTCATGCCCTACTCTGCCTTTTCAAGTTTTATTTGAGCAATAATAGCCAGTTTACGTTTTTTTTTCAAGTTTAAACTGTGTTTAAACCAAGATTTGTCGAAGTTATATGTAAAAA
This sequence comes from Actias luna, assembly GCA_039707435.1. NCBI lineage: Eukaryota > Metazoa > Arthropoda > Insecta > Lepidoptera > Saturniidae > Actias > Actias luna. The sequence goes on along the minus strand of JAZHAC010000022.1, from coordinate 16,165,896 downwards.
AGTAAAATAAAATTATTCCTTCATCTATAATGTATGTGAGTATATTGTTATCTCTACTAATAGTTAGATAGATTAAAATACTAATAATTAGAGAACAAAAAAATACCCACATATTTAGTAGGTATCTAGAACAAATTGAACTACCATACACGATGCAGCATATTTTTTAAATAATATGTAAAAAAACCTCCCAAGTCTAATTAAATATATTTCATTCGTTATCTATTTATATTAAAAAAAATATATTAAAATAATCAAAATCAAGTGTATTTTTAATCATTTATATGTGAAATTATAATTATCTAAGGAGAGATAACATAAAATTTACCTTACTTCAATTTTTAAAGAAATAAAATTAAAACAAGACCTAAGGAAAGTGGCGCCAAGTTCGTAATTGTTACCTAATTAAAAAAAAAAAAAACAAAATTTGAATGTTGCCAATAGATATACCGACCGCTTAAATGACCATCAACGATCTTATACGTTATCTTAAATCTTAAACCATCGGCCATCTTAAATGAGGATCAGAAAATAAGACAAACATTGAAGACATTTCAAATAGCTACATCGAGTTCATTCGTCATCTATCAGATCGTAACTTAGCGGACGGCGGCCGCCGACGATCTTAGATTAGATTTCGAAGATGTTGAGTTGTTACATTTTAATTGACTTCTTATTAGTTTCGTACATTGATTTTCAATATTGGAAAGTTACGAATATCAACTTTCTCTGTTGCAGACTATGCATATTGACAAGGGTAATATTTACAATGAATACATGTCCATATTCATTTATAAGTTCACTCACAATTAGGCTAGCTTTTACTCGACAGATACACTTTTTTGTCCAAGAGATGTATCAAATAATTGAAGAAGAAATGTGACTAGATTAGTTATATTTCGTGATCCATGGCAAGGAATATTTTACCATTCAGGGAAGCTTTACACAATACTTATTTACATTAAAAGAAAATGTGTTGTGTAAATAAGAAATCATGTTACTATAACAGATTTGAGAGAAATCTTCACGTAAAATATTTTTGGGAAATTGTAATCAGGGAATTCTGAGCTATCAATGTAAGACTCAATAATATTGCGTTTTGGGTTTAAGTAAGATGATTGTCCATTTGTACATGCTTCACTCCAAAATTACGTGTTAATTATTAGTGAAATTTGATTTGTTGAAAAATAAATAATAGCATTTTTTTTTGTTAGCATAAACAGTAACTCACACTTCTTAAATTTTATAACAAGTCCACATTCTGTTTACAAATTTGGATTATATTTTACATGATGCTGATAGTAATTAGTTATTACCGGAAATTCGGTTCGAGTTATTTGTACAAATAAAGTAACGTCTACAGGGAAGCCTATTTTGTAATGTTTTAGGTAATATCGCTAGAATAGCGATGATAGCTCAGTGGTAGTGTGTACGTCTTCGCGTCCAGGGACGTGAGTTTGAATCCAAGCACCTACAATGAGCTTGAGCTTTCGGTGAAGGAAAACATCGTGGGGAAACCATAGCATGGTGGTAGGGCTTTTTCTAATGCCCGCCTGGCTAGCTACCACCCTCAAGTTGTAATCCTGCCGCCAAATACCAATAGGTGTGTTCCGGCAGCTGCACTTGAGAGCCAGTTCCTCCACAGGTTTGGCGTGTCTACCATCTTGGGCTGTATCGTCACGTAAGATCAGGTGAGATTATGGACATAACGCTAAACTTTAAGTATAAAAAAAATACTTACCACACAAGCACCAGTACTGCCATCAGTGCTCCCAGCACAAAGATGACCTTCATTTAATGGTAGAGTCAACGCGTATCTATCCCTACAAAGTCTTAAAGGGAGAACCGGTACTTCTGCTTCCAACAGAACATCAGTTAGCGTCCCATTAGTTTGTTCCCTCCCCCAGCCTGTGGTGTAACACTCATCCTTGAAATCTATTCCATTATTATCATCAATAAAAGGGTCTATTTCTTCACCAAACATTAGCTTCTTATCATTTCTTTCATCACTGCTACCTGTTTCTCCATCTCTATGCAGTTTTGCTTTGATAATCTTAACTACGCTATCTAGCGTTGCGCTATCATAAACAATATCATTTTTACTGTCACCGTCAGCCTTCCTTACTTCTTCCTTCCTGTCTCCTTGCCTATTGGAATCGTTAGCAACTCTTACGTTATACCTCAAGTTTTTGTTTTTCTTATTTCCGAAAGCGGAGAACATGTTCTTCGTTAGGTTGTTGAGTTTCTCCAAATATTTCACGGCAGTATCAGGTTTCGGTTTTGACGGTTTCGTTCTCCGTTTCAACGGCTCCGGTGTGGTTTCCGGTCGCATGTAGAACGTTCCTTGGTTGACGTTGAAGTTGGAAATCGGTGCCTCGTATGGCGGAAGACAGATCGTTCGGATGCGGCTTCCGGTGCTGATGTCTGCAGCTTTTGTTAACTTCATTAATGCTGTGGAAGGATACATTAAATAGGATTAATTTCATAACCAGTGAAGAAAAAGTATCTGCTATATGGGCATAGTTTAAGTGACCCCTTCTATAATATGTTCAGTTGTTTTTTCATTATTTCTTTATTTTGTTCGTTATTTAGTTCACATTTGATTAGTGATGAATTTCAATGAGCATTTTCTTTTGTGACTACAAAAACAATATATCGTTAGAAATTAATTAAAAATAAAATAAATCAACAATTCATTACATGCTTTACAAGATTTATTTACAGAATGTAAAAAGCAAACTATTAACAGTTCAGCAATTGCTTATCTCGGTAATGTTTATTCACGTTAGTCCAAAATACCTATATCATGTTGGTAGTTGTGGAACCTGTGATGAAGAACAATCCTCTCGATGGGCATATAGGATCCTCGCTGCTCAGCTCGGTCCCACTCCCCCAGGACAGCGGTCCAAAGTGCCGGTACGGGCAAGTTGAAGAGTTCACTGTAATTCAAATTGTTTAGTGTAACGTTACCTAATATTATTGACAGAACCTTTAGGAACAATGCTTCTTTTAACAGTCACATAGTTTTCAATACAGTTTATCAGAAAATTTAGCTGATCTATATAATTTTGTTATTTATTTACTACCCCATTTCTGCTATAAATTATCGCGCAATCGGTCAGGAGCCTTACATTATTTACACTATACAAAACGAATGCTTTTCTGAACCCAGAAAGGAGATAACAGTGAAGTATGTCAGTAGTATTGAGACTTAACTCTATGTCTAGCTAAATTTCCAGTACTGCACGCAACGTAAGCCTCTTACCATAGTGGTATGCTTAGATATATAGCGTTACAGGGTCAGCTATTCTATATCTAACAATCGAGTGACGTGGCAGGAGTCTGTATTCAACTCATCCACGACTACCATGAATATTATAGTAATAAGTTTTTAGTTCGTTGCTTTCTAGAAGAACCATTTTATATCTAGGTGCCAAGAGGTTTGTGGACCAACATGAGAGTACCAATAATGAATCCCGGTTAAAAGGTCACTTTATCAAAGAATAGTATAAAGTTTAAACGATGATACCTTAGTGGTACTGTGTACGACTTCGCGTCAAGGGACGCGAGTTCAAATCCAAGCACCTATAATGAGCTTGAGCTTTCGGTGAAGGAAAACATCGTGAGGAAACCATAGCATGATGGTAGGGCTTTTTCTGATGCTAGCCTGGCTAGCTACCACCCTCAAGTTGAAAATCTGTCGTCAAATACCAATAGGTGTGTTTCGGTAGTGGCACTTGAGAGCCAGTTCCATCACAGTTTTAGCGTGTCTACCAACTTGGGCCGTATCATCATTCAAAACATCTCTAACACTTTTCAAACTGTATTTATTGATACCTAAGTATATAACGAACGCCAGATAATGATGACCACATTCTCGCATGCGACCCGACTGCATTAAATATTAAGCCAGCTCTCGGGATTTGTTAAAGTACCTTTATCACCACCACCAGTGGTTCTTTATACAATGGCCAGGGAATATTATGGTATTTTAATGATTCAATTTAGCAAGACTATTACTTATGTATACAGTGTGCTGTAGTGAGTAACCAGAGAGGATGGACCAGCACTCCGCCGCACCAATGCCCGATAAGACCGTAGCTTGGATGCAGCAGTTGCAGTGAGACCTGGAAACAAAACAATACCAATTCTGTTTTACTTTCCAGTAAGAATATTATTTGCGGAGTCATCTATGTTATTGCTGATAAAATGAACAGTAACGTGGAACGAAGTATGGCTTGTTTTCAAGGTTTAGCATAAATCTCTATAACAAAAACCATTGCGTATTGTATGGTTTTAAAAATCCCAAAAAGGCCCAACGCACAGATATGTGTTTCAATGACCTTTATTTCAGAAACGGTGGGTTTTCCATACAATTTTTCTATATCACCCGTTTAAGACCCAATCTATTTCTGTACGAAAATTCATTTAAATTAGTATCAACAGACCAAGTAACTTTCACATCGTGAATGTTAAATTGTATTTAAAACGTATGAGTGCAATTGTATGGTTTTAAAAATCCCAAAAGAGGCCCAACGCATAGATATGTATTTCCATGTCCTTTATTTCAGAAACGACGGGTTTTCCATACAATTTTTCTATATTACCATTTCAAGGCCCAATCTATCTCTACACCAAAATTCATTTAAATTAGTATCAACAGACCAAGTAACTTTCACTTCGTTAATGTTAACTTGTATTTAAAACGTATGAGTAGGGCAAGGATTATGTACGTATTCGTTACGTGATCTGTGTTTACACCATAAGAAACTAACTCCTCTAATTGAAGATGATTTAAAGAATGTATTTGGAAAGCTCACCTGCCAAGGCCACGCACCACGCTTCGACTCTCGACCTCTGATGATGCGCAGTTGACCTACTGCTCTATCCCTCGGTTGCCTGGTATGTCTTCGTAATGGTACACCGCATTCTACAAAGAAATGGTAATGTAGGAAAATTCGCATTTGATAATACACAATGAGTTTTTCACATTAAGTTTCTTCTTTTTTATACTTAAGGTTTAGCGTTATGGCCATAATCTCACCTGATCTTCAAGTTCTCATCAAGATCTTCAAGTCCAAGTTGGTAGACACGCTAAACCTGTGGAGGAACTGGGTCTCAAGTGCAGCTGCCGGAACACACCTATTCGGTATTTGGCGGCAGATTTTCAACTTGAGGGTGGTAGCTAGCCAGGTGGGCATTAGAAAAAGCCGTACTTCCATGCTATGGTTTCCTCATGATGTTTTCCTTCAGCGAAAGCTCAAGCTCATTGTAGGTGCTTGGATTCGAACTCACGTCCCTTGACGCGAGGTCGTACACACTACCACTGAGATATCATCGCTCTTGAGAACTTTTACTTATCATAAAAGTGACTCTAAACATAGAATATATGATTCTATTGTGGATTATATTTATAAGTTTTATAATAACATATTTGGTGGTGTCGTCACTGTGTCTTTCTATACCACTGGTCTGTAAACTTTTTTGTCTCGAAGACCTCTTACTAAATTTTACTGAATTGTCTTTTCTTTTACGGGGGATATATATGCATCCCTTTCCAGCCCGGGGGGCATTAGGCGCTGGGATAACCCACTAAAACCCCACGGCCGTCTGTCGCCTTCCTGGGTCCGTGCATGCAATCACCGCGTCACCCCAGCGGAAAAAAAATTACTGCACTGGGTAAATCCCTCCTTCCGTTTAAAAATGTTTTTTTTATAGCTTTATGAAATTTAAATGTGTTTTCTGATATTATTTAAAAGAAATTGTCTGAATATAGTTCTATATCATTATGAAATTCCATAAATATTTATTCATCTATTGTAAATAAGTACTATATAAATGCAAAGTGAATTATAGGAAGTTTAAATTTTCATTACGTAAGGCTTTAATAGAATTCACTACTGTCGATTCACATTTGCAGCTCATGAACAACCCGATCTTTTTTTCGCTGACGCGGCCGCTTAAATTCGAAATCGATTACCCGGGTTCGTACTAAACACTTTGTACCTATGATCTACACTATATATTGTTGGTATATGATATGTTAGAGATTTAGAATGTGTTAAAGTTTAACGGCAGAGTCTTAACACATACACATTCTAATTCGCAAATCATTAGTAATGAGTCTACGTGACATAATACGTTACAAACCGCGAAACTGCAATTACCATATGACATAATCAGTTAAATAGATGACCGGAAGAATATATAACACTTGAGAAGTCTCAAAATAAAGTGATATATGTAATAACTGCATATAATTAGCGGAAAGTTGGCACATTTAATAGGTAATATATGATATAAGACATTTTTTGTTTAAATACTTTAAGGCTATGCTCGTTTCCTTTATATTTGGGTTTTCTATACAAAAAATTAAAATTGAAGTGTCTAGTTGTAATATCAAAATAACAAATTCTTACCAAATGAATATAAAATTATGTACAGTACTTATGTATATAAATAAAAAAAAAAACGATTATTAATTTTTTTGTCTGTATGTCTTTTCCGGATAATCTCTGAAACCGTTGGCCCGTTTTTGACGGGACTTTCACTGGCAGATTATAATCGATACATATCATTAATCACAATACAAATTATTATTCAAGGCATATGTAATGCTTAATACTTTATGTATTTCCCATTCTTTATTTCTCCAAAATGTTGCACAATGTGATCGAAGATCGTGTAAAGAGGTTGATAACAAAAAGTAATTCAAAGGAACAATATCTTTTCGTCATTTCCTGTCTACGTGAAGAGAAGGGTTTTCTATATCTGATAAATAGCAGTGATACAGATTTGTAAACAGCACATGATAAGTTATTTTCATTTCACATGAAAAATAGAGCTCTCGGTAAAGAAAAACATCGTGACGAATCCATAACATGGTGGTAGGGCTATTTCTAATGCACGCCTGTCTAGCTACCACCCTCAAGTTGAAAATCTGCCGCCAAATACCAATAGGTGTGTTCCGGCAGTTGCACTTGAGAGCCAGTCCCCTACAAGTGTAGCGTGTCTACCAACTTGGGCCGTATCGTCGTTTAAGTTCAGGTAAGATTATGACCATAATGCTAAATGGATATGAGATGAGTAAAATGTTCCACGCCTTTTTAACAGTCGAGGAGTAAACGGAAAAAGTGCATCAAAGCCTACATTATCATTGTATCTAATGCATAATCGATTCAATGAAAGCTTAACTAAGTGCGAAGTGTCATGAATTATACAAACATTATTTACATATGCAAACGTCAACAGTTACGCACGATATGTAACAGATGTTGCGTGATTTTAGATCATTTCCGGATTCCTAGACACTTGTAGAATCTAAAATTATAATCATATTGGGCCTTCCTGGTTTTATCACGTCCCTGAACCTAGTGACAATAAGTATTATAGAAAGTTTTTTTGTTATTGTTGGATAAAAATTAAAAAATTATGTGAAAAAGAAACATACATTTTTCTAGAGTTTCTCCGATAAGAGCTCTTTAGTCGAATCGTTGTTTCAAACTGACAATTCAGGCCAGTGACGGATTAAGAGTTTCAACGTAAATAAATTGAGCACCCCAGTATTGTTGACATATTGCCATCTCGCTTCCTCTCTCTCACAATTTAATAAGCACGTCTCTACCAGATTCATGGATGACAAGTTAAAACAACTAAAGTCAATTAAATTCTACATTTTAAGTAGTTTATAGTACAATCCAGTGGTATCAAATGAAGTGTAAGCCGATAATAATATAAATACATGATACAGAAATTTGTATAGGTAATTTCTGGAATAAAATCTATGGATCTAGAATATATTACCTATGATCTAAAGAGTGTCCAATTGGTTTTACAAAGCTGTCTCCATTATCGAAGTCTATCTTACTTGCTTTGTAAAATAAAGTCGTTATGACAATTGTTTAAACAAAATACAACAGACTTTTTCTGATGTGCTCGTACGCCAGCAAAGCTTTGGTTGAAAAACTATTTGAAATATGTAGTGACAAAGTAAGATAACTGAAGAACTCTGATTTGAGTGCCCGATATTTTATTCTATTGTTATCTCTGGTATTGCGAATGGAAAAGTAAATATTCGACAGCTACACAGGCGATTGTCTTTTATATACAATTGACGCAAGTTACGTTGGTCCGCCCCAATTTATCTACAAACGTGGCCCTCTTGGATGGGATTCACGCAATTTGCAGTGAGGGGTCAAAACTAGTCTTCACTTTACAGCAATGCAATAAATCCTTGTAAGGTGCGCATTTAGTCGTCGCGGGTCAGGCAATGGTACATCCAACATGTAGAGGTCTGCCGTTAGACCAATTTTGGTAATATGAGACAGTGTAGGCTTAGGCAAATACCTTAAGTTGAAAATGTGCCTCAAAATAACTATAGGTGTGTTGCATTTGAGAATCAGTCCCTGCACTAGGCTTAGCGTGTCCACTATCTTAGTCTACATTGTCACTTAATCTAATTGTGGCCCGGGAACACACGAGAACGTAACCAAAGTTAAAAGTGACCAGCGGATTGACCCCCCCTTCTGTTGCCCCAAATCCGACACTGATTCCGGATAGTCGTTAGTTGGCACAAATTATTGCACTATATATTTTAATTACCACTAAAAGTTTATCCTTCAACAGTTTAATCTGTTTCCATAATCGTTACAAATATTTTATGGTCAACTCGCTTGGCGTTACGCAATCAGTCAGCATCGGTGGCGTACGTTCCGTCAGTCGAGTGAAAGTCCTTCATTTTTGCTTGATGCGATATCGATTTCATCGCCGATATTAAAATATCATCGGCCTTGACGTACATCGATAGTTTTCGGGTTTTGTCGAGTCAGGTAAAATGTTACGCGGTAACGCTGTTTGGTAAATTTAGAAAGGCTTTGTATATGTATATACTAGTCCACTAAAAGATATTTGATGATTCTTCCAATACAGCACTTTTTCCTGTCGCAGAGGTGTTAATTGTAGTTTCTGTAACTCAATGCTCCATTGATATTTTTTTTTATGCTCGGCTGCTAAAGGACTGAAGGATATTTTTCAGAACCGCTTTCGGTGTCTTCCGGCAGTTGTACTTGAGAGCCAGTTCCTCCATTAGGCTTAGGGTGTCCACTATATTGGGTCATTATCATCAGGTTATGAATCGATGATAGCAAAATGGTAGTGTGCACGACTGTGCGTCAAGGGACGTGAGTTCGAATCCAACCACCGACAATGAGCTTGAGCTTTGAGTGAAGGAAAACGTCGTGATGAAACCATATCATGGTGGTAGGGCATTTTTTCTCATGCCCACCTGGTTAGTTAACAACCCTCAAGTTGGAAATCTGCCGCCAAATACCAATAGGTGTATTCCGGCAGTTGCACTTGAGAGCCAGTTCTTCCAAAGGTCTAGCGTGTCTACCAACTTGGGGCGTATCGTCACTTAAGATCAGGTGCGATTATAGCCATAACGCTAAACCTTTAACTATTTAAAAAATAAAGATAAAATTGTGGCTATAACACTAAATCTTTAAAGCATTTAAAAAATCAGATGGCATATCAACTACTTATGGATAAAAGTTCGCACGTCGTCTGATTTTCATGTCATGGAATGGAGACCAATAAATTATTATAGTTCTTATAAAGTTACGTTCTGAAATATAACTCATTATAGTTATGTATAGCATAGTTTGCATGGTGGTATGGCTATTTCTAATGCCCGCCTGGTTAGCTACCGCAATCAAGTTGAAAATCTGCCGCCAAATACCATTACGTGTGCTCCGGCAGTGACACTTGAGAGCTATTTCCGCCTATAAAGGCCGGCAACGCATCAGATAACACACTAGATTGTTCGCCGCCTATTCCATAACAAAAAATGTAACTAATCTGCATTATTATAACTTCGATTAGGTTGTATTTTAAAATAAAAATCGGACAGTGGTACGTTGACATTCCGTACACTCAATAAACATTGTAGTCGTGTGTAATATCATTGCTGGCATATAAACTATCACGAACAATCTCTCTGTTATCTCGATACTAATTAGTTGGATTTATGACAGTGCTTCTGTTGGAGAGTTATCTGACAAGCCATCTACTGGCCCGGACGTTTGCGGTTAAACGGATAACTCAAACAGACGACCGGTTTCTTGTTTCTACAAATATGTGATATAAAGACAGTACAGAAATCACGGAGTATTTAAGTGTATATTAAAATGTACACTTAATAATAGTTGTTAAAAGCAAATAAAGAAAATATCGATATAATAATAAAAGAGGGTGAGACTTTTCTAAAATTAATATGTTTTTCTTATAATTTTAAATACAATGATATAAAAAAAAAAGTTATATAATTATTTCACTCATGCAGAGAAGCAATAATGTCTACAGAACTCGCGCACGTGCGATTATAGCTCAGTGGTAGTGTGTAGGAACGCCGCGTCATGGGACGTGAGTTCGAATCTAACCTACGATGAGCTTGAGCTTTCGGTGATGGAAAACATCGTGAGGAAACCATAGCACGTTGGTAAGGCTTTCTGCAATGCCCGCCTGGCTAGCTACCACTCTCAAGTTGAAAATCTACCGCCAAACACCAATAGGTGTGTTCCGGTAGAGGCACTTGTGAGCCAATCCTTCCAATAAAGGCCGGTAACGCACCGTTGAATCCTCTGGTGTTGTAGGTGTCCAAAAGCGGCGGTGATCACATACCATCAGGTGAAACGAGTGCTCGTTTTCCGCCTATCACATTAAAAAAAAAACACTCATAAGAAAGTGGAGAGCAGAGGGTTGTGATCGGAAATTTTATATCCATAACATTTCTAGTATTTTTCTAGTATTTATCTAGTATTTTTCTAGAATTTACTAGTATTTTTCTAGTATTTAAGATCGTACGGTGGTAGGGCTTGTTCTAATACCCGCCTGGGTAGTTACCATACTCAAGTTGAAGATCTGATACCAGGTATATATAAGTGTGTCACGGCAGCTGCGCTTAGCAACCAGTGCCTCCACTAAGGTTTAGCGTATCCACCCAATTGTACCACGTCGTCACTTAACACCAAGTGAGATTAGCAAATGCTAAACCTATAAATGCTGACATCAAAATCACAGACATATGATTGCCGTTATATCAATAAGTGACGATTTCTGAGCGCGATATTTGGCTTTGCCCTCGAGTTCTTGGCTACCGGAAATGACGGAATGACATATCTTCGTGTAATGTCGTCTGTAATATTTCCCTCCTTCGCAGATAGATTATATAAATTCCATCCGGATAGTATTTTGCCCTGTAGTCTGACGTTTTTCTTTTGTTAATAATCATAAATGGAAAGTTGACATCCGCTTTTACCGTCGAAATATTCTTGCATCATCAATTACCCGTTCAAGCACATTCCGCGAACAATGGGACAAAACATTCGAAAGAGTTTTTGCCAGTGAAATCTTGTCTAGGAAGAAAACATGTCCGTTTCTTTCGACGACAAAAGCTTTGAAATTCGCTTTTTTGCATTAATAATAGTACGGGCTCTGTATATTACCTCTGTCACTTGTTTGAAGGTAAAAACACGATTAGCGAAAACAATGTCTTCTGTAACGACGTAACAATAATCACATAAAGTCTGAACTAGAGACTAAATATCACTGCTTTGGTGAGAAAGCTTCTTAAAGCACGTTGGGTGACTTTTGTAAGGGTAAAGCCTTCAAGGAATAGTGCCATTATTGCCATAAGCATGAGGGTCGTGATTCAGTCGCATAAAATTTCTATCACTTCGCTTGTATACTGTCACCTATATACCGTTTTATCCCAAAAGGCCACAAGTCTAAGTGCCTCACCATGGCTGGTGGTACACGTAATGTTTATGGTGGCAATCTGGCAAATACTATATGCCATGTTGGACATAACAACGAGTCTTATAAGACTAAAAGAATATATCTGTTTAATGTGATCATCTGTGACGTGTTATATGTGTCTGTGTAATTTGCTTGAATGTTCTATTAATATTGTACTATAATATATGACCGATTGACCTTCCATTTATTATCATATGGGCTCCCATCGAAAATCAGCGTTGTAGTACTGATTTACTATACATTTGCAGAACGGGTTTGCCAATTGCTGGACATTCTTTTTTCTGTCTTATTTGTTTGTGTAATTTATTTTAATTGTATGGTAGCTGCAATAATGCGAAGCGATGATAGCTCAGTGGTAGTGTGTACGACTTCGCGTCAAGGGACGTGAGTTCGAATCCTAGCACCTAAAATGAGCTTGAGCTTTCAGTGAAGGAAAACATCGCGAGGAAACCATAGCACGGTGGTACGGTTTTTTCTGATGCCTGCCTGGCTCGCTACCACCCTCAAGTTGTAAACCTACCGCAAAATACCAATAGGTGTGTTCCGGCAGTTGCACTTGAGAGCCAGTTCCTCCACAGGCTTAGCGTGTCTACCAACTTGGGCTGTATCGTCACTTAAGACCAGGTGAGATTATGGCCATTACGATAAGCCTTAACTAAAAAAAAATTGTTGTAGTATTATTATCATGATAAATGTGATTGTTAGTAATCACATATGTTACCAATACCAAATACGTATTGTTGAAGTGAAATTTATTTGTCATCAATAGCAACAAAAAATTATTAAAAATGATACGATGTAAATTTTGACAAAGAATTAAGGAGACATTGGCGTCGCCACAAAATGCACGTCATATGTTATATCTGCATTACAATACTAACCATACAACCAAACTAAATATGAGTTAAAATTAAGGTCACGCATCTTTAAATGCTAAATACATATAAACTAAGTATAATTACATTCATTTACATAAAACAACTACAGTTCATAGTTAAAGCGGTCACATTTGCAAGACGCTGATTATGGAAGCGTCAAAATATGTATATTTAAGAACTAGTGCTTGACACAATATAACATTCGGTCATGACTATCATAGTTTTGGACTTCGATCAATTTTTTTGATTGTCAGAATTACTTCCAGTTATGTTAATCAAGCAATCTATTGTTTTGTACTTCGATACTACCTAAAGTTTTTGTATTTTGTAATAATAGAAGCTGTGAATGCTGAGATAAAACAAAAACTCTCAGGAAAATTCTAACAAGGAGCCGTCACTTTGGTAGGATGCTGACGTCATCAGAAGATAATGATCTTGAACAGCGAGAATCAGTCGCCAAGTTAAGAAGAAAAGATAAAGAATGTGTGTCATCTTCAATGCATGTTTTTTTTTTTCGATTGGACATATGCTGTTAGTCTTAAGGGCTGTCACAATTGCACTGACCTTTGGGGACAAGTACTAAAACACTCAGCCCTAGGCAACGAGTACAGGGGAGCCATGAAGCGGCCACACCTCGGCTTGGGCAGTTGCCATGTCTCAGATGCACGACTGTTGTATACTTTTCAACAAAGATTGTGATGGAACATTACGCAGCTTGAAGCTTGTATTCATTTCACTCTTCATAAACTTCCATACCGGAGGCTGTATGTAAAAAATCGTTTCCTAAGAAGTGTTTAGGCTGAAATGCGTATAAGTTAATACACAACGGTACGTTATCCGTGCTTTTCATCCAACCAATCGCGTGTCATTTTTTCTTCCCCCATCCCCTATCATCGATACGTCAGTTGAATTAATAAATCTGTAAGGCGAACATTTTGGCGAACTCAAATCGGATTAATCATTGAACGGACTTTTCTATTATTTCACGAGGTGAATACGAAATAGTATCTGTATCTCAAAGACGGGATGAAAGAAGAGAAAGCCTCCTACAAGACCGAAAGTAACAGTTTTGGTGAGTCCTTTGTCTTGCATTCTATAATCCGCAACATTGTGCATTGGTTTTACGTGCAAGTGACCCGATTACACCTTTGGAGACCGCAGAACTTTACTGCGTTAATATAATGCCCTACAGAACCACAAGAGCGTGACTTCGGCGTCACAGCTTCACGGTGACTCCTATTGCATCGCGAACTAAAAAGTTTTCTGGTTCATATTTTTCTCGTACCGTGGAGCTGTGGAACCGTCTTCCGGTCAGAGTGTCCCCACCTTCCTGTGACATGGGGCCCTTCAAAAGAGGAGTGAAAAGGTGTTTAAACTGGCCAGCGTGACAGCGGTGCCCGACAATGAATTTTGATTCAATTTCAGTCACCGCTGATCTTGATTGTACTATACTTAACACCAGATGAAGTGCAGTCACTATGCTTTTTTTATACTTAGGGTTTAGCATTATGGCCATAATCTCACCTGATCTTAAGTGACGATACGGCCCAAGTTGGTAGACACACTAAGCCTGTGGAGGAACTGGCTCTCGAGTGCAGCTGCCGGAACACACCTATTGGTATTTGGCGGCAGGTTTACAACCTGATGGTGGTAGCTACCCAGGCGAGCATTAGAAAAAGCCCTACCGCCATGCTATCGTTTCCTCACGATGTTTTCCTTCACCGAAAGCTCAAGCTCATTGTAGGTGCTTGGATTCGAACTCACGTCCCTTGACGCGAAGTCGTACACACTACCACTGAGCTATCATCGCTATAAAAACTGCGCAACATTAAAAAAAAACATATATATATACAGTTCGGTTTTGGCTTATAAACGAATCGATTGTCCCAACACTAGTTGTTATAATATTTGACGGTCGAATTACGTAAAGTTTACTTTAAAATTATATAATATCATGTGTGAACAAACTAGACTGACATATCCGGTTTAAAATTCTGTGTGAATGTTATGCTTACGATAAGTATATACTATTTATGTAAATATATGTATGTTTGTTTTATTTTCTGCAGTTTTATGCTAATCCCTACTAATATTATAAATGTGTATGTAAGTTTGTTTGTTACGCTTTCACGCGAAAACTACTTAACCGATCATCATGAAACTTTGTACAGATATTCTTGGAGGTATTAGAAGCAACACAGGATAATATTATTGAAAAAAAAAACAATTCGAGCGAAACCGCGGGTAAAAGCTAGTTGTACTATAATGGGCAGCGGAAGTGAGTGTTTAATTTTTTTTTTTTTTTTTTTGCGTTTATATACTTTATCAATTTAGTTATGGTCACGACCGATCTGCGAAGGTGGACCGATACTCTATTACACTATTATAAGTAATTGAAAAGCTCCCATGAAAGTGGAATGATAAAAATCGCGGTCGTGATAATTGTGATCGCTAAGTGGAACGTAACCGTGTTGTATGTACGAAACGCATTTTGAAGTGATGATCGTTCAATTTGCAGTGAGTTCCAATCTCTGCACTTCCGGTGAGGGAAAACATCGTAACGAAACATGGTGGTAGGGCTTTTTCTTGCACCAACCTGGCTAGCACCCTCAAGTTGAAAATCTGTCACCTGTAGGTGTGTTCCAGCAGTTGCACTCATAGCCAGTTCTCCCACTAGGCCTAGCGTGTGCACCATCGTAGTTGAAACTTAAACTGTTTTTTTTTTCACAAATTCAAAATTCGATGCTTTGATATAATATACAACCACGATAAGGAGAAAGGACTACACAGTTTTTGTGTGATGTACATATTTGGTATTGTCGCAACGATACGCATGAAGATACGTAAGAACCAGCTCCCTTTCCAAGTTCAGCGTGTTACTGTTTTTGGTATCATAGTCACATAATACCAGGCGAGATTGCGGCCGAACTCTAGCGGAAGTAATATAAGTATATATCTATCTATATCATAAAACCTTTTTTTATTCCATAGCACTACTATTGTGAAAGGCTCTAAAGTATGTAACATCACGCTACCACCAGCAGAAGCAGAGCTGTGTTGAATAAAGTTACAAAAACGGGAGAGTATTGTTGAATAATTTTTACTTCCACGCGAACGAATTCGCAGGCAGAGCTCGTATATATATCGTTATATATATATTATCCTACATCTTTCAATAACCCAACTTCAGAACCACCTGTAACGTTCATGGCATAATAATAATCATAATCTCATAATAATAATCATAATAATAATAAATTTATTGACAAGAATTTTTACACTACAATACATAAAAATTATCTTAAGACATAGTATCGCTATACATTTTTGAATCCTAGCGCCTGAACTAGGCCGAGCCTGTATCTCAGACGCTGTTTTCTTCCCGTATAATAGTATGCCCTAGATATGACTTACATATATTTTAATATAACTACAAAATATATAAATATGACATAAGGTATACTGCGATTTATTTTTACCTTACCTTACTTTTAATAATAGTGTAACGAGTTACTTTACAATATTGTGAACTTAATTTTTTTTTGCGCTACTTTAAGATTTACGAAAAAACAAACAAAATATTTATCAAATACTATAAACAATATGAGTTTAAAATTTGCATGTGTCTCAAACTAATTCTTATATAATAAGTGTATATGGATAAATATGAGCAGAGTAATCCATATGAATATATGTATAATTAATATACATAAATATTTTTAGTTACACGCGAACCAAGTCGCGGGCGCACCTAGTGAAGATATAGGAGACCGACTCCGTCTTCAAAACTACGTGACTTATGAAGTTGAAATGTGACGTCAATATTCATTTTACAAGGAATACGCTCAGTATGTGATTATGAAGCGATCCGATAGATTTTGATCACAACTTCAACTCTACTATATAGTGTCATTTCGTTCGAGTGTTCGGCACATTGGCTTATGTAGCCAATATTTCCTGAAACGGTCCTCGCAAATTGCGGGCATGTGACTAACATATTTGTTAGTAAATATCGCAAGTGGTCAGGCTTTGAGCTCAAAGTCTCATCACTCAATAAGTGCAAGTTTATTGAACGTATGGTGTTTATGCGAAAATTCAACCAATCATCGTAAATCTTATTTAAAATTGTGCATGCGAATGTGAGTTTGTTTATCAGTTTGTTTATTAACCTTTCACGTCTTAAAGCTTAGGCTCTCTTATAGCTCAGTGGTAGTGTGTACGACTTAGCGTCAAGGGACGTGAGCTCGAATCCAAAACACCTACAATGAGCTTGAGCAATCGGTGAAGGAAATCATCATGAGGAAACCATAGCATGGTGGTAGGGCTTTTTCTGATGCCCGACTGGCTAGCTAACACCCTCAAGAAGAAAATCTGCCTCGAAATGCCAATAGGTGTGTTCCGGCAGTTGCACTTGAGAGCCAGTTACTCCACAGGTTTAGCGTGATTACCAACTTGGGCCGTATCGTCACTTAAGATCAGGTGAGATTTTTTTATTCCTCCACCCCACAGCACATGACAATAAAAAAAATAAGCGATACAGAATTACAAAAAAAAAAAAAAACCAACATAACCTGAACACAAGAACTGTAATGCGTGGATAAATTTGTACCGGTATCAACATGACAGCTACACTTATATAGTGCAGCGCTGGTATTCAGACTGGACCCTCTGAAGGCGACGTCACGGAAGTATCAGTAGAAATTATTAAATATATAATAAGAACTATAATATAATAGGAAATATAATAGGAATAATACGCAAAAATACAAAATATTTCAAAGAAATATAAAATATAAGGAGTTCAGGAATACTATTTGCATATTTAAGAAGTTCGTTTGAAGTCACCAATCTGTTCTTGTGATAAAACAACTATTAATTCCCCGCGAACGAAGTCGCGGACATTGCCTAGTGTAATAACAAAGTTGACAGTCACGCGCATAATAACAAAGATGGCGCGTGACCGGAAAACTCCCCTAAGCTGCGCTTTCTATGCCGCTTATTTCCGCAGGCCGGAGTCGAACCCAACACCTTTTACTTTCGCCGCGAACGCGTACCTGTTACCGCACTAGGAAGTGGATTAAATATACTACACTCTACATACTGCTTTCGATAATAACCTAAGAAATATTATAGGAATGTGAATTTGTTTGTAACGCTTGTATAGTTTAATTACTACACCGGGCATCATTAAATTTTACATACACGGTATCGAGTATATATTATACAAAAAATAATCACTGTTATTGGGTAATAAGAAAATTATTCTTACATTAACAAAATCTAATTAGAGATATAATACGTCCGGAGTATTTTACATATCTTCTCCCATTTAATCTGTAAAATCCATGTTCTGTAGTTGCTGGAATTATTATTGAATTATTTATAATAAATATTGTAAATGCGAAAGTGAGTTTGTTTGTTTGTTACGCGTTCACGCCTAACCAACTGAATCTATTATGATTAATTTCGGTTTAGAGATAGACGGGAAAACCTTTTCGGAAGTAGGGTAAAGAGAGGAGTAAACTATGTACGAAACTTTTTGTAGCGACATCCGAATTGTTTGACAAAATAAATATTAACGCGACCGAAGACGCACGTAAAATCTAGTTAATATTATAAAGCGTAGAAGCTTGTTTGTTAAAACTCGTTAATCTTAGGAACTATAATTCGGATTTCTAAAACACTTTTTGTATTTGATAGAGTAATTCTCGAGAAAGGTTTTAAGTTATTTAGCATCACGCTACCACCAATAGGAGTAAAGCAGTATTGAAAAAAGTTACAATAACGGGCAAAACATATCAGCTAATTTTTAGTTCCTTGCGAAGGAATTTCCGGCCACAGCTAGTGTTGATCTATAATACGTACAATGGTTGATAATCTTAGAATATCTATAGCGTCCATACAACACTCACTACTACTTGTATGGTGGTAGGGCTTTTTCTAATGTCAGCCTGGCTAGCAACCACCCTCAAGTTGAAAATCTGGCCCCAAATACCAATAGGTGTGGTCCGGCAGTTGCACTTGAAAGCCAGTTCCTCCAGAAGTTTACCGTGTACCAACTCGGTCCGTATCGTCACTTAAGATCAGTTGAGATTATGGCCATAACGTTAAATTTTAATTATATAAAAAATAATACAGACTCTTGTTAAAATTGTCCGGGGGTTTTTATGATCCAAACCGGTGTTTTGGCACCTTTGCGCCCGCTGCCTCGGGGCTGAGTGCCTTCAGCATTCGCCCCGAAAATTCCAAAAGCCCTTACGCCTAACAGCGTATATCAGGTATTAGTAATTTCAATAAATACGAATCATGGAAATAGATGAAAGTAAAACAACGTCAAAAAGCACAACGAAATAGAATCTACATCACAATGTTATTAAGGGTCGAATAAAAACGAAAGCTTTCCATAAGCGATCTTTCGCGATGACCCCTTGAAATAAGTCATGGGATCGGTATTGCGTAAGTGTTTAGAGGTCTCATTAATAAACCGAACAGCAAGTAACAAGCTTACATCGAGCGAACCCGACGAATCGTGTGGCCACAGATTTAGTGATCATTACGTGTGACGCAATTTATGTATGGTACAATATTATAAATAGACGTTGTGGAAATAATCGATTTAAAATTATTAATGGAAATTTTACACGCGAATGGATGTTTGTTTATTACATTTGTTACACTCGAGCTATTGTAGGTGGTTGGATTCGAACTCATGTCACGTGACGGTGCGTTCCTCCATACTACCACTGAGCTATCATCGCTTCGCTATACTATATATATTAAGCCTATTACAGTATACTAGCTTTGTCAGTGATTCTGTTCGCGAAGAAATAATATTGTTTTTTGATCATTCACATAAAATATATATATAGCCTATGTTACACAGGGCTAATGTAGCATTCTAATGGCGAAAGAATTCTTTAAATCAATCGAGTTGTTCTTGAGGTTATTCGTTACAAACAAAAATACAAATCTCTCTTCTTTATGATATTAGTATAGATTATTAATCATATTCATTTTGCATGAAAAGTAGTCTATCACCGTTTACATGGTCACATCTATCCGTATACCAAAATTCATCAATACAACTAACTTTTGCAATTATAAAATTGGTAAGGATTATAATATATTACATTGTATTATTTTATTACTTATATAAGCCTCAAATCAATATTTAACTTTACAACGTATGCGTTTAGAAAAATAACGCACCCGCTGTCGCTTATGACTTGAGCTATACACGATAATAAATCCCATGCCGGTGAAAATACACTCAACCGCGTCTCGCTACGTGCTACACAGTAATGTACGTAATATCAAAGTTAATGTGATTACGTAACTCGCTTAACGTCGTTATTATGTACAAAATCATTACGAAATAGTAATCAAGATCTTTGTTATTCTGTGATTCGAATTTTATTGATGTAATTACGGATGGTTAGATATTAGGTTGTGTTCACACTGACGAAACAGATTCGGTAAAATGTTTTTTTAATATATATTTTTTTAGGTTAGCGTTTTGGCCACATTGTCGTCTAATGTTATGTGACGATGTGGTGTGAGTCGATGTGGCCCATTAAGCTTAGTGGTTGAACTGACTTTGAAGTGTAGAGAGGCGTGAAGAGCGACTTCAGCAGGCCATCATGACTGTACTGCTTGGTACATGCCATCAGGTCCAGTGCAGTAACTTTGCTGTGCAACATAAAAAAAAAAACTGGTGGTAGATTGATAACTTCAGGGTGATAGCTTGCTAACTGAACGGGCATAATAGAAACCCTTTCTTAATCTTATGTTTTCATCACGATGTTTTTATCAACGAAAATACAGGTTTGAGCTTAGACGAGGGTTTTAGACACTACAGAAATGGGGCAGGAATTTTACTGGGCTCAGATAGAGTAAGGGTGAGCTTGGATTGACCCACGTTGTCTCGGGAATGCGACAGACGGCCGTGGAGCTTTAGTGTGTGAGACCTCCGGCATAAATGCATTTCCCCAGGTTAAAAAAAGGGTAGGTTTCGATGCACTAAATGTAATAAAACCGTTATAATATAAACGCTCTATTATGGCTAACCCTTTTGGACCTATCGCACACATTCGTTAATGAGTTTGAGCTGCTTGTTTGTACATGAAGCGATAATAGCTCAGTTGTAGTGTGTACGACTTCGCGTCAAGGGACGTGACTTTGAATCTAAGCACTTACAATGAGCTTGAGCTTTCCGTGAAGGAAAACATCGTGAGGAAGCCATAGCATAGTGGTAGGGATTTTTCTAATACCCGCCTGGCTAGCAACCACCCTCAAGTTGTAAACCTGCCGCCAAATACCAATAGGTGTGTTCCGGCAGCTGCACTTGAGAGCCAGTTCCTCCACAGGTTTAGTGTGTCTACCAGCTTGGGCCGTAACGTCACTTAAGATCAGTTGAGATTATGGCCATAACGCTAAACCTTAAATATAAAAAAAAAAATTAAGATATGCCATGAATTATATGAAGTGATAACAAAATTAGCTGCTAAACTATCTACCGATGCGTGGCGACTTGATATAGTAAACAACACGTCATTATCGAGTAATCTGGCGTAAGTAATTCTAGATTGCGGTTTCACGGCTTTCACTAGAGGTTATAGGGTTCGATGCCCGACCCTGGATGACACTGAGCCTCCTGTCTTAGTGGTTCGCAGATATAGAGATGACAACAGTCGAATACCCTGTTGTCCAGGTTAGGTTATGTTACGGATGCTGTAATCTACCCAATTTAACTACAAATTTACTCATGTTACAGTAAAGAATAATTTACTTTAATGTGACATTATAAATATATATACTAATTTAGAAGACGGTAGATCTGATTTAATTTCTTGGCGATTCACTTCTATGATATATATGTCTATGCAATCCAGAAATTATTTTATTTGAATTTCATAAATGTTTTTAATGTATACACCTTTTTTGGTGTGGTTTTGTGTGTGTACAGTTATGCGTTATGCCTACAATCTCACCAGATGTTAAGTGACGATGCTGCACAAGATCGTGGTTACGCTACTACCGGAGGCACTGGTTCTTAAGTGCCAAGTTAAAGTATTGGGTGACAGATTTTCAACTTGAGAGTACGAGCTAGCTAGATGGGCATTAGAAAATACTACCAACAAGCTATGGTTTCATTCCGATGTTTTCCTTCAACAACTCAAGCTCATCACAGGGAGTTGAACTCACGTCCATTAAGGCGGCGTCCGACCACGCTACCTCTGAGCTATCGTTCCATTTTAAGACTTAAACAATCACAGTCTCGATAACTGAAATTAACATAATTAATAAGTTAGAAGCATTTATTTAGTCGAAACAATGGGACAACTTGAATCTGTTTTCTCGTACGTCATGTGATATGGGCATAAGAAAAGTTGCGGGGAAAATATAGTGTATTGTTTGTTGACTAATTACTTTCTTACGCCATTTCTGCGTATCGACTGTTGGTTCGTCTATTGCACGCCTCATGAGCGAATCGTTGAGGTGGGCACTACTGTCACTTCACGCGAAACGACTGACTTTTCAAACTTAAAATGTCTCTATTTATCACATATTGCACTTGTAAAATAATATATACACACACGTATCAAGAAAAAATACTATTTTTAACACCCGTGATATTTTTCGTGCCTTTTTTGCTTAAAAAAGTTCTGTCTTGGACGTCCGTGTGTCTGTATGTGCGGATGCTGTGTGTTATCACGATAACGACCGCAATACTTTATTAATCGAGTCTTTTTTTTAATACGCTTCAGTATAATTAGGAATAGAACACTATTACTTTTCACGGTCTGATTCGATGTGGTTTAATTGTTATTAAATAAACAAAAAGTCTATGAGCGGTTCACTTTTGGATTTTCCAAAGATTTGTTTTGTTTATTGTAGTTATCCGTGCGTGGTTGATTTGTTTTCCATCGTGATTTAAAACTCGACGCATTAAAATGTATATTGTATATGGTAGTACTAGCCTTTACGTGCGACTTCGCTCGGGTTTATATTGATTTCGTTAAACAAATCAGATGACGGCAAAAAAAGTTTCATACAAACTTTATCCGTCTCTTTATATCAAATTTTTCCATGAAAAACTAGCCTGCTACCGTCCACAGGTTCCCATCTGTTATATCGAAATTCATCATAATCGATTCAGCGGTTTACTTGTGAAAGCGTAACAGACAAACAAACGAACTCACTTTCGCATTTATTATATTAGTAAGGGTTAATATAAAAGGTTTTTTTTTTCGATTAAACGTGTATGCTTTTAAACTTAAGAGCTTTCACAGCTTCACCGAGCTTTAGTGACGAGCACTAAGGCACTCAGCTCGAGGCTACAAGTACAAGGAAGCCATGAAGTGGCCAATCCTCGGTTTAGGCTGTTGCTGGGGACGTAAAAAGTAATCACAGTTCTGACTTATCATAAATATGATCCTATGTTAAGCAGGTAACGCGAACTAACCTTTTAATCTAAAAGATTTTGCTGACTTTATCTCATGACGTCAGGACTGGACTGTACGTACTGAACTAAAATACTGAACAGTTTCGTCATATCATATAAATCAAAAAGGCCTAACCACATTCAGGGTAAGGGCAGTCTCTCATAGAACCTTATAGATCAACATATATAGAACACTATTTATGTAGGAAAACGAAAGGCTTGTAATTTGACACGTATGTTTATTTTATTAGAACACTAATAGGATTTTAATTAGATATTTTTTTTATAATTAACCTTTTGCATTATGGCCATAATCTCACCTGATCTTAAGTGACGATAACGTCCAAGTTGGTAGACACGCTAAACCTGTGGAGGAACTGGCTCTCAAGTGCAGCTGCCGGAACACACCTATTGGTATTTGGCGGCAGGTTTACAACTTGAAGGTGGTAGATATCCAGGCGGGCATTAGAAAAAGCCCTACCACCATGCTATGGTTTCCTCACGATGTTTTCCTTCACCGAAAGCTCAAGCCCATTGTAGGTGCTTGGATTCGAACTCACGTCCCTTGACGCGAAGTCGTACACACTATCACTGGGTATATGTGACGGAAAAGAAGAACTCTATACATTTGGAATCTGAATTATAGGTATTTTCTACTTATTGCATGCTGTCAGCAAGAAACGATAAAAAGGTTAAAGCAAAAAGTATATTAACGAAGTGTTTTTAATTACAATACATCTTTTATAGTTTATATATTTGGCTTTATAGCTACAATCTCACCCGATCGTAATTGACTATGTGGCTCTAGATGGTGGACACGCTAAGCCAAGAGGAAGGATTCGCACTCAAGTGCAACTGCTAGAAAACCTATAGGTATTTAGGGCGGTAGCTAGCCAGCTGGGTATTTGAAAAAGCGCTACCACCATACTATAATTTCTTCATGAAGTTTTCCTTCAGCGAAAGTTCGACTCATTGCGGGGATACGAACTCACGACCAGCGGATGCGGCGTCCGTACTGGCTACCAACTGAACCAAATCACACGCCATGTAATTTTTATCATTCTTATTGGACAATAGTCGTACATTTTTTCCCGCTAGATATAATTTCCACGGAAATTCTGTTACGTAAAGTGCATAAGTACGTGAAAGTGTGTCTAATCGGGCGTTAAGTTTATCTAGCTGCAATCAATGTGACTATAATAAATAATAGTTTAAAAAAAAACAAAAACCACACTTTTTATAGAAAACTGAACTAAAAAATTGAAAATTAGTTTTAATACATTTAAATTAAGAATAGTTTTAAAAAATTCAATAAACATAAATTAAGAATAGTGTTAAAAGTTTCAATAAATATAAATTAATAATAGTGTAAATAAATAAAAAATGTATTTTATTTAAAAAAAAAGCGTGAGGTGCTTTTAATATAATCAAATGATAATCACTCTAGTCATATCTGTCGATTAAATATTTACAACAATTGACACCATGCACCCCACGCTTTTTTTTTAATAAAATACATTGTTTTTAATTTACACTATTATTAATTTATATTTATTGAAATTATAACACTATTCTTAATTTATGTTTATTGAACTTTTTAAAACTATTCTTAACTTAAATTTATCAAAACTTATTTTCTATTTTTAAGTTTAGTTTTCTATAAAAAGCGAGTTTTTTAGTTTTTTTTAAACTACTATTTATTTTCTACTTTTTAGTTTGTTTTATTTATAATAGCTTGTTTTTTTTTTATTTTAAACTATTATTTGTTCTAATCTACTATTAATTCCGTGATAACTATAAGTAACTGTAATTATTTTCAATCGTCAATGTATACAGTGAGACTTAGAGGTATGGTCATTGCCGAACAAGTGATATCGACAAGTCTTACTACGTGTTACTACGTGATCGAATCATTTCATAATTAAAATATAAATTTCTGTCTTATCGACTACAGAGAAAAACAAAATATGTTTCTTGCCTTATCGACTATAGATGAAAATTATATAAATTAACAAAAATCTTATTTTGCAAACTGAAAAATGGAATAATTTTATCAAATTAGTGTATCTTCATCGGTCCTCGATAGATCTACAAAGTTTGAACGAAATCTGGCCGTTTAAAGTGGGTCAAAATCGCGTCCAAAGGAGTCGGTTACAAACAGACAAACAAACAAACATACAGGTGAAGTTAATAAAAAGCGTGTAAAAATACTTCAATTCGTTCGCGAGTTGACTCGGCGGTGACCGGGAAAACAGTCATTGGTTCCGCTTAGACCCATAGTAGTTGCTACTAAAAATATATAATGTTTCTCCATATGACTATCAGCGGAGACTCTTGGTTAAAGCCAGAGGTGCAGTCGCTCTAGGAACCCGGTAACAAGGAGCGTCAAAATGACATAAATTAATTAATTACAGGCAAAAATACAATTTTTACAGTGCATTCAGAGGCACAAGCATGAAAATGAAATTTACTTCGTTTGTGTTATTATTGATTTTGTCAAGTAAATCGGATGGTGCGATAAAAAGTTTCATACAAAGTGTATCCCTCTCTTTATACCACTTGAAATAAGTTTTTCATAAGAAAAAGTAGCTAATCACCGTCTCCAAGGTCCCATATACCTCTATACCAAAATTCATCGTAATCCATTCAACGGTTTTGGCGTACAAGCGTAACAGACAAACTATCGAATTTATAATATTAGTAAGGATAAGAATGAGCGCATTTTTTAATTATACTTTATGTTTTATATTAACAATAATAGAAATATAATTTATGTTGTGAAAGCATGTACAGTCATTTTCGGTTGACCTTGACTAAGGGTCAGAGCTGTTGATAACTGTCTACAAATCTGTGGTTTATTGTTTCATACAACATATATACATATAGTGATATGATCATCTACTTATAGTAAAAATATTAAATATCTTAATATTACATTATTTTTTGCCGTAAATGTGTTATTTCTCCATATAAAGAAGAAGCTCTACAGCAATTACAACATGAAATAAAGAATTGGCAAGTTTTTGAAAACTACCGACAAACCTTAAAAAGTAAACAATATCTGTGATACTATTTAGTATTTTCAAAATAATTGTATTCTCAGATAAAAACTTTCATTTTTACTCAATTATGGTGATTTATATATTATAAGTCTAATTTTCACGTCCGTTTATTTATTCATCAATACACAGGACGGGTTCCACACGCCAACGGGTAAAATATAAATAAAAATTAATTGACATATTAATTACTATACATTTAAATATATAATAAGTATATTGAAATTTGTGTATTTACATAAATATGAATTAACTAAATTTTCTCGAAACTGTCATACACTCTTATAGTAAATATAAATTATATTACATTTATAAATTACAAAGTAAAGTAGTTAGGCGATAGAAATTTATAGGCATAATAATCCTTAATGATAATAAAGCCTTTTTTTCCCCGAAACATTTAACACATATAAATGAAATAAAAAAACTAAATAATTAAATACATCATCAAACAAAAATTCATACTAATATTATAAATACGAAAGTGAGTTTGTTTGTTTGTTACGCTCACATGACTAAACCGTTAAATCAATTATAGGAAATGTTGGTACAGAAATAGATGTTACACTGGAAACGGCGATAGCCTAATTTTTCTCGCGAAAAACTTTCAGGAAGTGGGGTAGAGAGGAATAAACTTTGTATAAATCTTCTTATTGCGTCATTCGATTTACTTAAAACTTTCGAGAATATAATGTTACTTATAATATAATCAATATTCACACGAACGAAGCTGCCGTAAATAAACCGTAAATATATTATAGTATGATGAATACACCAGAACTCCTTCCGGAATGAAGTATAAATAATTTATAAAACTAAATACTATGCTCTCTTTTTTGCAGTTATAAAAAAGTTGGAGATCGGCCTAAAGACGATCCTCTTCTAGATAGATTCTCTATTATTTAACATTCCAGATCATTTATTAGTTAATAGGGAAATTTCAAAACGCTTGTCGGAACCCGAAAGGAGAGATCATCGGAGGTTTTTGTTGTTTTTTAAATTTTACTATACTCTGTTTTTCTATTGGCAATCGAGCAAGCTTTTCACCTGATGGCAAGTGATCATCGCCGCCCATGGACACCTACAATACCAGGGAATCCCAGGTGCATTGCCGGAACACACCTATTGGTATTTGGCAGCAGATCGTCAACTTGAGGGTGGTAGCTTGCCAGGCGGGCAGTAAAAAAAGCCCTATCACTATGCTATAGTTTCTTCACGATGTTTTTCTTTACCGAAAGCTCAAGCTCATTGTCGGTGGATTCGAACTCACGTCCCTTGACGCGGAGTCTGTACACGATATCACTAAGCTGAATCAATTCGTAAGAAATGAATTAAAAAATAAATGAATATACAGTGTTATGGATTTATTCAAATAACTGGCAATCTGTAACGTCTAAGACGCAGCCACAGACAAAAATGAATAAAAATAGACAATATCGAAAGTGCAAAGCGGAACGGGCTCGTGGTATCTAGAAATTCATTTCATTGATCGATTGTGACGCCACAATCGGAATGTCACGTTGTTTTGTTGTTGCAACTGTGTTTTTAGTTTTCGTTTACAAACTTATTAACTTTCCTTCGTCAGTTTCGTAACAGATCGTAACAGTGACAACGGATTCGATAATTGGCCGTTCGAGTGGCGGATTTTATTATCTCCGTAACTCAGCGGTCTTGTGGTCGATTACGAGGATTATGAATTATCTAGACTGCGTTTTGTTTTAATATTCATATTCAAAGATCTACCTGTAGACAGATTTATTTACTTGACATGATCTATGATTTCATTGTCCGGCAAATAAGTGATGTATATAGAGATATCTTCATAGCACAATTATTCTTAGATATTACTCGAATTGTTACTCACATTATAAGCTGTCATTGACTTTTAATATCTTAGCACGGCAAAGTGACTGGTCTGTTCCTCATGACTGCCGTAGTGCAATTCAAAAACAATGGTGACCACTGTGAGAGAAGCGATGATAGCTGAGTGGTAGTTGTATGACTTTGTGTCAAGGGACGTGAGTTCGGATCCAAGCACCTACAATGAGCTTGAGCTTTCGGTGAAGGATAACATCGTGAGGAAACCATAGAATGGTGGTGGAGCTTTTTCTAATGTCCGCCTGGCTAGCTACCACCATCAAGTTGTAAACCTGCCGCCAAATACCAATAGGTGTGTTCCGGCAGCTGCACTTGAGAGCCAGTTCCTCCACAGGTTTAGCGTGTCTACCAACTTGGGCCATATCGTCACTTAAGATCAGGTGAGATTTTGACCATAACGCTAAACCTTAAGTATATAAAAAAAAGCTGGTCTATCAGGGGTCATCAGTGCACTCAACTGGAGTAGCCTGAAACTAGTACAAGTGTACCGGAATGGCCAAACCTCGGCTTGGGCTGTTGACGGGACCAGGCGTGGAAGTCTCTCGCTAGTTAGATATACACTGGCTGATCACGAAATGTAGGAAACTTCTATGGAATAAGGGGCAAACGAGCAAGCGTGTCACCTGATGGTAAGTGATCACCGCCGCCCATGGATACCAACAACACTTAAGTGCAACCTATTGGTATTTGGCGGCAGATTTTACAACTTGAGGATGGTATCTAGCCAGGCGGGCATCAGAAAAAGCCCTGCCACCATGCAACCAATCAAAAATAAAAGAGAGTCATTGTTACGAGTTTACTGCCATTTTCACAGTGCCTGTTACCCATTTGTTATTCTGTTCACGGAGTGAAATATTATATATATTTACGAACACCCTCTGCCGATATACGGAGCGGGCTTCAAGAAGGCCATGTGACACTCGTTAAGTAAGAAGCACTGTTAAATACCAACTAAGCAGACATCACGGAGAACCGCAATACCAATGACCAATGACCAATGACCAATGACGGGAACTGGTTCAAATCTGCATCACTTCATAATTTCCTTACCTTATTATTCATAAAGATAATAGTGAACTTTATCACGTGTGAATAAAAAATGTGTAAAATTTATACTCGATTCTTACAACGTTAGGTAATAAATAATATTCCGTTCCTGCACGAAACATTTCGCGGAAAATCCGCAGCCGAGGAGTCAAACCGTAGCGTGCGGCTCGTAAGCCGCGGTTTGCCAACCACTGAGCTAGAGAGATAATAAACTTCGGAGATATTAGATTAAATCCGATATAATCCGTTGAAATAAACACACAAACTTATCGGCTTTAATAATATTTAAGTTGAGTTACTTTTTTTATTTAAGCGTGGTTTCCGGCGCTATATACCAAACAGAACTGTTTTAAATATAATGTATTCAATTACATAACCCGAGTATGACTTAAAACGTTTATCGTGCCTCCTTTTTATAATCTTAACAATAGATGTTACTTAATTTGATTATAAGATAATTACGCTTAGATTATGTAATTTTTATTGCAAACTAACTGAGCTTAAAACTTAGCCACGGCCTCATATATAAGGTTAAGAAATATACATATATATATATATATTATTATGGGGAAATCGCGCTCTTAATTCGCTATGTAATTTAATACGTTTTCTGCTAAGTTTAAGCTCCTATTTAGGATTAGCCAGGACCCTGGTATCTTTTCGCATTACCGGCAACAGCCTAAACCGAGGATTAACCACTTCATGGTTTACTTGTGTTCGTTGAAAGCCCTTAAGGCTAACAGCGTATACCAAAGGGTCACACAAACTATAGTTACCCAAACTCCAACCACAAGGCAATTTTAGAAATAAGTGAAATAGTGTAACAGTTCCATAAGTGAAATAAAAAAAACTCACTTAGTTTTTAGTGTTTAGTAATTCCTAGCTACTGTTGTAAAGCTATTTTTAACGCCAACTAAATCACGTCTATCTAAAAAAGAGGTGCGGAACGAGAGCCAGCAGATTGTGGATAATATAAGAAAACAAAAAAAAAACTGCATATGTCCAAACGAAAAAAAAAATGGCATTTGCTTATACATGCATTTTTATCAATATCAAGTGAATAGCGGTTTACACAATTGAAGAAAAAAAAATAACAAACAATCAAACTCGAAGCAACTTTTTGTGTGTCACACAAATAATTGTCCTGTTTGGGACTCGAGCCCATAACAGTTCGACCGCTATGTCCACTGTGCGTCAATTTCATTAATCTGCGGATTAGTATTTAATAACAGGTTACATTTATTTAAAAATAGTCAAAACGTTCATTTAATACTCTAACTTTTATTCCGTGTCATCTACACGGAAGAATCCAGAAATCGAGTAGAAATCTATTCCAGTCGTGTCCTGAAGGTGCCGTATTTTATACGTTGAAACTATCGCATAGGACTTATTCTCTAGATTTCAAATTAATAATTACGTACATAATTACGTTATATGTATATACTAGCTTTTACTTATGGCTTCGCTCGCGTTAATATTGAATTAGTCAAACAAATCGGATGTCGGAATAAAAAATTTAATACAAAGTTTATCCCTCCCTTTAACCCACTTGGAATAAGTTTTTCGCGATAAAAATTTGACCTATCGCCACCTGCAGGTTCCCCTCTGTCCCTGTACTAAAATTCATCATAATCGATTCAGCGGTTTAAGCGTGAAAGCGTAACAAATAAACAAACTCACTTTCGCATTTATAATGTTGGTTAAGGTGTATCCTATTAAAATGTTCGTGTCATTTCCCGATAAGAATTTTGTTTGTTAACTGAGGGTAGTTATCGATAATCGTAAATCCTTATTCGTAGTTAAATTACCCTAAACAGCAAATTGAATAGATCGCATCGATATGAAAACGGACTTGTTATACATTGAAAATGCAAAGTGTCTAATCAATGTTTTTATGCTAAAGAAAGTGAAACTTAGAAAGGGAACGTTAGAGATACCTACCAAGTTGTAAATAGCTTAGTAATCTCAGTTGGTAACAAACGTAACAGCTTAACGTTGAATTAATATAAAACGGATTTCATAGAGCCAGTTTTAGAAAAAAGAACTATATTATAATTTTTTTTATTGTCTAACGTAACAAAAAAGGAGAAGACATATTCTTTCTTTTTTAATCTTGGCAACTCAGTCCTCGTTGGAGTCTGTTACTACCATTTTCAAGTGATTAGATTTGGGCGGGAGAAATAATACTTCGTTCGTGTGTTTGTTACGCGTAAACCGCTGAATCGATTATGATGAATTTTGGTATAGAAATAGACCGGAACCTGGAGCCGATGATAGGCTAGTTCACCTCGCGACAACCCTATTGTAAATGGGGTGGAGAGGGTTAAACTTTGTGTGAAACTTTTATTGCATCATCCTGTTTGCTTGATAAAATCAGTGTTAATAAATTGTCGTGTAGTTAAAAATTTCGTAATACAGATTTTACACAATTACTTATTTTATATTTTATCGTAGTGCAGTATACTGGATCCATTCTTTTTTTTCGGAGATTGTCCCAAGCCCGCAATGTTAAAAAAACCAAACCGGCTCTTTCAATTGGAAACGGGTCGCGTGTAGCGTTACTATTTAGAAGTTTGAGAAACCCTGACATTTTCATATAAGTCCGGATATTATAACCATAAAATCCAGTGGGAGGCTTGTATTCATATAAGTTTTATTGCTCGTATTCCGTCTAAGCCAAATAGTCTAGACACATAATTGAGCCAGACAGAAATATCTAGAAGGCGGAACAAATTGGGACGGGCAGGAACCATTCATTACTATCATAAACATAGGCATTATATATGTATAGTGTAAATAAGGTAGGTAGGCCCAGGAAACGCTGGGTGGACGTCTTGAAGGAGGACATGGAGGGGAACAGCTTCACACAAAGAATTCCCAAGACCGGGCAACGTGAATGCTGATAATTCAGAAAGCGGTCCCAAGCACTTAGCCGGGAAAACTAAAGATAAAAAAGATATCTGTAAGTAAATTCCGATTTTCAGAAATCGCCAAGGAACATTGCTTTTATTTGTTACCTACACTGTTAGCCTAAAAGGCTTGGAGTTTTTTTAATATAGTTAACGTTTAGCGTTATGTCCATAATCTCACCTGATCTTAAGTGATGATACAGTCTAAGTTGATAGACATGCTAAACCTGTGGAGGAACTGGCTCTCAAGGGTAACTTTTTGCAACTTGAGGGTGGTAGATAGCCAGGTGGGCATTAGAAAAAGCTGTACCACCATGCTATGGTTACCTCACGATGTTTTCCTTCAGCGATAGCTCAAGCTCATTGTAGGTGGATTCGAACTCACTCGCTTGACGCGGTGGCCGTATACGCTACCACTGAGCTACCATCGCTTCATCCAGTTTCGTCCGTCGGTGCGAAGGGCGTTCGGTGAAGCTGACAAAGCCTCTAGGGCTTATAACTTAGGTCAGTTAAAAAAAAATTATATAATGATCAATACCTATTTGTATAATTTTTTTACTTGTCCATCTATTGTACAGATTATGATAGAATTTAACACATAATAATTGATATATTATAGATCCGAGAAAGCGGAAGTACGTTATATCAATGTTATTTAGTTCCGATACGTACATGGAAAGTCTATCATAATAACAATTTTATTTAACATAATAATAACGTGTTTACAAATTTTATTAATATGTCCTAACACAGATATCAAG
Source organism: Actias luna (assembly GCA_039707435.1). Taxonomy (NCBI): domain Eukaryota; kingdom Metazoa; phylum Arthropoda; class Insecta; order Lepidoptera; family Saturniidae; genus Actias; species Actias luna. The sequence continues at coordinate 16,133,106 of JAZHAC010000022.1, read as the reverse complement.
TTCACACGATCGAAATCACAGGGATAGGTAAAGTTCGGTGAAGCTGTCAAAGCCGCCCTTACGGATAACAGCGCATATCAGGCTGAAAAAAAAACACAGACATAGCTTATCTTAACCAACCCCTATATATATTTAAGTAATACGTACTATCATTTAAATACAATTGTTGCAAAAATATTGCAACCATAGTCGGAATTATACGAATATTTTGGTTATTAGAAAAATATAATATAAAACTAGTAACTGTTTGTATAAGCCTTGAAGTCGTGTTGATAAGAATTTAATAAGAGTGTAAAAGACGCATAATATACCAATGAAGCGTATGGACTAAAGTTTAGAGTGTGGTTTTAGGGGATTGGGAGATTTGTGGGATATGCCGACCGGCTACAAGGTCAAATCAAATCCAATATCTTTATTCAATTTAGGCCCTAAGAAGGCGCTAATCAACGTCAAATTGACTACCGGTTCGGAAAGTAACGCAGTCATCGATAACAACCGGAAGAAACTCATCTGCATCTTTTTTATATCTTATTCTTGTCCTTATATAGAGTAATTTAATGTGTTACAGTAGTTATTAGCGGATGTACAGAGAGGGGCGTCAATTCCAGACTCCACGATCGCTCACATATTGATCCAACCTAAAGTCCATTCATAGATATCCAGATGAGTGGGCTGGATGCTTAATTTTTGCCAGGATATGACTCGGAGACCACGTATAACGGTACACTCAGAACCCAGGGCTTCTAATTTGGGGGGACTTTACCCTGGTTCGATATCATTCCCGTGTACCGGTTATTTCCGGTCCAGTTACTAAAATGAATTAAATAACAACAAAATCCAGAACCGAAAGATCATCTCTTCTGATACATCTTAAGCAGTAGGTAATATATTAAAGGCTGGTCTCACTAAAGGTAGCCGTCTTTTATTTATTAATTTAATAATTTATGGTCCGTCAACAGTCAATTTTGCATGGTGGTAGGGCTTTAGCAACCACTCTCAAGTAGAAAATCTGCCGCTAAATACCAATAGGTGTGTTTCGGCAATTGCACTGGAGAGCTAGTCTCTCCACAGGTTCAGCGTGTCTACCAACTTGGGTCATATCGTTATTTAAGATCAGGTCAGGCTAAACCTTAAGTATAAACAAAAAAAGTCGCACAATATCTAATATCTTAATTTATACACTACTGAGATGCGTAACACTGTGCAGGTATTTAAAAACGGCCACAGCGTACATAATGAACAAAACATGAAGTAAACAATTTAAAATAACAATATTAATATTAAATACATTAATAAGTAAGTAATTGGAAGAATTCCTGCGACAACAAATTAGTGAGAGCTAATTAATTTTCAACGTCAATTTAAACTAAAGTATTATTTAAGAATAAGCCGCAGGGTCCACTTAATATTGGGTTGACTGTATGCTTATTCGACACTATTTCATAAAAAAAATAAAATTGGAGTCTTATATCTGTAATTCCCCCTCTGAACGGCTCGCTCGATTTTGATGATATTTTTCTATATTTATGCGGTCACCGTGATGGATTTTAGCTTTAGATAGGCCCGAACTTCATCACGTTGTTTTTCGTTTACGATAAAAAAAAAATATACGTATTTATATTTCTCACAATAAAAAAATAATTTTTCTTTACAACGTCTATGAGATGATAACCTTTATAAGCCAGGTTTGTATTAGAAAAATACAAGAATTAAAACTAAAATGCTTTATATTACAAAATCAATACTCAAAATAAATTATTATAGAAACAGAATAGCAACTTACCTCTTGAGCTGTATCCCTCTGAGTGCACCAGAAAGAGACCACATATCACAACAAACACAAAAAGAAACCAAACCTTCATCGTTACAAGAAAACACTCTGGTAGCTAATTAATTATAATACATTTTATATATACCAATGAATTAATTAAATGATTAATGGAATATATTAATTCTATATATATATATGTATTTATTAATTAATATATTTTGCATACAGTTGTTATGTTTTAGTTCCGATATATGACGAGCGCGCGTCAAGAAGTTGGAATTAGGAATAGTCGATACCGGCCCGACGCTTACCGTTCTGATTATCGACTGATGGTTCGACTTTTTTCCGAAGTCAGAAGTGCCGTGTACCGGCGGCGCCTAATATCCCCACTGGGAAATCGCTGCGGTCGGTAACGTGGGGCGGTAAACATTTTTAATAAAAGTTCTAATTTTTAATCTTATAATTAAAAAGTTATATAAAAAATAAGAATATATAAAGAAAAAACGACTGGTGTCGTGAGATACCAGATAGGAACGAAGTTCCTTGTTATATGAATATTATTTTCAATTTTTATTCGAGTTATAAAGAAAATAGTTATTCGCGTATACATTTTTATCATGTTTTTTTTGTCGATTAAAATAAAAATAAAAACTACTTTACAAAATTATCTTATCACCTTTATTTTGTTTACAATGATTTATAAAAATATATATAATAATAACAGTCATCACGTAGGCTATACATTAGACACTGTATAGCCATTATACATGGACTATACATACTAATCATACGCTAACGTTACGGACGTTTTTTACCGGCAAGGGTACTCCTCCGCGACGTCCCATGTGGAACTTCATTCCAATAATATATAATAAAGATAATTATGCTGTATAGTAATGTATTTAAGAGTTAAATTAATAGGATAAGCAACAATCAAGAGAGAAACGATAACGTTACTATGAGTTGTCTAAGAAAACAAGCTGGTACTCCAATTAAATAATTATGCTCCCGAGCTATTCACTATTAAATTCAAATGGAAATGCAGTATTAACGGATTAGTTCTGCAGACAATTTTGGACATCAAATAATTATTTTATATACATAAATAATTAATGCATACGGCGTAGTTCGTGTTTATCGAAACGTAGCGCTGCGAGAATAGTATTTATAGTTTTTATTTATTGGTTGTGTAAGCTATAAAACTAATTAAGCATGTTAAATAAATCGGCTAGATACGGAAATTTCAAGATATGTGTACACATTTATATATATATATATTTTCCAATTTCTAATGTAAATCACTAAATGATGTATTACAATTTATACTTATATATATAACATTAAGTTATGGTTTAGCCTAAATCTGATTGATAACGTAACGAAGTAGTCTGATACTGTACAGTGTTAAATGTAATGGGGTTTTACTTTTTATACAATAAGGACAAACTAACAGATGATAAGTGATCACCACAGCTCATGGACACACACAACACCGGGAGAATCGCAGGTGCGTTGCCAGCCTTTATTGGAGGGACTGGCTCGCAAACTATCGGCGGCAGATTTTCAACTTGAGGGTGGTAGCTAGCCAGCCAGGCATTATAAAAAGCCCTACCACCATGCAAACTGTTCAGTTACTAAACAAAACATATAGGTGCATAATCTTTTCTAACTCGAATATCTTAAAGAACTTAGAATTTTGACTCTTATTGAAAACCGGCACTGCACTACCGTAAGGTTAAACTGTAGCAAGTAGCTGAATATGAGGCTGTGGTTCGATACTTTAAGATCATTTAATGTGTGATTATTCGGAACATAAATATTTAACTGAAAGTTTTCGGAAAATAATTTGATTTAAGTTATTTAAATCAATTTAACTTTACTCCTACTCCGCAGCCGGCTGTAATGCGACCGGCGATAGATGGCCGAAAAAAAAAATTGGCGATGGGATAAAAAATACTTTAAAAATATTATAGCTTAAATGAGTATAAGAAATGCGTCCCCTTTACCCGTGAACCATATTATAAGGTCAAATTACGAGTGTAATAAAATTCGCAATTAACAAAAAGTAGTTTTAAATTATATCGAACCGAATGTTGTGAACGTACGCCTATAGAGAGTGAAATGATTGTTCTACGGCGCGTGCGCAGCCGAACGGCGTACTGACGCAGTCGTTACGCGGAGTCGACTCGCTCACTGCTTACAACTGTCGTTTTCATACGTTAAACGTTCACAGAGTTAGTGCCATAACGCTACAGGAACGGACTTAGGCGATAGCATGGGGGGCTTCGAACCTGTTTCCTTTTCTTGTATAAGAAACAATTATGGAGCCTAGGGGTAAGGAAAACCATCTCATTTGGGGGAGAGTTGAGAAAGTGTTCAGAAAGAAAATAGAGATATCAGTGTCCGCCAGAATGGCGCTGGTATCCGAAAAAGTACGATATGAATATAGCTGTTGTAGACGGAGTGAAGTTCGCTGAATTTTATAGTATATATTCGTTGGATATCTATTTAACCTGTTTGTTGATTTATTTTATATTTAGACCTTATTGATACAACCCCGTAAGACTTGGTATTTTTCTTTCGACAAACTAATTTTTAACAAGTTAAACAAATACGTGATTTACAGGGCGGAAATCCTTGTCGGTCCTTGTTAATTTCTATATCTTAATCTAAAAACTTTCAAAGTTTAAAAAAAATAATGATTTAAAGTTTGCTGATTCATACTTATGTCGTACCGTGGAGCTGTGGAACCGTCTTCCGGTCAGCGTGTTCCCACCCTCCTATGACATAGGGTCAAAAGAGGCGTAAAAAAGTATCTAAGCAAGCCAGAATGACAGCGGTGACTGATTGTGAATTTTGGATCATTGTCAGTCACCGCTGCTCTGGATCGTACTGTACTTAACACCAGGTGCAGTGCAGTCACTATGCTGCGCAACATAAACAAAAAAAAAGAAATTTATCCTGGGTAACCGCAACGCCACCATTATTGGACACTTTCTCATATACAGAGATGGTTCTCCTTATCTCTACCCCCATAGAAACATTATATCGAGCCTTTTCAGAAAAGCACATCGTAAGCACCAAAAACCTTAAAAATGTTTTTTTTACGGTAACCACCAAACATCATCTTTTAAAATTAGAATCAGAATGTCAATAGCCACCATTTTAATAGATCAGCAGTTAATTATGAAAATTAAGTCATATTTTTTATGAAAAATATCATAAATACTTTATCATTAGAAATGAAAAACTCTCCCTTGTAAAAACTGTCCCTAATATTGATATTAAAAGGTCTGTCATCGCAATTATAGGCTTTTCCTGAGAAGATTTTTGTTTCAGAACTCCCAAACCATTAAATTAAATATACCCAACTCAAGATGAATTTTCTTTAAAGGAAATCGAAGGCTTTATTAAAAATCCTGTCATAGAAATTTTCCGTCAATTGGTACAATTTTATTTTTCAAATTTGAAATTTTTAATATATGTAAAAACCAGTAACCGGAAATACCAAAACTTTTTGTCATGGGAAAACAAATGCTCTGCCGAAAAGCTTTTTGATATCTATAGCTAAATTCAATCTATCAAAAGTTAAAAAATAATAAATTTTATTGACCCAGGCTAATATACGGACATCCTCTTGCAATATGTCAAGCGGGACGTGTGAGATCATGAAATATCCACTGAAAAGCAACGGAGAACAATTTTACCTCAGAAATCATGGACCAGTTTCGTAATTTTTCTGACATTAGCGCACAGGAGCCTAAAATCGGAACCTAGTTTGGCACAATTTGTAACGCCGTCATGTTTCTGATAGAGAGTAGAATTGGACACTGTGAAGCTGTGGAACGCCGAAAGTGTTCCCTCCTTCATATAACGTGGGCTCCTTTAGACGAGGCGTGAAGGAGTATTTAGCAGACCAGTATGGCAATTACGACTGACGGAGGACATTTTTCCTTTCGGCAGTCGCTACTGGTTCTGGTTTCTATTGACCTTACCATTATGTAAATCATATTCATTATGCCTTGCTGGGATCATAGGAAATTATAAATATTATTCGTTTGATTAATTCGGTTAAATACGGATATAAAATAGTTTCAAATATAGAGAATATATTATTCAAATAATTGTATTCAGAAATAAATTTCTGATTTATTCGTAATATATTTTTTATACAATTATGGTTTTAGCGTTATTATCATAATCTCATCTGATATTAAGTGAATATGTGATCCAAAATGGTGGACACCATCTCGATGTTTTCTTTCAACGGAAGCTCTAGCACGTTGCGGGGATTCGAACTCGCGTCCTTTGAGCCGTACGTACACATTACCACTAAGCTATCATCGCTTCAATAACTTAAATGTTTAGTTTGTTTTAATACTCAATTGTGATTCATTCGACTTTGTTTCACTTTAATCTTATGTTTTATCCTACGTCCTAACTAAGGCGGGCACAACAGTCTTCACTTTCACTCTATCACTCTAACGCATTTTCACTGGGATTTTATGGGATAAAAATTATTCTATAGGTTTCTACTATATATCGGCGCAAATATTATATAAGTAGAAAATACTAGGAAAGTACTTTAACGAATGCTAGTGCATTAAGAGTACATCAACGAATTATGATTAAAAGTACTTCAACGGATGTTTGCACATTACGTGACGGCAGCGCTCCACTATACTATAAAAAGGCGCCATGTAACGCTTTTCAGATCCCGACGGGGATCAGTTAGTATTTTCTCCTACGCGATTTGTCAACAGCCCAAGCCGAGGTTCGGTCACTAGTGACACCCTCGCGCGAGTTGCCCCTCGGGCTCGAGCGCACTCCGCGCTCGCCCCCCTAGTTCGGTGAAGCCCCTCAGGCTAACAGTGTAGGTGCCATCAAAAAAAAAAAGCTGGCTAGCATATATCGTGAGACTCCCGAGCGAGACTGATCATTCGGAAATAGTTAGCATTTTACGAATAAAAACATGAATCAACAAGATTGCTTATTTTCTGAGAGTACCTCCGGCACTTTTAGATACATATGTATACATTGGCATTTCTGTATTCATAACAAAGTGCACTGTAATTATAATTTTAATTCTTCAATTAAAATTCTTCAATATTGGGGTGGTAAAACACGACAGTCATATCCTGGGTTTCAGAGATTGGGACTACAATACAATAACATAACATTGTTTTTTTGTCTTTTATGTTGTGGGATCAGCAAACGTATATTCAGCATTCATACGGAGCGGTAAAGATTTACTGGGAACAATACGAAAACAGTTCCTCCACTCTAGCAAGTTGGGGGGATGTTCGATCACTGTGGTGCTTTTAAGGAGGTAGTTCTGGTTTGCACCAGGTGAGTCCCAAATGAGTTCGAATATCTGCAATGAACTCAACCTCTCTCTGAAGGAAAACGTCGTGGTGAAACCAAAGCATGGTGGTAGAGATTTTTCTAACGTCCGCCTGGCTAGTTACTCCAAATCTCACCTAATGTTGACGTGACTTAGTGACAGTGTAGTGGTACTACGTTGAATGGTAGAATATTTCGCAAATATTCAGGACTAATATAATGCTTTAACAAGATGACTCACTTGGTGTAACTGACCAAGGACTTATTATGCCAACCAATAAATCATACACAGAGTTATTATTAATAAATCACTTCTAAACACTTACTTGATGCGAGTGCAGAAGTCATTCAATCGAAATAACTAAACTTCTGCTTAAATTGTTGAATGCAGGCAATTTTGTGATTTTAAATGTAAATGTAAATTTAAAAATTAAAGCTTTAGATAAACATTAGATATTCGAATTAGTCAAATATTTACACATATCGAATAATTTTAGGCGTATAAGAATTATGTATTATATAGTCTGTCATTATTTCTGAATCTAACTACTAAATACAAGATTATGCTTGAACTATGTCTTAGTAATGAGTATTTAAATGCATAGCGTCAGAATGCAAGTTCGAGGAAGTGACAAGACCAATTTAACCAACTATCGTAAGTTCTGACAATGCTTACGGTAAAGCCATGCCATCTTTAAACTGCGCAAACGTTGACAAACAACGCCCTCTACCAAACTAGGTATAAACTGTATAGTAAACCATAACGAAATAAATAAAATCGAAGCCTACAAACTTAATAAGTGTATCAATTCACCAGTAGGGGCGCTTGCGTAGGCGCATTCTTTGAATTGTAGTCGTTTTTCTCTTTTACACATACAGGTTACGCTTAGCAAAGAAAGAGATAGATGTAGAATTGTCAACGTAAAACTGAAGTGTAAACATTAATTGTCAGTTGTGAGCGGGGAACAGTATTGTTCGGTGTTGGTCTTAGTTAGCTATAGAATAATCGCGTCATATTTGTAATGCCATATTTTCGTATACAGTTATGTTAATTGTGTTGTTCTGTATAATAGAATATAATCATTATGTGAAATGCTCGTATTAAATTCTTATATTGTGTAATATAAAGTAATTCGTGTTCGTGTAACGGTATAACCGAGTGCTTTGTGCATTTAGTGGGTTACATAGGTGTGCCAAAGCCAGTTTTTTACTAAGCAAAACGATGATTTTGCTCGTGTGATTTATTTATTTTTTAATCCAGGAATTGAACAAGGTAATCTACTCAATTATAATTTGGTAATTAACACTATCTATTATTATTACAAATAAAGCAATAAAATTGTTATTGCGTAAACATATTATAAAATAATACGTTTATAAGAATGAATATAAAATAGGGAAGAGTGAGAAATACTTTTCAATTGATTAGTGAACATGTTAGGAGTGATAGTTACTGGCCGTTTTTTTTTTTTTTTTTTAATTTTGGTGACGTAAACATAAAGAATATTTTGGAAAATAAACTGTTATAAATATGAATTTTAAGTGTAAAAATGCAATGTGCCGTTTGTTTTTTTTTTTTAACAGTTAAAACGGTTTTTAGTAGATAACTGTAAACGGGTTTTTGAAACAATCGGCACGAATGAATCACGGTATTGAGGGTTACCAAAGTCGAATAATTTAGTTAAAATGTGCGAGAGCTGGCGAACGGCCTTGCATCAAAGGTCCGCGTTCGACATTCTACACCGGTTTGTCACGTCTCTGGCTTGCGTGGAGAGAAAATATACCTAACAATGAACAAACTGTGTATGAGACCGGCAATAATTTCGCTAACTTTAATTTTGTTCTGTTGAACGTCAAAGGGGTAAATGAACCGCGTAATAAATCGAGAACTACGGAACTCCTTGGCGGGAATCTGTATATTTAGCGTCTAATTAAATTATGTTATTTGACCCTGTATATTGTAATTTTGGCATTGGATCATCTTCGTTTATTTGTAATAAATACATTGTAAGTAATAACAGGATAAATTATGCATTTTGAGTTGTCAAAAAAATCCGTGGTAAGCTCTAATAAAAGGAGCCGCCATCTTAGATCGTTTTTTTTTTTATGCTCGAGGTTTAGCGTTATGACCATAATTTCACCTGATCTTAAGTGACGATGCTGCGTCACGCTTAACCTGTGAAGGGACTGGCTCTCAAGTGCAACTGCCGGAACACACCTATAGGTATTTGATGGTAAATTTTCAACTTGAGTATGGTAGCTAACCAGGGGGCATTAGAAAAAGCACTATCATCCTGCTATGGTATCCTCACGAAACCCCTCCACCGAAATCTCAAGCTGATTGTAGGTAGATTCGAACTCGAGTCTTTTGACGCAGAATCCGTACACACTATTACTGAGCTATCTTTGTTTGGTAACTTTTAAAAGATGTTGGATACTAAGTCAACTTTACTGGTTATTGATTTTTTAAGGCGTTGATGGTTAAATTCTATAAAAAGGAAAAAAGATGCGAACAAATTCTATACCTATTTCAAATAAGGGTTTTTCGTTATTTAATTGTTACGTTAATTAGCGAGTTCAAACTACTGTGGAACTTGCATGTGATTATTGTTTATTCTAAACATCGGAACACTCCATAAATACGTGCGTCAGTGCGCAAGGGGTCGCTTAGTTTCATTTATTTTTTATAGCGATTTTGTATCGTTACCCATGACTCATATTTTCTAGGGATTTCCGAAAATAAATCATGCTTCTGTCGTTCGAATTGATTGTTGTCGACAGAGCACAAGTTTGCCCAATAAAAGTGTCATCTAATAGTCGTAAAACTTTGTAGGAAAACCTTTTTATACAATATATTTGAAGACACGACAAAGGTAAAGCAGTTCGGTAGCTTTTTCATTTATTAACAGATTTTCTGTTTTGTTTTTCTGTTTAGTTATTATTGATCTGCTTGAGATCGATAGAAAAATTAGACACAGTTTTTTCCCCTAGTTTTATAAAACCAATAAAAACTTTAATAATTGTCATTTAATTTCGACCACTATCCTGACATTTGTCCATACCAACTCCTTTATCAATGTAAGAAACGAAAAAAAAAAACTGCTTTAATTTGAAACAGGTGATTACGCGAGGGCAAGAATAATGTTTTCATGTTAAATAATTGAAATAAAATTATCGCCTCTTGAATACGTTATCTATCGATCTATCGTTATCTATGATGCGATCTGACCGCTTTCGATCACGGCGAAAGCTTCAACTCCTCGTATGTCCTGTGATTTTGTCCGTGCGTTCTCATATGGCTTATGTAGCTAATCTTCCCTGAAACTCCGGCAGCAGCCCAAGCCGAGGCCCGGCCATCCTGGCGCCCTTGCTCTCGCTGTCTCGGAGCTGAGTGCCCTCAGCACTCGGCCCAAAAAGTTCGGTGACGCTGTCAAAGTCCCAAAGGCTAACAGCGTATGTCAAGTCAAAAAAAAATTGCATACCATTGACATGGTGTTTTGAATGTAATACCGGGCAAACTAGCTAGCGTGTAACCTGATGGTAAGTGATCACCGCCGCCCATGGACACCCACGACACGAGTCGCCAGCCTTTATAGGAGGTCCTGGTTCTCAAGTGTACTGCCGGAACACACCTAATGGTATTTGGTTGCAGACTTTCAACTTGAGGGCGGTAACTAGCCACTGAGGGCTTTTGCTATGCCCATAGGAAAAGCCTTACCACCACTCACCTACATACTATCACTGAGTTATCATCGCTTCGAAACATTTATACCTATCTGTGCGATATATTAGATAGTTTTATTATAAAAGGTATCCACGTCCAGCGCCCACAGTGATTAGGTCGCCACGGACATAAACACAAATTGCTACACCTTAGAAAAATTTATAACTTTCATTCATCAGAGGAATACTGCAGCGTACCATAGCACCGAATGTTTAGCTAAGTTCGAGCAACTCCCTTTTGAAGTTTGAGTATATACCATTTGTACTGCCCGCAGTCTATTAAAATTTTACCGCCCCTACGTACCTTTACAATTAAATTCCTCATGTAAATTGTTGATAAGAAATCGAAATAAGGCTTAGATTTTTTTAAGGTGAAATATTTAGCAATATTTATATGAATCATTTCATTTTTTTTAAATTAAAACACAGATACCCCAAATTTTCCGCCCTAGGCTTCAGCCTACTGGTAAATCCACCACTGATAGTGTCAATATACATATACATTACACGATATAATTTTTCGGCGAACGAAGGGACTGATATGCGAAATTTTGGCTTTGTGGGTAACATTTACCAGATCAATTTTAAAACCAAAAGCCTGCCGCAGCTCCCCCACATTTTGGGCGCCTCGGGCTGCCCCCCGCCCTAGAGCGGGCGCTACCAAGCCCGATGAATCACCAACAAGACAGGAAGAAAGTGGCAATTAATTATTCTAGACACACATTGCACGCATAATTGCTTACCCCTTCTATCACGGTCGAGATAACGTGATTGCGAGCGACGTGTCACTGACCTTAGCCCTTTATAGAACTGTTTGAAAGGAAGCCATAAAATCATGCCGCTTGTATACAAACTAGCTGAGCCCGTGACTTCGTTCGCGTGAAACTAAAGAATATTTGATAATGACTTTTATCAATACTGCTCTACTCTTATTGACGGTAGCGTGATTTTAAATAGCTTCAAGCCTTTTTTATAATTACGATATAAAATGAAAAATAATTTTTGAAATTCGACTGGTACTTCCTAAGATTAGCTGGTTCAAACAAACAAACATTTCTGCCATAGTATTGTTAAATACAGATAGGTTTAGCGTTTTGCCCACAATACCTATGCTGGGCCTAATAGAAGGACAGGCTCTCAAGTGCAACTACCGGAACACACCTATAGGCGTCAGGCAGAAGATTTTTAACTTCAGAGTAGTAGTTAGCCAGTTTTACATCGCAGAGTATTTCACCTCGGTCTCATTTTTTTTATAGTTAAGGTTTTAGCGTTACGGTTATAATCTCACCTGATATTTAGTGACGATACGACCCAAGTTGGTAGACACACTAAACCTGTGGAGGAACTGGCTCTCAAGTGCAGCTGTCGGAGCACACCTATTGGTATTTGGTGGCAGATTGTCAACTTGAGGGTGGTAGTTAGCCAGACGGGCATTAGAAAAAGCCCTACTACCATGCTATGGTATCCTCATGATGTTTTCAAAAAATAGAGGTGCCTTTTTATACTTCGTTCGCGTGGAATTAAAAATTATTAAATAGATTTTATTCCCTTTTTTTTTTACTTTTTTCAATACAGCTTGGTTCGTATTGGTGATAGGGTGATGTTAAATAGCTTAAAACCTTCGTCAGTGATTGTTCTATGATTTACTAAAATAATTTTTGAAATCCAACACGGATTACCTGAGATTAGCGCGTTCAAACAAGATTTGACGCTGTATAATCCGTACTAATATTACAAATGTGAATGTAAGTTTGTCGGTTACGCTTTCACGCGAAAACTACTTAACCGATTATAATGAAACTTTGTACAGATATTCTTGGAGGTGTTAGAGGGAACATGGGATACTTTTTTATTTAAAAAAATATATATGTTTTTTACGAAATATAAATAAAATTGTTTGTCAAGTAATCTTAAAATCGTTGACGCCATACAGCATTCCAGAGTATAGGTGATACGAAGTTCACCGCGTCAGCTAGTATGTATATGACATACAGATATATTGATGTCTACCTCGTTGTTGCGATGTCGTTATGATACATTAAACTTTAAGTGGTTTCTTAAAATGCTATTAAGTGATTACGCCAGCAATAATTATAACAAATTCAATTAACTTATTACAGTTAACTTTACTTTATATATTCTTCTTAACGAGGTTTTCTGTGTAGCGTTTATTGTTACGTATGATTCATTATTTCTCATTATTGGTCACGTCTTCGGGTACATTCACATGTAGTACTATTTCTGGATCAAACGTTGACAAACACCCCTGTTTCGTTACAGTGAATATAAATTCTAATATTGCGTTTTAATGATTGTTCACAGTGGCGTTATACTATAGTAACTTATATAAGTGATTATTTAATATTTCAATAGTGTAGTGAATATTAATTCATAGTGGTTTTGTTATTTTGTTTTATCAAGTTCGAATACAATACAAAAGAACTGATAGAGGTAACTGTGTATTTGATTTTTATTTTAATCGGTTTTCGTTGTTTGTCAGTAATGTACCCGCGATCTCGTTTGTGTAGTAACGTCATGTGTAACATTAGCTATCTATCACTGTCTAGAATTATCTAGAATCGAAAAAAACCTTTTTTTTTCTTTTTTAGCGTATATATTTTATTATGCACTTAATAATCATCTTTTGGTTTATACTCTGAAATAAATTATTAATGATATATTTTTAAATAAATAACTAATAATCTACATACGTCTTCCACATAGTATATTATGCTATGCGAGCTATGATAGCTCCGTGGTAGTGTCTACGACTTCGCGTCAAGGGACGTGAGTTCGAATCCAACCACCTACAATGAGCTTGAGCTTTCGGTGAAGGAAAACATCTTGAGGAAACCATAGCATGGTGGTAGGGCTTTTACTAATGCCCACCTGGCTAGCAATCACACTCAAGTTGAAAATCTACCGCTAAATACCAATAGGTGTGTTCCGGCAGTTGCACTTGAGAGCCAGTTCCTCCACAGGTTTAGCGTGTCTACCAACTTGGGCCGTATCATCACTTAAGATCAGGTGAGATTATGGCCATAACGCTAAACCTTAAGTTTAAAAAAATAATAAAAAATTAACAATTAGCTAATACATTTTGCCCGCTTTTGCCATTTTTTTCAATACTGTCCTTCTCCTATTTTTAGTAGCGTGATGTTAAATAGTCTAAGATCTTCCTCAATCTATTAAATACGAAAAAAAAAAAAAAATTCGCTGGTGGTTCCTAAGAATAGTGCGTACATACGAACACGCAAACTTTTCCACTTTATAATATTAGTATAGATTGATTTACCTTGAAAGTTTCCGAGATTCTACTATGCTTTGACATTATTATAATCGTATTTAAACGGATTGCTATTAAATAAGCGAAACAATAAAGTTAAGTGTTTATTTTAATACGTTCGTTTTTGTTAATAACCTTTCTCTTGTATATAACCATTTTTAATCCAAAATATAACAATAACTAAAATTGTATCTAATTCAAAAATTAAGAAGACATTTAGGAAGTCGAGATTGTATTACTTGTTTAGAATCTATATATATATATATATATATATAAATGATTGTCTATTTCCCTTGGACATCGCATCACGCGTTAACGGATGGAACAATTTCGCTAATTCTTTTTCTGTCGTGTTAATTATTATCCGAAGAAAGAAAAGAAGAATCTTATGAAAGAAAAAATTAAGGAGGTTTAGCGGAACATTATAAAATTAAAAAAATAACGACAATATTAATTTTATATAACTGTCTGTTGTCATAGAGCATTACAAGGATAAACACTATGCTTTTGAATCATATATTTTTTAATTAATTATACCAATTTGAATTCAATATTCATAGTTAATGCAGGACAACGTTTGTCGGGTCAGCTGGTATTTAATATTTTTGCATGTTCCATTTAGTTCGATAAATAATATGTGTAAATTATCAAGGGGATATTAATTAGACATTGTGTGACTTCAACGTCCCTACTTTGTTTTAGCGTGTTATGAAACCATATAGGGTTGTCACGTAAAGTTTATTTGAATAGAAGATTGTGATTAAAAGAAGAAAACTAGTGTAGATTAAGTAGTAGCTGTTCTCGCGACTTCGTTCGGGTGAAACTAAAAATTATTAATTATTTTTCGTAACTTTTTTCAACACAGTTTTGCTCCAGTCAGTGGTAGCATGATGTTGAATGGCCTATACAGCCTTCTTCGATAATTATTACATCAAATACAAAAACAAATTTATGTAAGCCAAGTGGTAGCTCCTACGATACAAACCAGCTGTTCCATTTTATAATAAATATATATATATATATATTTTATACTTAAGGTTAAGCGTTATGGCTATAATCTCACCTGATCTTAAAGTGACGATACGGCCCAAGTTGGTAGACACGCTAAACCTGTGGAGGAACTGGCTCTCAAGTGCAGCTGCCGGAACACACCTATTGGTATTTGGCAGCAGGTTTACAACTAGAGGGTGGTAGCTACCACCATGCTATGGCTTCATCACGATGTTTTCCTTCACCGAAAGCTCAAGCTCATTGTAGGTGCTTGGATTCGAACCCACGTCCCTTGACGCGAAGTCGTGTACACTACCACTGAGCTATCATCGCTTCAATTAAATTAATAATGATGAATTGCAAAGTAACAACTTTATCGATCAAACATTTTTCTATATTACACTATTCAAGTTAAGTTGTAATAAGAACGTAGACGTTGCTATTTCGAAAAAAAATAAAATAAAGAATAGGTGAAGGTTTTATGCCAATTTTGACGTCGAAGTTTAGAAAATATACTTTTCCTCGGCCGCCACGAATGCAAGTAACATTATTCAATTGTTTCCTTTTCTATACATTTAAAATATAAATTTGCCAATTTTTAACTATATTTCTATGACTTATGGGAAATCTATGAAGACAAAGAAGAAACAATAACTTCTTCATGCCTCATACGACTTACCTGGAGCTATAAAAAATGATAGAGTAATTAATAACGATTGATTCGGCCATGGAGACCACTTGAACCCCTAACCTCTCGGAGTCCAGTAACAGAACGGAAGCGGGCCGATGGTCTGATGCGCCGGAAATATTAAGGTTCCCTTGTCCGTCTGGACCCAGAAGGCGGAACAGTATCACGGTGAGAAAGTTACAAGGGGTCGGTAGTATCTTACACACCCTTAACCCTTAATCGCCTTTTACGATACCCACGGGAAGATATGGGGTGGTGCTTTTCTACCCTGCCGACACTACACAGCATATAAAGTAATTATTATCTACACTAATGTAATAAACCTGAAAAGGATTTCGTTTGAACAGACTAACCTCAAACTTGGATAGTTTTACGACGCAGAAGTTGTTTGTGATATTCTTGACAACACTTTCTTTGAGTCTACCAATTTTTGTTTATGGGATGAGGCGATGATAGCTCACAGGTAGTCTGTACGACTTCGCGTCATGGGGCGTGAGTTCGAATCGAACCAGCTACAATGAGCTTGAGCTTTCGGTAAAGGAAATCATCGTGAGCAAACTGTAGCACGATGGTAGGGCTTTTCTAATGCCCGCCTGGCTAGCTACCACCCTTAAGTTGAACTGCCGTCAAATACCAATCGGTGAGTTCCGGCAGTTGCACTTGAGAGCCAGTTCCTCCATAGGCTTAGCGTATCTACCAACTTGGGCCGTATCGTAACATAAGATCATGTGAGATTATAGCCATAACGCTATACCTTAACTATAAAAACAGTAAAACACTTAACTGGTCTTTATGGTGACGGAATTGAATCTAAATCCCAACATGACTGAATTCCGTCTTGGACTCGGTAAACATCAATGACAGCCCTGTATACTCGAGTCTATTGAAGCCCGATGCACGATCGAATTGCACAATACAACTGGTGAAATTCGTCCACGCTCATTGCATTGTTATGGGAGTCTTCGCACCATAACAGAACAGAAAGCGTTAACGGAAGCCCAATAGTTATAGCTTCTCATAGAAAACACTGTATCTGTATTTATACTAATATTATAAAGGGGAACAGTTTGTTTGTTTGTTAGTTTAAACGGATTTGGAATACTTTATTTTGCCTTTTATACCGCATATATGGAAGGGTGTAGGTTATTTGAACATCACGCCACCAGCATTGGGGGCAAAGCTGTATTGAAAAGAGTTACATAAAACGGGTAAAAAATTTGATAGGTAATTTTTAGTTACACGCGGACGAAGTCGCGAGCATTGCTAGTAGTAATCCTCGCTAATATTATAAACACGAGAAATCGCTGAATCGATTATGAGAAATTTTGGTATAGATATATTTGGGACCCTGGAAACGTTGATAGGCTACTTTCTCTCTTGATAAAATTATAGGAAGTGGTGTAAAGAACTGGTTGACAAAATCAATATAACCGTGAACGGAGCTGCGGGTGAAAACTAGTTTTTTAGACGTTAACTCAGTGGTAGTGTGTATGGACTCCGCGTCAAGGTACCTGAGTTCGAATCCACCTACAATGAGCTATAGCTTTCGGTGAAGGAAACCATCGCGATGACACCGTAGCATGGTAGTAGGTCTCTAATGCCCGCCTGGCTAGCGACCGAATAGCAATAGGTGTGTTCCAGCAATTGCACTTGAGAGTCAGTTCCTTCACAGGTTCCACCAGCTTGGGCCGTATCGTCACCTAAGATCAGGTGAGATTGTGGCCATCACGCTAAACCTTAACCAAAAGGTTTTTCAAACGGCTTTCACCAATAGACGGAGTGATGTATGATGAAGGTATAGATATATAATCAGTTTGAACTGAGTCAGACTTGAAGAACTGCGAGCGTTGTTCATGGTCTCTCCACAACAACGACCACACATTCCCCGTCCCAAGTGCCAGAAACCAGGACCTGCTATCAGACTAGTGGGACGGATGGGATCTGAACCCGGATAGATCGCGACCACCGCACATGAGATAATCAACTGATCAATGCGATTTTCTTAGGTTAGGTTAGGTTATGATAACGAGGTGCATTTTAGGGGGTAGTGTTGCCATCGGTAGGGACGTAAATGTGTTGTATTTATGTAGTATTAAGTTTTTTTTTTTATTATGAAATAATATTAAATAAAAGAGAACGTATACTTTGATTGCATGCACAGAATATATCACGTGGAACATTCCAGATTTGCGCGATATAAATTACGAAACCCCCTTTCGTAATATATTATTGTATGTAGTAGTTATAATGTATTTTTACTGTTTAACCAAAATTAATAAGAAAAATATTTTCTGGAATATCACGAATTATATGAAAAGAACGTTGTTTCTCTATTAAAAAAAAAACATTCATTTATATATGTCACGTCCTGGGTTTACCTGACCAAGCACTGAGAGGGGTATATGGGCATCGCCAGGTGGAAAATACGTCCAAAAATTATTCGTCATCATATCACACAGTATCGCAAAAGATCTACAAACACGCGTAGCGAACTCAAAGCGATGACAACTCAGTTCGTAGTATGTTAGAATGCTGCGTCAAGATATGGTTTAGCGTTATGGCCAAAAACTCACCTGACATTAAGTGACGATGTCGCACAAGATGGTCGACACGCTAAGCCGTAGAGATTGGGCTCTCAAGTGCAACTGCCGGACTGCCTACACGTGTTTGGTGGCAGAGTTTCAACTTGAGCGTGGTAGTTAGCCAAGTGGACGTTAAAAAAGCCCTTCCACCATAGCATTACTGACTTTTACTGATAAAGGGGAGGGGAGGGTGAGATATCACTAGCATACTACATATAATAACTACAAAGCGTAATAATACTGTGTCGTTTATATACAAATATTAAAAAAAAAACTTTACATTATTGAATTAATGAAGTATTATTAAGTCGATTATAGATTTAACTAGATGGTTATTGCAAAGTCAGTATCTGTACTTTGTTCCAAGACACGTGTTTGTAAAGTTTAATAATTATACGACACACAAATCAAGCCCACGCGAATGATGTCACGGGCATAACTAGTTAAGGAATAATGTTATCGTTAACAAGTTAATCGGACAATGGGTTATTCATTTGTTTAATGAAACGTAAAACTGTTTGAATTTTTATTCGCACGACCCACAACGAAGGCTGGATCGGTCACGTCCTCTGTTTTACTAACAGATGACCTGTTTCCCACCATTCGAACCGCGACTATGGGTTTTTTTATTCTTTTTTATAGTTAAGGTATAGCTTTATGGCGATATCATCACCTGATCGTAAGTGACGATACGGTCCGAGTTGGTATACACGCTACACCTGTGGAGGAACTGGCTCTCGAGTGCAGCTGCCGGAACACACATATTAGTATCGGAGGCAGTTTTCCCATTTGAGGGTGGTTGCTAGCCAGGCGGGCTTTAGTAAAAATCTAAGCTAGTTTTTCACGTTTTCACGTATTATCCCCCACACCTGGGCTGTGGTCCAAATTTCAAGCATCTAGCTCGTCGGGAAGTTAGTTCAAAATCAACTACAAAATTCCACCCGGACAGTCATACAAGGAAAGCAAATTAATAATAATGGGGTAAAACGAAAGCGATCCTTCGGGATAGGGGATGAAACTTAAAATTTTAGAGTCAACTAACTTCCTAGCGGATTTATTCGTAATATTTCTTCTATTCTCTATGCTAATATGATTCATAATTTGTTTTTTTACTTGGAACATTTCAATATTTATTAGTTCGCATGATTGTTAAATACGTAAACCAGCTGGTGTTAAATCAATCAAGAATAAGGTAATATATGCAGTCGCTCGTATATCTGTGTCGGATTCCTAAGAACGTTCAATTGCATCACGGTATTCTATATCTATGAATATGGTAACTTGTTCTTACGCCTCCCTACCTACGTAATGTGTGTGAAAGAGAAATTTGTCACAACCATTTTATTAGGTGCGCCCGCGACTTCGTTCGCGGCTTGTACTTCAATTAAATTACGTATAAGTATATAATGACATTTTTGTTTTTCCTTGTCACGGTGACGAAATATATAAATTAAGCGACGATAGCTCAGTGGTAGCGTGTGTTAGAATCCCTGTAATTAGCTTGGGCTTTCGGTGAAGGAAAACGTCTTGATAAAACTAGCATGATGGTAGAGAGTTTTCTAATACTCGCCTGGCTAGCTACCAACGTCCGGTTGTAAATATGCCGCTGAATGTCTATAGATCTTTTCCGGAAGTTGCACTTGAGAGCCAGTCCTTTCACTAGGCTCAGCGTATTCACTATCTTGGGCCAGATGATCACTTAAAATCAAATGTGACCGTAGCGCTAAAATATATCTACGATAATATTATATTAAGATTTGTATTTTTTTTATAGTTAAGGCTTAGCGTAATGGCCATAATCTCACCTGATCTTAAGTGACGATACGGCCCAAGTTGGTAAAAACGCTAAACCTGTGGAGGAACTGGCTCTCAAGTGCAACTGCCGGAAAACACCTATTGGTATTTAGCGGCAGATTTTCAAACATGAGGGTGGTAGCTAGCCAGTAGGGCATCAGAAAAAGCCCTACCACCATGCTACGGTTTCCTCACGATGTCTTCCTTCACCGAAAGCACAAGCTCATTGTAGGTGGTTGGATTCGAACTCACGTCCCTTGATGCAAAGTCGTACACACTACCACAGAGCTATCATCGCTTCATTTATGTTTCAATGAATAAACTCAAGAACTACAGGACTGAATTCAAAAATTCTTTCACCATTACAATGCTACATTAGCCCTGAGTAACATAGGCTATATAACATTTTTTTTTAAAGTGAATATATTGAATAAAATTTTAATTCCCCGCGAACAGATTAGCGGTCACAGGTAGTTAACTATAAAAGTAAGTAATTTAACGTATTTTTAATAAAAATGGGCCGAGGTGGGTACGAGAGAAGGGTTTAGCGTTACGGCCACAATCTCACCTGATTATAAATGACGATGTGGCCCTAAGACGGTGGATATGCTAAGCCTAATGGAGGGACCGGCTCTCAAATGCAACTGCTGGAACACACCTAAAGGTTTTTCGACCAGGTCAGCATTATGGAAAGCCCTACCACCGTGTTATGGTTTTATCCCGATGTTTTCCTTCACCGAAAGCTCACGATCATTGCGGGGATTCGAACTCACGTGTATTTACCAATTGTACGGTCATCGCGGCATACTTTTGTTCCGAGTGTAGATATTACAGCTACTGGTGGATTGTACCTTAGAATTATTGCGGTTAACCCCCGCTCGGTAATTTCTTACCGTTACGCTATCGGGTATTAGTTTACCGCTACGAATAGGCAGTCGACTGTTATTTCTCACAGTAAATATATTATAGTCATTGATATATATTTCTTTTAATGTTGCACATCTTAGTGACTGCACTGCACCTGAAAATAAGTACAATACAATACAAGTCAGCGGCGACTGACATTAAACCAAAATTCAATGCCAATCACCACTGTAATGCGGGCTTGCTTAAGTACCTCGTCACGCCACTTTTAAAGAACCCTATGTAATACGAAGGAATACACTCTAACAGGACTTCACCGATACCGTCGACAAAATAACAAGATAGAACGCGCTTCTCCCTGCCGTCTCCACCAATCGCACGTGTCCGCGCACACGTCCGCGTAACCGCCGTCCTCGCCGCCGAGGCCGAGCGGTAAATTTCGCTCCCGCACACCCGCCGTGGCCTTCCTCTGCAGATGCTTGAGCCTAGGACCGATCCTCCGGATAGGAGCCCTCAAGTGACTCTGCTCCCGCGATACAGTGACACTCTACATCACTGAGAGTACATCATCACACCGCAAACCATCTGTGCACACCCACACATTAAGTACACGGTTCTGTAAGGGAATACCTCCACGGCCCTTGCGTGGCTTGTCCTGTGTTATTGTTAGAACCACTGAACCTAGTAAGTTAGGACCTGTTGGTTAGTTAGGATCGCGAATCTTTGTTCGTGTTCCGGCAGTAGTCCAAGCAGGGGTTCGGCCATTCTGGCACCCTTGCGCCTGCTGCCACGGGGCTGAGTGCCCTTAGCATACGCCCCAAAAAGTTCGGTGAAGCTGTCAAAGCCCATACGGCTAACAGCGTATGTCAGGTCGAAAAAAAAACACGCTAACAGGAAGACGGTTCCACAACTTCATATGCCAATATTCATGGTTAATACACAGATATATTCATATATTTATTTGTATGTATACTCTTTAAAATCAAATTACAGTTCACATATAATATATTGTTTATTGTCTATATTTTTTTATATACTTAAGGTTTAGCGTTATGGCCATAATCTCACCTGATCTTAAGTGACGATACGGCCCAAGTTGGTAGACACGCTAAACCTGTGGAGGAACTGGTTCTCAAGTGCTGCTGCCGGAACACACCTATTGGTATTTGGCGGCAGGCTTACAACTTGAGGGTGGTAGCTACCCAGGCGGGCATTAGAAAAATCCCTACCACCATGCTATGGTTTCCTCACGATGTTTTCCTTCACCGAAAGCTCAAGCTCATTGTAGGTGCTTGGATTCGAACTCACGTCCCTTGACGCGAAGTCGTGCACACTACCACTGAGCTATCATCGCTATCAAATACAAATTCAAATATTTTATTTCCCGTAACATCTTCATGGTTTATCCCTTGCTTAGAGCTTCAAACTAGGCAATGCCTGTAACATGGAAGTCTAACATACTGTTAGAATCATACATATAATAGTTGTTGGCGCATGTCCTCTGGGACAAGAACACAGAAATAAATTAAAAAGATAATATTAACACTAAAGACAGAATTATATCAAAACAAAAATGTGTATATTGTGTTCTGTGTGTGTGTTTGAAGCGACGATAGCTCAGTGGTAGTGTGTACGAATTTGCGTCAAGGGACGTGAGTTCGAATCCAACCACCTACAACGAGCTTAAGCTTTCGGTGAAGGAAGACATCGTGAGGAAACCGTAGCATGGTAGTAGGGCTTTTTCTGATGCCCTCCTGGCTAGCTACCACCCTCAAGTTGAAAATCTGCCGCCAAATACCAATAGGTGTGTTCCGGCAGTTGCACTTGAGAGCCAGTTCCTCCACAGGTTTAGCGTGTCTACCAACTTGTACCGTATCGTCACTTAAGATCAGGTGAGATTATGGTCATAACGCTAAGCCTTAACTACAAGAAAAATAATTCCTCATCGAAACGCGTTCAGGTCAAATGCGTGGGGGCCATGTGGTGACTCATCAAGTGCTAATTACCCAACACTATCCACTCAAACGCACCACAGCGACACTTCAAACTCCTGTGTTGCCAGATCCCAGCGACAGCATTCCCAATTCTTCTATAGGCAGATCCTTACCTAGATATTAAACTTACTAAAGAGTGCGAAAGTTGACCCTGGTCTCTGGCAAGACGGGAGTTTGATATGTCGCCGTGGTACGTTTCAGTAGGTAATATTGGATGATAAGCACCCGATGAGTCCCCACGTGCCCGTCGCCTTGGCCTGAACCGGGGTAATGCGTTTGAGATCCCGCATTGTGATGAGAATACGTTAAAAATATAATTAATAACCCCATGGTAGGTACTAAACTTGGACTATGGTAGTTTATGGTGATTCTACGTGTCAAGATAAATGTTAGGTAAAAAAAATATCTAATTTGCTTTTAAAGAATTTCGGCCTACACTTACACATACTACACACGTCAATAATAGGTGATTAATTAATGAAAACAAAAAAATAATAATTACAAACTGTAGTAGTGTATCATGTTCACACGGGATCCGAACCCGCAATACTGTCGGATCTGTGTCGCTGGTGATGTAACGTGCGAAATTGTGTTGCACAACACGATACCATTGTTCTCGGATTTAATTCTGACGTACGTTGCCAGGTGGCTTCTATGGCATATACATATGATTATTTTTGGAACAAAGTTCCTTATCACACGGTACGGATGGAAGCTAGATAAATCAAAATGTAAGATTTTACCATTACTACCGTTTCTTTATGCGGTATTATACATTGCACTATATTTCTATAGTGTAGATTATAGGTTCTCAAAGTGGGCGCTGAGGCTACCTGGGAGGCTATTAAAACTTCAACTGATATTGGGGAAGGCTAAAAAATAGGGGCGGGTTTCCTACAAAATTCAGTAAAAAAATTAAATTAAGTATTCCTAGGTGGTGTTGGGCATTCAATTCACCTAAGGAAATTATAACTTCAATGTTGTTTGTTTGAAAGGGCTGAGTATGGCTGATCTAGGATAAGTTGCTTATTCGTCTACGTCTCAACATCGACTGCCCTTTCTACTACTTAATAATGATATTAATAATTATTTTCTTAAAAACGATCGCCACACGGACACAGGCTTTTAAGATAAAATTTCGAAACAATTAATGAAGTTTATACTAATTGTGTACAATTAAAATGTTATTAAGAACTATTAAAAAATATCAAACCGTCACGAAAGCGATCGGACAAGAGCTGTGTTATGAAATGCCTAATCTCACGGCACACTTGTCTAACACACCATGAACATTCGTCTGTTCGCTTATTGGAGTCGAAATTAAATGAGGGTATAGGAACCACAGTATAATATAAACAGAATGTTCACTGCATGTACGTTTTTTTTTCAATTGTTTATAGGTTTTACGGTACGACCCTAATCTCACATGGTCCTAAGGGACGATACGGCCCAAGTTGGTAGACACGCTAAACCTGTGGAGGTATTGGCTCTCAAAGGCAACTGCCGGAACATACCTATTGGTATTTGACGGCAGATTTCCAACTCGAGGGTAGTAGCTAGCTAGACGACATTAGAAAAAGCCTTACCGCCATGCTATATTTTTGGTATATTTTAAATATATACCAGTGTTTATTGGTGAAATAAACTATTATTACAATCTGATCCGACAGGTGTACTGCTCTTAAACTGGGCTCGATCAATTACTTTGCAATTAAAACCCCTGTATGTGCATTAGCTAAAATAATTACAAATCCATTATTTATTTTAGATAAAACTAGATCGAGTTTTTTCGTGATTCTTCGCAATTACTTGATTATTTTTCCAAACTGTGATAGATTTGACATTCATAAGCGCCTTCTCATGACCTAAATTCAATAAAGTTTTTTTTGACTCAACCAGAGTAACATCTATACATCCGAGTAAAATAAAAACCGTTTCCATAAAAATATGTATTCATACTTATTTTAACGCTGATCGTGATGGTAAGTGATGACCGCCGCTCAGGGACACCCACAAACCCACAACACCAGGAGAATCGCTTGTGCGTAGCCGGTCTTTGTTGGAGAGACTGACTCATGTGCAACTGTAGGAATACATTTATTGGTATTTTGTGGCAGATTATCAACTTAAGGGTGGTAGCTAGCTAGGCTGGCGTTACAAAACGGCCTACCATCATGCTATCGATGAAAACTCAAGCTCATTGTAGGTGTTTGGATTCTAACTCACGTCCCAAGACACGGCGTACTACACAATACCACTGAGCATGATCGCTTAAAAAAGAACAGCGCTGTTGAACTCAAAATTAGTAATGTATCGGATACATGGGAGAGTAAAGAATATTAAACATTTGCTTGGCAACTGGTTATTATGTATACGTAAATAGGTAAACTACAAAAGTTGCATACCTTTTTGTTCTCAGTTTCGCAACCAGTTTTTTTTTAATTCAGTAGCCAGTGACATAATGTAGTATTATCATTGACATTGGAAAACAGTTTCTTCACGTGATTGTGGTCGCATTCGAACAATCGACTAAACATTAAAAGTTTAGTTCAAATAGTTCTACATAAAATTTATTGAAAAAACCAAGAGTTACTTCCTAGAGTGATCGTTATTGTAATTACTACTCTATTACCTGAGCATCGGAAGATTTTATTTTACAAGATTTAAAGTAACTAACATAGTATATAGTCTGGCATGACAGTAGCCACTGGCGACGGACTGTCGCTCTCTCGACGGTCACTGCTGTTTTTGGACTGTACTTAACATCAGGCACAGTGCAGTCACTTTACCAGGCTAACATAAAAAAGGTACCGTCAGCGGTGCGTCAAGTATTTCATTCATTTGTCCCGATTAATAAAAACGTTATGCAGCTTGATATCCCCAGAACATTGAGAAATGAACCAGCTGTTATTTCAACTTTTCTATGGCCAGTACTAAGACAGCGTGTTAAACTTTTCTATTGTCTGACTATTACTTTCGAAAGCCGATCAGGGTCAAATTGTAAATATAGCGTGCTCACCGAGTTTTCTGTGATATATTTAATCTTATATCTTGTGCGATTATGTAAAAAATTATCCCGTATGTTATTAAGAGATGTGAAAACCGTAAGACTGTGTGAGTTCATTAGAAATAATCTAAATACGTTTTTATTTTATTTCATACCTTATTTATATTTATTTATTTATAGTAAAGGCGAAATGGTCATAATCTCATCTGATTTTAAGTGACGATACGGCCCAAATTGGTAGACACGCTAAACTTGTGGAGGAACTGGCTCTCAAATGCAGCTGCTGGAACACAGCTATTGGTATTTGGCGGCAGAATTTCAACTTGAGAGTGGTAGCTAGCCAGGTGGGCATTAGAAAAAGCCCTACCACCATGCTATGGTTTCGACGTTTACCTTCACCGGAAGCTCAAGCTCATTGTAGGTGGTTTCATTCGAACTCACATCCCTTAGCGCAAAATCATACACAGTAAGTTTGGCCACAAACTCAATTGATATTAAGGGACAATGTGGCCCAAGATCATGACGTAAAGTTACTGGAGGGACTGGCTCTCAAGTCCAACTGCCAAAACGTATCTACAGGTATTTGGTAGCAGACTTTTAACTTCCGAGTGGTAGTTAGGCACTAGAAGTTTGAATGCTGTCTTTTTTTGTATTGCCAGCGCTCCACCTTGGAAGCGATGATAGCTCAGTGATATTGTGTACGACTTCGCGTCGAATGACGTGAGTTCGAATCCAAGCACCTACAATGAGCTTGAGCTTTCAGTGAAGGAAAACATCGTGAGGAAACCATAGCATAGTGGTAGGGCTTTTTCAAATGCCCGCCTGGCCAGCTACCACCCTCAAGTTGTAAACCTGCCGCCAAATACCAATAGGTGTGTTCCGGCAGCAGCACTTGAGAGCCAGTTTCTCCACAGGTTTAGCGTGTCTACCAACTTGGGCCGTATCGTCACTTAAGATCAGGTGAGATAGTCAGTGAGATGGCCATAACGATAAACCTTAAGTATAAAAAAAAAAAAAGTACAGGACAATCCACCGCTGGCGTGCTTAGATACCTTATCACGTCTCTTTTGAAGGACCCCATGTCGTAGGAAGGTGGGAACACGCTGACGGGAAGACGGTTCCGCAGTTCCACGGTACGATAAAAATAAGTGTCTGATTTTTTTATAGTAATGTCATTCGTTGTTTTCTTTTTTCTTATTATATTAAACAGTAGTGCTGACCGTGACATCACGATGGGCCATCGGAAAACCAGCGCTGCGACGCACCATACGTTGTAGCATTCTCGCTGAGATGGGTCCATTTACGGCCTCACACAACTGTTTAGTGGACACGCTTTGTCTTATATTCACTAGGTTATTGTCTGTTTTTGTTTTGTTTTTCGCCCTAATTTTCAATTATTTTTGTTAATCATTTAGTCCGTGTGAGTTTCGTAATAAATGTATTTTCTTTCTTTCTTTCTGATCTCTAGAAGTTTGATTGACGCTGTGGTTTCTTTTTAGAGTGGATATTTGCCGGTCCAAGTTCGGAATATTTCAAGGTGTTTTTGTGTAGCGTCAACAAAATAGAAGTACCGAAAACATACATGTGAAAGAAATCGATATATCTTAATATTTGAAACTTGTTTAACGGTCAAATCACTAACTTTAAAAACCGGTATATATTTATGTAAAATGTCAAGATGTGTTACTAATCTAAATATGTTAATATAAACTCTGTAAATGCCGAAACGGTATGTGTAGGTGGGTTGAGAAACTTTTGGCATACAAAAAATAATAGGGTCAATAAATTATACATGGGGTAACTGCGAAGTTTCGAAGCGATGATAGCGCAGTTGTTAGCGTGCACGGACGTCGCGTCATGGTACGCGGGTTCGAATCCACCTACAATTAGCTTTAGCGTTCGGTGAAGATAAACAACGCGATGAAACCATAGCATGGTGGTAGAGCTTTTTCTAATGCGCGACTGGCTATATACCACCCTCAAGTTGAAAATCTGCCTCCAAATACCTATAGGTGTGTTCCGACAGCAGCACTTGAGAGCCAGCCCCTTAGGCTTATCGTGTCCATCATTTTGTGCCACACTGTCACTTAATATCAGGTGAGATTGTAACCATAACGCCAAACCTTAACTAAAAATATACTTTACGTAATATTGACTGCAGCAAACTACATTTAAATTTAACTACTGAGGGTAGAGCTCTTTCTAATGCTAGCCTGGCTAGCAACTAGTTTATATTACTAACGTGACGTTTAAAATCTTATTCCTCATGGACTACCTCTTCACGAAGCGTACACATTACCCGGATCAGGCCAAAGCGTGAGGGGCATGTGGTGATTCTTGGGTGCTAATCACCCAACTCTACCCACTTAAGCCCACCGCGGCGATACTTCCAACTCCCGTATCGCCAGATACCTGGGATTAAACATCTTCGAATTTGCCAGCTATTAGCGTCAAATACCTATAGACGTGTTCCGGCAGTCGCACTTGATTCAGTTCCTCCACTAAATTTAGCGTGTCTTCCATCTCGGTTCACTTGAAATCAAGTAAAATTGTGACCATAACGCTAGATCCTACACACTATAATTATAAATATAGGGCCGTATAACTTTAAGTTGATGAATTAAAAATACAACCCAAATACAACATATCAAAATCTGGTCAAAAGTTATGTGTTTTATTGTAACTATTACTATAAATTAGAATGTTTTGTTTGTTTGTTACGCCGTAACTATCTATTCAACCGGCCTTAACCTATTCCTCCCCACTGTCATATTTTTAGGACACTATTTTCAAAATTTCTTTCTACGTATTAGGACTTTTATTTTTATTATTTCTGATGAAATTCATATTTTTACACTATTTTTGTAATAAAATAATTTATTTTTTCGCTGTAATAAAGTCCTAATACGTAAAAAGACATATTTGAAAATAGTGTCCTAAAAATGTGGGACAGTGGGGAGGAATGGGTTAATGAAATTATGCGTACACTTTATCAATGGCACATAAAAGACATATATATGGCACTTTACATATAGAAAATATAATTCATAAATCCACGCGAACGAAGTCGCGGGCACAAGTAGCACAAAATAAATACAGTAACATAACATATACCTATGTTACTAAATGAAAAACACAAAGTGTTAATTAACCAATGAACTAAGGTCTGTGTGGGTATAGGCCGTAACGTTTGACCTCACAATTAACATCTCGTTTCACCTGATCTATGTGTGTATATACGTCAGGGTTATGGTAATTGCGCTACCTCACTGAGATATCACAAACAGGACTCATAACTAGTTTTTGATAGAATTAAAACACTAAATTGTAAACACTTACGTAGTATTGACTAACACATAAATATATAAATTACTAACGTCCGAGAGCAATGAAATGATCGCAGAGATAACTAATAAATTGAATGAATGGTAGGAAATTTCATAATTAATATATTCAATTGTGAAAATAAACATTTTATTGTTCATCGTTCAGTTAATTTAAAATACATATAATATGATATGAAACAACTGTATTATGTGTATAAACTATATCTGCGCAGCCGTTGAGAACTTACTGGCTGTTCTGAACCAATAAGCGCGCTCATATGACTGGACACAGTCAACAGCATACGGGCTATGGATAACCATCTACAGCAATATAGTGCCATCTAGAACGGACTAAAGAAAGGGTCGTGGCGGAAAAATCTTACATTTTAATTCGTCTCGCTTCCATCCGCAACATGCGATAAGGAACTTCGTTCCAGTATATGTACTTATAGTAGAACATACGGTTACATTAAAATACATAGTATTCAATTGAACATAGAAATTATTTATAATACATAGTAATCTATAATGTAATACTAATTGGTCGGGCAGACATTATTTTGTCTGTTTCGATCGTCATCTATTATATAAACTACAGCCGTGAACCAACATTTCGATAATAGAGATATATGAATTTTATTTGTCTCAGTCAAATCTTTGTAGATTGGGTAAATTAATATTATTTTTATGTTTTATATATTGATAACGCAATAAATTTTAAATTAAATGTGCGGAAGGACAATAAAGAAACTATTAAAAATTAATCTTCATAGTTATTATAATGAATAAAATGAATTTACTATAAACGGATTTTATCGCGGTTATTTATTAAATTTTGATCCCGACGTTTCGAAAGCTTTCCCGTGACCACGAAGGCTGAAAAGCTTTCGAAACGTCGGGATCAAAATTTAATAAATAACCGCGATAAAATCCGTTTAAATTAGTTTTATTTCAATGAATAATATTCGCGTAAACCTAAGAAATCATTATGAATTTACTATAACTTATAAATAGTGCTGAGGTGTCTACTGGTCGAAGTGTGACCCAGTAGTGACCAAGTTTCGTTCCCCGAGACAGTTTCCATTCCGGTGACGTTTGATGGCGATTGGTGTGTTGCAATCGTGATGCATACCTTGGTCTTCCCATTCATAGCAATGGTGTAACGACACTAACCCATCAGTCGCTGCACGCAAACAAAAACGTTGTAACGCCGCGTCATGGCACGTGATTTCGATTCCAACCACCTACAATGAGCTTGGGCTTTCGGTGACAGAAAACTTCGTGAGCAACCTTAGCATGGTGGTAGGGCTTTTTCTGATGCCCGCCTGCCCAGCTACCATCCTCAAGTTGAAAATCTGCCGCCAAATACCCAACAGATATGTGACGACAGTTGCACTTGAGGGCCAGTTCCTCCAAAATAAAGACCGGCGAGGGATCTGCTATTCCTCTGGTATTGCGGGTGTTTATGGGCAGCGGTGATCACTTAACATCAGGTGACACGCCAGCTCGTGTACCCGCTATTAAATAAAATCTTATCCATATCTTAATTAATATACTATATATTACTGTTTGATGTACATACTTACAATAGGTATGATATAGTTAAATAAATGTTTTTTTTTTCTTGTTTCAGAAAACCAAAAATGGAGACGCGATGGAGTTACGTGACGTTATGGACTACTGTCTATTTTGTCTCAGGTACTATTATTATGCATAGAAAGCTGTTTTTTTATAGGAACATGCAAACACAAAATGTTACTTCTATCGGATATCCGATCCAGTATGTCCTAGGAGTACCATGTTATAATATAGGAATTAAATGGGGGTCTAAAACGAGATTTACTTTTTAAATTGGTTACACAGGCCGTGGTCACGAGAGGACTGAAGTGTTGCGTTGTCTTCAGTTTGGGCGGTTTCTATTAACTACCCTCATTTCCTCACTATCACTAATGATGTTCCGACACACTACACTCACTATATATACATACATGCATCGATCGCATCCGAGGGTGTAGTCATTTTATCACTTGATTCCATGCAGTAGATAATTTTATTACGTCGTCCCGATTAAAAGTTTTGCACTATTTGATTTCGATCGCTTCCCTTACAAATGGAGAGGATGGAAAGAAGAAAGAAAGAAAGAAAGAAAGAAAGTTTTATTTATCCAACACACAGCAAATTATATTAAAATACATAAAAGAAAATAAACTAAAAATAAAAAATTATACAGAACAGTACAGCAAGATCACAAAAAAATAAAAAATAATAATAATAATAAACAAAAAAGAACGTAATGTGTGGATAAATTGGTACCAGTCTCAGCATAACAGCTACACTGATATAGTGCAGCGCTGATATTCTGACTGGACCCTCTGAAGGTAACGTCACGGACATCAGTAGACATTCTTAAAAATATATATAATAAGCACAGCATATAGTACGTACCAGCATTTGTGACGCATGGAGATAATGCTATAATTATGCAACACAAAAATACATTACATTACATACATACATTTTTACTATTATTTATAAGGGCGAATATATAAATTATAAGACGGATCATACCTAAGAGGTTCATTTAAAGTTATCAATCTGCTCTTGTAGTAAAAGCTTTTTAAACTTTATTTTAAACGCTTCAACTTTATTTTGACTACGAACTGGTGGAGGTAAATCGTTCCAGCATTGTGAGGCTGCAAATTTAAACGAACCTCTAAACGCCATTGATCGGTGGCTTGGCGTGAGAAGCACATAACTAGTGGTTCGTCTTGCGTATCTCGATTGCGTTTCTGCCCAATCTTTGGATGGAGAGGAATTTTTGGCTTTTGTAATTCTATCCAATGTTTGGGACCTTCTCCTACCAGGCGTTCTGCTGTGGCCGACTTATGTGTATATCGATTTTTGACTGCCATTATGTGCTTTTTGACCCTGACACCTTATAAATAAAGTGTTACCATCATTGGTTTTAATTACTTTATAACCTAACCCACTGTGCTCAAGACATTTTTTATACTTTCAAGGTTTACGCTTGACCATAATCCCATCTGATATTATTAGATGAAGCTATGACCCAAGAAACCATTCAAGTATTATATAAGCAGAATTAGTTATTTTTGACCCTCCGTTCCTATTTGTCAGTAAAAGTAAACCAAACTCAGTACTCCCTACGTATGCGTATATGTAAACATTTGTATATACATACTTATATATGCTCAATTTCCCTGGAAATACCTCATGAGAGCGAGTAAGTAATAAAAATTACTTTAGGGTACCCCTAAACACGCATTTCACTTTCGACCATAGACAAGGAGGGGTTGCCATATTATAACCCATTAAATTTTGAAAAATATCATAAAAGGAAATGAATAATATTAGATCTCCCGGCCGGATGTCATGAAAAATAGGTTAAATAGGCAATCTCTTTCACCCCTGTTGGTGCCAATGTAATATTTAAATGGACCCCGAGATGATGGACAAGCTAAGCTTTGTAGAGATATTGGCTCTCAAGTGCAAATGCCGTAACACATCTATAAGTGTTTGGCGTCAGATTCTCGACGTTAGAGTGCTAGATGGACCGCCGTAGATAGTGTGAAATCTGCCCTGGTTCTCTGCATACTCGGGCGGTCGAAGACGTGCTTTGTATTGAGTAGTAGGGTTTATCTCCCTCTTGGCTTGGCATAAGCCCGGGTAATGCGCTTACGCGTTGTGATAAGGAAGTCCGTAAATAATATGTTTTTGAACACCACGTTTGTAAAAAGGCTTCCGGGTGAAAGGTAATCTGCCCTTGACGCGACTTTCAAATTAATTCTCGGAGAGCATGCCACATTTCTAACATCACAACATAAAACTCGAAAGTAAATAACTTGAACTAGTTTCGATAATGTTCCGTGAATTAAAAACTGTTATTAGCACGAGATAACATGAAACGTTACGAGACAGTCCAATGAACTAACTACCAGTGGGACAATTTTAACAAATGTCAGAAGAGTGCGAGCCCAAGCTACTCTAACGTCACTTGGGACACAAATATTGTATAGTTTAATGAATTACCGTTATCATATTTTAATAGCGTGTACTGGTAAGTAGCTTATTTATGGACTTTGCAGTTCATAGTCCTCCATGCTTATTCATATGTACAGTGATGTAACGGTAAAAAATTTGCGTAGTGATAATTCGAAGCGCGTATATATTAACACTAATTAGAAGTTAGAAAATAATGTTATATTGTAAAACAATTGTTTAGGAAGCCCTTTTTCCCACTGCGTTTATCTATCTACTGATGAGATAATTAATTTTATACTGAAACTAGATGACCCTTTTTTACGTCGAAAAATGTATTAAGGCATCCCCTGCCAGCCTGGGGGGACTGAAAGGGGTATGTGGGACTCACCCGGTGCTAAGCGCCGGGAATACCCACGAAACCCCACGACTGTCTGTCGCCTTCCTGGGGCGACGCGGGTCCGTGCATGCAATCACCGCGTCACCCCAGCGACTGGCCCGGCCTGGTGGTAAGCCGGGCCCCATCCGGACAGCCTGGCAAGCTGCCCTTGCAGTCAACCGGCCTGGTGCTATGGGAGGCGGGTCCCCCGACCCGACCCTCTTAGTCCTGCTTAAGAAACTAGAAGACCCGTTTTTGGCCGTTTTAAGACTTTTTTTGATACAGTTTTGTTCCTATAGGTAGTGGTGTACAGTAAATAAGCCCAAACCATTCCTTAATTATTCTATTAAAAAAAAGTATTCTTGTAATCCGACTATTACTTCTTAAGTGCTTTCAAACAAACAGACTTTTCCGCTTAGTAATACAATGTAGATAAGTTTAGCCATAAGTCGAGGTATAGAACAGATAAAATAAGTGAGGACACTAGGGCTATCCTTATGACTGAAACTTTCAGCTTAAAATTCCTTCAAAACTTAATGTGTTAGCATTATTTAATGTTAAGTGAAATTGTGGCTAAATGTTAAACCAACAAAGAATTAAAGCTTTTTTTTTTGTAAAAACGTCGTTCAGCCGTCCATTTTTAATGTAATAGCGGGTCAACGAGCAAGCGTGTCACCTGATGGTAAGTGATCAACGCCGCCCGTGGACACCCTCAACACCAGGGACATCGCAGGTGCGTTACCCGCCTTTACTTTGGAGGGACTGGCTCTCAAGTGCAGCTGCCGGAACACACCTATTGGTATTTGGCGGCAGGTTTTACAACATGAGGGTGGTAGCTACTAGCCAGGCGGGCATTAGAAAAAGCTCTACCATCATGCTATGGTTTCCTCACGATGTTTTTCTTCACCGAAAGCTCAAGCTCATTGTAGGTGGTTGGGTTCGAACTCACGTCCCTTAGCGCGAAGTCGTACACACTACGACTGAGCTATTATCGCTAATCTGTCTAAATTCATATATTTCATTTGATCGTTTTAATTTTTTCAGTTCTGTCGAACAAGTTACCAGTTTTCACTCATGACATGAACAATTTGGCATTGTCTGAAAGCACGCCCGTCGGGACCGTGGTCTACCAGCTCCAAGGGAAAGATCCTGAGGGTTTACCTGTAAGTTCAACAAGAATACTCATTTTTATTTATGTCTAAACTCGTAAACTTGTGATGCAGGATCAGGTGTATTCTTTCAGGTATTGTGTATATTGGCTCAAATATAGCGATGAATACATCGTAAAAATGTCAAGTGTGAAAAGTGTGAAGCCGGGCCCTTTTGCTAGTATCAATATGAATAGTAATATCTTTATTTAATGTCCAATGTTATGAAAACCCCCTCCCCCCTCCCCCAGGCCCGGAAAAACATGGGACAAATGTAATACATATCTATAGACATGCGCCCCTGCGGGCTCGAGCGCCTTCCGCGCTCGCCCCTCTAGTTTAGCTGAAGCTGTAAAAGCCCCTCAGGCTAACAGTGTAGGTCCTCTCGAAAAAAAAAATTGACTTGCGCTACCATATTTTTCGTTCCAATCTATTATTTTGTACGTTTGAGTGCGTTAAAAAAATTTTGTTCCATGTATTTTGCACGCCTCATAAGCGAAGCGTTGTGGTGGGTACCACTGTCACCTTACGCAAAACAATTGATTTTTCAAACTTAAAATGTCTCTATTTATCATATATTGCTCTTGTAAAATAATATATACACAAACGTTTCAAGAAAAAACACTATTTTTGATGCCATTTTTGTTATTTAAACTACTTAAAAACTGTTTAAAAAGTTCTGTCTCGGACGTCCGTGTGTCTGTATGTGCGGATCCTGTATGTTATCACGATAACGACCGAAATACTTCACTAATTGAGTCTTTTTTTTTTACGCTTCAGTATAATTAGGAATAGAACCCTATTACTTTTCACGGTATGATTCGATGTGGTTTAATTATTATTAAATAAATAAAAAATGAGATTATGCGGCGTGCTGTTTTGGATTTCCCAAATTTATTTAATAATATTATTATTTTCTACTTTTTAGGATTATGTTAATGATGTATTGAAATATTCTGTTCCTCTGTCAGTTAGATTTAACTGATTAGCTGTATTTAAGTGTATAGCAGATCGAAAAGTTAGTTACAAATTAATTATAATGTTTTTCTTCGAAAAACAAATCAATATTTTTTTTCACATTTTCATACATTGTCATCCACTTTTTTTATATGGTTAAGTTTTAGCGTTATGGTCATAATCTCACCTGATCTTAAGTGACGATGCGGCCCAAGTTGGTAAACCTGTGTAGGGACTGGCTCTCAAGTGCAGCTGCCGGAACACCTATTGTTTTTTGGTGGCAGATTTTCAACTTGAGGGTAATTGCTAGCAAGGCAGGCATTAGATAAAGTCCTACCACCATGCTATGGTTTCCTCACGATGTTTTCCTTCACCGAAAGCTCGAGCTCATTGTAGGTGGTTCGATTCGAAATCACGTTCCTTGACGCGAAGTCGTACACACTACCACAGAGCTACATATCAAATTACAAATATCTAGCTCATGGGAAAGTTCGTTTAAAATCAATTACCAAATTCCACTCGGACATACAGACATACAAGGAAAACGAATTAATGAAAACGTAATATATTCGTACATTTTAAATCGATGGTACTAACTACTACTCTCATGTTTCAGATTAAATACAGTCTAGTCGGCACCGACAAGTTTTCCGTCGACCCGGTAAGCGGGAACGTGACGTTGGACCGCCCTTTGGATAGGGAGGTGAGTTTACTTCGCTTATGTATCGACAGAATTCCCGTCATTTAGAGTCTTTTATTATTTTTCATACATGTCATAATCAATTTAAATCCTAATTATTATATAAAAGGAATATGTTTAATTTTCGTTTCGCTATTACCTAAGGAGTGTAATATTTTCAACTTTTATATTTTGTATTTAGATATATGGTAACCCTTTGACGCTAGTAATAATGGTTATATAAAAATCTATACCCTAACTGCATGGCGCCGTTTTCAAATATTGAAATATATTTTTTTATCAGTTATATCAATTAAATTAAATTAAAGATCTTGATGAGTATATTCCAAAAAAAAACACATAATTCATATGCATATATTTTTTAATAATTTCTATGGGTTTTACCGTCTTGGCTACTGTCTCATCTGATGTAAAAGGTCGATGAGGATCAATATGGTGGTCACCCTAAACCTGGGCTATTATTTAAAGATGTAGGTATATTCAAAACAATCATTTCAACTTTGGCTGCAAAAACGAAATCCAGCTAGCATTATATGTTTTAAATGTAACCTTACTTAAAATATATAATATAAATTAACATTATTAAAAAAAAACGTGAAACAGTCTTTTAAAAAAAAAAAACAAATAAAAGTAAGTTCTATTAGTTCATCTACGTTTTTTATAACAATGCAGCACTTCTTTTGGAGCGGCTGTTTTGGGAATTTCATTAATGGATTTTATTAATAAAATATTTTTTTAGGTAGAAGATACGATAAAGTTCCTAGTTTCTATAGAAGATGAGGATCCAGAGGGTCAAAGGAATCTAGTACAGTTGCAACCGGTGACTGTCATAGTATTGGATGAGAATGATAATCCACCTTCGTTTAAAAACGTAAGTGTTTCCTTTGTTGCCATTTTTAATATAATTTTACCTTTTATTATACAAGATATTAGAACTATTTGGTATTTAATGAAGACTAGAGTAAACCGCGATATGTCCCACTTCTGAACACGTCATTGCTTGTGGTAGCAAAATCCATGACATTTGCTTAAAAGCCCTCTGAGGGTTGGTTACTGAAGCCATGAATTGTCTGATTGTCCTGATTGGAAGAAGTGTGAGCGGCGCCCCTGGTAACTGGCAACACAGAAGTTTGAAGTGATTTTAGTGGGTAGTGTCGATGAGTCTTGCAACAAACACGTTTTGCCTTGGTCCGTAAATGGATTTTGAACAACATAATTAAAAAAAATGGTTTGCAAGTCCCCATATGATGTAAGTTGTTCAGTGTAAAAAGTGCTCTGCGTTACCGCCTAAAGCATCTGTCGTAGATAATGAAGGGTCGATACGATGATCACTGATCTTGAGCTGCTAGGAGTATATCAACTCCTGGCAGAGTCTGGAAACAAAGCGAAAGCGGTTTCCGGGCTCTGTCAAGTTAGTAGAATAATCTATGATCAGCTTGCGCATTTTTAAGTATATTTATGGTTCCCACTCTTATCCATCCTTCCTTTTCATCCCTCTTGCAAGGGAACACAAGGAAGAGGTCTGAAAAAGCATTTTTTCCCCATAAAAGATAGGGTAGCCTAGTGGGTTTCTTAGAGCGAGTATATAATACCACAGAACCCCTAAAATTGCAACATAACTTCGCTAAGCGTGTGCTATCGCATGCACCACAGCTAGTATCTAAAGTATTCTTTGATATGATACCCTTCTCTCCGTACCGCAAAAGAACCACGCAGACGGTACTCCAGTGTCACAGTTTTACGGTGACTTCTATTGAATGGCGAACTAAAAAGGTTGTTAATTTTTATTTCTATCGTACTGTGGAACTGTGAAACCTTATTCCCGGTAGCGTGTTCCCTCCTTCCTATGAAATTGGGTCCTTCAAACAAGATGTAAAAAAGTAGCTAAGCAGACCAGCACGACAGTTGTGACTGGTAGTGAATTTAGTTAATTGGCAGTCGCCGCTGAATATGATTGTACAGTTCTTAAGATCAGGTGCAGTACAGTCACTATGCTGCGCAACAAAAATAGATATATAATATAAATGAACCGGGGTTATCTCAGTCATCAATGTACAGCCGAAGCGACTGAACCTAGAAATATGAAAGTTAGATATACGGTGTTTTCATAGCGCAGGGACTCACTAAGATTTTTTTTTTAAGTTTAACCCCTTACATAGTAAACGGGGGTAGTAAAGAGTGTATAGTGGATAACAAACTAATCTGTGATAGCTTAATCACGTGAACGGAAGCCGCGACGTGGATCCGAATCAGTGGACGTGTGTTTGAATCCACCTGCAAATAAGCGCGAGCTTTTGGTAAAAGAAAAGATCCTGAGGAAACCATAGCATTGCGGTTAAACTTTTTCTAATGCCTGCCTAACTAGCTACCACCTTCATGTCGAAAACCTGCCGTTAATACCTATTAGTGTGATCCAATAGTTGCACTTGAGAGCCAGGCCCTCAATTAATAAGCTTCTCAAGAAAAATTAATAAACATATATCTCGATATTTATCAAACTTCATATCCTAAGCTTGTACAATAGGGCATGAATTTTTCCATAAGTGGCAAATGCGAGCACATCTGTCGCGATCGCAGTGCAGACCCGAGAAGGAACGTGATAAACCTATGCGCGCACCTCTCCAAAGGTTTGTGTAGGTGTGCCAACCCCCAATTCCAATAGAGGGAGACCTTAATTTGATTAGGACCTTACCGGGATTAGATGATGAAGGCAAAAGCGATCTATCAATCCTGATGACAGGTATATACTCCGTAGGGTTTTTACTCAGTAAGAATCTGATATAACCAATGCTTTTATTTCCGGCGGAAGGTGAGTCTCTTATGTAAGATCTTCTTACGAAAATAAAGGTACTTGATAACTAACAGACTTAAAATTTGAATACTACGAAGGGCAGATCAAGGTCAGTTAGTTGTAATATTAATAAGATATATTGTTATTCACTTATTTCAGAGCCCTTACGAAGTAGACGTACCGGAAGATGAGAAGATCGGTACAACCATATTGAACAATATAGAAGTCGAAGACAGAGACTACGTTGGGGATAGTCTTGAAGTCGGATGCGTGCCTAACGACCAGGTAAGAGATATGATACAATAAGAAATTATTTAAGGCTATAATTCATCATTTAGATTCTTATAAAAGATGCTGATTTTATTGTCTATAATTATGGTGGTAATAACGCAGTGAAACCTAGAAGTAAAGTGGTTTCTATAATACTAACTCGGCTAGATTTCGAAGCGATGATAGTTATGTTCGGACGTTAGTTTGAATCCACCTACAATGAGGTTGAGCTTTCTGTGAAGGAAAACATCGTGAGGAAACCATAGCATGA
The DNA here is from genome assembly GCA_039707435.1 of Actias luna. Classification (NCBI taxonomy): domain Eukaryota; kingdom Metazoa; phylum Arthropoda; class Insecta; order Lepidoptera; family Saturniidae; genus Actias; species Actias luna. The sequence goes on along the minus strand of JAZHAC010000022.1, from coordinate 16,093,223 downwards.
TGGTAGAGCTTTTTCTAACGCCCGCCTGGCTAGCTACCACCCTCAAGTTGAAAACTTGCCGCCAAATACTAATAGGTGTGTTAATAGGTGTGTGTGACTTCAGTATCTCGCAATACCCACAAACTAAAGAGCAAATACCTCTTATAATCTTTTCAATTACAAAGCTACAAGTACAGTATATATTAAACTATAAAATTGAAGATTCATCAATGTAATTAAACAGAATCTTTAAATAGACCTGTTGCCTAAACCATTGCTAGAAGTGTAAAACAATGGTGTTTTTCTGATAGCTCAGTGGTAGTGTGTACGACTTTGCGTCAAGGGACGCGAGTTCGAATCAAACCATCTAGAATGAGCTTGAGCTTTCGGTGAAGGAAAACATCGTGAGGAAACCATAGCATGCTCGTAGGGGTTTTTCTGGTGCCCGCCTGGCTAGCTACCATCGTCAAGTTGAAAATCTGCCGCCAAATACCAATAGGTGTGTTCCGGAAGTTGCACATGTGAGCCAGTTCCTCCTAAGGTTTAGCGTGTCTACCAACTTGGGCCGTATCGTCACTTAAGATCAGGTGAGATTATGGCCATAACGATAAACCTTAAGTATAAAAAACCATATGCTCCAACTGACACACTTCCACGTGTTACTGTCTTGGGTCACTTCCGTCACTTAGTACCACGCAACATTATGACCATACTTTAAATATATAAAGAATAAAAACCAAACTCCTAAATCTTGTATTTTCAGTTACTATAAAAAATAATCATTTTCCTCGTGTCTATTGACTCTTACAACACAATCTGAACTCGCATGAAGTGATTGAAATTTAGCATTAGAAGTAACGTGGTCATTAGAAGGACTGTGAAAGCTGTGCCTTGTCTTTGGTGATAGGAGGAATTGGGCGTCACCATGTTTTCATTCTAGGGGGTATCTGATGATACCTGTCACCCGGTGATGTCGACACACGACACGGAAGCCGGATAGTGCGTGTATGCATTGCTAGGTGAAGTCTGCACAGGGATAATTCCATTCTTTACCATGTTAAAGATATATGGTGGAATAAAATATTCGTTCCAGTGGCGGCAAGCATGCGACACCTTCGAAGTGGTCGCTTTGAACTCCACCGCGCACCAGTTCACGGGAGCGCTGGTCCTGAACAAACCTCTGAATTACAACGAGAGGCAGTTCTATCAGTTCCAATTGTACGCTTCAGTAAGTGTAAACGACATGAACTTATCTAAAATGTCACATAAGGCCCTAAATATTTCCTAAATTGCTTATTTCAGCGTAATTTGTTACTTATATCGTAAGTCAAATTATATGTCGATAAAATAAATGGGTAAGGTACAACACTACTAACGTATTTAACTTTTGATTATAGAGATTTTTACTTATCGATACATTATTATTCATAGGTATTAATTTTATTAATTCGCCTATATATTTGTACTTATGGAATATATGTTATAACTAGCTTTGTCCGCGAAAGAAGAGAAAGAAAACATCGTGATAAAACCATAGCGTTCTGGTAGGGTTTTTTTTCTAATAACCACCTTAATTTAAAAATCTGTTTCCAAATACCTATTGATGTGTTCCGGCAGTTGCACTTGAGAGCCAGTCCCTTCGCTAGGCTTGGCCTTTCCACCACCTTGGAAGCAATTTTCAATTGGCTTTTCTCTATATGTTTTTTTATCTCATAACGCTTGGCAAGGAAGTAAAATTGATGTTCCAAACCTTCAGAATGTTGATCTAAAACTTGTGTCTGCTCGTAGGACGGTACACAGAACTCGACTGCTCATGTCGAAGTGAAGGTGGTGGACGTTCAGAACTCACCGCCGGTGTTCATAGGCACCATGACCGGAGCCCTGTCTGAGGATGCTCCTGTGGGGACACTAGCGTTGACTGTTAAAGCCAGGGACGCTGATAGGGCCCAACCTAGAGATGTCGCATTAGAACTTGTTACCAGTAAGTACCTTACCAGTGTATTTTCAACAATACCTACACTAGGAATCAAGAAAACAAAGTGGATGTACAAAGTGGAAGCGATGATAGCTCAGTGGTAGTGTGTACGGATTACGCGTCAGAGGGAGCGAGTTCGAATCCACCTACATAGAGGTTTAGCTTTCTGAAGGAAAACACGTGAGAAATTCATAAAACGGTGGTAGGGCTTTTTCTGATGCCCGCCTGGGTACGTCCACCCTCAAGTTAAAAATCTGGCGCCAGCTACCAATAGGTGTGTTCCGGTAATTGCACTTGAGAGCCAGTTCCTCCACAGGTTTAGGGTGTCTACCAACTTGGGCCGTATCGTCACTTAAGATCAGGTGAGATTATGGCCATGACGCAAAACCTTGACGATAAAAAAAAATGCAGTCCTTAGTGCATATCTCATGTGACTCTCACTTTACGAAGGAATTTGTTATCTAAGAAAGCGTGCATTATGGATTTATTCTAAATTATTTGGGATTTCTTAGCTATAGAGATTTCTACCTCGATTAATAGTTACTATACTAATATAGTAGACTTCAATATATTCATTTTATAAAGAGATAAAGTTTATTTGTTTGTTTGAAATTTAATTTCAAATTTGAAATTTTGAAATTTAAATTTGACAAAAAAAAATTGAAATTTAATTTTAAATTTAGCTTCACTTGTATGTTTGTAACCGACTCCTTTGGACTTGATTTTGACCCACTTCAAATGTCAGATTTCATCTAAATTTCTTAGGTTTATTTAGGATCGTGACACTACACTAATTTGATAAGATTGTTTCATTATTTAATTTGCGGAATAAGATTTGTTAGTTTATATAACTTTCATCTGTAGTAGATGAGGCAGGAATTGATGTTAATTATAATACCAAATATAATTTTAGTTTAACAAAATAAGCAAGAATTAAAATCTACAATTTTGGAGGAAAGAGCCTTGTTCGCCATTGTAATGAATGATGATTGAGCTATGGATTAATTTTGCTTTATAAAATAATAGTTGAAAAAAAATCGAAAAAACATGCATTTAAAGAAAACCAAACTCAAAAGAATTAAGTAATTTTAATATAATTGAATTAAGAGTAGTGTAAAAATTTAATAAATACAAATTAATAACAGTGTAAATATGGAAAAAAAACGAGGGGTTCTTTTTAATATATTATCGAAATGATAATAATCCTTCTACTCATAATTGTCAATAACATATTTATGACTACTGACACCATGCACCTCACTTTTTTTTTTAAATAAATGTCATTCTTTTTTACACTATTATTAATTTATACATATTAAAAAAAAAACACACCATTCTTAATTTAAATTCATTTACAAATTTTTCTAGTTTGGTTTTCTATAAAAGTGTGTTTTTTAGTTTTTATGGTTAACTTTTATTTATTTTTTCACTACAGCTTTACTCCTATTAGTGATAGCGTGATGTTAATAAGCCTAAAGCCTTCCTCAATTATTGTCCTCAAGTGCAAATGGAAATGTATTATATTCCACTGATCGTTTCTGAGATTAGCGCTTTTAATTTTCTTAATTTATTAATTCGTATTTTCTTTTGTCTACCTAATTTTTTTTTTAATATTTTGATATCAATTCCTTTGGTTAGCTGGAAGAAAATGCCTTCTGGCATTAAACTCGCCTGTGTAGACACTAAAAGTGCAATGAAATGTTCAGTCATTCATTCAGTTTATAAATATATTCAAGACATTTAACCTGAGTCACACCTGATGTAAAGTGGACACGAGGTCTTAAATCTAACCCGATCATAGAGTACAAAACTGATTTCATCTTCTTTCGAAGACCCTCATGTAAACGTATTTGGATTATTATTTTCAGATCCCTTGGACTTCTTCCTTTTGGACAGTAGAACGGGGGAGTTGAGGACAGCGAAGCCTTTGGACAGGGAGGCTTTAGCTGATCCGTCTTCACCTCTAAACCTTACAGTCAGAGTAAGTATATATGTTTTCCCTAAAGTTTGGCCCTTCATGTTTGTAATATTTCTATCGTTACTAATATTATAAATGCGAAAGTGAGTTTGTTTGTTACGCTTTCACGCCTAAACTGCTGAATCGATTGTGATGAATTTTAGTATAGAGATAAATTGGAACTCGGAGACAGTGATAGGCTACCTTTTCTCGCAAAACTTTTTTAGAAGTGGGGTAAAAGGAGGGGTAAACTTTGTATCAAACTTTTTATCGCATCATCCTATTTGTTTGGCAAAATAAATATCGAAACGAAGCCGCATCTAAAATCTAGTATTTGGACATATTTACGGTTTCAGTTCGAACCAGATAGACAGAAATCTAAAAAATAAACTTTGTTATTGTTTAAGGTTCCACGAATAAGTTAATCAGCAAAATATGTAATTTTAAATATATGCGTACATTATATGCCTTTGTTTATTGACTACACTGACATTTATTCGCTTTTATCAAGCTCATTCGGTTTGTATTATAATTTCTGTCGTCTTCTCTTTCTTCTTTTTCTTTTTATTTAAAAACTAGCTCTCACGTGCGGCTTCGCTCGTGCAAATATTGATTTCGTCCGACAAACCGGATGACGCAATGAAATTTTCATACAAAGTTTACCCCTCCCTTTACCCCACTTCCGATAAGGTTTTCGCGAGAGAAAGTGGCCTATCGCCGTCTCTAGTTTTCCATCTAGTTCTATACCTAAACTCATTACAATCGATCCAGTGATTGAAGCGTGTATTCGAATTTTTAATATTAGTAAGGTGATCGATGGGATCTTGGATACGGTGACAGGCTACTCTATCTCACTACAAACTTCTACGAAATGGGGGTAAAGAGAGTAACAAACGTTGTATGAAACTTTTGATTGCGTCATCCGATCTCACAAAATCTATACTAACGTGAGCAAAGCCGCGGGCAGAAACTAGTTTATATTAGTGAGGGTATCTTACTGTTGTTCTAACAGGCTACGGAGTTGGTGAACGGCGTGCCGCTGGTCTCCGAGCTGACCTCGTCTCTGGCGACGGTGACCGTCACGATCAGGGACGTGAACGACGAGCCGCCGCGGTTCAACCGGCGCGAGTACCGCGTCGAGATCCCGGAGAGCCTGCCCTTAGGGACGCCGTTACCGAATCTCGATATGGTGGTCACCGATACGGACGTTGTGAGTATATATATATACACTTATAGATGACTTATAGACTACTATAGACTATATATATATACTATAGACTTATAGACTTATAGTGTATAGATATACACTTTTTTGAAGTGAAACTTCTTTAGGCGCATGAGGGTAAAATTTTTACAGATGAAACGTCACGCCGGTATGCAACGGAAGTGTCGGAAAAGAGAGAGAGAGAGCGATCGAGACCGATTGAGAGAGAGTGAGACAGGGCGAACGTAGCGTGAGCAACTAGCCGTGGAGTGAGAGTAGGGAGCGAGCGAGTGAGAAAGATTGAGAGAAAAAGTGAGACAGAGCGAACAAGATTTATAAATTAGTTCGCCAAAGAAGTTTCACTTCTGACATGTGTACTTTGTACGCACGCATGTTTTTTTTTTTTTTTTTTTGGGGGCTTTTACAGCTTGGCAGGACTTTTTGGGGGCGAACGCTGAGGGCACTCAGCCCCGAGGCAGCGGGCACAAGGGTACCGTTGTGGCTGACCCTTGGCATGGAAGAGAAAAGAGAAGCGATGATAGCTCAGTGGGTAGTGTGCACGACTTCGCGTCAAGGGACGTGGGTTCGAACCCAAGCACCTACAATGAGCTTGAGCTTTCGGTGAAGGAAAACATCGTGAGGAAACCATAGCCTGGTGGTAGGGCTTTTTCTAATGCCCGCCTGGGTAGCTACCACCCTCAAGTTGTAAACCTGCCGCCAAATACCAATAGGTGTGTTCCGGCAGCTGCACTTGAGAGCCAGTTCCTGCACAGGTTTAGCGTGTCTACCAACTTGGGCCGTATCGTCACTTAAGATCAGGTGAGATTATGGCTTGGAGTGGATTGTACTGTAGTGTTCAAGTTTGAGTTGTCGGAGTTGGAAGGACGTAGTCTTCGCATCGAAACGACCGTGAACTACCGCGTATTAACTATTATACTGGTGCTTGTATATCTGAGCGCATCGGCGGTCTAACTGCCCTTTTATAGGCAGTGGATATAAGCAGCGATGGGGGTAGTTGTGTCGTCGTTGGGGTCAATAGCCTACAATACCATAATCTTACTTTGGAGGGACTGGCTCTCATGTGTGACTTCCGGAACACACCTGTTGGTATTTGGCTGTAGATTTGCATCCTGAGGGTGGTAGCTAGCCAGGGGGGATTTAGAGAAAGCCCTACCACCGTGCTACGGTTTCCTCAGCATGAAAGCTCAAGCTCGTTGTAGGTGGTTGGATTCGAACTCACGTCCCTTGTCGCGTAGTTGTATACGCTAACAATGAGCTATTATCGTTTTCGATATATAGATAACTAGCTTGTTCCAGTGATTTCGTTCGAGATTTTTTTTTTAAAAGCGTCCTCTTAAAATTTGCGCAAGCTGGGTGTTTACGTTGTTAACGATATATGAGTGGATGTGGGTTCAAATCCATCTGTAATAAGCTTCAGCTTTCGGTGAAGTAAAACATCGTGAGAAAACTATAGCATAGTGGTGGGGCTGTTTCTAATGCCCGCCTGGCTAGTTACTACCCTACAGTTATAAATCTGCCCCCAAATAGCTGTACGTGTGTTGCGGAATTTGTATTTAAAAGTCATTCCCTCGACTAGATTTAGGCCACTTAACATCAGGCGACATTAAGATATTTCGTGATAAATAAGTATTTGTCTATACAGAAAACACTGATCTCGGAACGGCTCAACCGATTTTAATGTAAACAGAATAGTTTTTTAGACCCAAAACGCGACATGACGGTGATATTTTACTAGGAAACGGTACTATAAAGTACGCTAAACTGTTTCTCATAAATCTGATTGTCACTAACTGTCACATACTAAAAGAATTATTCGAAACCGAAGTCGATAAAACGAATTTTATACTATAATATACATAAACAGAAACCTCGTTAATTTTATTATATTACTATAGATATTATAGTAATTTACATGTCTGTGTAATATTTGGACCGTTTATTTTGAAAGTTTTGTAAGTCCATTTTCTTTTGTTTCGAGAAAATTAAAGGTTACTTGTTGATAATGCAATTTCATTTACCGACCGATTTTAAATTGTACAAAACATGGGATTTTTTTGAGAAATTAAACACGGACTAGTTATATATAAAAAAAAAAATTACATTAAATTAAGCATGAATTACGTGATAGCTCATTTTTCTCAAAAATGGACTTACACCATTTTCAAAATAAACGGTCCATTTATGAATTAAAAAGTAGGATTTATCGACAGTCATTACTGTCGGGAAATCTCACTTGTTGGTTTAGTAAAAAAAATGCCTGGAATATCAGTACAGTGATTGCATGACGTCCTCAGGGTCTCAACTCGGTGTTCAGCCTGCGTCTGTCCGAGGAGTTCGGAGCCTTCATCGTGGAACCGGCGGTCGCCACCGGCAGTGCCTCAGTCACTCTCCGACTTAACTCGACACTGGACTACGAGGATCCTAACCAGAGGAAATTCATCTTGGAGGTCAGAGCTCGTGATTCATATGGAATAAAAAAAAAATATAAATATTAGTACACTTTTGCTAAATGAGATTGTTTTGACAAATATTAATATGTTCACGTGAATATTCCACACATTATCGTAAACATACGTCAGATAGTACGTATTTGATTGATTCTCGAAATAGATTATTTTAGTAAATATTAAGAAAATGATTTAATCCTTGTTAATTTAGGTAAATTGATTTGTAATAGATGGCGCTATTTACATGTTGATGAGATTATGGAAATAAGTTTCTTTTCTATAAACCTTTTATAAGTTATTAAATTATATTAAACGCGAAATATAAGCAAGGAATTCTCTAGACACTATTTGAGAGGTAATGATGGATTAGTGGTAACATGTACGAATACCTAGTTGATGGGCGTGAGTTCGAATGGCTGCAAAGATTTGAGCTTTTGATGACAGAAAAAAACTTGATCATACAATAGTGGTAGGGTTTGGTTAGCTACTACCCTTAAGTTAAATATTTGTCGCCAAATACCTATAAGTGTTTTTTTAATAGTTAAAGTTAAACGTAATGGCTATAATCTCACATGATCTTAAGTGACAATACGGCCTAAGTTGGTAAACACGCTAAACCTGTGGAGGAACTGGCTCTCAAGTGCAACTAGCGGAACATATCTATTGGTATTTGGCGGCAGATTTTCAACTTGAGGGTGGTAGCTAACCAGGCGGGCATTAGAAAAAGCCCTACCACTATGCTACGGTTTCCTCAGGATGTCTTACTGCACCGAAAGCTCAAGCTTATTGTAGGTAGTTGGATTCGAACACACGCCCCATGTCGCGGCGTTCCTACACACTACCACTGAGCTATCATCACCTCTATCTATCATTCGTTCCGGCAGCTGCACTTGAGAGCCATTCCCTGCACTAAGCTTAGGATGCCTACTAAAAGAATTGCGAAGGCTGTCGCTGGTCTCTGGCAGCACGGGGTTTGGTGTCTGGGTGGTACGTTTTAATCGGTGGTTCACAAACTCATGAGTCAGCATATTTTCCTCATGTCTTTGACCTATGCCCAGGTATTGCGTGTGCGTGTTAAGATTTGGAAGTCCTTTGAAAAAAAAGTTGTCAAGAGACATCCGGATGGAACGAAGTTCCTGTCGATTAATTAGTAAAGGAATTGTAGTTTTTTTTTTTTTAAGTTATAATAATATTTATTATTTATTATGTACAAAAAACCTGTATACAATCAACAAAAATAATCGTCGCAACACCACACTGTTCAATGCGAAATAGAAATGAATATATCTGGCTTGCTTTCTATAAGAGAGAGAGAGTGAGACAGACAGAGAAACATGCGCACGCCCCACAGCTTACTATATCAAAAAGTGTCGTTACAACTTTTCGCGAGATTTTTTTCCGTCTAGCCCCTTCGTTAGTCCAAAACAGGGGAAGGGTTTCCATCATCGGGTGATTCCACCTTCGGGATCTGGTGGTGAAATATTTTTTTTTTTTTTTTTATACTTAAGGTTTAGCGTTATGGCCATAATCTCACCTGATCTTAAGTGACGATACGACCCAAGTTGGTAGACACGCTAAACCTGTGGAGGAACTGGTTCTCAAGTGCTGCTGCCGGAACACACCTATTGGTATTTGGCGGCAGGTTTACAACTTGAGGGTGGTAGCTACCCAGGCGGGCATTAGAAAAAGCCCTACCACCATGCTATGGTTTCCTCACGATGTTTTCCTCCACCGAAAGCTCAAGCTCATTGTAGGTGCTTGGGTTCGAACCCACGTCCCTTGACGCGAAGTCGTGCACACTACCATTGAGCTATCATCGCTATATGCGTATACGATGTCAGGTGATAGCTGAGGAGGTGAACACGACTCCTCGGCTGTCGTCGAAGGCGAGTGTCCTCGTGTCGGTGACGGATGTGAACGACAACGCGCCGCAGTTCCCCGAGGAACCTGACTCCGCCACCGTCGCGGAGGCAGCTCCTCCTGGGACGAGGGTCGCGGCGCTCAGAGCCACCGACCGGGACACTGGAAGGTTGCACCTATTATTTTTCTCCCCCCTTTTTGTATGTGTGTGTTAAAAAAAATTGCGTCCGTCTATCGCATGTCGCATTACAGCGGGGTTCGCATCACTTGACCGTCTAGCATTTATCTTCTAACTTATCTGTTCAAGTGAAGCGTGGTTTTGTGAGTTTTGATCAGTGTATTGGTGTTTCAATTGCATCATGATTTCATAAAACCTTTTTTTTTTGTAATGTAGTGTTACGGATAGTAACTTACCGGATGTTAAGTGACGATGTGGTGTCAATACAATACTCATCGATACTGATGCCCGTCGAAAAGAGGCCGATTAAACCTGAATCCGTGTCACAAGTCTCGGACACTGCTCAAAGTTGCCTGCTCTGTCACTCGATGGACCTCAATGTAGATGAGATTAAAGGCAAACAATATTCGACGTTTTAAGGAGTTCGTCGTAACATTGGTTGTTGTTACATCGAGTTAATCCTTTAGGTTAAAATATGACTAAGTGGGTGAATTTGGTTTATTAAGGTACCTGCAGTGGGGATGCGCTGTGCGTGACTTCTGAACTGGAGTCACCTTGTTGCGCCCAATAGTTATCAGGAAACACGTACCCTTCAGTTTCTTGCTCTTTAGTTTCAATAATTGACCGTATCACACCTTAATCTTAACCGTACTGTTAACTGAGGTACTTATTAATTGATTGTATGTCTCAACAAAGTAGTTAATTGTAACGTTATTTCCACCCAGGTTTGGTACAGAAGGAATAGTGTACCAGCTGTCGGGCAACGGGGCTGAGCTGTTCCAGGTGGACAACAGGAGCGGGGTGATCACCGTCGCTGCCTGCCCCACCCCGGGGCAGCCGCCATGCCTCGACTACGAGACGAGGAAGGACTACTTCCTGCAGTACAAGGTAACCCGTTACAAGATTTAATAATCTTCTAGAACATTCTCCAAATTTCCAGTACGTAAACTGGGTTAACCCACCAACAATGAGCTTGAACTTTCGGTGAACGAAAACGTCGTGATGAAACCATAGCATAGCTACCATCCTCAAGTTAAATATCTGCCTCCAACCTCTAAATATCCATAGATGTGTTCCGGCGGTTACAGTTGAGAGACAGTACCTGCACTAAACTTAGCTTGCCCACCGTCTTGGCTAGTGATGTAAATACCCCAAAAAGCTCATTACAAAAGAGGGAAAATGAAAGTGGACCATCTATGATTGCGTGTATAGAGTGAGCCAAAAAATGGCAAATTTAAAAGTACTATACAAAAAATTAACTACGTTCCAAGTGTCTATATATATTACAGGCCACATCTTCACATAGCACCAGGTTAAACCTCAACCTATAAACTATAAAAAACATACCAATAAGTTAAACTTTAGGTAATAAGTTAGTTTAATAAAATATTGATAATAGGCGACAGACGATGACGGTACGGGACAGATGACCGTGATCTCGCTGCAGATCTCTCTAATAGACTCGAACGACAACCCTCCTGTCTTCCTCACAAACGTCTACAAAGCCTCCATAGACGAGGACGCTGTTAAATTTGAACCAGAGTTACAGGTGAATTTTAACTTATTTATTCATATACCAGCTGGCCCGGTGAACTTTGTTCTGTCCTTCATATATTCCTGTATTCATATATTCATATGTCATATATTCATACATTCATATATTCATATATGAATATATTCATACATTAATATATTCGTATATTCATATATTCGTATATTCATATATTCGTATATTCATATATTCGTATATATTCATATATTCATATTCATATATTCATATATTCATATATTCATATATTCATATATTCATATATTCATATATTCATATATTCATATATTCATATATTCATATATTCATATATACCAGTTACCCCGGTAAACTTTGATCTGCCATTTCCGGCAATCAATAACTTGGGATATCAGAAGAAAGGTCACCGATGTATTTTGTCTTCATCATCAAATATGTCAAACGATAATTATGGACTTCCTTTTTAAGAAAATACTTCGCACATTTTTACAGTATATACGCAAAATAACTAAAAAACTTAAAATATTTATTAAAGTGATTTTAGTGTAAATGAAACTTTCATTTTTTGCGTTATTACGTACTGCCAATGTCAAATATATAGTCTGTTGTCTTACACAGTCGCCCAGAGTGAACGTTGTCGTTTAAATTTTAAAATGAATGTACCTAAAAAATTACACTGACATATTTATGTTTATCATACAGTATGAAAAATAATATATTAACTATATGTAAGTTAAAATAAATTTATTATAGGCTCTATAGATGTTTAGGAAACTTTGTCCAGAGGACTTGTATACGGTTGGAAGTTATTAGTTAATTATTAGACTATGTATATATATATATGTATATATTATATCTTAACCGATTTTTATGATAGTTTGTACATGTGAAGTGTTAGGCTATATTAAACGGGCTATCAGAATTATAACATAAAATTAAACTGTATGTGAACCGAATATTAATATGTAAGTGAATATTGAGAATTGTGAGTACAGTGTGTTTCATCGTATACAGGTTCAAGCCCGCGATGTCGATTCCTCATCGGATATACGCTACTCGATAATCGAACCCAGGAACCATCCGTTCTGGATCGACCCCGCGAATGGAAAGTTATCTGTAGTGCCCGATGCTGGAGGAGTCTCGCCCACCGATGGGACCAACAAGACAATACTGACCATCCTGGTAAGTATTTTGAAAATTTTAATTTTTAACCTACTTCCGTCGAAAAAGTAGGAGGTTCCCGTATCGGAGTAACTTTTTATTTCACACTACCTGTGCCAGTGACTTCGTTCGTGTGTAATTAATTTTTTTTTTTTAGGTTTTTTTTGCCCATTTTTGTAACTTTTTTCCATACAGCTTCGTTCCTATTGGTGGTAGCGTGATGTCGAATAGCCTAAAACCTACCTGAATTATTGCTCTATCGAATACAGTATTAATTATTTAAATCCGACTGGTAGTGCCTGAGATAAACAACATAACAAGTTGATAAAGAAAATCAACTTTTGCGTTTTATAATACTAGTATAGATATTATCTACACCAGGTTTAGTGTGTCCAAGGCCTTGGGTCACATCGTCACTTAACATCAGGCGAGCTCGTGGTCATAACGCTATGCCTGTAAAGTATTTAAATAAACGTTACTAGTAAACTTCATAATTTGTAAACAAAATTCGAAAATCCTTTTTTTTTATTACTGGAAAAGGGATATTTTCGAAGGGGTCCGATTTTAATATTATTAGTATTGGACCTTGAATTTCGAAGAATACAGGAAACTCGTTAAAAATGAATAGGTAATGTGTAGTGATATAGGTATTGATAGACGTATATAACAATCAAGTGTATCTAGAATTTTTCCAACTTGATTTTATCAAAATGGATATGTTATTTTTTTTAATAAAAAATGCATAATTTAATTTAGAAATCGTAAAGGCGCTTCTGGAAGTCAAACTACTCATTATCATACCAAAAATGAAATCGACTCAAATATAGTATTGCTATGTTCGAGATACAGTAGTTTATTTACAACTTACGGATGCAATATAATTACCTACCTACTGACATGGCTTTTTGGGACCTATTAATTACTTCCACCTATAGTGAAACAAAACGGTACAGTATAGTAAATGAAAAGGGAAGAAGAAAAACTATTTTTCTACATATTAAAATTTCGATATATCGAAGTTCGACTTATCGAGGTGCGCTATACCGGAGTTCGACTTATCGAGTTTCGTAATAACGAGATTCTAATGTAATACACCAACAGGCGACAGACGGAGTCCACAATGCGACATGCAGAGTAGAGATCACCGTCCGCGACGTCAACAACCACGCTCCCGTCTTCGATACAGATAAATACGACGCCGATATTGCAGAAGATGCACCTATCGGTGAGTTTATTCACTTATTTCAGTAAGATGAAGCGATGGTAGCTCAGTGGTAGTGCGTACTGACGCCGCGTCAAGGGACGTTAGTTCGAATCCACCTACGATGATCTTGAGCGCAAGGTGATGGAAAACATTGCGAGGAAACCATAGCACGGTGGTAAGGCTTTTTCTAATGCCCGCCTCGCTAGCAACCACCCTCGAGTTGAAGATCTACAGCCAAATACCAATAGGTGTCTCTCCACAGGTTTAACGTGTTTATCAGCTTGGGTCGTATCGTCACTTAAGGTCAGATGAGATTATAAACTATAAAAAATTACTCATAGATGTCGAACTCCCTAATATGGCTTTATCAGCTCTGAATAATAATCTCTTAATAGGAAATATATGTTTTTTTGTTTCTATTATATTTTCCCTCTCGTTCATATAACAATATTAGCCTAAACGTGATACATCTTTGATCCTACACTTTCAGTTTTCCAACAATTTTCGCCATTCAAGACTTTTCCCTTTAATATATATGTCATAATTCTAGAAGATTCTTGTAATTATTTTCAAATACATATGTTTTTTTTTTATATGATTTCTATCGTTTTTTTACTCTTTTTCTCTACATTTCTATCTCTCTCATGTAACGAAATGTACTTAGACGTCACTTTTCAATTGTCGACTTACCAATTACGAAATTCTCTTTCGATAAAAACGCCATAAAGTTAGACGTTTCTTTTAAGCATTTCTAATATATGTATATCCTGTCGTTTCTCAAGGTACGGAGGTGGCGGCAGTGAGAGCGACAGACTTAGACAGTGGGATCAATTCCGAGATCAAATACTCGATACAGAAAGGCGCCCTGGATTCGTTCGCTATCGACAACGAGACGGGAGTGGTCACCGTCTCCGCCAAACTCGACTACGATAAGAGAAACACCTATAGGATTCAGATTATAGCTACTGACTTTGGTGAGTTTAGTATTTCTTCTTACTTATTGTTAATAGCAACCCGTTAATACAAAATTGTGCCAATATACGATTATGGTAATATACAATTTTGCCAATATAAGATTATGCCAATACACGATTATTCCAATGCACGATTATGCTGATACAGGATTATACCAATACACGATTATGCCAATAAACGATTATGACAATATATAATTATGCCAATGTACAAATTTGTCAGTATACAATTACGCCAATATACGATTATGCAGAATAGTAGAATATCTTGCAGATCTTGAGAGTTCATGCGCTTCCATTAATCAGAGTTTTAGAGTTTACTGATCATTACATGTATCTCAATATACATTTGTAGAATTGTAAAAATCTTCATAGAACAACACACCAATCTACAATTACAATATAGTGATATATATCAAGTAAAACTCCCAGCTAGAAAAAAAAATCTAAATTCGTATAGCGGACCTTTACGTTTTATTGGTTAAAATTTGTCCTATATTTTCTTTCATAATAATATTTACATTAGTTATGTTTTTATTAACTCCCTTTCTGACGTATCTGTGTGGGTGAAATTTTTTAATCGATTTATAACTAGGCTTACCATACGTCCCGGTTTGACCGGGATAGTCCCGGTTTGAGATCCCTGTCCCGGCGTCCCAGTCAAAATTTTGATTGCATTTCAAATATGAAAAACACAAATTAAGCGAAAAGCAAAATGAAAATGAGCCTCTTTCTCTTCTGCGTCCCGGTTTGGCTGTTCGTAATTATGGTAAGCCTATTTATAACTAACTTCTGGATCAGTTATTTACTTGAATACAGTTCAAATCGAACTGACAGATGAACAGAATATTTCAAAACATCATTCATCTATCACTAGGAAGCAGATATTAAAATAAAATAAGTAATTAATTCACCACGTTTTTATAACGGACTAGAAAGTAGAAATTAGAAGATTACAAACGGATAATATGAGGCGCTCGCAATACATAATTATAAACATGTGCCTAATGTTTTTCGTGTTTCCGATCTTTTATTCTACACATTTTTCTATGTTATGGTACATGGTAGTTTTTTTTTCATGTTTTATTGATATTTCCTCTGGGTTTGTACTTTGTCTCTTTTACGTTAGAAACATTACTCATAATATGTTAAATACCACGTCTATTTATTCGCGTGGAGACATAATGATACTAGAAATATAATGATACTACATATTTTAATTATCAAACGATTCAACTTTATTTATAATATATATTTATAAAAGTTGTTGTATTGATCTCACACTGTCAGTGTAATGATTGTGTTAGAAGTTGGTTATTTGATTAAGTGTTATCCTGGGTAGTAGAGGGATTGGGTGAGGCAGTTGTGTTAAGAACGTTAGATAGTACAGACGGGCTGTTAGAAATATACTGCATATTTTGCATGGTGGTAGGGCTTTTAGGCTAGCTACCACCCTCAAGTTTAAAATCTACCGCTAAACACCAATAGGTGTGTTCCAGCAACTGCACTTGAGAGCCAGTTCCTCCAAAGGCTTAGCGTGTCCACCAACTTGGGCCATATCGTCACTTAAGATTAGGTGAGAGGATGACAATAATGTTAAGCATTCACTATAAAAAAAAAAAAAAAAAAACTATTATTTACTCTGTAACGAGCTGTAAACTACGATTCAACCACCACGGACTGTAACGCTAAATTAATTACGTTCTGTTTTACGGAAAGGCTTGGAACTCTTTAAAAAAATATATGTTATAATATGAAATAAAACATTTATTATTACAGTTTAAACATATTACACATTGAATTCGAATTAGAATATAATCGATATAAGATTTTGTAGAGAAATTGAGTCCTACCCGTGCCGTGGGTTTATACTAACTGACTGTCCTGGTTGTATGCTAATGCCGGGTTGACTAGATATCGCTGATTTAGCACTATTGTATCGATACCCAGCCCTTCCACGTACACGTACGTTTTGAAGCCATAATAGCTCAGTGGTAGTGTGTAGGAACGCCGCGTCATGAGGACGTGAGTTTGAATCCAAGCATTTGCCATGAGCTTGAGCTTTCGGTGAAGGAAAACATCGTGAGGAAACCACAGCATGGTGGTAGGGCTTTTTCTAATGCCTGCCTGGGTAGCTACCACCCTCTAGTTGTGAACCTGCCGCCAAACACCAATAGGTGTGTTCCGGCAGCAGCACTTGAGAGCCAGTCCCTCCACGGGTTTACGTGTCTACCAACTTGGGCCGTATCGTCACTTAAGATCATGTGAGATTATAGCCATTACGCTTAACTTTAATTATAAAATAAACTTATAGGTATTTGGCGACAAATATTTAACTTAAGGGTAGTGGCTAGCCAAACCCTACCACTATGGTTTGATCAAGATTTTTTGTCTCATCGAAAGCTCAACTCTTTGCAGCCATTCGAACTCACGTCCATAGGCGAGGTATTCGTACATGTTACCACTGAGCCATCATTACCTCTCAAATGGTGTCTAGAGAAGTCCTTGCTTATCTTTCGCGTTTAATATAATTTAATAACATATAAAAGGTTTATAGAAAAAAAAAAAAACTTATTTTCATAATCTCATCAACATGTAATTAGCGCCATCTATTACAAATCAATTTACCTAAATTAACAAGGATTAAATTATTTTCTTAATATTCACTAAAATAATCTATTTCGAGAATCGATCAAATACGTACTATATGACGTTCGTTTACGAAAATGTGTGGAATATTCACGTGAACGTATTAATATTTGTCAGGTGAGATTACGGCCGTAACGCTAAACGTTAAGTATATATAAAAAAAAAAAACACATTCAGGACACAACCAGCCCGCTTTCAGGTGTACCGAGTTTGACAGGAACCACCGAGCTGACGGTCCACGTGGTGAACGTGAACGACAAGAGGCCGTACTTCGCGCCGGCCGTGCAGCGCGCCGGGGTCTCCGCGGACGCTGAACCCGGGACCGCGGTGCACGAGCTGCGCGCACACGACCCGGACATCACCGACCCGGGACAACTCCTCTACGAGCTGGCCACCGACAGGATGATCAACGCCGTCGATAGGAACGGGAAGGAGGTGAGAGAGATTACATACACAGTTCAGCCAGGCCTTCAGTTTAGTCTAATTATGCTGCTCTGTTATTGCAAAGTATTTTTTTGAAGTGAAACTTCTTTAGGCGCATGAGGGTAAAATTTTTACAGATGAAACGTCACGCCGGTATGCAACGGAAGTGTCGGAAAAGAGAGAGAGAGTGATCGAGACCGATTGAGAGAGAGTGAGACAGGGCGAACGTAGCATGAGCAACTAGCCGTGGAGTGAGAGCAGGGAGCAAGCGAGTGAGAAAGATTGAGAGAAAAAGTGAGACAGAGCGAACAAGATTTATAAATTAGTTCGCCAAAGAAGTTTCACTTCTGACATGTGTACTTTGTACGCACCCATGTTTTTTTATCATAAGTGACGATACGGCCCACGTTGGCAGGTTTACAACTTGAGGGTGGTAGCTATGGCGGCATTAAAAAAGCCCTACCACCATGCTATGGTTTCCTCACGATGTTTTCCTTCACCGAAAGATCAAGCTCATTGTAGGTGCTTGGGTTCGAACCCACGTCTCTTGACGCGTTGTCGTGCACACCACCACTGAGCTATCATCGCTTCAACACACAATGTTTATCGTATATTCGTAAGAAATGCCTGATTTATTTTACCGTAATTTATCTTTATCGTGAATATTGTTATTTATTTTACTGCGATTGGTGGAACAAGATTTTAACGCACCGCAACTGGATTTGGGTTCCAGCTGGAAATCAGCGCTGAGTGTTTCGGACACTTTAGCATATGCTGAGCTGGACGCCCTGTGCTAGTAATTAAATATACACTGTTATTATTTATGTGTGTATTGTCTTTTCTTTTTTATTTTCTTTTAATGTTTTTATTTATAGTGTCCTTTAATGCTTGTATATCTTTTATTAGTATTAAACGATTTCCTCCTTTCTTTCTCTCTTTCTTTCTTTCTTTCTTTTTTCCTTCTTTCTTTCTTTCTTTCTTTTTTTCTTTCTTTCTTTCTTTATTTATTTCTTTCTTTATTTCTTTCTTTCTATCTTTCTTAACGAGGCGTCCGATAATTAGATTAGGTGGTTTTTGATTATTTTTGAACTACGTCATCGCTTTTAAGATCTTAGATAGCTTGTCATGTCTTATGATGTGAAAGAGACGGCGTATGAATCGATATAAATATGCTACGTTCAACAATTTTAAACCTGCTGAGATGTTTTTAAAGGTATTGTCGATTATATGGGCCGTTTATTTTGAAAGTGGTGTAAGTCCATTTTCTTTTGTTTCGAGAAAATTAAAAGTTACTATATTTGTTGATAATGCAAGTTCATTTACCGACCGATTTTAAGTTGTGTAAAACATGGGATTTTTTTTTGAAATTAAACACGGACATATAAAAAAAATTACATTAAATTAAGCATGAATTACGTGATAGCTAATTTTTCTCAAAAATGAACTTACACCACTTTCAAAATAAACGGTCAATATATTTCTTGTAAATGTATATTAATGTAAGAATTCAATCGAAGCAACTTGATTTTTCACAACAGTCACTTTTTAAAGTAACTATTTCACAGCGTGCGGACGCGTCGCCACGCCATCAGGCAGTCTGATTAATTTACAGATTTAAATGTTTTATATTCAAACGACACACATAATATTGTCAGACATCATATTTTCATTTCTATAGTTTTATTATCGCTAACTTGTATATTAACTTGTATAACTAAATAACTATTATCGTTTAAAACGCGTTAATCGCTTTCCAGGTGTCGGATGAGGGTATATTCGGTTCCTGGTTCAGCGTCCTGCGGAACGGCACCGTGCTGGTCTCCCAGCAGCTGGACCGCAGCAGGGCCGCGGTGCTCACTCTGCCGGTCAGGGTCACTGATGCATCAGCACCGACCCTACAGCAAGCTGACGGTAATAAACATCACCTCTATATATAAAAATCTTAAAAGAACGTTGTTAAGTCGAACCTCGTTAAGTCGAACCTCGTTAAGACGAACCTCGTTAAGACGAACCTCGTTAATTCGAGCATCGGTAAGTTGAAACCTCCAGTTCTCGATAAAATATTTCGTCCCTTTCCCTTCAAACACCAGAACTTCCATTTTGGTGTCACCCTTGATGTTCAACTTATTGAGGTTCTTCTATACGACTGTTAGTGGTTGTGTAACGTCTTAACGAGTTGACTGATAAAAGTAACTCGTGTAATATATATTTTTTATCGAGACAATGGTTCATAGTAGAGATGTTACGGAGCTTCGGATCTAATTCCAAAAGGTCGGAACTTCCGATTAACTTACACCTTTGAGTCGATGATAGCTAAGTGGTAGTGTGTACGACTTCGCGTCAAGGGACGTGAGTTCGATTCCAAGCACCTACAATCAACTTGAGCTTTCGGTGAAGGAAAACATCGTGAGGAAACCATAGCATGGTGGTAGGGCTTTTTCTAATCCCCGTCTGGGTAGCTACCACCCTCAAGTTGTAAAACCTGCCGCCAAATACCAATAGGTGTGTTCCGGCAGCAGCACTTGAGAGCCAGTTCCTCCACAGGTTTAGCGTGTCTACAAGCTTGGGCTATATCGTCACTTAAGATCAGGTGAGATTATGGCCTTAACGTCTAAACCTTAAATATAAAATATAACCGAATCTACATTATGGATCAATCTGAACGGATATGAATTATTAGATTTTTTTTTGAGACTTAGTTGTCGTGAAGTAAAAATTATTTTCTCTATCCCTTATGAACAGACAGCCCAGTGTTTCCAAAGTATACAGCATCACCTATTGGGCTTATTTGAAGATCACCAGAGTTCTTTAACGAAACTATTCCAGCCGTTTAAGAGTACAGTGAATTCACATGTCACAATGATACATGGATAAATGTTATTAAACTCTATATAATAAAATTCTTTGCAGGTGATCTGATCATAACGATCGTAGATGTGAACCGGCACGCTCCAGTTTTCTCCCAACCCTCGTACTTGGAGCAGCTGGTGGAGGAGCAGCCTGTCGGTTCGATCCTGAACACGTTCACGGCAACTGACAGAGAGACTCCTATATCGGCCATCATAATACATCCACCGAATCCTTATTTCCAAATCGACAATATAACAGGTATCTCTTCTTTGCTTTAAAAAATTGTATTCTCTTCCCGTTCCTCTCTCTCTCTCTCTCCCTATATATTTGTCCGCCTGTCTCTTTCTCCCTTTATCTCTCTTTCTCTATCTCCCCCTCTCTCTATATATCTCCCTTATTTACATATCTTCATTGTCGAGCAGAATGAATCTTGTAAATCTTCATGGTTGTAACAACGCTTTGGCAAATCTTTGGCTCTTTTAAATTACGTCTTACCTAATTAATACATGGGCTTTGTACACGTATCGTAATTTGATAAGTTATCGGATTTTAACTACTGTAACACATGAAACTATTATACAAAGATAAGAATAAGACTTAAAAAAAAAATATGCAGATTTACTTTCTTGCCGGTTCGTCTCGATAACTGCGTTACTTTTCGAATCGGTGGTAGTTTTGACGTACAAAAGCACCTTCTCAGCACCTAAATTGAGTTAAGGTTTTTGATTTGATTTGATTTCATGTGTTTTGATTACACTTGATTTGATTTGATGTGTTTTGATTACACTTGATTTGATTTGATGTGTTTTGATTACACTTGATTTGATTTGTTGTGTTTTGATTACACTTGATTTGATTTGATGTGTTTTGATTACACTTGATTTGATTTGATGTGTTTTGATTACACTTGATTTCATTTGATGTGTTTTGATTACACTTGATTTCATTTGATGTGTTTTGATTACACTTGATTTGATGTGTTTTGATTACACTTGATTTGATTTGATGTGTTTTGATTACACTTGATTTCATTTGATGTGTGTTTGATTACACTTGATTCCATTTGATGTGTTTTGATTACACTTGATTTCATTTGGTGTGTTTTGATTACACTTGATTTGATGTGTTTTGATTACACTTGATTTGATTTGATGTGTTTTGATTACACTTGATTTGATTTGATGTGTTTTGATTACACTTGATTTGATTTGTTGTGTTTTGATTACACTTGATTTGATTTGATGTGTTTTGATTACACTTGATTTGATTTGATGTGTTTTGATTACACTTGATTTTATGTGATGGGTTTTGATTACACTTGTTTTGATTTGACGGTTCAAGGGACAGTAAGGTCGACCCAGCGGATAGACTACGAGAAGGTCCACAGCATCAACTTCACGCTGATGGCCTTCGA
Organism: Actias luna; assembly: GCA_039707435.1. Classification (NCBI taxonomy): domain Eukaryota; kingdom Metazoa; phylum Arthropoda; class Insecta; order Lepidoptera; family Saturniidae; genus Actias; species Actias luna. The sequence goes on along the minus strand of JAZHAC010000022.1, from coordinate 16,071,399 downwards.
CTCGGGAGTTCCCCAGCTGTCCACCTCGGCCGGGGTCACCGTCGAGATCCTCAACGCGAACGACGAGGAGCCCGCGTTCAGCGCCCACGAGTACGAGGCTGCCCTGCTCGAGCACTCTGAGGGGGGAACTGTCGTCCTAAACGTCACCGCTGTGGATAAAGATGAGGGTATGTTTGAAAAGCATCAAACAGTGACGTCAGACGGCGTGACGCTTGCGCATACCTTCATGACCCCCCTACGTCACGTCTCTCGAGTCACTCGTGTGTGTTTGTGCTTAAACTTTTGTTTGTTTGTATGTTTTTTTTTTGTTAATAATTATTTAATTTTAATATTTGCTTAAATGTTTCACATCTGCCAGACGTCTCGTGACGGCCAACTGTTTTTTAGTTTTTAGGTTATATGTATATATATATATATATATTTCAAAAATATAACTGACCTAACAAGGTATTTATATTACTTTTATATTGAAAATTAAAATTGGGTTGTATATTATTTTCGACGTAAAGGTCTTTATAGTTTTTGAACTAAAAAGTTCGATAGCGCGATTTGGATAGGGAAGTAAATTTATGTAAGCCGTCATCGACATGGTCACGTGACGTGTTAACGTACACACTATATCTGATACTATTAGTGTAACTTGTACAGAAGATTTACAAGGTTTAATTTTAGGACCAAACGATAAATTTGTATAGCCAAACAACATTTGTTTATAGTTTTAAGTTTTCACGTCTGATTCATGACCACTTTGAATTTTTTTTCGTTAATAATTTTTTGGTTTGTGTCGTTTCATAAAGCTATTTATCATCATTTTGACTTTAGGTAAATTATCGGAAAAACCTGTCTAACAATTAGGCAAAATGCATATTCAAGGCTTGAGACGGACAGAAAAAATAATATACTTGAAGAAACATGAGATCGGTTTCAATAACAATGTCAGGAAGATATGCTTACTTATTAGCAAACCACAGATTAAACGTACGAGTGCCGGTAAATCGTGAAACCTGATCGTTGTGGCAGCGACAGGATAACACGAGACAGTGTCCGAGACTTGCAACACGGATGTAGGTTTAAGGAGGCCTCCTTTCAACAATTGTCAACACTCACCTTAACCACTCGTACCTCTCTCTCTGCCCAGTATAAATCGTTTCCAACAATAATTTACTGCACAAAGTTTAAAACATTGCCTATAATAGAGAAATATAACTATTACGTCCCTTCCGTATTGTTCCAGCTATGTACGATGGCTACGCCTTAAGCGCCTCGCTTAGACTGAACCCAAAGCCACGCTTGTAGAATAATCAGTGTTATAAACTACCCACCTATAATTAATTCTGCCATAAAACACGCCCCCTATAACTACCTTCCTATATACTTTTATATATAACCCTATATCGATAACAAATTATACTCTATATATACCGCATTAAATATTTGTATGGTATTACTTTCTAGGAGAGTATGGCGAAGTCCGGTACAGTCTCTCCGGAGAGTTGTCACCGTTGTTCACCATCGACCCTATCACTGGAACGGTCACCGTCGCCGAGGGTGCAGTTGTCGACCGGGAAGTGAACCCCGACATCTGGCTGAGAGCGGTCGCTAACGACAATGCGCCTGCGCATATAAGAAAAACGACTAGTGTCCCGGTAAGCGACCATAGGGATGTACCGAGTCGATTATCGATAACGCAGTTATATCGGAAAGAAAAATCTATTTATCTAGATCTATTTATCTATTATCTATCTTATCTATATATCTAACGAGCTAATTATAATTAATGAGGCCACATTGTCACTTTACATCTAGTGAGCTTATATCAAAATGTATAAAAAAAAACTTACAATGATTACTTAAACCTTCTAGAACTTTAGTAATACGGTACAAACTCTATTTAACGTCATCCGTTTCGACAACATACTTGCTGTAACGTCGAAATTACTTTGATTTTTACTTTGATTCGTTTACTTTAAAAAATAACGCCGGAAAAAATACTTTCCAAGTAAAGTTGTAAAATATATTTTTTAAATAATACCGAGAAATTTATTTTCCAAATAACGCCCTTAAATTTACTTTTGACATAACGCAGTAAATTTTTTTTCTGAATAATGGTGATTTTTTTCCCAAATAACGCAATAAGATTAACATTATAAATAACGTTGTGAAATTTACTTTCTAAATAACGCCATAAATTACGTTGTCTCTTCAGTTTATATAGTACGAGCTTTTACCCGCGGCTTCGCTTGTATTGAAGGCATTAAATAAGTTTTTTATCTTTCGTAATTTTTTTATCATTTAAAAGTAGCCTATGTTATTTCTAATACCACTAAGAATATATGTACAAAGCGTAATGATGATCGGTTAAGTAGTTTTCGCGTGAAAGCGAAACAAACAAACTTACATTCACATTTATAATTTTACGTTGTATTTAAATGAACTAAATTGATTTTTTTAAAGACACTGATATGAGATTAAATTCAAATGCAACTTAATTCTAGATAAAATTTTAAACCCCATACCCTATTACACACAGTTAGGAATTTTTATTATTAATGAAGATAGACAGAATACAGATTACATAAATTGTAATATTTTTTCACAGAAATTATAATATTTTAAAGCATTTCGAACGTAATTGTACAAAAAATAAAAAAAAAACAACAAAAAGTTACAAAATCCCCTTGTAAAAATAATGTCCTCTAACGTCATGTTTATCGAATACCCCCAGGTCCATATAAAAGTGATCGACATAAACGACCACTCGCCGGTGTTCAGCCAGAAGGTATACAAGGGCACCATAGCGGAGAACCTGCAGCTGAGCCCGCCAGCAGCCATCCTCCAGGTCCTGGCTGAAGACAAAGACGAAGGGATCAACGGGAAAATCGAGTACAAAATCACTGAACAAAGCGAACCTGGTAACAATATCTCATATACCATCTCCTAAAAATCTTCAAGCTATTATAGCTCAGCGGTAGAGTCTGTGGGAACGCCGCGTCATGGGACGTGAGTTCGAATCCAACCGCGTACAATGAGCTTGAGCTCTCGGTGAAGGAAAACATCGTGAGGAAAGTTGAAAATCTACCGCCAAATATCAATAAGTGTGTCCCGGCAGTTGCACTTGTGAACCAGTTCTTCCATAGGTTTACCATGTGTATCAATTTGGGCCGTGTCGTCACTTAAGATCAGGTGAGATAACGGCCATAATACTAAACCTTAATCATCATCATCGTCCTGCTTCCAATTCGTTATTTGAGCTTGGCTCAGTATAACTCCAGCTTCCATACATCTCTATCAGTCACCACATTTGCATAAGCCGAGGTTCGGCCATCCTGGCACCCTCAGGCTCGCTGCCTCCGAGCTGAGTGTCCTCAGCAATCGCCCAAAAATTTCGATGAAGCTGTCAAAACCCCTAAGGCTGACAGCGTACGTCAAGTCAAAAAAAAAACTATATCTCCATTCATCTCTTTTGCCTTTATATCTTCCCTCACACACTCCATCCATCTTTTCTTTAAACGTCCTCTCCCTCTCCATCCCTCGACATTCATACTCATCAATATCTATGCGCTAAACTTAAAAAAAAAAAAAAAAAAACTTAAAAAACACCTTACGGAACTATATCTGTCTCTCTCTCTCTATAGACATCGTCAAAAACGTCGGTTTTAATAACGTTGGATAACATTAATTTGTCGGTATATACGTTCCCAGGCGCGTTCACGGTGGACCCCACGAGCGGCATCATATACCCTGCGAAGGCCGTGGCGGGGAACAGAACCTACAGCCTCACGGTGGCGGCGCGGGACCTGGGGGGTGTGGGGGTTGTGGGGGGTGCGGGGGTCGCGGGGCCGCACACGGACACCGCGCGCGTCGACATCTCCGTGCGCAGCGTGAACACGCGCGCCCCCGTCTTCCTCCACCCTGGCGCCGACCAGGGGCAGCTCGAGATACCGGAGGTCCGTATACCGATGATACTTAACGTAACGGCGACCAAACGAGCAGGCGTGTCACCCGACGGTAAGTGATCACCGCCGCTCGTGGACACCTGCGACACTGCAACGGGAAATTTATCGGGGGAGCTGGCTCTGAAGTGCAGCTGCCGGACACACCTATTGGTATTTGGTGGCAGATTTTTAACTTGAGGATGGTGGCTACCACCATGCAATGTGCGTGTGAAAAAAAATCACTACAAATTAATAAAAATGTCAGTGTGCATACAAAAGAATACTAACTTCACTCTTAATTAGTAAAATATTAACATGGCTGTAACGATTTGGATGAAATTTTTCATTTAGATATGTTCTTGGTTTCTGATTTCGTCGATATAAATTGTATGATTTGTAAAACATTTCCAAAGTTCCAAGTTTAGAGTTATGACCATAATCTCACCTGATCTTAAGTGACGATACGGCCCAAGTTGGTAGACACGCTAAACCTGCGGAGAGACTGGCTCTTAAGTGCAACTACCGGAACACACCTATTGGTATTTGGTGGCAGATTTTCAACTTAAGGGTGGTAGCTACCCAGGCGGGCATTAGAGAAAGCCCTACCACCATGCTATGGTTTCCTCACGATGTTTTCCTTCACCGAGAGCTCAAGCTCATTGTAAATGGCTGGATTCGGACCCACATCCTTTGACGCGAAATCGTACACACTACCACTGAGCTACCATCGCTGTATTATGGTTGAATGTGGTGATCAGTCATGGTTATGGACAAGTATGATACCAAATTTATTGTTAAATATAAGTTAATATTGTCGTGCTGCCATAAAAAATAAATAACCCCCCCCCCCCCCCCCCCCCCTTCAGAATGCGGCTCAAGCGGATTATTTGATAACAACGATCAAAGCCGTGGACGAAGACAGCGGCGAAAACGGACGGGTATCGTATTACTTGAAAGTGGACAATCAGAATGTGGAAGAAACTCAGGAGTTCAGCCTCGACAAGGACACCGGGGAACTGAGGACGAAGACGTTCCTCGACAGGGAAGTCAAATCTGAATACCAGGTTAGTGAATTAGCCTTACTAGTATTATAATATACTTAAGGTTTAGCGTTATGGACATAATCTCACCTGATCTTAAGTGACGATACGGCCCAAGTTGGTAGACACGCTAAACCTGTGGAGGAACTGGCTCTCAAGTGCAGCTGCCGGAACACACCTATTTGGTATTTAGCGGCAGGTTTACAACTTGAGGGTGGTAGCTAGCCAGGCGGGCGTTAGAAAAAGCCCTACCACTATGCTATGGTTTCCTCACGATGTTTTTCTTCTCCGAAAGCTCAAGCTCATTGTAGGTGCTTGGATTCGAACTCGCGTCCGTTGACGCGAAATCGTACACACTACCATTGAGCTATCATCGCATTAAACGCTTACGTTTTTACGCCTAAACCGCTGTATCGATTGTGATGAACTTTGGTATAGAGATAGACGGGACCTCGGAGACCGTGGTAGGCAATTTTCTTCCAGAAAAACTTATTGGAAGTGGGGTAAAGAGAGGGAAAAACTTTAAGAGATTTAATTGCGTCGCCGCGAGTATACAATTATAATAGGATTTGGGGTCAAGCCTCATGGTCTCAATACAAAGCCTCTAGTTCGAAAACATAACTTGGTTTCGGGATCAAAGTTTTGCTTCTGATCTGAAGAACCCTTTTTTTATTGGTACAGTTTTTCTCTAGGTTAGAATAACCTGTTCCAGGTTGAAATATCCTGTTTCATGATTAACACATATTCTTCTAGCCTGTTCTTCTTTAAAACAAGCTGTCCTTGTTTGCTACAATTAGATCATATGTAGTTTAACGTGTGCTTAACTGGAATAATCTACTGTGATTATTATATTCACCTGGCCCTGAATAAAATAATCCATCTCCCAATAAAACAATCTGTCCTTAATCAAAGTAACCTGTCCCTGACTTAAAGAACCTTTACCTGACTACCTGTCTCTTGATTAAAATAACCTGTCCTTGACTTATACAACCTGTTCCTGACTAAGACAACCTGTCGCAAACTAAAATACCATATACCTGACTAAAACACCCTGGCCCTGAATAAAACGACCTATCCCTGACTTAAAGAACCTGTTACTGACTACCTGTCTCTTGATTAAAATAACCTGTCCTTGACTTATACAACCTGTTCCTGACTAAGACAACCTGTCGCAGACTAAAATACCATATCCCTGACTAAAACAACCTGTCCCTGAATAAAACGACCTGTCCCTAAATAAAATATCCTGATCTTGACTTAAACAACCTATCCCTGAATAAAAAGACCTGTCTATGATTGGCACACCTGCTCCTGACTGGCTCAGTCTTCTAGTTTTGCTTAGATTACCCTGTCTCTGATGGAAACAGTACGTTTCGTATCAGAATTATTTGCTAATTTAAAACATTTTGTACCTAATTACTATTATTTTAATTGTCGTTGTTATTATAGATAATTTCTCAATCGCTTCTTATCAACAGTATTTATTAATGTATAACTTATAAATAATTTATGCTGTAATGCTTAGAGAGGAACATCTTAGCCAGATATCAAGTATTGTGCATGGTTCCTTTAAAAAACAGCTGTGTTTTGTGTAAACTATTATGCAGTTTGTCCCAATCATTGCGAATATAAAGACATTTTGTTTTAATCTAGTATTTTATACATGTTGCTGCATCTTCCAGGAGTTTTTTTTTTTATACTTAGGGTTTAGCGTTATGGCCATAATCTCACCTGATCTTAAGTGACGATACGGCCCAAGTTGGTAGACACGCTAAACCTGTGCAGGAACTGGCTCTCAAGTGCAGCTGCCGGAACACACCTATTGGTATTTGGCGGCAGGTTCACTACTTGAGGGTGGTAGCTACCCAGGCGGGCATTAGAATAAGCCGTACCACCATGCTATGGTTCCCTCACGATGTTTTCCTTCACCGAAAGCTCAAGTTTATTGTAGGTGCCTGGATTATTAGTGCGTTCGTTTCCATTGTAGTTGGTGATAGCGGCAGTCGATAACGGAAACCCGACTCAGTTCGAGACGCTGCGACTGCTGACGGTGGTGCTGTCCGACGAGAACGACAATACTCCGCACTTCCCCCACCCTGGGTACCAGTTCTCGCTGCAGGAGAACCAGCCTCCGGGAGCCATCGTCGGTGAGAGCTCGTACAATAATCAATATGCCATCTATATTAATAAAATCTAGAGTACTCTATATTCGCATGAAAATTTAAATTCAATCATCTATTTCATTTAATTGCTCTCAGACGCTAGTAATTAATTTATTTGTATTTGTTAATTAATAACGTAATACGTATATCAATAACTAACTTTTACCTGCGGCTTCGCTCATGTTAATATCTATTTTGTCAAGCAAATCGGATGACACAGTGAAGTGATGATAGCTCAGTGGTAGTGTAGCGGAACGCCACGTCACGGGACGTGAGTTCGAATCCGACCACCTACAATGAGCCTGAGCTTTCGGTGAAGGAAAACATCGTGAGGAAACCATAGCATGGTGGTAGGGTTTTTTCTAATGTCCGCCTGCATAGCTACCACCCTGGAGTTGAAAATCTGCCGTCAAATACCAATAGGTATGTTCCGGCAGATGCACTTGAGAGGTAGTTCCTCCAATAAAGGCCGGCAACTCCTCTGGTGTTGTGGACGACCATGGGTGGCGGTGATCACTTACAATCAAATGGCACTCTTGCTCGTTTCCTATCATTTGCTTTACCCCAATTCCAATAAGCTTTTCCTGAGAATACCACCGTCTCATGATTCCCATCTATCTCTATACCAAAATTCACTATAATGGGTTTAGCGGTTTAGGCGTGCAAGCGTAAGAAACAAACAAACTCACTTTCGCATTTACAGTATTAGTAAGGATAATACACTACGAAAGGATCTTCGTTATAACCGAGCGTTCCGCGACAATCATTAATTTTTTTATATATTTAGGTGTAGTGAAAGCGATCGACAAAGACTCCGGCGACAACGGTAAGGTCTGGTACCATCTCCTGGAGGGCAACCAGGACGGCGCCTTCACCCTGGACAGGACCCAGGGTATCATCAGATCTAATATGACGTTCGACAGGTATTTATTGATATCAATTCTAATCGATACATTTATTGTATACTATTTACTGATTTAATCATTCACACATACAACTTACCATACATTCATACACATACAAATTCATACACACATATTCATTCACACACACAACACATTTCGTTTGATAGGTAATTATTAAAAAAATCCTACATTGAAACTTGTAAATGAATATAACACTAGCCATTCGCCCTGACTTCGCGCGTGTATCATTAATCTATATACAGCTAGATCTTAATAATATAAAAATAAAATCTATTGGTCTTCTAATTCTTAAGCGATGATAGCTCAGTGGTAGTGTGCACGACTTCGCGTCAAGGGACGTGGGTTCGAACCCAAGCACCTACAATGAGCTTGAGCTTTCGGTGAAGGAAAACATCGTGAGGAAACCATAGCCTGGTGGTAGGGATTTTTCTAATGCCCGCCTGGGTAGCTACCACCCTCAAGTTGTGAACCTGCCGCCAATTACCAATAGGTGTGTTCCGGCAGCAGCACTTGAGAGCCAGTTCCTCCACAGGTTTAGCGTGTCTACTAACTTGGGCCGTATCGTCACTTAAGATCAGGTGAGATTATGGCCATAACGCTAAACGACAAGTATAAAAAAAAATATATATATATATTTTTATTTTACAGTTAAGGTTTAGCGTTATGGTCATAATCTCACCTGATCTTAAGTGACGATACGGCTCAAGTTGGTAGACACGCTAAACCTGTGGAGGAACTGGGTCTGCCGGAACACACCTAAAGCCTTAAAGCCCTCCTCAATTTTGCTATCCTACTGGTATTTTCTCAGATTAGCGCGTTCAAATATACAAACTAACTTTTCCTGTTTATAATATTAATATAGATATATAGCACGTCTCATAACGCGAAGCTTTTGAGTAGTGCTTAACTCTTTCTCCAAGGGTCAAGCAATTATCTCGGCTTAAATTACTTTTATCCGATCTTTTTTGCACTTTGAGTGTTAAACGAGTTGACAAATATCAACCAAGAACACATTTTTATGCCAGTAGATGCTTTAAAGTACACTATGTTTTCTATGTAGTTGAAAAAAATACTTCGGTGGTCGTCGAGTTGTCTGTGTGTTTGTACGTGATCACGATAACGCCAGAAAAACTTCACTTTTTGAGTTTCATATATTTTATCATTCTCTTCAGTATCATTCTGGGTAATTAAAATTGTAAAGTATTGTATATTTAAACGTAATTTAATAAAAAAATGAAAAAAAAAATTAGTTAATATGAATGTTTATATCCATCTCAATCAATTATAATGAAGTTATGGGGCGTGCACTTTTGGACTTTCCGAACTATTTTATAGTATGGTCTTGGATAATAAGGTTAGAGTGGTAGAGGCATCTTATGAGAAGAGAAGAAAGAAGTGGAGGAAAAACTAAACATAAGAATGGACTGCGTGAGGAGTTATATGTGCATAAAAAGTATGACTACTGAGACGCTGATAGAGTAGAGTGGAGAAGAGGGAGAAGTATCGTCATGACTCCCTTTTCCAGGGAGAAGAAAGAAGAATACACGTTTACGGTATACGCGAGCAACGAGCCCGTGCTGGAGCACGCCGCGGACGTCCTCAACTCGATCGACAACGGAACCGAACCCGAGACCAGCGCCGTCACCGTCACGGTGAGAATACTCGACGAGAACGACAACGAGCCGAGGTTCCTTCAGAAAGTTTACTACGCAGGTAAATTATTATAATGTTTATATAAAAAAAAAAATAATAATAAAAAAAAAAAAAAAAAATAAAAAAAAAAAACGTACGTAGAATATATTCACAGTTTATTTTCCTAGTACCGTGATGTCCTATTTTTTTTATAGTTATGGTTTTTAGCGTTATGGCCATAATCTCACCTGATCTTAAGTGACGATACGGCCCAAGTTGGTAGACACGCTAAACCTGTGGAGGAGCTGGCTCTCAAGTGCAGCTGCCGGAACACACCTATTGGTATTTGGCGGCAGGTTTACAACTTGAGGGTGGTAGCTACCCAAACGGGCATTAGCAAAAGCCCTACCACCATGCTATGGTTTCATCACGATGTTTTCCTTCACTGAAAGCTCAAGCCCATTGTAGGTGGTTGGATTCGAACTCACGCCCCTTGAGAGCTATCATCACCTTTTAAGTTTGGTTTATTATATTTGTCTTTGCGTCTGTGGACGTGAATTGGAATCCAAGCAATGAGCCTAAGTTTTCGCTGAAGGAAAAACATCGTGATGAAACCAAACCAATAGCATTGTGGTAGGGTATTTTAAAAAGCTCGCCTGGGTAGCTTCCACCATCAAGTTTAAAATACCTATTAATGTCATACTGCAGTTGGTTGCTGAAAGTATGTAATGATAGCTCAGTTGGTAGCGTGTAGGGACGCCGCTTCAACTCCCGTGAGTGAGTTCGAATTTCTACAATGAGCTGGAGCTTTCGGTGAAGGAAAAACATCGTGATGGAACCATGACACGGTGCTAAGGCTTTTTCTTATACCATCCTGGTCGCCTACCACCCTCAAGTTGATAATCTGTTACTAGACATCTGTGTGATCTTAAGTATCATCGTCACATAACATCAGGTGAGATTGTAGTCAAACATAACACTTCATAAAATAAAAAATAGGTGTCAAGCATACTGCGAGGGTGAACGAGCCGATCATCTCCGTCGCGGCTGAAGACCCTGACTTCGAAGAGAACGGCACTCTCGTCTATATGGTAGCGGCTTCGAACCTGTACAAATTCGGAGCCTCCGAGTCCACTGGCAGCGTTGTGCCATCACCTTTCAATATTACTGAAGATGGTGAGATTAAAAAAAAAAAAATTGCTCAACATTCTACCTTTTTTTGCTAACCGTACCAAAGTAGGGTCGGCAAAACATGTTTTCTTTTTCTTCTCTTATCAACTACCATGTCAATATAATAATATTCTTATCTTTAATACACGTATAATTTTTCATATAGCTCGTTCATGTTTCTTTACGACTTCCACCAAAATCCACTCAAAATCCATATTCAGCCTTGTCGTTACTAATATAATAAATGCGAAAGTGAGTTTGTTTGTTTGTTACGCTTTCACGCTTAAAGTGCTGAATCGACTATGATGAATTTTGGCGTAGAGATAGATGGGAACCTGGAGATGGTAACAGGCTACTTTTTCTCCCGAAAATCAGAGTGGGATAAACCTCGTATAACACTTTATAGCGTCATTCGATTTGTATGCCAAAATCATATATATCACGAGCGAAGCCGGACGCAAAACCTAGTTTTATTTATAGAATTAACGTATTCCAGGTGTTCTAACGACCGCCCACTACATGGCGGAATATAACCAGGACCGGTTCGTCCTCGACATCCTGGCGCAGGAGGCGGCGCCTCCGCACAGGCAGGCCAAGGCGCAAGTATATGTATGTACCTTACTTTCATTCCGATTAATCACATACATCATACACCAGCTGTTCTGACCATTACAGTAGTCAGTAAGTCGAGTACGAAGACATCAATAATATTTTCAGGCCAGCATGACAGCGGTGACTGATTGTGAATTTTGAATCATTGTCAGTCACCGCTGTACTGGATCGTACTGTACTTAACACCAGGTGCAGTACAGTCACTTTACTGAGCAACATAAAAAAAAAAAAAAAAAAAAAAATAGCTCCATGAAAAATACATGTATGGGTAGGCTCACCGTACGTTCCGGTTTGACCGGGATAGTCCCGGTTTGAGATCCCTGTCCCGGCGTCCCGGTGAAAAATTTTGATTGCATTTCAAATATGAAGAACACAAATTAAGCGAAAAGCAAAATGAAAATGAGCCTCTTTCTCTTCTGCGTCCCGGTTTGGTTCTCTTCTGCGTCCCAGTTTGGTTCTCTTCTGCGTCCCGGTTTGGTTCTCTTCTGCGTCCCGGTTTGGTTCTCTTCTGCGTCCCGGTTTGGCTCTTCGTAATTATGGTAATCCTATGTATGGGTTATATTTCACGGTGATGGGGCAAACGGTGTCTGATCTTAAAGAAAAATGCCTCATCCCTAGTTACGTCAGCATAACCATCACTGCCGTAAAACTAATTGATATCATATAGGTCAAGTGACATCCATTGCAAGAAATAATGAGTAACTGTATTCTTAAACGTGTAATTGTAATCCACATTACTATTCTTTATTGTTGACTAGAACAGATAAGGATTTTAATGTATCCGTATGAAATAAGAACTCTGTTATATTTAGTATTTAAGCATTTATAATTCAATAATAAAACAGTTCTGCACTGCTCTTCAAGCAAACAACTTGTATTTTTTTAAGCCTATTCTCCAGGCCCACAACATAACTCCCTGAGGAACTTTTTTGTTTTATTGGATTAAAGGTATCGTATATGTTGATCCATATCATTAGGTATCACTCAGTCAAATTTCATCCGAATATATCCATCCAGTAGTTGCTGAGCGAAGTGCATATAAAGAGTCGGAAACGAAACTTTTAAAATCAAAATACACTCTAGTAATAAGCGATCATGGCTCCGTTGGAACAGTTGGACCTCGCGTCAATGGGCGTGAGTTCGATCCTTGTAATTAGCTTGAGTTTTTCGGTGAAGGAAAACATCGTGAGGAAACCATAGTATGGTGGTAGAGCTTTTTCTAATGCCCGCCTGACTAGCTACCATCCTGGAGTTGATAAATCTGCCTACAGTTGCCTGCAGCCAGTTCCTCGATTAGGGGCTGTTTAAGTAATATTTTTTGAAGAGTTTGGCCCTCCTCCTTTTATGTACCGCACCGTAATATTTTTCTGTACCCCCTCCCCGTCCTCAAACGTTACGTATCACCCAAGTGAGTATTGTTACCCAAAAGTCATACTTACGTCTTACCCTTTTCTATTAATAAACATTTAAAATAAAATAACGTATCTATCTTAAAGTTTGGCAATGCGATTCGAAATACTCGAGGGTTTCTTCGTAAAACACAAACGAGAAGAGTTTTTATTTCAGGGATTTGTTTAAATAACAAATTAAAGCAATCATGAGTACTGGTAACAGAAGTGAAAACTATAGTGTAAAAAAAAGTTTGGAAAATTCAAAAGTGCACGCCTCGTGATCTCATTTTTTTGTCGTTTATTTAATAACAATTAAACTTAATCGAATCAGCCCGTGAAAAGTAATAGGGTTCTATTCTTAATTATACTGAAGCGTAGGAAACAAAAGACTCGATCAGTATTGTATTAGGTCGTTATCGTGATAATATACAGGATACGCACATACAGACACACGGACGTCCAAAACAGAACTTTTTTAAACAGTTTTAACTAGTTTAAATAACAGAAATGGCATCAAAAATATCAAGAGTGTTAAAGATAGTTTTTTTTCTCTTGATATATGTGTGTATATATTACTTTACAAGTGCAATATGTGATAAATAGAGGCATTTTAAGTTTAAAAAAATCCTTTTTTTTTTGCTTGAATTGACAGTAATACCCTACTCAATGCTTCGCTTATGAGGCGTGCAAAAGAAGTAAAACTCATTGTCCATATGTTGAAATTTGGAACCTACGACCTTGCTTACGCCTGATTGTTAAGTCGCACGTCAAACCGATCGACCCAGAGTTCTATATTTGGTACAAACTCGTAATTAAAAATCTGCATACACTTTCTACATAAACGGAAAGCATTTGGTGATGATGGCGCGAGTTCCAAGATTTTTGTTCACCCAAAAAGTGCTCAAAGTGCCCAAAGAAGATTTCACTTAAAAAACAAACAGTGTTACGTAACGCGTTGTTCAAACTTTTTTATCACCTTTGTAACGCATCGTAACGTTTTACATAACCCCTCTACTTCCCCCTAATTTCGTAATATGCTTCCTTGACTTCCTTTTTATTTTTGGGGTATTTTTAAAGATATTTAAAATGATGATTTAAAAAGAAATAAGAGCTTTGCCACAATAATTCTGTTTTGAGAAAAAGCGGTGACAGCTCTGTTGGTAGACTACGGATGGCGAGTCAATGGACGTGAGTTCGAACTCCTGCTTAACTAGCTATCACCCTCAAGTAAAAAAAACCCTTTGGCCAAATACCTTTAGGTGTGTTCCAACAGTTGCACCTGAAAGCCATTCTTTTAGGCTTAGCGTGTCCACCACCTTGGGCCATATCGTCACATAACATCAAGTCAGATCGTGTCGATAACGTTACGTGTTCTTAGATATGGATCATCGACCGCTCAGCTCTGATCCGCATGGTGGTGTCGAGGAGCTGTTCAGCATCAGTGTCAGGAGTTCAGAAGCGGCTGGCGGACGCGGGCAATGCCCTGCTGGTGCCGGGGAGGAGGCTGCCCCTCGTCCAAGCAGATAGAAGATATGATGACTGGTAAACACATCCTTGCTTAATATTATAAATGCGAAAGTGAGTTTGTTTGCTTCTTACGCGTTCACACCTAATCCGCTGAATCGATTATGATGAATTTTTAGTACAGTAATATATGAGAATCTGGAGACGGCGATAGGATACTGTTGTCTCGCGAAAACCTTATTGGAAGTGGGGTAACGAGAAGAAAGAACTTTGTATATGAAACTTTTTATTGTGTCAGCCGATAAATGTTTGAAAAAATAAATATTAACGCAAACGAAGACACGTGTAAAAACTAGGATATTTCAAAGCTCTTTATTTTCTATTCCTCTAGCAGTGGGAACGTTGCACTGCTTGTAGTTTTTTAATAATGTAATGTTTAATACTGTGTTTGCTATGCTTTAAAGGTATAACGTTATGGTCACAATTTTATCTGGTGTTGTGTGACGATATGGACCGAAATGGTGGACACACAGCCTGATGGAAGGTTAGGCTCTCAAGTGCAACTGTCAGAACTGCCAATGGCCATAATCTCACCTGATCTTAAGTGACGATACGGCCCAAGTTGGTAGACACGCTAAACCTGTGGAGGAACTGGCTCTCAAGTGCAGCTGCCGGAACACACCTATTGGCATTTGGCGGCAGGTTTACAACTCCAGGGTGGTAGCTAGGCAGGCGGGCATTAGAAAAAGCCCTACCACCATGCTACGGTTTCCTCACGATGTTTCCCTTCACCGAAAGCTCAAGCTCATTGTAGGTGCTCGGGTTCGAGCCCACGTCCCTTGACGCGGAGCCGTGCACACTACCACTGAGCTATCATCGCTTCAAAAGAGTTTGCATCACCGAAACTGCATACTCGTTGCAGGGATTCGAATCCACGTCCACTGACGCGGCGTCCGTACACACCACCAAGAACCAATGTTCTATGTTTTTATGTGTCAGTTTGTTATATAATTCCAGGTGCGAAATCCACCTGCACGCTGTCGACCCGAGCAGCTTCCAGGTCCTGCAGGTCGAGAAAGTTCTAGAAACTATCGACTCGAAGTACGACGAACTGAAAGACGTCTACCAAGAATACGGAGTGGAAACTCTTATAGCGGCCAGCGCTACCTCTAAAGGTGATACAACTTCCATTGTACGTAGAAACTTTTGAATATAAGTGTACGAAATTGTGACACAGTTCATTATCACTACATAGTATTAAACAAAGTCGCTTCCCGCCGTCTGTCTGTCCGTATGTGTGCTTAGATCTTTTAATTAGACTTTTAATTTTTGAATATAAGTGTACCAAATTATGACACAGTTCATTATCACTACATAGTATTAAACAAAGTAGCTTCCCGCCGTCTGTCTGTCCGTATGTGTGCTTAGATTTTTTAATTAGACTTTTAATTTTTGAATATAAGTGTACCAAATTATGACACAGTTTATTATCACTATATATTATTAAACAAAGTCGCTTCCCGCCGTCTGTCTGTCCTTATGTGTGCTTAGATTTTTTAATTAGACTTTTAATTTTTGAATATCAGAGTACCAAATTATGACACAGTTCATTATCACTACATAGTATTAAACAAAGTCGCTTCCCGCCGTCTGTCTGTCCGTATGTGCGCTTAGATTTTTTAATTAGACTTTTCATTTTTGAATATAAGTGTACCAAATTATGACACAGTTCATTATCACTACATAGTATTAAACAAAGTCGCTTCCCGCCGTCTGTCTGTCCGTATGTGCGCTTAGATTTTTTAATTAGACTTTTCATTTTTGAATATAAGTGTACCAAATTATGACACAGTTCATTATCACTACATAGTATTAAACAAAGTCGCTTCCCGCCGTCTGTCTGTCCGTATGTGTGCTTAGATTTTTTAATTAGACTTTTAATTTTTGAATATAAGTGTACCAAATTATGACACAGTTCATTATCACTACATAGTATTAAACAAAGTCGCTTCCCGCCGTCTGTCTGTCCGTATGTGTGCTTAGATTTTTTAATTAGACTTTTAATTTTTGAATATAAGTGTACCAAATTATGACACAGTTCATTATCACTACATAGTATTAAACAAAGTCGCTTCCCGCCGTCTGTCTGTCCGTATGTGTGCTTAGATTTTTTAATTAGACTTTTAATTTTTGAATATAAGTGTACCAAATTATGACACAGTTCATTATCACTACATAGTATTAAACAAAGTCGCTTCCCGCCGTCTGTCTGTCCGTATGTGTGCTTATATTTTTAAATTAGACTTTTAATTTTTGAATATAAGTGTACCAAATTATGACACAGTACATTATCACTACATAGTATTAAACAAAGTCGCTTCCCGCCGTCTGTCTGTCCGTATGTGTGCTTAGATTTTTTAATTAGACTTTTAATTTTTGAATATAAGTGTACCAAATTATGACACAGTTCATTATCACTTCATAGTATTAAACAAAGTCGCTTCCCGCCGTCTGTCTGTCCGTATGTGTGCTTATATTTTTTAATTAGACTTTTAATTTTTGATTATAAGTGTACCAAATTATGACACAGTTCATTATCACTATATAGTATTAAACAAAGTCGCTTCCGGCCGTCTGTCTGTCCGTATGTGTGCTTAGATTTTTTAATTAGACTTTTCATTTTTGAATATAAGTGTACCAAATTATGACACAGTTCATTATCACTACATAGTATTAAACAAAGTCGCTTCCGGCCGTCTGTCTGTCCGTATGTGTGCTTAGATTTTTTAATTAGACTTTTAATTTTTGATTATAAGTGTACCAAATTATGACACATTTCATTATCACTACATAGTATTAAACAAAGTCGCTTCCCGCCGTCTGTCTGTCCGTATCTGTGCTTAGATTTTTTAATTAGACTTTTAATTTTTGAATATAAGTGTACCAAATTATGACACATTTCATTATCACTACATAGTATTAAACAAAGTCGCTTCCCGCCGTCTGTCTGTCCGTATGTGTGCTTAGATATTTAAAACTACGCGACGGATTTTGTTGCGTTTTTTTTTTATATGGAGTGATTCAAGAGGAAGGTTTATATGTCTACTAAATGCATAATATAGTAGAGAAACACTGATAATTTTAGAGATTTCTAATGTGATGTCGTAATTAAACACATTTTTTTTGCGTTTCCATTGCAAACGGTGGCTGAACCCTACGAGATAGATCAAAACAATGTACCACAGTATTGCACACCTTAAAAAGGTCTACAAAAAAGTCAGTGATGGTGTATGTTTCTCTATTAGGGATATCCCACAATAACCATTACTTATCCTTTACTTTTTACGAGAAATAATGGCTTATTTAGGAAACGATTTTAAGCAATACACCAATAATTCTTAGCATTCTTATCCAATTGAGTGCTTTAAATACATTGAGCATTTAATATAGATCAATATGGCTCTTTACAGCACGTAATTTTAATGAACATATTCGTAGATATCACAGGGTTTAAATACAGGGACATAGTGGTTATATAGGACCAGCGACGCGTGCGTATAAATAACGCAAGGAAATGTAAAAAAAAAAAACAAATCGGTCAAACCATTTTTGAGTTTTAGCGAGAATTATGAACACCAATTTTAGGTGATACGAAGTTCCCCGGGTCAGCTAATCCAGTAATATATACACGTGAATTGACACGTTCGAGGACAAAGTGTTATAGTGTTAAGTGTTACAATAAGCACTTTACCGAATAGTTAAAACGTTGTAAAACGTTATTATTATGTGGGTCAGTCAATATGTCAGCGATCGATCATGGTGTCTGGACTTGACTGGTGTCTGCTCTCTGTACATCCGCTTTTTTTTTATACTTAGGTTTAGCATTATGGCCATAATCTCACCTGATCTTAAGTGACGTTACGGCCCAATTTGGTAGACACACTAAACCTGTGGAGGGACTGGCTCTCAAGTGCAGCTGCCGGAACACAGCTATTGGTATTTGGGGGCAGATTTACAACTTGAGGGTGGTAGCTAGCCAGGCGGGCACCAGAATAAGCCCTACCACCATGCTATGGTTTCCTCACGATGTTTCCCTTCACCGAAAGCTCAAGCTCATTGTAGGTGCTTGGATTCGAACTCACGTCCCTTGACGCGAAGTCGTACACACTACAACTGAGCTATCATCGCTAATAACTATTGTAAATTTAAACATTAAATTGTTGTACAAAAAAATATACCTAAAACGATATTAACCTACAGATTGAGTTTCTTGCCGGTTCTATTCGATGACTGCGTTACTTTCCGAACTGGTGGTAATTTTGACGTTCATAAGCGCCTGAATGAATAAAGATTTTTGATTTAATTTATACGGAAAAAGCCGACGCAGTAACTGTATTTGCGAAACAAAAAAAAAAAAAAAAAACTAAGTGTTCGTTTAGAAATTAATGACTAAAATAATATTTCAAGTCTCCTACTTCGATAAAAACTTATTATGCTGACCTTACTTAAAAAGAGTTAGAAGATGGACACATTCTTTTTAGATTATTTCAAAAGATACGTAGAAGTTTCTAGACTTTTTTTCCCCCTTTCAGCTCCAGACAGCTTCGATCCAGCTCTGGCAGCGCTGATAGCTTTACTGATAGTACTGTTCACTGGAATAGTCACTTTTATTGTTGTGTGTGCGTGCCTCAAGCATTGGTGAGTATTTTTTTTTTTTACAGTACCGTAAAGTGATTATACTTTGCCTGACGGTACATACGATACGTAAATACTATCCTAAAGCGACGATGGTCATTGAAAAAACAGTACTTCATTAGATATACGTCACTTTAAGGAAACGTTATAAAAAAACGTGTGCAGTTCACACGCGATAGAAGTGTAACCGTCAAAAATTCGCTTCGTAACAACGCTCACACCCTATAGAGTACTATGTATAATGTCGTCTATCGCATTCTCTCGCACGTTAAATCCCATAGATGTATGTGTGTCGTCTCTTTTTACTGTCGCTTTTTCGTTTCATCGAGTATAAAATCACAAATTTGCTAAAGAAGTTTTCATTTCAAAAAGTCACTGTCATGAGTACACGGCCTTATTTATGTTGGTCGATACTCAAATTTATAGGCTTAGCGTTATGGTCAGTCTCACCTGATGTTAAGTGACGATGTGGTTCAAGTAGGTGAAAACGCTAAGCCTAGTGCAACTGCCGGAACACACCTATAGGTATTTGACGGTAGATCTTCAACTCGAGAGTGGTAGCTAGCCAGGCGGGCATTAGAAAAAACCCAACCACCATGCTATGGTTTCCTCACGATGTTTTCCTTCATCGAAAGCTCAAGCTCATTGTAGGTGGAGTGGATTCGATTTCATATCCCTTGACGTGAAGACATTACCACTGAGCTATCATCGCTATAAGACTTGAGAGCCAGTCCCTCCACTACGCTTATCATGTCCACCATCCTTTTCGATCTTCACTCAACATCAAGTTAGATTGTGGCTATAACGCTAAACCTGTAAACTGTTTACGAGGGAAATTCTTCAATATGTTCGTCAGGGTGATTCCACCACCCTCGATCCAGTCGAGCAAGGGCGACAGCCTCGCGCGGCGCCGCATACTGGAGGAGCTGTCCACCACTGAGAACCCGCTGTGGCTGGAGACCAAGCTGCGGCCCTACGAGGAGCAGGAGCTCACCATGAACGTCTTCGGAGACCAGAACGAACAGGTGCTGGTGGAACCAGTCCAGGTCAGTTGGATATAACTTTTCTAGTTATGAGACCATTCCTTTGAAATTCTAGAGTATTTAGCTTGAGGATATATGTTGTTTATATTTTATTTTCTAGTTCTAATTCTAGTAATATGAAAATTTTGGATCCCCTGCCCCCCCTAAATGACAAAATTTTATAATTTCTATACTAGAGTGTGGGCAAATAACGTTTTTTTTTTCTTTCTCTTCCCAGTATAGCACAGGATATCTCCAAACAAAAGTCTTATTAGAAACGGACCTAAACATTTCGAGAAGTTCTTCATCGATATCAAAATTTGTTCCACTTAAATAACAATGAAAAAACATTTTTTTTTATATTATTTCCTTTCGTATACTAAAAAAAAATATATTTATCCAGAAATTATTTGAATGAATATTATTCGTCGTTAAATTTCGAACAAATATTTAGTTGAATCGAATTTCTTTCATTAATATTTCAATTACTATATTTGCTTGACATTTTTTTTTTTAAATGCTATCATATTTTTTCTAAACCATTGTAGATATTAGAAAAAGTTGAATGGCAATTTTATCATCCATCAGATCCGACTGTAAAAAGCTTTCAAGGAATGTTTCGTAGCGTCTTATATTCCATTTAATGAATTTACGTATTTAATGATTACGTTAATAATGAGTATATAATTGAAGGAATTTTTTTTTTTTTTAGGCTGACAACACGTACGCGACTATACAAGGCAGTCGGACGACAGAGAGGTTCGGAGATTACGCGACATTAGGGGGTGAATCACCCACACCCTTAGAAGCAGCTCTTGGCTTCCAAGTAAGTATGGTATTTATTCAAACCAACATTTATGACCATAATCTCACCTAATCTTAAGTGACGATACGGCCCAAGTTGGTGCAGCTGCTAAATCTGTGGAGGAACTGGCTCTCAAATGCAACTGCCGGAACACCCCTATTGGTATTTGGCGGCAGATCTTCAATTTGAGGGTGGTAGCTAGCCAGGCGGGAACTGAGAGCGCTACCATCATGCCATGGTTTCATAACGACGTTTTCCTTCGCATAAAGCTCAAGCTCATTATCGATGGATTCAAACTCAGGTCCCTTGACGCGAAGTCGTACACACTACTACTGAGCTATCACCGCCTATTGCTATACTCTTAAAATACTGTATACTTTAAT
The DNA here is from genome assembly GCA_039707435.1 of Actias luna. NCBI lineage: Eukaryota > Metazoa > Arthropoda > Insecta > Lepidoptera > Saturniidae > Actias > Actias luna. Next base: position 16,050,162 of record JAZHAC010000022.1, on the reverse strand, counting down.
CTTAAAACGGTGTGTACTTTATATCACACGAGAAAAGTGAAACTCTATTAAATCTCTCTCCTTCCCTTAGACGTCTCGAGCCGACTTTAGCTGAACGTGCGTCACATAAAAAGTGGCGGAACAGAATTTCAAAACCCTATAAGAAGTTATATTTTGAAAAACTTTTTGGTCCTTCGAGCCGAAAATTTATTGGTACTTCGATCCTAAAATATTTGGGTTCATTGAGCCTAAAAGTTGTCGGTCCTTCGAGCCTTTTTTTTTTTTTTATACTTAAGGTGTAGCGTTATGGCCATAATCTCACCTGATCTTAAGTGACGATACGGCCCAAGTTGGTAGACACACTAAACCTGTGCAGGAACTGGCTCTCAAGTGCAGCTGCCGGAACACACCTATTGGTATTTGGCGGCAGGTTTACAACTTGAGGGTGGTAGCTACCCAGGCCGGCATTAGAAAAAGCCCTACCACCATGCTATGGTTTCCTCACGATGTTTTCCTTCACCGAAAGCTCAAGCTCATTGTAGGTGCTTGGATTCGAACCCACGTCCCTTGACGCGAAGTCGTGCACACTACCACTGAGCTATCATCGCTTCTAATTTTTTTTATTTCGCAGGGTAGTACGTTCAAGCCACCGTCGCCGGATACGCCGGAGCCTCCGCCACGGCCGACGGCAGGCTTAGCAGCCCTTTGATGGTAAGTCAATATAGTACGCCTATCGCCCCATTCTTGTATTTCAGGTTTAGCGTTATGGCCATAATCTCACCTGATGTTAAGTAACGATGTGGCCCAAGATGATGAACACGAAAAGCCAGTGGAGGGTCTGACACAGCTATAGGTATTAGTAAAGTCCTACCACCATGCTATTCCTCCTATATTCTCATGATGTTGTCCGTCTCCGAAAGTTCAAGCTGTTTGTAGGTGAATTCGAACTCGTGTCTCTTGAAGTGGTCCGTTCAAACTACCATTGAGCTATCATCGCTTCATTCCATAATTTCTAGTCCCATCGATTACAATATCGATATTATCGTCATATAAAATCGATAAGATTTATTGATACATCTTTTTAAAAAATCGATATATTTCCTTCGACGTCAGTCGATAGTGAATCTAGGTAATCTAGAATATTTTACTAAGTTTAAATAACATCCTAATAAGATGGCGTCCTTGTGAAAACTGACTACAGTGTTTTTGTGACAACACAAAAAACATGTTATCGATAGAGATATATAAGCCACTAGATTTTACGTGCGGCTTCGCTCATGTTAATATTGATTTTATCAAACAAATTGGATGGCGCGATAAAAGTTTCATATAAAGTTAACCCTTACTACCCACTTCCAATAAAGTTTTCGCGAAATAAAGTAAACTATCACCGTCTCCAGGTTCCCATTTATGTCTATGCCAAAATTCATCATAATTGGCGCAGCGGTTTAGCCGTGAAAGCGTAACAAACAAACAAACAAACTCTCTTTCTCAGTTAAAACATTAGTATGGATAGTTATGGATGTTTTACTTGTGTAAAAGCTGAACTGTATTTCGTGAAATGCTACCAATACTACATTATTGAGAATTTGATAACATTATGAATTTAAACTCTAAACGAACATATGAAAGGTAAAACTCTCGTCAAAATCTCTATTATTTCGTAATATGTTACAAATTATTACAAATTAGGGATATGTTGTGTGAAGAATGTTTATTAATTTTCATAAATGTATATATTGTTTTACTTTGGCGTTAAGTATTTATTAATCAATTGTTTATTTCGTGGGGGGTCAGGGGCTGAAACTCCCGTTGTGTTCTCCTAAATCCAGCCCTGAGTAGTCAAGACTATTCGAATTTGCAAGTAATGACTTTGTTTTTATTTCAGGTATCGAATTAGTTCTTAACTTGATGTACTTAGGTGTGTGTATATATAAAATATGACTTTTTGTATGTTGGTGATGTATTATGTAATATCATTTTAGATCTAAATCGTCATAATAAATCGTCAATAGTAAAATGCCAAAACGGAAAAAAAATTAAACATACTTTTCAAATACCGGTTTTTCTTGCCTGATATTGTATTTCAATTATACACGTATTCAAATTAGTGGCCATTTATCACCACGTGAACCGTGTGCTTGTTCATGGTGTTTTTGATTCCACTACATTCAGAGCTCACTTCCTGTTTTAGATAATATATGAATTTTAAAATGATAATACATCCACAACGTCCAATATTATTATTGCATATTATTATCATTTAATTAGGTTTAAAGTGAAACAAATAAATATACTAGAGAAATTAATTTATTCTGAGATTAAAATTTATATCTTTACGTGATCAAAATGATATTCACGTGAATCTAGTTTCGAAACTTAGCCAATATTCATAAGTAAAATGTGTTTGTTAACTTTCTAAAGTCATATACAAATTGTACGGTATTTAAATATTTTTTTATCGCATTAACTGCCATATTTGTAAAATTATTAAGCGTGATGTACAAACAAAGTTATATATATATATATATATATATATTTTTATATTTCTCATAAGAGTAGTTTTATGTTTTGTGATACAAGAACAGTAGAAGGATAATTAGTTTCTAGTAAATTCTTTAAAAGAGCTTTCTCTCCAGAAGAAAGCTTTGTGAAATGCAAAAAAGCTTTTTTATACTTCACAAAGACTTTTGCATATTCACAAAATTGACTGTGAGCTGATTCGATTGAGAAAAGTCTAAGAAATCACTATAAAAGATTTCGGGTTTTAGTGTCGCTTTTAATTTAATTTATTTTCTTTCTTTCCTTTTCTTTCTTCTTCGATCTAGTTTCTCAGCCCGCAAACAAATGATAGCGTGCGATAAGGAACTAACCTAAATCCGTTCCAATAACTCTTAATAAACGTGGGAAAGTAAGAAAAGTTGGTGGTAGGGCTTTTTCTGATGCCCGCCTGGGTAGCTACCACCCTCAAGTTGTAAACCTGCCGCCAAATACCAATAGGTGTGTTCCGGAAGTTGCACTTGAGAGCCAGTTCCTTCACAGGTTTAGCGTGTCCACTAACTTGGGCCGTATCGTCACTTAAGATCAGATGAGATTATGACCATAAAGCTAAGCCTCAACTATATAAAAAAAAATCGATGATACACAATACAGTCTTACAGACTAAAGTCCAATGCATCATCGACAAAGGACCTTGGCATAATGCTATAGCAAACTGCTATAACGAGTTCATATGTTTACGCGAATATCACTCAACGAAATAAAACTAATTTAAATGAATTAGATCAAATCCGTTTAAATATTAATTTTATTTCAACTCAACTGAGCTGGTTTTCAACTGAACGTAAATTTAACAAGGATACGTTACGACATAGTTGTTTCTATTTTGACTGTAAAATATTCAATACCGTCGAGACATTTTCACCTTCGAGTGATTTCTTACGCGAGTTTGCGTTTATAGTCGTTATTATGCAAACGGAAAAGCTTCCTAACAAATAAAATACATAAGTCGATTGACAAAGGAAAAAATGGACTGAAGTCTACACCTACTTATATATAGATACCTAATTAAAATAGTTCAAAGGAAATTAATTATTTTTTAGCTTAGAAAGTCATTTTGTAATATTATTAATATGTGAATGTATTCTCAAGTCGATTTGTATGTCTGCTGTAAATATTTGTAATAATTTTTATAACGTTAAAGTATTATTAATACAACGAAATTGTAATAAAGATATATTAAGTGCCCGTTTTTGATTTTTTTAATATAATACCAGGGTTTTTTTTTGTATATGGCAACGTTTTAGAAGCGGCGAAGGCTCAGTTGGTAGCGTGTGCGGACGTCGCGTCAATAGACGTGAGTTCGAATCCCTGTAATGAGTGTGAGATTTCGGTGAAGGGAAACATCGTGATGAAACAAGTTGAAAACTTTGTTGGTTGTACTTGAGAACCAGTTCCTTCCACTAGACTTAGTATTTGCACGATTTTGGGTAACATCCGTTTTGGGCCAACGGGTTCTCGAATGGCTATCACGTACCGGAAGACGTAGCGTGGGCAGGCCCCCCACAAGGTGGACCGACGTCCTGGTCGTCGTGGACATCTTTGGGGGAGACCTATGTCCAGCAGTGGACGTCTTTCGGTTGAATGGACGGGTGGATGGATGGGAAACATCATTTTTTTCAAATTAATCTTAAATATGTATTTCTTAGTCCGAATTCAGAGATAGAACAGTTTTTTATCACTAAAAGTTGGTCTCTGAACGCGATGTTTGGCGCCTCGGTCGAATTATTTACTACTATGAATACCAGAACAGAACAGAAATAACATTAAAAAATACATATCCCAAATCAATCATGATTAATTTATTTATTAAAAAAAAATGTCGATACATTTGTAAGTTCACAATAAAATTAACAACAATTATATTACATGTTTATAAAAATGAATAACGATATTTTGTTATATATTAAGTGTTAATTTAAAAGTACTTTTTAATAAATTAAATTTATATTAAATCTGGAAAAGGAGTTGCGAACTGTTGAAGGAAGGTTTACGACCATGGAGGACCCCTAAATCCCTAGAAGACCCACCCTTTTTCCACTTTTTTTGTTAGCGTGGTGTTTAAAATCCAATCTTTACGTACTTTCTCATAGCAACGTGCAAACGCATTAAGCTCAGAACAGACGGGGCAATAATATATATTAATATAGTAAGCTATATAAGAAGAATAAGACAATAAAAAAAAGATACAGATCGAGGAGTTTCTTGCCGGTTCCTCTCGATGACTGCGTTACTTTCCGGTAGTAATTTTGACGTTCATAAGCGCCTTCTTAGGGCCTAAATTGAATAAAGATTTTTGATTTGGTATATATTACGATATAGCGAGCTGCCACAGACGGTGGCTATGCTATAAATAAATATTTTATCACCCATTTGCTCTGTGGCCGACGTTACATGAGCACGTATTTATACTACACTCTTAATAAAAGCTGTTCTAATTTCATACATCGCACAATGGATCTAACTAGTTATGTGCACCGCGCACAGAAATGGTGCGAAAAATTACGTTTTCTCGAAATTTATCAAAATATACCACGCTACACCTGTCGACATATTTTGATGACGTAATAAAAATATAATCTATAACTGCGTCTGTGTGTTTTACTGGTCTGTGGTCACTCGCCCGATATCTATGGAAAATATATCGTAATATACCTTGCTATAATTTATATTATTATATATTATAGCTCTGTCTGTTTTTGGCTTTACACGTGATCAGGCCATGGCGAGTGGGGCATGTGGTGACCCACCGGGTGGTAATCACCCGACACTACCCACGAAAGCGCACCATCTCGACATCTCAACCTTTTGTGTTGCCAGAGACACTAGGTACTGCGTTCACACTTCTTCTAGTGCCTGGTGGGAAATCCAAAAGACTAGTTATTTTTCTTTGAAACGTCAATGCGTTTTTTCACCACAGTAACTTAGTACAGGTAACGTTGTAGTATGTACAATACAGGATAGATGGCGTTAAAATAAATTTTAACAGTGTTTCACCGTCGATACATATTCGATTAAATTTCCATGATACATGCTAATATTTAATTAAATAATTGTTTTTCTTCGTTTATCCTGATGATTAAAATACTTTGTTACAATAAACGAATAAAATCAAAGCTCGCAACTCTTCAGATGACATTAAAACACTCTTAACACTATCACAGTATATCTAATTACATAATACGACACATTTTATCACCAATATCGGGTATCACATGTCCCGTGTAATTATTTGTACATTTTTTTGTTAGAATAAATACTTCATTCACTATATACAAGTTTTTTTTTCCATTTATATAGGTAGAGAAACCGGCAAATATGAATCGAAATGTATATACACGAAATGGTGTGTACATTAATTAATTTGAGATATTTCGTTACTTAATAATTTTAAAAACTGTACAATTTACGATAAGAAATAACGAACACATCTGCCCACAAAGTTTGGGAACTGCTGGGAGTTTCCCTTACTGCCGCACGATGGATCCGGCATCAGCATGGTAAATCCATAGACAGGCAATAAGTTTGTCTCAAACCATGACATGTATTTGCACACTCAAACTGAGAAATATATCAGCAAAGTGAACGATGAAAAATTGCCGTCAAACACGAATAACTTGGAAGCCAGTTCCTCTACGAGTTTATCGTGTCTACTAACTTGGGCCGTATGGTCACTTAAGATCTGGTGAGATTATAGCCATAACGCTAAACCTTATCTATAAAAAATATATGAGAATATTTCGCCCATTATCGTAATAAATCGCTACACATCAACTAATTAATTCATTTTGGAACAGATTACATTTACAATTAGTTTAACGTTTGTTATTTTAGTTAAATAGATTGATAATAGATGGCGCCACATACGTAATAATATTATTCCATATGAAAATTCTTATCTTATACAAAAATTTAATCACTAATGTAGAACAATTTTCTAATTCTTCGTCAATAAAGGAAGGTATAATTTTTATAATAATGCTTAAATTCTCAATTTCTACAAAAAATAAAGAAGAAAGGCGTCGCCACAAACAGAATACGAAATAATAATATTCATTAGGCGAAACTGTAGTTACGTTACCTCCCTATTTTATAACTCATTTCACATATATATAAATAACAATATGCTAGACGCATAGAGATGATCCTATATAAGTTATACAACATAAGTGATTAACGATATATTTGTTAAAATAACTAAATAAATTAAAATCGTACCTTCGTAACTTTCTCGTATTACATCTAATTATTTTTTCCTAAAAATGAAGTAATCTTTCGAGATTGGACTGAAATAAATAGATTCAAAAATATGAAAAATCCTTGGTACCCTCGATTCAGTCGCGTTTTTCCCATTAGTGATTTTTAAATCCTTTCTTAGACAGTTGTGAAAGGAATTACAAATCTATTCGACAAATGGATTGCGTCTCACTTTAGGGCCTTCCAGAAACAATTTCACAAAAAAAACATAATTTCTATACATTACTGTTATAACATTACATGTTTGTTTGTTTGAACACGTTAATCTCAGAGACTACCAGACGGGTTCCAAACAATCTTTTTATATTGAATAGTGAAATCATCGAGGAAGGTTTTAGGTTCTTAACATCACGCTATCACCAATAGGAGCAAAACTGTATTGAGAAAATTAACAAAAACGAGCATTAATTATTAAATCATTTTAGGCACCATACGAACGAACTTCCGGTCACAACTGTTACATGTATGCGTTGATATATCTCTATAGTATAATTGACTAAGATTTATAACTTAATTTTTTAACCGAATTTCTTAAATTTCTGTCGCCTAATAATAAGATAATATCAAAAATACTTTACACCAAAACAACCTAAATTAAATGGCACGTAAATACAAAATTTTACTAAAATATATATATATAAACGTAGATATATCTATCCTCGTCTAACACATTCGTTGTACTGCTCGACTGCGTCTTTGGCCCTGGTGTGGATTTGCTTGCGGAGGTGGTTCAGCTTCCGTCGTCCATGAGCGATGAGGTCCCGGTACGAGCGCCGGGAGTGCTGGAGGTCGTCCCTCACCCTGTGGATCTCCTCGGCTGCGAGGCGTCGCCAGCGTTTCACGCGTGGTATTGACTGGAAAATTTAAAATACAGTTAAATCTGTGTTAATCTTAAAAACCGGATAGGTTGTTTGTTTGTTTGAACACGTGAATCTTAGGAAATACTAGTCGAATTTCAAAAATTCTTTTTATAATTGATAAAGCAATTACAGAGGAAAACTTAGGGTTACTTAACATCACTCCACTAACAATACAAGCAAAGATGTATTCGCCAATGTTAAGTGCGAAGGACACTACTGCGGAAGACAAAGTGACAACCAAACTTAGAAGAATCATCTATGGATCACATAAATAATGCTCCTGTGCGGAACTTAAATACACAACTCTTGGTAAAGTATTTTTTTTTTCTTTTTTAGGACTTCGGGAAATGCCTTTAGGCATCCGCTCTTATTTGGGTAAGGCATTGGGAGGGATCGATTGCATGGTGGTAGGGCTTTTTCTAATGCCCTCCTGGGTAGCTACCACCCTCTAGTTGTGAACCTGTCGCGAAATACCAATAGGTGTGTTCCGACAGCAGCACTTGAGAGCCAGTTCCTCCACAGGTTTAGCGTGTCTACCAACTTGGGCCGTATCGTCACTTAAGATCAGGTGAGATTATGGCCATAACGCTAAACCTTAAGAATAAAAAAAGGGATATGTGGGACTCGCCCGCGGCGAATCGTTGGAACTACCCACAAAAACTCCACGGCGTTCTTCTGGCGGCCGCTGGGCCCGACAGCAGGAAGTGGCAGGCATATATGTTACCGGCGTTTGGTAGAGCTTTGTCGATTAGATAGAGCTGCGTCACGTTCACTGAGACACGTACGTTATTTGCTTAGATTTTTGAAATCATTGAAAATTTTAAGTAATTTTTATGGAATAGGTGGCAATCACCTTCTCCCGTGGAAACCTACTACATATAGGGAATCGCAGAAGCATTGCCGACCTTTATTTGAGGGACTGGCTAACAAAAGCAACTGCTGGAACACACCGATCGGTATTAGGCAGCTGATTTTCAACTTGAGGGTGGTAGCTAGCCAGGCAGGCGTTAGAAAAAGCGTTACCCCCATGCTTTGGTTTCCTCGCGATGTTTTCCTTCACCGAAAGCTCAAGCTCACTGCTACGCTACCACTCAGCTATCATTGCTTCAAATTATATAAAATTAAAAGTAATTTATGTCTTAAATCACCTCAGGAACTTACCTCGCACGATACCCCACAGTTCTTCACAGCGTTGTCGCTTTTTTTCATATACTCTTCGCTCTGAAAACACATAACTGGTTCAGGTTTCAGGTGGTTTCAGGTTTAGCATTGGTTGATGAATGCGAAATTTCAAAATGACGAATACGAAATCGCTCCATCAACTCTATTGGAGGGTCCAGAGTCCGTAGGTTTTTACTTAATTAGAATCTGATATGACCAATGCTTTTGCTGCCCGGCGGAAGGTGGTGGGTAGCATATGTTTCGAAAATGTTTCAGATGTGGAGTTAGCTTATGGCTACTACTATTTTGAAGCTATTTCGGAGTGTTATTATTAATATTAGGGGAGCTATGCAGGCTGTATCACCTGTATCACTTCGACCATAGATGATCTATTGTAAGTCTCGCGCTACCAAATCTCGCTACCTAGTTCTATAGCGTGAATGTACTTTACGACTTTTTTGACAGGGAGAAATTGAACCTCTTCTGGGTGCAAAATATGCCTCCCTAAAAACCAGTTACGCATTTGTTGTAGCGTCTCACATTCACATAACAGGTCTTTTGGCATTTCATCCACACGGTTGCTAAATCTGCATTATCTTGTGCTCTGGGCACCGATGTTAAACATATGTTTGTTCAAACAGCAATGTCCAGTGAGTGCCCCACCAGAACACGCAGCTGATTCCTACTGAACGTCATAGCCTCTCCAGCTCGGCGCCGGTTAAAGTGCATGATGAGGTCTTTGGAATGGTTTCGTCCCACTTAGTAGTAAGTGTGCGATGTTCATTCAACCAAATTTGAAGTTTGTATCAAGAGATATAGGATCAACAGAAGCCCTATATTACTCGCAGAGGGTCTCCACTTATCAATGAAGGAAAATATTGTGATGAACTATCAACCTAGATGTTGGGTTATTGCGGAAAAGACACTAACTTCAGTAGATGTAATGTGATTTATTTTACTGCAATACACAGAGAGGCCATCGATTAGAGAGAGAGCAAGAGTGTTTGACAGCTAAAACGTCAATATCAAATGACACTTGACAAGTCACGTCATTACAGAATACAGATAAATAATATTAGTGTGTTCACATCATTTAGACGAAATCTAACACTAGATACCTTGATATGAATATTTATCGTTGCCTCCCTAAGATGATATACTAATCGAAATGAAACTAATTTAAACGGATTTTATCATTTATTAATTTTGATCCCGACGTTTCGAAAGCTTTTCAGCTTTCGTAGTCACGGGGCGGACTGAGCTGTAGGTTGTCCAGAAAAGTTCATGTTAATGTGTCTACCTTCAATTTAATTATCGTTATTCATAGTTCCGATCTACGCAGCTCGTATAACAATATCTATGTTACGAATAACAAAAATTAAATTGAAGGTAGACACATTGACATGAACTTTTCTGCACAACCTACACCTCAGTCCGCCCCGTGACCGCGAAGGCTGAAAAGCTTTCGAAACGTCGGGATCAAAATTAATAAATAACCGCGATAAAATCCGTTTAAATTAGTTTTATTTCGGCGAACAATACTCGCGTAAACATAAGAAATCATCATGATATACTGATGTTACCTTATTCAGATGCATACGGAAAACAATAACATGTCCCAGGAGGAATTTATGATGGTTCTCCCCGCTGAAGTGGGCAGCTCGTTGAGCGTCATTTTCGATCTTATGAAGTCGGCTTTCGAATATAGTGCGGCAACGAACCTGGAATCATAAAAAAAAAGTTATTTTTAGAAGTTGCATTTATTTTGTTCGAAAATATTGTTGAAAGTAAACATCTGATGTTAAGTGACGATATGATCCACGATAGTCGACACGCTAAGCCTATTGGAGCGACTGGCTCTCAAGTGCAACTTCCGGGACACAACTATAAGTGTTTGGTGGTTGATTTTCAGCTTAAGTGGGTTAGTAAGGCAGGATGGCATCAGAGAAATTCCAACTAATGTTACAGTTTCGTTACGATGTTTTCTTATCTGAAAGCTGAGGCTCTTTTTTTATCCTTAAGGTTTAGCGTTATGGCCATGATCTCACCTGATCTTAAGTGACGATACACCCCAAGTTCGTAGACACGCTATACCTGTGGAGGAACTGGCTCTCAAGTACAGCTGCCGGAACACACCTATTGGTATTTGGCGGCAGGTTTTTTACAACTTAAGGGTGGTAGCTACCCAGGCGGGCATTCGAAAAAGCCCTACCACCATGCTATGGTCTCGTCACGATATTTTCCTTCACCGAAAGCTCAAGCTCATTGTCGGTGGATTCGAACCCACCTCCTTCGTCACAACGTGAGTACACACTACCAACTCAACCACAACCGTTTCGAAAGTCGCGTGACTGCCTAACGTCGACCTATTATTTACTCCACTAAGATATCTCCCTCGTCACCCAGTAGTCACATAAAGTTTCCTACACCAACTTTTCCCAATCCGGTTCATAATAAAGTTATAATTATTACGCATAATTATACGTCAATGGGAAACGCGTGAGTTCGACTTTATATTTACTCGGCGCCGTCAATGAAAAAACATTATTTATTTGCATTCGTCGTCAAGACGCCGCGATCTCATTGAAGATTTGACGCAATAAAACGACCGTGCTTCGAATAAACTGGAAACTACAAAACATTTAGATCAAGGAAATAACCCTTTTAGTAATCCAGTCATAACATTACTGTGTAACATACATCCTGTAAACGACTATCTCTCCATTCTGTCTGATGAAGACCAGACTCCGGTTTTCACCCGTATATAGTTGATATTGCCCGCACAAAACATTCTGCAACTTCCGTCATAATGCGTACAGCAAGGGAATGGAATTCACTTCCGGCGTCTGTCTTTCCTATATCGTACAATGTGGGAGTCTTCAAACAGAGAGTGAACTGGCACTTGCTGAGTACGCGCGTTCTGTCATAGACCACATCGTCACTTACCATCAGGTGAGACTGTGGTCGAGTGTTTACTTGTTAAATGTAAAAAAACAACTGTATTAAATACCGCGACTTTGCTCCTGTAGTTTTTTTTTATAGTTAAGGTTTAGCGTTATGGCCATAATCTCACCTGATCTTAAGTGACGATACGGCCCAAGTTGGTAGACACGCTAAACCTTTGGGGGAACTGGCTCTCAAGTCCAGCTGCCGGAACACACCTATTGATATTTGGCGGCAGGTTTACAACTTGGACGGGGAGCTAGCCAGGCGGGCATTTGAAAAAGCCCTACCGCAATGCTAAAGCTTCCTCACGATGTTTTCCTTCACCGAAAGCTCAAGCTCATTGTAGGTACTTGGATTCGAACTCACGTCCCTTGACGCAAAGTCGTACACACTACTACTGAGCTTTCATCGCTTCAAAAGTTGCGTCGCTTCGAAAATTCAAAGATTGTAAGACTTTTACATTTTTTTACGAAAAACTCATATCATCTATTTTTATTATATAAGTAATAGCTTTTAAAGATATTTTATTAGTGCACGTTACCGTCACACTCGTGATTTAATTAATTCATATTTATTTTAATAAAAACGTCTCTACACATTCTTACCAATATTATAAACTGCGAAAGTGAGTTTGTTTGCTTGTCTGTCACGCCTAAACCGCTGCATCGATTGTAATGAATTTTGGCACAGAGATAGGTGGGACCCTGGAGACGGAGATAGGCTAGGGTTTCTCGCGAAAAACTCATTGGAAGTGGAGTAAAGAGAAGAGTTGCTGATAATTACGAATTTTCAGTAATTTCATATCTACCAGTATTGATCGCCGACCTGAGATAGAAAATTAAATAGTATTTGATAGAAAAATTAATACTGTATCGATCGACGATCAGAATTGGTTGACAAAATTAATTATACCACGAGCGGAGCCGGGCGTAAAAGCTAGTATACAATATAAGTGTGTGTGTATTGGTCGGCCAAAGGTGATGATCTCGCACACTCTCGCAATCAATCATCAAATCACACCTATTTAATTGATTTGAATATTAGATTACCTTTTACCATGAGAAACACAGACCTACATAAAGATCTAGAACTCCCGTCCATAGAAGGGTATATCCGGACCCTTTCCAAAACACATTTTGAGAAAGCTGAAGCACACTCAAATTCGCTCATTAAGGCTTCCGTCTCTTACGTTCCCACGCCTAATGAGCAGTTGTCTAATATAAAATTCTGTCGACGTCGGCCACGTAACATCTTCCTCGACCCACCCGATAAAATATCTAGTCAAAATAATGACTACCCAGTAATTAAACGCACGCACGCACGCGCTAATCCGCGAAACCGTCGTCCTCGCCGCCGAGGGCGGGCGGTTAACTTCGCTCCCGCACACCCGCCGCGGCCTCCTTCGGCGGACGCTCGAGCCTAGGTCGATCCTCCGGAATGGAGCCCTCGAGCTAACCCGCTCGCGCGATACAGTGACACTTCACACTCACTGAATCCACATCATCACACTGCATGTCACATACGTGCACACTCACTCAGTACGTACACGGTTCTGTGAGGGACCGCCCTTGGCCCTGAATGTGGTTCGGCCTTTTAAGCTTAAATTTATTATATATAAATTTTCTTTTCAGTTAATTCATATAATTTCAGTGTGTCATTGCCTTCTTCTCGGTTCTCTGGGTTCGATTCATTAGGTTAGATACTCGCGTCTTTCGTTAGATAGGTAGGAAGGACGCACAGTACAATCCTGTCTCGCCGCGTTGCACAGTACAATCTAAAATAAGAGTTTTATCAGATCCTTAAGAGGATCAGTTAGTTTAGACTTTTTCTTTTTTACATTTTATAATATTCGCTTAGTAATAGCTAGTACCGCGCTCGTTCTCGTTCGCGAATCGGCAACAGCCCAAGCCGAGGTTCGGTCACTAGTGACACCCTTGTGCGAGTTGCCCCGCGGGTTTGAGCGCCTTCAGCGCTCACCCCACTAGTTCAGGTGAATCTGTAAAAGCACCTAAGGCTAACAGTGTAGGTCCTTTCGAAAAAAAAAAAAAAAAAAAATAGATTAAAATAAAACTAATTTAAACGGATTTTATCGCGGTTATTTATTAAATTTTGATCCCGACGTTTCGAAAGCTTTTCAGCCTTCGTGGTCACGGGGCGGACTGAGGTGTAGGTTGTCCAGAAAAGTTTATGTAACTGTGTCTACCTTCAATTTAATTTTTATTATTTATAGTGTTCCGATCTACGCAGAAAGAGCTCACAGTGTCTTGAGGTCTGGCAATTGGTCTTTTGGGTTCCGATTTAATTAAATGTATAATTGGATCCCAGGCTTGTGCTAGCTTCCAACCATCTTCTCTATTGAAATTTGGATGTTTTTTAATTTCAATAGCCTCACGAATCATCCTAGGTAGGAATCGGTGTTCTTTGGCAAGGATTTGTGGCTTGTCGAATCGAAGATAATGTTTGGAGCCTTCTTCTGAATGTTCAGCAACTGCAGACTTCGTAGAGCGTCGGTGTTTAACATCAGCTATATGTTCTTTTACGCGGGTCCCTATATTTCTTTTGGTTTGTCCGATATAGGAGAGGCCACAGTCACATTCGATTTTGTATACGCCCTGTTCTTGTAGAGGTATATGACACTTGACAGGTGGTAAAAATTGACTAATCTTCTTGGGCGGCTTGAAGTAAGTTTTAATTGAAGCACGCTTCAGCACATAGCCAATCTTGTCTGTGACCCCTCTTACAAAAGGTAGCACAACAGGTACAATTTCTACTGTGGCTGGTTTCACTCGGTTTCCGTGACGGCGGCGTGGAATTTGGAGCTTGTTATCACGCAGTACTTGCTTGACATATCGCAGCTCAGCAGCCAGATGTTCCTCGTCACAGATTCCTTGTGCTCTCTGAAACAAAGATTTACCCACGGTAGCTAACTGTTTCGGATGGTGGTGAGATTCACCATTCAGGTATTTATCTGTATGGGTCATTTTTCTGTACACAGTATGGCCTAAAGACTGATCAGGATTACGGATAACTAAAACATCTAAGAAAGGAAGAGATTTCTTTTGCTCTAACTCCACAGTGAATTGTATGTTATTGTTAATGGAGTTAAGATGATCTAAAAATGCAGCTACTTTGTCAGATGGTAAAATTGTGAAAGTATCATCTACGTACCGTTTGTAAAACCTGGGGGTGACAGGGGCAGTGCTTAGGGCTGTCTCCTCGAAGTCCTCCATGAAAATATCGGCGACTACTGGAGATACAGGTGAGCCCATAGCTACTCCATTCACTTGTACATAAAACTGATTCCTCCACAACATGTAGCCAGATGTGAGGCAATGTTTAAGTAATGCTGCATACTCTATGGGCATGTTATTATCTGCTAACCTCTTAGACACAATTTCAATGCAGTCTTGTACTGGTAAGCTTGTGAATAGTGACTGGACATCAAAACTAACCATGGTTTCATTGTCAGCTAATTGTAAGTGTTTAATATCACTGACAAATTGGTATGAATCCTTCACAGATGCTCTAGTGTTGCCTCTTAGTGGTGATAACACTTTTGCTACGTGCTGAGCCAATCTGTAGGTTGGTGTGTCGACCTGACTCACGATGGGACGTAGTGGAGCATTGGGCTTGTGTATTTTCGGTAACCCATACAGTTTTGGAGGTTTTGCACACGATGGGACGAGTAAGTTTACGTCAAGATTTAATGTGTCGGAGTAACTGCTTATTAAAAAGCTAGTAGTCTTTAAAACTTTGTTGGTTGGGTCTGTTTTAACCTTCTTGTATGTACTTTCATCCGACAAAAGTTGTTCTATTTTATTATTGTAATCTGACGTATCCATTACTACTGTCGCATTACCTTTATCTGCATGGAGAATAGTTACATCCTTCTGTGAACGCAAGTTCTTTAAAGCGATATATTGTTGTTTTGGAAGATTTGGTTTGGGCGCTTTCACTTGTCGTAATATTGACGAAATGTCTTGACGTATCGCCTCCGAATCCTCCTTTTGCAAATTATTTTTCACGAGACTATTCTCAACGTTACAAATAATGTCTTCATACGGTATCCTTCGTGGTGTTACGGCAAAATTTAATCCTTTTGATAAAACCTGAATTGTGTTATCGTCCAATGTTTGTTTTGACAGATTAATAACAGCGCGTTGTTCATCTGCGCGTGAGTGTTCGTTGTCTATGGTGGGGTGCGTTCCGTTCCTACACTCGGTGTTACTAAGATTTTTGGCATTTGATTTAGATTGTAATTTTTCATATTTTATGATTTGTTTGTTTTCGTAAAAGAACATATAGCTGATGTTAAACACCGACGCTCTACGAAGTCTGCAGTTGCTGAACATTCAGAAGAAGGCTCCAAACATTATCTTCGATTCGACAAGCCACAAATCCTTGCCAAAGAACACCGATTCCTACCTAGGATGATTCGTGAGGCTATTGAAATTAATAAACATCCAAATTTCAATAGAGAAGATGGTTGGAAGCTAGCACAAGCCTGGGATCCAATTATACATTTAATTAAATCGGAACCCAAAAGACCAATTGCCAGACCTCAAGACACTGTGAGCTCTTTCTGCGTAGATCGGAACACTATAAATAATAAAAATTAAATTGAAGGTAGACACAGTTACATAAACTTTTCTGGACAACCTACACCTCAGTCCGCCCCGTGACCACGAAGGCTGAAAAGCTTTCGAAACGTCGGGATCAAAATTTAATAAATAACCGCGATAAAATCCGTTTAAATTAGTTTTATTTCAATGAATAATATTCGCGTAAACCTAAGAAATCAAAAAATAGATTACCTTTGCAAATTAAATGTTAATAATCCGACAAATGACATAATAGTTAAATACGTCATTAAAAGATAGCGCCTGGTATATATTGATGAAATACCTAATATAAGTATTATTTTAATAAAATAACAGTTGGTACACACGGGACGTCTAATAGCTGCGTAACATAAAAATTTACAATTTATACACACAAGGGATTCGAGATAGATGCGACGTCTATAAGTGACGGCATATGGGGGCGTCATGCCGTTTGCCGCCACGGCAAGCGGGTTTATTTTACGTTCAACGTACGCCAATAGATATTTACTATTTTGAAGCGATGATAGCTCAGCGGTAGCGTGTACTGGGTCCGCGTCAAGGGACGTGAGTTCGAATCCACCTACAATGAGCTTGAGCTCTGGATGAAGGAAAACATCGTCAGGAAACCATAGCATGGTGGTAGGGCTGTTTCTGTTGCTGGATCTGGATAACTACCACCGCGAAGATGAAAATCTACCGCCAAATACCAATAGGTGTGTTCCGGCAGTTGCACTTAAGAGCCATTCCCTCCACAGGTTCAGCGTGTCTACTAATTTGGTCCGTATCGTCACTTAAGATCAGGTGAGATTATGGTCATAGCGTTAAACTAAAATAAAACATGAATTCTAACGGAGAATTAAGGATACATTGTTGCCACACAAAAAAAAAACGCAATTATGGCAACAAACCAAGCGATCGTTAAGTATTACTTCCTACATTTAAAGCACTTTGAAATAACCATTTATTTATCACTAGTTGTGTCCGTGACTTTGTTCGCGTGGAACTGAAAATTATTTAATATTTTTTCCCGTTATTGTAACTTTTTTTAATACACCTCAGCACCTATTGGCAGTAGTGTGAGGTTGATTCGCCTAAAACAAACTTCAGTGAGTGGTCTATCAACAAAAAAAAAAAACATGCGAGCGTACAAAGTACACATGTCAGAAGTGAGACTTCTTTGGCGAACTAATTTATAAATCTTGTTCGCTCTGTCTCACTTTTTCTCTCAATCTTTCTCACTCGCTTGCTCCCTACTCTCACTCCACGGCTAGTTGCTCATGCTACGTTCGCCCTGTCTTACTCTCTCTCAATCGGTCTCGATCACTCTCTCTCTCTCTTTTCCGACACTTCCGTTGCATACCGGCGTGACGTTTCATCTGTAAAAAAATTACCCTCATGCGCCTAAAGAACTTTCACTTCAAAAAAGAATTTTCGAAATACGACTTATAGTTGCTATGATAAGCGCGTACAAACAAACTTTCCCGCTTTATAGTATGGATAAAGATTCGAGTTCATGTGTAATCCCACCTGATCATAAGTGACGATGCGGCCCAAGTTGGTAGACACGCTAAACCTGTGTCGGAACTGGCTCTCAAGTGCAACTGCCGGAACACACCTATTGGTATTCGGCGGCAGATTTTCAACTTGACGGTGGTAGCTAGCCAGGCGGGAGTCAGAAAAAGCCAGCATATTAAGGTTTCCTCACGATATTTTCCTTCACCGAAAGCTCAAGCTCATCGTAGATGGTTGGATTCGAACTCACGTCCATTGACGCAAAGTCGTACGTACTACCACTGAGCTGTCATCGCTTGAAATAAACAGACTCATGTGTGGCAGCAACAAACCAGGCCAGGGTTAAAATTGCCCTACCGCCTTCCTTCCCTTGTTATTCAACTCGGCCACCAGTTTCGCGTCATCGTTACGGGCTATGAATGGATTTTAATTATATCTATAAATAACTGTTTCTATTCACGGCGCGTCAGTGTTATTGGCAAAGTCTGCTGTAAACGAATCATGTACTAAAATAATATAGCTAAACCTTTATTGGACGGTGACTCAGTGATCATATTCGTTATCCTCCCTCCCATAACTCCTAATAGTGATCACTCACCATCAGGTGACACGCCTGCTCGCGTACCCCCTATTACATAAAAAAGTATTTGCTGAAATAAAACTAATTTAAACGGATTTTATCGCGGTTATTTTCCGTTTAAATTAGTTTTATTTCAATGAATAATATTCGCGTAAACCTAAGAAAGTATTTGCTATTTTTTTTATATATTAAAGCTATGAACTCAGCTGATTGCGTGTTCGGACGCGGTGAAAGAAAACATCGTGTTGAAACCATAGCATGGTAGTAGAGTTTTTTCCAATGCCACCCTCAAGTTGAAAATCGCCGCCGTATACCTATAGGTGTGTTCCGGCAGTTGCACTTGAGAGCCAGCCGGAGGATTATTAGTGTGGCCACCGTTTCGGTAGACATCATCACTTAACGTCAGGTTAGACTGTGGTCATAATGCGAAACGTATAAACTGTAAACAAACCAAGTCCGTACAGGAATATGTCAAAATTATGTTCATTTCATGAAAGTTTTATACACTTAGGTACCAATGGACTTAGCAGGCTGACATTCTGCTAGTTGAAAGTATTACAAAAGATTTTATTTTGTATATATATATAAGTTTAGTGTATGGCCACAATCTCACCTGATGTTCATCTCACACCTTATCAATATGGACCAGAATGGTGGGCACGCTGAGCCTAGTGGAAGGGGTGGTTTACAAGTGCAACTGCCGGAACACACCCTAATAAAATCATTGTAAGACGCTTTTCTAGTACCTATCTACCTATCTATCTACCACCCTTAAGATAAAATTCAAAATATGCCGCCAAACACCTATAGGTATGTACCTGCAGTTGCACTTGAGAGCCAGTCACTCCAATAAGCTCAGCGTGTCCAGTATCTTCAGACACATCGTCGCTTAACATCAGGTGAGATTATGCCCATAAGGGTTAAACTATAAACTATAAAAAAGACAGGGGACTGCTTTCGCGCTACTTCGAATCGCATCGTATCGCCTTGAATCATCAAAACAAATACACAGAATAAACTATATGACATCGACTTCCTAAACGTCGGCCAAATGTTTGGACGGTATTATGCAATACGCGTACCCTTGAAAGCTATCAGTGTCAAGGCGTTTTCCGTTGTGCATTTGTATCGTGTGCAGCGACGTCAATACTGTGTTCATGATTTTGGAAAACTGTAGTCTAAACAATGACTTAAATGAGTCACTTTTTAAGTTAAGTTCGCCTGGTACTAAATGTCGTTTTTCTTTTTTTTTATACTTAAGTGACGATACCGCCCAAGTTGGTAGACACGCTAAACCTGTAGAGGAACTGGCTCTCAAGTGCAGCTGCCGGTATACACCTATTGGTATTCGGCGGCAGATTTACAACTTGAGGGTGGTAGCTAGCGGGCGGGCATTAGAAAAAGCCCTACCACCATGCTACGGTTTCCTCACGATGTTTTCCTTCACCGAAAGCTCAAGCTCATTATAAGTGCTTGGATTCGAACTCACGCCACTTGACGCGAAGTCGTACATACTACCACTGAGCTATCATCGCTTCAATGTATTAGATCACTTAGGCATGGTCTTTTTATGGCTTGACTCCTAAATATAGTAGCGTAATAAGTCCTTTCTCAATCATTGGGCTATCAAATCCAAAAAATCTGTTTTGAATGCGATAGGTAGATCCTAAGATCAGTGCCTACAAACAAACAAAATCTTCACGTTTGTATTATTAAGTTAAAAAAATATTAACAATTAATACATATTGCAATTCGGTGTATAATCTGTATTTTTTGGTACTTTTCGATCGACATAGCGCCCAAATATATATCTTTTTTTTTTTTCGAATATCTAACTTCTTGTAGGTGCATCACTGAATATATCGGACGGATAACCACATTTAGCACGGTCCATGCGGTCAATTTTATACATCGGGTCCATATAGCGAAATGTTGAAATGAAAACGGTTTGAATGATAATTATGAAAATGAGAACACACTGTATATATAACTTCATGGGGACGGTCTCTATGAATATAATACAAATGATAAGTGCTGCTGTGGTCAAGTTATTAACTACTGGAAACGACGTGACAATGAATCCCTGAACATCTAATCTTAAATATGTTAAAACACTAAACAAATATCAAATCAAATAAAAAAACTTTTATTCAATTTAGGCCACGAGAATGCACTTATGAACATAAAACTACCACTGCTTCGGAAAATAATTCAGTCATCGAGAAGAACCGAAAGAAACTTCATCTGTTTTTTATAGGTAGGTACGTACATATAACAGGTAATAGTTTAAATACTTTTACAATAGGGTTTAGCGGAATCACAAAATCAAAAAATCTTCCTTCAATTTAGGCCTTAAGAAAGCGCTTATGAACATCAAAAATTACTACCGGTTCGGAAAGTAACGCAGTCATCGAGAAGAACCGGCAAGAAACTCGATCTGCCCCTTTTTTTAAGTCCTATTCTTATGCTTACAAACAATAATTTAATGTGTAGTTATTAGCGGATGTACAGAGAGGGGCATCAATTCCAGACATCACGATCGCTCACATATTGATCCACACTATAACAGCCTTTTGACATCAAAACCCGCTTGACCCGGCCCTTGAACTCACCGGCCGACAACTCAGTAATGCGCTTTGGGACTTTATTGTGAAGCCTTACTAAAAACAATGAATGTGCGAACAGCTAATTTAAAAAAAAAATAACTCAATAACGAATATCCCGTCACATGCAAACGCGTGGTCACTGAATCTGTGACGTATTTACAGCTGGCATTATGTCAACGTCTCGGGAGAGTGCCAATATTCAAACTGAATACTAGACACTAATGAAAGCGTATGGTATATCAACAAAGGAATCCCAGGATAGATACACACGTTCACGATGCTAATAAATGGACCTTCATCCATTCTACACGTCACGAATGATGTCATACGGAGGGCAAGCTCAGAACAACCCGTGAGTTATACTGGATCCATACTCTGTTCCACTTGAGTGCATGGTTCTAACGTTTGCAAGAAAATCTGTGTTGAGTAACGTAGACAAAGTGCATCTAAAGTGACGATACGGCCCAAGTTGGTAGACACGCTAAACCTGTGGAGGAACTGGCTCTCAAGTGCAACTTCCGGAACACACCTGTTGGTATTTGGCGGCAGATTTTGAACTTGAGGGTGGTAACTAGCCAGGCGGGTATTAGAAAAAGCTACCGTGCCATGGTTTCCTCACCGAAAGGTCAAACTCGTTATAGGTGGAGTGGATTCGAACTCGCATCCCACTACCACTGAGCTATCATCGCTTCAGATTATATGGTTTAGTTGAACTTCCTGTGAACGGAACGCGGATGAGAGTTTGAATCCCTGCTATGAACCTGAGCTTTCGGTGAAGGAAAATATCGTGGGAAATCCTACGTGTTACGGTTTTATGTGAAGCCTCCTGTCTAGATACCTGCCTTTTTTACTAACGTGGTCTTTAGAATCATATCTTTTACGGACTTTCTCACCGCAACGCACAAACTCAAACTCTAACACTAACGACCTACTCATCGAGTACTAATCACCCAGCACTACGCGGTAAAACGCACCACAGCGACATTTTAAACTCACCTGTTGTCAGACACCAGATTGAGTATTCGCACTTATTCTGGCCCTTTAACTACCGACCTCATATTGAAAAGATTCCGTAAGATACCTATAGCCCTCCACCAGGTTTAGGCTGTCTACCATCTTGGGTTACAACTTCACTTTACAACCCATGAAATTGTGACCATAACGTTAAACGTATACATTATTAAAATATAGGTACAGTAGAGGATATGATAGCTCAATGGTAGTGTGCACGACTTCGCGTCAAGGGACATGAGTTCGAATCCACCTACAATGAGCTTGAGCTTTCGGTGCAGGAAAACATCGTGAGGAAACCATAGCACGGTGGTAGGGATTTTTCTAATGCCCGCCTGGTTAGCTACCACACTCAAGTTGAAAATCTGTTGCCAAATATCAATAGGTGTGTCCCGGCAGTGGCACTTGAGAGCCAGTTCCTCCACAGGTTTACCGTGTCTACGAACTTGGGCCGCATCGACACTTTAAGATCAGGTGAGATTATGGCCATAACGCTAAACCTTCACTATATAAAAAAAAGTTAATCTTTCAACTAGATTTAAAAATATATAAAACAATTTAAAAGTGTCAACTTTAATTATTCAAGGCCACACAAACACGAAATCACGGGCACGGCTGATTTGTTAAAATTTGCCACTATTTTAACCAATCAGGAGTTGATTATGATCGACAGGTCATAACTGTTCATACGGTTATCCTAAATAATTTTCAATTAGAAACGAAAAATTTCGCCTGCATAAACTGCAAATCGATGTTTTTCCTGAAAAGGCTCGATAAGCATTACAAATTAACACCGGGCACTACGCCATGTTTATATAATATAAAAATAGTTATGATACTAATGTTATTTATATATCTATACAGTTTCATTGCGTCATACCGGGTAGAGAAAATGTTACTTGAATAAACATAGAGAGAGCGTACAAAATGTTGTTATTAATTTATGTTAAATATTTATCTTAAAAAAAACACTAAAGGGTCGTGACGGAAAAATCTTACATTTTGGATTGTCTAGCCTCCATCCGTACCGCGCGATAAGGTATTTTTGTTCCAATATGTTATAATTTATCATTAGAAAGATTGTTTAATGTACCAATAGAATTTTTTTTTCGACCTTTTGGGGGCGAGTTATTCAGCCCCGAGGCAGCAGGCACAAAGGTGCCAGGACGGCTGAACCTCGGCTTAGGCTGCTGCCGGTAAATGAAAAAAGATTCATGATCCTGACTACCCAACAGGTTCTGTATTACTAATTTAGTGATCCTAACTACGACCTTATCAGGTAAGCAGCTCAAGGGCCGCGAGGGTAGTCCCTTACAGAACCGTGTACTTAACGTGTGAGTGTGCACGAATGGTATTCGGTGTGATGGTGTAATCTCAGTGATGTAGAGTGTCACTGTATCGCGCGAGCAGAGTCACTCGAGGGCTCCTGTCCGGAGGATCGAACCTAGGCTCAGGCGTTTGCGAAAGGACGCCGCGGCGGGTACGTAAATGGGTAAGAATATTTGTTTTTTACCTTTCCCGTTATAAATACAGTTTAAAACCATAGCATATATTATAAAATAGATATCGAAAAATAAAATCAAACTAACAGACATTTAACTTTCAAAATTCTTACCTGCGTGTCTTTAGAAAGTTTCGCCGATGTTCAAAAATATTTATTTAGACACGTATATGTTAGCACTTTCGCACTATCCTTATTGCTTACTTAAATTATAAATGTGAAAGTGAGTTTGTTTGTTTGTTATTCTTTCGTGCCTGAATTATGGTATTTAAATAGATGGGATGCTGGAAACAGTTTTAGAGTGTTGGGGAAAAAGAGGGTTAAACTTTGTATGAGATTTTGATTGCGTCATCCGTGTTGCTTTAAACTTTGGATAATAACTGCTAATCTCTAATATTTTTTTTAATAGTTAATGTTAGCGTTATAGCCATAATCTCACTTGATCCTAAATTACGATAGGGCCCAATTTGGTGGACACGTTAAACCTGTGGAGGAATTGACTCTCAAGTGCAACTGCCGGAACACACCTATTGGTATTTGGCGACAGACTTTCATCTTCAGGGTGGTTGCTGGGCAGGAGGGCATTAGAAAAAGCCCTACCGCCATGCTACGGTTGCCTTCCGATGTTTTCCTTCACGGAAACCGCAATCTCATTGTAGGTAGACTCGAATTCACGCCCCTTATCGCGAAGTCGTATACACTGAGCTATCATCGCTTCGAAAGTGGATGCAGAAGAAAAAAAAATTAAACGTAAAAAATAATTAATCCAAATTATTAGTTATTACCTTGTCTAATTTAAATAAATTATTATGGGGTGCATGAAAAAAGCCTACTGAGTTTTGATACCTGAGTTCATCCAGTGCACCCTGAGCAGTCAGTTTGATTCCCATTTTCTTGACTGACCATTCTTATCACCACGATACAAGCGTATTATGGTAAATTATTGTTTATGCTGAATTAGAAAAAGATTAAAACTCAACGTAAAATATTTTTTATTTACATGGTGGTAGGGCATTATATAACGCCCGCCTGGCTAGCTACCACAATCGAGTTGAAAATCTGCCGCCAAATACCAATAGGTGAGTTCTCACATGCACTCGAGAGCTATTCTCTTCGGTTTAGCGTGTCCACCACCTTGGGCCAAAAGGCCTCTAAGTTCTTTAAGATATTCAAGTTAGAAAAGATTATGCACCTATATGTTTTGTTTAGTAACTGTACAGTTTGCATGGTGGTAGGGTTTTTATAATGCCCGGCTGGCTAGCTACCACCCTCAAGTTGAAAATCTGCCGCCAATAGTTTGAGAGCCAGTCCCTCCAATAAACGCCGGCTACGCACCTACGATTCCCCACGAGTTGTAGATGTGCATGGGCGGTGGTGATAACTTATCATCAGGTAACACGTTTGCACGATTGCCACCTATACTAAAAAAAAAAAAATAACCTCATGTTGATAACAAAGTACTACCATGAAATTAAAAAATATATCTGAAGCACATATTTGGTCCAGTTACAATTTCATTAGTCCAACTGAGCGCTGTTCAAACAGTAACAAACCCTATATAAATCTGTTCCTGAATGGAAAAGGTATGCGCCGACATCCATTGACGTGTTTCCAAGCGTCAACATTAATATTAGTTTGTTTAGTGTTTAAATTGAAACAATGTAAACGGAAAACGGTATTACAAGTTCAGGGGAAAATATTTAGCAGCGAAATATAAAATATTTATGCAAGTTTACGGGCGTTCTCTTGTTTCGCAGCAACACGCTTATGAAGTCAAATTTGGATCGGCGATTTTTAGCGTAGCGCTTTGACGTTCGTTTCTAATTGTATGTGAATGTATTGTAAAGCTTCGACGCACGATACGGATGGAGGTTAGGCAAAACGAAATGTAAGATTTTACTTTCACGACCGTTTTTTTAGCGTGTTATATATTTGCACTGTATTCCTGTAGTGTAGACGGTCCATAGCGCGCTCGCTATTGGCTGTGCCCGGTTATGGGTGCTCGCTTATTGGTTCACGACAGCCAGTAAGTTCTCAGCGGCTGCGCAGATATAATTTGTATACTTTATACGAGTCATAATATATTACATATGAAAATTCTTTCAAGCCGAGTGTTCCACGACAGTCTCGCGTTTTTTTTTATATTATAAAATTAGTCTAAGGCACCCATTATAACATGAGCTATCAGCTAGTAATAGTTTACCGATATTTACAGACATTAATATACATATATTTAGTTATTCCTCTTTAATTCTAAATGTGTATCATGTATTTCGGTATGGAAACTTTAGACTGTATCACGGTGCAATGTTAAAGACGTAAGCTTGCAGAAGTAAATACTCAAAATTTTAAAACAACTCGAATTGAAGCGATGATAGCTCAGTGGTAGCGTGTACGAAAGCCGCGGCAAAAGACGTGAGCTTGAATCCCTGTAATGAGTTTGTGTTTCCGATGAAGGAAAACATCGTGATGACATCATGGCATGGTTATAGGGCTTTTTCTAATGCCCGCCTGGTCAGCTACCGTCCTCAAGATGAAAATCTGCCTCCCAATACTTATATGTGTGTTCCGGTAGTTGCATTTGAGAGCCAGTCTATCCACAGTTTTATCGTGTTCACCATCTTAGGCCACAAGGCCACTTAACATCAGGTAAGATGGCTGCCACGACACTAAACCTATAAATTATACAAAAACTGATATAATTACGATTATCACAATAAATTTATTATTTGTAAAATTAAGATTATCATTTTCACACCAATCGAAAGTCCAAACGACAACTACATTTTTTTTTTTTAGATATATTTATCCTCAAAAAAAGCACATGAGATGACTAACTCGAGCCCAGTAAAAAATACTATTAAAACATACCTAATTGGAATAATAATGAATATATATTTATACTAGCTGACCCGGTAAACTTAGTATCACCTAAAATGGTTTTTCTTCATTCTCGCTAAAACTCAAAAATGGTTTTGATCGATTTGTTTTCCATATCCACGCATTATTTATAAGCACGCGCCGCTGACCCAGCGGCCGGTGCCGCCGCAACGGCTATGTCCCCGCATTTTAAATCTGTAATATCTTTGAAAGTATTCATATAAATTTCATGCTGTATAGGACCATATTGATCTATATTAAATACACAATGTATTTAAGGCACTCAATTGGATATGAATTAATGCTGCATTGCTTAAAATGGATTCGTAAATAAGCCATTGTTTCTCGTAAAAAGTACAGGATAAAAAATGGTTATTGTAGGTTATTCCTAATAGGTAGACATATACCATCCCGGACTTTTTTGTAGACCTCTTTAAGGTGTGCAATACTGTAGTACATTGTTTTGATCTATCTCGTAGGGTTCAGCCAGCGTTTGCAATGCAAGACAAAAAAATGTGTTTATTTACATCACATTAGAAACCTCTGACATTATCAGTGTTTCTTTAGTATATTATGCGTTTATTATACATATAAACCTTTCTCTTGAATCACTCTATCTACTTTAAAAAATCGTTGCGCAGTTTTAAAAATCTAAGTATACAGACGGACACACTGACAGCGGGAAGCGACTTTGTTTTATACTATGTAGTGATTATTAACGATAGTATTAAATTTTAATATATTTTTTTTGTTTGTTTGTATGACGTTTTTCTTATACAATTATCGGCAAACGCGTTCAAAGAAGCTTTCACTACGACAAACACCAAACATTCTGCCGACCCAGAATTTAAAAATAAGTAACATATATATCATATTGATCATATTGAAACGGAGCTTCCATAATTGCATTCCGATCGGAGATTACTTACTAATACCACGTTTATTATGAACAGACTCGAGCAGTATTGCGTTGGATCGGATGCACTTAATGAATAGCAGATCGCTGCACGTCGGAATGCGATCTACCTACATCACATACCGAATGTATAATTTGCCCATATAATCTAGATATGCGAGTGTTTCGCCATCTCTACGAATAAACAATACTATCTTTGTCCGTACTTCGATAGGAATTTACATGACGTCATATACAAGGGCGCGTCCATTAACTATTTATGTGAGGTGATTTTTTTCGAATTTTCTATCTCTTTTTTTATGATGCGCAACATAGGTAGGTACATAGGTAGGTACAGTACAATCAATTTAAATGTGATTTCACTGTCACTGAACGCTGTTATATTGGCCTGCCTAGGTACCTCGTCATGCCTCCTGTGTAGTAAGATATGAGATATAACCCTAATTATGTTTATAGTTAAAAAATACAGGAGGGTTCTGCCTCTCGTAAAGCGTCAGTCATCTCGTCAAGTTATAAGTACCTTCAACTAGCCAATAAAAATATACCACGGCAACTGTCAATCCTTTACTGTCAAAGACAAGGAATAGCTTACACATTTTTAGTCACCGTTCCAAACCTAAGCTCACGTGTATGTAATCATATCTTAAAAGAGAAATACTTTGCACTTATTGATCCCGATTTGTTTTTGCAATTTTATACTGTAGAAGAAAAACCTAATTAAGTGAGATTTTCCAGAATCTTCTCTCTCCCACGTAAGATTCAAAGAGATTCAGCATTTAAATGTCGCAGGTAATTAACGGATGCCCCCTAATTTATCTCTCATTGAGAGGACAAGATAAAAACTCAACTTAGTGCATTTAAACTTTAATTTTAAATTAGACGGTATTTATCTGGGCGTTAATCTTTTAAACCAACGTTATTTGGTCCTATTTCATTTAATATTGGTTGGACAGGCGAAGTGTCTGCGGCAGGCCTTAATGGCGCGGGTAAAAATAAAACGAAAGGGGTGAAGGATGTCGTGCACTAACTTTTAAGATCCCTTCTGCGGTATTTCAGGCACTTAAACTCGAACGTACAGCCTCCCGGAAACGGGTATGACCTGCGTGCGTAAATTTTGGGAGCATGGGATACAAAGAAAAATTACGAATTTGAGTGCTCAACCGAACCGCGAGAGTGCATCACGAAGCAGCGAAAATCAACGACGTATGTCACGACTGCGTCAAAGATGGCTGTCGTAGTACATGAGGATGGGGAGGTAGGATAATTACGCTGGACGGCGTTACCATTGGTTGTATTCTGCATAATATAGTTTACTTATTACACATAATTTAATTAAATAACTTATTACGATTTGAACCATGAACTGTTAGATGCCACAAAAAGTGAACTGTTTCAATAAGACTCACCATTTATCAAGTTATATGTATTTTAAAACTACCTGTCGTTTACCCCAATAATTTATATTTACCCCTTATAATATTTACCTTACCTTAGAATAATTTACCCCAAATACATTCGACAATCTCGTAACTTAACTTGACATAATAAATTGGTTGTCTGTAAAGTCGGTTTACTGACGATAGTTGAACGTGACAACGTCTTAAGAAAATACTGATGAAATGGTAGCAATCGCTCACTCAAGTAGGAGAGAGACGGATGTCGAACGCTGCCGAACGCAAAGGCCGATTGTGCTTCTTTGTCGCTCGTTCCGCGCTCTCGCTTGCACTTCAAGCCTTACATGGAACGCCTCAGAGCGAGGTAACGCCGCATGAGTCATGTTTTTTCGTGCGTGCAGCCGGCTCTATCAAATTATAAGACGTTGTCACGTCAAAAATTATTAATATAAAGTGTAAATTTCAAGTTGCATCTATTTAAACGCTAGCCATCGTGACATACGCATACTCTGCTTAGATAATTTATTGACGCGCCGGCAGCGAGATTATATAGCCTTAGTATAACCGACAATCTCACAACTTAACCTGACATATAAGAATCATAATTACAACTACAAATGTCATCTATTTCGGTGCAAACTATACTATTAATAGCATACTGCGTACTCCTCAGATATGTTATTGACGCACCTGCAGCGGGATTAACTCGCCCTGAAATGTAAGTGGTAAAAGTAAAAAGCTAATATAGTACTCACATCTCCATAACTTCCTGTATTGTTAACAGACTTTACAACATCCTCGGAAAAAGTGGAGACGTTTTTTAGGAAATTCTTAAGATCTGACCCAGCTTTCGCTGAATACTCCGTGTATAGTAACAAAGCGTCGGCCTTTGCTGACAGCAGCTCTTCCACCAGCTCAGGGGTGTACCGCTTTTCTATAACCTCAGCCTCAAGGGTTTCAGGTGAGGTGCCGTTCCTGCTTGTGTAGTTGCCAACTTCAACCCATATTAATTCATCCTGGAACATAACAGAAAAATATTACTTTTTTGTGTTACGTAGGTTTAGCGTTATGACCGTAATTTCTCCTGATTTTAAGTGAAGATGTGGCCCAAAATGGTGGGTACGCTAAGCCAAATGGAGAGACTGGTTCGCAAGTGCATCTGCCGAAGAAAACCTCTAGATATTTGGCGGTAGATTTACAATAATTTGGGAATGAAGAATTAGTGTTATAAGAACTGACCTAAAATAATACAAGAAATGAGGCATTGAACAAAAAGTTAGGAGGCAAGATTTATGCTCGGTTAGATTGAGGTTATATATATTTCGTGGTGTTGTAGCTAGGTCTGCGAACATACTCCGTTCGTCCCATATATGGTATAATTTTGGTGACATTTTACGTTAGATATGCAGTTGATTGGTTGTGCCGAAGTGAAGCGAATAATATTTAGAATAAAATTTTAGTTGTCAAAAAAATTAAAAGACTCATCTTGATATTGCGTCGTATGTAGATAATATAAAATTTGACTCAAAAAACGAGTATCCAGTGGTCTCAATAATAAAAAATAACACGCTATTATGTTATAGGTTATCTTGTAACCTATTCAGTGTACCAGCTATAAAAGTACTTTCAAAAAATTAGTGCAAGTTATGGATTATTTAGAAATGAAAATAGGTCACGTGGGACGCATTCTTTTTGACCTACTAATTATATAAAATTATGCCAAGGCGTTTATCAAAGCGGTGCAATTTTTTTTTTATTATCTTGTAAACATTTGTGTCGAACGTACGTTGGTGATGCCAGGCGGCCTAATTTTAACGGAATGTCTGGATTTTGACGACCTCAACCGATGTTAATTGACGATGTGGTGCAAGCTTGTTGACACGCTAAGCCCAATGGCACTCAAGTGCACTTACCAGAAGCACTTATAGGTATTTGGCCTCATAAGTTGAACTTGAAGTTGGTAGCTTGCCAAGTTGGCATTAGATAAAGCCCTGCAATACTATGCAATTTCAATAACTTGAATTACTGTATTATTTCCTTAGTTTAACTTGTGTCGATAAAAAACAATACGTTTCTACCAAAGTGTCGTCATTATTTACATAAACCTGGCAACACTGAGCAAGGGAGCGGCCTTGGCTTCGGAACAGAGCCGTAAAACAGGTTACGACTGCGAAATTGTTATTAAACGTATGTCACAAAGGAAATCGTTAACTGTAACATGTTTGCTGTAAAAATGTTATGGTGTTTGCGTCGATCGGCCGCGAATAGACGCACGCGATAGTACTTCACAATGTTTGGGGGTAAATTTGTTACAAAGTTTTAGAGAACTGAGATTGCTTTGTTCTCTCCCAATTAGTGGTAGATTTACTGGTAAGCTGAGTTGGCTGGAGCCTAGAGTGTTAGATTTTAGATGCGTCAAATTTAGGTTAAATTTTGAGTCGTTTTTTTTTATGGTGTTATGGCTACAATCTCACCGGATTTAAATTGACGATACGGCCCATGTTAGTAGAACGCTAAAACTGTGGAGGAACTGTTACTCAATTGCTACTGCCGGAGTGCACCTATTGGTATTTGGCAGCAGATCTTTCTACTTGAGGGTGGTAACTAACCAGACAAGCATTAGAAAAAGCCCTACCACCATGCTAAGGTTTTCTCACGATGTTTTCCTTCAATGAAAGCTGAAGCTCATTGTACGTGGATTAGAACCCACGTCCCTTGATACCGCGTCCGTACAAACTACCAACTAAGCTATCATCGCTTCAAGCACTTCTGGTTCATATACAGAAATCCCGGCGGTTGCACATGAGATCCAGTCCCTAGACTAATAAACATAGTCTACCATCTTGCGTCACATTGTCACTCAACATCAGATAAATGCGGTAAAACGCTAAACCTAGGTTTTAAGTGACGATACGGCCCAAGCTGGTAGACACGCTAAACCTGTGGAGGAACTGGCTCTCAAGTGCAGCTGCCGGAACACACCTATTCGCATTTTAAAATACAGGCTTCGTTATTGAGTCCGGTACTCGATTTAAATGAACTGAATAGAAGACAGTTGATATTAAACAGTATTACAATGAAAGTAGGTGGCACATTATCAACACAGGGCCATGTTGACACGTAGTGTTTGCACGCAGCGTCTCGACAGCCTCCAGTGACGGTTAAGTAATGCAATAGTGAAATCTTTTGTTTAATTAAACACATACCAGCGTTATCAGGGCATCTGGTTATTCGCTTATCGGCGGCCGGTGTTCACCATCGACAACCTATTCACTAGACGCCTCATTTCTTATTAACGTGGGTAATATTGTATCGTGTGGGTACGAAGCGATGATTGTTCAGTTGCTAGTGTGGACGGACGGATCAAATCGTTACGATGCGCCTGTGTTCTCGATGAGAAGAATCCATGGCATGGTGGTAGGGCTTTTCAAATGTCAGCATAGCCAGCTAACGGCCTCAATTTGATAATCTACTATTAAATTGAAATAAAACTAATTTAAACGGATTTTATCGCGGTTATTTAGACTTTTATTAAACTTTTCTGGACAACCTACACTTCAGTCCGCCCCGTGACCACGTAGGCTAAAAAGCCTTCGAAACTCCGGGATCAAAATTAATAAATAACCGCGATAAAATCCGTTTAAATTAGTTTCACTTCGAACTGCATATTCCTTGCGTGCAGTACTGTTTTCATGGTAATAAATGCACGTCACAAACGTAAAAACAATACGTGAAGCACAAACAGATGACAGTAAACTTCAATCTATTGGAATTGCAGCGAGAATGTTATTTACCGCTCGACCTTGCGCATAAAACGAAAACACCTGGTTGGTAATATGCAACATATGTATACACTTGTGATATACTGTGATTTGACGTAGAAATATATATTTACACTAGCTATTCCCGCGACTGCGGCCGGCTTGCAAGCCTTTGAATAATTCAATCTACTTCAAGTTTTATTATACTTAACTTTGAAATATATATTTTTATGGCATCTACCTATGTTGATATTAGGGTGGCGCAAAAAATCCGACAATTTTTTTTTTCAGTCTCGGGTGAAAAAATGTTAGTTTTTGATGTTTTAAGAGCGCTCTACAAAGAACAACTAAAAAAAAATTTAAGAGGTCGCTCCAAATTTTTTTTAATTTCAAAAATCGTTTATTTTTTTTAATTGTTGAATTTATATATTATTGTAATAAATAAAAGAAAAAAAATGTATGGAATTTAAATTAAAATATTAAAAGGTCGCTCGAAAAAAAGTAATGAACTAATAATTTTAAAAAAATTGTGAGCGACCTTTCAAATTTAAATTTTGAACTGAAACTTTCAGAAACTTATTGTTTTTGGTCTATAAAATTTTACCGCAATGAAAAAAATTAAAAAAAAAAACGATTTTTGACGATTTTTGAAATAAAAAAAAATTTGGAGCGACCTCTTAAATTTTTTTTTTTAGTTGTTCTTTGGAGAGGGCTCTTAAAACAGCAAAAACTAACATTTTTTCACTCGAGACTGAAAAAAAAAATAGTCGGTTTTTTTGCGCCACCCTAATAGATATGTTTTCTCTTTTACCTTTTTTATAGCCAATGCGAATGGTATCTCTTTAATTTGATTCCCATAACAATTGAGATTAGAAAATTCAATGTAAATAATCAAGGATTTTTCGTATTAGTTAAATAGGTTAGTTTATTAGAGCTCTTATATTATTGTGTTCGGTTCTTTGGGCCATAATCAGACCGGATCACGTTAGCGGCTGATTGTCGTTAGTAATTTATTTTAATTAAAACCATAGTGTCTCCGTTGCTATCCTCTACATTGTCAAATGATAATAAACACGCCTTTTTTTTTGACTATACAATTTTTTATTTTTGGAGTATTTCACTTTTTTTAACGATATTTAAAATGATGATTTGGCAAAGAAATCAGAGCTTTGCGACAATAATACTCCTTTGAGAGAAAGCGGCGATGGCTCTGTTGGTGGAGTGTACGGATGTCGCGTCAATCGACGTGAGTTCGAATCCATGCCTGGCTAGATACCACACTCAGGTAAAAAATCTACCGTCAAATACCTATAGGTGTGTTCCCACATGCACTTGAGAGCCGTTCTTTTGGTCTTAGCGTGTCCACCACCTTGGGCCACATCGACACTTAACATCACATGATATTGTGGCCATAACGCTAAACCTATAAATAATGATTAAGTCCATTTAACTCCACTCTGTTTAACGACAAAAACTTTTAAATTACTCGCCATTGGTTAGTTTATACTGTAATAAATACATTTCATATTTTTCCATCATTTAACGACAGCAATCAATAGCGCCATAAAAATATAAAAATTCCACAATGTACACGGTACGACCGTGATAAAATATGACATTATATAGAATGAATGAATGTAAGTGTGGTGAATTTCACTAATGTCATACAGAGACACTTGTGTGTGGTCAAATACAGCTGGTTCTGAATAACGTCGTACGTGCGTAACCTTGTTGCATTTCATCGCCTCATTGATTACAAGTGACGATATAAATTCTTCTGTTTTTTTTTTACCTTCGCATTATTATGGAGAGAAAATACCAAAAATCAATATACATATTTTATAGTTTATAGGGTTAACGATATGGCCACAATCTTATCTGATGTTAGAAGACTTGGTGATCCAAGATGCTAGGCACTCTAAGCCTGGTGGACGGAATGATTCTCAAGTGGAAACTCGGAATATACTTGTAGTACTTGACGGCAGATTTTCTACTTCAAGTTGGTAGTACTATGATGTTTTCATTTACCGAAAGCTCAAGCTTACTGCAGGTGGATTCTTATCTGTATCGCAATGAAAGCCTATTACATCGATCTAAAAACCCGTTAAATGGGACACCACATTGTAATGTATCGTAGATTCTATGTTAAAATTGCTTACAATTCATAAAACTTTTCATCATACACTCTACATCACTGAGAGTATATCATACACACCGCATACCATTCGTGCACACCCACACGTTAAGTACACGGGTCTGTAAGGGACTACCCCCACGGCCCGATGTCACTAGGCCACTAAACTTAGTAAGTTAGGAACTGTTGGTTAGTTAAGCTCGCGAATCTTTGTTCGTCTTCCGGCAGCAGTCCAAACTGAAGTTCGGCCATTCTGGCGCCCTGCGTTCGCTGCCTCGGGGTAGTTCGGTGAAGCTGTCAAAGCCCTTCCGGTTAACAGAATATGTCGGGTCGTTTTTTTTTTAAATCATAAACAGCAGAATTAATATAAAGAACCATCTTCGGGGTCATTACTTGTAACGCAAATTTTTAGCACCTATTTTCTTTACATTATGACTACAGTGTTATTAGCTAAGTATAACTAATACCGTCACAGATTTTTATAAGCATATCGGAGAAGAAATATGGACCGTTTATTTTGAAAGTGGTGTAAGTCCATTTTCTTTTGTTTCGAGAAAATTAAAGGTTACTACTATATTTGTTGATAATGCAATTTCATTTACCGACCGATTTTAAGTTGTACAAAACATGGGATTTTTTTGAGAAATTAAACACGGACTAGTTATATATAAAAAAATTACATTAAATTAAGCATGAATTACGTGATAGCTAATTTTTCTCAAAAATGGACTTACACCACTTTCAAAATAAACGGTCCATATATTGGCTTTGTGTTGCAAGAATATGACTTAGTTTAACTTTAATCGCCTACTTGCCATTTCGTTTTATTGGGCAAAAAAAAATCGAGTATTTTACTCGATAATGTTAGCTAACGTAAACATTAATATTGATTTCATAAAAATATGTCGAATAGTTTCACAGTATCGCGCGTACAAGAACCAGACAGACATTTATAAAGATAAAAGACTCTAAATAAAATATTTTAGTATCTACGTTGATGACAATGTTCAGATTTGGCTCCGTTACAGTTTTTAATGTATAAATGACAAGCAATCGATAACTATAATAATGTGTAGATAAAGTATATAGTATCTAGTCGCATACTAAGTTACTTACTCAGGTATAGAATGAAGATAAACTTTCCTTGTAATTCACATGTTAAATTAGTATAATCAACTGTTTAGTAGCAGCAAAAATCATAATTTAGCATTAGTATAAAAAAAATACTGTAAAATTCATAACGTTATTCCGTGATAAAATCAACATATTTTTAAAATGTATAAGTTGGAAACGAAAATCAATTCGAGTATGGTTTTAAGAAAATCAAAAATAAAAGTAATTTCAAATAAAATGTTATATTTTTTTGACTATTCGAATAACGTATACGAATTATTTTTCACCTGATTTAATTACTGTTGATTATAACACAGACCACTATAGATTTATAGATTTAGTATGAATAGTTAAATTGACAAACCTGCGCGTTCGCGATCGCCGCTATCGCGGATAACGTGAGTATCGCGAGGAACGCGGGAAACGCGATATCCGAACGCGCGATCATGCTGCACTGCGTTTGCCGTCCGCGAGCTGTATGCGTTTTGTCACGCGCCCGCGCACCTTGCCTCCTCATCGATAAGTACAGTCGAGGCCATGGTTACTGCATTCTAATAAATATTTTTTACTCCCGGCCCAAGATGGTGGACGTCTCGGTGGTGGAGGAACTGGTTCCAACGGACCACACCTACTGGTGACAGACTAGAAGAAGCGTGTCCCTGATCTCTGGCAACACTGGAGTTTCAAGTATCGCCGTGGGTTTTTAGAGGGTAGTTTTGGGTGACTGGCACTAGATGAAGTTAATGAAAAGGGCGGTGGCTAGCCAGGCGGGTATTACGAAAGCGCTACCACCGTGCTATGGTACGATGTTTTCCGTCACCGAAAGCTCAAGCTCATTGTAGGTGGTTTGTTTCGAACTCACGTCCCTTAACGCAGCGTTACTACACGCTACCACTGAGCTATCATCGCTTCTAAAATCGCTAATTTTGGCATGTGAGAGAAAAATTAAAGAGAATAAAAGAGTGAACTTTTCCAAGACACCTATTGTATTGTATGGAGCTGAATGTTGGGTAACGAAAAAGAGAGATGAGAGAAAATGAGAGTAATAGAGATACGAATGCTATGATGGATGTGTGGGGTGTGACTAGAAAAGATAAAATTAGTAATGGAATATATTCGTGGAAGTAAGTAAATGGCGCCAGTAACGGAAAAATTGAGAAGTAAACAGGTTAGCGTGGTATGGACATGTATAAGAAGAGATGATGGGTATATAATTAGAAGGATGTTAAGTATGGAAGTGGATGGATGTAGGAGAAAAGGAAGATTGAAATAGACGCGGATGAAATGTGTGAAAAATGATGTGTGCATAAAAAGTGTGATTACTGAAATGGCGGCCGATAGAATGGGATGGAAGAAGAAAATATGTTGTGCCGACTCTACCTAGGTGGGATAACCGAGCAAGCGTTTCACCTGATGGTAAGTGATCACCGCCACCCATGGACACTTGCAACACCGGGGTATTGCAGTTGCATTGCCGGCCTTTATTAGAGGAACTGGCTTTCAAGTGCTGTTGTCTGAACACACCTATTGGTATTTAACGGGAGATTTTGATGTGGTTATGAAGAATAAGACCATAAAATCATTTAAATAAAACTAATTTAAACGTATTTTATCGCGGTTATTTATTGATTTTGATCCCGACGTTTCGAAAGCTTTTCAGCGTTCGGGGTCACGAGGCGTGAATCAAAATCAATAAATAACCGCGATAAAAACCCGTTTAAATTAGTTTTATTTCAATGAATAATATTCGCGTAAACCTAAGAAATCACCATGAAATCAGTTGATATTACATTTCAATGAGACCTGATGAACCAAGCGAGTTTTGATGCAATGATAGCTCAGTGGTAGCGTGTACGGATGGCGCGTCAATGAACGTGGGTTGTATCTCTGCGACAATCTCAAACTTTAGGTGAAGAAAAACCATCTATACGAAACCATAGGACGGCGGTAGGTTTTTTCTGTCCAACTGGCTAGCTGCCACCCTGAAGTTAAAAACCTGCAGTGAAATACCTATAGCTGTGTTCCGGCAGTTGCACTTTACTATGCCTAGCGTGTTCACCCTCTTGGACAACACCGTCACTTAACATCAGCTGAGATTACAGCCACTTAACGACATCTAAATCGACACCACGAAGTTGGTCGGAATTACGTGTTCGCGAGAACTGATTAACATATTCGAGGTAGTATTTATTCAATTATTTCTGAATCTAACACGTGTTTTTTATCCGCATGAATAAAACATATTTATATATCAATATGTATTTGTTTGTGATTTTAAATTATTTACGGCGGTGAGTTATATTTATGAGATGAGAAGTCTAAGAAGTATAGCTGGCATAAGAATGATAGATAAAGTAAGGAATAGTGTGATAAGGGAAGCGTTGTGGTGTGGTAGAGGATGTAGTGACAAAGATAGAGAAAGGAATGCTTAATTGGTATGGGCATGTAGAGAGGATGGATGAAAGAAGATTGACGAAACAAATTTACAAGGCGTTTGTGACTGGGCAAGCTGGTAAGGGTCGACGTAGGCGAACATATCTCAATCAGATCGAGGACGTTCTGGAGAAAGGCCAGGTGAAAAGTACCCGTAGCCGAAGAGCATGTATGAAGGTGCTTATGAAAGTAGAAGAAGCGAAAGATGTATGTCAGGATCTTAGCAAGTGGAAGGATGTGGTCTCTGCCTACCCTTACGGGAGAGAGGTGTGATATATATATATGTATCTTTTTACGTACCTACGTACATAATTATATACAAGTTTTTTTTTATTTGTAATATTATATTACCCTAGATTAATATTATTAAAAGGAATGGTTTGTTTGAACGCACTAATTCTAGAAACTACCAGCCTGCATTCAAAAGTTCTTTTATTATTTGATAGAGTAATCGCTGAGAAAGACTTTAGGCTATTTAACATCACGCTCCCACCAATAGGAGTAAAGTTGTATTGAAAAAAGTTACTAATACGGGCACAAATAAATAATTTTTCGTTCCATGCTAATGAAGTAACCTATACATATAAATGTCTATACATATAAATAAAAATCTATACATATAAATAAAATTGGAGTGTCTGTTTGTAATATTGAAATAAACGTTTTTTACTACATAAATATTAATATATACGGTACTTATACCAAAATACATTTTTTTTTCCGTATGTTTGTTCAGGCTAATCTGTAAAATGGATGGACCGACTTTTATGGGACTTTTATTGGCAGGTAGCTGATGTAATAAAGACTATATTAGGCTACGTTTATTTTAGAAAAAAATCTTTTATTTTAGAAAAATAAAGTAATGTTGCAATGTCCAAGTGCTGTCCAGAACCGCGCGTAGCTCACGCGCATGCCACTGGGCCGTCACGTCGGGCGCCTCCCACCAACGAATTAATATTAGCTAAATATATTCATAGTTAAGACAGGACAAAGTCTGTCAGATCAATGTACATTGTACAGTAAATTACCATCAATTAATTAATCTCCAGGCTTTTCCCCTATTTGGCGTTAGCATCCAATATTCTTACCCCACCGCTGGCGAATCATGCCATTTCTTGGTCAGGGCCCGTCGTCAGTAAATTTACCTGCTTCTATGGTCAAGACTTTGTCAGTTTAGGCGGTATTCTTCAATTTGTTACTGTGTCTCATTTATCCCGAATGACCTTCGGATGTTTTTTTTTTTGGTTTTTATCCAAGCTCATAACACCATCCGCCCATCATATCATCTCCATCTTGATTTAAGATTTTCTGTTCTATATGTTATATATATTAAATTAGTTCTATAGCGCTGATAGCTGAGTGTTCGATTCCAAGTACTTACAATGAGCTTGAGCTTCGGTGACGGAAAACATCGTGAGGAAACCATAGCATTGCGATGGAGATTTTCTAATGTCCGCCTGGGTAGCTACCACTTTCAATCTGCCGCCAAATACCAATAGGTGTGTTCCGGCAGTTGCACTTGAGAGCCAGTCCCTCCGATAAAGGTCGGCAACGTACCAAAGATACCCCCGGTCTTGTGAGTGTCTATGGGCGGCGGTGATCACTTGCCATCAGATGACACGCTTGCTTGTTTGCCCCCCTATGCCATAAAAATTAGAATATATATATATTTTTTAATTATTATTAAAATATACTTAGTTATCGCTGTACGGATCTAAATATATAAATATCACCTCACTTTGTGTATCCGCTAATAACTATTGTAAATACACATTTTAACACAATAAATTTAACACAAAATTTAACACAAAAATGAAGCGATGATAGCTTAGTGGTAGTGTGCACGACTTTGCGTCAAGGGCCGTGAGTTCGCATCCAATCACCTACAATGAGCTTGAGCTTTCGGTGAAGGAAAACATCGTGAGGAAACCTTAGCATGGTGGTATGGCTTTTTCTTATGCCCGCCTGACTAGCTACTAACCTCAAGTTGAAAATCTGCCGCCAAATACCAATAGTTGTGTTCCGGCAGTGGACCTTAAGAGCCAGTCCTTCCACAAGTTTAGCCTGTCTACCAACTTGGGCCATATCGTTACCATATCAGGTGGGATTATGGCCATAACGCTAAGCCTTAATTATAAAAAAAAATCCTTACAAAATTGATGTAATTGGATAACACTTTTCACCGGTTTATCTCGACTCTGTTATTTTGCCAACCGTTGACAGTTTCGAAGTTCATAAGTACCTTTTCAGGGCCTAAATTGAATAAGGTTTTCTGATTTGATTTGATTCAACTAACACAACTTCCGCCCTTACTTCTTGATACCAGGTATTGCTTATGAAATGCTTCTAGCTTCTACAGAAGTGGCTTCCACGCTCACATGCCAGTTAAGCCAGTCAAAGGGTGAGAGATTTCCCTGTGCTATCAACGAAAGAAATATTCAGCCAATGCGATTTAATATAACGGAATCTACATAAAAAAAAAACACATTGTAACCTTTTTCTATTGCCTCATGTACTGTACATTCAAATATTTGATGTTTCAGTTTGAATATTCATGATGCACTTTTCGCTCTTGAAATGAGCGGATTGCATAACATCATGAGTCAGTGTTTATAACTGGCCATTCGTTATTACTCAGGTATATTTTTGACAGCTTCCGTGATTTATTTATTTTGCATAACTAGGTTGTTAGATTAGATTCAGTGTTGTATCATAATCCAGGGTTTTTTAACTTGATTAGATGCAGTATGAAAGCGCTCTCTAGTTCTTGGCAGTAACGGGATAGAGTAAGATTCTTTTAGTGGGAATTTCTGGTGATTTCCACCAGGTGAGTCGCACATTTTTGGTGTGGGAGGAGTTAAATAAATGTATCTATTCTTAAAGTAAAAAAGTGTGCTCAAGATCACACGAGAGAACTGAAACAGCACTATATCTCTCTCACTCCCTTAGTCGTCTCGAACCGACTTTACCTGAACGAGCATCACACAAAATGGTTGTGCATCGGAATTTCAAAGTCCTCTTTTTTATATGTAAGGATAAGCGTTATGGCCGCTATCTCACTTGATGTTAAGTGACGATGTAGATACATTACGCCTGTCAAGGGTGTGGCTCTCAATGCAACAACTGGAACACACCTATAGACAAATTTTAAACTTGAGGATGGTAGCAGCCAGGCAGGTATTAGAAAAAGCCTTACCACCAGGCTATGGGTGCATCAGGATGATTTTCTTTACCGGAAGCTCAAGTTTATTGTGGGTAGATTCGAACACATAAGATTTCGCCCATAAGAAATTTCCCTTCCGAAATGGTTTCTTAAACTGGACCCTTGGCCATTTTAAATGTCCTTGGCATGAGTACTGGGGTTCTGTGCCAGCTAAATAAAGCAATAAGTTTAAGTTTAAGTATTATTACGTACGAACGATCAAAATATGTAAATTCTGCGAATATTACAAGTATACAAATGTATTATATAGGTAGTTAATTTATATATTAATTGCTTTGTTTACTTTTCTTAGATATGTAACTAAATTAGGGAAGGCCTGTTAGATATTTTAAATTATGCTCGACCTCTGTTACAACAAATAGGTACAATGCGATGCTAGCGACGCGATGACAGCTCAGTGGTAGTGTGTACGGCTTTGCGGCAATGGACGTGAGTTCGAATCCAATCACCTACAATGGGCTTGAGCTTTCGGTGAAGGGTAACGTCGTGAGGAAACCATAGCATGGTGGTAGGGCTTTTTCTGATTCACACCTGGTTAGCTACCACCCACAAGTTCAAAATCTGCCGCCAAATACCAATAGGAGTGTTCCGGCAGTTTAACGTGTGTAGCAATTTGGGCCGTATCGTCACTTAAGATCAGGTGAGATTATGGTCATAATGCTTAGCCTTAACTATACAATAAAAAATCTATATAAAAATGTCGTATTTTTTCACCTCTAAAAGATTTACTTTACAAATTTTCAATAATATATATATTCCCGATTCCGACCACTAGATATACCTAAGCACATACAAATTCTTTTGATTTCTAATGATTTCTTATGTTTACGCGAATATTATTCATCGCAATAAAACTAATTTAAACGGATTTTATCGCGGTTATTTATTAATTTTGATCCCGACGTTACGAAAGCTTTTTAGCCTTCGCGGTCACGGGGCGGCCTGAGGTGTAGGTTGTAGAGAAAAGTTCATGTTACTGTGTCTACCTTCAAATCCGTTTAAATTAGTTTTATTTCAATGAAATTCTTTTCCTGTCGAAATTATTTAACAAAGTGATCTACGTATATACAAACTAAACAAACACGCAGTCCATATCTAAATGATTTTTTTATTGAATTGGAATCAATCCAATTCCTATGTCTTTGTTTATTTTACGCTTTTTACTTTAGAATATTAAATATTTTTTAATGTTTATTTAAAACATATACACACTTTAGTCCGTATACATATTGTAGAAACTGATTCTAGAATACATGATGAAGAGATGACGGGGTCTGGTGAGGAATATTCAAGGTGGCCCTCAACAGCCACGTCGTGAATTCACCGCTTCGGTTTATGTTTGCAGCCGACGGTACACACCTATGAGTGATTGATTATTTTTAACTTGTGTGTGGTAGCTAGTCGGACGAAGCTTTGAAAAGAATCTACCACAGTGCTCTATGGTTTCGTCACGACGTTTGACTTCACAGTAATTTCAAGCATATTGTAGAGGTTCGATTTCTCATCTTTCGGAACCAATGAGCAATCTATACGAATATACTGAAGCTAAAAATTGTTGTTTGTTTGTGTAAACGCGTTAATCTCGGAAAGTATGAGTCGAATTTTTAAAATTACAGCTTAGTTCGTGATACATCCGAACGTCACATCAATATGGAAATGATTTCCAACCCCTGCAATTAAACTGAGCTTTCGGTAATGGAAAACTTTGTGATGAAACCATAGCATAGGAGTAGGGATTTTTCTATTTTTTTTTATACCTAAGGTTTAGCATTATGGTCACAATCTCACCTGATCTTAAGTGACGATACGGCCCAAGTTGGTAGACACGCTAAACCTGTGGAAG
Organism: Actias luna; assembly: GCA_039707435.1. NCBI lineage: Eukaryota > Metazoa > Arthropoda > Insecta > Lepidoptera > Saturniidae > Actias > Actias luna. The sequence goes on along the minus strand of JAZHAC010000022.1, from coordinate 16,006,889 downwards.
CACTGGCTCTCAAGTGCAGCCGCCGGAACACACCTATTGGTATTTGGCTGCAGGTTTACAACTTGAAGGTGGTAGCTAGCCAGGCGGGCATTAGAAAAAGCCCTACCACCATGCTATCGTTTCCTCACGATGTTTTCCTTCACCGAAAGCTCATAGTAGATGCTTGGATTCAAACTCAAGTACTACCAATGAGCTATCATCGCTTCAAATGCTGACACGACTAACTACCACCTTCAAGTTGAAAATATGCCGCCAGATACCTCTAGGTGTGTTCCGGCAGTTGCACTTGAGAGCCAGTTCCTCCACAGGTTTAGTGTGTCTATCAACTTGGGCCGTATCGTCACTTAAGATCAGGTGAGATTATGGCCATAACGCTAAACCCTAAGTATAAAAAAAAACAGCATGATCTTATGTAACCACATGGAATCTTATACGTATTCGTTGAATGTTATAAAATATTTAATTTTGTCATTTCGCAGTCACGACCGTGCATTCGTTTGTGGTTTATGTATCCACTTAGCGTGTTACATATACAGTTTAAATAGATTCATAGTCATACTGGCGGTAACGGAGAATTCGTCCGTCTGGTATACGGTATTATAGAATAGGTCTTTAAAAATTTAATGAACAAATTACTTCAGACAATCACTGGGATGTTACTTCAAACATTCTTGTACCACAGAGATTTCAGAACGTTATTCAAAATTTTTTAGCACTGGCGTTCTTTGGTAGTGTCGTAGAACCGGAAAACGTTGTCTGGATGTCGTAAAGAGGAAAGACGTTACATAAAAGTGTGGCGAAAACCCGGTCAAAGTGGTGCAAATTAACCCTTAAATGCATGGTGTATCAATAATGAATCAGTTTCCTCAATCCTCTATTAAATATTAACCATATTTACCATAAATAATCCAGTAAAATGAATATATATACTTATTTTCTTTTCATATCTGACACATGCATCTATATATAATTCCAGTCAAAAAATCCTGCATTTAAGGGTTAAATCAAAAAGCGGATTCTGGTACTGTAAAAACGCTCAGTAGAAGAAAAAAAATCTTAAACATTCCAATATAATATAGAGGTAAACTATACCTTATGTTTTTAGGTGAAATATCAGTAAACGAACAGAGAACATTGCATAGAAATCATTTATCAGATTTACGTATGTTTTATGAATGGTTACGTATGGTTTATGCCCTATCCCATAGGAACTGTTTTGTTTTATGGGATAAATACCATCCCATATGTTAATACATAGTATTAGTTATCACCGTGTTAAATGCAATTAAAGATTATCCTATAGTTTGGAGTAATACGTGTAAAGTGGTAGGTAAACAAAAAAAAAATCCAATTAATTTTTTTTAGCTTCTGTATTACATATCAAGTTGGTAAACCTGTGGAGGAACTGGCTCTCAAGTGCAGCTGCCGGAACGCACCTATTGGTATTTGGCGGCAGATTTTCAACTTAAGAGTGCTTGGTAGTTCTACGCGAACGAGTAGAACGCGAAGTTCTACTCACTACCACTGAGCTATCATGGCTTCACTTGCCGTGGATACCTGCGTTCTTCCATCTGCGATGATTGAAGCTACGATAGCTCAGTTGGTACTGAATACAGACGCAACGTCAAGGGACGTGAGTCAATCGACGTACAATGCTTGTTCTTGAGCGTTGTTGGTGAAGGAAAAACATCGTGATTAAGCCTTGTGGCGGTGGGGCTTTGTCTAATACCCGCCTGCTTAACTACCACCCTCAAGTTGAAAGTCATCCGCTAAACACTTATAGATGTGTGTAGGCAGTTGCATATGAGAGCTGACCTCTCCATTTAGCGCACCCCACCATCTAGGGCCACATTGTCACTAAACATCAGATGAGATTGTGGTCATAACTAATATAGGAAGTATAAATCGTCTCAGGCCAAGATTCCCGGGAAAAACTCCCGTTTCAGCGTTGGACGGACACTGAGATAAAATAGAGTATTAATTTTTGCTGTAAATCGGTTTGCGCGATCATGATATATCGCAAATAACTGTCCTATTCAGTCGTGTAGGTCTCAGGTCGACCCTGACTAAAACGAGTGTCCAGTGTGACTTACGTAATGTTTGGCGCTATTCCATAATGAATACTGAATATACCATTGATAATGTGTATTCCGTTTGGTACTTTAATACGTCTTGCGATCCAAATTTGCAATAACGTATTCAGTTTGAATTGCATACATATTGATAGCATTTGACGTGGGGATTTATTATATTTTCTTGGTTCTTTCGTGATGGTGAATAAAAGTTCAAATTTTATGTATCATTCGCCTCGTGTATCGGGTACAATTTGAGGGGCGTTCGTGTAGTTAGATCCCACTTTTAGGATATCGTATCCGTGTCGTTCTCGACATCCGGGATATATATAGTACAATATATGATATTGCAGACCGGTATCGTATTCCAGACTGACGTTTTCTTCTTCACGTCCGATGTCTTCGAACCTTTCCATTTGGTTCATCAAGGCCAATTGGTATCGTAGGACTTCAGTTTTATTAACCTCGGTACTAGAGAATTTTTCCGCACGTCCGTTCATCTCGGACTCCTGATTTTGACTGAAGGTCAAATCGTTTTGTTCATGCATTTCGATGTCTTTTTCGTTCGAAAATTCGCATTTAAGCCTTCTATAACTAAAGTGCGTACGTTAAAATCTATACATACATATAAATAAAATTGGAGTGTCTCTTTTTGTGATAATGAAATAACCGTTTTTGACTTCATGTATATGAATATATACGGTACATACACGAAAATAACATTTTTTTACAGTCTTTATCTGTCTGTTTGTTTCGGGTAATCTCCGAAATGGCTGGACCGATTTTGACGGGACTTTTATTGGTAGGTAGCTGATGTAAATATGAAAATATCTTTATTTAACATAAATTATAAACACAATGCATACAAATTATCTGTTGATCCCCGCACTAGGAAATAAATCCTGTATCGCGGGTAATCGACCAAAACCGAGTTTCAAAATTTATATCCTGTTAGTGCCATGAATGTGCCAGTTAGGAACAATAAAATAATAGATAATAATAAATGCATAAATTGATCAATTAAGAAACAAAAGCAAAAATAAGAAACAAAACTATTATTAAGGAGTAACTTAGGCTACGTTTACTTTAGAAAATTTCTTTTATTTTAGAAGAATAAAGTAATGTTGCAATGTCCAAGTACTGTCCAATACCGCGCGCAGCTCACGCGCATGCCACTGGGCCGTCACGTCGGGCGCCGCCCACCAACGAATTAAAATTAGTTAAATATATTCATAGTTAAGACAGGACAAAGTCTGTCGGGTCAGCTACTATCTATAAAATTCTATGTCACTTGACATCGAAATATTAAGTTATTTTGAAAAACTCCGGGTTTTCCGAAATGAAATAATAATACGTATATGAATAATAATAACTAAATAAATAATAAATTTAATAGGATAAAAAAAAATTCAAACCAATCATTACAAAGAGCATGGATAGAGTTTTTTTTTTATACTTAAGGTATGGCCATAATCTCACCTGATCTTAAGTGTCGATACGGCCCAAGTTGGTAGACACGCTAAGCCTGTGGACGAACTGGCTCTCAAGTGCTGCTGGCGGAACACACGTATTGGTATTTGGCGGCAGGTTTACAACTTGAGGGTGGTAGCTACCCAGGCGGACATTAAAAAAAGCTCTACCACCATGCTATGGTTTCCTCACGATGATTTCCTTCACCGAAAGCTCAAGCTCATTGTAGGCGCTTGGATTCGAACTCACGTCCCTTGACGCGAACTCGTACACACTACCACTGAGCTATCATCGCTACATTATTTTCACCATGACCACAAAAAAAGAAAAGTGACCACTGTTTCTACCATAATATTTGGAATGAGGCGGACCAACTTCGTTGTGCCTTTTAGGGGCCATGAATTTCGTGTATAAAAATTCATCTTCAATATAGTTTTCTTAGCCACGTAATAACATTTTCCTATTAAATCTCATCCTGTCATTCTCCTTCCTGATTATGATTGATAATGTGTCGCTTAAAACTGGGTCATTGACAGATCTTGAATGACTCATGGATTACTAAGCCGATGCGCCGGATCATCTAATTTATCTCACCGCGCTATTTCCTTCCGGTACGTTTTTGTTTATTGTTTTTTATAGTTAAGGTTTAGCGTTATAACCTCACCTCATTTTAAGTTGGTAGACACGCTAAACCAGCGGAGGAATTGGCTCTCAAGTGCAGCTGCCGGAACACACCTATTGGTGTTTGGCGTCAGATTTTCAACGTGAGGTTGGTTGCTAGCCAGGCGGACATTAGGAAAATCCATACCACCATGCTATGTCATGCATGTCAAACGGGTTTTGATGTCAAAAGGCTGTTATAGGGTGGATCAATATGTGAGCGATCGTGATGTCTGGAATTGACGCCCCTCTCTGTACATCCGCTAATAACTACACATTAAATTATTGTTTATAAGCATAACAATAAGACTTAAAAAAAAAAAAGATGCTGATCGAGGAGTTTCTTGCCGGTTCTTGTTGATGACTGCTTTACTTTCCGAACCGGTAGTAGTTTTAAACGTTCATAAGCGCCTTCTTAGGGCCTAAATTGAATAAAGATTTTTTGATTTTAATTTTTATGGTTTCCTCGCAATGTTTTCCTTCACCGAGAGCTCAAGCTCCTTATAGGTGGTTGGATTCACGTCCCATGACGTTGCATACCTATCATCGCTGAGATATATTTGTCCACTGCATTGATATCTAATATGCTTGATAATGGTGGTCATATATCATGATGGATTGAAGCGACGATAGCTCAGTTGGTGGTATGTAACGATGCCGCGTCTAGGTGACGTCGGTTCAAAACCACCTCCAATGAAATCGAGATTTCAGTGAAGTAAAACATTGTAGTGAAACTACATGATAGGGTTTTTCTAATGCACCCCTAACTAGCTGCAACGTGTCTGTAGGGGTGTTCCGGTAGTAGGACTTGAGAGCCCACCATCCTGGGCCACATCGTCACTTAACATCAGACGAGATTGTAACCGTAACGTTAAATGTATAAAGCAAAATAAACATCAACTTCGCAAATTCTTGTGCAACTAAACATTTACGATAAGTAGGTAAAGATAACGAAAAATGTATAAGGCAATTGTTCAAACAGACTATTACCGGAGCGTTAAAATGACATCACCGCAATAGTTTGCATTTGGAATGAGTAACGAATTTTTCACCGTTGAATCTCCATTTGTCATATGGTCAAATTCCATTTGAATCAATAATTTATTTTACTGTCCACAAGCCTCAAAACTTGTGGGTGTATACCATCTGAGTTACCCAATTCGACCTCACCTGCGCGAGGTTCACCCTGCAGAGTTACCGCATGCCAGGTAACCATATAATCCTGGATCCGTCACAGGGTAATAGGGTAATTGCCCCGCTGATTAGCGACAACCTTCGGGTTAACACTGACGCAAAATTAAGGTTCAGTATGTGCTTTTGTGTTTCGGCATATTTTTTTTTTAAACTGGTAAAAAGTTTTATATATATATTTTATAGTTAAGGTTTAGCATTATGGCCATAATCTCACCTTATCTAAAGTGACGATACGGCCCAAGTTGGTAGACACGCTAAACCTGTGGAGGAACTGGCTCTCAAGTGCAGCTGCCGGAACACACCTTTTGGTATTTGGCGGCAGGTTTACAACTTGAGGGTGGTAGCTAGCGGGCGGGCATTAGAAAAAGCCCTACCACCATGCTATGGTTTCCACGCGATGTTTTCCTTCACCGAACGCTCAAGCTCATTGTAGGTGCTTGGATTCGAATTCACGTCCCTTGACGCGAAGTCGTACATACTACCACTGAGCTATCATCGCTTCAGATAGATAGTGAACCAGAGCCAGCCCTTTCCGTCGAGGTTAGCAACATGGCTGAAATACCCTTGGTGTTACGGTGGTTCATAGTCGACGATAGCCATTTACCATCAAATGAGCCGTCTGCCTGTTTGCTGGCCGCTACCATAAAAAAATATAACATATATGCCTTCGGCCGTTCCACATGACGACCGCGGTCGTCGTGGTCGCGACGAGCACATCACCAATGACGTCATATCTCACTCAAGCCAAGCTCATGGCGACCCATCTGCGTTATACTTGAGTTGATGAATGAATTGTAACGCTCGCTAGTGGAACAGGAAATACGGCGGTTGTGAGCGTGGAACGTAGCCATAGTAATGGAATATAACTTGGTCCCACTTTAAGTAATATAATTAGGTTATTATACATATTTGAAGTTAATAAAGCTGACAAGTTTACATGTTTGTTTGCTTGATTTTTGCTTGAATGGGCTAATCTCAGAAATGTCAGAACAAAACGGGCGGATTTGAAAAATTCCTTTTACATTTGACATCCCGATTATTGAGGAATTTTATAGCACACTAGCTGTGTCCGCGACTCCGCTCGCGTGGAATTAAAATTTTACTTAATTATTTTAATAAATAAAATGTTATATAGCCTATGTTACTCAGGGCTAACGTAGCATTCTAATGGAGAAAGGATTTTTGAAATCGGTCAAGTAGTTCTTGAGTATATTCGTTACAAACAAATGTATAAATCTTTATTTCTATTAATTGAACATCACGCTACGTATATTAGGAGCTAAGCAAAAAAAAAAGGCCGAACGAGACTTGTAGATCAATGCTTAACTGTTCAACTTATCAACGTTATCTTATTATCAGAGACCGGGGAATTCCTTAATCTGTTTTTTTTATATAGTCTATGGGGTTTAGCGTTGTGGCTACATTCTCACCTGACGTTAAGTACGATATGGCCCGGGTTAGTGAACACGCTAAGCCTAGGGCAGGAACTGGGTCTGAAGCACATCTACCGGAACACACCCATACTTATTTGGTGAGAGATTATGAGGGTGGTAGCTTTAGAAAATACCACCATGCGATGGTCTCACCACAATGTTTCCTTCACCGAAAGCTCAAGCTCTTTGCGTGCGGATTTGAATTCACGTCTTTCGACGCGGCGTCCGTACACGAGACCACTGAGCTATCATCACTTGAAGTTCGTATTATTTCGAGTCGATCCTGTGAAATACCATGTGATGTTTGGTCAGTACAGATCTACCTAGAACAGGAAATGTTTGCGACGGAACTTTAGAACGCACTGCTTTTTTTTTTTTTAACTTACATACGCTGTTCACCTTAAGGGCTTTGACAGCTTCACTGTACTCTTCGAAGACTATACAGACGCCCAGTGTAACAGCATCACGCGTCTTAAATGCATCAATGACGTCATAGTTCAAGCTATAGGTAACTTGAAAACCATATTTAACATAGTACATTAAACGTGTAAACTTTTATAACTTAACTATCCATCTACAATTTAAAGATATTTTTTTAATAAATATAAAACTAGGAACTCTTCTATAAACGTGTTTGACATACGCTGATAGCAGTAAGGACTCGGACAGCTTCACCGAACTTATCGGGGCGTGTGCTGAGGGCACTAAGCTCCGAGGCAGCGTGCACAAGGGTGCTAGAATGGCCGAACTTCCGCTTGGGCTGCTGCCGGAAAACGAACAAAGATTCGCGTTCCTAACTAACCAATAGGTCCTAACTTAGTAAGTTAGTGGTCCTATCACGACCTTATCGGGCAAGCCGCGTAAGGCCGCGGGGGTAGTCCCTTACAGAACCGTGTGCTTAACGTGTGGGTGTGCAAGGGTGGTATGCGGTGTGATGATGTACTTTCAGTGATGTAGAGTGTCACTGTGTCGCGCGAGCTGAGACACTCGAGGGCTCCTAACCGGAGGAAAAGTGCACTGTCTATGATGGTGAATACTACGCAATCATAAAAAAAACTGTGTGGTTAAGATCTGAAGAAAAAAGTATGATATTCATAACGAGTTTTGAACGACATATAACTTTGAAGCGATGATAGCTCAGTTGGTAATCAGTGCGGACTCCGCGTCGATAGACGTAAGTTCGAACGCGTGTAATGAGCCTCAGCTTTCGGTGAAGGAAAATATCGTGATGAAATCATAGCACGGTGGTAAGGCTTTTTCTAATATACTCATTTGGCTAACTACCACGTTCAAGATGAACACGCCTATAGACCTATATTTGGTAGTGCCAAATGTGATATCATCGCTTCGAAGTAGGTTTAAAGGCTTGACGAAATGATAGCTCAGTGGTAGTGTGTACGATTTCGCGCCAAGGGACGTGAGTTCGAAACCACTCCACCTACAATGAGCTTGAGTTTTTGGTGAGGAAACCATAGCATGGTTGTAGGGCTTTTTATAATACCCGCCTGGCCAGCAACCACCTTCAAGTTTAAAATCTGCCGCCAAATACCTGTAAGTGTGTCCCGGCAGTTACACTTAAGATCTAGCGGCTTGTCTAGGCTTAGCGTGTTCACAAACTTGAACCGCATCGTCACTTAACATCGAGAGAGATCGTGGCCGTAACATATCAAGAGTAAGAAAACAAGTTTAGCTCGTGTAAGCCTGAGTTTCGGGGGTCCCAGTATTTATGTTGTAAATACCCTTATGTCCTACGAAAAAACACGTTAAATACATCGACAATCTATTTAATGTATAAACAACTATTTTAATATTATTCAGCCGATAATGGAAGCCTGGTACATGGACAGCACGAGGAATCCGAGCGCATATATTATAAGCAGTATATCCATTACAGCCGCAAATAGGTCTCTCGCGGTTCGGTCCCTCGCGATCCTCTGGACTTGAAGTTTCGCCCTCGAAAAGATCCTGGTGACGTTACGAAACAAGATCTCCGCTGTGTCCACAATCTTACTGTGAAGATATAGTTCGATTATTACAACCGACCCGAATATTTATATTTAATTTCTACGCATTAAATTTGCATTAAATAAATACATAATTAGTGAGAATTGTACAACAAATAATATAAAGTAAGGAGTATCTTTTTAGTCAAGTTTAATGTTTTTAAATTAGCGCCATCTTGTAGAAACATCCAGCACTAAATACTAAATTACATAAAATGATTACGAAGTAACGCTATCTTGTATACACTTCAAAATAGTTTCAAATAAAGAATAAAAGATGGCGCTTAAAACTTATGAAAAAAAAATACATATTGTTATCTCTTTTCTCAACGGATTTTCATTTTATTTGCTTAATTCATACGGAAAATCTCAACTACAAATTTGTCAAGAGCTCCCTGAAAATTTAAATTAACCTAATTACTGTCGAACACATGTTAGGAGAGGCCATTCATTAATTACGTAACGGAATTAACTAAGGTTACATTCTACGAAAGTATAAAACAGTAACACCTGATTCACCTGCGATCCCTTTGGACTGTAAACAATTAATCTCATTATCCCAATCAATGTTACTTCAATTGAAATCACCCATTATTAAAAATATATCGCTTTTCTAGCGAAGTTTCACAACAGTACAATGAAAGAGTGACCTAATTTAACTTTACATACATATAAGGTGCAGATGTGAAGTTTACTTTGACAAGATTCTCGTATCCCACCCTTGGATTTGATAATAACCTAGACATCTTTATACTGGGCGCTCAGTTGCAGTGAACTGTCAGTGAATACTATCACACTTTTCTTGTGAAAAAACTTTTTTCTTCAGTTATCGTGAGTGCAGTGTGCCGGAACATCATTAGTGATAATCAACAAATGAGGGTAGCTGCAAGGAACTTCCCTCCCTGACCAAGTCACCGCAACACTTCAGTCGGCTCGTGACAACGGCCTGTGTATCCAGGCGGAAACGTCGAGCACATATTAAAAGTAAGACGCGTTTTAAACCCGTCTTTCGTTTCGTTATTATAATTTCCTTGTGAACATTGATAGTTCCTATCTCGGCGCAAGGCAACATACTTACATCGAAAACTATCACTAAGGCAAGCCAGAAGCTAGGTTTCCTTTAACGAAATAATATCACAAGCTGATGAGAATAGATACCGTTTGAACTCGTGTATTTTGGTGCGTAGGTCGCAAGTATTCTGGCAGTACAAATTAAGATCGCAGGAAGCCATCAGTAATCATTAGATTTATTAAATTTAAACTAAAAACTACGGATTACTGAAATTACTACGTAAGGTAGAGTTATGTGTATCCACAAAACAAAAGATAGAATTGGGATACAATCTAAGCTCGAATTGCGTAATAAACCATAAAAATATATTTACGAAAACTTCTCATATCATAGAAAGGAAAAAATAATTGAGCGCGAACGGATATTAGATTCTTATGAAGTGTCGAATAACCAAAAAAAAAAAAAAAATTGTTATATTTTTCCGGTCAATATAACTCTACAAATGAAAACCATCCTAACAATAAAACATATGAATATTATATTAATTTTTTTTTTTATACTTAAGGTTTAGCGTTATGGCCATAATCTCACCTGATCTTAAGTGACGATACGGCCCAAGTTGGTAGACACGCTAAACCTGTGGAGGAACTGGCTCTCAAGTGCTGCTGGCGGAACACACCTATTCGTATTTGGCGGCAGGTTCACAACTAGAGCGTGGTAGCTGCCCAGGCGGGCATTAGAAAAAGCCCTACCACCATGCTATGGTTTCCTCACGATGTTTTCCTTCTCCGAAAGCTCAAGCTCATTGTAGGTGCTTGGGTTCGAACCCACGTCCCTTGACGCGAAGTCGTGCACACTACCACTGAGCTATCATCGCTTCAACTTTCAATCTTTCAATCAAATTTCATCACCTCGGCGTGCATCTCAAGGTCATCACGCAGTTGTGAATACTCAACATGGGCATTATCACCGCCAGCGCATACCACATCGTGTCCGAAGCCATGCAGGAAGTCGATCGCTGCATTACTCTCTGCCTATAAGATACAGTTAATTCTAAAGCATCATACCGTTCGATACGTGAAATGCAACCTCGGGCATAGATCTTACACTGGTGTTTTATCCTCAGTGCATGACATCACTGCACCAGGAAGTTTGTCCATTTGTTATTATACTTTATACGTTGATATGCTTTAGTCTCACCTCATAAGTGATGAGTTTAGGGAAGCACTACCTCTCATGTCTAACTATCAGAACATGTCTATAGGCATTTGGCGGCAGAACTTTAACTTGAAGAGTTTCTTGATAATGTTTTCCCTCACGGAAAGCTCAAGCTCATTGGAGGTGGATTCGAACTCACGTCCATTGACGCGACGCCTATATACACTACCAACTGAGCAATTATCGCTTCGAAGTAGGCTTCAAGGCTCGAAGACTTCGTGTCTAGGGCCGTGAGTTTGAGAGTTCGGTGAAGGAAAACATCGTGAGAAAACCGTAGCATGGTGGCAGAGCTTTTTCTAACACCCGCCTGGCTAGCTACCACCCTCAAGTTGAAAATCTGCCGCTAAATACAAATAGGTGTGTTCCGGCAGTTGCACTTGAGAGCCAGTCTCTCCACAGGTTGAGCGTATCTACCAACTCGGGCCGTAACCTCATTAAATTTTAACTATAAAACAAGAACTACTAAAGATACCGTCAACATTCCGAAAGAATTTGTATTTAAAACAACCAAATTTAGGAAATATCACCTTTAGTCCAAGGCACTCACCGGTTGCCTTCAACCCCGGTGCTCTCCTGGTTTGATATCACCGAACCGGCTATCCACCTGTCCACGTCCCCGCTGAGTTGGCTCAGATCATTCGCCAGGATATAGGACGACGATGACACTTCAGCCTGATGATTAATATATAAGTTTTATTATAATCTTTTTACTCAATTTTCACTGATAAACTCCTCGTTTTAACTTTCCGTCAGGTGTGATTGAGGCCAAACGTCGTATAGAGATAAAAAAAAAAATACACGTATACATTATTGCTATACATCGTCTAAATACTCTAAAATAAGCATTCTTTATGTTCAAAAATTATTACGGATTCATATATTTTAATTTCGTAAAAATAACAATTTTTTAATGAAAATAGTAATTACTATTAATTTAATGTGATCTCATGATCTTTAGCTGTTTTGTTTGTGTAATATCGCATTACACATGATTTATTTTTTTGTGTTACGGCAAACGGAACACAACATTCTTCGTTGATCGCCGACGCGATACTGAGGGTTGAGTGTGCCAACTGACGCACAATCAGCGTTTTTTCGGAGCACATATGTCGTATCTACACATTTTTATTTCTTATGCCATTGGAAAAGGAGGTGTCATGTGTACTAACTTCTGAATTATTTGCAATCTCACGTGCAACAGCATCTGTGGACGGCCATACGCTGTCTCCACTTCTATCCCTATTTCTTGGGATATGAAGTCCACTGGTACTACTCACAGCTTGGTCATCGTCAGGTCCTATACCTGCAATTTGGGATGCCATTTCTGTCACTGAAAAAAAAAAAACTTTAAACAGCTTCACCGTGGAAAGATACTTAGATGTAATTACAGGATGATCTACCAGACAGTTTATCGATCTCTTACAGGAAGAGAGACATGAACTTCTTAGCAAAGCATGGGTGCACCGTGGGTTAGAGATTCTGACGCGCGTCAACACTCAACTTCACTAGTCGTGTTTCGCTCCCTGCCTAGGTAAATTTGGTAGGAGCTTGCTAGTACAGCTTTAGACGTACGTTCAACAATAGAACTTACTATATCTGTAGAATTTCCAAGATCTTTTCGAAGATTAAAGATATATTTAGCTGGTACACCTCTCTCTCCCACTTCGACCTCGTATAAATTGACCACGTAGCCATTCCTATTAAGGTCCTTTATTAGCTCGTAGTATTTGGTTTTTATAACGTCGATATTATGTGTAACTAGCTGACCCGACAGACTTTGTCCTGTCTTAACTATGAATATATTTAACTAATATTAATTCGTTCGTGGGAGGCGCCCGACGTGACGGCCCAGTGCCATGCGCGTGAGCTGCGCGCGGTACTGGACAGTACTTGGACATTGAAATGTTACTTTATTTTTCTAAAATAAAAGATTTTTTCTAACATAAACGTAGCCTAAGTTACTCCTTATTACATCAGCAATCTGCCAATAAAAGTCCCGCCAAAATCGGTCCGGCCATTTCAGAGATTAGCCGGAACAAACAGACAGACTGACAGACAGACAAAAATTGTAAAAAAATGTTATTTTGGTGTTTGTATCGTATATATACATATACACGTAGTAAAAAACAGTTACTTCAATATTACAAACAGACACTCCAATTTTATTTATACGTATAGATTGTAGATTTCCAGACGCTACCCATAACAATCTTGTTAACCAGGGTCTATTCTTTAGTACTGCAGTATCAGTGAAGCGATGATAGCTCAGTGGTAGTGTGCACGGACTCGGCGTCAAGGAACGTGAGTTTGATTGCATCTACAATGAACTTTAGTTTTTGGTGAAGGAAAACATCATGGGGAAACCATAGCATAGTGTTAGGGCCTTTTCTCATGGTCGCCTGGTTACCTACCACCCTCAAGTAGAAAATTTGCCGCCAAATACCAATAGGTATGTTCCGACAGCTGTACTTTGTACTGTTCTTCCACAGGTCTAACGTTTCTACCAACTTGGGCCGTATCGTGTGACCCACGATTAGGAGAGATTATGGATATAACGCTAAATGTTAAATGTACAAAAAACATACAAATAGTACTTAGCTTACACTTCTAGTCATTTTGTTAGAAGCCGAAGTGAAAAAATTACATCAAAATACGTCACAAAAGTTTAGGTGATTAAAAATAGCTTTTATTCCTTATACCGGAGAAATCATTTCGTTTTATGGAATTCTCTATGTTAAGCCAGAATATCAGGTACCAAAATTCATCAAAATAAGTATAACTGCTTAGGTGCGTAAGGGGTATTTTCCTAAATACCAACAGTTGATAGAAAAATAACTGATAAAAGTCATCGACAAGTTAAACAAATAGAAACTTGCTAGTACTTTCTAGTATCTTGATTGAAAACATTAATTACATTGAAATAAAACTAATTTAAACGGATTTTATCGCAGTTTGTCCGCCCCGTGACCACGAAGGCTGAAAAGCTTTCGAAAAGTCGGGATCAAAATCAATAAATAACCGCGATAAAATCCGTTTAAATTAGTTTCATTTCAATGAATAATATTCGCGTAAACATAAGAAATCATTAAACGTTCATTACAATAGAATAGAAAGGGTATTTCGTTTTGTCTGGTCTGGACCATTCAATGACTCTAATGAACGAATTACCCAAGTTTTCTCATCTAAGGTACATCAAAAAATACTATAATCATGTGATATAGAGCTAAATAGGACCGCATAGAAGAATATACTCTATGCATTGCCGTGAAAATAAAACTTGTAGGAGTAAAATAGGGTATGTTATATTGTGTGAAAAATCTGTCATTTCTCTAATTAGGTATGGTGAAAATTCAAAGTTATGCGTTTGGTATGAAATAAAGGAACATTCAGGTGTCTGAAGAATCATCTCTCTTGATGTTATAATAAGGTACGATTTCAATTACTCAAGTCCACGCGAACGTAATCTCGGAGGTTACTTGTTATGTCAATAAAATTGAATGACCTAAGAAAACCATTGTTGTGTCGTCGGTTTCTCTGAAAACTATTGATCGAAAACCACTGCAGATAATTATAATCGATTCGTATCTTTAACCTTATTAAGAACAACAGTAATCCAGATTATAAAAATGTGAAACTTACGTTTTCTGTGTACAAGTGTTCCTTTTTAACGTATGCCAAATAACTTGGCATCACGTTAGTGTTGTATTAATTATTTACATAATAAAAGTTTCGGTTTATTTGTGGGTAAATTTTTGCATCAAATTGATTATTTCAAAATATGACAGCGATGTTAATTGTCTGGGTGTAAAGAGTATTAAATATTTAAATACAAACTCCTTGCCTACGAATTCTTGTGAATGTACTTTTGGGCGGAATCTTAATATGCCATGTTGTGGTTTTTGATAACAAAAAATTGAGGAGGTTTCAAGTGAAAAAATTATGAAACAATGTTTTAATTGGCTGCATGGTCTAGGTACCTTTGCCTTTTTCCAAGAAAAAACTTAAAGCAAAATCAAGAACCTTATAATCTCCTCTAATGGAGTTTTTGGTAGAATCTTGATCTGACATGTTGTGTTTTTGATTTTAATTCATATACTTAGTAATTTAACTATGTACTGTGTAATTTAGGCAACATTTTACATGATGTAGTGTAACTGAAGAGCATAAGTGAAGTAAATTATAAATAATCATTCGGGACATGATATGTTAGTTGCCACAAAACCCCCAAGTGCGCCATCTTGCCATCTCGTTGAAGATAGTTTAATCTGCCCAAAATACCCAAATATTATCACTTGAAAGTGACAGTAATAGTCTCTTAAGAGGACTGAGTTGCCAAGAGTAAAAAAGAATCTCCCCTGATGTTAATTGGCGACGTGGCCCAAGATGGTGAACACGCTAGACCTAATGTTGGATCTGGCTCTCAAGTATACCAACGGGATCAATATGAGGGTGGTAGCTAGTCAGATGGGCATAGTGAAGAAAAAACCTTACCATTATGCAAAACCTTATACCACCATGTTCCGGAAGTTTCACTCGACAGCCAGTTACTCTGCCAGCTTAGCTTAACCACCAACGCGAGCCATTCGTCACTTAACATCTAAAACCTTTTAATTATACAGAAATACAAGCATAGATTAAGGATCTGTATCTGATTGGGTCTAAACCATCATTCATGTGACCGACAAATGGACTCTCTTCTGGTTTGTTGCACACTACAGATTGCTGACTGAAATGCATGCACGGTGGTAGGGCTTTTTCTAATGCCCGCCTGGCTAGCTACCACCCTGTAGTTGAAAATCTGCCACCAAATATCATTAGGTGTGTTCCGGCAGTTGCACTTGAGATCCAGTCCGTCCAAAATAAAGGCCGGCAACGCACCTGCGATTCCCCTGGTGTTGTGGGTGTCCATGGGCACTTACCATCAGGTGAAACGTTTGCTCGTTTGCCCGCTATTACTTAAAAAATACTTTTCCAATTCAGGTCCTGAGAAGGCGTTTATGAACGTCACATATACCACAGTTTCGAAAAATAACCCAGCCAATAATGGAAGTCGGCAAGAAACTCAATCTTCTATCATTTTTAGCTACAAATTTATTGCACGTCTCATAAGCGAAGCGTTGAGGTGGGTAGTAGTACTGTCACTTCACGCGAACAACTAATATTTCATACTTAAAATGTCTCTATATATCATATATTGCACTTGTAAAATAATACATACACACACATATCAAGAAATAACACTATTTTCAACACTTATGATATCATTGATACCATTATTGTTATTTAAACTAGTTAAAAAACTGATTAAAAAGTTCTGTCTTGGACGTCCGTGTGCCTGTATGTGCGGATCCTGTATGTTATCACGATAACGACAGAAATACTTTATTCATCGAGTCTTTTTTTACTTACGCTTCAGTATAATTAGGAATAGAGCCCTATTACTTTTCACGGTCTGATTCGATTAGGTTTAATTGTTATTAAATGAACAAACAAAAAAATGAGATTATGATGCGTGCACTTTTGGATTTTCCAAACTTTTTTAAATACTATTTTAATGTGTGAATTTGCAATAGTTATTAGTAATAGGGTGTCAGTTTCAGAAATTACCATGCTTCATATGTTGATCCTATCTATAAATGGGTTTTGTTGTCAAAACCCGTTTAACATACTAACTGAACTTATTGTCCGGTTATTCGGTAATGTGCTTTGGGACTTTGTTTCAAAACGTAACTCGATTACCTAAAAACTGTTAATAGTTTTGTCACGATTTCTATCATTAAGTGACCACAGTATATCCTGAGCGGTTGTCTTTGTCTCAGAAATGTAATAGATTTACTTGTTAGATAAATGACGTCACTGTTTTGATTCGAATATGACCGTCACACGTGACCGGCTATTAATTATTTATTAGAAAACGTAATTAGTTCAATTAATACGGTAGCCATTATCGGATTTCGGTGCTGTTAATAAATATTATTCCTTTTTTACACAATGACAGGATCGCTCCGAATGTCATTCGCTGTGCGGTCGTGAAAAGGCGCGAACCGCTGGAAGCCATTGTTTGAGTTCAATTTAAATTTCGAACGTATCCGTCCCCCGTCGTTTCATTATTCGCGGTTGCCAGTGTGAAAAAAAAAATATCTGTCAATTGATTAGGAAACTTTTTTTTTTGTGGATTGACTCGTACGGGAATGTATCTGCGGTTTGATTTTTATTCTCGCTCGGAACATAAATAATAATTGTTTCGTAGAATATAGATTTCTTTAAGGGATAAAGAATAACAATTTTAGCACTTTTGAAGGTTATTCGATTTTTTAACTCTAACACCTGATATCCACACGTTTTGACAAATGCACATACGTTTTATCTGTAAATAGTCACGCCCGCAACTATGTTTGCGTAGAACTATATATTTTTAAATTATTTTTGCCCGTTTTTGTTCTTTTTTACCAATTCAGTTTTGCCTCTATTCATAGTAGCGTGATGTTAAATAACCTACAGCCTTCCTCAATGTTTGCTCTATAAATATAAAAAAGAAATTTTTAAAATCTGATTTGCACTTCTTGATATTAGCTCGTTGAAACAAACAAACATAATACAGATTATAACACACAATACTTATGTCAATGATGTGTCCAATCACTCATTCATGAGTTACGACAGCTGTGATGGCAACAGTCTCTTTTGAAAACTATTTAGCTCCTGCCCAGAACACAACAAGAACCGAAGACACAGCCAGGCCATTATCATAGAAAAGTATACGTCGTGCAAGCCGGACCAATATTACTTATGTCAGTAGGTAAGAAGTAATAATTTATTTGTGAATATAAAAATATCTACAATAAGTAACAGTAAGTAACATATGTAGTTATAGTATCGTAGGGTTGAAAGAGATACGAATTTCTTAGCAAACCATGGATTCACTATGTGGGTGCCGGATCCATCACATGGCAAAGAGGGAAACATCGATCAGTTCCCGAGACTTCTGAGGCGGATGTAGGTGTAAAGGACTCCTTTCGAACGCGCGTCAACACTCACCTTCACTATTCGTGTTTCTCTTCCTGTCCAGCCAAATTTTGTACGAGCTTGCTAACGTAGCTTTAGAGTGACGCTCTAGTATAGAACTTACTACAGTCCTAGACAGGCTAAGTTCTTTATAAGATTACAGAGAGGTTTACAATTTATATAATTACTGTACCTACTGTTCGTAATTAAATAATCATCAAATAATGAGAGTATGTTTATTAATTATAAGAAATATGGTGACAGTGAAACCAGTAAATTTTTACAATGCTTATAATTTTCAGCTAACTTCATGGACTTACACTTCACACATCGCAAATTCCAATTTAAGCTACTAATTCACTCGCAAAGATATCTCATAATGCGATACAAGAAGATACAAATGATTCCGAAAATCATCATATTTTGAACATTTCCTGTTATATTTATTCATCATGCAGTTTATGATTATACGAAAAAATAAAATGATTTGTGAAAACAAGCTTTCATTACAACAAGATCAGCTCGCGTGTTTATTGTGACACATCAAGACTTGATTACTTAATCCGAACACCGCGTGCCGCAGTTTCGATTGAAGCAGACAGTTCACTCCGTGTAAACTGGACAAAGTGTGTGGTTCTTATAATTAATAATACTAGTGTTTGCCCAGTGGTCTAAATTAGATGATTCTCTTTATTAAAAGACTAAAGAAATTCTTATAGAAATAATCTATTTCGAAAATTTCGTCATTCAAAATACTAAAGTTTATGAACACATACAAAAAAATGGTCGACGAACAAGAGTTAAAGTTCAGTGTTATTTACTTATATAGAAAATATTATTTGAAGTATGCTTGTTAAACATATTGATGTATCACAGTCCTCTTGGCTACTATGGCTGGTTCAGAAGTATATACGTATTCGTTCATAATCGGAAGTTAAAATATAATGTTTATGAGAGAAATGCATGAGCTGGATCATTACTATCTTGTGCCGTACTTTTGGCCGCCATGGGAAACGTAATAAAACTCAAATTATCCACGTCATTGCAAATGTTTTGAAATGTTCGTGGAATCATACAAACAGTGACGGCAAATATTAATTTTAATAATATACATTTCTGAATTCAGTTCGGATGACATGATCGTTAGTTAGTTTGACCTCAAAACTTTTGAAAATAGCCACTTTACATTTATATGTATTTATATGTACATTTTTTGTATTATGAGACATTATTTCATTACGCGTGTTTTTAGTTTGCGTCATGGCGCTGCTATCTTAATTGAATAACAGAACCTCATGTGTTTTGCTTAGGAGGGATAGCATTTCAATGGCTTCCATCTCAACATAATCTACAAGTGTGCTATCTTTATCATACTCTGAAACTGTTGACACGTCTTCCAGTTGATAAATTCCCACCTAACTATAACATAGTGTTTCCTAAACGTAATGAAAAAAGTAATTAGGGGGCCCGGCATTACAGCAACGAGTGATGGTGAATTATAAATTCCTCTGGATAATCCGTTCTGATGTTAATTGAAGATACACCTTTTGCAATCGTTGGCGACAATTTAGTAGAGTACTATTGCCTTTAAACTGATTAGTGAACCTTTTGAACATTAGTACTGTGGACAACTGGATAGTAGAACAGAACAATTGTGTCCGACTATATTACTATCACCATATACCAGAAGCACTACCGGGCATAGTGGTACACCGTTTAATGTCTAAAATCGCGAAACTTCCAATGGTCTGTTTTTCAAGTCAATATTTTTCTCTAATGTTGTCTATTTGTTTACTTATTAAATAAATAATAAAAAAAATAAACATATAAAAACACATTAACCTATATAAAAATTTTTGCTACATCTGAAGGAAGGAGCTTGTTATGTAAAAATTGTATATTTAAAAAAACTGGAATGTTATAAAATCAATTATGACAGACACTTAACGCGCATGCTGAGTGGGCGTGCAGAATCACGAAATCACCGGAATCGCACCGAAAGTGAAAACTGCCAATTTTTTTTTTTCAAATCAATCAGTTTTTTTTATTGGCAACACCGCGGTAGCTGTCACTAATGCTCCGCGGGACGCAATGCTACTGCGACTGCTAGAATTGATTGGATTTTAGTTTTTTTTTTTTATATTGCATTTGTATAATAACATTTATTTAATCCAGAGCACAATATTCTCACTACAAAATGAAATAAGTAATAAATACGTGGGAACTTCAGTTACATGTAGATTAACGACAAGAGAATCGATCACACATATAATAGTAAAATAACAAATTTATATTTATTAACGTGGTGATTAGAATCCTGTTATTTACGATGTATACGGTTATAGCTCAGTGGTAGTGTGTTCAGGGACGTGAGTTCGAAGCCACTCCACCTAAAATGAGCTTGAGCTTTCGATGAAGAACATCGCAACTATAGCGTGGTGGTAGGGCTTATTTAGACGCCCGCCTGGCTATCTCTCACCCTTAAGTTGAAAATCCACTGCCGAATGTCTAAAGGTGTGCCGGTAGTTGCACTTGAGAGTCAGCCCTTCCACTAGGAGTCCACCATCTTGGACCACATCGTCACTTAACATAAGGTAGAGACATGCATTTAAAGTTGCAACTAAATATCAGTGATCATTGGTTGTTGATGCAATGTATCGTCATTTTGTCGGAGCATTGTTTGAACTATTACAAGATCACTACAATTTACTATCGACGTGACATTGGAACAAACACGTTTTCGGCAATTGAAAAAAAAAATAGAACACTATTTATTACGCGCATAGTTTTTTTTTTACTGCGGAACTATGTGAGGTCCTCGGTGATATGTTTTGATTAATATATAAATCTGAGGCGATTGTGAGAGTATATTTATTTCTTACTTAAGTGTATCTGTCGGTCTAAACGGTGCGGCGTCTTCGGAAGGGGTAAGTTAAAGTTCTTCGCTTTGATCGTCACCGCACTGACCTAAATTAGATAGTCCGAAATGGGGTAAAAAAATAACGAAATTTATTTTTCCCCAAAATGTTTACCCAAATCAACAACATTATAGTCAAATGTTTGGGTTTATAAAAACGAAATGTTGTTTAGCTAATAAATTCGGAGTCAACCCTTTATTTACCTACGGCGGATCGTTTAGGCGCCCATTATAATATTTAATGCTAAACAAACACGGTGATTTTTGACCAAATGACTTCATCCGATATCGAGACGGTTGTGTGTTTACTTTTTTTTTTTTATTGAACAACATTAATATTATGCTTGATGGGTTAGGTTCAATTATTATTAACGTCGGTTCAGTGGATTTGAAATAAAGTGGTTTAGTCACTCCTTATGTTAAAGCTTATGTTAACCTCTTCGGTGAGTGACTGAAGGCAACAGACATAAAAACAATGTTTTTTTTATATATACCATATATAGGTTACAAACTGATATTTTCATTTTATTTATATAGTATAGATGTTACAAAAAGCATTCGGGGCATAAGTTAATTGCGTATTCAGCATCGTTTAAGTGATAGTAGTGAAACTTAAAAATTAAAGAATGGCACAGATATACCGTGAGAGATAGAAAGAGAAAGAGTACATTATATTTCTGCTCCTTCTCAGGTAAGAAAATGTCTAACTGTAACGCGTCCTTCACATTTCAGTTTGTTTAATTTATTATCGTCTTGGATTCCATTGAACTGGATTATGACCAAATAATACACATTCTAAAAAATACAACAGATTTACTTGTAGTCTAAAACCTCCAATACAAGAAAAAATGTAATACCTTCCGTTTCATTAATTGAAACTTGAATTATTCGAAATTTCAGTTTCCGTACATATTTTCGTAATATCTCGTATTACGTAATATCTTTTATAACTCTATAAAAGAAATCTGTCCTTTATATCTGGAATATAGTAATGCTTGATTTAACAACATTTACAGATAGATCATTTTACCTCTACATCTCGAAGAATAAATAAGCTAAGGACGTTAAGAATTCACCAACAATGTACATAGATCATTGTGTTTTAGAAACTAATGCAAGAGTATGATATCAATAAATAGATTATTTTTTATACTTAAGGTTTAACGTTATAGCCATATTCTCACCTGATCTTAAGTGACGATACGGCTCAAGTTGGTAGAAACACTAGACCTGTTGAGGAACTGGCTCTCAAGTGCAGCTGCCGGAACGCACCTATTGGTATTTGGCGGCAGGTTTACAACTTGAGGGTGGTAGCTAGTCGGGTGGGCATTATAAAAAGCCCTATCACCATGCTACGGTTTCCTCACGATGATTTCCCTTCACCGAAAGCTCAAGCTCATTATTAATTCTGTGAAATGTACGTTACTTGAATTTTTATCTACTTCACCTGTCTAACTCAAAATTAGTAAAAACGAACTTTGCAAGTAGATTGTTACTATACAAAATCAGGTTCTTTGTAATACAAGTGCGTTTTTATTAACATTACCCCTATCATCTTGCTAAGCGAATGCGAGATTGTTTGTTTGTTACGCTTTCACGCCTTACCTATTATAATTATGGTGTAAGCTGTCCATGGTGTTTCGCAGCACGGAAGCATGAAGTGTCGCCGTGGTGCGTTTTAGTGGGTAGTTAGTGATTAGTTAGTTAGTGGGTAGTGGGTAGTTTGGTGTTTAACACCCGATGTGTCGCTACATGCCTCTCACCTGACCTGAGCCCGGGTAATACGTTTGCGCGTTGCATTGAGGAAGTTCGTAAAAACGGGGATTTTAACCACCACGTTAACAAAAAAAAAAAAAAAAGTTCAATGAGAAAATTTGCAGTCACGTTATGAGGGGTACAAAAAAGGCCATACGGTACATAAAAGAACTACAGTACATTTAGGAAAAAGAACTCTTCGGGCACAGTTATATATAATAAAATAAAACGACATACGGGCCAAAGGATCATCGACAGTAATATACCATTTTTTTTTTCAAGTCAAGCCAACGGGTTAGCTCCCACCGACAATTACGATGGAAATAAACTATGAAGTATTGATAGGGTTAAGTGTCCATTTATCTAAACTGTATTTAGTTCGCGCTTCGATTTATGGAAATTAAAATGGTTGGGTCTAATCGACCTTTTGATGCTGACTTGATATTTTTTACCCCTGATATATATATTTTTTGCTATCGTAAATGCATTTATAATGAATAGGAATACCTTATGAATATATCTGTTTTAAATATATTTCTGACTTAACTTGAAACATTATTAAAAATCAGTTTCCCTTAAGCCTCCTGCAAGTTCAGCGAATACTGTTTTGTACGTCTCAAGCGTTTGATATAAATTTTCTTCCGGCAGTAGCCCAAGCCGAGGTTCGGCCATTCTGGCACCCTTGCGCCCGCTGCCTCGGGGCTGGGTGCCCTCAGCACTCGCCCCAAAAAGTTCGGTGAAGCTGTCAAAGCCCTTACGGCTAACAGCGAATATTAGGACAAAAAAAAAAGTTGTGCTTTAGTCGCACTCTCTCAAGGTCAAGCAATTATCTCGGCTTAAATTGCTTCTCTCCGAACTTTTTTGCACTTTGAGTTGACAAATATTAACAAGAACACTTTTTTATGACAGTAGATACTTTAAAAAACACTATTTTTTAGATAGTATAAAAAAACCGTTTTAAAAAAATATTTCGGTGGACGTCGGCTTGTCTGTATGTGCGGATGATGTGTGTGGTCACGATAGCGCCTGAAAACCTTTACTTTTTGAGTCCATTTTTTTTTTTCGCTTCAGTATCATTCTGAGTAATTAAAACTATTAAACCTTACCGTCTAATTTAATGTATTTTGATTGAAAAATGAATACATTAATTAACTTTTATAATGATTTTCCATACTATTTGTGCTTATTCGTAAGATTTTTATTTATTTAATCAATCAATATAAATGTGTCGCTGTCATATATTTATTACAACAATTTTTTCTTTCTTACGTACACTCAATATAATTTTCGGTTTAAGTCAGAACCAAAACAAATATAACCCAATAATACAGAAGTTATTAAAATAATTACTAGTATATGTTATTATAGAAAATAGGTTTTTATATTTGATTGAGTTTTTTTTTCTTATTCGTGAACCAATAATCAGTTATTATTCGACACGAGCCACTGATCATTCGGTTTTCGATTGAAAACGGTCACGGATGGAAATAATTATCACGTTTAAAATGTTAACTGTGCCCGCGGTTTCGTTCACGATATCCAAAATAAAAATGTTAGGTATAATATTTTTTTTTTATAACGAAACGATGTAAACAGTTGCCAAGTCCAAATTTACAAGGTGCATGTACTTAAATTCCTTTTTTTATACTGATTTTAAGTGACGATACCGCCCAAGTTGGTGCGCCGCCTGGCTCTCAAGTGCGACTGCCGGAACACACTTATTGGTATTTGGCGGCAGATTTTCAACTTGAGGGTGGTAGCTAGCCAGGCGGGCATCAGAGGAAGCCTTACCTTCATGCTATGGTTTCCTCACGATGTTCTCCTTCACCGAAAGCTCAAGCTCATTGTAGGTGGTTGGATTCCAACTTACGTCCCTTAACGCGAAGTCGTACCCACTACCACTGAGCTATTATTGCTTCAACTTCGTTAACGACATATGTGATGTGAAAATTTTGCTATGTTTATATATATATATACAATTTTCGTGTCACGTTGTTTGTCCGCGATGAACTCTTAAACTACTGAACCGATTTTAATCAAGTTTTGGACACTGTGTATTTTTCTATCGAACTTAGGAGACAGGGATGCTTTTTATATCGATAAGTGATCATAACGCGATAGATGACGCTGTAGTCGATGTGATCGACTACTCGAAAAGGCAGAACAAGGTTTGCCAGGTCAGCTAGTATTTTATAAATTAAGTTTTTGAAGAGATGATAGCTCAGTGGTAGTGTGTAGGAACGCCGCCTCATGGACGTGAGTTTGAATCCAACCACCTACAATGAGCTTGAGCTTTCGGTGAAGGAAAACATCGTGAGGCAACCACAGCATGTTGATAGGGCTTTTTCTAATACCCGCCTGGCTAGCAACCACCCTCGAGTTGAAAATCTGTCGTCTAATACTATTAGATGTGTTCCGGCAGTGGCACTTGAGAGCCAGTCCCTCCTATAAAGGCCGGCAACGCACCAGTGATTTCTCTGGTATTGTAGGTGTCCATAGGTGGCGGTGATCACTTACCATCTGGTGATACGCTTGCTCGTTTGCCCCCGGTCTATAGAAAAAAAACTTACAAATGTTAAATGGCAATAAACACTCAAACCCATTCTTTCTATATCTGCTACTATGGAGTTTCCCTTGCTGCTCCAAGAAACCTTATTTTAGTATGGATTTTTTAAAGCACTAAATCGATGAAGAGAAGAGGTTAAAGATATAACTTAGATATTAAGCTAAACTATTAGTCATTGGACTGTGAAAATTCCTTAAAAATCTATCAAGAACTTACTGTAAGTTTTCCAATTTTTCGCCACCCATTTCCATTTCACGGGATAATAACTATGTCAGTCCATGGCGTTCGTTTTCATAGCGTCAATTTCTCCAATAAAGTCGGTCAACGAAACAGCGATTCCCCTGGAGTAGTTGGTGTTCGTGGGCAGCGATCTTCACTTACTATCGGGTGACACGCTTGCTCGATTGCCGCCTTAACCATAAAAAAAAACAATGAAAAAAGATAAATGTACCAACAATTTTTTTTACCTGAAAATAATCAATGTTAAAAAAAAGGAAAAGTGTTTGTTTGTTTGAACGCGTTAATCGGAGAAATTATTTGTCGAGTTTCTAAAATTCTTGCGTATTTGTTAGTAAGGTCATCGAGGAAGGCTTTAGTGTATTTAAGATCACAAGTCGCGGGCACATTTAATCGATACTAAAATGCCCCCCTATTAAAATTTTGAGTCTGTTCAAGTCCATTATATGTTTATTTTAATGCAGTACATAACACTTTTAAATTACAATTACATAAGACATTAAGTGACCGCGTTCCGTCTTAAACCTGAGAAACTGACTGAATCCTTATTTTATATACTTTAGGTTTTAGCGTTACGGCCATAATCTCACCTGATCTTAAGTGACGATACGGCCCAAGTTAGTAGACACGATAAACCCGTGGAGGAACTTGTCTCAAGTGCAACTGCCGGAACGCACCTATTAAGTATTTGGCGGCAGGTTTACAACTTGAGAGTGGTAGCTAGCCAGGCGGGCATTAGAAAAAGCCCTACCACCATGCTATGGTTTCCTCGCGATGTTTTCCTTCACCGAAAGCTCAAGCTCCTTGTAGGTGCTACTGAGCTATATCGCTCAAATCTAGACATAAGCTTTCTTTATGTAGTACTAAGTGTATCGACTTCTTCATTCGACGATCGCGTGCCCATAATTATTTATACTACCAACATAACGAATAGACCAAACGGCTTTAACATAAAAATCGCCATTTCGCCTCCGAACGTATAAGGCAATTTACTAAACCTCAATACAACATATGGCCGCAGCAGACGCCATGCCAACTGTCAGACGTTCCCTCTCTTTCATCGGGGCGGGATGATCTCGAATTAGAAAAGGACGGGTATGGGTATCGTCGGCTGGTACTCTCGGGGCTGGTACCATTTGGATGGGGTATCGCAAAAAAGTGCATTGTCTGGTGCAGCGCATGCGCGAGGACACGTGCGCCAGCAGGAAGTAGGGTAGGCTTCGACGCGAATACGAAAATAATTCGAAAATTCCCTAAGTAAAGAGTACGCACAGGATATCAAAACTATAATCGTTCGAGGAAGCAACATATGGATTATGGGAGAGTTGGATGTTTAAGGGTTGATTCAAATTTTTTTTTTTTCGTACATTTCACCGCGAAGTTCTATATCGCGCTCGTTGATAATCACAAGACAGTTTTAAATCGAGGAACGTCGATTAATCATCGTCATCATTTGGCAGGACTTCGTTATATGATGAAAGTCAATTTCTAACCAAAATTTGTCCATAACGAAAGGTATTCCAACTATTAGTCGATTTGACGTGGAATCAACTGTCTGGTACTCGTCAGTATTCGAGACACA
Source organism: Actias luna (assembly GCA_039707435.1). Taxonomy (NCBI): domain Eukaryota; kingdom Metazoa; phylum Arthropoda; class Insecta; order Lepidoptera; family Saturniidae; genus Actias; species Actias luna. The sequence goes on along the minus strand of JAZHAC010000022.1, from coordinate 15,979,765 downwards.
ATGTCTGATTTAGCACCACACCTACCTACCACACGCATGCAGTCAAACCTGAGTAAACGAGTAATGGATGAATTAGATAAATCAAAAATCGTATGACGTCATTGCCAGGTGCTGTCATTTCAACCCTGTAAAAACGTTTTCAGTGACAATCATACAAATGTGTATGAGAAAATTCGTTTTCCCTCAAGGACCGATGACGGATTGTGGCTAAGGCTTTATAGGTTTAGCGTTATGGCCAAATCTCATCTGATGTTAAGTGACGATGTGGTCCAAATATGGTTGCCACGATAATTCTAGTGTAGAAACTGATTCCCAAGTTCACTGCCTAACACACCTACAACAGGAATGGGAAATAGCCATTTTTTTTACTTCGGGCAATGCATGTATACACCCCGGGGGGACTGAGAGCGGTATGTGGGACTCAGCCGGGGTTAATTAGAAATAGCCCTACCACCATGCTATAGTTTCAACATTGCAGGCATCGAACTCACGTCCATTGACGTACGCGGGGTCCGTACGGAACAGTACCAACTGAGCTATCATTGCATCAAGTTTTTTTTTGTACATAGTAATATTTTTTTGTGTATTTAACGAATTTCTTGGATTAAAAATTATGTATTTTTTTTCTTTTTGTGAAAAATTTCAAATTAGAATATACAAAACTTAAATAATCCATTAATATTTATAACAATATATATAAAAAACGAAAAAAAAAACATATTTTCAAACACTTTACCTCTTTTATGTTGTGTGATTAAATTAATTACTATGAATACGAGATTAATTAAATTCTTACTAATATTATAAATGCGAAAGTGAGTTTGTTTGTTATGTTCTCATGCTTCAACCGCTCCACCAATTATGATGAATTTTGATATAGGGATAAGCGGGACCTTTGAGACGGTGATAGGAACAATTCCTCTCGAAAAACTTCTAGTAAGTGGGATAAAGAGAAACTAAATTAAACTTTCTATTGCAGCATCCGATTTGCTTCAAAGTTTATGGAAAAATTGCTTATGATTTCGAATTTTGGGTAAGTATATAATATAGTGTTATTGCCATAATCTCCCCTGATGTTAAGTGACGATACGGCCCAAGTTGGTAGACCCGCTAACCCTTTGAAGGAATTGGCTCTCAAGTGCAACTGCCGGAATACACCTATTGGTATTTGGCTGCAGACATTCAACTTAAGCGTGGTAGCAAGCCAGACAGGCATGCGAAAAAGCCCAACCACCATGCTATGGTTTTCTCACAACGTTTTCCTTCACCGAAAGCTCAAGCTCATTATAGGTAGTTGGATTCGAATTCACGTCCCTTGACGCAAAGTCGTACACATCACCACTGAGCTATCATCGCTTCATAATTGACAAAATTTATATTGCCACGAGTGGATCCGCGAGTAAAAGCTCGGAGACTCAGCGCCTTCCGTTCTCGCCCACAAATTCCTGTAAAACTGCGAAAGACTTTTAGGTCCTTACAAAAAAAAAAAAAAACGCTGAAAGATATTAACATTATAAAATTATACAAATATATCGGCAATAAAAGCAGTAAATAATATATATTTAATTAACTGAACATCAAAAAACGTTTCCAAACCAACGCATGGCACTCTCTATTACAAATAAAAATTCACACTCCGTTAAAACTGTAACTTCGAAAATGAATGTAGATTACGAAAGTTATTACATCTATGTTGTTTGATAATTAAGTATAAAAATAAACAAAAACAGGGGCCCGAGAGCCCTCAGGTGTTCAAGGTTTAAGGGTCGGTGTGTCAAAGCGATGGGCACGAGTCGGCCATATGTCGCGAACCTCCCTCGTTCGAGTTACATAGCCGGCCCTACACAGAAGTAAAAGTGGTCTCGTGTTTTATTCACATAAGAAATGCATGATATCATCATATTTTTATATCCAATTGTGTAATTTTTGTTACTACGTCAAATAAAAGTTGAAATTTCGGGGAAGCGAAACATCGTGATGAAATCTTAGACACCTAATAGCGACGACTCTTAAGTTGAAAATCAGCCATCAAATACCTATAGGTAATTTCTGGCAGTTTTTTCTATATAGTTAACGTTTAGCATTTACGATTACAATACCACTTTATGTTAAGTGACGATGTGATCCAAGCTGGCGAACACGCTAACCCTTTGGAGGGGTTGACTCTCTAGTGCAACTTCCGGAACACACCTATAGGTATTTAGCGGTAGATTTTCAACTTCTGGGTAGGTTAGGTGGGCATTAGAAGAAGCCATACCATCATGCTATGGTTTCGTCACGATGTTTTCTTTCAACGAAAGCTCGAGCTCATTGTAGATGGATTAGAACTCACGTCCCTTGACACGAAATCGTTCAAACTACCTCTGCGCTATCATCGCTTTTAACCGTACCGACCAACCAACCATAGCACGGTGGTAGGGCTTTTTCTAATGCCCGCCTAGCTATCTACCACCTTTAAGTTGTAATCTGCCTCCAAATACCAATAGGTGTGTTCCTGCAGTTGCACTTGAGAGCCAGTTCCTCCACAGATTTAGCGTGACTACCAACCTTGGCCGTATCGTCACTTAAGCTCAGGTGAGATTATGGCCATACCTTAACTATAAAAAAAGGTAATCGCAAAACATTACAATTCTGTACCGCTAGCCAAATTGTCTTATTCACAATCGTTAGCGTAAAAATGTTCAATTTCACGTACATTTGTGATACAAGATTGATATGTATATATACTAACATGGAACTAATAATTGTTTGATAATTTTTACCAGTTTCTTTCAATACAGCTTTTCTCCTATTGGTGGTAGCGTGATGTTGAATATCTTATAATCTTACTAAATAATTGCACAATCAAATAAAAAAGGAATTTTATAAATCTGGCAGATAGATCATAAGCACGTTGAAACAAATAGTTTTTTTCTGTTTAATAATATTGATATACATATACACAGACATAGCTTTTTTTTATATTGTTAATAGGTTACGCATAATGGCTACAATCTCACCTGATGGTATGTGACGATGAGACCCAAGCCGGTGAACACGCTAAGCCTGTCAAAGGACTCACTCTCAAGTGCAGCTGGCGGAACACATCTATACGTATTTGACGTCGCATATTCAACTTGAGGATGGCAGTAAGTAAGACGAACATTAGAATACACCCTACCAACATGCAAGACATACGCTGGACATTATCATCATTCTACGACCCAGTGATATTAGCGAAAATAATATGTAAGCGAATAGTAGAAAAATCAATTTATATGTCGTTAGTAGCGAATAACATAAGTTATTGCCGGTAGTATATCATATTAACTGGTGCTTCTCAGGGGAGGTGCCCCAGAGCTCCGCCCATCGAACCGCGCTTTACGATATATCTTGTGTGGTCTCAAACAATATTTAATCTTGTACCAATTTTAGATGATATTAAATTGTATCATATTCATAATCTACTAACTTTTACCCGCGGCTTCGCTCACATTAATATTGATTTAGTCCAAAAATCAGACGAAGTAAAAATTTTTTTATACAAATTTCGCTCTCCCTTTGCTTCACTTCTAATAAGATTTTCAGGAGAAAAAATAGCCTATCACTGTGTTCAAGTTCCCATGTATCTTTATACCAAAATTCACCCTAATCGATTCAGCGGTTTAGGCGTGAAAGCGTAATAAACAAACAAACTCACTTTCACATTTACAACATTAGTATGACAGTAATTATAAAAAGTGTAAAAGTTTCATTGTATGTTTGAACACGTTAACCTTAAGAACTGCCAGTCAGATTTCAAAAGTGTGAACTTCCGGTTTGCGTTTGATAGAGAAATCATCGAGGAAGGCTTTGAACTAATCAAAATAACTCTACCACCAACTATATCAAGTCAGTATTGAAAAAAAAGATAGAAAAGGAAGCAAAATTGATTTAATAAAATTGTAAATCCAAGCGAACGAGCCATAAAAAATAAATCTCTAATAGAATCAAATTTGTATATTAAATATATAGTTGTTCAATACTTATTAGTTGTGTCCGATGATAACGTTCGCATGCCACTAAACATTGTTTGACAATTTCTGCACGTTTTTGTAAGAGTTTTCAGTACAGCTTTGCTCCTACTGGTTGTAGACCTAGGTTCGATTCTCTGGATAGGAGAACTCGAGTGACTCTGCTTGTGCGATACATTGACACACTACATCACTGAGAGTACACAATCACACCGCATACCATTCGTGCAAACCAACACGTTAAGTACACGGTTCTGTAAGGGACTACCTCCGCGGCCCTTACGCGGCTTGGTTATTGTTAGGATCACTAAATTAGTAAGTTAGGAGCTGTTGGTTAGTTAGGATCGCGAATCTTTGTTCGTTTTCCGGCAGTAGCCCAAGCCGAGGTTCGGCCTCTTTGGCACCTTTGCGCCCGCTGCCTCGGGGCTGAGTGCCCTCAGCATTCGCCCCAAAAAGCTCGGTGAAACTGTCAAAGCCCGTAAGGTTAACAGCGTATGTCAGTTCGAAAAAAATAATTATTGGTTGTAGTGTGATTTTAAATAGCCTAAAGCATTCCTCAAGGATTCCTCTATCAAATAGCAAATATTTAGTGTTTTTATTATCTCCTACTTATGTTGAAAAGTTTATTTGTTTGTTTTTTCGAACGCGCCAATCTTACGAACTATTAGGCGGATTTTAAACTTTTGCCTTTGATGGAAAAATCATCATCACAACCCGTAGTAGCAAAGTAGTATTGAAATAAGTAAAAAAAAGGCGCTACAGTTATTCAATAAAATTTTAATTCCACGTGAACGAAGTCGCGGGCGATGCTAGTGTTCGATTAAATGGCTACAACAAATTTCGCACTCTAATTTTTTTTGCCTTCACAGAAGTATCTTAACGACACATCTGTACGGTAGTAGGCAGTAACTCACTACAACCATTTAGATGGAAATGATAAACGCTAATTTTATTGCATCGTAGAGTAATAAATATATGCTTACTTTTTTTCTAGGATCTCGCCTACCGCTCGTCAGATCTCTGTCATTAAACGTTAATTTGTTTTAATAATCCGTGGAAATTGGCAAAAAAGGAGAAAAGGTTTTCGGTTCCGCTTTTTTATTTTTGTTTTACGACTTTCGCCCGAGGGGTTTATTACCTTTCGTGAGATAACATTACCCGCTGTTAGATTTGTGTTTTCGGAGCGAACTGGTGATATTTAGATCGCGAATCTGACTACTGGGCATACAGAGAAACAGTATAATTTTCTATTTTGACGCAATATCGGCGCAGTGGTAAAGAATACGCCTTCTTTCAAATTAGAATCTTAGCAATGAAGTAGGCGGTGAAGGAAACATAGTGATGAAAACGTAGCATAATAATGAGGCTTTTCCTAATACCGGCCTGGGTAAGTAATGTGCCCAAGTAGAAAATCTATCGCCAAATAATTATAGGTAATAGGTAAATAATTAATTATAATTGAATGAGATAGATTTAAGGAGTCATATAAAACCGAAAGTAATCGGATGTCATTCTAGAGATATTAAAAAAGGAATGTTCCCAGTACATTAAGTTTTTTGGGCGTAATTTTTACATATCCATATACACTGGCATCCGGACAACCACGAAAAAAATAAATTTAATAACATTTTTTTGTACATAATGGTACAATAGAATTTAAAAGTCATCTAGTGTGATAGTGAGAGTGTTTCTTTGAGTAATAAAACATTTAAATTGCCGGAAAAACAACAAAGATTTAAAATAAATCTCGATAATTGTTTGACTATGGAATGACCAGAGTAATGAACTACCTCAAACAGTTCGCGTTATGACACGCATAATGCCTTAAAAAAATATATTTAATGGAGGTATTTATTTCTCACTTAAAATACAATAAAACTCCAAACGTCTTTCAATATTTTCACAACACCAAGTGTTAATTCCGCATAAAACTCTATTAGTATATGTGTCACATTGCAGATTTCAACAATAAAAGCTAAACCCAACCTTAGATTTCTTGTAATAACAAATAAAATCACGTTGAATGGACACGCTTGCAAAACTTGACAAATATAATTAACAATAGATAATAAAGCTTAATGTAAATACACAAAGTTGTATTTCGCTTGTTAAATTTCACAAAAAGCATGCGGCAAATCTTTAAAGACTTCTGTAGGGTTAGCAATAAGATACATTTTGTAAAGCCGTTTATCGGTGCTGGACACAATAAATTTCAATTTTATGGTCACACTGGGGATAAATGGTCACTCATTGTTAGACAGCGCTACTCTTATCAGAGGTACTGGTTTTTTATATTAATTGCCTTATCGTAGAGTGAAAGACCACTCTATTTTATGTGAAACAATTAAAAAAAAAACAGTAATAAATTTTAGGCACGCGCCTTTCGATTTCCAATGAACAGACACAGAATGACAGTAGAAAAAATATAAATGTTGTAGCCTTGAACAGTCAGTAAGAGTTAGTTTTAAAAGTGCAACTCTGTAGGCGGCTATTCGAAGCAGGAAGATTTTGAAAGCTTTCACTGGTCTCTGGCAGTAAGGGATTTTGACAGTCAGTGCTCTGTTATAACATTACAAGTATTATGAAGGAGCATTGATATATCTACGACCACGAAGCTATTTTTCAATCCGTTTTTTAAGAGTACCATGTCATAGCTTAGGAAGGAAACCACAATAGGTAACCTGTACTAAACGTAGGCGGCAAGAAAGTTCTAGAATCTTCCTTTTATCATAATGGGGACAGAGTTTTAACCAGCGAAGGTGTAAATTTGGAACTTGAAGGTACTATTTAAAATGAACCAGAGATTAGATTATAGATATGTGATTACTAATACTATTTCATTTTATATGTTTTACACGAAATGTACAGAATAATATTTATCCCTTTTAATGAAAGGGTTCCTTTTTTTTTAAGTGTAGTCTACAATCGAGCAAGCTTGTCACCTAATGGACCCATGGACTTCGACAGCACTAAGGGCATTGTAGGTGCATTGCCGACCTTTATTGGAAGGACTGGCTCTCAAGTGCAACTGCCGGAACACACCTATTGGTATTTGACGACAGAATTCCATCCTCCGGGACAAGAGCTATAATTCTGTAGACAATAATGTTATTGAGGAGTTTTGAAGGTTTTTGCTCTGTTCGATAGATGTCAATTTAAATCGAAATTATATCCAATTAGTCAATGATATGAAATTATTAAAATATAGTGCTAAAGAATGGAGTGTAGACAAAAAATAGTTCAATATGGTGTGACGATTCAAATTTCATTCCAATCATATTGTTATATCTATTTTGTGAATAATAAACACAGTAAAAAGTGAACAAAGTCGCGGGCATAGCTAATGCTCGTAGCTATTTTTTTTACATTAATACTTAAACGAGCTACCTATGCCAATCAGAATTTGGCAAGATAATTGCAACTGCGTTAAGAAAGAATAGATATTAAGCTCACCGATTTATCGCTTTATTGAGCATCGAACCAAATGCCCTTATAATTACAGGTTCCAATCTAAAGCCGTCTATTAAGCGGTTGCTAAACATCAAAATATGCGATTTTTTTGAACCGCCACATAGGATGATCGAAGGCGTATATGACCCTCCCATGTTCTATGGTTTCTGTTTAAATTGTATATTATATGGTTTTAATGGAATTTATATTATTTTAATTATACGTTAGATCCTTCTACATTCACCATTAAAGCAATTCGGAATAACTTAACTTTGGAATAAGTCTTCCGTGCTTGTGGAAATATTGGCTAACTTTGCAAGAATATAACATAGAATTAATGTGATGGAATCTGTCAACGAACTTGCGCTTCCGGTAAAGGAAAACGTCGTAACGAAATTAAAATATGGTGGCAGAGTATTAGTAGAGTAGTACATAGTTTTACTAAAAGGCTTCGAAAATAAGTTTCTACACATCTAAAGACGTTTTTTGCTTGAAATTGGCGCTTGAAATGAATCGGATGAAACAGTTCCATAATGTAAATTATAAAACCTGACGCTAAATCTAAAATTTTAAGGTTTTGAAATAACTGTGATCCTGTTCGGTCTTTCATAATGATTGTAATCTATTACATGTTAATTGTATTTAATAATAAACAACCAGTTTTTGGTAAATTCGGATCAATATCATTGGCCTCGTTTTCATGTCTATCAGCTCTACTATCAATAATTATGTAGGAATATAGATTGTTTCAAGTTGCATCATTTATTCATCAAAATACAGGAACACTTAATTGCCATAATAGTTTATTTAATATGACTCAGTAGTTAGTGTGTACAGACGCCGCGTCAATGATTGTGAGTTTGAATCCCCGTAATGATCTTAAGCTTTCGTAGTAGTAGTAAGCTTTCATTGTTAGGACCACTAAACTTAGTAAGTTAGGATCGCGAATCTTTGTTCGTTTTCCGCAGCATTCGCTCCAAAATGTTCGGTGAGGCTGCCAAAGCTCTTACGGCTAGCAACGTATGTCAGGTCGAAAATAAAAAACTAATTTAGTTTTTACTCATATAAAATTCGCCCAACACGTTTATAGAAGAGTTCCTTGTTTTTGATTTGTAAAAGAACATCTTTCAATTTAAGATGGATAGTTAAGTCACAAAAGTTTAAACGTTTTAATGTACTATGTAAAATATGGTTTTCAATTCAACTATGACGTCATTGATACATTTAAGACGCGTGATGCTGTTAAACCGGCCGTCTGTGTTGTATTGCAACACAGTAACGATATTGTACGAGTGAACTGTGCAAATATAGTCATAAATTCTGTTACACCACGCCCGCGGCCTACAGATATGATATAGGGTGTGATTTTTTTTGCTACCACACAGTCGGCCGTGGCCGATGGTACGAAATTTATGATTTCATTTGATAGAACGCGTGTGTGGCAAAAACTTAATCGATGGGTCAAGCGGACCCTTTGTCTGCGCTAAGGGTTGACCACTTTTTTTTTTTTTTTTGCCGTAATAACGTATGGTTCGGAATGTCATCGGTAAGGGAAAATATAAGTTTTTTTTTTTTAAATTTAGATACAACTTCACGCCTCCTTTCGTGATTGTAATATCTGTGCACAGTACAAAGTCTACTCGACACGTTCGTCTGCTTATTTGAATGCGTTATAGTGAAAAGCGCATGGTGGTAGGGCTTTTTCTAATGCCCGCCTGGCTAGCAACCACCCTCGAGTTGAAAACCTGCCGCCAAATACCAATCGGTGTGTTCCGGCAGCTGCACTTGAGAGCCAGTTCCTCCACAGGTTTAGCGTGTTTACCAACTGTGGCCGTATCATTACGGCTTTTCATGTGTTTTCACCATTACATAGAATGATTCATGGGGAAGGTTACGGTATATAATTTATTCAAGTTTTGTATAAATAGATTGAAATATGACGGTGATTGTTGAAGAAAGCGGACAAAATCATGCCGACTTGAATCTTTATTCCAGTGCGCTGCATACACCAACAGATTTACGTAAAAATAATGTACCGCGAAATTGTTTATCTTAAAAAGGCCTATGGAATTGCAGTAAACTTATATGCTCCTCAAAGACTGACACACCAACTCTAGAGATCACCAATAACTCATTTTCATAGTATAGGTTTTCCAAGTAATAACTATAAATAATTTTATACGGTCCACCAGCTGTGTCCGCGAGTTCGTCCGCGTGAAACTCAAAATTATTTAATATTTATGCCGGTTTTTGTCACTTTTATCATTACAGCTGTGCTCCTGTTGGTGGCAGCGTGATGTTAAATAGCTTAAAGCCTTCCTCAGTCATTGCTTTATCAAATACTGGTAACGTGTTTGAAATCCGATTGTTTGTTTGTAAGATTAGCGCGTACAAACAAACATATATTTCTGCTTTATAATAGAAACTAATACATATTTCATTCATCGAACTCAAGAATGGATTGCGCAAGTAAATACCGAATATAAATAAAACTTAATTGATGTATCATAAACATTTTATTTATATTACTAATACATGACCTTAATTCCATATCCTTATTTAGTTGAATTGAAGTAAATTAAATTTTCATAATAACATTCCTTCTCTAAATTAAGTAACGCGGACGTGTGAGTAATGCGTATTGAAGCATTTTCCCGTAAGAAAATTATCCAACGCGATTTGTCAAGAGGTATACAGAAACGCACAAAAGTGATTATTTAAAATCTTATTATTGTAAATTATTGCAGCGATGATGGAGAACGGACCCGAGTTCGAATCCCAGCGATGAGACTGAGCTTTCGGTGAAGGAAAGCTTCGTGATTAAACCATAGCATGGTGGTAGGGCTTTTCCTAACACTTGCCACGATAGCTGGCACCTTCTAGTTGAAAATCTGCAGGGAAATACCTATAGGTGCGTTACGTGTGTTACACTCGAGAGCCAAACCCTCTACTAGGCTTAGCGTGTTCACTGTCTTGAGCCGCATCGTCATTTTACATCAGGTGAGATTGTAGCCATAATGATATCTACTATATACCTAATAGATTTAATGAAACTAGCAGCATTTTAAAATGCTAACAAACATTCTATGCATAATATCTTCATAATATTTTCATAAATCGTCAGCGAAAAAAAAAAGACGGACTAACGTTATAAATGTACAATATATCTTAATACAAATCCCGTGATCAGAGCGTCTTGAAAAACTTTAAATTCTCATATGTATATTTGAAACACAACATTCATTTAACAGCTGTTAATTGATAATCTTGTTAAAGTTAACAGTGTCGATTTTGACACGCTATGATAACGGCATTTGGTGTTGAGATATATCTCGTGTATGGCTACCACTTACAATTTTTGATGTTTCTTAACACGAATCTATATTAATAGTTAGTATAAGTGGAAAAGTTTGTTTGTACGCCATAAGCTTATAAACTACCAGTCTGATCTCAAATATTAAATTTAAAGGTTAACCTTTTAATAAATCGTCAGCGAAAAAAAAAAAAGACGGACTAACGTTATAAATGTACAATATATCCCAATACAAATCCCGTGATCAGAGCGTCTTGAAAAACTTAAAATCTCATATGTACATTTGAAACACAATATTCATTTAACAGCTGTTAATTGATAATCTTGTTAAAGTTAATAGTGTCGATTTTGACACGCTATGATAACGGCATTTGGTGTTGAAATATATCTGGTGTATGGTTATTATTATTTTTACACTTAAAATTTTTGATGTTTCTTAACACGAATCTATATTAATAGTTAGTATAAGTGGAAAAGTTTGTTTGTACGCCCTAGGTTTAGAAACTAGCAGTCTGATCTCAAATATTAAATTTATATTCAAGAGAGCAATCATTGAGGAAGGCTTTGAGCTATTTAACATCACGCTACCGTCAACGAGAGCAGAGCTGTATTGAAAAATGTAACAAAATCGGGCCGAAATTATTAAATTGTTGTCTCCCCCGAACAAAGTCGAGGGCATAGCTACTTCATATCATACAGCGGAAAAGAATTTAAACGCGCTAAGATTAGAAACTGCCAGCCCGATCTCAAAAAGTTTATTTTTTCCATACAGCAATTACCAAAGAAGGTTTAAGGTTATATAAAGCGATGATAGCTCAGTGGTAGTGTGCACGACTTCGCATCAAGGGACGTGGGTTCGAATCCAAGCACCTACAATGAGCTTGAGCTTTCGGTGAAGGAAAACATCGTGAGGAAACCATAGCATGGTGGTAGGGCTTTTTCTAATACCCGCCTGGGTAGCTACCACCCTCAAGTTGTAAACCTGCCGCCAAATACCAATAGGTGTGTTCCGGCAGCAGCACTTGAGAGCCAGTTCCTCCACAGGTTTAGCGTGTCTACCAACTTGGGCCGTATCGTCACTTAAGATCAGGTGAGATTATGGCCATAACGCTAAACCTTTAGTATAAAAAAAAAATAACTTCACGTTCTACTAAAGCTGTATTGAAAAAGGTTACATAAACGGGCAAAGAAACTTAAAATTAATGTTAATTCCATGCGAACGGTGTCGCGGGCGCAGCTAGTGATTGTATAAAAAGAAATCTTGGACACTGGGGCTTAGATCTAATGGAATGTCACAACTAGTTACAAAATGATAAATAATTGTATCTCTTACACCAGGAAGTCATAATGAATAAGAATATTATCCAAATTACCCCAATCATTTAACATTAGCCAAATTTCACAACATTATACTGTGCTAATAGATTTTTAGGTGCAAAAAAACACGTGATATGACATCAAATTGCCATCGTCGCTTCGGATTCAGCGTCGTCTAACGAGGCGATTTCGTTATATCGAAAATAAGGGTATGTCTTGTTACGGTATGCTCTAATAACGAAACGGAAAAATTATTACATGACACTGATATTAATTTTATTAAAGGAATCCTTTTTGACACTTAATAGGTGTAGCGTTATGGCTACAATTTCATTTGATGTCAAGTGGCAATGTGGGAGAGACAATGAGGGACTGTTTCAAAGGCAACTTCCGGAACACACTTATAGATATTTGGCGGCAGATTTTCAACTTCAGGGTAGTAAGGCGTTAAAAAAACTCCTACCACCTTCCTATGGTTTCCTCATGATATTTTCCCTCGACGAAAGCTTAAGCTCATTGCAGGTGGATTCGAACTCACATCCATATACGCGATGTCCGTGCAAAGTACCAACTGAGCTATCATCGCTTCGTACTCCTTTGTTTAGGCAAATTAGAGGGAAAAATTAGATCGGTATTACAAAGAACAGTCGTGTTTCTTCATCTTTTCCAACGTCGACAAATGTATATGTATGCGTTAAATGGGCATTTGGAAATTTGTAAGCACAGTTTACAGATAGACAGACAAAAAAGCATTTATTTATTTTTGAAGCGATGATAGCTCTGTGGTAGTGTGTACGAGTTCAGAGACGTGAGTTTTAATCCAACCACCTACAATGAGCTTGAGCTTTCGGGGAAGGAAAACATCGTGAGGAAACCATAGCATGGTGGTAGGGCTTCTCCTAATGTCTTCCTAGCTAGTAATCACCCTCAAATTGAAAATCTGCCACCAAATACCCACAGGTGTGTTCCGGCAGCTGCATTTGACAGCCAGTTCCTCCATAGGTTTAGCGAGTCTACCAACTTTGGACATATCGTCACTTAAGATCAGGTGAGGTTATGACCATAACGCTATACCTTAACTATAAAAAAATAAAAAAAAGAATAAAACACCAACTAGGTTTATATTATAACATTCTTTGAATTAGAATATATATAAAATTGCAAATACAAATGTAACCTTAATTATAGGTCAGTATAATACATATTCATTGTATGAGCAACACATATATGGTATAATTTCATACAAAAAATGGTCCAGACATATAGCTTCTACATGGATGCTAAATGTGAATTTTTAATTCTTACCGAATAGTATCTAATGAATGCAATCAATAATTAATGTCTTATGTAAATCCCAGAATTATTACGGCTGGGGTAATGAATTGTGACCCATTTCGTTATACAATGCGTCAAATGAGAACAGACCCGGTTGAAATCGACAACTAATTGAATTAGAGTTTTGCAACGATTGCAACGGAGTCGCCGAGTAGTAAATTATAGGTTGTGAAGCTGTAAGTATAGGAGAGGTTTGCTAATTTGACAAAAAGTTATGTCGTGGTTCAATTTACCCTAATTTATTGTAGTAATGAGCGAGACAGCGATATTTGCTCTGCTACAGCAGTAATCTTAAGGCATGTCGTAATTTACTTACTAAGCAACTATTATTTAAATAACTTATAAATTATAAATTTAATTTTCCAAAGCATAGGTACTACATTATCTATACATGCATAAAAAAAAGTCATTTACACCACTTATAACTCGATAACTTATGGCCCGATTTTATTGATGTCTGATTAGTAGGTTTCTTTTTTTTCTAGAATGACTATAAAATTAATAACTGAATTGTATGACAAATATAAAATTCTAAATTTAGTTAAGCATATAGTTAACACAATATTCATTGACCGTTATGCTATACGAAGTTAGCCGGGTCAGTTAGTTCATCATAAAATACCAAATTGATTATACATTGATTAATTAAATCGATGATCAACTACTTTCTTTCTCGGGGCTTTACGTTCCACGATAATATATAATAAAAAAAAGTTCCATAAAATTTTCAACAGCCAGAAAGGCAAACATTTTTTATTATTTTCTTTTATAATGCAACTAATTCATCTGACAGATCTTGCTATGCTCTATCCAGTAGTTGTTAGCTGGACCACAGTGTCTACTATTGCGTTCGGAGACAGGATCACTTATTGGAATGAGAATTATCCTGTGTCTACCGTTTGTTACGTTGTAATAACCGTGCTACTTCACACTATATTTAATTTTGATATTTAATTTAATAACTCTAAATTATTTAAAAGTAAACAAACTCAATATTAGTAATTATTTGATAAAAGTTATACGACAACTACAAGTTGATATAATTTGTTAGTATGTCATACAACTTGGCAGTTTGGGTGTCGAGCCTTTGCTTCTTGTTATTTTCCCGATTATAAAAACGTTGGATTGCGTGTTGTTGCAATATGCAATCTAATGTCATAACTTGCACCATTTAAGTTCACGGTAGAGTTTTTGGCGGGATCTTGATCTGTTATGTTGTGATTTTTATTTTGATGCATACACTTAGTTGTTCAGCCCTATATTGTGTAAATGAAGGTGAATAATCATTCGGAACATGGTACATTAGTTGCCACAAAAACTTCAAATAGAGCTTCAACAAGAGAGTCACTATCTTGTTGGAGATAGTATAGTCTGTCCGAAATGCCCAAATATTGTTACTTGAAAATGGCAGTGATACTCAAACTAAATTGCCAAGAATATATAGAAAGAAGAATTATCTAATTAAAGTTATATGACAACTACAAGTCAACATAATTTGATAGTCGGTCATACAGCTTGGCAGTTTGAATGACGAGTCTTTGCTTCGTGTTATTTTCCCGATTATAAAAACGTTGGATTGCGTGTTGTTGCAATATGCAATCTAATGTCATAACTCGCACCATTTAAGTTCACGGTAGAGTTTTTGGCGGGATCTTGATCTGTTATGTTGTGATTTTTATTTTGATGCATACACTTAGTTGTTCAGCCCTATATTGTGTAAATGAAGGTGAATAATCATTCGGAACATGGTACATTAGTTGCCACAAAAACTTCAAATAGAGCTTCAACAAGAGAGTCACTATCTTGTTGGAGATAGTATAGTCTGTCCGAAATGTTCAAATATTGTTACTTGAAAATGGCAGTGATACTCAAACTAAATTGCCAAGAATAAATAGAAAGAAGAATTATCTAATTAAAGTTATATGACAACTACAAGTCAACATAATTTGTTAGTCTGTCATACAACTTGGCAGTTTGGGTGACGAGTCTTTGCTTCGTGTTATTTTCCCGATTATAAAAACGTTGGATTGCGTTTTGTTGCAATATGCAATCAAATGTCATAACCTGACGCCATTTAAGTTCACGGTAAATCGTCCCGATTTATCTTTGATGTCAACATTGGCTTGCTTTGGATGTTCCACTTTGTAACAGAGATTTATTTACTTTCTAATAATATGGCCGTGTTGATATGTTTCTTTAATTCTTCCAGCTCTTGCATTGCGGCAGTAAGCTTGTTATATTTTAGGAACCCGGTGGTGTTATAGATTAAGATTTTAATATTTTATTTAATACTCCTTTTCTTAGTAGTATATCCATCACTCGCAGAAAATAATACATTATTCTTAACAAGATATCCCAGATATTTTATTTTTAGGGTTAACAGTTGACAAGTTGGACTAAGCAATACTTTTTTACAAAACTACATTGAAATCGGTTTAGCGGCTTCCGCGATAAGTTTAGACGAACGACAGCATTTTTTTTGGGTATATTAATATTATAAAGTGGAAAACTAAGTTTTGCAAGAGCTAGTCTTTGGATGTACCTGTAGGATTTCAGAAATCATGTTATTATCTGATAAAGTAATCATTGAGGATAGTTATTTAACATCACGCTACCACCAACAGAAGTAAAAGTGTATTGAAATCAGTTACGCGGCTTGCCCATAAGGTAGTGTTAGGATCACTAAATTAGTAAGTTAGGACCTGTTGGTTAGTTAGGATCGCGAATCCTTGTTCACTTTCCGGCAACAGCCCAAGGCGAAGTTCAGTCATCCTGGCACCCTTGCGCTCGCTGCCTCGGAGCTGAGTGCCCTCGGCACTCGTCCCAAAAAGTCCGGTGAAGCTGAAGGTAGGTGAAGTATATGTCATTTCAAAAAAAAAAATGTAAGCAGAAAATTGAACATAACTACTTAATTTTTATAAAGCAGAAAAATTTGGTTTGTTTATTTGACTGCGTTAGTCTTAGAAACTAACCGGATTTCAAGAAATACTTTTGCATTTGATAGAGTAATCATTGAGAAAGACGATTTAACAAGACGCTACCACCGGTGTGAGCAAAGCTGTGTCGAAGAATATTACAAAAATGAACAAAAATTATTAATATATAATTTTTAGTTCTACACGGACGAAGTCGGGGAATCGCAGCTGTATATTTAGAAATATTGAAGTGGAAACTAAATGGGCCATTTTACTGTATTTATTATAGCTTATAATGATTTAGGAAGAAGGTTCTCGAATATTTTTTTGCGCATATTTCGTGGAACGTTCTGCGACTCGACGGAGCGGAAGAAATGTCCACCGTTGGATGTCCGGTTGCCCAGTGAGATGTGCATTATCCTCTATGGGTAATTTATACGTTTTGATATTATTATTATTGTAGTACATTTATTATTTATCACTATCTCTCCGTACACGGCTTCGTTCACGTAGATTTCATGATGGTAGACGGTACCACGTAGATGATGGTAGGGCTTTTTCAAATGCCCGGCTGGCTAGCAACCACCCTCCAGTTGAAAACCTGCCGACAAATACCAATAGGTGTTCCGGCAGCTGCAGTTGTGAGCCAGTTCCTCCATAGGTTTAGCGTGTCTACTAGCTTGGGCCGTATCATCACATAAGTTCAGGTGAAATTATGGCCATAACCTTAATTGTATAAAAATTAATAATAAAATCGTATTTGTTTTTTTTTTAACGTGGTGGCATATACATATTACGTACATTATCATACATACATCGGATGAAAGACACTACCACCCTACTCAAGGAATAATATGCTTAATGAATGCCTATATTTAAACTATTTAGTCATGAAATTACTATGTCAACTATACCTATTAATATAACAGACATTTTACTTACTAATTGAAGTTCAAAAACGGTATATAATATCCCAAGAAACTTTTATCCCATATCCAAAAGAAGTCCTTCTTTTTAATGCGATAAAAGCATCGTATATGTTGATCGATATTATTGCGTATCACCATATAAAATTTTATAAAAATCTATTGAGTATTGTCAGAGTGATACAATTACAAGCGGAGAGATAGACAAAAAAAAAATCTTACATAAACGAAGCCAATTAATTTTGAATTTTGAATTTGAAAATTGAATTTTGTCATTACTTTCTAAGTGATTATTGCACATTTATACATTTTGTAAATTATCAAATATAAAGTATCAAAATAATTCCATCGGTGTATACGTAAAAGTCACTATCGACTATTAATCCGGAAGTTGTGATATCATACAAATTCTGCCAACTTCCGGCGGTGAAACCTTGTTAGGAAATTATGGGAAGTCCCAAT
The DNA here is from genome assembly GCA_039707435.1 of Actias luna. Lineage (NCBI taxonomy): Eukaryota > Metazoa > Arthropoda > Insecta > Lepidoptera > Saturniidae > Actias > Actias luna. Next base: position 15,962,055 of record JAZHAC010000022.1, on the reverse strand, counting down.
TCGACACGCCCTTCCGAAAGTTATACCTTTTTGTTTAGCATTGTTTAGGTATGATCACCATATACCTACGGGGTACAATAAACCGTATCCATGGGGTGATTGAGTGTTATGCATTCGCCCACAGTTTCAAATTTCGTCCGCATGACGAAGGTAATAAATGATGACGAAATCTAATCTGAAAGTTTAATTTTTATTTTCGTACACAACTTTTTTTTGTATCTATTATATCACATATTATCATACGCGTGAACAATTTCGCTAATTATTTTTTTGCCGTGTTAATTATTGTCAGGAGAAGGTTCATATGAGGGAAAAATTTAAGGAAGTTGAGCGGAACATTCTGCTTAGTTGAGTTCCTTCGTAGGATTAGTCAGGGCCAAGGTTTCTCTTCGCGTCTTCCGGCAACAGCTCAAGCTGAAGGTCTACTTCAAGTCTTCCTTGTGGTCGTTGCCTCGGGCTGAGTGCATTAGTACTCACCCCTAAAGCTCGGTGAAGCTGTAAAAGCCCTTAAGGAAAACATCATATGTCCTTTCGAAACAAAAAATGACCAGCTAAATATTTATAATTCACTTATACACAATTAATAAACTAAAATGTAACTTATATTACAAACATTAGGCCAAAAAATGTAAATTTATGTTTCAAATTACAATATGACATATTTTAAAACCTACCAAAAACTTCTTTTTTTATTCTTGGCAACTCAGTCCTCTTTCGAGACTATTACTGCCAATTACTAGTGATAAGGTTTGGACTTTTTGGACAGATACTATCTTAAACAAGATGGCGTCTCTCTTGTTAAAGTTCTCTTGGCACTTTTTGTGGCAACTAATATATCATGTTCCGAATGATTATTTATAATTCACGTCACTTATCCTCTTCAACTTTACTACGTCACGTAAAATGTCGCCTAAATTACACAACACGAGGCTAACAAAATTAAGTATATGAATTAAAATAAAAACCACAACATGACAGATAAAGATCCCGCCATAATCTCCTACAAAACACTGTATCATAAATGTTATTAAAAAAATAAAGTTCTGTACATGGCAAAGGAGTCATCAATACTCTGCCACAAATTCATATTAAATTGCACGTTGTCTTCCAAGAGAATTACTTCTGTTACAATTTCTTTTTTGTAAAAGAAAAGTAAATTAATACAAGAGAAAATAAATGATAATACAAATTTATATGAATACGAATTATAATTAGACTTATTATGCATGCTTTCTTCCAATGTGCGGCTGTTGTGTGGACCGATTGTGGGCCACCTGTTTCTACGCATGCGCGAAGCCGTAAAACAGACGCCATTGCGGTCGAATCGTACCATATGTCATTTTTCCCGCCTTTTTCTTATTTTCACTAATAACAACAGCAAACGCTGGCAGATGTTTATGTTTTTCACACTAAATCACTGTTCAATCAGTAAATTGGGTAATTAAGTGAGTAATTGAGCGTTGTAGAAAAGAATTTCGAGTATTTTCGTGTGAACTTTGCCACAGATGTAGGTCAGATTTTAATGTACGCGGCATTACCATGGTGTCGTTTGTTAATTTTATTAGATTGTATAATATTTTCAACAATAAATTAAGCGAAACATACTAACACATTTTAAAAATAATGCTTAGCTTTAAATATTTGTTTTATGAACTATAAAAATAATGGTTTCCACTAGAAATATGTTGGCGAGGTGGTCATAGGTAGCAACCTGCTGGGTTAGATAACGTTCGATGCGAGAAATGAGAGCGTCCCTAGATATTTATATTTATTTCGTAAATTTGGTTCATGTTTATTCATTACTTTTCTACTGAATCTTCGCAACTTATCCTATATTGAATTTAAATATTGATTTAGAAAAACAAATCCGGTGACGCAATAAACAGTTTCATACACCACATCCAATTAGTTTTTGCGAGAGAAACTAGCCTAACACCGTTTCTAAGGTCCCATTTTTTTATGGAATAGGGAGCAAACGAGCTAGCGGTTCACCTGATGGTGAGTGATCACCGCCGCCTGTGGACACCGAAGGAATCGCAGTTGCGTTGCTGGCCTTTATGGTAAGACTAAGCTCTCTTCTTGAAGGTCCCCATGTCGAGTCGGTTCGGAAACGCCGTCGAAGCAAGTTAGTTCTATTTTTGTACCAAAATTCATCATAATTGAATCAGCGCTTTATGCGTGAAAACGTAACAAACAAATAAACTAAATTTCGCATTTATAATATTATTAAGGATAAAAATGAATGTATATAATAATTGCGTCGAGTACCGATAGAGAAAAAAAAACAAATGTTCATTTATTTATAGTATAATAATTGTGAAAATCTGAAAAAAAACACTGTCTTTCCATAATTTTCATAGTATTAAGTTTTCACTGTTGGCTTTTGCTACATACAGATTTGTTTTTGATGCGATGATAGCTCAGTGGCAGTGTGTACGCCCCCGCGTCGAGGGACGTCAGTTCGAATGCACCTACAACGAGCTTGAGCTTTAGGTAAGGGAAAACATCGTGAGGAAACTATAGCACGGCGGTAGGGCGTTTTCTAATGCCCGCCTGGCAAACAACCAACCTCAAGTTGAAAATGTGCAGCGAAATACCAATAGGTGTGTTCCGGCAGATCCACTTGAGAGCCAGTCCCTGTAAAGGTTTAGCGTGTCCACTAACCTGGGCCGTATCGTCACTAAAGATCAGGTGAGATTATTCACGGCCATAACGCTAAATCGTAAAAAAAACACGTAGCATTCGCTAACCACATTGCAACTACCGAGCTTGACGGCACTAGAGATGCGTGTGGTTTAGTTTACACGAGCATAGTAAATTAAACCCTAACAAACCAACGAAGTGGATAATGATCGGCGCCCGTGTGGTCGAAGCCTTATATGTACTCACCCACTGGCCTACTGCCGTTTCATCATCACACCTCAAGTAGCGCAAGGGATCGGTAGATGTTGAAAATGCAAAACAAAATACGCGATCGTCATGAATTAAAAAAAAATGTGTTTTTTTTTTGTTAGTCGTGCGGTGTGTCTCATGCTTAATTTTAAAAGTTAAATTCACTGTTATCTATATAAATACAAACACTATGATTTGTTATATGAATGTATATTAAAATTTATGCCTATTGAGTCTTATATCTATTTTGATTTGATGGATAAATAGTTTCTACAAAAACGTATTAAAGTTTTTGTTTCTGGCGTCGGTTCTCGGTGATTGCCTATTGTTCTATATATAAAGACACGGCGAAGTGACTCTACTTTGCCTGAAGCGGTAGAACCGAGACATATATCCATGGTAATAGGTCAGTATTAATAGAATGAACGTCAAAACTACCACTGCTTCGGAAAATGACCCAGTCATCGAGAAAAACCGGTAACCGGAACTCGATATAACTTTTTTAGGTATTTTCTTTTAATAATATGTTTTAATGTGTCCATTTACAACAGTTATATTAATACATAAATATACATCCACCCTATAATGCCTTTTGACATCGCAACCCGTTTCACATGATGCATGAAACCACTGTCCGGTAAATGGATATGCTTTGGGACTTAGTAAAACCTAACACTATTTATCTAAAAAAGCTTTACAATAAATTTTTGTTGTATATTTAAATACTACGTTTTTACTGATTTATAGGTCACCTATGTTCATTTCTGTGCGTCTGACAATGTGTATCCAAAGTTTCAATAACGGTCAGTTGCCAAGTTAAGGGAGCCGTTCGGGTATTAAGTAACGCAAGTTTTGAAGATATTTTAAGCCTATCTTAACGTAACTTAACACCCCAGTGAGGATTTTTACTTATAAGTCATAATCATGTTTTACCTTTTTCTACTGATAAACATTCAAAATAAAAAAAATATATTTACTTTTGGAAATACAATTAGAAGTAGTCCAGGGATTCTCCGATAAATATGTAAAGGAAAAGAGTTGAGAAATTGGGAAAGTTTTATTAGCCTAATTCTTTACACTTAAGTAAATAAATGGCTATGTTATCTAACGCGTTGTTCGAACCCTCCCTCTTACCTTGTAACGCATCGTAATGGTAATGGTTCACATATACATGACGCTTTCTCCCCGTTCTGACGTTCTCCCCGCTAAATAACGCCACGTAATACTTGAACGGACCGTAAGGCTTACGAATACAATTGTAAAAAACAAATAATCCGACATTCGCGTTTATAATATTTGTTAGGGCTGCCGAGAAAGTCTCCCACAGTTGCTGTGGGAAAGGTTTTTGAGATGTTTTTTTTATACCTTGACAGTCAAAAAATCATGTTCCCATTACCATAACATAAAGGAAGATTTCCTTGCCAGCATCCGGTTCTTAAAGTCAGTGGCACACTGAGCGATATAATCATTTTCGTTCTTTACTCTACTACGGCCCGTGTTTTACCAAGTTTTCTCTTATACTCAGCCTTATTTAAATCGATATTCAAAAAAATTGCTATAGACCAGCTATGCCCGTGACTTCGTTCACGTGAAATTAAAATTGACTTAATCAGTTTTGCCTGTTTTTGTAACTTTTTTCAATACAGCTTTGCTTCTATTGGTGGTTATGTCATTGTAAATAGTCTCAAGCTATTATCAATGATTATATTATTAAGTTTAAGTGTTTAAGATGTGTATGTCTTAAGTGTTAAATGTTAACGTCTTGAAAAAAAGACACCAAAATTTCCGCTTTATATATTCATATCGAAAAGGGTACGCATAATTCAATTGTCACCAAATTTCTTATCCAAGACGCGAAGTTTTGTATGTTGTTTTGTTTTTAAATACGTCGAACACATGAAAAAAGTCACGGAGCATGATTATTATATGATATTTTAAACGTCGCTCGGTGTACCACTGCCCTGTTTCTGTTTGTACCTGAATACAAAGTGATTACGTCCTGCCCATAAACTACCGTCCGAGTTTTACTCGTATATCGACCGTGGTAAATTTCTAAGGAATATTTATATTAATTATACATATAATTGTTAATTTATATTGTCAACTAGCCATACCTCCGGTATCGTTCGCTTAGTACTTGGATTATGTTTTTTTCTTAACTTAAAAACTTGTTTTTCAATTATGTGACCACGGTATTATTCTGTTATGATATTAAGTATAGTTAGGTCTATGGACGAATTCCATTACGTGTTAAAGGTAAGTAGAAAATAGGTATTGATAAATAATATGAAACTAATACATATTTATAAAGCCAAGAAAATAACTATTACAGATCTTTTTATAGTTAAGGTTTACCGCTAAGTGACGATACGGCCCAAGAGTTGATAGACACGCTAAACCTGTGAAGGGGCTGGCTCTCAAGAGCAACTGCCGGGACACACCTATTGGTGTTTGGCGGCAGGTTTTTAGCTTGAGGGTGGTAATTAGCCAGGCGGGCATTAGAAAAAGCTCTACCACCATGCTATGGTTACCTCGCGATGTTTTCCTTCACCGAAAGCTCAATTTCATTATAGGTGGTTGGATTCGAACTCACGTCCCTTGACAGTCGTACACACTACCACTGAGCTATCATCGCTTTAAAATTATATTATTTAAATGTTGTGACCTATTATGGAGTTAAAATTATTACGGAAAAATCATTTCTTTCGAGACGCTAATTTAGCACAATATTATTATAACATGGGCTAATATATATTAATATTATAAAGCAGAAAAGAGCGTGTGTTTGTTTCTTCATTAATTTTAAAATGAAAATGAGAAATCTCGATGAAGGAAAATATCGTGATGAAGCCAAAGCATGTGGGTAGAGATTTTTCTAATGCTCGTTGGCTAGCTACCATCCTCAAGTTGAAAATCTGCCTTCAAATACCTGTAAGTGTATTCCGGAAGCAGCACTAAGAGCCAGTCCCTCCACCACGGGTTGCCTCTCCACCGCCTTAAGCCATATCGTAACGTAACATCAGGTGAGAGTGGAGCCATAACGCTAAACCTTGATTTAAAAAAATGTAAAAAAAAGCAACTTAAGCGACTTCACACCGTGTCAGTAAATTATTAATACATTAACTTAAATCAAAATCAAGGTAATTAAACGCCAAAAAATATATCGCAAATTAGGAAACTATTTTACCCGAGGCGCCTAACTTGCCACCCTTTCGTCACAGATAATATAATATTGATACAAAAAAAAAACTTATTTTAGTACCTGTATTTTATCTAAAAATGATTAAACTAAATTAAGTTATAACTTTAGGCGGAATATTGGTCACACGCTATTAAGGCTGTCTCTCTTTAAAACACGGTGCTAGAAGAAGAGGTAATCATTTCGAGTTAGGAATAATAAAGATTACAAAAAAAACGGCCACCCGATAGAACGAAATGGGTGGGTGAGTTTTATAAATGATTCTGGAGTTCCGTATGTATGTATTATGTATGTTATTCGCTGAGCTCGCGAATTTTTCCATTACAGCTTTGCTCCTATTCGCAATGCGTGATGTTAATTAGCCTAAAACCTCCCTCAGTCATTGCTCTACTAAATACAGAAATATTTTTTATAATTCGGCTGAGAGTTTCTAAGATTAGCGAGTTCAAAGGAACTAACTTTGCCCGCGTCTTGCTGCGCAGAGAATTAAGCGGCATTTAATAATATTTACCCTTCTTTGGATATTTTTTTTTCATTACTACTGTGCTGTTACTGGTAGTTGCATGATGTTAGATAACTTAAAGATTTCTTCATCGATTGCACCATCAAAAAGAAACATATTTTTATATTTATTATGTTAATGTATTTGACATGCAAATAATTTTTGATACAGCAATCGCTAAGGGATGATTTAGGCTATTTAATATCGCGCTACTGTCATAAGAAGCAAGGATATATTGAAGAAAAATTGAAAAATCGGCGAAAGATACTAAACATTCTTGAGTTGCACGGTGATAAAGTCGGGAGCTCCGCTAGCTTGCATATATAATTCCCGTATCAAGTTGTTTGTTGAAGAACACTGAAACTAATCAGAACTTAAAGTACCCCACCCGAATTCCTTGCTTCTTTCGGTTTTTTTTCTTAAACCCCTACTCTAGAAGGCTAGATCCTATCGTGTTTTATTTTATTCTACCTCCAGCAGCAGCCCAAGCCGAGGTTCGGCCACTATGACACCCTTGCGCCCGCTACCTCGGGGCTGAGTGCCCTCAGTATTGATCCTAAAAAGCCCTGCTAAAATATAAAGGCCGTCCGCTAACAGCGTATGTCCTTTAAAAAAAAAAGTACAGAGATCCCAATGAATTTCACACACTACGTTTAACTTGGTCGAACTCTAGTATAAGAGGCGACAACTTAAAAAAAACTGTGGATCTTGTCTCGAGTCCGAATTAATTAAATAGTTTTGTTATTGCGCTATTGATCTCTGAAACTTAAAAAAACAAAGGAGCGTCTTCCTCGTCGACCGCAAAGCGTCGATGACTTGCAAATTAATTGTCGAAATTCGGTAAGAATCGTTGAAAACGCAACCGATGGGCTCCGATCAGTGTGGGGGTCTCAATAAAAAGTTCAAGCCTAACGAGTCATTTGACGTTTTAATTCGATAGTGGCATATTCAAAACTGCATCTCACTGCTTACCCCAGAGATGTATAAGCGTGTATTCGGTTTGTTTGTTTGAACGCGCTAATCTTAGGAACTACCAGTCGGATTTCAGAAAATCTCTTTGTATCTGATAGAGGAATTACTGAGAAAGGCTTTAGGGTATTCAACATCACGCTAACTACAATAGGAGTAAAGCTGTATTGAGAAAAGTTACAAAACCTGGTAAATGTTATTCAATAGTTTTTAGTTACTAATTTACAACTAGTGTATTATAATATCGGTGGTGACAAACATCATTGTAGTTATTTTACACTAACTGGAGTTCCACGACTTTGTTCGTGTTTTTCTCATCAACAGAACGTGATTATGAAATCCGTTGGCAAAAGCCAATATCAAGGACCAATTTCAAGCAAATTGATTCAAATTTCAAGTCAACTAGTCTGTTAGATTTGGACGTATCGCGATGAGTTAGCCGGAGTGGTATTTCGCTTGTTTCGCTAAACGAAATTCAATAAATATTGGCAAAATTCGTTTCTAAGTGAAAAATTGTATTGTCGGTTACATTTCTGTTTTTATTGTTGTATTTGATTACCTATTACAAGTTCTTAATTTTTATTTACCTACACTTTTATTAAGAGATTTAAGAAATATACACATACCAACATAAGTAAAGATTTATTGATGTCAATAGATTTTTTTGCTTGAAAAATATTTAAAATGACATACGTAGAAATGTTTAGATCCGAGGATACCGTTAATTAGTATAGTTTTTACCAAATCTCTGTAAAAAAGAATTAATTCCTTCACAACAGGAATAACTGGTGAACAATGAACACATCATCAAATGATACAAAAGACATTTTTACAGCTATAGAAGAGACAATGGTTTAAAAAAATATATATCAATTTGTTCCGTAAAATATATCGTAGTCCTCACTAAGTTATCTATTCGCGTAAATTGAAAATACATTTCTTAAAATAAACCTTAAGTTTTAATATATAAGGTTAATAAATTTTCCATGGACAGCATAAATAAGTTTGCGCGATCATGCAAGTCCCGCTGTGTGAAAGAGTGTAAGTCAAAAAATTCACTTATTGTCTACAAGTATTCGCTGATAGGTGGTCCTATTATTCAGAATTGTATGATTTATAACGTTTCGCCCTTCGCCTTTGCCAATTGATATGAAAGGGTATTATTTTTTTGTTTGTTCCGGCGTATTATAATGTATTAATTAATATAATCTTTGGTTCTATTGATATTTTTTTTTTTTGCATTTCATTTATTGCCTATATATGGCATGAGAAATGGTATAAGTTATTTTTTTATATACTTTATAAGATTATACACTATGCCTAGTACAGTGACTGGTTTTCAAGTGCAACTACCGTAACATACATATAGGTATTTGGCGGCAGATTTTCCCCTTAAGGGTTATAGCCGTCAGGGGAAATTAGAAAAAACACTATGCTATGGTTTTTCATCATGAAGTTTTCCTTCACTGAAAACTCAAGCTCATTGCGGGTATTTGAACTCACGTCCATTGAATGGTGGTCTTTATATATCGACGCAACGATATATGATATAAGTACTTCAACGAATATAAGTCTATTACGAGTACATCAACGAAGCATGATTAAAAGTACTTCAACGGATGTTTGCGTATCGCGTGACGGCAGCGCTCGACTATACTATAAAAAGGCGCTTCGTAACGCTGGCTGCGACTTAGTTTCCAGGTCCCGAAAGGGATCAGTTAGTACTTTTAGCTTTTTCGATTTTTATAAATAGCTGGTACCGCGTTCGATTTACTCCTACGCGATTCGGCAACAGCCCAAGCCAAGGTTCGGTCACTAGTGACACCTTTGCGCGAGTTGCCCCTCAGGCTCGATAGTCCTCCGCGCTCGCCCCCCTAGTTCGGTGAAGCTATAAAAACCCCTAAGGCTAACAGTCTAGGATATATCGTGACAGACTCTCGAGCTAGACTGATCATTCAAAGGTAGTTATTATTTTACGAAGAAAAACATGAATCAATAAGATGGCTTATTTCCTGAGAGTATCCCGCTACTCTTACATATATACTACCAAATGAGCTATGAAAATGTTAGGATTAGTTAATTATATTTTATGATTATATATTAAGCTTCATTACTTAATGGCAATCACATTTAAAATATGTTGTTTTAAAAGTTTTATGAATGGTATTTACATGTAAATTATTATTACTTAATTCACTTTTTCATATAATTAGTTTCACATAGGAATTATAATTTTGATAAATTTTGGATATATATATATATACCTAACGAACATCATACCGCCTAACAGACAATGAATATCGCCTTTTTAATTGGTATTTTTTATATTAGTTAAGATTTTAGCGTTATAACCACAATTTCGCTTGATATTAAGTAACGTTGTGGCCCAAGCTGGCGAACGCGCTAAACCTGCGGAAGTACTGGCTCTCAAGTACAACTTCCGTACTACATCGATAATTTTAAGCTAAACCTAAAATAGGATTTTATTAATTAACGAAATATTAGTAACAATTATTTTGCTTTCCTGGCCGGAGACGAATTCACCAAATCAGAAAGCTTCTGTGACATTTCAACAGAGAGTACCTTCTTTACACAGTCCTTGGGATACGAACAATAAAATACGGCAAAAATGATTACCCGTTCCATAAAAACTTAGTGCGATTTATAACTGATTTATTACTATAAACAAAAATATTAAATACAAAATTAAACCAACAATATTAACTCCATGAATAATTAATAAAATTATCTAATATTCACTAAGATATGCCAGTTTATACATACCGATCGTCCTGAAATCCTATATGAGTCGGTATTTTATCCATTAAAAATATTACATTCTCCTTAGATTAACGATATCTTGTAATGAAATCCAGGTCATCGTTATTAACGAAGTATTCAGGTCTTTTACGATATACACGTGGCCTTTATAATAATGTCGGGTTTAGAATCGCTTCGACGTCTTGAACAGCTTCTAAACTTTCTAAAAATTACTAAAATATGCCTACGCTTTGAGGTTATCTCACAATGCGTAGCTCGCGAATGATTGTCACTTAAGAAAAAGTCTCTGATAATTGGTCCCACAAATTTGAATGATCCTTCCTTCAATTCCTTCCTTAAACGTCATCCCCTAAATACGTTAAGGGATCACTTAAAATATAGAGAACCTTGGCGAATACGGGCATCAGCCCCATTAATTCTAATTTTTATAAGTTTACATCAAGTGTCATAAGAAATGAAGTCATTGATATACCTTCAAGTAATTGCAAACGGAAGCGTATGATCAACCGGAAATACCTCAATAGTGCAATCGTCCAATCAAAACAAATTCGAAATTAAACCGAACCCATCCCAGCGGTGGCTAATCAGATGTTACCTCATAAACATATGGCCAAACATCCTCTCAAAGGGTTAACAATTATATAAATTAAAACAACCTTTTATATAGAAGAAAGTGTCATATACAGCATGATTGTTTTTGAAGGAAAATAATATTTAAATTGATATTACCAAGAAACTGACACTGATCTACCGGTTCGAGTAGTCGAGTGAAGTTGACCACAGCTCCATTTATTACATTCATAACTTCTCTCGTATTCAAATCAAAACAAAAAAAAATAATTGATTAAGGCCCTGGAAAGGTGCTTATGATCCGGCAAGAAACTCAACCTGGCTGCATTATCTTTTCAGGTAGAAACATATTTAAACAAGGACAAATCTAAATACATTTCACAATAGTTTCTAGCGGATGTATAGAGAGGGGTGTCAATTCTAGACACCACAATAGTTCACACATTGATCTACTCTGTAATAGCGTTTTGACATCAAAATATTTTAAATATAATGACATAATTAAAGTAATCCTTTAATTAAAAAAAGAAAACCATTATCAAAGTGATTTTTGTTAACGATCAGTTAAAATATTTTCGTACTATATTTTCTCAGGTCCGTTTTTGATCAGTAGATTTACAATTATGTATTGAAATAATAGATTTGCTCAATTTTCTTGCCTGTTTTCGTAGCTTTTACAATTTTGAATCACAGACATAGAAACTCTCTTTCTTAAAATATGTATGATAATAAAGTACAAATATAAATAGCTTTTTAACATTTAATTTTTTGTCCGTGTATCCGTACGTCTACTTGTACGTACATCATTCAGAAAGCATAGAATTTTACCGCGACAATAATTAATGTTATAGATAGACTGCAATTATTGTTATTTTCTATCGCCTATAATATATAATTATCACTGTATCATGTACCATTTTTACCACCTGAAGTTGAGCGTCGATGTGGACGAAGATGGTAGGCGTAGGCCTAGCGGGGAGACTGGCTCTCAATTGTAATTGCCAAAACACCCATTGGTATTCGGAGACAAACAGCGAATGCAAGAAGCGATGATAGCTCAGTGGTAGTGTGTACGAATTAGCGTCAAAGGACGTGTGTTCGAATCCAACCATCTACAATGAGCTTCAGCTTTCGGTGAAGGAAAACATCGTGAGGAAGCCATGGCATGGTGGTAGGGCTTTTTCTAATGCATGCCTGACCAGCAACCACCTTCGAGTTGAAAATCTGCCCCCAAATACCAATAGGTGTGTTCCAGCAGTTGTACTTTTAGCGTGTCTACCAGCTTGGGCCGTATCGTCATTTAAGATCAGGTGAGATTATAGCCATAACGCTAAGCCTTAACTATATATACATAAATAAAAAAAAACATTGGAATTTGGTTCTAAAATGGTACACTTAGTAACGAGGTACACTCAACTTAGAATAAAATAAATATATTTAAGGTATACATATGTTTCTGTCAGAATTGTATCTTCATCATATATATATAGTTTTAAAGAGAAGCAACCTGTATAAAGAAAGTTTAATATTATTGTTGTATGCGTAAAATCACTTCCTCTATCATTTACGTGTTTTTTCCCGCCACATGACGCCATTTTTTCTTTTTGTAATGGCCGCTACATATGTCGCCGACGTAGCACGTGTTTCGAAGTACTTTTTTTTTTCTCCCTTATCTCGGTCGTTTTTAAAACGTCTTATTAGAGGCTACTTCACGAGTACATTTTAAAAGTATTTACGTAAATTGCTAACGTAATTTATGAAGGACATACCGTGCTGTCAATTAACCCTGTGGACAACATTCGAACTGTCAGAACTCGGAAATAACCCGGTATTTAGGAATCTGTTTTAGGTAGATTAATAACAAAACTCTTAAATTCCGACAGAATAAAAATATTTTCGAAGGCAATCTACGGGGATGAGGGAGCAATGAATAAGCCTGATGGTTTAATCCAAATAAATATGACAGGTTTACCTATTTTCATCAAGTTGTCAAAAAAAAGTTGCCAACTTCAAACGTCTCGTTTATCTGTTGTTGTCAAGTATACAACTTATTTTTTATGAGATAGGAGGCGAACGAGCAAGCGTGTCACCTGATGGTAAGTGATCACCGCTACCCATGTACATTTATACCACCAGAGGATTCGTAGGTGCGTTGGGGACTGACTCTCAAGTGCTACTGCCGCACACCTAAATGTATTTGAAGGCAGATTTTCAACTTGAAGGAGGTAGCTAGCAAGGCGGGTGTTACAAAAAGCCCTACCACCATGCCATGGTTACCTCACAATGTTTTCCTTCACCGAGAGCTCAAGCTCATTGTAGGTGGTTAGATTAGAACTCGCGACCCATGACGCAGCGTTCCTACACGCTAACACTGAGCTATCATCGCTTCGAATGCACTTAAAATCAAAAATACTTTATTCAGTTCAGGCACTAAGAAGGTCCTATGAACCTCAACTACCATGAGGTAGGGATGTAATTCAATAATTAAGAAGTGGTCGAAAAGAACTAGATTACTTATTTTTCTATATGTAGAGAATGTTTTTTTTATAGTTAAGGTTTAGCCTTATGGCTATAATGTCACCTGATCTTAAGTGACGATACGGCCCTAGTTGGTAGGCACGCTAAATCTGTGGAGGAACTGGCTCTCAAGTGCAGCTGCCGGAACACACTTATTGGTATTTGGCGGCAGGTTTTTAACTTGAGGGTGGTTGCTAGCCATTGGAAAAAGCCCTACCACCATGCTATGGTTTCCTCACGATGTTTTCCTTCACCGAAAGCTCAAACTCATTGTAGGTGCTTGGATTCGAACTCACGTCCCTTGACGTGAAGTCGTACACACTACCACTGAGCTATCATCGCTTCAATTATACGTCAGTTGTTATTAAATTAACTATCTAGGGTTGCCACCTTTGTTTCAAGTAAGAGTAGTATATTCTTAAATCTTTATACAGTGGAATCTTTATAAGTCGAACAACAAAAGAGACGGCAAAAAATTCGATGTGTAGAGTTTTCGACTTACAGAGCATGGAGGTTTTGGTGTTTGAAGGGAAGGCAACAAAACATATTTTCGAGGTTTGGAAGTTTTCGACTTATCGAGCTTCGACTTAACGAGTTTCTACTGTATATAAAAAATTCGCTATGTGATCAAAATGCGATAGATGTCGCCGCAGTCGATGTGATTGACTACTCGAAAAGACAGAACAAAGTTTGCCAGGTCAGCTAGTTAAATTACAAAAAAAAAAAGTACTTTTTTGAAATTCAGAATAAACAATATTACAAATTTATATCACACTATTTATATATCAATTTTATTTCACGCTCGTATTTATCATTACTTTTAATTTTGAATAGCAAATTAAATTAATTACTGCCTTTTTTCCATTTAAAAAATATATATGTACATCATGATTAAATATCAGGCGAGTGAAGTCACGCGAGCACAGTTAGTTCATAATCATTTCATTAAGTGAAGACAACGTACCGTGGCTTGAAGCGTTCATGTCTTATAAATGGTAATGGTCGATGCACTCTGTAATCTCTTTGCAAAATGACGGTATAACATTTTTCTTATAAAACGGCGACAGACATTCGGTGTTCGTAAAAAGAGCAATGTAGTTTCCGGTATAACGGCCCATATATCATTAGGTATATGTATATAATAAAAGATATTTCACATTTTCCAGGAGCAACGTGAAAATATTCCACGTGGCGATGCATTGAACACCAAGAGTCGTTGTTGGGACAAAACAGGTTAACTAATTTTTCACTCAACGCGAACGAAGTCACGGGCACGGCTAGTAATAGTTAAAGAAGCGTGCCCTATATCTGTCAGTAGTCGTTCGTAAAAAGAAAAATGATTTTCTCGTTTCAAATTAGTTAAACGCGTTCACTTACTCGGCCGGCGCTCGATGGTTTCGACACTTTTGCCTGTAATTTTACACGCGGTATCTCGGAACCTGAATACGTGATCACGCACGCGATATTCATACTTTAGAAACGATTACATCGATACATGTCATTCTGCGTAAACGTATTATAATTATTTTCTTATGGTAGCTCGGTAAAGTGACGGCACTGTTCCTGATATTAAGTACAGTAGAATGAAAAAAAGTTTGGAAAATACAAAAGTACACGCTAGATAACTTCTTTTTTTCTTTTGTTTATTTAATAACAATGAAACCGCATCGAATCAGACTGCGAAAAGTATTAGGGTTCTATTCCTAATTATACTGAAACGTAAGAAAAAAAGAGACTCGATTAGTAAAGTATTTCGGTCGTTATCGTGATAACATACAGGATCCGCACATACAGACACACGGACGTCCGAGACAGAACTTTTTTAGACAGTTTTTTAACTAGTTTGAATAACAACAATGGCATCAAAATATCATGAGCGTTAAAAATTGTGTTTTTCTTGATACGTGTGTGTATATATTATTTTACAAGTGCAATATATGATAAATAGAGACATTTGAAGATAGAAAAATCAGTTGTTTCGCGTGAAGTGACAGTAGTACACACCTCAACGCTTCGCTTCTGAGGCGTGAAAAACATTAGTGATTATCGAGAGTACAACAATCCATTACCAGTCGCCACTGTCATGCCGGCCTGCAAAGTTCTTCGTTTATTATATTCTCGTCCATTCTAGTAACATTACTAATAATATTGTTAAGCTAACTGGAGCCCCTCGACTTTGTTCCCGTTATTTTCGACAATCAAGCGTTATTACTGCTTATTGTCTACCTTATGAAAGGGATATCTATTGAAAACTCCATATTTTTGAAGCGATGATAGCTCAGTGGTATCGTCACTTAAGATCAGGTGAGATTATGGCCATAACGCTAAACCTTAAGTATAAAAAAAAATGCTAACAAGAGTGGTGATTTTAGAAATACCTCAGCAAAAGTATCAATATAAAAATCCAACCACTATATTACGTCTCTCTCTCTTTCTCTATCTCTCTCTCTCTCTCTCTCTCTCTCTCTCTCTCTCTCTCTCTCTCTCTCTCTGTGTGTGTGTGTGTGTTTATCCACATGCAATGAGCTTGAGCTTTCGATGAAGAAAACATCCTGATGAAACCATAGTATGATGGAAGAACTTTTTCTAATACTCGCCTGGCTAGTTACCACCCTTAATATTGAAAATCTGTGACTAAATGTCTATGGGTGTGATCCTACTTGCACTTCAGAGCCACTCCCTCCACTAGGTTTAGTGTGTCCCAAGATGGATCACATTGTTTCATACTTAAAGCTGCAAAGTATAAAAAATCTCTACAATCTATACATAATATTCCATAATTTAAACAAGGTAATAGTTTTGTGATATTTTTTATTCAAGAAATCACACGATACCTACATATAAACCGATAAAATTGACCATTTTGGATCAGTTAATGGATCAGCAGTAAATCACTTCCAAAACACATTACTTGTTTGCCACATTCTAATTCATGCTAATGGTATATATCACTTACATAGTATTACATTGCTAGTAAAAAATACAAGGTATTATATGAACATCTTGACAGAGTTTTGCAATATTACCCTGAACAGCAAAGATGAATTAAACAAGCCACTTGCTGTAGTTAGGTTTTTTGGCTCGTTTGTCTTGAACCTCTTCAGCTATATAATTATTGTTATCCTGTCTGTTAGTGAATGCTCTAGCGTTATGTACCGCTTCTCCTACTTCATCTTGATCTAAGAGGTGAATATTAGCACCAGCCCTGTAATGCCCGTCAGCGTCAAGGCCGGCCCGACCCGCGCCGCTTGAGTTTACGATGACCGTTCCTCCTCCAACAGCAGCACTTCCGTCGACGACAGCACCCATATCACTACCAACACTGGCGCCTATGCCGACCCCTTTACCATCCTCGTTAGCCACGTAAACTTTGCCGAAAAGAGACTTCAGCCAACCTGCATGCGCTTCGGCCTCTCCCCTAGCACCGGCTGTCAATCCTTCATCATACCCAACGCCGGCTTCCCCTCCCGCACTCGCTCCGGCCCCGAGTCGACTTTTACCACCGATCTCGAGTCCGATTCCAAACGGATTGGAAGCCACGACCGCGACCAATGCCAACAATGGCAATATGGAAGTCTGAAAACGTAAAATTCAGTTGGCAGTGTGTGCGGGACGTCGCATCAATTAAGTTAAGTTCAAATCAACCACAATAAGCTTGAGCTTACGTTGGCGAAAACATCGTGAGGAAATCGTAGCGTGGTGGTATGACTTTTTCCAATGCCCAGCTGTTAAGCGATGACAGCTCGGTGGTAGTGTGTACGACTTCGCGTCAAGGGACGTGTGTTCGATTCCAAGCACCTACAATGAGCTTGAGCTTACGGTGAAGCAAACATCGTGAGGAAATCATAGCACGGTGGTAGGGCTTTTTCAAATGCCTGCCAGGTTAGCTACCACCCTCAAGTTGTAAACCTGCCGCCAAATACCAATAGGTATTCCGGCAGGTGCACTTGAGAGCCAGTTCCTCCACAGGTTTAGCGTGTCAACCAACTTGGGCCGTATCGTCACTTAAGATCAGGTGAGATTATGGCCATAACGCTGAACCTTAAGAATTAAAAAAAAACTGGCTAGCTACTTCACTCAGGTTGAAAATTGACCACCAAATAACTATGGATACACACCAACATATGGGTTTAGCACTTCAGAGCCAGTCCCTTCACAAAGTTTAGGGGGTCCACAATACTGGGTCACATCGTCTTTTAACAGGTGATATTGTGACCGTAACGCGAAACCCTAATTAAATTCCACAAAGTTTTACATGAATTGCTAAAATAAACAAAATTGTAAAAATACCTTAAAATGCATGATGTAGTGCCGCACTTGGGTTGCTGCTGAAGTCCTACGATGGGAACAAGTGAGAAGTCAAATAATGCGTCCTGATTATATACTAGTGGTAATGTTATCACAAATTCCCCTAACGACATTTTCCTTGAGTTATATGACAATAATTATAGTATTACTACATTTTTGCGGTTATGTGTATGCGTATTATCACGGGTATTGACATCAACCGTTACAAATGCGGCAGGGACGCCAACAGAGTACTGAAAAGTCTGAAACTCTTACTCGGTACCATCCAATTAAGGGGGTGCAAAGAAAGGAAGGTACCTGCGCGGACCTTTGGAACAGCGACATGAAAACAGTAACAAAGATTACCAACATCACAGAAGAGAAGTTTCACGCAACTGGCTCACTAGGTCGATAATATTACAAAGTTTTTATAAATAATAGAAGTAAGACAAATTATATACGTAATCCATTTGTATGAGGAGTATATCCATCCATCCGCTGACCGAAGGACGTCCACTGCTGGACGCACGTCTACCCCAAAGATGTCCACGACGACAGGTCTTGTGCCATCCGTATCCAGCGGATTCTCGCGACAATCACCAGGTACATAATGAACAGAATTATAGCTATGAAAGAAAATTATAAGAGCCAACCGTAACCAACTAAAAATTTTTAACAACAGCGTCTGAGTTTATGTCATAAGCATAGCACAGAGTGCCTCAGTATTTTTTTACTCTATATGTTTATTGTTATGACTACAATGTCAAATACTGGTAAGTGGTAAGTGGACACGCTGAGCCTAGTGAAGGGATGGCTGTCAAGTGCAACTGCCGGAACTCACTTTGGGCGGCACATTTTCAACATGATAGTGGTAGATAGCCAGTTGGACAATAAAAAGTTCTACCACCATGCTATAGTTTCATTACGATGCGTTCATTCATCGACAGCTCAAACTCATTGCAGGTGGATTTGTCGTACTTTAAAAAAAAAATCAAACAAAAGAAATGATCATATATGTTGAATTTTCTATGAGGTATAACTATTTGAACACTAACAAGTTATTTCTTTTTGATTCATAACTTAAAAAAAATCATGGAAAAAGGTTTTTATCTGGTAAGAAAGGGTAAAAAACCAAATACATCTAATCCCTACGGCGAATTCATTCTCGCCACTTAGCTCGGACCCGACACCAACCAACGAGGCAGAAATGAAGGAGCCCGAATCTGTTAATACCGACAGCGACTTCACGCTAGTCAGTAGGGTCAAACCTAAAAATAAAAGGCTACTTTCACCAGAAACTACCGAACCGAAAGTAGCTAAGGCTTGGCGGACCAAAAGCACCCGCGTCCCTGCGACCCCTTCAATCTCTGCGACTCCTGTTCCTGGCCCCGCGGCCTCGACTGAAAAAGCAGTCCGCCAACCACCACCCATCACTATCGCTGATAAAGCAGCTTGGTTAAATATTTCCACGCAGCTTAATATTAAAAAAATCCGTTATACTAGCGCCCGTAGCACCCCTGCCGGGATTCAAATTAAAGTCCCTACACCTTTAGATTATAAAAATCTCACCGCCTTCCTTAGAGAAGGAAAACACTAATTTTTCACTTTCACTCTGGAAGAAGACCGTTTACTGCGCGTGGTTATTAGGCGCGTCCCCAAAGAACTCCCCGAGGAGGAAATCATTGCGTCCCTTAAGGAACAAAACTTTCCGGTCCACCAGGTACACAGCATGTACCACCACATAACTAAAAAATTGTTCGACCTTGTTCTTGTCATCCTAGACCGCTCTAAGGA
The DNA here is from genome assembly GCA_039707435.1 of Actias luna. Classification (NCBI taxonomy): domain Eukaryota; kingdom Metazoa; phylum Arthropoda; class Insecta; order Lepidoptera; family Saturniidae; genus Actias; species Actias luna. The sequence continues at coordinate 15,942,544 of JAZHAC010000022.1, read as the reverse complement.
AGGCAAGGAAATCTTCTCGCTTAAATCCGTGTGCGGCCTCTCCGGCATTACTGTCGAATTACCGCACAAAAAACACAGCCCTACTCAATGCCACAATTGCCAATCGTATGGCCATTCTTCCCGCAACTGCTTCATTAAGCCGCGTTGCGTCAAGTGTCTACAAGATCACTCTACTAAGGAGTGCCCACGTACCCCTGAGTCCCCCGAACCACCAAGCTGCGTCCTATGCGGCAAAGCCGGGCACCCCGCGAACTATCGTGGGTTTGAACGTGCCCCACGCACGAGACGCACGCGTTTTCCCACACAAGCGCCTTCAGCGCACTCAGCGGCTGCACGTACCTCACCGCCGCCACTCATGTCTAATCAGGATTTCCCGAGCCTGGCCAAGCCAGCGCGGGTCACTTCCGCGAACCCATCTCCTCCCCAAAGACCCACACTAGCTCCGACCAACGCGTGTACCACCAATCAGCAGCCTCCGAAGGCTAAACCCGCGTAACTCACCGCGGCCGGGCCTTCTACTGGTTTTAAAGGCATCGACTGGCTCGCCGAACTACTAGAAGAACATTCCGTAGATGATATCATTGCGTTCGACGACATGATTAGCGCTAGTCAAGATTTTGGCAGTCTAAAAGCCATTAAGTGCTTCCCAGGTATTGCAAGGACTATGCAACGTCTTATCCGCGCTTCTCCTAAATAAACTCGCAATGGAGGATAAGATTAGACCCCGAGGCCTATCTTTGTCCTTTTTTAACGCGCGCAACCTGAAACCCCAACGCGACTTGGTAGCTAGCTTCCTTAAGGAGCGGCAAATAGATGTGTTTCTAGCACAAGAAACTCTTTTAAAACCGAGCGTTCGCAATCCCGCGATTGCGAACTACAAGATAGTAAGAAATGATCGTATTGGCGTAAGAGGCGGCGGCACGCTCATATACTATAGAAAGTCACTGTATTGCATGCCAATAGATCCTCCCGAACTTACAAATTTAGAAGTCTCGGTGTGTAGAGTGGGTATGACTGGTCATCCCACTATTTTTATCGTTTCCGCGTACCTTTCGCGTAATAAAACTCTCCTCCAGTCGGATCTGGAGACGCTTTTCGCGCTCGGTGACTCTGTTATAGTGGCTGGCGATCTAAATAGCGGGCACATTCAATACAACAACCCGCGTACTACCACTAATGGTAGGACACTATACTGGCTAGAAAATGCGCTTATCTTCGATGTAATTGCTCCTTCAGAGCCAACTCATTATCAAGCTAACTGCCGCCCTTCAGTTTTAGATATAGCTATTTTAAAAGGGATCGCGCTTCAAGTACGGCAAATCGAAGTCGTTCATGAACTAGATTCCGATCACCGCCCAGTAATTCTGCAACTAGGCCATCCGGGCGACCACACACCCGCTTCAGTCAAAGTGGCTGACTATCCAAAACTCAGACACTATCTCTCAATTAATCTCTCTTCTCCTCATTTAGACAGTATCCCCGACGAGATAAAGTCTGTGAGCGATGCCGATGTGGCGATTGACTCCCTAGTAGGTCACTACCGGAATGCCATCAGGGAAACCTCAAAAAAGGTAAGGGTGGCAAATGATCGCCGCTTCATACTTCCTGATGATATTCGAAAACGGATCACGGAGAAAAACGCTGCGACACGCGCTCACGATTCTTATCCGACGGAGGAAAATCGTGTACGGCTACGTAGCCTACAAAGATTAGTTAAATTGCGTATCTCTTAACTCCGTAGTCAAAGATGGGACAGCCTCTTAGAGGAAATCAAACGTCTCATCTCGCCTTCTGGGATCTCGTTCGTAAACAGAAGAGCAGCTATTCGTCCGCAATGCCCCCGTTAGATAGAGGCCCCGGCAATCCGCCGGCCTTCGAAAGTATTGACAAGGCAGAGTATCTCGCTGCCACTCTCGCACAACAGTGTTCCCCTAATCCGTATGAATATCATACCACAGATACCACGCATATCGGGAGGGTCGATCGAAGAATTCAATCAATAAGAGAGACCCCTCCAATCGAAAACTTAGATCCGGTTACAACTGACGAAGTACTCGCGATTATAAAAGGCCTTAAACCAAGGAAAGCCCCCGGTCCCGACGGAAACAGAAATGAAGCCCTCAAATTTCTCCCTGACAAACTTATAGTTCTTCTGGTCTGCATCTTCAATGCGGCCATAACTCACTGCCATTTTCCGGCCGCTTGGAAAATGGCAACGGTAATAGGTTTCCGTAAACCCGGAAAAAAGGCATCCCTTCCGGAAAGCTACCGCCCGATAAGCCTCCTCAATACGATTGGTAAAATATACAAGCGACTCCTTCTGAACCGACTTCAATCAACTGTCTCAGACAAATGTCTTTTACCACACAAGCAATTCGGCTTTCGACCCAAGCACTCGTGCACCCACCAAGTTCTCCGCCTCACGGAGCATATTCTCTCCAATTTCACGGAGTTACATAGCCCTAGGCGCACACTTGCCGTATTTTTTGACATAGCCAAAGCTTTCGATAAGGTCTGGCACGAAGGTCTCATATTTAAAATCAATCTCATACAAGTTCCGGACAGGCTAGTCCGCATAATCCTTGCCTATCTATCGGACCGCTCCTTCTACTACAAAGCAGACGGAGCCTTATCCTCGCCTCACCCAATAAGCTCAGGAGTCCCCCAAGGCTCTATCCTAGCGCCCTGCCTGTTCAACTTGTTCGACATTCCCGAATTCTCCAACGTCGCAGTAGGCTCCTATGCAGACGACACAGTCATCTTCAGCTCGGGCAGGAATAGGATTCATTTATATTACCGCGTCCAAAGGGCCGTCTCTACGTTTGGGTCCTGGTGCCTCAAATGGCGCATAGGAATAAACCCAGACAAAAGTGCGGCTATCATGTTCGATCCTCACGCGAGGAGGAATATAAGAAAAACATTACACCTTTTCGGTGTCAATATCCCCTGGGCTAATCATACTAAATATCTTGGTGTAGTTTTAGACAGGCGCCTAACCTTCAACAAACATATAGATTACGTACAGAAAAAAGCCTCCACGGCTATGGTTCTGCTACGCAATCTTACCTCTTCTAAGAGCAAAATGTCACTCAGACATATGCTCACAATATACAAAGTATGCATCCGTCCCATACTTACTTATAGCTGCCCCCTATTCGCTCACGCTTCGCGCACCACCCTTTACAAACTACAAGTGTTACAAAATAGATTCATGCGTATAGCCGTCCAAGCTCCACCCTATGTCCGCAATGTAGATTTACATAAAGATATGGACCTTCCGTCCATATATGCATATATCAAAGATGTCACAAAGAAATTTTTCGAAAAGGCCGAAGTTCATCCCAACCCCAAAATAGTACACGTACTTAGCTACACTCCTAATCCGTATGCTAAACGCTTCGCACGCCAGCCACGTAACTGCCTCACCGATCCCGTCGACAAAATAACAAGATTGAACGCGCTGCTCCCTGCCGTCTCCACCAATTACACGTGTCCGCGCACACGCCCGCGTAACCGCCGTTCTCGCCGCCGAGGCCGAGCGGTAAATTTCGCTCCCGCACACCCGCCGCGGCCTCCCTCTGCAGATTCTTGAGCCTAGGATCGATCCTCCGGACAGGAGCCCTCAAGTGACTCTGCTCGCGCGATACAGTGACACTCTACATCACTGAGAGTACATCATCACACCGCATATCATCCGTGCACACCCACACATAAAGTACACGGTTCTGTAAGGGACTACCCCTGCGGCCCTCGCGTGGTTTGCCCTATATTATTGTTAGGACCTGTTGGTTAGTTAGGATCGCGAATCTTTGTTCGTGTTCCAGCAGTAGTCCAAGCGGAGGTTCGGCCATTCTGGCACCCTTGCGCCCTCTGCCATGGGGCTGAGTGCCCTTAGCATTCGCCCCAAAAAGTTCGGTGAAGCTGTCAATGCCCTTACGGCTAACAGCGTATGTCAGGTCGAAAAAAAAAAAAAAAACAAATACATCTAAATAGGAATGGGTCGTTTTCAAACGTGGTCGATTTTTTAAGTAGCGGTTCTGCAATCGCAGTGACAATATCTATAATTCAATTTTATTTAGTATTTTCCTGATTAATTAAATCTGACCTGATTAATTAAAATAATAATTATTATAATTAGAATACATTATTGTATTTTCCAATAATTTTATATTGAATATATTAATCATCGAACTATTCAAACAAACAGGATAAAAGTTTCATGGTAAAACCTGTTTTAAAAGTTATACCTAACCACGGGTTAGCAACATAGTATTTCACCGCAACCGCAAGCGCTGTGGTAGAAAACTGAGTTTAATAATACAATTTGTATAGTCAACAGTTCGATTTGTCATCAAATTTTAGAGATCAATTTTACGGGTTTGTGTTTTTTTTTTGTTATGAAGTTTTTATACCGAAAACGCTTTATCTATCTGTTAGTAAAGATTTTTTCGCATTTTATATGAATACTCAAGACATTTTTATCAATGTTTATTTACGTTTAATTACAGTTTATATATGTCATTTTGTTAGAAGACTTTCTGTAATGGTCCTGTAAGTAGTGTCATGTTCTTATTGCTGTAGAAATTTTCGGACATCTGATTGAAAAAACGTGACAAGTAGTTTTTGTGGTCTTCGACTTGATGTCAACCTGACACTGCCTAAAGAAATTTGGAAAGACCTAAACAGGAAAGCTGAAGGTGAAAGGTCAGAACTATGTGGCGGATGCATTAACACCCCCTTTTTTTACGTAGGGAAATGCGTTTATGCCGTCCCTCCCAGCCCGGGGGGACTAAAAGGGGTATGTGGGACTCGCTACCTACTAAAACCCCACGGCCATCTGTCGCCTTTCTGGGGTGACACGGGTCCGTGCTTGGCAATCACCGCGGCAACCCAGCGACCGGCCCGGCCTGATTTTAAGCCGGGCCTCATCTGGGCGGCCTGGAATGCATTAACACCCCCCAGCCAAACTTTACTTGACATGCTAAAGATGTGTGACTTTGCCTTATCGTAATGAAAGACCGCACCCTTCCTATTTTGTTTTTACCTTCTATTGCTTTCAATTATTTCAATTATATCTCATTAATTTTCAGTGTTGGACGGTAAAAGCTGATATTATCTATCTCTTCAAGAAACGGTTCGGTTTTATTATAAACAATATAGCAAATACTCGTAAGTATGCGCTTCATAAGGTTTCTGTCAGTGAGCTCGTGTGGCAACCAAATATCGAGTATTTCTATGTGCCCAGCTTTTTTCATATGGGTCAAAACTGTATTGTGGTCTATTCTCAAATCTTCAGCTATGTCTTAACTACTGATATATCGACCTTGCTTCACTTTTCATAAAAAGACGTCTACTTTACCCGTAATAGGTCGACCAAAGTGAAGATGCATTTTTTGCGTAAAACTTTTCGTATTGAAAACGCTTAAATAAGCTTTCTTCTACTCTTATTTACATTGCATCAGGTCTATAAACGCTATAGTTAAGGTTTAGCGTTATGACCATAATGTCACCTCATCTAAAGTGACGATACGGCCCAAGTTGGAAGACATGCTAAACCAGTGGAAGAACTGGCTCTCAAGTGCAACTGCCGGAACACATCTATTGGTGTTCGGCAACAGATTTACAACGTGACGGTGGTAGCTAGCCAAACGTGCATTAGAAAAAGCCCTCCACCAAACTATGGTTTCCTCACGATCCTTTCCTTCACCTAAAGCTCAAGTTCATTGTAGGTGGATTTGAAGTCACGTCCCTTGACGCAGAGTCCCTACACACTACCACTGAGCTATCATCGAATTAAATAAAATTTTAAAATTTATGGAATTTCTTCATTAAATTTTGATAAAAGGGATACAAATAGAATGTAGCTCAAAACATTTTATTAATTTGCTTCTTTTTTAGAATGTAGCCTTTTTATTGTCATGAAACCAGCCAGATACAAATAGTATAGCTAAAGAGATCTTATTACAAGTTTATACATACTATACGCGAGCAGAATTTTCTTCGACCTATCGAGGAACGTGATTGGATTTAAATCAAACTATTTGCTACTTACTATGACTATCATATCATACCTTATGGAAGCCAAACTCGGGCGTTAATAAAAAATAAAAAAAAATTAAGTTTGCCAAAATGATATGGAAAGGTAAATTTTATAAATAAAATTAAAAAATAACTACAATTTAATCGAAAACAAAAATAAATCTCGCAAATTTTAAAACAACGAAAATTGCGTTTGACATGTCATATGCTATGACGAAACATAGAAAAATGGACTGAAGAAATTATGAAAGGGTATCTCAGAGATGGGGAAAGGAGAAGAGATAGACCACGTTGTAGATAGATAGACGATATAAAGAAAATAGATGGCGGAACGTAGATGAGAGCTGCAAAAGACAGAAAATTGTGGAAAACCCTGGATGAGGCCTACGTCAAAAGACACTATGAAGCGGTTGCCGATGCTATAAATATACAATAAAATGTGTAATAGTTATAAGAAAAATCTTTTCAGTAATAAAGGATTTTTTTATACCTAATGTTTAGCGTTATGTCCATAATCTCACCTGATCTTAAGTGACGATACGGCCCAAGTTGGTAGACACGCTAAACCTGTGGAGGAACTCGCTCTCAAGTGCAGCTGCCGGAACACACCTATTGGTATTTAGCGGTAGGTTTATAACTTGAGGATGGTAGCTACCCAGGCGCGCTTTAGAAAAAGCGAAAAAGCCCTAACACCGTGCTATGGTTTCCTCACGATGTTTTCCTTCACCGAAAGCTCAAGCTCATAGTAGGTGATTCGAACTCACGTCGCTTGACGCGAAGTCGTACACACTACCACTGAGCTATCATCGTTTAATTCTTGTTATTATTATTGGCTACATAATAGATAGAATAAACAGTACACATATTAATTCAGTTAGGTGAATAAACAAGTATTTGTTTTTTGGTAGTAAGACTAGAAAAGAATAAGGTAAAAAATATAGTACGCTTTGTAATGCAACGAACGAATATTCTACTGTCGGTGGAAAGCTCACAATGGTTGTTTGCTTAACTGATGACCAGAGCCGGACGGGACGAGACAAAGGAAAACGTATGATACACTCGCTGTTTGCATTCCCCGCAAGATGTTAAGAGGCAGTTCTATACTTAACCTTTGCTTATAATTATAATTCAACAAAAGTGTTTTATCGCATGGCATGGTGGTAGGGCTTTTTCTAATGCCCGCCTGGCTAGCTACCACCCTCAAGTTGTAAACCTGCCGCCAAATACCAATAGGTGTGTTCCGGCAGCTGCACTTGAGAGCCAGTTCCTCCACAGGTTTAGCGTGTCTACCAACTTGGGCCGTATCATCATTTAAGATTAGGTGATGTTATGGCCATAACGTTATGCCTTAAGTATAAAAAAAAGTGAAACTTTCGGGAGGGCTTTGAAGTTCTAATCCGCAACCTCTTTGTGTACCCGCTTTTCTATTGTTTTCCGTGCGTTTTTCCGACGCTCGTTCGGGTAAAGTCGGCTCGAGGTAACTAAAGGAGCGAGATAGATATAGTAATGTATATTTCACTCTTGTGGTTTAAGCACATGCCGTTTTTTATATTTATCTTATAAATTCTATTACTATGAGTAAGTGAAGACAAAACAGTATGGTACCTCCTTCTCCTTTGACTGCCAAATAATTTTCTTTGTTTTAATACGTAATTATTTACGACAAGTACCTTGTGATACCAGTTAGTTTTGTACTGCGCCGCATAATGACTGTACTGTACTGTACTGTACTATCCAAGTCAGAGGCGACTGGCATTGAACCAACATTCACTGTGATAAATGGTTTAATTCGTGGTCTGTACGGACACCGACTAAACGTGACGTGAATTTAAGTCTTTAGCTTAGATAAGGAAGAAACAAACAAACACACATACGTTTTCACACTCTCTCGTTCTCTGATTTATCATTTTACGCTCTCTGTTAGGAATTCCGATACCGTTTTTATTATTAGCAAGAGTGATGAACGCGGATGGTTTGTGTATAAGATTTGTATTTCTTTTTTGTACAGAAATTTTGACATAACTAGTAAAACATGTTCAGCAACAAATAAACGAATAAATATACGTTATACAACAAATATATATATATATATATATATATATATATATATATATATATATATTTTATACAAAAGGCACTTTTAGTTATTCTTGATTAAATAACAAGCTATGTTTGCGATTTCTAAAAATTAAAAAATATAAAATAAATGACTAAATATTTTTTGAAAATGTTTGCCTGTTTTATACATATACAATATACATTTAATATATAATGTTCTTTTTTAAATCCGACAAGTAGATTCTAAGATTAACGCGTTCAAACAAACAAACTCTGCCGCTTTAAAATATAAACACAATTTACACCCGGGGGAAGCCGGGCCGGGTGCCTAGTGTAACTTTATCAGGTGGCGTCTTCCCCTTATCATCTCATCTGTTTATATTTTCAGTGAGTGCGGGCGCTGTTTGATGAGCCGGCGGCGCTGGCGACCGCGGCCCGCGGACAGTTGTTTGCAACATTTTGCGCAATTTATAAACAATGGTTTATATATAACTTTTATGACAGTCAAAATTCTGCTTTTTTTTCAACCTGACCATAAGGCCTTTGACAGCTTCACCAAACTATTTTGGGCGAATGCTGAGGGTAATCAGCCCCGAGGTAGCGGGCACAAGGGTGCCAGAATAGCCGAACCTCGGCTTGGGTTACTACCGGAACACGAACAAAGATTCGCGATCGTAACTAACCAATAGTTCCTAACTTACTAAGCTTAGTGGTCCTAAATGACATCGGGTAAGCAGCGCAAGGGTCGCAGGGGTAGTCCCTTACAGAACCGTGTACTTAATGTGTGGGTGTGCACGAATGGTATGCCGTGTGATGATGTAATCTCAGTGATGTAGAGTGTCACAGTATCGAGTCACTTGAGGGCTCCTATACGGAGGATATTCTATGTAATTACAAATTCTTTGAAACCGTCACATTACTTGACTCGGTCAAATCAAATGAAATCTTATATTTCTCAAAAATAGTATAATAATATCACTTTTTCTAAGTCGCAAATCTACTACCGTTTCGGAAACAACATGGTGTTCGGGAAGTGTAGGACCGGCGAAAGGGAGTGATTCTTATTTTGATTCATATACTTAGTTATTTAGCCCTGTATTGTGCAACAAAGGCGACAATTTTACCTGATTTAGTGTAGCTGAAGAGAATAAGTGAAGTAAACTATAAATAATCATTCAGAACATGGTATATTAGTTGTCACAAAAACTCCCAAGAGAGCTTCAACAAGAGAGTCGCCATTTTGTTGAAAATTGTTTCAACTGTTAAAAATGTCCAAATCTTGTCACTTGAAAATGGCAGTAATAGTCTCTAAAGAGGACTGAGAATGCCAAGAATAAAAAAAGAAGTGAAGAACGGCGAATGAAACTCTTCAGCAATCACTCTTTTTTATCATGTATCATATACATAAAATTGTCTGAACTTAAAAATATTAATAATAGATTATATCCCAGATAATCCCATGCATGTTTCTCTCATCATCTGTTAATTAATCTGCAATTTTATAATATGATTCACAACGTATAAAACGGTCGATTTACCTTGTTGACTACAGAATATCTTCACTTTGTTACTCGATAAGTCTCAATAATGGCAACAAACGCGCAATACTTTTACTAATTCTGTATAGACTTTATTACACTGTACTTAAATTCTTCTCTGGTGATCATTTCAGAAAACCTGATGGGATGGGATGGGATGGGAACCTGAATACGGTGATAAGCGACTTTTTCTTGCGAAAATCTTATCGAAAGTGGGGTAAAGAGAGAAATAAATTTTCTATGAAACTTTTTATTCCGTTATTCGATTTCTTTGACAAAATCAATGTAGCGCGAGTGATTAAAATCTAGTAATTATAAAAAAAAAACTCTCGTATTTCAGTGATTTTACCACTTCATCTCCTACGCGTGTAAAATAGTGGATAAAATTTTTCACTAAAACCTTATACTGAGATATCTCAAAAATTTACGATGGATATTCGTTTCATGGAGTTTCATAGTAAAAAGAAATAATACGACCATGCGCGATTGAAGAGAATAACGCAAACAAAGTCGTGGGGCACCAGTTAGTGTATTATAATTGAACCAAAGGTTGTTAACCAATGGTTATCAATAACATCATACAACTATTATTCCCATTATAAGCTACTAATTGGTAGGTATTCAAATAAAATAGAATATACATTTCTGATTATCACATATGAGATAACTATGAGAAATAATGATTTAACGTATAATCATGATTTGATGTTATCTGATTTTAAAAATAAAGAAAGAAATAGTCAAAGATTTTTGTTTTTTCTTAATCTTGATAGGCATAGATTATGGCCACAATCTCACCTGATGATAAGTGGCGATTTGGCCCAGGATGGGGGACACTAAGCGTGATAGAGGGACTGGCTCTCAAGTCCAACTGCAACTTGAGGGTGGTAGATAGCCAAACGGGCATTAGTAAAAGCTCTACCACCATACCATGTTTTCATTGCGATGTTTTCCTTCAACGAAAACTCGAGCTCGTTGCAGGTGAATACGCAGTGACGTTCTTTGACGTGACGTCCGTCACATTACCAGCTGTTTTGAACAGTTCTGAAACTTCTCGTATCTCTAGGTAACTATCATTGTTATCTAAGTGTTCAGTATCCACACAGTAAAGTCGCTTTTACGTGCCGCAAAAAATGTTATTATAGACCAGTCCGTTCGACGCGTGCGCCCAATTACTCTTGTCGCTTGGTCACGCGATATTTTGACCCTACACTCGTAGGGAGCTAATAATCAGCCTCCACAGCTGCCACGTCAATTGGCCCAATAGATGTATTGGCCCTAAGTAGTTTTCTATATTCAACGAGGGTCCAGCACCCTTATTTCAAATTGAAGTATATAGCAACCCATTGATTATGATTGATTATAACAGCCCACGTCACTGTGACGTCACTTTTTTGCTTCCGCACTGATATACGTTGTTAGCCTTAAGATCTTCTACAGCTTTACCTAAATTATTGGGATGAGTGCTGAGGGCACTCATCCCTGGGGCATTGAGCGCAAGGGTGCCTGAAGAGCCGAACCTCGGCTTCGGCTGTTGCTGGAAAATGAACAAAGATTCCCGAGCCTTACTAAAATATCCTAAATTACTAATTTAGTGGTCTTAACAACGATCTTATCGAGCAAGAGATGCTAGTTTACAAGACCATCGATAGCTGGGATACATTGGTTGATCCCGATAAACCACAAAACGGGGTATTTTTTTTTGCCTAACCTGAGGAAAAGTTACATTTTACTCTTGCCATGTACCGGGCGATTACCGTGAAAGGCGTCTGTGATTCACCTGGTTTGAATCACCAGAAATACCCATTGGAACAACTCAACTACCATCACGCAATCTCACCTTTCTGACTGAAATTGGGGACTACTTTCAATGAGCTTCTAGTGAATAAAAGAAAAACTTAATAGTCAGAACCGCGGAACAACGTCCATTCAAATTAAGTAGATTTAAGTAAATTAAAAAACAACTCGAGTGTCGTGGAACACTTGGTTGGTATGAATTTGCTTACGTAGTATATATAATTATTGATAAACGTTGTATATTAGTGATCAACAAATACAAATAAATGTATTTACCAGCATCTGAGTGCAATCAAATGAATCGCAGAGACAACTAATGAATGGAATGAATGGTAAGAAAAGTCGTTTTTTTTTTTTTTTTTTTTTTTTTTTATACTTAAGGTTTTAGCCTTATGGCCATAATCTCACTTGATCTTAAGTGACGAAATGGCCCAAGTTAGTAGACACGCTAAACCTGTGGAGGAACTGGCTCTCAAGTGCTGCTGCCAGAACACACCTATTGGTATTTGGCGGCAGGTTTACAACTTGAGGGTGGTAGCTACCTAGGCGGGCATTACAAAAAGCCCTACCACCATGCTATGGTTTCCTCACGATGTTTTTCTTCACCGAAAGCTCAAGCTCATTGTAGGTGCTTGGATTCGAACCCACGTCCCCTGACGCGAAGTCGTGCACACTACCACTGAGCTAATTTATTTAATTTAATTAATTAATTTTGAAAATACAGATTCTATTGTACATCATTAAAATCATCTTATTCATTATAATACGTACGTTACATAATTAATCGTTATAATACGTACAAACGTGTACAAACTATTCCTGCGCAGCCGTTGAGAACGTACTGGCTGTCTTGAACCAATAAGCGTGCACCTATAACTCGGCACAGCCAATAGCATAAGCGCTATGGATAACCATCTAAACTGTAGAATTATATCGTCAATACAGAACACACTAAAGACGTGACGGAAAAATCTTACATTTTGATTTATCTAGCCTACATCTGCACCGTGCGATAAGGATTTTCGTTCCAGTATACAGGTCGGCCCTAACGTCGATCGTTGGACCGCAAACGCGGTGACCCAACGCATGCACATTTATTAAATACATTTCATCACTGTATCATCACAGCTCGTTGACGAGGGTCGAGCACGAATTAGTGATGGCTCATTGCGTCCGAGTACATTGTTTGGGGTAGCAAAACCTATAGAATATTTATTAGCATCTTGTATTTGAGTTTATATTGAATTGTAGTTTTTACCGGCAAATAGGCTTATGCTATCACGGAATATCCGTGTAGTTAAAAATACGGATATCCGTAAATATACTAAAGGTCGGTGTGTTTGGGCGGTTGCACTTGAGAGCCAGTCCCTCTACGGGTTTAGCGTGTCTACCAACTTGGGCCGTATGGTCACTTAAGATCAGGTCAAAACCTTCACTATAAAATGTAGAATAAAAAATAATATAATTTTTCTATGTCTTATAGGTTACGCGTTATGTTTACAATCTCATATGATATTAAAATACAATGTGGCCCAATTTGTTTTATAGTAAAGGTTTAGCGTTATGGTCATAATCTCACCTGATCTTAAGTTGATCGACACGCTAAGCCTGTGGAGGGACTGGCTCTCAAGAGCAACTGCCGGAACACACATGTTGGTATTGGGGGGCAGATTTTCAACTTGAGACTGGTTGTTAGCCAGGCGGGAATTAGAAAAAGCTCTACCACCATGCTATGGTTTCCTCGCGATGATTTCCTTCACCGAAAACTCAAGTTCATTATAGGTGGATTCCAACTCACGTCCCTTGAAACGGAGTCCGTATACACTATCACTGAGCTATCATCGCTTTAAAGATGGTAGACACGCTACAGGTGTTTATTATCAGATTTTCAACTTGAGTTTGGTAGCTAGCTCCGAGGCTAGAAGAACTGCGAATGCTCCCTGGTTTCTGGTAACACGGGAGTTTGTTACGTCACCTTCATGCGTTTTAGTGGTTAGTGTTGGGTAATTAGCACCCGATGAGTCCACCCACACCTTTGACCTGAGCCCGGGTTAAGTTTGCGCCTTGTGATAACGAATTCCGTAGAGACTGATATTTCAAACACCACGTTAATAAAAAAAGGCTTAGCCAATTGGACATTAGAAAAAGCGCAACGACCATGCAATCAAACTAATATATTTTAAGCAAATACAAACAAAAAAAAAAAAAATCTAAAATTGATTTCACATTACAACGGAGTCAGCATACAAAAGTGAATTAGTTCTAAGTAATTAACCTTTTATCGGAGCGTGCGCAACTAAAAACGGACCCTCCCGTCCCGCTCGAGAGACGAACACACCCCAGTATTCAAATTAACAAAACATTACTATGTGTTTCGATACAATTATTTCGTTCCCTTATTTTTAAAGACACCCTTTTGTGTTACACCTATAGTTTTATAATACACCGTAAATTCTGTGATGTAGAGTTTATTTTGTAACGGAATCGAAATGAGGCATTCCGTTGCAAGTGAAAGATGGAAAAAGGTGGCACGCGCCCCGTGCGTACGCGCAGCTATAGGGTATCTTCCCTTGCGATCGCTTAGAGACGTGACCTAAACATATCGATAGTTTATAATAAGTTAAATATCGCACTATGCATAAAGGTCAGACCTAAAAGTCCGGTGAAGGTATAAAGCCTCTAAGGCTAACAATGTAGGTCCCTACAAAAAAAAAAGGTCTGACCTAGTTTTGACAGGACATGTAACGGACCTTATTGAAGTGAAACTTCTTTTTTTATATAAATAAGGTTAGCGTTATGGCCATAATCTCACCTGATCTCAAGTAACGATACGGCCATGTTAGTAGATACGCTAAACTTGTAAAGGAACCGGCTCTCAAGTGCAGCTGCCCGAACACACCTAATGGTATTTGGCGGCAGGTTTTCAACTTGAGGGTGGTTGCTAGGCAGGCGGGCATTAGAAAAAGCCCATCCACCGTGCTATGGCTTCCTCACGATGTTTTCCTTCACCGAAAGGTCATTGTAGGTTGTTGGGTTAAACTCACGTTGCTTGATTTGAAATCGTACCCACTGACACTGAGCTATCATCGCTTCCATCTTATGGATCTGTAAGTGAAGATAATCAGAAAATAGCACATGATTTTTCCATGGTTCCATCATGATATTTTTCTTTATCGTAAGCTCAGCTCCGTTGCAGGGATTCAATCTCACATCACGTTTCCCGATTATGCGAGATTCATGGGAGAAACTTCACTTCTTTCTTCTGCTTCTCAACCGATTTCTTACATAGTGGTTGATTTGGAAACAGTTAGTCATTTAGTCATCGACATTTTCATGAATTTTACAAACATTTTAATACTGATATCTTCAAATTCCAATTACCGTGGCACTATATTATTGTAAAACGATCAACTCTTAATTTAACAAATGTATGATTATAGGTCATATGTCAATACTCGCTGTAAATTTGAGTTAAACTCTGAAATTAAGTTTTGACATAATTAGAGATTTCCTTTGCGTTTCGGTAGATACGTAATGAAGCTCGTCATAGGCATGCATATACTTACAATAATAATTTATTACCAACAGAAAAGGTAATTTAGAAAACTCACCATAGTGCTTTACATTACAACCAAACACACTTGTATCTATGTATATTCATGTTATTAAGCGAAAAAGTTTGGTGAGAGCTACGAATGGGATTTGAAAAAATCTTTTTGTTTTTCATAAAGGAATCGTTGAGGAAGGCTTTAGGGTATTTAACCTCTCGCTACCATTAATAGGAGTGAAGCTGTATTGAAAAGACTTACAGAAAACGGGCAACGTTTTTAATATTAAATCAAAACTTTTTTATATCGTCTCAATTTTTTTCCCCCTATCCCTTGTCGCATTATAACCGGCTGAGAAAAAAGGGATAAGTTAGAAAACGTTAGGCAGACCAACCAAATCCAGTATAACGGCGCGAATGGCACGCATCAGCTGATTCTATAACATTGAAGCGATGATAGTTCGGTGATAGCGTGTAAGAACGCCGCGCCATGGGACGTAAGTTTGAATTCAACCACCCTCAAGTAGAAAATCTGCGGCCAAATACCGATAAGTGTGTTCCGGCGGTTATACTTGAGAGCCAGACAGAGATACCCATGATGCTGTGGGAGTTCATGGGCGGCAGTGATCACTTACTTGTTACAGGTAACACGCTTGCTCATTTGCCCGATATTATATTACAAATAAATGATTTCCCTTGTTAACTACTTTTCCAAAAGCTTTCAGATAAATGTCAACGATAAAAAAAAAAAAAAACAATTTTTAAATAAGCTGTAGTTCCACGCAAACGAAATCGCGGACACAGCTCAACACGTCAGAAAAAGTAAACAAAAACGTATCGATATATTTAGAAAGTGGGGCATCTCTATTGGGCTCGTGTCATCACCGCTCGGGCAGGTGCCGCGACAGTTCCGCTCGACTCGTCGCTAGCCGCTTATCGCGCACCACCCAGCACCTGGGCGAGATCGGACAATCAAGATCCCTGTAATCGGGGCTAAGTCTAGATCGGGGCTGTTTAACGTCTCTGTTTATCGCGACGAAAATAGACAATTTTTTTTTAAATATATAGTTAAGGTTAAGCGTTAGGACCATAATCTCGCCTGCCCTTAAGTGACGATACGGCCTAAGTTGGTAGACACGCTACACCTGTGGAGGAACTGGCTCTCAAGTACCACTGCCGGAAGACACGTATTGGTATTTGGCGGCAGATTTTCAACTTGAGGGTGGTAGCTGGCCAGGTGGGCATTAGAAAAAGCCCTACTACCATGCTACAAGCAAGTTTTCTCAGTTGGTGATGAGTTAGAATCATTGCTATGAGCCTGACGTTTCGGTGAAGGAACACATGGTGATAAAATCATTGCGTAGTAGGTCATGTTCCAATGCGCACATAGCTAGCTACCAAGTTGAAAATCTGCTCTCACATACCTATAGGTATGTTCCGGCAGTTGCACTTGAGAACCAGTCCCTACCTATGTTTAGTGAGTCCACTATCTTGGGCCACATCGTCACTTAACATCAGGTGAGATTGTAACCATCACTCTAAACTTATACAGTATCAGAAAAGATACACTCATAGACTTTTATATACATACGAGCTGTGTCCGCGACTCCGTTCGCGTGGAGTATATATATATTTTTTATTATTTTCATGTAAAAATGTTGTATAACCTATGTTACTCGGGATTTGGTGAAAGAATTTATCAAATCGGTACCAGTGTTTCTTGAGTATATTCGTTACAAACAAAAATACAAATCTTTCCTCTTTATAATATTAGTATAGATATACAAAGCTGTGACGACGGTTTCGTTCGCGTGGAACGAAAACTTTTTTAATAATATTTGCCCATTCCGTAACTTATTTCAATGCAACATGGCTCCTAATGGTGGTAGCGTGATATTAAATAGGTTAATACCTATTCAATTATCAATTATCAACATACAAAAATAATTTTGAAAATCTGATTAGTAGTTCCTAAGATCAGCGAGTTCAAACAGACAAACATAACAGTAACCCTTATTCTAATTAATATTATTAATGTAAAAGTGAGTTGGTTTGTTTGTTACGCTTTCACGCCTAAACCGCTGAATCGATCATGATGATTTTTTGCATAAAGACAGATGGGTGCCTGCAGACGGTGTTAGGCTACTATTTCTCGCGAAAACCTCATTGAAAGTGGGGTTAGGAGAGGGCTACATTTTGTATGAAACTTTTTATTGCGTCAGCCGATTTGTTTGACAAAATCAATACTAATACGACCGAAGCCGCCCGTAAAATCTTGTACAAATATAGACCAACTTTTTTACGGATTCTAATTCGATTTTCTATAAATATTTGTTCGCTAAACAGGCGAACGAAGCCGCAGGCCCGGCCAGTGCTAAAACACTTACAAAGAGCGTTACATAATGTTACCTCGGATCGCGTGTGCTCAAAGAAAGCCGATCCAATCTTAACATCAGTATGAGATTGAGCTAAATGAACCCGAGAGCGCTCGGTTACAAGCATTAACTCCATTGTTTGGCTAATCGGTCCAAACTTACCGCCGGATGTTTTATTTGTTATATTTAGTAACTGTCAGTATATTAAAATCACGTTTCGGTTTCCCCAAAGTTTTTACTGACTCATTTTTTTTTTGTTTTTAGCCCTTGACCGCAATCTCGCGCGATGCTAAGTGACGATGTGGTCTATAATGGAAGGTGCTTACTCAGCGAGTACCTGTTCAGTATCTGTTTGAAGACTCCCAGATTGTGGGATATGGGAAAGACAGGCGCCGGTAGTGAATTCCACTTCCTTGCAGTACGGATTATGACAGAAGCTGCAAAACGTTTTGTGCGGGTCGGGGAAATATCAACTATGTACAGGTGAATACCCTCGCGGCGTTTGGTCGTCCTCAGATGAATAGAGTTAGTGGAATCAAATCATGCAATTCCTGGGCACGCTCTTCAAACGGTATATATTATCTCGTAGATCGTATGCTGATGCAGTGGTACAGTTCGAATCCCTGCAATCAGTCTGAGTGCTCGGTTAAGGTGGTGCCAGGGTCTTTCCTAATGTAAGCCTGGCTAGCTACCTCCCTCAAGTTGAATACCTGCCGCCAAATATTTCAAAGTGAGTTCTGGCAGTTGCACTCGAGAGCCAGCCCTTCACTAACGTGTCCACCGTCTCAGACCACGTCGTCACTTAACATCAGGTAACATTGTGATCACAACGCTAAACCTTAATTATTTTTTACCTTTACATCGGCAATAGAAAATACACTGAAAATAACTTTCAAAACAATTTGTTTAAATAAATATTAATTCAGTTACAGCTTCAGTGCTATTCAGTAGTATTAATTATATTAACCGAAAGAAATCCACTGCAGGTTATAGAAATCAAATCAAATCAAATCAAAAAATCTTTATTCAATTTAGGCCCTAAGAAGGCGCTTATGAACGTCAAAAATTACTACCGGTTCGGAAAGTAACGCAGTCATCGAGAAGAACCGGCAAGAAACTCGATTTGCATCTTTTTTTTAAGTCTTATGCTTATAAACAATAATTTAATGTGTTACAGTAGTTATTAGCGGATGTACAGAGAAGGGCGTCAATTCCAGACATCACGATCGCTCACATATTGATCCACCCTATAACAGCCTTTTGACATCAAAACCCGTTTGACATGGTTCTTGAACCTACTGTCCGGCAATTCAGTAATATTCTTTGGGACTTTATTATAAAACCTAACACTATTACCTAAAAAACTGTTACTTGTCTTACTCAGTCTAAAATAGCGAGTGACCAGTTTAACGCGATTCGATCTCCCAAAATGTCCACAACGATCGGTCTTGACTGACTTCCAGCGGCTTTACACCGACTTTCACGAGGTCCTGCATGTTCCAATAAGTGGTCTCTATTCAATACCACTTAGGTCTCGTCGGTCACACTCATCTAAGCAGCCTAATTAACTTGACACTTATGCTTAGCAGTTGTGTGGGCTACGTTTTCATATTTTCGAAACAGCACACAATGTTTATCGTATATTTGTAAGAGATGCCTAATTTATTTTACCATAATTTATCTTTGTTGTGAAAATTGCTATTCAGAATTTTTACTGCGATTGAAGGAACAAGTTTTTAACGCACCGCAACTAGAATCGGGTTCCAGCTGAAAATCAGCGTTGAGTGTTTCGGACACTTTAGCATATGCTGAGCTGGACGCCCTCTGTTAGTGATATACACTATTATTATTTATATGTGTATTGTCTTTTCTTTTTTATTTTCTTTTAATGTTTTTATTTATAATGTTCTTTATTGCTTGTCTGTCTTTTATTAGTATTAAACGATTTCTTTATTTCTTTCTTGCATATGGACTTATTATTTCCGTATACCTTCTTATGCAGTATTTCTATTGTATATATATATATATATATATATATATATATATATATATATATATATATATATATATATATATATATATATATATATATATATATATACGAGACTAATAACACCGGAAAAAGGGATCAATTTGAAGGGTAGACTAAAGAACACAGTAAATGCAAAACGGCTTACTAATACATATATCCAATGTCGAATGGATGAATTGTTTCTGCATCTAAGGCATATTGTTTATTCTCATTTTCTATTCCCTATTGACGCAACCTGTCGCATGTTCTTTTTCGTTTTACTCGATCCCTTATGATGATAGCGTGATGTTATATAGCTACGTATAGCTAGTTATTACCTGCCTCGATGATCAAACTGACGCATGCAAAAAAGAAAAATAAATTCTACTAGTAATTCCTGGGATTGGTCCATTTAAATAGACAAACAAAGATACAGCTGTTATCTATATTAATATGACAAAGCTTGATTGTTTGTTTGTTTGTTTGTTTGAAGGTGCTAATCTTAGGAACTACCAATCGGCTTTTAAAATAAGTTTTTGTGTTTGATAGACAAACCATTGAGGAAGGCTTTCGAATGCATAACTTCGCGCTATCACCAATGGGAGAAAAGCTGTATTGAAAAAACTTACAAAAATTATTAGATAATTTTTATTACCACACGAAGTCGGCGGGCACAATTAGTATTATTTATAACATTAGTATAGATGAACCATTATCTTTTTCGTTCATTAGATACACTTCGAATATCATATAGGACCTGTTGTATGTATCCAAGTAAATGTTTTATAGTAATTGTGTAGTGCAATCCTGTGACGCCTCAGGCGAGCTTACCACGAGCTTAGGCGGCGCGTGTCGATTGAACTTCTTGATATCACAGAGTAATGTGAAAATACAGAGGGCTTTACCAAATTTTTGAGGTAAGAATTTCTTTAGAAACCATAGGTACTGTTGGAAAATGATACATTATATAAATGGTAAATATTCTACTTCATGTAAAACAGCGCAGTAGATATAAATTTTTATACTTTGTAGCGAGAAATACTGCCTAAAATTACATTTTATTATAACCCAAAAGTTTTTGCAAGTTTTTTAAGTTAAGGATTTTTTGCTTTGTCAGGCAGTCCTGAACATGAGCCTTCCAGCAATTGGATATCCATTAAATGACATCAAGGGCTGAGAAAGTCATTAAGTCAGACTTACCACTTGCATCAATCATTGGATCAATTTCTGGATATGTATTAATTAGAAAAAAAAAAGTATGATATCCAACAGTATTATTATCGAATCAAAATTTTAGTACTACATTTGTGACTACTATACATTTATATAAATATACATACGTATATCAAGAATATTATATTTCTTATAATGAAATTCCTCTTCTCATTATGAATAATGACCTCTCATAATGAATTACATATTAATGAATAAAGCAGCTTGCAGCGTCGAGCAAATCTCTGTTAACTTAAACTACTCTTGAATTGATGGACAATCATAATCCACAAATTTGCGGAGACCACCCGATCGATCTATAATCCTATTATAACTGTTACGGACTTAATTTGACCCGCTTAAAATTCGTGCTACCGAAAATGCATAGCTTCTTGGTAAACTAACTTTGGCGCGTGGTTTTGTCTATACTTTTTCTCTCGATAACAGTTAGAGTATAAGGTTTACCATCCTCAGACACTTATATGTGATGTCTTTATTCCTTATACTCTTAACTCGTGGATGAACACAGTTTTATATAATATGCAGTGGTGTAACTATACAATCTGATGCCCGTAGCAAATTCTTTGTATGGGACGTCAGTAAAAATGTTCAAATTGTAATTTAATTGTAATAAATCACTGAAGTAGTCACCCAACAGTATTAGTGACATTGTTTGTTATTTTCTAAATTTAAATATCAAAAGCATAGGTATTATCCCTACTAATATTATAAATGTGAATGTAAGTTTGTTTGTTTCGTTTTAAACTACTTAACCGATCATCATGAAACTTTGTACACATATTCTTGGAAGTAGTAGAAGTAACATAGAATACTTTCTATTGAAAAAAAAAATGCAAGCGAAACCGAACGTAAAAGCTAGTATGTTTATAATAAAGTAACAGATGTATATTAAATAAATATTTTCAACGATCTTTCTGTTTCGCAAAAGTATCAATAACGTGTCATCAAAGTTTTAAAGAATTTTGACAAAGCATAACAAATCAATGCGTTCTAAAATTAATCCTTTCCTTACGAATAAATTTAAATCTTAATAATTTATTTGAATTAATATATGGTCTTTTTAACCAGAAGTGATTTTAAGTAATTAAAAATAAATATGTATTACACGCCTCATAACGAGAGCCGTTAGAGGTTGTGCATTACTCTCATCATTGCAAAGTCGAGACTTCAATATTTATCATTATTTTGAATCTGTTGTCTTTTTACGGCAATGTAAATGTTTTATTAACCAGAGATATACTATCATTATCACACTAGACGATTTTCAAATTCATTTATTTAATGATATATAAAAAAACATCTTATTGATAATATTTTTTCCTGGACTTACGGATGTCTGTGCGTGCGGGTGTGTAAGGTTTAAGCCCAAAAAACTTAATGTATTGGGACCATTTCTATAGTAGCTCTAGAATGACATCGGATTACTTCCAATTAAATATGAATGCTTAAATCTATGTCATTTAATTATAATTACGTTATGAGGAGTGCACTGTTGGATTTTTCAAACTATATACTGTACTTTGTTAAAAATGTTAGGTTACTTTCGAGCTCGTGACCTTTTTGAACCGGGCTCACTTTGTTACGCCGCTGTATATAGAAGAAGAGAGATTTAAAATGAACAAAGCAATGAAGTATTATGTATTTGATCTGTTATTTATACAGACGGACAGCACAACTCTTATATTATGTGTACAAAATTTATTACAATTTATGAATATTATTTATATAGTTTCGTGTTCCTTACATGGTTGTTTCTAATCGAATTATCGAGATCGTTCTAATTATATATAATCAAATGTTATTAGGTATTTTTTATAAGTAAAAACTCATCTCGTGTATAGGATTTTATAGTTTCTCATGCGAAAACTTCTTAACTCTGCGCGATTTAAAAGTAGTAAGAACTTTAAGCTTAGTGGTGGTGTGTACGACTTCGCGTCAAGGGGCGTGAGTTTGAATTCACCTACAATGAGCTTGAGCTTTCGGTGATAAAATTATCGTGAGGAAACCATAGCATTGTGGTAGGGCTTTTTCTAATGCCCGTTTGGATAGCTAACACCCTCAAGTTGAAAATATGCCGCCAATTACCAATAGGTGTGTTCCGGGAGTTGCGCTTGAGAGCTAGTCTCTCCACAGG
Organism: Actias luna; assembly: GCA_039707435.1. NCBI lineage: Eukaryota > Metazoa > Arthropoda > Insecta > Lepidoptera > Saturniidae > Actias > Actias luna. Next base: position 15,919,812 of record JAZHAC010000022.1, on the reverse strand, counting down.
TTTAAGGCCACAAAATAGGCCGTATCGTCACTTAAGATCAGGTGAGGTTATGGCTGACATGACATTGTAGGTGGTTGGATACGACCTCACATCTCATAACGCGGCGTTCCTAGACACTAACACTGGGCTATCATCGCTTCAAACTTATATAGACTGAAGCGATAATTAAAAAATCATAACGAATTTTTTTTCATAACAAATGTTGAGTGTAACGTAAAATAACTTGAGAAAAAAAAGATACAGTGGCACAATACGAAACCGGAAGCTACGTCACATTCGATCTTAAAGGATGTGTTCTTATTTTATTTTCCATCCGAGAACGCCCGCCGGAAATCACTATACCGATGGGCGGTAATCTCAGACAAATTCGCGCGAATACCGGACGAGACGTATATCTATCTTTTTTTTTACGATATTTTATTACAACAAACGAGGATTAGTGAGATTCATTATAGCAGATTAATGAGGTTAATAAATTTACGTAATTAACCTAAGTAATTTAATATCATCAAATACGATCGGTTGATTTACAGGAGCCGGGGAACTTCATGCTCGTTTTCGAATTAGTTTAGATTTTTAACGAGCTTGAGTCCTATGAAACCATAGCATGGTGGTGGGGGTTTCGTTGTAGCTCGCCTAACGAGCTACGATCGTCTTTTTTTTTCGTTAATGTGCTGTTTAAAATCCCAGCCTTTATGGACTTCCTCGACGCAACGCAAGACACTACCCGGGCTCAGGTCAAAGTCGTGAGGGGCTTGTGGTGACTCATTGGGTGTTAATCACCCAACACTACTGAAACGCACCACGGCGACACTTCAAACTCCCGTGTTGCCAGGAACTATGGATAGCTTTCACAATACCTCTCGCCACTGGTGGTAGTGGCCGCTCGGACTTGCGGTCTTTCCGGCATCTCCTACAAAACCGGTATACGGTGATGATACGCTGGTCGCATACGAACGCCAAGGACCTGTACATAACTGCAATGCCAAAGGGCTGCCCTTAAAATTTACCCTTCATCGCAGACCCAACGAGCTACCATCCTCAAGCTGAAACTCAGCCGCCACATACCTATAGGTGTGTTCCGGCAGTTACACTTGAGAGCCAGTCCGTCACGTATACTTAGTCACATCGTCATTTAACATCAGATGAGATTGTATCTATTTCTCTGAACCTATCCTTACTTCCTTACTAATATTATAAATGCGGAAGTGGGTTTGTTTGTTTCGCTTTTACGCCTAAACCACTGAATCGATTATGACGAGTTTTGGTATAGAGATAGATCGGAACCTGGAGCCAGTGATAGGCTACTTTTTTCACACTTATTAAAAGTCGAGTAAAAAGAGGGATAGACTTTGTATGATTTTTTTTATTGCGGCATCTGATTTGCTTGACAAAATCAATACTAACGCAAGTGAAGTCGCACGTAAAACGTAGTCAAGTATAGTAAAAGTTACCAAAACGGGCAAAACGTATTAAATCAGTTTAAGTTCCATGCGAATGAAATCGCTGGGACGGCTGGTCTATATATAATATTATAAAGAGCAAAGATTTGTATTTTTGTTTGTAACGATTCGACTCAAGAACTACTGAACCGATTTCGACCGGAAATACGTCAAGACATTCATTTATTACAGAATTTAAACACTTATCTTGGAGGAAATATTCGTTGGATGAGATAAAAATATATCTTATATATGTCCATCAATAATATTTTCCATCGCCTTGTCTAATATTCAATGGGATCTATACAGTAGTTTTAGATTAATGAGGGAATTAACTTCGCATATGAGGTTTTTGAAATACTGATCCACAACCTTCTTGTGTGACGCTCGTTTGGGTGAAGTCGGCATGAGGCGACTAAGGGAGATAAAGATTTCATCTCTGTCGTACGGTATTGGGGACACACCATTTTTCTATAGCTATACTAATATTATAAAGAGGAATGGTTTGTATTATTGTTTGTAACGAATAAACTCTAAAACTACTGGACGGATTTCAAAAATTCGTTCCTTATTAGAATGCCAGATTAGTTCTGAGTAATAAAGGTTATATAACATTATTTTTTTATGAAAATGATTTATTAGAATTTTTATATTCACGCGAACGAAGTCGCGGTCCCATCTAGTAGGCAATATAGAAAGACGAACGAGTCCTGTGGATGGAGTAACGAGAAATCGGTATATCAAATCCCAATAATTTATAACAGGTCATTATTTATAAACACAAAACATGATATCTTCATTCTAAAACGCGAATGAAATATTCCATCCCTTTAAACCGCCTCTTATAAATCACCACAAACCACCCTTAATTTGTCAGCCATGACGAAATTAATATATATCTAATAAAAATGTTAATACTGTATATTTTAATATTATATTAGTCGGTGGAATTTCTTCCTAAGAAGCTCTGGGCACGGCGGGGTGTCATACTTTAATATCGACGACGAAGGGGTGCATTCATCAAGGGTATAAAAAAATAAAAATCTATACAGCGACAATAATTATAAGACAGCAAAAAATTTACAGTGCTATCATGTATAACTAATTGAGATTTATGTAGTCCTATGTATTGAAAATGGTCAGAATATGATGCCGTTGAAAAATATAGACCTCTTTCTTCGTAACTCCTTAGCCTAATTCGAAAGCAGAATAAAGAGATGCGATTTGCATGGTATGCATGGTAGTTGCATGTGCGTGGTGGTAGGGCTTTTTTTAATGCCCGCCTGGCTAGCTACCACTCTCAAGTTGTAAACCTGACGCCAAATACCATTACGTGTGTTCCGGCAGCTGCACTTGAGAGCCAGTTCCTCCACAGGTTTAGCGTGTCTACCAACTTGGGCCGTATCGTCACTTAAGATCAGGTGAGACCATGGCCGTAACACTAAACCTTAAGTATAAAAAAGAAAAAGATTTGAAGCGATGATAGCTCAGTTGATAGCGTGTACGCACGCCGCGTCGACAATCCAGAGTTCGAATCCCAGCAATGAATTTGAGCTTTCGGCGAAGGAAAACATCACGATGGAACCATAGCACACTGGTAGCATTAGAATAATATTTCACCTGGCTAGCTAACCACATTCAGTTTGACAATCAACCGCCAAATACCTATAAATGTGTTCCGGAGAATGCACTTGAGAGCCAGACCCCACTAGGCTTAGCGTGTCTACGATCGAGTCTACGAGTCTTTCATCGGTTGAGTCCCACAAACCCCTTCCAGCGCTTCAGGAAGGGGATGCTTAAAAGCATTACCTCACTTAAAAAACCAATTAAAAATACATCTCTCAAATATTTGCTATCGGTATATTATGTATAGGTTTTATTTTTATTAATAACATTGTTTCGGTTTATTTTATTTTTCATATCTAATTGTTTGCCACTGTCAGTGCGTGTTTTGTTTGCACATACAACAATCAACATACATAGATATATGTATGTATGTGCGTTCACATAAAATGTAAGTTATGGTAGAGTCTAGCAGGGTTCAAATTTATGTTTATTATTCTTATAAATGTTATTACGAAACATTATTAAATTGAAATCTAATTATTAAAAACCAAATTAATAAAAAAATATCTGAGTGCGCATGTCATGGTATTATTATAAGGCGTAAAATAATCCAAGTCAAATAAAATCTAGTAACTTCTACATTTGAGAAAGCCCGTGGTTAAATTGAATTAACATAAGGTTACATTACAATAAAAGTTTGAAGCGATGATAGCACAGTGGTAGTGTGTACGACTTTACGTCAAGGGACACGTTCGAATTCAACCACCTACAATGAGCTTGAGCTATCTTGAAAGAAAACATCGTGAGGAAACCGTAGCGTGGTGGCAGGGCTTTTTCTGATGCCCGCGTGAATAGCTGACACCTTCAAGTTGAAAATCTGCCGCCAAATATTAGGTGTGTTCCGGCAGTTGCACTTGAGAACCAGTTCCTCCAAAAGTTTAGCGTATCTACCAACTTGGGCCGTATTGTCACTTAAGATCAGGTGAGTTAAAAACTAACCTATAAAAATACCCTATTACCAATTTGCCGAATAGTAAGTTCAAGGACACCATATAAAGCGGGTTGTGATCGCAAAGGGCTGTTACAGGGTGGACGAATATGTACACGATGGTTATGTCTAGAATTGAGACCCTTTTCTCTACCCCCGCTGAAGACTGTTGTAAATCTTTATCCGTACCAATATTATAAACGCGCAAGTTTGTATGGATGTTTCTTACTCTTTTACGCAAAAAGTACTAAATAAATTTTAATGAAACCTTGCAACAATATAGCTTGTACATCAAAATAACACATGGGCTATAATTTATAAAGATATTGTGTGAATTGTCAATAATATAACGATAAGTGTCAAGTAAGTAAAATTCTACCATCTACGAGCTATTCTGGCGTGCGCTGCAAAAACCGTTAGAGTTACACGTATATAATGTATAATGGAAATGTTCATCTGAAATAGTCCTACACGAAAACCTTTGACAGCATATATCTATCTTTTATGTGTAAGCCATTATCGCCAAAATAGTGAGCGGCCTGCGTATAATAATTGATATAATTTATTGAAGATAGCGGGTACCAAAATCAGAATTGTTTGACAAAAACAAACATTAATCGTTAACAAAGCCGCGGGTAAAAGCTAGTGAATTATATCTGTTCTTCGTTTATACATATACCCAAAAAGATCATATCCACATCAAGTTTCTCGCCGGTTGTTCTCGATGACGTGGTTAATTTTCGAACTGGTGGTAGTTTTAATGTTCATAATCACCTCATATCAGACCCTAAATTGAATAAATTATTTTCATTTGATTTTCCGCATTTTCAGTGGATATTTCCTAGTGTTCCTTGAGTTCCTGATGAGTACCACACGTCATTCTCGAGGCTGTATTCAGCGTGGAGAAGGTCTCTTAAAGAGGATACTTCTCGTCACCCTCGAGGTGGACTCATCCAGTTCATCAACATATAAACTCATCAACTATAACATATAAACTCAACGGTGGCATCTGTCATATGAAATGGTTGGTCTTATAATCACCACGTCGCTCCAGCTGCAGACCTGAATGGCGTAAGAAAGATGTATGTTCAACCCTACTGTTTCACAGACACAGATACTCTCGGAGTATTGGAAGCAGTACGTAATATATTTACGTAAAATGGCTGAAACGGGAAAGAGGATTTCGCATCTCGTAATTTATATACTGATGTCCTGTAGCTATATAAGCTACACAGCTAGCTAACACTAAAAGAAGTGAAATATTATGACATCTAGAGTGGCGAGATGATCTCTTGGAAAGAATCATAAGATAATAATCTAAGTAAACTGTCATTGATGATTTACGATATAGTAAATATGAGTGTAGACGCTCGGTCACCGATATCAGAATGATTTAGGGATCAAAGATTAGGGTAATCGTACGCAGACTCGACACTACTATTAACACCGTTCCTACAAAGAGGAGGCTTCTGGTCTGCTGTTCGTACGATACTCTGACTCTATTAATTTATAATTTAATATTATTAAGCGGAAAAATTGTTTGATTCAACCCGTTAATATCAGGAACTACAATTCAGATTTGAAAAAAAAATGTTTGTATTTGATTAAGCAATAATTAAAGTAGACTGTTAGTACATATATTACAAAGTTACAAAAACAGGAAAAGAAAGTATATTTCTAATCAGTGAAGTCGCCAGTTCATTGCAGTGTGAGTATTCTCTATTGATACGAGACAAGGCCGAAGTTGAGTCTTATCTTCCAGCTGATATGTTGTGTGTTTTATTTCGATTAGACATATGCTGTTAATCTTAAAGGCTTTCACAGCTTCTCCAAGCTTTGGTTCGAGTGCTAAGGTGCTCAGACCGAAGCGACGAGTACAAGGAAGCAATGAATTGGTCGATCCTCGGCTTGGACTGTTGCTGGAGAAGTGAAAAGAAACTGCGAACCTGGTTAATACTAATATTTATTCTATGGGTGTAATGGTCCTAATATTTCCAGCTTAGCACGACGACAACAGACTTTTCGAAGTAATCCTTTTGTTTTGTGGCACAAAAAGTACTCTATATGTTGGTCTAAAATATTTTTTATCACCATATCAAGTTTGTTTAAAATGTATACAGTAATTTAAAAGCACTCACCGACCGAGTATAGCAGTGACGCGTCGTCACGAACCAAGTTCAGCCGAAAATGCGTTACGTAGCCGAGGATTTCAGCTCAATATTATTTAATATCCACAAAATAAAGTGGTCGGATACGCAAAGAAGTCTACACTTGAAAAAAATCTACTGAAAAATGTTCAGTTCAATTTCAGTTCGCCGTCCCGTCTGTTCGATACTCTTTGGCGAACTTCCCAACGGTGAGTAGACACCGTATTATTTTCACATAAATCAAATGCCTCTTTTTTTTCTCTCTCTCCCTCTCTTCTCCGATCGACGACAAATATAAAAATGTCATCCGTGGCCGGCTTATAAGGGATGTCACTATTTAAAAAGCCGTTTACATCGTCCCGTATAAAATATGTTTCGGTTTTCAAATTCGGAATAAATTTCGTGTCACCTGCGCCCGCGCCGGCGCGACCGGAAGAAGTGCGCGAGTCGTTCCCTCTCACGCCTCTGTATTGCGCCGTCTCGCTCTCAGAGGAACGTTTTGTTTTATTGTCCGTTTTTATATATACGATTGAGATTTTCACCGAGATAAGTTCTTGTATTTTATTTATTTATACGCGATAAATTATTTTAAGCAACGCTCTCTTAGATTTTACGATAGATAAATGCCTTAGTAATTTGTATAGTAGCGCCGTTGACAGGTGATATACGTAGAATACAAAGTAGGCGGTATTGTGGTAGGTATATTCTATCATACTCCTGAGTAGCTGCCATCCTAAAGTCGAAAATGTATCGCCATTCGTCTCAGTGTAACAGAAACAATGTGAAAAGACTTCAGTTTCTAGTGTCTAGTATTAAACCAGGGATCCACGAAGCGATGATAGCTCAGCTGGTAATTGTACGGACGCCGCGTCAAGGTACATGAGTTCGAATCCACTATAAGTTTCGTAGTAATTAAGGGTGGTAGATAGCCAGTCGGGTATTACAAAAATTCCTTCCGCCATTCTATGTTTTCATCGCGATGTTTTTCTCCACCAAAAGTTCAAGCTCATTGCAGGTAGATTCGAACTCACGTCCCTTAACGCGGCGTATGTACCTACATACTACAAATGTAGCTATAATACCATCAAATATGATTATGTACATAGAGTTTTACGCGAAATAGCGTGCTCATCTTATGACTCTATATATATTTCAACTTCACTTTGGCGAATGTAACTATCTACGTAGGTGACATAATAGAAAAGAAAACTACTTCCCTCACCACGAGGAAACATTGAACTACAATATAGTAATAATTATTTTCATAGGAAGTTTACCTTTAACTGTATTACACAAGAAATATTTATAATATCAGCCGCTGTTGGGAAAACTGTCGCAGCTAAGCACGCCCACCTCCAAGGGTCCATGTTCCACAAACAATATACAGAAAAACCAAATAAAAAATAAAAAATTATAAATATAAGCAAACGTTCATAGCTTTATAACTATGAATCAAAATAATTGTATAAGATGCGCGTTTGGATGTGTGTGTGTGTGTGTGTGTGTGTGTGTGTGTGTGTGTGTGTGTGTGTGTGTGTGTGTGTGTGTGTGTGTGTGTGTGTGTGTGTGTGTGTGTGTGTGTGTGTGTGTGTGTGTGTCATTTAATGTATAAAAAAATCTGTGATTCATTTAATAACTGCATATTACTATTGCCAGTATTTTTATGACAATCTAGAAACTCACTGTTCGTAGTTATTAGTAACAGAATTTAAATTGAAAAACCTAAAAGTGCACGCCTCATAATCTCATTTTTTTGGCTATTTAATTCGATTTGACTCGGTTATCGTAAAGCATTTCGGTCGTTATCGTGATAACATACAGGACAAGACAAGACAAGACAAGACATAACTTTTTTTACTATGACACTTGACATCGAAATACTAAGGTATTAGAAAACCATCGGGTTTTCCTTATGAAATAAATATAATAATGCAACAATGATATATTTATAATAATAAAATAGATAATAAACTATTTGTATAAAAACAAAGTGAAGGCAATAATTAAAAATAAACTATTTCCTGGGCTATATGTTAAATTGTAGTAGACGTTATTCAAAATCACGCGAACGAAGTCGCGGGCACACGGAATAGCACAAATCAAATCTATAACAATTTATTTGAGTGAACAAATCTCATTTAATTAAGAAGTTAAATCGGTTCCAAAAAACACTTGGTTTTTTACATGAGGTTCAATATTTTTTTAAATAAATTAGCATGGTTTTGATCACTATATATATATAAACATTATTTTGTCTTGGTGTATAAATAATAATTTTCTTAATTTAAACTTATCCAGTTCTGGAACCGCAGTGATCATAGAATTGTCTTGTCACTTAAAATCAACCACTTCGTTTAGAAAATCACCAAGCCTATTTTACTTACCCAGGACTGTATGTCAATGGGTGAATAAAAAAAAATATATATAAAGTATTAAAAACAATGCTGTGTGCTGTAAACCGGAAACATCAGTATACCTCTTTGGCTCCCTTAAACACTTCGAGCCGACGTTATTCGAACTCGCGTCTCACAATTAGGTTGCTGAACAGAATTTCAAAGACCTCTCATAAGAAGTTTCATTTCAAAAATTACACCGGCTAATTCTGATAGAAGACATTCCTAAGTGTGCTAGAATTATGGATATTACACTAAGTAAATCGCGGCGATGATCTTATCAGATAAGACATTACGATAACCAGCCCAATCTTCCGTGATAGAGAACTTCTATTGACCATCTACAGCCTCCGTTTCGACAGACATGAAAGTAGTGATAGTGAAGCGATAACAGCTGATTGTGTGTACGACTTCGCGTCAAGGGACGCGAGTTTGAATCCAAGCACCTACAATGAGCTTGAGCTTTCGGTGACGGAAAACATCGTGAGGAAACCATAGCGTGGTGGTAGGGCTTTTTCTAATGCCCGCCTGGCTAGCAACCGCCCTCAAGTTGTAAACCTGCCGCTAAATACCAATAGTTGTGTTCCGGCAGCTGCACTTGAGAGCCAGTTACTCCACAGGTTTAGCGTGTCTACCAACTTGGGCCGTATCGTCACTTAAAATCAGGTGAGATTATGGCCATAACGCTAAACCTTAAGTATATAAAAAAAAGAAAAAATAGTCAAGCAAAGCCACGATTCGGAACTAGTTCTCGGATATGGGAGAATTAATTTTGTAGTATTAAAAAACCAGTTTGCGTTTTAATTTCCTTCAATATTGATGATACAGAGACCGCCTCCTATCCGGTGCAATGATTTTTTCGGTATATGTTATAATATTCTTTTAGCTGCCGTATGGGTGTGACTTCTAAATAATGACTTCAGTATTATAAGCAGTGACCACGTAGCGTTTTATGTTTATTTATATAACACCACAATGTCTAATGGTCAATAATATTTCGTATTACCTTGCAAAATGTCATTGAAATCTGCCAAGCAGTTTACGTTTGACCACAATATGACATGGTGTTAAGTGACGATTTGGTCCAAAATAGTGGACACACTAAGCCTACTGGAGCGAATGGCTTTTAAGTGCATCTACCGGAAAACATCTATAGATGGGTGTTTAGGGACAGATTTTCTACGTACCTATGTATATACTATGATTTCATGACTATGTTTTACTTCACCGAAAATCTCCGGCTCATTTAGGGATCGGAAGTGACGTTTGTCGACGTGGTATCCATAGATACTACTATTGAGTCATTTTTAGATCATTTTTAACGTCTATATCGATCAACAGAACAATTGAAAATCAACAATGACTATAGAAAAATTAGCTTCCAAACCCATCAATCTCGCAATCGGAAAGATCAAAATACAAAACCCAGGCATATCCTTAAGTAGGTCGCGAACCAATTAAATACAGCACCCGTGCGGTGTATACGCTAAATATTTCAAACGCTAATGGGTCAGTAGGTAGTATGTTCCTTTGACTCCACCTGTAATGATCCCGAGAGCTTTCGGTGCGGGAAAACACAACGAGGAATCCACTGAATGGTAGTTGGGCTTTCTTTAATGTCTAACGAGCTAGTCTTTTAAATAATGTGGTGTCTTAAATCCCAGTTTTTACGGACTTCCTTATCGCATCGTGTAAATTGAAAAGCATTACCCCAGGGCTCAGGTCAAAATACCTAGAGGTTTGTTCCGGTAATTGCACAGTCAGGACCTATATTAGGTTTAGCGTGTCCACCATCTTGGGCCACATCGTGACTTAACATCAGGAGAGACTGTAACCGTAATGCTAAACCTATAAAGTATAAAAAAAGAAAATGTTTTATTATCGAAATTAAAAGTAATTTCAACAATGGGAACTAATTACTGAGTTTCACCAGAGTGAACCGATGGGACGGGGTAATTGCAACTTATCCTGCCTGCCTGTCTCTACGTCTGTTTGCAAGTGATCGGGATGATTTACCAATCGGCCTCTAATTCCACACCGAAGAGATTAAACTATATAGACTCACTAGATTTATACGTGCAGCTTCATTCGGGTTATTTTTGCTTTGGTCAAGCAAATTGGAATACGCAATAAAAAGTTTCATACATAGTTTATCCTTCTCTTTACCCCGCTTCCAATGAGATTTTTGTATGAAAAATAGCCTGTCTCAATACCATTTTCATTTAAAGTGATGATAGCTCAGTGGTAGTGATACGAGTTCGCGTCAAAAGACGTGAGTTCGAATCCAACCGCCTACAATGAGCTTGAGCTTTCGTTGAAGGAAAACATCGTGAGGAAACCATAGCATGGTGATAGGGCTTTTTCTAATGCCCGCCCGGCTAGAAACCACCCTCAAGTTTAAAATCTGCCGCCAAATACCAATAGGCGTGTTCCGGCTGTTGCACTTGAGTGCCAGTTCCTCCAAAGGTTTAGCGTGTCCACCAACTTGGGCCGTATTGTCACTAAAGATCAGTTAAAATTATATTTAAAAAATCATTCACAAAAGACCATTTCATTGGAGATTTATTTTTATTAATAAATAACTGTGTTTGCAGTTTTTTCGCATGGAATTAAAAATTTCCTGAAGTTTTTTCGCCCGTTGTTTGTAACTTTTTCAATGCAACCTTGCTTCCGTTGGTGGTAGCGGGATGTTAAATAGCCGAAAGCCTTCGTCAACGACTGTATTTATGTCTGGTAATTTTTAAGTTTGACGCGTTCAAACATACAAACATTTCATATATATTTTTCGCTTTAGATTTTGATGTGGTTTATAATTCCACGATAACGCCTCCAGTCTCATACCAAATATTATAGACGCCAGATTATGCTCTTAGCTATATTTTTAGTTTCCGGATAGAAAAAAAAAACGAATCAAAATCCGGCAAGACATTCATTAATTACAGAATTTAAAAACCCTTATGTCGGGGGAATTATTCGTTTGATAAGATTAAGATGTATCTTATATATGTCGATTCATAACATTCTCTATAACCTTGTTTAATTTCAATGGAATCTATACAGTAGTTTTAGATTAACGAGGGAATTAACTTCTTATAGGAGGTTTTTGAAATTCTGTTCCGCAAGCTTATTGTGTGACACTCGTTTGGCTGAAGTCGGCTTAAGACGATTAAGACAGAGAAGGATTTCATTTCTATCGTGCGGTATTGAGCACACACCGTGTTTCTGTATCTATACTAATATTAAAAAGAGGAAAGATTTGTATTTTATTGTTTGTAACGAATAAACACAAAACTACTGGACCGATTTCAAAAATTGGTTCACTGTTAGAACGCTACGTTAGTTCTGAGTAACATAGGCTATATAACATTTTTTTTATGAATATTATTAAATAAAATTTCAGTTCCACGCGAACGGAGTCGCGGACACAGCTAGCCTTAAATAAAAACGTGTGAGTATATAAAAAAGTTATTACCAGATCGAATTTCTTGCCGGTTCCTCTCGATAACTGGGTTTTGTGGGGTGGTAGTTTTGACATTCATAAGCGCCTTCTCAAGGCCTAATTGCGTAAATATTTTGATTTGATCTGAATGCGATTAGCTTTTTGGACACTCTTACCCAGATCAATTACTAGACATATCGAACCATTTCAGAAAAAACATTGTAACGACCAAAAAAAGTTTTATTTATAATTTCCTAAAAAATATCTTTGTAAATGAGAATTAGAATGTTAATAGTCACTATTTTAATATATCAGTGGATAATTGTGAGAAAGAGATATCATTTTTTTTTAATTAGGAATGCATAGATCTCTCTTCTGTAAAAAGTGCAACTCTCGCTTACTACGTTTTCCCTAAAATGGCTCGATATATTGTTTGGTCTCGGAACGTCACTACCGCATATATATTCGTATATATATGAAGCGATGATAGCTCAGTCGTAGTGTGCACGACTTCGCGTCAAGGGACGTGGGTTCGAACCCAAGAACCTACAATGAGCTTGAGCTTTCGGTGAAAGAAAACATCGTGAGGAAACCATAGCTTGGCGGTAGTGCTTTTTCTAATGCCCGCCTGGGTAGCTACCACCCTCTAGTTGTGAACCTGCCACCAAATACCAATAGGTGTGTTCCGGCAGCAGCACTTGAGATCCAGTTCCTCCACAGGCTTAGCGTGTCTACCAACTTGGGCCGCATCGTCACTTAAGATCAGGTGAGATTATGGCCATAACGCTAAAACCTTAAGTATAAAAAAAACTGGTTTCTGGTGGTTACGACAATTTCAGAGACACCAATCGTATCTTACCACCACTACACATACGAAACTCGCAAACACTGTTGACAATTGGCAACTATATGTGAGTAATTATTATTGTGCCGTGGGTGCGACGTTTCGGGCTGTTTCAATATCTACGTTACACATCGACCTTCGGGGTAATTGAGGGTGAATCGAAGACTTAAGTTGTAAAATCTTTTCACTTAGATAACGAAATTGGTATGCATGTGTGTTTATTTTATTTTTAAGTTATCGACAATTTATGCGTACATGTAGAATGTACAAATAAACCAGATAATATCAAAGAACGGTGACTGTCGTCAACAGATGAGGAGCTATTGACGGTAGCCATCGTACTACCAGCCAATCTGTACAATGGGCAAATACCTGTATAAAATTATAGGTTCTCAGTATGAATAATAATAATCACTTTTATTAAAACCTTAATATGCACTTGTATCTAGCAAAAATTCAATGGAATCAAAAAACAAAGTATCCTCGAATGAGAAAATCGGCATCGAATGTTCAGAGTTCCATCCGGAAAAATTCAGTAACTTACATGAGATAATGGTATAGTAAAAACCATTTTTGTATATTCAATTTATATAAATAATTTCTATATTTAATTGGAAACACATAAATTTCCACCGGAAACCTTTCAAAATCGGAAGTACGAGCTGTATTGTGGATTTTTTTTTTTGTGACATCGATTTTTTAAAGTATCGATTTTTAGCACACCCTAATTTGTGTATGCATTATTTTGTAATGTTATTTGAAATTATATTGAAATAATACTTGCAGTTGGATTTATAATATTTTCTTATGTCACCGAACGTTGCCTATCTTTTTTTAAGGGTTAATTACCATCCCTTTCATCAAATGTTAATAGGAAGGTGTTAAATTTCATAATTATATAGTCATCTGAAGATTTATAATTATGAACTCTAAATGTAGCTATAGAGTTATAATTTTTTTAGTATAAAATAAAAACAAATTTTTTCGTTCTCTTGTAAAAAGAACACCTATCAAAATATAATTGGTTTGTAAAATCGTTATATATAAAAATTAGGTGTCACTTTGTTTGTCCGCGATAACCTCCTACACTAATGAAATGATTGTAATGTAATTTTACAGATACTTTTTGATAGTAAGTACGGAGATTGCTTCAAGGGACTCAAGTTCGAAACCCTCGACAATAAGTCTGGGCTTTCGGTGAAGGAAAACATCGTGATGAATATAATTACTTAGAAATTTATGTTGGTTTTCATACCTTTTTTAATACAGCTTTACTTCTATTGATGATAGCGTGATGTTAAGAAGCATAAAGACTTCATACACAACTGCTATATCGAATATAAAAAATAATTTTGAAATCCGTTTAGTAGTTCCTCAGATTAGCGTGTTCAAACAAACTAACAAACTTTTCCATTTTATTATAATAATAATATTTTATTGACAATATATTGATTGGTATAGTTTGGTTACCTATTATGGATACATGAAGTTATACCAAAATAATAATTCGAAGCATGATTTATTAGCGACCACAAAAACTCCATGGACGTTTAAAAAAAGAACGTCACCACTTTTTGCAATGTGCAAGTGACGATAAATGTCTTCATACTGGTTGCCAGTAAATAAATTAAAAAAAATATATATGTATATGCGAATCAACAAAACATTCTGAGCACCGGAAATCTCTTAATCCCCATAACTCATTATTCATCTTTCTCAAATGTCCAACGCACTTATGTAATCTCCATTCCCGGCAATTGTTGTCGAGACGTGCTCTATGAGGAATGCCGTGATTGGTCGCCGGTTGGCCAATGAGCTCGTTTATATTCATAGACGCATTGCGCATGCGCGCGTAATGTCAAATAGGAGAACCGAGAGGGTCCAGAGTAAATAACTCTTTAGTTGTGTTTTTTTTTTTTATGTTTCGTTGTTGTCTGTGGATACGTTAGGGTTCCTTGGAATATTGAGAAAGGTATCCGACAAACTTGTATGTTTTTAAATATGCCTTATAGGATTGAATAAAAAGCTATTTCTATTTTTTTCACTTTAAATTGTTTAGCAAATGTATTTCATACCAAATTTTGTTTTTCAATACAGTCTACGAGAGTAACGATAGTTTTAAATGCACTTTAAGTTTTAAAGGTATATCATTGTTAAAATTACAAAAAATCTGAATTGGGGAATAACTTCATAATGAAATAAATCGATTAAAGATTTTTTCTTTCGTTAAAATTATTATTTCAATTCTTCTCAACGTAAAACATTATATTTCTTGTATCGTTTCAGAACTCTCTAAGCTTTAAGATGTTTAACAATGTTTAATAAATAAATAATAAAACACCTAAAGTCAACGAGGACTTGTGAGTGATCCTTGATTCCTGAGTGGTAGTCATTGATTTTGGTTGAACTATGCTAGCAAGTACGTAAAGTGTCGTTCTATATAAAATATAATTCCAGCACTTAAATGTACACCTTCAAAATATTCGTTACTGGTACAATACTTATGTTCGTATATTTTTTTCACAAAAAAAAAACTCATTTTCTCACACGAAATTCGTAAGTCATCGCAAAACGCCGTCATATCCGACGCATCCCCCAATTAACAATGTAAACGACACCCCCCAATAACATGTTACGAAACGTTTCAATGAGCACCGTTCGCAAAGTAACGCGCATGACGCTGCGCTATTCGCTCTAGCCTGTCAAATCTGACAGCTAACAAAATTAAGACGTTACCGCCGCTGAGGAGCTGTCAGAATCCGCCGCAGAACCCCTGATTATATTCACACGTTTCGTGTTTTAATAACATGGCGGTATGTCAAGTGACGTCACAAGGCTGTATTTATTTTTGTAATTATTCCGTTGCCTTTTACCGCTATACACATTTAAAAAAAACTGATGTGTGAATATTGGAAAAAAAAAATTAATTTATATTTTTTAGTTGGTACTATGTATTCCGGCTTCTTCTTTGGAGTTACAATCCGTGAATAAGTCTCAACTTTCGGTGAAGAGAACATCGTGATGAAACCATAGCATGATGGCAGGGCTTTTTCTAATGCCCACCTGAAGCACGCGGTGATAGCTCAGTGGTAGTGTGTACGACTTCGCGTCAATCGACGTGAGTTCGAATCCAAGCACCTACAATGAGCTTGAGCTTTCGGTGAAGGAAAACATCGTGAGGAAACCATAGCATGGTGGTAGGGCTTTTTCTGATGCCCGCCTGGGTAGCTACCACCCTCAAGTTGTAAACCTGCCGCCAAATACCAATAGGTGTGTTCCGGCGGCAGCACTTGAGAGCCAGTTTTTTCACAGGTTTATCGTGTCTGCCAACTTGGGCCGTATCGTCACTTAAGATCAGGTGAGATTATGGCCATAACGCTAAAACTTAAGTATAAAAAAAAGTAAATAAGTTCTCACTTTTAAAGATATGGTATTTTCGTTTGGATGGTTTTCTCTGCGACCCCAGACCTCGCGTGTATCGGGGTCAACGTTTGTAACGTTAGATTCCTATCGCCTATTTCGTATGGGGTTGCGTACATCTGCTTAATTTGCATAGCCCTGACCGATCGACCTTCGCAACCATGATGTCACCCAGAGAGACACCACACGTCCGCAACCGGTGAATTTATATTCATTTTAAACCGCATTTGGACGTATTCTACAAAATGCAAATAAAAAAGGCTAGATTCCTTTTTTTATATTTAAGGTTTTAACGTTACGGCCACTATATCATCTGATGTTTAATGACAGTGGGGCCCAAGGTGGTGGACAAGCTAAGCCTAAGGGACTGGCTGTCAATTGCAACAGCCGGAAATCAGTTATAGGTGTTTGGCGACAGATTTCCAATTTGAGAGTAGTAACTAGCCAGGCGGGCATTAGAAATATCTTCACCACCATGCTATGGTTATATCACGATGTTTTCCTTCACCGAATGCTCGGTGGATTCTCGAACTCACGTCCCTTGACGTGGCGCCCGTAAACACTACCAACTAAACTACCATCTCTTCAAATTTCATTTCTGATACGCTCGTGTCACGTGTTGTACAAGTGGCGTGAGTTCGAATCCAACCACCTACGATGAGCTTGAGCTTTCGGTGAAGGAAAACATCGTGAGGAATCCATAGCATGGTGGTAGAGATTTTTCTGATACCCACCTGGCCAGCAACCACCCTCAAGTTGAAAATCTGCAGCCAAATTCCAATAGGTGTGTTCCGGGAGCTGCACTTGAGAGCCAGTTCCTCCACAGGTTTAGCGTGTCTACCAATTTGGACCGTATCTTCACTTAAGATCAGGTGAGATTATGGCCATAACGCTTAGCCTTAACTATAAAAAAAAAACTATAATATTGTGGTAAAGCATGTTTTCATGGTCGCCTAGATAGCTACCACCCTCAAGTTGAAAATCCATCCTCACCTATAGGTGTATTCCCGCAGGTACACTTGAGAACCAGTTCTGTCACTAGATTTAGCTCGTCCGCCCTCTCGGCTACGCTGGATTCTATAAAGTATATAAAAGTAATATCGTCCTCAGATTATGCGAGTTACCAGACACACCCACTAAAACTCCCAACAGAGATCTTATATTGCCCCTATTATTTACCAGAGGTCGGGGACCGCTTATGCGTTCCATGCTAACCATTTACCCTAATTATCAGGCTGTCTACCACCCTGAAATTGAAAATCCGTCACCAAATACTTGTAGACGCGTTTCAGCGGTTGCACTTGAGGGTCAACTGTTTTACTAGGCTTAGCATGAGACACTAGATGCTAAATAAATAAAAAATAATCAGGGAGTGAAATAAAAGTATTAAATTTTTTTCAAACATAATTTTTTGGTATATATTTACATGAAACATTCTAAACTCTAGACTATTTACAACATAAATGATAATCTATTAACATTTCATACATAGTAATCATGTAAAATTAAATTTTACTTAATAACAAACTATTCTATATAATTACAATACTTCTTAATAATACTGAATGTGATACAATAATCATAGGTAAGTGCTTGATTATGTTTTTTTTTATTGCCTTAAAAAAACCCACAAAAAATGTAAAGGTTACAGACAACTCATATTAATGTTATAAAGTGGAAAAGTGTGTTTGTTTGAACGCGCTAATCACAAGAGCTAAAAATATAATTTCATAAATTCTTTTTGTATTTAATATCGCAACCAGTAACAAAGACTAACTGATATCAATATACTACCAATAGGAGTAAAGATGTATTGAAAATGGTTGCAAAAACGGGCAAACACGATTAATTTTTTTACTCAACGAGAACGAAATCCCGGATACCGCTAGTTGGGTATATTTGGAAATAACAGCGACATTAAACCTTATTGAAGTAAAAATATCATAATTAATTTAATAATGTTAAGTTTTATAATAGAGCCCCAAACCACATTACTGAATTGCCGGACAGTAGGTTCAAGAACCATATCAAACGAGTTTTGATGTCATAAGGCTATTATAGGGTGGATCAATATGTGAGCGATCGTGATGTCCGGAATTGACACCCCTCTCTGTACATCCGCTAATACCTACTGTAACACATTAAACTATTATACAAAAAAGATAAGAATAAGACCTAAGAAGAGATGCAGATCGAGTTTCTTGCCGGTTCATCTCGATCACTGCGTTACTTTCCGAACCGGTGGTAGTTTTGACGTTCATAAGCGCCTTCTTAGGGGTTTGAGGTTTAAATTCGCAGTTGTCTAAAACGCATTAATATAACAACAGAGTTTAGACGGACTTTCTAGTTCTAGATTCCTCGAATAAAGCAGTATCTATCTCGTAAGAGTTAGTGATTGAGATGAAAACTATCCTATCCTACAATCTGGACTAAGTGATATATATTAATAAAGGTTGAATATACTCGCATTGGCATGCCCACTTAACATGGACAAACATGTTGACATGGCATGTTTTCGACTTGTTACGTTTTTTTTTTCTTGTAATTGTAAAGACTTTTCTTAGTAAATTTTGAAAGGGTTTTAAGACCGGAAGTACTCTATATTATGTATATAGAAGAAAAATTGAATATATATTCGAAAATTTCTAAACATTATCTATGATTTACATTATATATATATATATAACAATAATACTTAATTAATATATGTTTGGCAAATAATACTTTCGTTGGCAAGATGGTTAACTTAATACTATCTTTTAGGACGGAAAAGTTATTAAAATGTTTTAAACTTAGCATATGTATATTAAAATTCATCTTTTTACCGATACACGATATAGGGGACTAAATTTACGAAATTTCCAAAAATTGACTAACACAGTGTAAGACGGCTCGCGATGATTTTATTCAAACACAATTGTGAAAAACAACTTATAAGAGGGCTTAAATTAATGTTGGTCTAAAAAAATCTCCTTAAATATTCTACTGTGAATTATTATTCTAAGTAATGGTAATATAATGTAAACAAAAACCCCCGCCAAGTCAAATTCGACAATGTAACTGCGTTAGAATTATTTTCGTATACAACTAATTTTGGAGTTAACTAGTGTACATACAACATTATATTGTATTTTAACTAAACTATATATAAATT
Source organism: Actias luna (assembly GCA_039707435.1). Classification (NCBI taxonomy): domain Eukaryota; kingdom Metazoa; phylum Arthropoda; class Insecta; order Lepidoptera; family Saturniidae; genus Actias; species Actias luna. The sequence goes on along the minus strand of JAZHAC010000022.1, from coordinate 15,900,419 downwards.
TTCCACTAATTGGTATGCATGTGATATTAATAATATTTTCTAAATGTGACACCGTAATTATCTTACTATTAAAATTTATTTAGAAATAATTTTTAAATGTACTATTTTAAGTTGAATTCATTTAAAAAGTCTAAGTGGCAAGGCTTTAAGTGTGGTTGGCGAAAATCTTGTAGTTACGTTGTTAGAAATAATCGGCTACAGCTGTATGTATACTCGAGTATACAAAAACCGGTAGATATGCAATCAAGTACTTTTATATGAAAGTTTAATACACGATTTAATATGAAACCTAAAAAAAACACTTCGTACTTATGTAGACACTAATATCTGCGCACTTTATTATTTTGTAAGCTATTTAAATATAAATAGGCAAAGATATAACTTGTTGTCGTTCTACCATTTCATTCTCCACCAACCATCTGTTTTGTTTGTTGACAATTTGTAATATTACTAATAAATACAAATAGTTATTCTTTAATATGAAGGTGGGTAAATATATTCACTACCGTTTCTCAGCAGTTCGTCAATCGATTTCTTTTATTACGAGCTTCAGTGTTATTTAAGAGAAATTCTATTTACAAGAAAATTCTCTATAGTAATTACGATCAAATATTTATCACTGGACGAATATTAGTTTAAAATTTAATTATGCAAACACTATAAAATATGTACACGACAAAGTCGCAGAATAATTCATAATGTAATCTGAAACTTACTTCGTAACTTTAGACCTTTCACTTAAGCTGACTGCGCGAAGCCGCGACGTGGTAACATAATTATTATCGAAAATTATATAATACAATAAATATCCCTGTATGAGAAAATCAATATGAATCGAATACCGCTTCAACCACTGAACTTACTGGAGCAATTCGTATAGCGCCGCGATGTATGTTTGGGCCATTTGCAACGTCTCGTATTTCGACAGTTGACGGTCCGCTCCCAACGACGGTAGGTGGCCGCGAAGCCTGTCGAAGGCTTTGTTCAAATTCTGCATCCGCCTACGTTCCCTGGCGTTGGCTGCTAAACGACGTCGCCGCAAGACCGCAGCACTCGTCGCTCTGCCTCTCCTCTTCCCGGGACCCTCTAGAGCTTCATTATCTTCGGCGCTGTCCTCTAACACGTCCCTCGATAGGCCCCTGTACGCGATGTGCGAGGAGTCGTGGGTGACACTCCCGTCGGTGGACGGTGTCGGCTCCAAGCTGGACCTTCCCGAATCAGGTGACCGTGGCCAGGAGAGATAGCACTCGTCTGTTCCATAATCGAGGATGACGTCGGTAGAGAAAATGTCCTTGTCCGAATATACCAGACGGTGTCCGTACGTGTCGGTTGTCATCGCGATCGGGAATTCAGGAGAGCGGGTGTAAACCGTCCGGGGTCGCTCGGGGGTCTGTGCCGGGCCGTTACCTGCCCGTTTTATATAGGCTCCCGGGTTGTGCGAGCGGTGCGGCGATAAAGGGATCGGTGGACACGAAAGGGACGGGTATAGGACTCCGAGAGGGTAATTTAAGGCCAATCATCATTAATTATTTCCTCCCCCGGGCGATGCGTGTGCCGCCGATGTGTGTTGTATTGTTTGATAGAGCGCGTTTGACTCCGCGACCCTCGTTTCGTAACTTTTCGGTTGCAATAACACGTATTCATAGTGCGTCGGCTGTAACCTTGTGAATTTACAACAACTGCCGGTAGCTGTGTTATTGAAAACAAGTATTATCAATTTTGAAATACAACCTACTTATGTTATTTTTTTTTTTAATTTTTATTGGGCATTTTTGTAGATATAACTTATCCTATTGTATTATTATCTAGAAATGTATGCGATTATCCCATGGATTTAATTATACTGATATAAGAAATGCGAAAATGAGTTTCTTTCTTTGTTACGCTTTCAGTCCTAAACCGCCGAATCGATTATAATGAATTTTGGTATAGCGATAGATGTGAAGTTGGAGACGGTGACAGGCTACTTTTTCTCGCGAAAAACCTATTGAAAGGGGGGTGGAGAGCGGGATAAACTTTGTATGAAACTTTATATTGCGGCAACTGATTTATTTGTAAAATCCAATATTAACGCGATGGAAGCCGCAAGAGAAAGCTAGTAATCTTTATAGAGGTTTCGAAGGGTCACTAATAAACTGTCATATGTACCATTCATAAACACACTTATTTAAAATAGTGTGTTAGAAGTTACTTACTTAAATAGCCCCATAGAGAAATGTGCATGGTGTGTTCTAATGCCCGCCTGGCTAGCTACCAACCCTAAGTTGAAAATCTACCGCCAAACACCAATAGGTGGGTTCCGGCAGCTCCACTTGAGAGCCAGTCCCTCTATAAGTTTAGCATGTCTACCAACTCGGGCCGTATCGTAACTTAAGATCAGGGGAGGTTATTGCCATAAGTAAACTATAAAAAAAAAATGTTTGTATAAGAAATTATTTTTAAGATTATTTTTTATATTATGACATCCATACAACAATAGCCATACATACAACAAACATAAGCACACAGACTCAAAACAGGTATTTATGGACCATACAAATAATTGTCTCGTCTGGGATTAGAATCCACAACAACGAGGTGACCGCCGAAATCGCTTGACAAACTAGACGTGATGAATAATTGATATGGTGTTTTTTTATACTTAAGGTTTAACGTTATGGCCATGATATCACCTGATCTTAAGTGACGATACGGCCCAAGTTGGTAGACACGCTAAACCTGTGGGGGAACTGGCTCTCAAGTGCAGCTGCCGGAACACACCTATTGGTATTTGGTGGTAGGTTTACAACTAGAGGGTGGTAGCTAGCCAGATGGGCATTAGAAAAGGCTCTACCACCATGCTATGGTTTACTCACGATGTTTCCCTTCACCAAAAGCTCATTGTAGGTGGTTGGATTCCAACTCACGTCCCTTGACGCGAAGTCGTACACACTACCATTGAGCTATCATCGCTTCGTAATTCAATCATTCATTGTTTCTAATATCTATCTATGTTTTACTTATGCCTTTTGTGAATTAATTGGTTATTATTGGAACGAACGGATTGAATTGAAAAACATTCATTGCTATTGTCACTTGATTGCTATAAAATAACAACTGGTCTAGACACGCGGTGAAATGGATTATTTTATTTTATCCGTCCGAAAATATGGCTTGCTGGTAGAAACTAGCCATCGAACTTAGGGCTTTTCTATAACTATTTTAATAGGTACCTAATAATAATTCGTGGACTCGAACTAAGTAAGAGCTTAGACTTCAGTATGTCATAAGTAAGTTACAAAGAAGAAATTATATTTTACGTTGTTAAAACTTGGCACCCATTTAGATCTCACTTCTTTTGTCGTTAAGTTGAACAAAAGACTTTGAACTTCGTTCTCATTTCACATTCATGTTTTTGATATTACAGTAGAACCTCTATAAGTCGAACATCAAGGGAGCCGCCGAAAAATTCGAGTTGTAGAGTAGTCGACCTATAGAGAATGTAGGTTTTAGAGTTTGAAGGGATGGGAACCAAACATTTTTTCTAGATTTCGAAGTTTTCAACTTATCGAGGTTCGACTTAACGAGGTTCTAACGTATTCATTATAGCGACTAGAATAAATATTGTTTTTGAATTAACCAACAGTTTAATACATACGAGATGGACAATATACGTCTGAACGAGATGAAGCAGCTTTGAGCATAGGAAATCTTAAAAAATCGCCAGCATACAAACACTGTTAAATAATCAATAAAAGGTAACACAAAGTATTAGTTTTTTTTATCGTGAACGTACGCCACGTGATTGGACGTGAGTTTGAACCCTGGAAAAACATCCTGGTGAGACTATAGTATTGTTAGGAGCTTACTAATGCCCACCTGGTTAGCTACCACCCTCAAGTTGAAAATCTGCTGCCAATTACGTATAGGTCTTTTCCGGTAGTTGCATATGAGAACCAGTTCCTCCACCAGGCATAGCGCGCCCGCTATCGAAAGCTACATTGACATTTAACATCAGGTGGGGTTGTGGCTACGTCGAGTGTGCATTCGGGGGACAATAGTCAACTACTTAAAACCAAACTACCAATTAATCCTGTTAAAAGTCAATGAAAATACAATAAAACTCAGAGTTGATGAATTTTAACAGTCCATCAAGAAAGTGCAAACCAGTCTACACACGACACCGTGGGCTCGACCCGGGAACGGATCCCGTAATACGTTTATCACTGCATGCGAGGTGGGCGAAACTCAAGACCATTCGGTAGGTGGCCTAAATACATTGAGAGCGGAAAATACGGATGCGGCATTTGAAAAACACTTTTCATTACCTCTTGATGTACGACCAAATTTGAATTTTCCATCATTAGTCTAACAGATAAAGCAGGACTGTTGGATTACAATTTAATCAACCTATATAAATGTCATAAACCAAAAAAGTTTGTTTGAAAGCGCTAATCTTAGGTACTGATTTGAAAAAAATATTATTGTATATGACAGAGTAATAATTACGGATAGCTTTAGGTTAGGTAACATCACGCTACCACCATAGGAGCTAAGCTGTATTGGAAAATGTTACAAAAACGAGCAAAACGTACTAAATAATTTTTAGATTCCAACTAGTTTATTATAATTAAGAATGTATAGACAGCGGCGTATGCGCTGCGAAAGTGGCCCACAGATTTGTGCCAGTTGGCACATTTAACCCTCTGTTATGCGTTGGAGTTCAAGGAAGTATGGTGTGTAACAATTGATATATTAAATGCCCTAAAACAACCAACAAAGCGCTTGTATGTAATGCGATATTGTACAAACTAAACAAATAAAACTTCTAAAGGTCGTGGGATCACATTTAACTTGTAATTTTCATTGATATTAGATATTGTTAATAGGCAAAATATGTTTTTCGTTAAACTGTTCAAGTCTCCTAAGTAATTTCGCGGCAAAACCTCAGCTTTGTTTTTATGGTTAAGAATCTTAATGTACCAGTAGATTCGTTTATGTTTACTCGTCATAGAAAAGGAAAACGTACCTACATATTTAACACGTAAACTGTACTTTTCTTTAAACTATTGAAAAACTCGTAGTGTAAAGAAATATACGAAATTTCAATTAATTCAGAGTTTTGTCGCAATTAATTTCCAATCCTGTGCTAAAACAGAAACCTGTAGAGTTTTGATGATGTATATCAATTAATACATTTTTTTATAGTGGCCACAATCTCATCTGATATTAAGTGACGTTGTAGCCCAAGCTGGTGAACACGCTAAATATGTGTAAAGACTGGCACTCAAGTGCAATTGCCAGAACATACGTATAGGTATTTGGCAAGAGATTTTCAACTTGAGCGTGGTAGCTATCTAATCGCGCATTGGAAAATGTCCTACCAGCATGCTATGGTTTCATCACGATGTTTTCCTTCACCGGAAGCTTAAGCTTAAGCTTAATCTATTTCGTGTCCGGTAAAAAAAAACCTACTGACCTCTTTACCCGTTAATTGCAATATCACTTTGCGCGAATTTGCGTGCTAATTGTTTTGGTCATATATTTTTTGCGTCAAATATTATGAAAGTATGTTGTGTACTGTTATAATATAATTGAATTTACTCATATAATATATTATATATTTCTGTGGCAACGCCATATCCCTCTTCATTCTCTATCAAATGCTTATATTAATTAGAAATCGGTAAATAGTTCAAATTTCTCGATAGTGTTAAATAATTATACTGCGTATATATGCGTATGCAAATAATAATAATGCATATCCAAGTATTTGTACATCGATGGTAGGGCGACACCTTCTTTCCCCGGTGGTCCGTTGATTGAAAAACCATTGAATAATTATAAATAAAGAAGAATAAAGATAATTTAATATAAAAATTCTTAAGAAAAATAAGAAAAAAAAAGCGGTTAATTGAAAATATACTAACGATGTCGCTGGTATCATATAGTTTATTAATATAACCACAATAATGTACTATTTAAAAAGGCACGGCATAATCTATATTTTTTTTATATGTAATAGCGGGCAAACCAGCAAGCGTGTCACCTGATGGTAAGTGATCACCGCCGCCCATTGACACCCACGACACCAGGGGAATCGTAGTTCTCACTATAGCAAAGTTCGTCGGTATTTATTTAGTATCTAACTTCTGATAGAGCTCGTACAAGAGCACATACAGATAGACGTCGATTGTGAGACTTTGAAGAAAAATATTAAATAACCGTGTCAGCGGAAAACACGTCAAATAGTGAAAATTTAATGTTAAAAAGCTTATTGGTACGACATACAGTATTTATGTCGATACCGAATGCGACTGGAGTCGTGGTCTTTCATGTAACATTCGAGAGACGCGCCGACCCTCATTCCCTCACCCGGCGCTTAAATGTGTTCAAACACAGAAACAAACTTATCCACTTTACAATATTAATATAATTTAAACGGATTTTATAGCTGTTATTTATTGATTTTGTTCCCGACGTTTCGAAAGCTTTTCAGCTTTCGCGGTCACGGGGCGGACTGAGGTGTAGGTTGTCCAGAAAAGTTCACGTTACTGTGTCTACCTTCAATTTAATTTCTATTATTGACAGTGAAGGTAGACACAGTAACATGAACTTTTCTGGACAACCTACACCTCAGTCCACCCCGTGACCGCGAAGGCTGAAAAGCTTTCGAAACGTCGCGATCAAAATCAATAAATAACCGCGATAGAATCCGTTTAAATTAGTTTTATTTCAATAAATAATATTCGCGTAAACCTAAGAAATCAATATTAATATAGTTTTGTTTCCAATTCACGGATAGATAATGAACCGAGTGATTCCTCCCGACGGCCCATAAGAAAACTGTCCAAACATTAAGATACCTCGACCAACCGATCAAGCCAGGGTTAAGTGTTTTTTACCCTCGTTTAACGCGTCATTTAACCCGAGAACACGGGTCGGATTTCGCGAACCGCATAAAAAAACCGTGTGCGGTCTATTCGACCCTTTTGTGGTAACAGTAGAAACATTTGATTGCACCGTATTCCCAAATAATTATATATCGTCTCCACGCAACGTATCTGGATTTTAACGTAATTAAACGCTAAATACATTACCTTTTTGATTGAATTTCGTAATAGATTCCAATTGCATATTGAATTGAATAATTGAAATAATTTGAAGCGATGATAACTCAGTGGTAGCGTGTAGGAACGCCGCATGAAGGGACGTGGGTTGGAATCCAACCACCTACAATGAGCTTGAGCTGTCTGTGAAGGAAAACATCGTGAGGAAACCATAGCATGGCGGTAGGGCTTTTAGTAATCCCCGCCTGGCTAGCTGCCACCTTCAAGTTGAAAATCTGCCGCCATATACTAATAGGTGAGTTCCGGCAGTTGCACTTGAGAGCCAGTTCATCCATAGGTTTAGCGTGTCAACCAATATGGGCCGTATCGTCACTTAAGATCAGGTGAGATTATGACCATAACGCTAAACCTTGACTATAAAAAAATGATAGTAAAATTTATTGCTAATAGATTATTCCTTTGTTTTTATAAACGGGGTGATCAAAAACCTATTCTTTTCGAACTTCCAGATCGCCAAGCCTTGACGCATTACTTGGGCTCAGGCCAAAGCGAGAGAGAAACGTGGTAACTTATCGGGTGCTAATGACCCAACACTATCCACTAAAACGCACCATAACGACACTTCAAAGTCCCGTGGTGCCAAATACCAGGGAAAACGCTCACACTTCCTCAAATCTAATAGCTAGTGTGTACATGTTCTTATACGTTTAGCATTATGGTCATAATGTTCCATGATATTAGTGACAAAAAATTATATTGAAATAATTATAAAATATAAAAAAAAAATGGGCGTGAAAAGGTATCTACACAGGCCAGCGTGACAGCGGTGACTGATTGTGAATTTTTGATCAATTTCAGTCACCGCTGATCTAGGTTGTACTGTACTTGACATCAGGTGCTGACAACTCACAACGTTGCGCAAAAAAAAAAAAACAAGGGTGTGACCCAAGATGTTGGTCACACTAAGCCCAGTAAAGAAACTGGCTTCCGATTGCATCTGCCGGAACACACTTACAGTCATTTGAAGGTGTTAGCTAGCCAGGTGGGCGTTTGTATGGATAAGGGAAAAAAATGGATCGACATACTGAGAAAAATGATTGGATTTTAATGTTTCATTTTCAAGGGAATATATGAAAGAAATCAATCAGATAAATCAATTCTAGAATGTAGAAATACTTTAAACATACTCTATTATGGAGTTGTGCAATATGTTTTTTTTGGTATTTTTTAATAAAACTAAAAAAAACTCACTTACGTTTTAGTTTTTAGTATAATGCCTAGCTACTATTTGTAATGCCAAATAAATCACGGCTACCTACAAAAAGCTACGGACCCAGAGTTCTTAGATTATGTATATTATTAAAAAAAAATACAACAGAGATTTATTCAGTTGTTTCGAACCCAGTTTCAGCGAGCTTGCGTCTACCATCATAACACAGCAACCTCTTCGATTACAAAAACAGAAACGTAACAGAACACTAGAACTATTGAACTGTGATTAATAATTTCCACAAAAAAATATAACAAAAAAAAAACGAAAATAAAAAATACATCTGGGTTCAAAGTAACAGGATATGTTTGGCAAAGGGTTACCGTTATACAGGTAGGCTATTGGTTCGGTTCCGGGGACGAACTTCCGATTCCATAATAATCTACTCTAATTCAACTAATGAAGTTAGAAGCCGACATTTTAAACTTAACTTATAAAAGGGATGATGCCTCAATGCAAATTGTTCGTACTGATTTGTTTATACTTTTCACTCTTAGCTTTACCCACAGTCTCACCTTTTTTTATTGACGTGTTGTTAATGCGTTTTTGGATTTTCACATTATTATCAACTTGTCCTGTTTACAAGGTATTTGGGGCCGGCGCAGCACGTTTTCTCCTTCCACAAATACCTATCAGCTGTCATCTCTTCATTCACTCTCTTTTCTTTCATCTAATTCCTCACACAATCTATCCATCCCTTTGTCCTCTTCAGTTTTCTCATCACCTGTGTTTCCTCTCTTCTCATGACATGTCCGAACCAGGACAAACAATTCCCTTTCAACTTCTCTACCACTTACCATTTTCCAACTCCCTCTAATGTTATATTTTATAAGTTTAGCGTGATTGCCATAACCTCACCTGATCTTAAGTGACGATACGGCCCAAGTCGATAGACACGATAAACCTGCGCAGGGACTGCCTCTCAAGTGCAACTTCCGGAACACACCTATTGGTATATGGCGGCAGATTTTCAACTTGACGCTGGTAGCTAGCCAAGCGGACAATAGAAAAGTGTTAGTATATGCAATCTTTTAGACATCAACTTCATTAAACAAATAAATTCTTATTGCACCAGTTAAAAAGTCATAGAAATCGGTTCAACCGATTTGGATATTAGCGGGCAGAAGAGACAGAGAAATTAAAAATTAAAATAAAATATATTGAATGAATGATTGAATGAATGAACTTTAAATATGTATACTGGCGAGCTTAATGCCATAAGGCATTTTCTTCCACTAACCAGCAGTAATGTAATAAGAAATAATTACTACCATTGTAGGTAGTGCAGATAAAATAATTGGTGTAATAAGAGTGTAATAATAAATATACTAACCTAACATAAATAACTCATGACGAATAGCATATTAAATTAGCAAAATGTAGTCAAAATAAACAAACTAAATATAACTTTAATAATATAACAATAAGTGTTTTACGAGAAAATGTATCCTAACACTGTTTCTAGTGTCACATCTATTTCTAAACCAAAATTCATAATAAACAATTCAGCGCGTTTAGGCCTGAAAGCGTAAAAAAACAAACACCCTTTCACTTTTATAATATTAGTTAAGAATCTTCTGTAAATTGATAGCAAACTACAGTCTTATAGAAGTTTTCAAAAAGGAAATCACAAAGAAACCCGGTTCAATTATATAACGATTTTAATATGTGAATACATTAAAATTTATAAAATGTAATTTGCAAACATTAGCAATAGTGTATTCATTATTGGGTTAAACATAATTTTATATTAAACTGACTACACACTGTGTTTAGAGTTTCTTCAGAATATATAAAAGAGGTAGGTGGGTAATTTATTTTAACTTAAGTGCTGATAGCTCAGTGGTAATGTGTACGGACTCTGCGTTAAGGGACGTGAGTCCGAATCCACCTTCAATGAGCTTGAGCTTCCGGTGAAGGAAAACATTGTGAGGAAACCATAGCATGGTGGTAGGGTTTTTCTAATACCCGCCTAGCGAGCAATCACCCTCAAATTGAAAATCTGCCGGCAAATACCAATAGATGTCTTCCGGCAGTTGCACTTGAGAGCCAGCCTAGACCCAGTTTTCCTTTTAGGTATAACGTTTATCATCTCGAGGTACTTCACCATTTTACATCAAACGTGATGACCAGAAGTCATAGTGGCACGTTTAAGAGAGTCACGTTTGGGATTAGTAAATGATATCTGGCATCTTGGACTGAAATGGGTTACGCGAATACGCGAATATTGCACGATTTGAAGACCTTCGGTTTAATGTTGTCTCAAGGTATGGCTAAAGGAGTCCTCGGTATTTTCTTTTATACTTAAGGTTTACTGGTATGGCCACAATCTCACCTGATGTTAAGTGTTGGTGTGGCTGAAGATAGTGGATACACTAATCCTAATAGAGGGACTGCTTCTCAATTGGAGTTACCGGAACACACCTATAGGTATTTGGCAGCTGATTTTCAATTTGAAGGCGGTGGCCAACCACTAGAAAAAGCCCTACCACCATATTATGATTTCGTCACGATGGTTGTTCTTCACCGAAAGATCTACCTTATTGTAAGTGGATTCGAACCTACGTCCCTTGACGTGCCGTTCGTAGACACTACCAGCTGAGTTATCATCGCTTCTATCTGGTGACGAGGTGGATTCTGGGTCGTCGAGGTAAAATATTTACTTTTTAGTTTTTTTTTTATATTTTTTATTTATTTCTTGCGGTCACAATCTCACCTGTGACGGTGTGACCGAAGATGTTAGATACGCTAAGCCCAGTGGAAGGAACACCTACATGTATTTGGCAGCTAATTTTCAACATGAAATTGGTATGTAACCAAGTGAGTATCACAAAAAATCATACCACCATACTATAATTGCATCACGATGTTTTCCTCCACCGAAAGCTCTAGCCCATTGCTGAGATTCGAACTCGCGTCCGTTGACTCCATTTCCGTAAAAACTGAACCTATACAGTTTGTAATCCCAAATAAAACTACAATTTTTAAACCGATTAACAATAGTAGACAAAAAGACAAACCTCCCAAGGAGAAAATATAAAAAAAAAAAACAATTCAAACCACAAGTGTGAAATATTCCACCATCCCATGATATTATAACTCCACTCTGTAATTTTACAAAACGATCTATTCCCTTGATTGTACCTTTGGTAGGGTATTTAAAGTCGAAATGCTTCCGGAAATATATGGCTTTGATTTCCTGTTGACATCGTCAACATGTGTGGCTCTGAAATGTGTCTAAACTGTTCGCGTCTTTTCTATATTTAAATGCCTAATATAGTGTTACAGCCATGTTGGTAACCTTGCCGAAATTAGCTGGTGCTTACTTACTATGCCGGAACACTAACGCTCATAGTAAGCCCTTATTATGCAGCAGTCTATACTCGAGGGTGGTCACTAACCAGTCGGGCAATAAACCAACCCCTCAGCTGTGACATGTCAAGGATTACATGGATTACCGTCATGACCGGGATCATTTCAGGACCAACAATCGCCAGATCCTCGTCGGATACAGGTCGACAGAGTGCACCACGTGCAGATGAGGTTGGCTTGGGTAACTCAGATGGTGTTCGATACCCCTTCACCCCAGGTTTTTGCGAATTAAGATTGGAGGCAATTTGAAAGCGTTTTCGAGTTACCATCAAGTAATCAAATCAAATTAGTTTAATTGATGTAAGCCCTGGAAGGCATTTATGGTCATTAAAACTACCACTGGTTCAGACAATAACCCAGTCATTGCTTAATTAGTCAGCGAAGAGCAGAAAGAGAGACAGAAAATTGCCTTTTTAAAAATTTACATTTTTTACAGTTAAGCATATAACTATAAAGAAAAGCCTTCAAAATACATATAGAAGCCTTTAGCGTTCGTAAAAATCAGGTGCCTTCGTTCACTCGACAAATGTAAAATTTCAAAAGAAAACTTTGTACGCGCATCTCTTTATACCTTTACAAACTTGACCGTGTTCCCGTTTTCATTAAATAAGCTATTACGTTACATTCGGGTCTTAAGACTCACGAACTTCCATACAAAGTCGTACAAAAGTTTCTTTAAGCGTCGAACAAAAGTCCTCGACGGGGACGATGAGAAAGGGTAACTTTGTTGTGATTTTTCGAAGTAAACCTTCGTACAAGCGAAATTAATTCTTATGTATATATACCTAAGATATAAATAAGATAGATATGACTTTAAGGCTTAATTTTCGAATATGACGTCCGTATAACTGTTTTAAATGATCGATTTATTTGTTCGCTAAGTTATTTTGGCCATTAAGTTTACGACGCACATTGGACGTAAAGAGATGTACTTTTGTTACTTATGGAAACATGAACCGAGAGTATACAGTATACAAATTTATGAAAAAATGAACCCTGAGGGATCCAAATATTTTTTTTTTGTGGTGTATGGCAAACGAGCTGGCTGGTCACCTGATGGTAAGTGATCACCGCCGCCCATAGACATCCACAATACCAGAGGAATTGCAGGTGCATTGCCGGCCTTTAAGGTAAGAGTAAGCTATTTTCTTAAAGGTCCTCATGTCGAATCGATCCGGAAACAGCGTACAAGCGAGTAGGTTCCATAAGGCAGTCGTGGGAGGAAAAAAAATCCGCGCTAAACGTACCGTATTGGATCGTCAGTCATCTAGACGGTAGCGATGAAATTAGAGTGTGTGGCGCGTTGTACGGTAGTGGAAACCAGCTACAGGCATTAGTTCGTGTAATGCCTCGGAACACGATCCATGGTAAATGCAATAGAAGATGCAAAGAGACGTCACGTCTCTTCGCAATGCCAGCGGTTTTTTTTTTATAGTTAAGGCTTAGCGCTATGGCCATAATCTCACCTGATCTTAAGTGACGATACAGCCCAAGTTAGTAGGCACACTAAACCTGTCCAGGAACTGGCTCTCAAGTGCAGCTGCCTGGTCACACCTGTTGGTATTTGGCGGCAGATTTTCAACTTGAGGGTGGTAGCTAGCCAGGTGGGCTTCAGAAAAGGCCCTACCGCCATGCTATGGTTTCCTCACGGTATTTTCCTACACCGAAAGCTCAAGCTCATTGTAGGTGGTTGGGTTCGAACTCACGTCTCTTGATGCGAAGTCCTACACACTACCACTGAGCTATCATCACTTCATCAACTATTATTCTAAAACTATTTTGCAGTAGAACGTATCCACTCCTTTTGATCCAAGCCTACAGTAGTAATCTAATTAAACACATTTGGGTCCAACAGAAAACCAGCGCTATAAGCGTTCGCCACAGCATAAGCTGTATATTTTCACAGTGTGCGTTGTGAGTCATTGAGTTTTTTTTTTCAATCTCGAAGTCATGCCACTTTGACAACATCGGTCTGCTTACCTCCTAGCGCACGCACTAAAATCCCGGTAAAGCTGTAAAGAGCCTGCTACCGAAGAATGCAGTCAACAAACAAAAAAAAAAAAACTTGTAAATCTGTTTCCAAACACGTGTAGGTATGTTGGTAACAGCTGTAAGAGAAACAGGAAGTCAGCAGCTTTATTGGCATAGCGTGATATAGTTTTCGTTTTCAACGCCTCCCGAAAAAAACTTAAAATACAGGGTAGATCAACAATATTAATTTGAAGGCAATGAGTGAAAATCAATTTACATACCCTGAGGGTTATAAAGCGGTTTCTTTTGTATACATGCTGATTGTCTTTATTCAAACTTAATGATTTATTATGTTTACGCAAATATTACTGATCGAAATAAAACTAATTTTGTAAACGAAGTCTGCTTGCTGTTGCTAAACATTAAAAACAAGGCTGCAAACATAGTCTTAGATTCGACAAACCACAAATCCTCGCCAAAGAACTCGTATTCCTACCTAGGATGATGCGCGAGGCTATTGAAATTAAAAAACATCAAAATTTCAATAGAGAAGATGGTTGGAAGCTAGCACAAGCCTGGGATCCGATTATACATTTAATTAAATCGGAACCTAAAAGACCAATTGCCAGACCTCAAGATACTGTGAGCTCTTTCTGCGTAGATCGGAAAATTATCAATAACAAAAATTAAATTGAAGGTAGACACAGTAACATAAACTTTTCTGGACAACCTACAGCTCAGTCCGCCCCGTGACCGCGAAGGCTGAAAAGCTTTCGGAACCTCGGGATCAAAATTAATAAATAGCTGCGATAAAATCCGTTTTATTCCAACTCGTTATTTATGCTTTATAGGTTTTATTTTATGGCCAATCTCACCTGATGTTAAGTGACAATGTGATCCAAGATGGTTGACACGCTAAGCCAAGGACCGGAACTGACTCTCAAGTACAACTGACTAATACACCTATACATGTTTGATGGCTGATTTTCAACTTCAAAATCTTAATTAGCCAGGCGGACATAATAAAAAAGCTTTACCTACATGCTACGGTTTCAACACGAAGGTTTCCTTCACCGAAAGCTCAAGCTCATTGCAGGAATTCGAACCCACGTCTATTGACGTGGCGGCTGTAGGTATACATCTACCGATGAGCTGTCATTGCAATGTTACCTAAGTACACACAAATTATCATTTTTTTTTATTTATATATCATTGGATGGTAGTGAATCTAGCCCAACAATGCTACGTGGCTATTATCCGTTAGAAATTGCCAAAACTGTTTTATAGTCCTTCGAACCTAACTACATAGTTACGTTTTTATAATGCACTAGACTTTACGTGCGGCTTCGCTCGCATTATAATTGATTCCGTCTAATCGGATGACGCAATGAAAGTTTCATACGAAGTTTGTATGAACCCTCTCTTTACCCCATTTGCAATAAGTTTCTCGCTACAAAATGTAGCCTAGCTACGTGTCCAAGTTCCCATCTATCTTTAACCGTAATCCGTCATAATCGGTTCAGCGGTTTAGGCGTGAAACCGTAACAAACAAAGTCACATTCGCATTTATAATAAGTCCACGTGATAATCGCATCCAGTTCTAGAGAATAATACAATACAACAGAGATATCTACAAAACCGCCCAAGAAAAATACTGAAACATTAGTACTGAGTATTGCAAAATTGACAACTCTTGTTTTCAATAACATTTTTATTTTATTTTATGGGACCTACACTGTTAGCCTGAGGGGCATTTACAGCTTCACCTGAACTAGGGGGGCGAGCGCGGAGGGCGCTCGAGCCCGCAGGGCAACTCGCACAAGGGTGTCACTAGTGACCGAACCTCGGCTTGGGCTGTTGCCGAATCGCGTAGGAGAAAATCGAACGTGGTACTAGCTATTAATAAAAAATAGGAATATTATTTATTAATCGTGTTTTCAATAACACAGCTACCGGCAATCATTATACATTCACAAGGTTACATCAGTATGGATTTTAATCATTTCAATCACAACTAAAGCTAAATGTATGTAGCATCGTCCTGTAGGGAAATATAAAAAATCTAATACTCATCTGATAATCAATTACTTTAATAATATAATACCATTTCAATATTATTACCAGAACCTTTGTTTCTCAGCCGAGTGTTGATTTACGCCGCGGGGCCCAATTCACACTTTGGATCGGATGCAACGTGACGGGAACAAAATCGATGCATTTAATTATTTATATTATAAATAATATTATGTGGAAAATTTATTTGTTTGAAGGCGCAAATCTTAAAACTAGCTGTCGAATTTAATTCAACATCATGCTACCAGCAATAGACGCAAAGTTATATTGAGAAGAGATATAAAACGCAAGCAAAAATTATTAAATAGTTGTTAATTTCGCGCGAACGAAATCACATGTATCTATTTCTATAAAGAAGCTGGTTGACTGACTCAACAATGCACAGTCGAAGATGCTGAAGACAGATACATGATTATTTTTGTGTCTAGAAAATAGTTTCTTTTTGTGGCGTTGACGCTGTATAAGTTCCAAAAACTCTTTTTTTCTCTCTCTTTCTCTTACCTGATCTTAAGATACGACCCAAGTCAGTAGACACGCTAAACCTGCGGAGGGACTGGTTCTCAAGTGCCGAAACATACCTATCGGTATTTGGGAGTAGGCTTCAACTTGAGGGTGGTAGCTAGACGGGCGGATATCAGAAAAATTCCTACAACGCTATGACTTCCTCACGATGTTTTCCTTCAACGAAAACTCATTGTAGGTGGCAGGATTCGAACACACGCCCCCCGACGCGGCGTTCCTACACACTGCGAATAATTTTTGAAATCGGTCCAGCAGTTTTTGAATTCACTCGTTACAAACATACAAATATTTCCTCTTCACTATATTAGTATAGATAACATTTGAAGTGGCTGCATAGCCTTGGTACCTTTACCATTAAAAAAAAATCTGTTGTACCATACGTACCTATACAAGATTTTCGATAATAATTATAGAAACTATACTGATATATATATATATATATATATATATATAAAATCCTGTTATATGAATAGCTGATTCCTATTCTCCAGTATGATACCTTTAAAGCATTCTCTGACCTTAACATTAACGCAATTAAATATATTTTTCTGTTTAACAAAAACCACAGCGACCTTGTTCAATACGCGTAGGATATTGTGAGTTTTCTGACGCCGCCCTCGAAACGAACACGCGATTTTTACCGTATAAAAAGGACTTCTTGCCTTTCGGAGTCGTCGTGGTTTTATTTAATAATAGGTATTTCTTTAAACCTTCGTATCGAGTACAGCGGTACGGTGAACGGGTAATCCTTGGAAACCTCTCTGTTCCCTTTTGTTTGTATTTTTTTTTGTCGTCCTTTTATTTACCGGGAAGGCTTTGCCATTGAATTTATTACTATATTAGCAGTGCTGGCGGTTTAGTACGAGTGGAATTAAGAATTGTTTAGTAATTTTTGACAATTTTTTTAACTTTTTTCAATACAGCTTTGCTACGTTTGACGGTAGCGTGATTTTAAATAACCTCTTCCTCAATGAACGCTCTTTCGTATACAAACAATTTTTATATAATCACTTACAGTGGATATTTTACCGGAAGTTATCTTCCCCAATCGCTAAAACATAATAGTTTGGAAAATCCAAAAGTGCACGCCTCATAACGTAATTATAATTGAATGACATAGAATTTAGGCATTCATATTAAATTTGAAAAAAATTGTATTCAATTGAATCCAATAGGCAAATATTCAATTATTAATCAGCGAAGCGAATGAAAAAAAATTGACTCAAAAACTGAAGTTTGTTGGGCGTTATCGTGACCACACATATCATCCGCACATACAGACAAACCGACGTCCAGTGAATTTTTTTTTCATAATAGTTTTTTTATACTATCTACCCAAAAAAAGTGTTTTTTTAAGTAACTCATCTCATTTAATACTCAAAGTGCAAAAAAGATCGGTTAAAAGCAATTTAATCCGAGATAATTGCTTGAACTTGAGGGAGTTAGAGTACAGCACTACTCACACGCTTCGCATTATGAGACGTGCTATATGGTATATGGACTATGCTATATGGTGGACGGTGCTATATGGACGTGCATAATATAATATATATTAACATGTGTCAATTCCATACGTTATGTACTTTTTTATTATTTCTAGGTTTCCCGTTATGGCGTCAATCTCACTTGATGTGTAACTCTGTGATCCAAGATAGGAAAACAATGTATTATGTTATTATGGCTACTCAGATATTGCACGCCTCGTAAGCGAAGCGTTGAGGTGGGTACTACTGTCGCTTCACGCAAAACAACTGGTTTTTCAAACTTAAAATGTCATATATCATATATTGCACTTGTAAAATAATATATACACACACGTACCAAGAAAAAACAATATTTTTAACACTCGTGATATTTTTGATGCCATTTTTGTTATTTAAACTAGTTAAAAAACTGTTTAAAAAAGTTCTGTCTTGGACGTCCGTGTGTCTGTATGTGCGGATCCTGTATGTTACCACGATAACGACCGAAATACTTTACTAATCGAGTCTTTTTTTTACACTTCAGTATAATCAGCAATAGAACCCTATTACTTTTCACGGTCTGATTCGATGCGTTCCAATTGTTATTAAAGAAACAAAAAGAATAATGAGATTATGAGACGCGCACTTTTGGATTTTCCAAACTTTTCTAATTATCATGATATGCACAGTTAGCAGTATGCAGCCAGTACGAGTTTCTAATACTATAGGAATATTAGCTTCCTGTATTCTCTTTCGTAACTATGCCTAAGCGATAAAAAATAATTTTCTCTTTCATGACTATGCCAAAGCGTTAAAAAGTGTTTTCTTCACGTATTAATTCTTTATTTCCTTCTGCAAATTAAAGTTCCTTCTGCAAATTAAAGTTCCGACTAAATCACGGTTAAACGTAATAATAATAATAGACAATTCAAATGAGACCGCAGGGGCGGTGAATAGAAACAAATATTTGTTATGGATAGCGAAAACCTTTTGCGGCTGTGGACAAAGATTTTTTGCTAATTTTTTTTTTTGTTGGTTGTTCTGAAATCCAATCGCGTGCTCATCTCAATATGTCCGCTGACTTGCAAATCTCATTGTTTGCACCTACCTATATTTGTCATATTAGCGATGCGGTTTCTTTTGTGTTATATATAATATGATGGAGAACTTTTTGTATTAGCAATAATTACTTTGGACAGATTATTGGGTTCATAATTTTTAATAACCCGGCCCGTGCGGTCCCTGTGAGCTTTGTATTTGTTTAAAGAGAATTACATTTAATATTATTCGTTCACCAGTATATTTAAAAATTATAATAATAGGATAGATTTTTTTGCTTAAGTATGTTTAAGTAGATTTAAGTATGTTTTAATGCCTATATATCGAATATAGTATAGCATATACGCGCTACTAAATATCACTGAAGGCTATACGTGATTTGTTTATACTCGGTCGAAGTAGGAGCGAGAGGTGTACCAGCAAAACCTCTCTATAATCTTCCAAAAAATATATTGGCCTGTCTTTTAATTAGTCTATATTAGAACGTGTTTTTAAAGGTACGCTAGCAAGCTTTTACCAGCTTTGACTGGACAGGAAGAGAAACACGGAAGTGAAGGTGAGTGTTCACGCGCATCCGGAAGGACTTCCTGAAACCTACATCAGTGTCATCAGGTTTGGGAACAGCACGGTGTTTAGCTCGCTACCACCGTTGGACCCGGGGGCCGGGGGATCCATGATTTGCTAATAAGTTCGCTTATCTCTTATTATCAAATAACATTTAATAGATACCAGTCTACCCTTGGGAATATTTCGCACATCATACAATAAAATATTAGCTGTATGATTGATAGTCACATTAATTTGTATTTGCTTATGGAATCAAAATGTTCTAATAATTTTCCTAGCAGCTTAACAGATTTTTCACAGACAGCACGTTCTAAATTTTAATCGTATGAGATGAGTTCGTAGCTAGCTGAACGAATTAAAAAGTTGATCTCGAAAAGTTGAAGCATATAGAGAAACAAGAAAGAGTATACATTACTTTAATATATCAAAATACTTTTGGTTTCAATAAACTGATAATTTACATAAACATTTTTTTATACTTAAGGTTTTGGCGTCACGTGATCTTAAGTGACGATATGGCCCTAGTTGGTAGACACGCTAAAACTGTGGAGAAACTGGCTTTCAAGTGTAGCTGCCGGAACACATCTATTGGTATTTGGCGGTAGGTTTACAACTTGAGGGTGGTAGCTACCCAGGCGGGCATTAGAAAAAGGCCTACCACCATGCTATGGTTTCCTCACAATGTTTTCCTTCACCGAAAGCTCAAGCTCATTGTAGGTGCTTGGATTCGAACTCACATCTCTTGACGCGAAGTCGTACACACTACCACTGAGCTATCATCGCTTCAATATGGTTTATATGGTACTATAGTTTCTTCATGACATATTCTGCATAGAAACTAAGGTTGATATCTGGGATCTAGACATACCATTAACCAACTATAAAAAAAATAGTTTTCTAAAAGGAACTTAAAACACTAATAATAATTTTTGTCACCTATTTTTTTTTCTATGTTTTAGCGTTATGGCTACAATCTCATCTGATGTTAAGTCACAATGCGGCTCAAGGTGACGAACACTAAGCCAAGTGCTGTAATCACGGCTAAAGTACAACGTTAATGATAAAACGCCACCAAAGAAATCATAAAGCCTATGGTCGTGTAACATTTAGCCTTTGTTTCATTAAAATCGGTTTACTCTATCAAGACCTACTGTGATTTGAATTCGGGATTAAATCATTTTAATTCCACGCGAACCAAATCGCAGGCATAGCTAGGTATGAATGAAATAAATGTTATGTACTCATCTATTATTATTTCTCAATGTTTTAATTCAAATATATCTGGTAATGATTATATTGATTCTGCGCCTTTTATAGTTATAGCTACGATCTCAGCTGATGTTAAGTGACGACGTGGCTCAGGTGGTGAACACGCTAAACCGGTGCAAGGACTGGCTGTCAAGTGCAACTGCCGGTACACACCTATAAGGTAGTCAGCGGAACACGGTCAATTTGAGGGTTCTAAATGGTCACGCGGGCATTAGAAAAAGTCCAATCACCATGCTATGGATTCATTAAAATGTTTTTGAATCGATGATAGCTCAGTTGGTAGTATCTACGGACGCCGCATCAAGGGACGTGAGTTCGAATCCACGTACATTGAACTTGAGCTTTCGGTTAGGGAAAACGTTGCGATGGAACCATAGCTTCGTGGTAGGGCTTTTTAGATCCTGTCTGGCTAGCTACCACCCTCGAGTTGGAAATCTGCCGCCGAAACTCTATTGATGTATTCCAGCAGTGGCGTTTCCGAGCCAGACCCTCCTATAAAGGCCGG
Organism: Actias luna; assembly: GCA_039707435.1. NCBI lineage: Eukaryota > Metazoa > Arthropoda > Insecta > Lepidoptera > Saturniidae > Actias > Actias luna. The sequence goes on along the minus strand of JAZHAC010000022.1, from coordinate 15,879,299 downwards.
CAACGCACCTGCAATTTAATGTGTTGTGGGTGTCCACTGGCGGCGGTGATCACTTACCATCAGGTGACACGCTTGCTCGTTTGCCCGATATTACATAAAAATGTATTATAGGTGTATTCCGGCAGTTGCACTTAAGAGCAAGTTCGTGCATAGGCTTAACGTGTTCACCAGTTGGGCGACATCGTCACTTAACATCAGGTGAGATCGTAGCTATAACACTAAATCCTAACTACGAAAGGGCAGATAATCGATAACTACATAACATTTTTATTTCGTTTTTAACTAACTACGCATGCGATTTCGTTCGCGCGGAACTGAAATTATTTCACCTTGTGCCGTGATTCGAATTATAATGACATTTGATAGAGTGAACCGATTTTAATGAAACAAAGACTAAATGTGACTCGAGGATACGCTTTACGATTTCCTTGGCGACGTTTGATTATAAACGTTGAACTCTAGCAGTGATGCACGCACAAACAAACGAACAGACAAACAGGCATTTCTAAAAATGATATAAATGTATTTTATTACTTATTCTTAGTCACTTGCAATAAATTTTTACACTTAAATCTAAAAAGTACAGACACGTTAATTTTACATTCCTATTATATGTATAGATAAATTTAATAAACCTGGGTGAGGTTTTTGAAGAAAAAAAATCGAACATCAAATGTTGTGCAAACAAACGTTTTTTTTCCCCCCATATCCACAATTTACACAATCGAGTTGATTACGGTGTGATTATTGGGTGCCGGTTCGAATCCCGATTATAGATATTGCTCGTTCGGAAATTGGCGTCGCCGATGACGGCGTGTAAAAATAATGAATTACCGGACAACGGTTGTTCTGTGTTTATTTTTGGGTTTATTTCCAACCTCCAATATTTTCAAATCGGTTTGAAACTTCCTTTTTTGTATAGTTAAGGTTCAACGTTATGACCACAACCTTACCTGATGTCATGTGACGTTGTCGCCTAAAACCGTGGACACGTTAATTCTAGTGAAAAGATTCGCTCTCAAGCACAATTTCCGGAACACATCTGTAGGGTTGCTACAGATCTTGAACTCGGAAGTGGTAGCTTTTTTTATACTTAAGGTTTTAGCATAATGGCCATAATCTCACCTGATCTAAGTGAACATACGGCCCAAGTTGGTAGACACGCTAAACCTGTGGAGGAACTGGCTCTCAAGTGCTGCTACCGGAACACACCTATTGGTATTTAGCGGCAGGTTTACAACTTGAGGGTGGTAGCTACGCAGGCGGGTATTAGAAAAAGCCCTACCACCATGCTATGGTTTCCTCACGATGTTTTCCTTCACCGAAAGCTCAAGCTCATTGTAGGTGCTTGGATTCGAAGCCACGTCCCTTTGACGCGAAGTCGTGCACACTACCACTGAGCTATCATCGCTTCAGCTAGCCACTTATGCTCGTTCGTTGTGTTCATGACTGTAAAAATATACAGTTCACGGTGACAAAGTGGAACTCAGTTTCGGAGAAATCATATGCGGAACACAAATAATTGTCCTGCCCAGTATTTGAACTCATAGCATCCAGCGGCAAGTCGACTGCTAGACTAATCATGTAGCCCTATATGTTACAAGATGTTTGAGGTTTACCGTGCCCACCAACTTGGGCCTTATCCTCACTTAACACCCGGTGAGATTATGCACGTAACGCTAAACCTTGCACTCGTAATAAATAAAGTTTTTTTTTTTTCTCCACTGAATCTGATAACGACCTACATTTTTCAACTCTGTGATTAACGAACAGCCGCGGTTCCGAAATAAACACGTTCAAGTAGCAATAAATACCGTCAATAAAAATAGTTCGATGCCGGACGAAATTTCTGGAAGAAACAATCGAAGGCGCCATTTTTTTCTTTCTACCCGCCCCCATCTTTTTTAATAATTTCCAAAACGGGCGAAGATTAAGTAATAACGAAAACCAACAGTGGGCGTTGTACTGGTTATTTTTTTTTTTTTTAACAAAAAGTATATTTTGGCGCCTCCTTTCAGTTATGATTAATAACAGACACTCGAAACGAGATCATGTAGATACCACCTTGTAATCTAATAATAATAATTTTCTACTATTGAATTTAATATAACGGTACAGTACTTTATTTCTTTAATATATATTTATAACATAGCGTTATGGCCGTAATCTCACCTGACCTTAAGTGACGGTACAGCCCAAGTTGCTATACACGCTAGACCTGTGGAGGGACTGTCTCTCAAGTGCAACTGCCCGAACACACCTATTGCTATTTTGGCGGCAGATTTTCAACTTGAAGGTGGTAGCTACCTAGGCGAGCATCAGGAAAAGCCCAACCACCATGCTATGGTTTCCTCACGATTTTTTCCTGCACCGAAAGCTCAAGCTCATTGTTGGTGGTTAGATTGAAACTCATGTTCCTTGACGCGAAGCCATACACACTACCACTGAGCTATCATCGCTTAAACTTGTTTGGACGTTCTAATCTTAAGAGTTACCAATCGGATTTTAAATATTCTCTATTTTATATTTGAATAAACAACCATTGAAAAGTGAAAGAGTAACAAACAAACTCACAATCATTATTATAATATTAGAACACACTACATCATACAGTGTACATATATCAACGCTCTTGGATCTCACTTAACATATCAGAATTTTTAAAATCAATAGATTATTAAGTTATTAAAATAACAAAAGTGGAAAAAATAAATCTAAAGAGCATCTCATCAAGACAACATCGTTCGGTGAACATTATGGAGGGTGTAAACTCAGAGTAAAAAAGGTTTTAGATAGTGTTTGAGGCAATTTCGGTATAGCACCGATGGCGTGGATCAATTAATTGGCTCGGCGAAATCGACGAAGAGCATTGGTTGCGCGCGCGCCGCTTGCCAATGATTACAATAAACACGCAGATGGGACACAGTTTTCACTGAAGGAAAAAAAAATTACATTATATCTCAAATTCTGGGGAAACTAATGAAGCGATGGTAGCTACAATGCACCTACAATGAGCTTGAGCTTTCGGTGAAGGAAAACATCGCGAGGAAACCATAGCATGGTGGTAGGGCTTTTTCTAATGCCCGCCTGGGTAGCTACCACCCTCTAGTTGTGAACCTGCCGCCAAATACCAATAGGTGTGTTCCGGCAGCAGCACTTGAGAGCCAGTTCCTGCACAGGTTTAACGTGTCTACCAGCTTGGGCCGTATCGTCACTTAAGATCAGGTGAGATTATGGCCATAACGCTAAACCTTAAGTATAAAAAAAATAATCTAGGGTATAATATATCCTGTATATGAAACTATAATATTAATTGGTACCGTAGTGAATGTCATCTAAACCTGTCTAGCGGTTCCAGAGTAATACATGTATAAGGGAACGGACAGAAAGATAATGTTTTTTCTGAAACCGTTTTTGTTTTCTAAAATAGAAATAGAAGTAGTAAAGTTTTTTTTTATAACATCAGCTATCTACCAGCGAAAGTCCTGTCAAAATCGGTTCAGCCATTTCGAAGATTCATTGGAACAAACAGACAGAAAGGGGGACAATTTTTTTTAAATTTCGATTTTCGCCCATTTATAGAATTTCCGTCAAACAATCTCCATTTTAAAGTAAAAGATTGCAAACGAAAAACATGGGTCGCATGTTACGTTATGTTTTGCATAAGCCCCGTATTTTTTGTCTCCAATCCTTTATTTCATATTTTTAGCCCGTCATTAAAACATGGTATATTAATTATACTTTTTTATCTGTTTTTTATAGCTACGTGAATGAAATTCAATTATTATTAATTTATTTCAATTATTCTGTTCATCTGTCCGTTTTAAAACACATTCATCGTTCAAAAACTTTCGATTGGTGATCGAAATTTCTAGTACCTAGCTCATCGGAAATTTAGTTTAAAATCATACATATAAGAAAGCGCGTTAATAAAATCACGGTAGAGGACATCACGTTCTGTAAATTATTACTCTTTGGCAACGGTAACCAATCACCGATCGGATGATTTATGGTAATGGTGGGCCCATTCCGGCGGATGTTTGTTTAATCGATTATTACCTCTTTATGACGGTAGCGTAGCTGGAAACGAACGTGTTACCCTGATTGGAGCTCTGGCGATGGCGGCGCGATGAGAAAATTCGCTTGTTACCTTTTTTTTTTTCATGTTAACGCTTTATAATTTTATATACGTATTTTGGTAGGCTGACATCGTAATTTTGACAGTTTATGTTTATTTTTTAATATGTTAGCACCGTGTCATCCGAATACAATTATGGCTGGCAAGAGATCTACCACCGCCAGTTGTAGGTATAGAACCTTAGCTAGGTTTCCTTTTTATACAATTGCTAACGTAAACAGGTATTATAAAATCCATGGGGTGACATTCTTAACATTTAATCGACACCATATCTCAAAACTAAATCCCGTGACAATAGCTACTGATAAACATGGCTTTTTTAGGTATTATAACCTGTGAGATCAATATCAATGGTGAGTTTCAAATGTATGTGATTTTTGTTTATAGCTTACTAGATTTTACGTGCGGCTTCGTTCGCATTATTACTGATTTTGTAAAAAAAAAAATGACGCAATAAAAAGGTTCCATACACAGTTTATCCCTTCCCATACTGGTATACCAAAATTCATCGTAATCGATTCAGCGGTTTAGTCGTAAAAGCGTAACAAACAAACAAACTCACTTTCGCATATATAATATTTGATATAGATAGGTTCAGAGTTATGAACACAATCTCTCATCTGATGTTAAGTGACGCAAGATAGTTGTCACGCTAAGCCTAGTGAAAAGTAAGTTATACTAAAATTCATCTAAGGACCTAGGTACTTCGATAGGTGTTTAGTGACAAATTCTAAATGTAAAGTTAGTTAAATTGATGTAAAATTTCCGAACGTCGGAATATAGTTTTTTTTAAATATATATTACAGGTATAACGTCATGGCCACAATCTCGATGTGACGTTTTGCCCCGAGCTGGTGGATGAAATAATGGAAGAAAATTGTCTCCATACAAAGTAGACTTCGTAATAATCCTAATGGAATTATGCAAACACTAATAGACTTCTACGACAGTCCTTTTATTAAATATTTATTTATTTATCTATTTAAATATTTGTTGTATCATTGATTATTTCATCCTTTATTATGGAAACTGTAATATATTGTATGTAATGTGTTATATTCCATTTTTGTATTGTTTTGAAGTCATTATTTTGTTAATCTAATTCTACTGTTTAATTTTATTTTTATTGGACCTATATTGGTAACCTAGGGGCTTTTACAGCTTCACCGAACTAGAGGGGCGAGCGCGGAGGGCGCTCGAGCCCGCGGGGCAACTCGCGCAAGGGTGTCACTAGTGACCGAACCTCGGCTTGGGCTGTTGCCGAATCGCGTAGGAGAAAATCGAACGCGGTACTCTAGCTATTAATAAAAATTGAATTTAGTAACTAAGAAAGTACTAAATGATCCCCTTCGGGATCTGGAAACTAAATTCTTGGGTTTAATTTTACAAAATGGATGTCTTTTATATAATAAATAAATAATAAAAATAATTAGAGACTTCCAGTCGGATTTTAGTTTTTTTCGTTATGCCTATTTAAAGTCTAGCGTAATGGTGACTATATCACATGATGATAAGTGACGATGTAGCCCAAAATGGTGGATACGCCAGACCCAGTGAAGAGAGTGACTTTCAAGTGCAACTGCCGGAACACACCTATAGGTTTTTGGCGGCAGACTTTCAACTTAAGGGTGGTAGCTATTAGGTATCGCCGGGGTGTGTTTTGGTGGTTTTGGGCCTTAGCTTCAGCCCGGGTAATGCATTTGTGCATTGGGACCAGTTAGTCTGTAAAGACTAAGATTTTAAACACTAAGTTAATAAGAAAGGTGTTGGCTAGCCAAATGGGCATTTAAAAAAGCCCTACTACCCAGCGAATGTAAACACATTAATTTATTTTTTATTTTTTATATAATTAAAGTTTAGCGTTATGCCCATAATCTCACCTGATCTTAACTGACGATACGGCCCAAGTTGGTAGACACGCTAAACCTGTGGAGGAACTGGCTCTCAAGTGCAGCTGCCGGAACACACCTATCGGTATTTGGCGGCAGGTTTTACAACTCGAGGGTGGTAGCTAGCCAGGCGGGCGTTTGAAAAAGCCCTGCCATTATGCTATGGTTTCCTCACGATGTTCTCCTTCACCGAAAGCTCAAGCTCATTGTAGGTGCTTGGATTTGAACTCACGTCCCTTGACGCGTACATACTACCACTGAGCTGTCATCGCTTCAAAAATCAAATTCAGTTTTTTGATAATCAGACACCGAGAGCCTTCGAGGCCAGAGACACAGTGACGACCCTGGTGGATTACTTACTTCTCATAGGTAATTTTTAATTATACTACGCGATAATACATACGTATAAAAAGCACATTCATATTAAAACACTGGCCAATATTTCAAATATAATTTATATACGTATTAATTTAATATTATCACAAAAAGACGACAAAACATTAGCCGGGTCATGTGACGAGGTCACGGTTGGTGAGCGTGCCTTATGGGAAAGCTGAGGTAAAGATGGACAAACGGACAGACCGACGGACAGGTGGCCGCGTTCCCACGAGCTTGCCAATTACAACTCGGCGCTACGTCAGTATGCCGTCGACGTTACGTACGTAAGGCGAGGAAATTGGATTCAGCATTCACTTATTTTAACATCACACATATGGACCGTTTATTTTGAAAGTGGTGTAAGTCCATTTTCTTTTGTTTCGAGAAAATTATAGGTTACTATATTTGTTGATAATGCAATTCCATTTACCGACCGATTTTAAGTTGCACGAAACATGGGATTTTTTTGAGAAATTAAACACGGACTAGTTATATATAAAAAAATTACATTAAATTAAGCATGAATTACACTTTCAAAATAAACGGTCCATATATCATTTACATATAACGCTAGCTGTGTCTAGCGACTTCGTTCCCGTGAATATTATTTGATATTCTTTACCCGTTTTTGTAACATTTTTCAATAGCTGCCGTAGCTCCGTGGCTTTGTTCTTATTGGCGTTGGCGTGATGTTAAATAGCCCAATAAAGTCTTCGTCAATCAATGATTAGTTAAGGTTTAGCGTTATGGCCATAACCTCACCTGACTTTAAGTGACAATACGGCCCGAGTGTGAGTACGATACGACGATACGTGTGTATTGCGGGTGGTAGCTAGCCAGGCGGCATTATAAGCCCTACCACCATGCTATGGTTTCCGCACGATGTTTTCCTTCACCGAAAGCTCAAGTTCATTGTAGGTGTTCGGATTCGACCTCGAGTCCCATGACGCAGCGTCCATACATACATACATACGTCCAGCGTGGTAGTGACCACTGAGCTATCATCCTATAAAATACAAGAAAAAAAAATTATAATGTTTTGTTAACATGCTGTTACTATTTATACCATTTTTGTTTCCTTGAACGTGGTAATTTTATTTACTACCAGTTGTATTAAAAAAAAAAACTTATTCGCTAGAACAGTGACCCGTTGACTTTATCTCTCTTACTTCTTTAGTCGATTCGAGCCGACTTTAACCGAACAAGTGTAACATAACCAAACGTTTAACTCTGATTCATCCAATACCGACAAACTGAAGCGCTCAGACCGCCTTATGGAGTTTCACATAAATAAGAGCATAGAAAAATAACTTTCAACAAAAGCCAGATCATAATATCCTCTATCTCATTCTCTCACAGCCTACAACCTACATTTATAGTTATCCCTTCTTTATATATATAAAATTATATATAAAAGTTATATATATATATATATAAAAGTGAATCTTTATTTCCCTTGGTCAACGCATCGCGCGTGAACGGATGGAAAAATTTCGCAAATTATTTTCTAATATTTTTTTAGTTATTGTCAGGAGAAGGTTCTTATGAAGAAAAAATTAAGGAAATTAGCGCAACATTAGAAAATTAAAAAAAAAAACTCAACGACAATATTAATTTTACATAACTCTCAATTGTCATAGAGCATCACAATAATAAATAAACTCTATGCTTTTAATTAATTATACCAATTCGAATTCAATATTCATAGTTAAGACAGGACAGCGTCTGTCGGGTCAGCTGATTTTCAATAAAATTCCAATTAGCACCGACTCGAAAGAATTTTCGCTTCGATAAAAAAAAAAAGAATAAATGATAAGAAACCAAAATACCGTTCGGGGGTACCGAAACGTCAGTGTAACGCACCGTTTATATGTAAATTCAAATCGCCACGGATCGCGGACTCTACATCTAATACGATGTGCGTTACCGAATTAAGCGATGCGATAACAATCGCGCATATGGCACGCCAGCTCGTCAAATTTACGCTTCGACTATTTCTCAAGCGATGATAGCTCAGTTGTTTACTGATGCCGCGTCAGAGAAAGTGAATTCGAATCCAGCTGCATTGTGCATAGCTTGATGGTAATGTTTTTTTCTATTCCCCAACTGGCTAGCTACCACCCTCTAGTTGAAATTCTGCATCCAATCAATCCATCCTGCAGTTGCATTTAAGAACCAGACTTATATACACCGTCTATGGCCACATCGTCATTTAAAATCAGGTGAGATTGTAGTCGTAACGCTAAACTTATAAGGCAGGGGTTCCCAAAGTGGACCCGCCTGCCATTGCACCAGTCCGGTTGACTGCAAGCTTAGCGCTGGGTGAGTCCCACATACACCTCTCAGTCCCCCCCCACATGCATAAATTTCCCCACGTTAAAAAAGGGGGTTCCCAAAGTGCGCGCCTCGGCCCCCTGGTGTGCTGTAGAGAGTGGATAAGGATGCCGTGAAATGATTCTCTTTGCCATTCTCGTTTCATTGCATCTACTGTTTCCACCAACTAGATAGGTTAGGGAGCCGCGACAAATAAGTAAACATGTATGTGCGCGGCGAACTCAAAAAGATTGGGAACCGCTGTTATAAGGTATGAAAAACATTTAAAGTGCGAGTACAAATCGGTTGTTCCGCTGGAGTCTAGAAACATAGTCAAAGCCGTGCCTGGTGTTAAGGGGAAAATGCGTCGTCAATATGGAATTGTTTTAATAGGTATTTCTGATAATGCATATCATGTTAATTGCCCATGCTCCGATCTTAGGCCGTCCGGAATTTTGCCAGAATAAGTACATATACACATACAGAGATATGTGTTTTCCCTACACTAAAAAAACGAGACAACATTTTCTTTTGATCCAGTTTACGAATTAAAAAAAATCTAGATAAAGTTACCCTATGTCCTAGCAGTGTTAAAACCGCCCCTGCCAATAAGGGAAGAATGCGTGGTTTTTTTTTTCTTATTTTTAAGGTTTCGTGTTATGGCCATAATCTCACTATTCAGTGGTAGTATGCACGATTTCGCGTCAAGGGACGTGGGTTCGAATCCAAGCACCTACAATGAGCTTGAGCTTTCGGTGAAGGAAAACATCGTGAGGAAACCATAGCATGGTGGTAGGGCTTTTTCTAATGCCCGCCTGGCTAGCTACCACTCTCAAGTTGTAAGCCTGCTGCCAAATACCAATAGGTGTGTTCCGGCTGCAGCACTGGAGAGCCAGTACCTCCACAGGTTTAGCGTGTCTACCAATTTGGGCCGTATCGTCACTTAAGATCAGGTGAGATTATGGCCAAAACGCTAAACCTTAAGTATAAAAATAAAAAAAACTTAATCTGAAGTGACGGTACGGCCCAAGTCGGCTCTCAAGTGAACCACCGGATCACACACCGAATGGTATTTGGCGGCAGATTTTCAACTCGAGGGTGGTAACTAGCCATGCGGGCATTAGAAAACGCCCTACCACCATGCGACAATTATGGATTTGATTTGAAATTTTTCATGCACATTAAGACAAAAAAGACAACCTGAATTTGTGAAATTACAAGTAGCTTTTGAACAATTGTATGGAATAAAGCAATAAACTATATTAAAGTTATGCTCGAGCCCTCGATAACGTGTATGCAAAAACTGATGAACAAACAAACAATCGAGCTGTTACGCGCATTTATAACGTTAGGATTATTTATATGTATAAAGCTGTCCCCGAGAATATGAGAGTAAAATTAAAAAGTAAACTTTTTTTAATACACTTTCGCCTCTACTAGTGGCAGAGTGATATTTGATATTCTTAAGTCTTCCTTCATAATTTCTCCATCGAATTTAGAAATAGTTTTTGTTAATCTTATTGGTAGTTCCTAAAGTTAGCACATTCAGACAAACAAACTAGTGTGCTGTATAATATTAAATATAGATAGAGGTGTATTTTTGACCCCTTATCTGTTATTAATGTATGGTTATTAAAGTTCACCACATAAAGAGCCGGTAACCGAACTTCAGACCCGGTGACATATGGCCCGGCGGTTACCACGCGTCACGCGCACCTGAACGTCGCAATGCCGCGCGCATTCACAGAAGTTAGATCCAAAATAAGTAATAAATTGATTGATAAAAATATAATTACTATGTACGTGTAAACTAGAATTATTCAAATGGCGTTTAGATATGATTTTTCAAAAAACGCGGAACACTATTTCTTAGGAAAATCATAGATATATTACTTCCGTATGTCCATTTTGGGAAATTATAGGTTCTCTATAAATACTTACATAACCTATTTTTTGCTTACAAATGTCTGTTTTCTTGATTATCAGTAGCTTATATTGTTTTACGAAGTTTAATCTGTTTTTCTACTAAAATCCTTAGTACACTTTTTGTTAGGTATGCATTTTTTGTAACTTATCTTCAACTACCAGATCGAGGACCGTTCTGGAGAAAGGCTAGGTCAAAGTACCCGTAACCGAAGAGCATGTATGAAGGTGATTATGAAAGTAGAAGAAGCGAAAGATGTATGTCAGGATCGTAGCAAGTGGAAGGATGTGGTCTCTGCCTACCCTTATCGGAGAGAGGCGAGATACTATGTATGTATGTATGTTTTGTAAGTTATGTTGTGTGTTTGAAATCTCTTTTGGTTCAACTAATATGTGAATGATTATTTGTGAAATAAATTTAACTGCTGTTTATTTCTTTAAATAAATAAATATTCTCATACAGTTTAGACGTAAATATTTAACAAAGTTATTTATTTCGACTTTATTAACACTGAAAATAAGAGAAAAAAATATAAAAAAAAAACTTGAAATTGTTTTTTCATGCCATTGAATCTCGTTAAAAGCCACCTACAAATAAAAGAAAAATCGTTTCACAGACGGCAGAAACAAAATATCGAACCGCGGTTTTGTCTTCGCTTAATTGAATAGAAAAAAAGGCTTTTTTTTATACTTAAGGTTTAGCGTTATGGCCATAATCTCACCTGATCTTTAGTGACGATACGGCCCAAGTTGGTAGACACGCTAAACCTGTGGAGGATCTGGCTCTCAAGTGCTGCTACCGGAACACACCTATTGGTATTTGGCGGCAGGTTCACAACTAGAGGGTGGTAGCTACCCAGGCGGGCATTAGAAAAAGCCCTACCACCATGCTATGGTTTCCTCACGATGTTTTCCTTCACCGAAAGCTCAAGCTCATCATAGGTGCTTGGGTTCGAACCCACCTCCCTTTGACGCGAAGTCGTGCACACTACCACTGAGCTAACATCGCTTCAAACTTCTTTTATTGGTAGCCAGCGGTGGCCCTAGCCCTTGTAGCTTCCATGTGCTACCGATATACTGCCCCCCCCCCCCCCCTTAGTATGCACGAGGTCGATCTTTGAAGGTGTCATGAGCAGCGCTTTTCATCCCCTAAGACCCTGCGCCCGTGAATACTTCACACCCTGCATCATAAGAAAAGCCAGCTCCATGGATAACACTATAGAAACTCAGTTGACAGAAATACGAGAAAAATATATTCAAATGTTCTGACTCTCTATTTTTCCCTATCTCTCGGTAATACTACTTTTTACGGGATGAAGGAAATATCATATTTCCTTTCTTGTATATCCGCTTTTATAAAGTTAGAATACCTCTGATAAATCCTTGAATACTTCACGCGATACGGATTTTGGAGCGACGATAGCCCAGTCGGTATTACGTACGGACGCCGCGTCAAGGGACGTGAGTTCAAATCCACCTGCGATAAGCCTAAGCTTTCGGTGAAGGAAAACAACGTGACAAAACTGTTGCATAGTTATAGAGCTTTTTCTAAATGTGTTTCGGAAGTTGCACATGTGGGTTAGTCCCTCCATAAAGCTTAGCGTGCCCTTGGGGTTCAGGTCACATCGTCACTTAACAGCAGGTGAGATTGTCGCCATAACGCACAACCTATAAGCTATAAAAATACGTGTGTAAAATTACATGATGGCTACAAACAGTTAAGACGAGAAAACTTAAATTTATAATATTAGGACAGCTTTAATAAGTGATTGGTTACTTACATTAGAAATGCGGGTTTCAATATATGCGGTTCAAACTACAAGTCGAGATTTCGCCCAAAAATCACCTGACATCATATTCGATAAGCTACCTGCTAGGAACCTTTCTTTTTTTTTCTCGATACTTCCATCGCTTTTTTTATCCAAAGAACCTACCTCTATTATCTCGATATTATTTTATCACAGTGTTTTTTATTGTTACCACATAGCATTCTATTTCGTAGGTAAATTAGAATGAATTAGGTCATACGTGGAATTATGTTTGGTCAAATATTAAGACCTACTTACAGAATCTATAGACATGGTATTATCATGATAACAATAATTCGTATTCACCGAAAAAAAACTAATTTAAACGGATTTTATCGCGGTTTTTTATTAATTTTGATCCCGACGTTTCGAAAGCTTTTCAGCCTTCGCAGTCACGGGTGGGCTGAAGTGTAGGTTGTCCAGAAAAGTTCATGATACTGTGTCTACCTTTAATTTAATTTTTGTTATTTATAGTTTCCCGATCTACGCAGATATAGCTAGCTCACAGTGTCTTGAAGTCTGGTAATTGGTCTTTTGGGTTCCGATTTAATTAAATGTATAATCGGATCCCAGGCTTGTGCTAGCTTCATACCGTCTTCTCTATTGAAATTTGGATGTTTTTTAATTTCACTAGCCTCACGAATCATCCTAGGTAGGAATCGGTGTTCTTTGGCAAGGATTTGTGGCTTGTCGAATGTAAGATAATGTTTGGAGCCTTCTTCTGAATGTTCAGCAATTGCAGACTTCGTAAAGCGTCGGTGTTTAACGTCAGCTTTCGAAACTTCGGGCTCAAAATGAATGAATAACCGCGATAAAATCCGTTTAAATTCGTTTTATTTCGATGAATAATATTCGCGTAAACTTAAGAAATCATTAATAATTCGTTTTATCACAATTTTTTCATGACTTTTGTTATAGTTAAAACTTAGCGGTAAGGCCACAATTTCACCTGATGTTTAATGACAATATAGCCCAAGATGGTGAACACGCTAACCCTAATAGAGCGACCGGCTCTCAAGTGCAACTGTGGTAACAGACATACAGATATTTGGAGGCAGATTTTTAACTTGATACTGGCAGCTACCCAAGTGGCTATTAGAAAAAGCTCTACCACCATACAATGCCTATATACTTATCGAATATAGACACATCGAATATAGAACATGCTATAAACTTTTATCAATGAACCCTCGTGTGTTTCCGGATTGATATAATATATTAAAAGATTATTTGTTATATATTCTAACCACAGAAATATAACTAATTACGTATGTACGTAAGAGCAGATACTCTTTTCCATTTTTTCTTAAAAATAGTTTGGAAAATCCAAAAGTGCACGCCTCATAACGTAATCCTAATTGAATAACATAGATTTAGGCATTCATATTAAATAGGAAGTAAACTGATGTCATTCTGGAGCTATTTAAAAAGAAATGGTCCCAATACATTAAGTCTTTTAGGCGTAATCGTTCCACATCCATACACACAGACATCCGGAAGTGCACAATTATTAAAATAGTTTTTTTTTTAGTATATAATGGAATAAATGAATTTGAATTTCATCTAGTGTGATTGATAGTGAGAGTGTTTCTCCGGATAACAAAACATTCGTATTGCCGTGAAAACTCAAAAGATTTTATTATTTTATTAGAAGAAAAGGGTAGCTACCACCCTCAAGTTGTAAACCTGCCGCCAAATACCAATAGGTGTGTTCCGGCAGCTGCACTTGAGAGCCAGTTTCTGCGCAAGTTTAGCGTATCTACCAACTTGGGCCGTATCGTCACTTAAGATCAGGTGAGATTATGGCCATAATGCTAAACCTTAAGTATAAAAAAAAATGATCATCGATGTCTCGAAAATTTCTCGACTTTAGAATTATGAGAGTAATGCACAACCTCCAACGGTTCGCGTTATGAGGCGTGCAATTGTTTTTTTTTATAGTTAAAGTTTAGCATTATGGCCATAATCTCACCTGATCTTAAGTGACGATACGGCCCAAGTTGGTAGACACGCTAAACCTGCGCAGGAACTAGCTCTCAAGTGCAGCTGCCGGAACACACCCATTGGTATTTGGCAGCAGATTTTCAACTTGAGGGTCGTAGGGCATTGGAAAAGGCCTTACCACCATGCTGTGGTTTCCTCACGATGTTACCTTTCACCGGAAGCTCAAGCTCATTCTAGGTGGTTGGATTCGAACTCACGCTACTGAGCTATCATCGCTTCGAAAGATTGCTTTGATGGCAAGTTGATTCGACTGAAAGGTTTTATATTCCTAGGTGATCGGAAAAGGCTTGAAAAATCACTGTAAAAAATATCTCGGTTTTTGGTATTGCCCTTCATTGGTTCACTTTTTCCGGTCTGGCTCCTCAATCCGGAAACAAATTAGAACGATAACGTGCGATAAAAAGCTTTGTTCCAATAGCCTAAGACTCTTTAGGTATTCTTCAGGGCAGAAAAACCGTACCATATCCTCTAAACGAACCCGCCCAGGAAGTGAATACCCACTGAAGTGACGATAGCTCAGTGGTAGTGTGTAGGAACGTCGCGTCATGGGACGTGAGTTCGAATGCGAGCACCAACAATAAGATTAAGCTTCCGGTGAAGGAAAACATTGTGAGGAAACCATAGCACGGTGGTAGGGTTTTTTCTAATCCCCGCCTGGCTAGCTACCACCCTCAAATTGAAAGTCTGCCTTCAAATATGAATATCTATGTTCCGACAGTTCCTCTTGTCTTGACCTTCCAATAAAAGCTGGCAACGCACCCGCGATTCGCCTGGAGTTGTGGGTTTCCTTGGTTGTGGTGGTGATTCCATAAAAAAGACACCACGTGGACTCTCAAGCGACTATATTATCAGAGACAGCGTACACACCTTATCTATCCCACTTTTATTATTATTATCCTGGGCAACATCGTCCATTTACATCAGGTGACATGCGACGAATGCAATAATTATATGTCTAATGTTGTCCATTTTTTCCGCTCACCCCTAACAAGGATTACCGCCGAGGTGTCAACGGTAAACTAAAATTACAGAATCAGTTCCTCGTTAGCTCTAATCGTTAAATAATAAGGGATGGTTCAGAAATATCAACCCTTTACCGCTTTGTCACCATGTGAAACAAAAAAAAATTCGTTGACGTACAATTGACACCGTTTTGATGATGTCGGTATGTTGTTTTATATGTCTTTTGGCTTTGTTTTCAACTAATATTATAAATGGGAAAGTGTGTTGGTTGTTTGTTTGTTACACGTTCACGCCTAAACCGATTTGGTATAGAGATAGATGGAAACCTGAAGACGGTGATAGGTTAATTTTCTCGAGAAAAACGCATCAAAAGTGGGATACACTTTGTATGAAACTTTTTATTGCGACATCCGATTTTGATGGGAAAATCAATATTGACGCGAGCAAAGCCGCAGTTAAAAGCTAGCAGATAATAATAAAAAAAATGTATATTTACTCATGGTCGTGCGCTCGAAGGTATACTTTTTAGAGGTTATGTCAAAATGTATCTATTGACACAATTTAACCGTTTCAAATCGAGCCTATTGGCAAACGACAAAATTAAATAAGAAAATGAGAAAGGTGTCTAGTAGATCCACTACAGAATCTTCGATATAATCCCCTCCTCCCCGTTCCACTACAGAACCACGCGGGCGCGACTTCGGTGTCACAGCTTCACGAAGACTCCTTTTGAATCGCGAACTAAAAAGTTTGCGGATTCATACTTTTCTCGTACTGTGGACTTGTGGAACCGTCTTCCGGTCAGCGTGTTCCCCCCTTCCTATGACATGGGGTCCTTCAAAAGAGGCGTAAAAAGGTACCTAAGCAGGCCAGCATGACAGCGGTGACTGATAGTGAATTTTGGATCAATGTCAGTCACCGCTGCTCTGGATTGTACTGTACTTAACACCAGGTGCAGTACAGTCAATACACACATACATAATAACACGACTCTCTCCCATAAGGGTAGGCAGAGACCCCATCCTTCCACTTGCTACGATCCTGACATACATATTTCGCTTCTTCTACTTTCATAATCACCTTCATACATGATCTTCGGTTACAGGTACTTTTGATCTGGCATTTCTCCGGAACGTCTTCGATCTGGTTGAGATAAGTTCGCCTAGGTTGACCCTTACCAGCTTGCCCAGTCACACTCGCCTTGTAAACTTGTTTCGTCAACTTCTTTCATCCATCCTCTCTAAATGTCCATATCAATTAAGCATCCCTTTCTCTATCTTTGTCACTATATCCTCTACCACACCACAACGTTCCCTTATCACACTATTCCTTACTTTATCCATCATTCTTATGCCAGCTATACTTCTTAGAGTTCTCATCTCATCACAGTCAATATGCTGCGCAAATTAAAAAAAAAACAGTTGGAACGGAGTTCCTTTCGGTATATCTTGTTTATGTTTGTATTTAATAATTATTTAATAAAGTTTTAGAAGTCATAATTTTTTTGCATATCCGCAGAATGGACGGCAAGCTAAATCGATTGGAAAACCTTTTATTTTCCAAATTAATCGTAATGTACCTTAAAAATCAATGAAAAACATAGCGGTTTTTGGTGTCATCACACTATTTTTGGTCTCGCCCTTCGGTCCGCAAACAAATCGGAAAGATAATGTGCGAAAATCTGCCGCTAAATACAAGTACGTGTGTTCCGGAAGTTGCACTCGAGAGTCAGTTCCTCCACAGGTTTACCGTGTCTACCAACTTGGGCCGTATCATCACTTAAGATCAGGTGAGATTATGGCCATAACGCTATAACCTTATCTATAAAAAAGTGTTCCGAGCGATACCCGAAAAACCGGATTGCAGACACCATCACATTTAATTATGGATACCCAATGTAGGTGATTAGTTGCAAATAACAGTAGTGAAGTTAAAAGATGAGATGGTGATGAGGAGATGACGAGATTGTGGCGTTCTCTCGGATATAATCCATGGCACAAAACCTCACATCAATGGCGTTGGAACATCAAGTTGGAAGCATGATTAGGGTTGATTTATAGCTAATTAAAATGTAAAAAAAAGTATACCAAGTTGGTCACACCGTTTTTGAGTATAAGCGAGAATAAAGACAACGATGATAGGTGATAAGAAGTTGACCGGGTCAGCTGTAATAATATAATATTTGACGGTTTCGTACGACGTATCCCTACTGTATAATATTATAAATGTGAATGTAAGTTTGTTCGTTACGCTTTCACGCGAAAACTACTTAACCGATTGTCAAGAAACTTTGTAGGTTCTAGGTATTAGGTATTAGAAGTAACATGGGATACTTATTATTGAAAAAAAAACAATGATAAAAAAAAAGTTTGTTATCGAATAACGATACAAAACGGGAAAAACTGGTTAAATAATTTTTACCTCCACGCGAACGAAGACGCGGGCACAACTAGAAATATATACTTCTGATTTATAACTAATCAAAAGAAATTGTTTGGTTCCTTAAATTTCTGCTACAGTTTCGCCCGTAATTAATTCTACGGAAAATTATTCATAGAAATATTTTTACCTCTATTAATTAATGTAGTATATTTCTCTATCGAATGCTACCAAATCATCAAAACAAGATGGCGACTCTCTTATTTTAAAATATTCAGGCAGTTTATTTTTATGGATTTGTTATATCATGTTTCAAGTTATTATTTATAATTCATTAAGCTTATCCACGATAATCAAACTTTAGCACGCCAAATGATATTAATGTTACATAATATAGGGACTAACTAACGTTTTACGAATTTAAAAACCAAAACCTGACACAACAAGAGCCCTCCAAAAACATCATAACATGTTAAAGTAAGTTCGTGATTATATAATTAGTTCGATTATTGACTAACAGATGGCAGTAATCCTGATAAAAAAATCTCAATTTTGTGAACAGTTGTGTATAAAAAATTCTGTTAATAAAAACCCATAGACTATTTAATAATAATGTAAACGTTCAAAGTATGTTTAAACAAGATGGCGGTTTTTTGACTGAAATGAACGTAGATCTTTGTCACATTTCAAAATGCATGTCGTCTGTTATTATTCATAATCTACTTAACTAGTGAACGACAAAGGAAAATTATGTAAAATGCCACCAGTTACAATCATAAATAATTATAAGATATAAATTTAAATAGAAACCAACACACCAGATTAAATTCTAATTAAAAACTCCAATTAATGATTTATCACCAAAACAACATAAGGGAAACAAGTTAGTACCAAATAATCCACACAGATGTCACTAAATATAACTTTATTTTAAATAAACATATACAAACATAATTAATTAGTTTTACTATAACTAAAAACACACTTAAACAACTTACAAGACAGCAAATTAGTACAACATCTTCAACATATGTGTCACTAAAGCAAACTTTATATTCATAAAAAAAAGATTACAGGAAAGTAACATTTCTCACGGTGGCCTTTCATACATTATTACTGATCACATCAAATGCAAAGTTCTTTATGCGAATTTTAACCAAGAAAACAAATTCGTACTAGGAACTAACTTGGTTCAATGTAAAGTGATAATTTTAATTTCGAAGGACAAAGTCCTTTCAAAAATAATAAATCTTGTGGAACGTTAACTGAAACAATAGATTTGTTTAATTATCTAACTAGGTACGTACGCTAGATTCATTTATAATGTAAAGCAAACATATAGGAAATTCCAATCAAAATCGAAACTATTATTTAAAATAAAGTCAGTGAACGATTTCGAACGATAAACGGAATTTTACTTATGTCAGATTATCAGTCTTATAATAATTATTTATATTATCTATATTCACAATGAAACAATCTATCTACATTAATTTGAAATCTAGTACGTGAACCCCTTTTGTTCCATTACTTCTCGAACGTTCTTTGGTTTCGGCCAAAACAGCATCAGCACCATTGACCCTGTAATTTTAAAGTATATGTTTGAGGACAACAAGAGATGTGGTTGCTCTCGACTCCACGTAGGAAGAGGCGCGAAAATACCAGATATCAATAAAAATGTCGAGTAGAATTTATAGTAGTTATAACGCCATTCAGAAAGTATGGAAGTGTGCTCCGGATGCAAACGAAAATTAAAATAAAGAAAATCATCAAACATGGCGGTACCTCACTTCCGCTTCCTTTCGGAAACTAGGGCTTAAGCTACAGAGAGTAGTCGAAGAGTTTTGCAAAAAGGATGTCAATAAGAAAACTCTGTGGTTTTTTTAAGTGAAAGCTTCTACAGCGCGATTTTGTATTAGGAGTAAATTCATGTAAGTCGTCATCGACATGGTCACGTGACGTGTCAACGTACACACTATATCTGTTCCTATTAGTGTAACTTGAACTTCGCGTGGTGAACAGTATCGATTTACAAGTTTTTTTTTTATACTTAAGGTTTAGCGTTATGGCCATAATCTACCTGATCTTAAGTGACGATACGGCCCAAGTTGGTGGACACGCTAAACCTGTGGAGGTACTGGCTCTCAAGTGCAGCTGCCGGAACACACCTATTGGTATTTGGCGGCAGGTTTACAACTTGAGGGTGGTAGCTAGCCAGGCGGGCATTAGAAAAAGCCCTACCACCATGCTATGGTTTCCTCACGATGTTTTCCTTCACCGAAAGCTCAAGCTCATTGTAGGTGCTTGGGTTCGAACCCACGTCCCTTGATGCGAAGTCGTGCACACTACCACTGAGCTATCACCGCTTCAATTTAAGCTCAAACCAATTATTTTGAATATTCACAACAACTGTTCGTTTATAGTTTTAAGTGTTCACTTCTGTCGCCAGTTCTCATGCCTGATTTGTTGTTTTATCATAATTAGATTAAACACTAGACTATGCCTTTTATAATGTGAGTGACAATTTATATTAAAGCAAGTTCGGTGCTTAACGTGTGTTCTCACACTGATTATGGGACTGAGTATGAGGACGTGAATTCAAGTCCAACCAATGAACTTGAGCTTCCGGTGAAGGAAAACATCGAGAGAAAATCATAGCTTTGGTAGAGCTTTTCCCGATGGTCGTCTGACTAACTACCACCCTCAAGTTGAAAATCTACCGCCAAATACCTATAGGTGTGTTCTGTCAGTTGCACTTGAGAGCCAGACTCTCCAAAATAAAGGACCTACGATTCCTCTGGTATTGTAGGTATCCACGGGCGGCGGTGATCACTTACCATCAGGTGACAACCGACGCCTGAAACGCTGTTGTATCAATTTTAAGATTTATCATTGCTTACCAGAAATAAAAACTCCGAAGCCGGTGAAAGCCGCGTAACAATATGTGTCCAAAGTAATACCCAGGACGTAGGATCCAACAGCGGCCCCTAAACGACCTATCATATACATAACACACATCGCCATTGCCCTGAAATCAAATAATATTGTATATATATCGGCGCAAATATTATATAAGCAGAAAATACGATGAGTCTTTAACGAATGTTAGTGCATTACGAGTACATCAACGAATTATGATTAAAAGTACTTCAACGGAAGTTTGTGCATTAAGAGTACATAAACGAATTATGATCAAAAGTACTTCAACGGAAGTATGTGCATTAAGAGTACATCAACGAATTATGATTAAAAGTACTTCAACGGAAGTTTGTGCATTAAGAGTACATCAACGAATTATGATTAAAAGTACTTCAACGGATGTTTGCGCATTACGTATACTAGGATATATCGTGACAGACTCTCGAGCGAGACTGATCAATCGAAGGTAGTTGTCGTTTTACGAATAAAATAACAAGTAACAAACAAACAAACTCACTTTCGCACATATAATATTAGTATGATGATTATAGTGTTGCATAGTGGCTTTTTCAAATGCCTGATTATCCGTCAGGCTCAAGTTGAAAATTTCCCACTGAATACCTATAAGTGTGTTCCGGCAGTTGCACTTGAGAGACAGTCCTTCCACCACCCTTAGCGTGTCCACCAACTTGGGCCTCATCGTCATTTAATATCAGGTGAGATTTAGGTCATAATTGTAAACCATAGTTTATTATAGAATCTTCTTACACTATATTCGCTACCATAGTTATATATTTTTTTTAAATAAGCACCTAATCCTCTTTGGTACAGTTTACAAAAAAAAACAAAATATATTAAGAATTCTAGACAATTTTACCCTCATTAAACCAGGCCTATGAACTGAGAGAAAACGTATTTTGGGTAGCCGAATACCTCAATATAAGTTAATGACATCTATTTTGGAAGGAATTAAAAAAATATATGCAGACAGATATACTAATTCTCATTTTTATTTTTAAAATAATCAACTAAGAAACCAAAGTGTTTTTGTTTATGCAATAGTGGGCAAACGAGCAAGCGTGTCATCTGATGGTAAGTGATCATCGCCGCCCATCGACACCCACAACACTAGAGGAAAGGCAGATGCATTGCCGGCTTATATTGGAGAGACTGTCTCTCTCGTGCAACTGCCGGAACACACCTATTAGATTTGGCAGCAGGTTTTCCACTTGAGGGTGGTAGCTAGCGAGACGGCATCAGAAAAAGCCCTACCACAATGCAACAGTTTCTCCACGATGTTTCCCTTCACCGAAATCTCAAGCTCATTGCAGGTGGTTGGATTCGAACTGACGTCCCATGAGGCGGCGTTCCTGCATACTACCACTAAGCTATCATCACTTCGAGAATTCTTTTTTTTTATGGTGTACAGCAAAGTGACTGCACTGGACCTGATGGTAAGTAGAGTAGAATCCATATCTTCCATTCATCTTTTTTTTTTTTTTTTTTTTTTATTTGTTTATTATTAATATATTTTCAATACTAAATATACATTTTAACACTTCTGCCAAACTGCATTACAGTTTATTGGCAGATGTAAACCTCCGTTGTTAAGAAAATTTGTCTATAATCTTTATAAACACGTATCAAGCGTTGTTATAAAAAAAAAATTAAGATTAACAATAGAAATAAAAAAAAAGAAATCAACACATTTCAGCAGAATAAAAAATTAATAAAATTAACCTAAATGTTTACATTTACCCAAAAGGAACTGTTTGGTTTTATTTAAAAAAAAATTGTTTTGCACAATCATTGTTCCTTAACGACAACGGTAAACTGTTATACAATTTAGGGACCAAGCAACTTCTGTGTCTTTCCCCGAAATAGTTATTAGTTTTGAATGACCCAATATCATAGGAGGGAGGGAGGAACACGCTGACAGGAAGACGGTTCCACGATTACACGGTGCGGCAAAGGTAAGTGAAATTGTGACACCAAAGCCCCGGCCATATAGTTCTGTTATGGAACGGAGATGAGGGGATGAGTAAAAAAAAAAAAATCTACATTTCCTTACACAACCTGCCACGTGAACAGAAGACACGCATACGCACATCACACGCTATGAATTTTAAATAATTAATTTCTATTTAAATAATTATTTTGAAGCGATGATAGCTCAGTGGTAGTGTGCACGACTTTGCGTCAAGGGACGTGGGTTCGAACCCAAGCACCTACAATGAGCTTGAGCTTTCGGTGAAGGAAAACATCGTGAGGAAACCATAGCATGGTGGTAGGGCTTTTTCTGATGCCCGCCTGGCTAGCTACCACCCTCTAGTTGTGAACCTGCCGCCAAATACCAATAGGTGTGTTCCGGCAGCAGCACTTGAGAGCCAGTTCCTCCACAGGTTTAGCGTGTCTACCAACTTGGGCCGTATCGTCACTTAAGATCAGGTGAGATTATGGCGATAACGCTAAACCTTAAGTATAAAAAAAAAAAAAAAAAAAAAAACTGTATACACATATGACTTAGATTTTAATTTTTTACGTATTACTTATATTAATTCGTCTTGGATTTCCAATGAACTGATAGAAGGTCACAAACTAATCTCACCTAAGGCTTGTTGGGAACACGTCGACAGATATCGCTGCGAGGATAGAGGCAGCGCAACCCGAGCAAAGACAGATGATAAGCAATGCGGTGGCGGCACCTCCATTAGGGGTATACGCAGCGCCGATTGTCGCCAAACCGGCAACGAACATAATACTACCTGGGAATAAAACATCAGCAGTGTGATGATGGTGGAACGTTATGGCCATAACCTCACCTGATCTTTGATACGGCCCAAGTTGGTAGACACGCAAAACCTGCGGAGGAACTGGCTCTCAAGTGCAACTTCCGGAACATATCTTTTCAACTTGAGGGTGGTAGCTAGCCAGCAGGGCGTTGGTAAAAACTCTACCATTTTTTTTTCTGAGCTATCGTACGCTGTTAGCCCAAGGGCTTTGCTGAGGGCACTCAGCTCCGAGGCAGCAGGCACAAGGGTGCCAGGACGGCCGAACCTCGGCTAAGGCTGCTGCCGGTAAATGGAAAAAGATTCATGATCCTGACTAACCAACAGGTGCTGTATTACTAAATTAGTGATCCTAACTACGACCTTATCAGGTAAGCAGGTCAAGGGCCGCGAGGGTAGTCCCTTACAGAACCCTAACGTGTGAGTGTACACGAATGGTATGCGGTGTGATGATGTACTCTCAGTGATGTAGAGTGTCACTGTATCGCGAGAGCTAAAAACTCTACCACGATTCTATGGTTTCCTCACGATGTTTTCCATCACCGAAAGCTCAAGCTACTTGTAGGTTTCGAAGCGATGATAGCTCAGTGGTAGTGTGCACGACTTTGCGTTAAGGGACGTTAGTTCGACTCCAGCCACCTACAATGAGCTTGAGATTTCGGAAAACATCGTGAGCAAACCATAGCAAAGTTCGTAGAGCTTTTTCTGATGCCAGCCTGGATAGCTACCACCCTTAAGTTGAAAATCAACTGCCAAATACCAATAAGTATGTTCCGGAAGTTGGCACTTGAGAGCCAGTTCCTCCACAGGCTTAGCGTGTCTACCAACTTGGGGCCGTATCGTCACTTAAGATCACTCAAGAGTATGACCACAACGCTAAGTTTTAACTATAAAAAAATATTGTTGGATACGAACTCACTCCTACAGACTACCACTGAGCTATCATTAACTATAAGTAATAAACAGAAAGCACTTACAATAGAGCGTCTTCCGTCCAATCTTGTTAATAAACACTCCAATAGCTAAGTAAGTGATAGCGAACACGGCCCCCATAGCCATCGATATCGGGAACACCGTTACTGATACTGCCGTCTTGCACCTGTCTTCAGCTGTTGTCAACTGTAACGTAGGAAACCTTCAAAATACGCCAATTTCTGGACTCCTGGGCTCTCTGACAAAAAAAATCTTTTTTTTTTTTTTTTTTTTTTCGTGTGGAAATGCATTAACGCATACCCTCCCAGCCCGGGGGGACTGGGAAGGTTATGTGGGACTCACCCGGCGTTAGTCACCGGGAATACCCACTAAAACCACACGGCCGTCTGTCGCCTTCCTGGGGCAACGCGGGGTCGTGCGTGCAATCACCGCGTCACCCCGGCGACCGACCCGGCCTGATGGTAAGCCGGGCCTCGTCCGGGCAGCCTGGCGAGCTGCCCATTCAGACGGCCGGACTGGTGCAATGAGAGGCGGATCCCCCGACCCGCCCCTCGCAGTCCGGCTTAGGGTGACGGAAGGGCACGAGCGTATCGGCCTCTCCTGCCACCCGGACGTCTGTGTCGGAGAGGGTGCCCGCTGAAGTCAGCCTCGCGGGCCCTTCCCGCGGTCTCCTTCTGCGAGACAACTGTCTCACAAAAGGAGACCATTGCGTTCCACGATCTCTCGCTGCTAAGCATGGATTTCACCACACCCGGCAGCGAGAGATCCATTCCTATCGCCGCTTCCAGAGTGCGGCGCGGCTCGGACCACGCAACACACTCGGCTAGAGTATGCTGCGCAGTATCTTCCGCCGCACCACACTCGTGGCACACGGCGGTCGGCTCCTTGCGCGCAATCTTGTGCAGGTACCATCCGAAGCATCCATGCCCGGATAGCACCTGCACAAGGCGAAACGTCAGGGAGCCATGACTCCTGCTACACCACTCTTGGAGGACCGGGCGGACGGCGTCTATGGTGTATCGACCATAGCGCTCGTCCGCCAGGTCCTCCATCCAGCACCGCACCAAATCAGTGCGAGCCCTCCTTCTTCTTGTATCAATCTCTGTGGGAGCTGGAAGCTCCCCCCTCGCCCTTCTTACCATCGTGTCTTTGTACACGGCAGCGAGAAGAAAAGCCTCCAGCTCCCACGGCGGGGAGCCAGCCAGCACCGTAGCCGCAGCCGAGGACACCGTGCGGTACCCTCGGATCACCCTCGACGCCACTGTGCGCTGCGCAGCGCGCAGCACACTCTTGTTGTGGGCGTTAAGGGCGTCCACCCAGCACGGTGCCCCGTAAGCAGCCATGCTGCGTATAACCCCCGCGTATAGCTGGCGGCACTTCGCACCGGGTCCTCCCGTGTTCGGGAGGAGCCGGGCGAGCGCCGCCGCTGCACCAATTATTCGCGGCCTGAGCTCCTTAAAATGGCGCTCAAATTGCCACCGCCCATCCAGGGTGAGGCCCAAATATTTCATATGGGACCCAACCCGGACTCTCACCCCATCTATATAGATGCTAGCCCCCGGCGGTGGCCCCCGACGAGGTCCATGCATCAACAGAGCCTTCTGACAAAAAAAATCTTGGGAAAACTACATGGTTTCGCATTTTTTTTTTTTGTTAACCTCTCTAAGTTAACCTGTAAAGAGAATGGCTCTCAAGTGCAACTGTCGGAACACACCTGTAGGTATACGGGCTGATTTTCATCTTGAGGGTGGTAGCTAGCCAGGCGGGCAACAGAAACACAGCCCTACCACTATGCTATGGTTTCCTCACGATGTTTTCCTTCACCGAAAAGTCAAGCGCATTGCAGGTGGATTCGAACTCACGTCCCACTGAGCTATCGTCGCTTTAGGAGTTAACTAAAAGGGTTTAAATAACGAACGTTAATGAGCAGTATGAAGATTGGTTGCAAGAAGGTATTGGTATTGAGAGGAAATCCCTCAATCAAGCATAAGGTGTCCTCATCATCTTGGGCCACATCGTCACTTAACATCAGACGAGATTGTGGCTATAACGATAAATCTATAGAATGTGAAAAATAATTAAATGAAAATGAAGCGATGATAGCTCAGTTAGTAACGTGTACGGAAGTCGCGTCAAGGGGCGTGAGTTTGAATCTACCTGCAATGAGTTTGAGCTTTCGGTGAAGGTAAATATTGTGATGAAACCATAGTATGGTGGTAGGGCTTTTGCTAAGGTTCGCCTGACTAGCTCAAACTTGAAAATCTGCCCGAATACCTACAGATGTGTTCCGACAGTTGCACTTGAGAGCCGGTCCCTACAATAGATTTAGCGTGTGCGCCATCATGGATCACTGCACTTAACATCAGGTGAGATTGACCACCATAACGTCAAAGCTAATAACCGTAAACAAACTCACAGTTAGTTTATTTTAATATATATATATACCGTCTACTACGTATATATACGCCTACCAACTAGGGCCGTATCGTCTCTTAAGATCAGGTGAGATTATGGCCATAACGCTAAAACCTTAACTATAAAAAAAATACTACATTACTAACCAATAACATTGATTATCATTTAGAATTATTTTTATTTCGTTATATGGAAGGGTTATCTCCGGGATAAGGAATTAATATATATATATATATATATATATATATATATATATATATATATATATATAAGTAATGTAGTATTTTTTTTTATAGTTAAGGTTTTAGCGTTATGGCCATAATCTCACCTGATCTTAAGTGACGATACGGCCCTAGTTGGTAGGCACGCTAAACCTGTGGAGGAACTGGCTCTCGAGTGCCACCTATTGGTATTTGGCGGCAGGTTTACAACTTGAGAGTGGTAGCTAACCAGACCGGCATTAAAGATTGGGGCCTAAATGGAATAAAGGAATGTGTTTTGCGTGTATTTTGTATGGTTCTGTCAATGTTGTGTGGTTTTCTTTACTTACATTAGCACTTCGGAATTTATCCGAAATGATCTGGCAGATCGTGACGCTTCGTTCGCTCGTGCTGGTCAGTATATTGTTCAGGATATCGGGAACCCAAACGTAGAGACCGCTCGACCTGAATCCGTAGACACATTTTTTTTATAGTTAAGGTTTAGCGTTATGGCCATAATCTCACCTGATCTTAAGCGACGATACGGCCCAAGTTCGTAGACACGCTAAACCTGTGAAGGAACTGGCTCTCGAGTGCCACCTATTGGTATTTGGCGGCAGGTTTACAACTTGCTAACCAGACAGGCAATAAAGAAAGCCCTACGACAACGCTATGGTTTCCTCACGATGTTTTCCTTCACCGAAAGCTCAAGCTTGTAGGTGGTTGGATTCGAACCCACGTCCCTTGACTGGCAGTCGTACACACTACCACTGAGCTATTATGTATGTGTCATGTTTATTTATCATATGCGTAGACTTTCTCATTACTTTCGGTCCAGTGGTTAACCATTTGAATGTAGGTTCCTGTGGGTTTTCATGCAGTAGGTTGAACCCTAATAAGCCAATTGCTCCAATTATATCGACAAATATACAATCGCGACATGCCTAAGCAGCAATGACGTCACGAGGTAGTAAATTAAGTAACATCCTTGACATTTAATATCAAAGAATTTACATATATATATTTTACATTTACTAATTATACATTTACTAATTATACGCATTCTATTTATACATCAATTAAGAACGTGTATATAATTTATGAAAATTGGACCACAATCAGGGAAGTTACGGACTAATTGATTGGCGAGACATATGAATGCTATGAGGAAGCTCTATCGTGTACTACAACTGCGTAGGTAGAATAATGTAAATTATGGTAGTTGTAGGTAGAATAATATAAATTATGGTAGTTGTAGGTAGAATAATGTAAATTATGGTAGTTGTAGGTAGAATAATGTAAATTATGGTAGTTGTAGGTAGAATAATGTAAATTATGGTAGTTGTAGGTAGAATAATGTAAATTATGGTGGTAGGGCTTTTTGTAATGTCCGCCTGGCTGGCTACCACCCTCGAGTTGATATATGCCACTAAGTATTATAGGTGTGTTCTGGTAGTTTCATTTACGAGACAGTCACTTCACTAGGCGTAGCGTGTCTACCATTTTGTGCGACATCGTAACTTAACTTACATGAGACTATATTCATAACGTTAGAGGTATTAAGCGTTAAAAAAAACCCACAATGAGTTTTTGTTTTAATTATTTCTTTATTTTATTCCTTATGCCGGAGAAAACCTTCTATATCTATATATAAATGAATCTCTATCTCTCTCTCTTCTCTTGGTCATCGCATCACGCGTGAACGGATGGAATAATTTCGCTATGGATGGAACTATTGTCAGGAGAAGGTTCTCTCGAAAGAAAACACTGAGGAAGTTAAGCGGAACATTACAAATAAAAAAAAAAATCCTTTATTAGTTTTTCCTAAGTGTCAGTTGTCATAGAATATTCCAGTGATGAACGGTATGTTTTTGAATAATATGTATTTTTTTATAAATTATACTAATTCGCATTGAATATTCATAGTTAAGTCAGGACAACGTTGCCTGGAAGAGATTGCTTTTAGCAATAAGGCCGGCCCTTTGTACTAACCAAATCATTTGTTGTGTATAATTATATGTTGTAAGGTGTACAAAAAATATGAAATAAATAAAGAAATAAATATATACATACATAAATAAATACATAAATATAAACATAAATAAATACATAAATATAAACATAAATAAATACATAAATAAATACATAAATAAATAAATATATAAATCAATAAATACATTAATAAATAATCGTCTGTCGGGCCAGCTAATGGTGCAGCAGTGAATCTTATTGGTTAGTTATGCATAGGTATACAAGTAGATAGATAGATAAAATAAACCCAAAAATGTAAAACCCTTCCGTGTGCTCGTTGCCTCGGGATAGGTGATTTAGCACTAATTAAATAATTAAAGAAAAATTACCGTTTTTTTATAATAATTATAATTATAATCGATTTATAGCTTACTTCTCGATCAGCTATGTCCGTAAATATAGCTCAAATGTAACTGACAGATGAACAGAATATATCAAAATTTCATTCACATAACCCTAGACAGCAAAAAATAATAGATAATAAAATTAAAATAAAAAGAATTTTTAATGTTTAATGTTATTATAACAGACTAAAAACTAAAAAAACAAAGATGGGAAACGAAAACCATGGGACGCATAATTATAGTTATTATAGCATGTATCCGGTGTGATAACTAGAACTAAAAGATTCCATAATATATTGTATAAAATATAATGGTATATTTTATTATTAAATTACATTTTATTCAACATATTTTATATATCATTGACATATAATTCTTGCTTTATTTTATACCCGACAGTATTACCTTCTAGTGGCTTGAACACCTCCAAAGCTAAACCATATTGGGTCACATCGTCATTTAACATCACGCGAGATTGTAACCATAACGCTGTACTAATGAATATAAATAATTCATATTAATATTGTAAAGTGGAAAAGTTTATTCTGTATGAACGTGATTATTCTAGAAACTAAAGGTCGGATATCAAAAATTCTTATCACATTTTATATCGTTAGTTAAACAAGTTTCAGTTCAACGCGAATGAAGTCGCGGGCATAGCTAGTATAAATATAGAAATCATTTCAAAGCTGTCATGAGAACTGCCGGCGGAAGAGAAAACTTAAAATTATAAACAAACAGTTGTTATTTATGGATATCCAAGTTAATTGTTTGATCTTAAAACTTCTAAAGTTACACTAATAGGAACGGATATGGTGTGTACGTTATCACGTCACGTGATCATGTCGATGACGACCTACACGAATTTACTCCCCATCCAGACCTTTGTACAGAAGTTTTCAGTTATTATTATTATTCACTTACATACATATATACTAGGGTGGCGCAAAAAAACCGACTATTTTTTTTTTTCTGTCTCGAGTGAAAAAATGTTAGTTTTTGATGTTTTAAAAGCCCTCTCCAAAGAACAACTAAAAAAAAAAACAATTAAGAGGTCGCTCCAATTTTTTTTTAATTTCAAAAATTGTCAAAAATCTTTTTTTTTTTTTTCTCGTTACGGTAAAATTTTATAGACCGAAAAACAATAAGTTTCTGAAAGTTTCAGTTCAAAATTTAAATTTTGAAAGGTCGCTCAATTTTTTTTTTTAATTATTAGTTCATTACTTTAGAATTTTTCGAGCGACCTTTTAATATTGAAATATTGAAATTCCATACATTTTTTTCTTTTATTTATTACAATAATAGATAAAAATTAAAAAATTCGATTTTTGAAATTTAAAAAATTTAGAACGACCTCTTAAAATTTTTTTTTTTACTAGTTCTTTGGAGAGGGCTCTAGAAACATCAAAAACTAACATTTTTTCACTCGAGACTGAAAAAAAAAATAGTCGGTTTTTTTTTTGTGCCACCCTAATACATACACTTACACTTACACTTTATACTATATGTTATTCACTTACAGCATGAAGACTGCAAACATGGACACGTGTGATATTACCACGCATCGCAGCAACGGCGGTCTGAACATGTGACCTATATTTTTCACAGCGCCAACAAAACCTCCAGACTTCGCTACGTTATTATTATTCGAAGTGGTAATCTTCTCCACCTATAAAGTAAGAATTATTCATCGTTGTGAGTATATTTCTTCACCGAAAACTCTTGACTCCAACCTGACAGAAGCATGGGAATTAAGGTTAAAGTTTTTTAGGTATTAGTGTCACGTTTTATAATAAAGTCCCAAAGCGCATTACTGAATTGCCGGACAGTGGGTTCGAGAACCATGTCAAACGGGTTTTGATGTCATAAGGCTATAATAGGGTGGATTAATATGTGAGCGATCGTGGTGTCTAGAATTGACGTCCCTCTCTGTACATCCGCTAATAACTACACATTAAATTATTGTTTATAAGCATAAGAATAAGACTTAAAACAAAAAAAAATGCAGATTGAGTTTCTTGCCGGTTCTTCTCGATGACTGCGTTACTTTCCGAACCGGTAGTAATTTTTGACGTTCATAAGCGCCTTCTTAGGGCCTAAATTGAATAAAGATTTTTTGATTTGATTTGATTAAGAAAATATATATTTACAAAATTGTAGATTTCGATTCCAGGAAGGCGTTGCAAGAGGTATTCATTTCAAAAGCTACCGTGCTCGAGCATATTCCATGTCGATTCGAACTTATGTCCCTTGACGCAATATATTTTTGTACCGGGCGCGAAAAATATACATATATACGTTGCGGAAAAAATTCTAGATGATTCTAAGGTACTTTGTTTTAGAAATTCATTGTCCGTTTGTCATTACTTTCCGATTTACTGTTGAATATATTGAATGCCATTTGTTTTTCAACGAAGTTCCTTATCGCGTACGGATGGTTGCTAGACAAATTAAAATGTAAGATTTTACCGTCACGACTCTCTCTTTAGCCTGTTCTATATTGCATTTTAGTACTATAGTGTAGGCGGTTATCCATAGCGCGTACGCTATTGGCTGTGCCCATTCATAGGTGCGCGCTTATTGGTTCATGTCAGCCAGTACGTTCTCAACGTTCAGATATAATTTGTACAGGTCACACCTCAGCTCTTTCATAGCGTATTATATGTACTAGATGAATAGAATTATGTACAGTAAAATGTTTTTACAACTAGACAAAATATATTAATTACGAAATCTCCTACCATTCCATTTTAAACTTTCGCGTATTGTATATAGGAATTAAATGCGAATCCAAAACGCGACTTAATTTTTAATAATTACCCCGGCCTTGGTTGCGCAGGCCGTGGTCACGAGCCGACTGAAGTGTTGCGGTGTCTTCGTTAGGCAGGGCAGTTTCTAATAACTACCCTCATTTGCACTTTTTCACTAATGATGTTCCGGTAATTACACCCACTATATCTGACGACACATGTATCGATCGTTCCGGGGCTTGAGACGTCCTATTAATGGATTTCATACCGTAGATAATTAGGGAAGCCGAATCGTCGAGTAATTATTAAAATGAAAATCGGGTTTTAGACCCGCATTAAAAGCGATGATAGCTCAGTGGTAGTGTATACGACTTCGCGTCAAGGGACGTGAATTCGAATCCAAGCACCTACAAAGAGCTTGAGCTTTCGGTGAAGGAAAACATCGTGAGGAAACCATAGCATGGTGGTAGGGCTTTTTCTAATGCCCGTCTGGCTAGCTACCACCCTCAAGTTGTAAGCCTGCCGCCGAATACCAACAGGTGTGTTCCGGCAGCTGCACTTGAGAGCCAGTTCCACCACAGGTTTAGCGTGTCTACCAACTTGGGCCGTATCATCACTTAAGATCAGGTGAGATTATGGCCATAACGCTAAACCTTAAGTATATAAAAAAAATGTACTATAAATACTCTGCGTTTCATTGAATTGTTCTCAGATGCTATTAATTTTATTTATTTGTATTCCTTAATCAATAATATAATACGTATAATTACGTAAGGGAATTCGTTCCTACCGAGTGTTCCACGACCGTCACACAGTTCTTAGCTAATGTTTATATATAGGTATAGAATCAGAATACCCATTGGCTTACCGGGTAAATCGCGTCTGAACCATGGTTCCACCTATACATATTGGCAAGCACAGGCATCGCCGCCTCAGGCCCCCTCGAAGCGAGGAGGTAGCGCGGGCTTTCAGGCAGGAACACGAGGATGACTGCCGCCAACAGACCAGGAGTGCACCAGCTCCAAATAAAAGCCCTCCACGGAACCACAGTAAAGTTGATTATGTTGAACGACCATTTCCCTGGGATGATCATCCAAGCTAATCCTAAAAACGTAATAATTCTTTCCTTAGTGATAATCTGCCGGAACCAGTTAGAGCCTGCAGCTCGAAACAGCTGCCTCAGTCTAGGTGTCTTTTCCTATAATCGGTGAGGTGAATAGAAAACTAAATAAATAAAATATAATGTACCGTGTTTCTATAACGGACAAACCAGAATGAGATAAAAGTTTGGCAACGAAAAACATAAGGGCGCATGTTTTTTATAGCTATGAAATGTATGTAACGTTAAATTTTTTTTTGTGTTATGCGAAGGTCCTGACAAGCTCTCAAGCAATTATCTCGGCTTAATTTGCCTTTTTCCGATCTTTTTTGCACTTTAATTATTAAATGAGATGACAAATATCAACAAGAACACCTTTATATGAAAGTTGATACTTTAATTTTTTTTTAAATTGAAAAAACCGGTTTGAAAAATATTGTCGGGTTGTCCATATGTGCAGATGATGTATGTGGTCAAAAAACTTAACTTTCTGAGTAATTTTTTTTTAGTCGCTTCTGTATCATTTTGAGTCTAATGAAAGTAAAGAAAATTACCGTCTAATGCAATGTGATTTAATTTAAAAAATAATAAATTAATTAACAGTGCATAGTCAGTACAGTCACTATGCCGAGCTAAAGTAAAAAAAAAACACACAAGAAACTCCTTGAAGACGAAAGACTGCATTTAAAAGGCACCCGAATAGCTTAAACTCTCCATCTCATTCTGTTCACTTACATCTCTTCTCTCAGTTAATAAAACGAGTTCAATCGCGACTGACGCGTCACTGAAATTTAACCTTAATTCATGTAATCGCCATCTAATAAATTTATAATAACAGAAACCTGATAAACAACTTACCCGGTAGGATAATGAACGAAAAAGAAATGAAGGCGGAGCCCCAAGCTATAGCGGCGGCTCTACGAGACGCGATATGCATCTCGCCCAGATATGCGTAAACTGTCGCACTGGAAGCCGATACCCTGAAACAATTATAGACATGTTATAACTGAGCGAAATTTGTTAGATTTTTCAAAGCTTATTTTATAGGTTAAGTTTTAAGCTCAGCGAGAGCGGGATAGACGAACTGGTGCTATGGAAATGCACCGTGCAAGAATGCGAAAAGAAAGGATTTGGGCTCGTGGCCATTTCCATCTTAGGCCGTCATAACTATAAACCTTATGGTGACCTAAGATGGGCATGGCCACCAGCCCTAATTCCTACTTCTCGCGTTCTTGCACGGCATATTTCAGTTAACTTATGGTGGTCTGACATATGAATGGTCACTAGTCCTAATTCTTACTTCTCGCGTTCTTGCACGGCATATTTCAGTTAACTTATGGTGGTCTGACATATAAATGGTCACTAGTCCTAATTCTTACTTCTCGCGTTCTTGGACGGCATATTTCAGTTACCTTATGGTGGTCTGACATATAAATGGTCACTAGTCTTAATTCTTACTTCTCGCATTCTTGCACGGCATATTTCAGTTAACTTATGGTGGTCTGACCTATAAATGGTCACTAGCCCTAATTCCTACTTCTCGCGTTCTTGCACGGCATATTTCAGTTAACTTATGGTGGTCTGACATATAAATGGTCACTACTCCTAATTCTTACTTCTCGCGTTCTTGCACGGCATATTTCAGTTAACTTATGGTGGTCTGACATATAAATGGTCACTAGTCCTAATTCTTACTTCTCGTGTTCTTGCACGGCATATTTCAGTTAACTTATGGTGGTCTGACATATAAATGGTCACTAGCCCTAATTCCTACTTCTCGCGTTCTTGCACGGCATATTTCAGTTAACTAATGGTGGTCTGACATATAAATGGTCACTAGTCCTAATTCTTTCTTCTCGTGTTCTTGTACGACGTATTTCAGATACCTTATGGTAGCCTAAGATAGAAATGGCCACCAGCCCTAACTCTTACTTCTCGTGTTCTTGGACGGCATATTTCAGTTAACTTATGGTGGTCTGACATATAAATGGTCACTAGTCCTAACTCTTACTTCTTGCGTTCTTGTACGACGTATTTCAGATACCTTATGGCAGCCTAAGATAGAAATGGCCACCAGCCCTAACTCTTACTTCTAGCGTTCTTGTACGGAGTATTTCAGATACCTTATGGTGGCCTAAGATAGAAATGGCCCCAACCCTAATTCTTCCGCGTCGTGTTCTTGCACGGCATATTTCAGAGCATTTATAAGCGGAGTCGAGGTGAAGGCGCAGTTGCCACTGCTCCGGTAATCGAGAGAAAAGGTGAAGCATGTCTCCCAACGAGAAGTAAGTCCCTGTACATCTACCATCCTCCGGGATCCCAGCGAGTGGACAGGGTGGCGGGTTTGATCGCGCGATCCCGTTATCCTGCCCGTTTACGCGTAGGAAGTGGCCACGGAGGCTTCAGGCCGTTGTAGTAAAGGGTATTTTCGGTGTTACACCGGGCGTCCCCCCACAAGCCCCTAATTTCCCCCGAGATGAGAGATATCGTAATAGATCCACGATAATAAAAAAAAGGTTAGGTTTTAACCTTTTAACACACTCTCATCTGAAATGGCGCATAATGGTGGACAAGGTATGTTTAGTGTAGGGAGTGGTCCTCAAGTGAAATTTCCGCTAAAATTAAAAATATACTCATAGATATTATAGATATAGTTAGGTGAATGTTACAAATCAGCCTATCACTATGCTTTGGTTATATAACGACGTGTTTCTTCACTGGCCGCTCAGGTTTACTTCAAGGATTCGAACTCACGTCCTCCGAAGTGATATCCGGGCCACCTATCACTGAGCTATCATTTAATTAAATACCAGAGGTCTAGCAAAGTTAATCTTGTCCACTCCAATACTCAACATTGTACGTGAATCCTACTTTTTGAAGCAATAATGGCTGCTCAGTTGGTAGTATTTACGGAAGGGACGTGAGTTCGAATACCCGCAATGAGCATGAGCTTTCGATGAAGGGAAAACATAGTAATGAAAGTAAAGTATAGTTGTAGGGCTTTTTCTAATGCCTGCTTGGTTATCTACAACCATGAAGTTGGAAATCAGCTGATAAAAATCTATAGGTGTGTTCTGGCAGTTGCACTCGACAGTCAAGCCATTGACTAAACTTAGCGTGTCTAAGATCTTGGGCCGCATCGTCACTCAACTTCAGATGAGTTGTTATTAAAGAAAAAAAAAATAAGGAAGTCAACCGGAATATCAGCAAACGTAAGAAAATTCAAAAAACTTAACGACAATATCAATTTTACATAACTAGCTGTCAGTCGTCATAGAGTATTACAATAATAAACACTATGATTTTGTTTTATTTTTTATTAATTTTACGAATCGAATGCAATATTCATTCAGTTATGACAGGACAACGTCTGTCGTGTCAGCTAGTAAAGTATAAAACCACGTGTCTATGTTACTAGTTAACCTTCAAACAGTGTTAGAATTTAATTAACCATTTAGCTTGCCGCGTCATATTCAAGATGCCAAAACCAACGCCAGTTTTAAATCACAACTACATTGACATTTGTTTGATAAGCCAGAGTTAGAGCGATGTCCTTTAACACAACTCGCTATTATAATGTTTGTAAATATGTATGTATGTATAAATGTATATATGTATGTATGTGTGTATGTATATATGTGTGTATGTATGTATGTACGTATGTATGTATGTATGTGTGTATGTATATATGTAAGTACGTATAATTAGTTTATTTATTTTGACTACATTTTACTCATTTAATATGCTATTAGTAATGAATTATTTAGATTATGTTAGTATATTTATTATTATATATTTATTTCACTATACTTATTTTATTTGCACAACCTACGATGGTAGTAAGTTTTCTTACTACATTACTGCTGGTTAGCTGGAAGAAAATGCCTTATGGCATTAAGCTCGCCAGTGTACATATTTAAAATACAATAAAGTATTCATTCATTCATTCATTAAAACCTTTTCATTCTGTAGGATAAAATATATCTTGCCTCCATCTACATCCTTCATACTCTATCCTACACACATACAACACATCCTCCTAAAATATGTCCAGGATATCCAAAAGTTTTCAGAAAAGTGACAATAAAGGTAACTCCTCTCGGAAACATTTACGGTATTTACTGCCTTATACGTCAAATAAAGAAAGCGTATTACAAGCAACCCGTCAATATCCTCAAGGTCAGCAATGTCCAAACGTCAGACGAGAAGGAGGACGCCACGGAGAAGATTGCCGACGCAAATATGGACGGCAGCATGACTGCGCGACGGCCCAACTTGTCTCCGAGGTAGCCCCACAGGAATGAAGTGCTGATGATCCCTGGAAATATGAGTGTAGAGTATATTCCTGTATAAGACGAAACAATGCTGTCTCGAAAATGATTTCACCACAGCCCGTTAGTAGATACTATTTTCTATGTTTCATAGGTTTATCTGATGTAAAATAATAGTGTAGCTCAAGGTTGTGGACACGCTAAGCCCAGTGGAGAGATCGGCTCTCTGCAATACATCTACGTTTATTTAGCGGTAGATTTTCTACTTGAGTGTGGTAACTAGCCTGTTAGGCATTGGAAAAAGCCATGATCATGTCATGGTGTATCGATGTTTTTTTTTTACAGTTAAAGTTAGCGTTATGGCCATAATCTCACCTGATCTAAGTTGACGATACGGCTCAAGTTGGTAGACACGCTAAAGCTGTGGAGAAAGTGTACTCAAGTGCAACTGCCGGAACACTTTGGTATTTGGTGGAAATTTTTCTACTTCAGGGTGGTAACTAGCCTGTTAGGCATTGGAAAAAGCCCTATCACCATGTTATGGTGTATCGATGTTTTTTTTTTACAGTTAACGTTAGCTTTATGCCTATAATCTCACCTGATCTAAGTTGACGATACCGCCCAAGTTGGTAAACACGCTAAAGTTGTGAAGGAACTGGCTCTCAAGTTCAACTGCCGGAACACATTGGTATTTGGTGGTAAATTCTTCAACTTCAGGGTGGTAACTAGACAGTTAGGCATTGGAAAAAACCCTACCACCATGTCATGGTGTATCGATGTTTTCCCTCACCGAAAGCTGAGGCTAATTGCGAGTGGATTCAAACTCACGGCTATTGACGCGGTGTCTGTACAAACTACCAACTGAGCTATCATCACTACTAAAGCTCTATTTGAGAGGAATAAGGAATATGACTGAACTTCTTTGTCCGACCGCCTCCGTCTATCTGTTCAAGATATACTCCAAAATGATTAAACAGATTTTCATGCAGTTTTCACCGACCGGTAGAGCGATTCATAAGGATGGTTAAGTTGTCTAATATTTTAAGTTCCGGTGTAAATACTTGTATCAAAAAACGTCTAGCGTACAGTTTGCGTAATAGTCAGTGACCATTATATAAGTGACAGGGTGAAAGCGTGTGTTAGCCGACTAAAATATTAAAAACCAGTAATATTAATCAGACGAATAAATACGGCAAACCTCTCTCTTAATATTATATTGAAATAGAAAGTTTTAGATTTCAGTGAAATAACACTTCCGTTTAGAAACTTTAAATAACCTAACTTCACGTCAAGAGACGCGAGTTCGAATCCATCTACAATGAGCTTGAGTTTTCGGTGAAGAGAAAACTCGTGAGGAAACCATAGCATGGTAGTAGGGCTTTTTCTAAAGCCCGCCTGTCTAGCAACCCCTCTCAAATTGAAAATCTGTCGCCAAATAACAATAGGCGTGTTCCGGCAGCTGCACTTGAGAGCCAGTTCCTCCACAGGTTTAGCGTGTCTACCAACTTGGGCCGTATCGTCACTTCAGATCAGATGAGATTATGGCCATAACGTTAAAACCTTATGTATAAAAAAAAAGAAAAAAAATACTGGCGCGTTACTAGACCTGAGTTCGAATCTTCGAAATAATACTGAGTATTCGGTGAAGGACTACACTGTAACGAGACCATAGTACGGTGGTAGAGCTTTTTTCTAACACTCAACTGGTTACCTACCACGCTCAAGTAGAACATCTGCCACCAAATACATTGCACTGTGCAAAATTCTTTCGACATTTGCACTTAAAAACCTGTCCTATTAAACTCAGCAGGTTGACTAACTTTTGGCCATATGTCACTTAAAATATCAAGTGAACCCTAACGTTTTATTATTAAAAAAACATTGATACTGGTATATTTTTGAATGTTTCATCTTACTGTATTCCGATACAAAAAAAAATCCTTTATTCGATTCTGTATTTAAATAAAAAACTTGAAAAGCAAGAATATTAAATGATCAAAATCCATGTATTTCACAATGGCCGCAATTTTTACCATATATAATATCAAAAATATAATAAAAATGATCTCCAACGAGATATTAACATTTTGCATGTTTTAAATATAAAATTATAGAAATATTATACTATAAAAAAAAACCCGAAATACATTATAATATTAATTTATTTATTTTACCATTAATTATATTATTTGGACAGCCTTCGCGTGGACTCTGATTATATTTCGTATTAGCGGGGCCCACGACTTCATACGCGTGGACATACAGTATCTACAGTTTTGCACTTATTGGTGCCCAATGATTGTTGTAACAAACACAACAATTATTTTCCAAAACCGCCTAGTACTTTCTAAGATAAGCGCGTTCAAACAAACAGACGATCTTTGACCCTACATTTGTAATATTAATATAATAGGTGATTTAAATCGATCTATCTATATATTTCTCTATTTATCTATCTATCTATCTATCTATCTATCTATCTATCTATCTATTTATCTATCTATCTATCTATTTATCTATCTATCTATCTATCTAACTTTCTATATATCTATCTATCTATCTACCTATTTATTTAAAGCATATTGAAGCGAACGCTATACTAGCGAAAATTCTCAACGATCTTCTAAAACACCTAGGCCTGTCGATATCTATCTATCTATCTATCTATCTTTCTATGTATCTATCTATTTTTCTATATATCTATCTATCTATCTACCTATTTATTTAAAGCATATTGCAGCGAACGCTATACCAGCGAAAATTCTCAACTATCTTCTATAACACCTAGGCCTGTCGAGGACTGCACTGAGAGCCAGTCCCTCCAATAAAAGGGCCGGCAGCGCACCAGCAACGTCCATGGGCGGCGGTGATCACTTACCATCATGTGGCACCAATGTTCATTTGTCCGATATTACGTAAAAAAATAATTCATTCTATAACTATACTTTGAAGCGATGATAAATCAATTGGTAGAGTGTTCGGATGCCAAGTCAATGGACGTGACACGTGAGTGAATGAGCTAGGGCTTTCGTTAAAGTAATACATACTTAGGAAACCATAGCATGCTGGTAGGGCTTTTTTAATACCCGCCTGGTTAGCTACCACCTTCAAGTTGTAATCTGCCACCAAATACCGATAGCTGTGTTCCGGCAGTTGCGCTTGAGAGCCAGTTCCTACACAGGTTTAGCGTGTCTACCATCTTAGGCCGTATTGTCACTTAGATTAGATTATTACCATAGCGCTAAACCTTAAATAAATAAAAAAAAAAAAACAAACCCCCGTCCCGACCTTGTAACGCATCGTAACGTTTTACCAGATCCCCCCTCACGCCGAATAACGTTCATAATAGTTGAACGGCTCGTAGGTAGTTACCGATAAAAGCTGCAGCGTTGATCAAACCCTTGTGCTTGCTTGACAGCTTCAGCTCGCATTCGGCTGCTGTGATCCCGTAGCTCATGCCGACCGACTCCATGGAGACGTTCAGCATGATCAAGCCGCATGTCAACAGAACCAGATGGTTGAACTTGCCGTGACCTGCGAACGTAATCATCGGTTACTGTTTTATCAATATTTTTCGTGTCATGGTGAAAGTCTAATTTACGTTTTTTTTTAATTATACTGTTTTATTTTTCGAGTAGTTCGAGTAGCGCTTTGAAATTCTGATCCGCCACCTTTTTGTGTGACGCTCGTTTCACTTCTGTCTTGTGGGCTAAAGTGTACACCTTTTTTGTTTCGATACTTTGTGCGCCTTAGACACATTTGGGCAATTTATATATATATATATATATATTTTTATAGGTAAAGTTTACCGTGATGGCCTAACAAAAGCCCCAGCAGCATGCTACGGTTTTCTCGCGATGTTTTCCTTCACCGGAAGCTCAAGCTCGATGGATTCGAACTCACGTCGCTTAACGCGAAATCGTACACACTACCACTGAGCTATCGTCGCTTCTTCTCGATGGTTAAAATGTTTACAGAACAACTGATTATACACATTGCCGGTAGCACAGTGTTGTCACATGTTTGATGTTTATATGAATAACCAGATAAAAATGACGATGATAAGACGTAAGCGTACCTACGCAATAATTTGCAAATAATAGTAAAACTTATAAGCGAGATTATTAATTATCTCTGTCAATATAACAACAATGGCTACTTGAAACTTGGGAAGGAAAGTTATCCTGCCGTATCACTTCGTTTGTAAATGATTATCATCTCATACCGTTTATCGAACTGCATATGTAATCATTACTAACTGGAACTGAGTCCGTGACCTCTGCGTTCTAATCGGGCGCCTTGATCGCACAACCTCT
The DNA here is from genome assembly GCA_039707435.1 of Actias luna. Classification (NCBI taxonomy): domain Eukaryota; kingdom Metazoa; phylum Arthropoda; class Insecta; order Lepidoptera; family Saturniidae; genus Actias; species Actias luna. Next base: position 15,837,437 of record JAZHAC010000022.1, on the reverse strand, counting down.
GAGCCGTGTTTGGCATGTTACATATTATTACAATTAATTTGTATCACTAATTTAGTAATTAATGCGTTTGTTACTGACGTAAACCGACGTTTTTTTATGGAATAAGAGGAAAACGAGCAAGCGTGTCATCTGATGATAAGCGATCACCGCCGCCGACGCACACTCACGATACCAGCGGCGACACCCCGAAGCACCTACAATGAGCTTGAGCTTTCGGTGATGGAAAACATCGTGAGGAAACCATAGCATGGTGGTAGGGCATTCTCTAAATCCCGCCTGGCTAGCAACCACCCTCGAGTTGAAAATCCGCCGCTAAATACCAACAGGTGCGTTACCAGCCTTTATTGGAGTGACTGGCTCTCAAGTTCAACTGCCGGAACACACCTATTGGTATTTAGCGGCAGATTTGCAACTCGAGGGTGGTTACTAGCCAGGCGGGCATAAGAAAATGCCCTACTATCATACTATGGTTTCCTCATGATGTTTTCCCTCACCGAAAGCTCAAGCTCATTGTAGGTGCTTGGATTAGAACTCACGTCCCATGACGCGGCGTTTTACACACTACCACTGAGCAATCATCGATTCAACTTGTACATAACATTCGTTACAAACTACAATACCAATCTTTTCTCTTTATAATATTAGTATAGACTATTTTCCCGTTTATGTGACTATTTTCAATACAGCTCTGCTGCTATTGGTTGTAGCGTGATGGTAAACACCTTAAAGCCTACCTCAAATAGTACTGTATCAAATACACGTTCAAATGAATAAACAAAGTCTTCCGCTTTGTAATATCGACTAGCCATCACTCGCGACTTCGCTAGCATTGATATCGATTTTGTCAAATCGAATGACGTAATAAAAAGTTTGTTTCTCTCTTTACCCCACTACCAATAAGTATTTCGCGAGAAACAATGACCTATCACCGTCTCCACGTACCCATCTATTTGTATACGAAAATTCATCATAACCGATTCGGCGGTTTTAGCGTGACAGCGTCGGAATGAATAAGACCAACTTACTTTCGCATTTATAATGTCATAGTTGTTTGAAACACACACAGCAAAGCGCAATACTGAAAATTATTGAGTATTGTAAACAATATATTGAATTGAAACGTTTATTACTGTTTAAAGAACAAACACAGGAAGAGTGTCAGCTTGAAATATAAGCATAGAAATTCATTAGAAAGATTGCCATATTTACTAGTGAAACCTTTGGGTTTCGCACGCATTTCAATATTTGTTGCGTAATGATAAATACTTCCATATATAACGTGAGTTCGAATCCCTACAATCAGCTTGATCGGGCTTTGGTAGGACTTGACTCTACCAATCTGCCGCCAAATACCTATAGGTGTGTTCCGGCAGTCGTATGTGAGTGCCATTCCATCCACTAGGCTTACTTTATCTACCATCGTGGGTCATATCGTCGCTTAACGTCAGTTGAAATTGTGGCCATAACGCTAAACTGATAGCTGACAACACGATCTGCCATTTGGTAGCAAAAATTTAGCTATTTTTGTTACCGCTTCGCTATTTCCAAAATACGTAAAAAGTGGGCGGATGTTCTAAGCTCTAATAGACATTAAACTCACTCGGGCGTTGACAAACAGAGCATCGTACTATTAATTATATTTTTACTATTCCTTATTATAATAATAACATATTACATTAAAGTAATCACCTTATCGTGTGGTATTAAGCAAGCATTCATTGTCTGTTTACGGGGCCTGACATGAAATACATCAAGCGAAATTTTATCTTTTTAAACACCTTCGTCTCGCTACGGCAATTTTCTGAGACTTCCCATCAAATATTACGTCATAAATGATATAACCTTTCCCCCGTATATGACGAATGGTAATTAAAAACTGTATACGAAATTGAATATTTTTAAATATACCTTGCTTGCAATAATAATACTATTGGAATCATTAATATTTTGTGATTTTAAATAGTCGAAAGCTGTATTCTCAATGGTTGTTTCTCAAATTTGCCCGTTCAAAGAAACGACCATTTTCTATTTGTAATATTAATACGGATTCTTGGTAATGACGTCGTTAAAAGTTACCGGTTTGATATCGATAATATAAAGTTTCGACTAACGTTACAATTTATTTTACGTATAGATTTCTTATTAATTCGCATTCTAATACGTATAATGATATATTATACGCAATTTTGATAAAATAAAGTTACAAATGACATACAATTTGCATATCAATCTATTGGATTGTCTAATTTATTTTAATTAATTTCTGTTTTATCTCATCGCGTATATAAATAATACATGTCATTACAATAACATAATTAATGTGTGGAGTAACTTGACTGGATTGTCCATTGATGATTAATAATTGAAAAAGTATTTTCGCATAGAGTATATATACTTTAAACTTGTAATAAAAGCTTTTTTTCTGAAAAAATTATATCTGGCTGGTTTTAAAGACTTTAATAAGGTTACATTTCTAAAAAAAGAAATAAATTAGTTTAGTTGAAATAAAACTAATTTAAACGGATTTTATCGCGGTTATTTATTAATTTTGATCCCGACGTTTCGAAAGCTTTTCAGCCTTCGTGGTCACGGGGCGGACTGAGGTGTAGGTTGTCCAGAAAAGTTCATGTTACTGTGTCTACCTTCAATTTAATTTTTGTTATTGATAGTGTTCCGATCTACGCAGAAAGAGCTCACAGTGTCTTGAGGTCTGGCAATTGGTCTTTTGGTTTCCGATTTAATGAAATGTATAATCGGATAACAAAAATTATATTGAAGATAGACACAGTATCATGAACTTTTCTGGACAACCTACACCTCAGTCCACCACGTGACCACGAAGGCTGAAACCTTGCGAAACGTCGGGATCAAATATATAAATAACCTCGATAAAATCCGTTTAAATTAATTTTATTTCAATGAATAATATTTGCGTAAACATAAGAAATCATTAAATTAGTTTAGTGTTATTTCCAGCTATTTTATTTCTATTGTCATGGTTTCTTTTAAATAGTTAAGATTTAACGTTATGGCTATAATTTATCTTAAGTGTCGATACGGTTCAAGTTGGTAGACACGCTAAACCTGTTAAGGAACAGGCTCTCAATTGCAACAGCTGGAACACAACTATTGGTATTTTGGCGGCACATTTTCAAGTTGAGGGTGTTAGCTAGCCAGGTGGGCATTCTAAAAAGCCCTACCACAATGCTATGGTTTTCCCACGATGTTTTCCTTCACCGAAAGCTCAAGCTCATTGTAGGTGGATTCGAACTCACGTCCCTTGACGCGGAGTTCGGACACACTACAAATGAGGTATCTTCACTCGCTTTCTTGTATGTCCGGGTGGGGTTTATAGGTAATTGTAAACTGACTTCCCTATGAGCTAGGCACTTTAAAATCGGACCATAGCTCCAGAATTGGATGACAATGCATGAAAATTAGAAAAAATTTATTCATATTTTTTTTCTTTAACATTATTGTAAATGGTATACGATAGATGAACAGAATATATCAAATTTTCATTCACATAACCCTAAAATACAGAAAAAATATTAATGAAATAAAAAATTAAATTAACGTACGCACGTTTACAGTTATGTGCGCGTTTTTTCGTTTCCAATCGTTTACTTTCTACTTTTAAATATTTCATTAGTTTTCCTTTCCTGTTAAAATTAGTGAACCGTATGAAAAAACTTCGATATACAACAGAACCTCGTTAGGTCGAACCTCGATAAGTAGAACACCTTCAAATCTCGAAAAAATGTTTTGTTTCCTTCCATTGAAACACCAAAACCAAAACTTCTTTATAATGCGAAAACTCCACAACGCGAGTTTTTGGGCGACTCTCTTGATGTTCGACTTATAGAGGTTATACTGTATTTTAACATTTTATAAACAATACGATGCTTAAAGACCGAATGCAGTGCAGTTAATGCACAAAGTTGATTTAAACGTTTTCAATTCGTGCATTTCGATGTCAGAGATGCATCTCGCTCTGGTCACTCTATTAGGGATAAAGTGGACGCCATTTTTGACAAAGTGGATTAAGATTAACATATTAGTAGTTATGATATAGCTGAAAAACTTGAATATAGGCCACAAAAAGTTTTGATCATTTAGAAAAAAAAATGGTAGGGTACACAATAAATTTTAATATTTACTTGCCACACAAACTCACTGATGGAAACCTAATTAACTGTGAGACTCAGCGGCAATTATTTATTAAGACGTATTGACACCGAACCGTTTTCGAGGAGATTGATAACTGGTGATGAAAAGTGAATGGCGTGCGACAAGACATGAACAACCACTGTTTCTGGTGTACTCATCAGCCAGCCCAGGTAAGCACCCGAGGGAGATCCATAAACCGGTCTTAACAACCTCAAAAAAGGCAGTTTTTTTTTATACTTATGGTGTAGCCTTATGGCCATAATCTCACCTGATCTTAAGTGATGATACGGCCCAAGTTGGTAGACACGCTAAACCTGTGGAGAAACTGGCTCTCAAGTGCTGCTGCCGGAACACACCTATTGGTCTTTGGCGGCAGGTTTACAACTTGAGGGTGGTAGCTAACCAGGCGGGCATTTGAATAACTCCTACCACCATGCTATGGTTTCCTCACGATGTTTTCCTTCACCGAAAGCTCAAAGCTCATTGTAGGTGCTTGGATTCGAACACACGTCCCTTGACGCGAAGTCGTACACACTACCACTGAGCTATCATCGCTTCAAAGAAAGAAGTGGGACAGAATAGCCGATTATTTATAGGTACTTTTACCAATCTTTTAAAGTTGTTCAAAATGGCAGGCTATTTTGGTGAATTCAAGCATCCTAAAAATATTTAGCATTGTCGAATGCTAAAGAACAAGTTTCATTAATTAAGCGTATTGGATTTATTAAGCGTATTGGATTTATGTCGTCAATAAATAACAAACATAGTTGACAATTAAATTTATGTTTACAAGTGATTCTTTTTTTTTATTTAATGTCATAAATCTGTTTTCTATGAAGTTTTACTACCGATGCTGGCGTCTTCGCGTGTAGCTAAATTTTAATATTTCATACTTCTATGTTTTTTTTTTACGGAATAGCGGCAAACGTGCAAGCGTGTCACCTAATGGTAAGTGATCACCGCCACCCGTGTACACCCACAACTCACAACTCCGGGGGAAACGCAGGTGCGTTACCGACCTTTATTGGAGAGACTGGCTCTCAAGTGCAACTGCCGGAACACACCTATTGGTATTTTGGCGGTAGATTTTCAACTTGAGGGTGGTAGCTAGCCAGACGGGCATCAGAAAAAGTCCTACCATGACGCTATGGTTTCTCCACGATGTTTTCCTTCACCGAACGCTCAAGCTCGTTGTAGGTGGTTGGGATTCGAACTCACGTCTAATGACCCGACGATCCTGCACGCTACCACTGAGCTATCGTCGCCTCAACTGATGATGAATTATGATCGTTTGCGTAGGCAACGCGTCGGTGATCAACAAACAAACTTACAGTACTTTTTATGTTATTAGTAAGAACTTTGGCGATCAACCTTTTTCCACCGCGCCATTTTTGTGCGTGGAACAATTTTACACTGTCACAAGTAGTCTTTAAAAGTTTTATTGTCAATAAAGTCTGTAACGGAATGTCACCTCAGGGTACTTATTCCCTTTTTGGCCGCTGTAACTTTTGAGACGTCAAGTGAGGTCGTATAATTTCAAAATTTCTAGCCGTCAATATCTGATTATTGCCACGGTACACAGTTTGGGAACCTATGGGTTAGAACATAGACCCAGAATCAGATATTGGAATGCTTGGTCGAATCAATAATAGTGTTCTCAATTCTATAAGACACTTTTAAGAGCCTAAATTCAATATTCTGTAATTATACCAATAGAAATGGAAACACATGTGTTGGGAAAAGTAATGGATATGAATGTTGAAGGACGGAAAGGAGGAGTAAGGCCAAAGAAAAGTTGGATAGAGTGTGTGAGAAAAGAGAGGAATGAGATGGCGATTGATAGAGATTTATGAAAGAAGAAGTACAAAAAAAATACACCCGTTCTATTACGTCTTCTCTTCTGTTCTACGGCCTGTGGAAGGAGCCTGCGACATTCTCTACTAGTCTTGAGCAGTCTATATAGATAGAGTTATTTGAAGTGATGTTAGCTCAGTTCGTAGTGTGTACAGACGCCGCTCCGCGTCAATGAACGTGAATTCGAATGCCTACAATGATTTTCAGCTTTCGGTGAAGGAAAAACATCCGCGATGAAACCATAGCATATCTGTCGACCTACCACCCTAAGTTGCAAATCTGCCGCGAAATACCGATAGGCTGTTGCACTTGAGATCCAGACCCTCCATTAGGCGTATTGATCCACACAGAGATTATGGCCATAAGGATAAATTATAGAACATATAAAATAATATTACAAAAGAATTATCTTTCTCTATTTCAACTATACAAGTTTTATTTTCATAACAATAGGCAACGTACATCCATCTCTAAGGTTCAGTTTATCTGAGTACCAAAATCCATCGAATGTGGTTTAGCGGATTATAGACTTAAAAATGTATCGAACCGACATTATTACTTTAGCATTTATAATATTATACTTTGCATATCAACATATCTCCATTAACATGCGATAATAACTAAAAATACATATATAGCGAGATTCACGACTTCGCTTCAACATCGCTAGGACTGTTTTTGTATTCCAAAACGATAAACAGACGCTCGTAAACTTAATTAAAAATTAAGTTAAAATAATTAAATAAAAATTAAGACAATTATGTTAATTAACAAAAAATCCGCAACCAAACCTTCACAATGGTCTTATATTTATTTCGTAAATTTTGCACAACAAAAACCTATTATATAGTTAGTACTAGATTTGTACGTGTCTATTCATAAATAACTACGTTTGTGTGAAACTAAACATGATTTAACGCTAGATTTTACGTTCGGCTTCCCTCGCGTTACTATCGAATTTGACAAAAAAATCCGATGACACAATAAAAGTTTCATACACACATTTATTCCCATCTTTATTACCCCATTTTCAATAAAGTTTTACCGAAAAAAGTAACCTATCACCGACTCCACATTCTCGTTTATATCTATGCCAAAATTCATCATAATCGATTCAGTGGCTTAGACGTGAAAGCGTAACAAACAAACAAACTCACTTTCGCTCAATTTTTTACCTGTTTTGTTGCTTTTTTTTAATACAGTCCTGTTCCTATTGGTGGTAGCGTGATGATAAATTGCTTTCCTCGATGGTTGTTGTATCAAATACAAAATATAGTTTTGATATCCGACTGGTAGATCCTAAGATAAGCGCGTTTATACAAACAAAAAGATTTTTCACTTTATAATATTAACGTATGTAAATTACAAGCATCTAATTTATGCGCTGAGAATATAATGAACACAATAATTAATTATAGAGTTAGGACTCATGGGATTAAATAATAAAAATGAATATGAAATATTTCCCTATCGTCAAGGTAAAAACGGTCAAACGGAGTGGTTTCTTCAAACGAAACTATTTCACGTATAATTCTTTTAATTGTTTAATGGTGAATTAGTATAACATTAAACTCGATTCGGAATACAAACTAACTAGTTAGAAATTATGGATAAACTTTTGCGTATGAATGACATAAAAAGTGTATGAGGTAATATTGAAATCGAGGAAGTCGAGCGAGTGCATAAGAGGGTAGGGCGGGCGGTCGTTGGGCGGGATAGCGAGGGCGGTGCGACCTCTTCGTACCGATGGATCGAGCAAACAACGATATGTCGTGCATGCAATATTAAACCCTGTCAAATTTAAAACTAAGAAAATCTATATACTTTAAATCTAAATCTATAATAGTATGTTAATTTGAGTTCAGTTTTGATTCATCAAGTCTGCTTGTTATGGTCATATTTGTAATTTTATCTTTACTTATTTTCGGTAGGCTATTTAGGTATAAACTACGATGGGACCCACGTATTCTTGGTATTAAAAGACCATAATTAAAATTAAAATTCGATAACAAAAATACATATTCATTTTTTTTACTGTAAAAAACGTATAAATAAAAAACATAAGCAGACAACAGAAACATTGTAGATATTAAAAAAAATAAGCAGGAAACTTAATCGTGTTTATTATTTTTATTATTACGTTGCCGCAGTTGACGGGCAATTTTCATTTTTTTTTTATAGCTTATGGGTTTAGCGTTATAGTGAGAATTTTACCTAATGTTAAGAGACAATGTGGCGGAAGATAGTGGACACGTTAAGCCTAGTGGGGCGACTGGCTCTAAAGTGCAACTTCCGGAACACACCTATAATAAGATAGACTCCCCTATCCCCTACTGCCTTGTGAAATGAGTCAAATTAACTTTTTTTTTTATACTTAAGGTTTAGCGTTATGGCCATAATCTCACCTGATCTTAAGTGACGATACGGCCAAAGTTGGTAGACATGCTAAACCTGTGGAGGAATTGGCTCTCAAGTGCAGCTGCCGGAACACACCTATTGGTATTTGGCGGCAGGCTTACAACTTGAGGGTGGTAGCTACCCAGTCGGGCATTAGAAAAAGCCCTGCCACCATGCTATGGTTTCCTCACGATGTTTTCCTTCACCGAAAGCTCAAGCTCATTGTAGGTGCTTGGATTCGAACTCACGTCCCTTGACGCGAAGTCGTACACACTACCACTGAGCTATCATCGCTTCAAAATCGCTAGTGTGATGTCGTTTGTTATTCGACGTAATTTAATTAATTGTGAATTAAAATCATTTACATTATTCCGAGCAACAAATGGTATACGTTTTTATATATTTTATTTATTCACCAAAACAATGAATATACTCTGCAATTCCAACGGAAAACATAAATAAAACTTAATTGGTATAATAATGAATGTAAAAAATATGTTTTCAACATTATCTTCTTTGTTTGTAGGATACGTTAGAAAATCGCGCATTACGCTGTAGGAAGTTTTCGGTTTAAAATAATTTTATTTGTAAATTATCGGTATCAGCGGCGACTTCGTACGCGAGGAAATAAAAAATATTTCACATTTTTAGTCCCGTCATCTACTAACATTTTAGCAATACAGCTTTGCTACTATTGATTGTAATGTGACGTTAAAGAGCCTATATCCTTTCCCAATGATAACTCTATCAAATTCAAAAGTACTTTTTTAAATGCGACTGGCACTCATCGAAATAAAACTAATTTAAACGGATTTTATCGCGGTTATTTATTAATTTTGATCCCGACGTTTGGAAAGCTTTTTAGCCTTCGCGGTCACGGGGCGGACTGAGGTGTAGGTCATCCAGAAAAGTTCATGTTACTGTGTCTACCTTCAATTTAAATTTTGTTATTGATAGTGTTCCGATCTACGCACTTCCTAAGCTAAGTGCGTTCCAACAAACAAACTTCTGCGCTTTAAATAAAGATATAATTTTCTTAAATCACTTTCTCGCGCATGAATCGCCATATGTATAAACCACAACATACGTAGATATATTTTTTGCGAAATGACGTATGCTGTTAGTCCCAAGTGCTTTGACAGCTTCACCGGACTTTTTAGGGCGAGTGCTGAGGGCACTCAGCCCCGAGGCAGCGGGCACAAGGGTGCCAGGACGGCCGAACCTCGGCTTGGGCCGCTGCCGGTAAATGAGAAAAGATTCACGATCCTGAGTAACCAACAGATCCTGTCTTAATAATTCAGTGATCCTAACAACGACCTTATCAGGTATGCAGCTCAAGCGCCGCAAGGGGAGGCCCTTACAGAACCGTGTACTTAACGTGTGTGTGTGTGTGTACGAATGGTATGCGGTGTGATGGTGTAATCTCAGTGATGTAGAGTGTCACTGTATCGCGCGAGCAGAGTCACTCGAGGGCTCCTGTCCGGAGAATCGAACCTAGGCTCAGGCGTCTGCGGAGGGAGAAGAAGGGAAGAATTATCAGAACTTTAATTTAGGAGTCGACACTGTGATTAATAACATTAAATAGCAGATCACTGAAAACTTAATGTAATAGATCAGGATGTGATCTATATAGTCTTAGTGGCACCTATAATTTTGGAGGCCATAATTTTACGGAATTTTGTCAATAATTCTGAGTAATTGTCGAAATATTGTAAAGTCTGGTAGAATGGGATTGGGGTTGCCACAGGTAATTTATTATAACGTATTATGCGTTATTTCGGGTAATTATACTCTGAACCAGTGTTTATCAAAGTATTTGGTGTACCGCCCACTTTAGGGAAAATCGAATAACAAACGACCCCAGATATTTTTCGTGTAAATTTTTACAGAAATATGTAGGGAAATTATTAATGTCATTAAAAAAAAAAAAAAACTGATATTTCATATTGGAGTACCCAAACGAAAAGTTCATGATAACACATTACGTTTTTTAATATCACATTACTCGAAACAAAACTTATTTTAAGGTAATTGGAAATAATCATTCAGGGCAGAGATGTACAGAATTTGAAAAAAAAAATTAACTATACAAAAAATAAACTGAAACGAGACTTGATATCTGACGGACAGTTCCTAAAATTAGCGCATACAATGAAACAAACTTTAGATTTACAAAATTACGATTTTAATATCGATAACATACAGTTCTGACTAACGTTACAATTTATTTTATGTATAGATCTCTTGTTTATTCGCGTTCTAAAACGTAAAATGTAATACGTAATTTAGATAAAATATATTTACAAACAGCATATCATTTTAATTCGTCTTTATTAGGTAAACTTGAAGCTAATTGTAGGTACATTAGAGCGTCTAATCAACTTTTTTACTTTAAATAACAGATTAAGGGTTGCCATAACGATGATCGTCTCTTTCTCGCCACGTTCACAATTCATGCAGTTTTAGAGAAAATATTTTTTTTAAATATAAAATAGCAGACATACGTGCAAGCGTGTCACGTGATGGTAAGTGATCACCGCCGCCCATGGGCATCCACAACACCAGATACGTCATAGGTGCGTTGCCGGCCTTTATAGGAGGCACTGGCTCTCAAGTGCAACTGCCGAAGCACACCTATTGGTATTTGGCGGCGGATTTTGAATCTGAGGGTGGTAGCTAGCCAGGTGGGTATTAGAAAAAGCCCTACCAGCATACTACGGTTTCCTGACGATGTTTTCCTTCACCGAAAGTTCAATCTCATTGTAGGTGGTTGTATTCGAACTCACGTCCCATGACGCGGCGATCCTACGCGATACCACTGAGCTATCATCGCTATAAAATATAGATAATGTATAATAATCTAACGACAATCTATTTAGTCGAGGTAAACACATGCAAGGCTGTCGGAACAAAGGAACGCATTTCTTATAATAGATCAGTAGGTAAGTGTTATGCCGATAAGTAAATACGTGTTTGATAACAAAACATCCAAATAAGAAAGAGGAAACGTACACAAAAGCGTTTATTTTTAACTTTGGTGAACTTAGAACGTAAAAGAAATTTGTTAGAATCTTCGGTTCGTAAGATGCCAACAAGCAAATATGTTTCAGGCAATAAAAAATCAAATTAACGTAGAAAGTATTGTTTTATGACGTATTATTGTCATTGGTTAGAAATAATGCGATGCCATAACTATAAAGCGGATATATATGGACAACCATTTTGCTTTCTGAGTGCCCATAAAGTTCGGTGAAACTGTCAAAGTGCTTAGGCTATCAGCGTATGTCAGTTCGAAAAATCAATCACGGATAAGGTAAGCAAATCAATGTGAAGTAGTTCCCACGTGGTAGCGAGTTGATTGTTAAACCGAACAGCGTTAAATAGAGTTATCGCTGTATGCAGTGAAAGCCGGTTAAGCGAGAGTCACATGGGCTATTCACGCTAAAACCTCAACTACAAAGTAGACATAACTTTTCATTCTATACGAGTTTTTAACATCTTTTTTTTTTGATATCGTGACATCTGCCTTAGAAGGCATTTTTGCCATTGTCACGTATGATGCACTATGCACAGTACAATATGCACTAGTATCACTTATTTGAGATCCGCGAGGGAAAATCGCCGTTTATAGGGATCTCTTTAGTTCTCCCTTTGTCTCTCTTATATGGGGGTTGATAGTTGTCACTTATAGAGGTTTTAAATATTAAAATGACAATGATTACTCTCGATTATAGAGTCCACTTATTCAGTTTTCAGACACTCAGTTTGGATTGTGCATAATTTGATCTTTATATCGGTAAAAAGGACTGACTAATCATAATTTTTACACAATATTTAATATATAATAAAAAATTAACGCCACTGTAATAGAAATTCGTTGGTTTACGTTAGGTTTGACTTGTGTTGAGAAAAAGCGCGTGCCAACCACGGCATCATAATATATAGCACAATAGTATATATTTAGCTAGACAGTAATAAATGAAAATATTTCTTTGTCGTAAATATATGCGACGCTCCCCGAACGTTGCCGCGGCTAAACCAACGAATTTCTACTACGGTGGGGTCGATACGTAAGTATCAAAATTAGTTTACAATTTTATTATACGTATTTTAAAATTAAAAAAAAAACCCTGCGAGATATGTATCTAACAATAATTGCTCACCGAACAAACTTATACGACTTATTAACACCATGAATAAGCAACATTTTATGTTTATATCTAACTTTTTGAAGTTACCCAATGTTTAAATACGTGTAATTATAATAAATATCATCGTGATAAGTATCACAAATTAAAAACCAGGAGGAAAATACACATCTTTATATTAATACCTAAACTGGATGTTAAACTTGAGTTTAAATGTATTACATAATTCGTTAATAAACTCAATGTTCAAGGTTACGTACCTTTCAAACAACTTCATTCGAACGGAAGTCATTTTCCATTTCCCCTTTTTTATATTTTTAGCGTTATGGCGACAATCTCACCTGCTATTAACTAAGGCCTTAACGCTACAACTTTAACTATATTAAAAAAAAAAAAACAATATAAAACAAATCATAGAAAAAATTAGCATCGCAGTGATCGATTTTATCAACCTGTATATGTGAAAAATTATCATTTCTATATACGTACACATGTTTGGGTACAACATACAAATAAAATAATGTATATAAAAACCTATAGCTATACTAATATTATAAAGAGGAAAGATTTCTATTGAATAAACTCAAAAACTACAGAACCGATTTCAAAAATTCTGTCTCCATTAGAATACTACAATAACCCTAGATAACATACACTATATAACATTGATTTTATGAAAATGATAAAATAAACTTTCAGTTCCACGCGAACGGGGTCTCGGACACAGTCAGGATTTTATGAAAATCAATAAGATTCAAAACTCGATTTTTAAAGGTAAAACATCGATCACTGAATCGATTCGGACCTGTGAATCGATTATTTTTACCCTAAAAATCGATTCTTTGATTAATCCAACTCAGATCGTCATCCCTAATTACGACCATTACCTATAGTGGAATGAAGTGTGCATATACCGTTACAGATGAGTCGTTGTGAGCTTGGCATGAGCGAACATTATGACGTCTTAGTGATGTTTCCACCGCGACCGCAACGACTGTGGTCATCATGTGAAACTGCTGACGTCATATTTCAGTGACTAAACCATAAAGGACAATTATTAGCGTCAGACAGGCAAATAATATATATACCTAATTATGCCTGCGCGATTTAGTTCGCGTGAAACTATTTTTTTTTATGTTTTTTGATGACATTAATCAGAGTTTTTAATAAATAATATAAAGTGATTGCCGTGACAGTCAGCGTGTTAATATATTAAATAGTATAGTTACAAGTCTACAAGGTGGTATAATTGTGTGAAAGCTGTCTCTGGCAGCACTGGGGCTTGAAGTGTCGTCGTGGTGTTTTTTACATATTTATTTTTACGGGATTGGGAACAAACGAGCAAGGGTGTCACCTGGTGGCAAGTGATCACCGCCCCCCCCGGATACCTACAACACTAGGAGAATAGCGGAAGCGGTGGTGGTTTTATAGGAGTGTCACTGTCGGAACACACTTATTGGTATTTGGAAGCACATTTCCAAGTTGAGGGTGGTTGTTAGCCAGACGGGCCCTATCACCATGCCATGGTTACCTCACAATGTTGTTCTCATTGTATGTGGTTGGATTCGAACTCACGTCCTATGACGCGGCGTTCCTACACGCTACCACCGAGCTATCATCGCTATTAATACTTCTTAATTCGCTTTCCTGTATGTTCGGGTGGAATTTTGTACCTGATTTTAAACTAATTTCCTGATGAGTGAGGTACATGAAATCTGGACCTTAGCTCAGAGGTTGATTGATGTCAATGCATGAAAATGTATAAAAAAAATATATAATAATTATAATTATAATCGATTTATAGCTAACTTCTCGATCAGCTATGTACTTAAATATAACTCAAATCTAACTGACAGATGAACGGAATATATCGAACTTTCTTTCACGTAACCCTAGACAGCAAAAAATAATAGATAATAAAATTAAAAAATATTTTTAATATTAAATGTTTTTATAACACATTAATAAGTAAAAAATTAAATATTGGAAACGAAAATGGTGGAGAGCATAATTATAGTTATGTATTGTATGTATCCCGTGTTCGATTCCATCGATGTGTTTTCTACTTCTTAGTGCGTTATTAAAAAAAAAAAACATATATTAAAAATAATGTTTTATTTATTATTATTAATACTGGTCAGTTTAACGGTGCTTGTCACCCGATGAACCTCTCATCCTTCTCACTCCTCGTGGCATGGGCCTAGGTCAGGGGTTCCCAAAGTGTGCGCCGCAGAGACTGAAGAAGGGCGTTGCGAAGCGATTCTCTTTGCCATTCTCGTATCATAGTACCTATCTATTTCGATTTTTCGACCTGTTACGTAGGTTAGGACGCCGCAACAAAATACTAAACATGTATGTGCACCACGAACTGAAAAAATTGGGAACCGCTGGCTTAGGTAATGCACAATTCCGTAAATGGGTACTGGACTCAAACAAAAAAGTTTTACCACCATTTATTGACATATTTTTAAGTCTGTCACGTTCCAGGACGAACCCTACTAGGTATAAGGTATTGGTACCTGAATATTCTGTACTAACCCAGTCACAGTGACCCTCTTTTGATCTAATTACCTTAATCAAACCTCGTTCAGTTCTCATTATTCGACCTGTTCGTCGATGAGTGGACGGAATTGTGTGGCACATTCAAGATTTTTAGTTAAAAGTTGGAATTATTGGAGAGTTTTAGCATTATATTAGGTTAATATGTACTTTTTTACATTTTGAACGTCTGTTTTACTTAGTGTAGGTGTATCTTTGAAGCGGTAAATAAATGAAATAAAACAAATCATGTTACACAATGGTTGTTATTCTGTTAACTTCATTTTGACGTACATAGAGCAAAAAAAACACTTTTTTTTCAAAAGACATTTAAATAAGAACGATTAATCGATATAGAATAACACCGTACAATCATTTAGGGAACAACCTAAGCGATAATGGCTCAAAAGTATGTACGGACGTGGCGTCAAAGGACGTGAGTTCGAATACACTTACAAGCTTGAGCTTTCGACGAAGGAGGTCATCGGGATGAAACCATAGCATGATAGTAGAAATTTCCTAATAACCGACTGTATAGTTACCACCCAGTTAAAAATCAGCCATCAAATACCTATGTGTTCCGGCAGTTGCACTTGAGAGCCAGTCCCACATCGTCACTTAACATCAAGTGTTATTGCGGCTTAACTATAAAAAAGAGAGTTATCTGGCAGATTCGAACTATTATTGTATAAATACAGTTAAAAGATAGCTTAACTTTAGATTAAAAAAAATGTATTTTTGTGTCTACAAAGACATTGTAAAACGGTAAATACAAAGTCTCAGGTAGATAACAAAAAAAAAAAAAAAAACAAACAATGCTTACCGGTCGTCTCGAAAGCCTCTTCAAAATTTAGTTCACCGCCTTTCTGTAAATTCTTTTCCGCGTCTCGTATCGTCCCACTTTGTTCTTCGGTTTTCATTATGATTAATATATACCTAACTAATTTGATAATACAAATTGTATTTAACTGTAATCACTCCGTTACGTTTCTGTCTCTAATTAGAATCACTATGAAATATAACACATTGTCGTAACACGCTGGTAAACAACAAACAAAAAATGGGTCATCGATTCAGCAAACGCTTCTAACAGTTTATTTTTTATCGAATTTGCCAGTTAAAAAAATGGGGTTTGATTTTATAAATCAGTATTATAGGTTTTGATAAATATAAACTCGATTGGTTAATTACATATAATTAATTGTATGTGATAGTATTTTTGATGTTTTGAAATGTATTAGGAAGATTCGTCGGCCACGACCACCACATGCGGGAATACGCACTTTACTAACGTTTTCAACGCGACTAAATATAGGCGACGAGCGACGCTCCGGGGTCGCGTCGCGGGGTACGCGCACGCCCCGCGCCCGCGATTACATCAAACGGTTTTTTTTAAATAACTAATTCAATAATACTGATTAGTAAAGACTGTTAATATGTTATCACGCGACGTATACAATTTCCTTATTTTTATACGTTTTCGAAATTTTGCCGCTTTCGGCTTGTTTCATTGGTAATCGTGTATAGTCAGCAGTTACCTTGAACGTCGCGCGGGCCGTTGTTACACGCCATGAAGTTAGTTGGAAGTTATTTGGTATTCAGCTTTCTAACATTTAAATATTGTATTTTTTAAATTTCGACTATTAACTTTATACTAAAGATTATTCACAGCATTAAATATAAATGATCGAACATTTGACTCGTAGAATTCCTATTACATTTGACCCTTTTTTTACACGCTTTATATTAGCTTCACTTGTATGTATGTATGTATGTAACCGACCCCTTTGACCTCGATTTTGTCCTACTTTGAACGATCAGATTTAATTCAAACTTTGCGCACCTGTCAAAGATCGATGACAATGCAATAATCCGATCAAAGCATCCGATTATCCTAATTAGATTCGCCAAGATTAATTAATTCCTTTCCGCATCCTTTGCATGCGAGTAAGAGAGATAGAGCTAGTGCGCTTTGCATGCGAGTAATAGAGATAGAGCTAGTGCGCGAACTACGCATGCGTGCAGTTCCAGTAACTAAAAAATAATAAATAATAGTTTAAAAAAATTAGAACACACGCTTTATATAGAAAACTAAACTAAAAAACAGAAAATAAATTTTAATAAATATTAATTAAGAATAATGTAAAAAAATTTAATAAATTTAAGTTATTAATAGTTTGAATAAGAAAAAAAATGTTTTCTTGTAAAAAAAGCGTGGGGTGCATGGTGTCAATAGTTATGAATATTTAATTGACAGATATGAGAAGGATTATCATTTCGATAATATCTTGAAAAGCACCCCCGCTTTTTTTTAAATAAAACATTTTTTTTCTTATTGGAACTATTAATAACTTATATTTATAATTTTTTTTTACATTATTCTTAATTAATATTTATTAAAATTTATTTTCTGTTTTTTAGTTTAGTTTTCTATATAAAGCGTGTGTTCTAGTTTTTTTAAACTATTATTTATTGGTAATCAAAGTCTTAATATTTAACGTATACATACCTAAGCTTTGTAATTTTTTTACTTAATATATTTTTCTGTATTATTATCCTGTCTTTGGTTAGTAATATTTAATATCGTATTTAGAATTATTAACTTGTTTTAAATTTGTTACATTGTGTAAAAAAAATTAATGTTATATTCACTTCAAATAAGTACAAGTTTTCATATACACATGTGCTATAAATATGATATAAATGCTTCCCTAAAATTTTTCCAGTTCTGTGGGTATTTTTTACGTAACGTGATAATGACATGGCCCGTGACGGTAACACACTAAGCCCGGTGAGAGGACTGGCTCTCAAGTGCACCTGTTAGTACTGATAAGACCTTGGTGACAGATTACCTACTTGAGGGTGATTGCTAGTCAGAGAAACATTAAAAAAAAAACCGTTCCGCTATGCGATTGTTTCATTACGAGGTATTCCATAACTAATGGCTGAGGCTTATGACTTTGTAGAGACACAGTGCGTAGCGTACGTGACAGAATGCGCTGAATAAGGATGTATGGTCTAGGAACGTTTCAATATCGCGTAATAGTCAGTCTTCTGGTGGTCGCATGTTGGTTACCTCGCTTAATCTTAGTTAAGTTAATACTACAATAGTTACAATATAAATGAGTTTTGAATGCCTATTGTTTCAATAAGAACTATATATACAATTAAATAAATGCGTGAGTGTCGTGGAATAGTCGGTTGTAACGAAATTCCTTACGTAGTATATTATTATTGATAAATATATTATATTATTGAATAAAAAATACAAATAAATCTGCTCACTAGCGTTTGAGACCGATTAAATGAAACTTAGAGATAACGAATGAATTGAAGGAATGATAGGCAATTTCGTAATTAATATATTTTGGGTAGTTGTGAAAATAAACATTTTATTGTATCTACATTTATTCGATTCATATAATTTATTATAATATATACAATACGCTAGGAAACAGTTGACGCGGATGACGTGTCAAACTATATCTGCACAGCCGTTGAGAACGTCCTGGCTCTGCCTTGAACCAATAAGCGCGCACCTATAACTGGGCACAGCCAATAGCGTACGTGCTATGGATAACCGTCCACTGTAAAGAAATATAGTGCAATATAAAACACACTCAACAAATGATCGTGATGGACAAAACTTACATTTTGTTTTATCTAGCCTGCATCCGTACCGTGCGATAAGGAACTTCGTTTCACTAAACATACATTGTACAATATAATACGAATATAAGTTGTCTATTAAGCTGAAAGAACAGGATAATCGTTGTTTATTTTATGATGCACTAGCTTTTACCTGCGGCTTTGCTCACATTAATGTTGATTTTGTGAAAAATCCCGATTCCGGTACCCGTTATTTTAAATAAATTATATCAAAGGACACTGGTATAAGAACACTAACACAGATTTGTACTCGTAGTCATTTATACGCAGGTCGCTTACTATTTTGACGATAATGGCTTACACATAAAAGATAGATATATACTGTCGCAAGGTTTTTTGTAGAACTATTTAAAATAACCAGTTCCGTAGTACATTATATACGTGTAACTCTGACAGTTTTTGCAGCGCACGCCAGATTAGCTCGCAGTTGGAAGAATTTTTCCTACTTACTTGACACTTATCGTTATATTTTGGTCAATTCACACAATAACTTAATAAATAATAGCCTATGCATTATTCTGATGCACAAGCTATATTATTGTAAAGTTTAATTAAAGTCCATTCATTAATTTTTGCGTAAAAGAGTAACAAACATCCATACAAATTTTCGCGTTTATAATATTAGTATGCATAATTAAAGATCTATGAATAATGTATGAATTCTACCTTATTCGTTTACGATACACAGAATTATAGCGTTGTTCTGTAAGAGACGGTATTTCTATGCGACTGGAGGACAATGAAGCCATTGATTTTGAGTTATCCATAGGTTTAGCGATATGGCCGGAATCTCACGTGGTGTTAAGCGGCGATGTGACCCAATATGGTGGGCACGCTAACCCTATTGGAATGACAGACTGTGGAGTACGAGTGGTGGAACACACATGGGCTTAGCGTGTTTTAATATCACGTGAGATTGTGGCCATAACAGTGATAGGTTCAGTTTTGAAAGCATATAAATAGTCGAAGTTTATTTCACGATAATTTAATCCGTTCACGGAATCACTCATATTAATATATATACAAATAACTGTCGATATTCTTGCAAGGCATCGCTCCACTATGTATAAACCGTTATAACTTGCGAGTTGTACACTTTAAAATATACTACCGGTGCCTCGATAAAAAAAAAAATACCTTGATATATTTGACAGCTCTTATACGCTTGGTTCTGCGATAATAGATTATTCAGAATCAACCGCGTTGATATTAAATATATACTGGACATTTGCTGTCAAAGATGTTTGTATGTTTAATGCAGACCAACTTTCTCCGTTTTGTATAAAATGCGGAATATAAATGATGAGTTTCATTCTCTGAGGCATTTAATTTACTATAGTAATATTAGGACAAACTTATTTTTTTTTTACTTAAGGTTTAACGTTATGGCCATAATCTCACCTGATCTTTAGTGACGATACGGCCCAAGTTGGTAGACACGCTAAACCAGTGGAGGAGCTGGCTCTCAAGTGCAGCTGCCGGAACACACCTATTGGTATTTGGCAGCAGGTTTACAACTTGAGGGTAGTAGCTAACCAGGCGATTAATAGAAAACGCCCTACACCATGCTATGGTTTCCTCACGATGTTTTCCTTCACCGAAAGGTCAACCTCATTGTAGATGCTTGGATTCGAACTCACGTCCCTTGACGCGAAGTCGTACACACTAGCACTGAGCTATTATCTCTATAAATTCAGAGTATAAAGTTAAATAAACGATGCAATTTCGAACCGACGATGACTCAGTTAGTAGCTTTGAGTGTGTACGAACGCTGCGTCATTGGATGCGAGTTCAAATCCATGGAGCTTGAACTTTCGGTGAAGGAAAGGTGATTTTTCTAAAAGCTCTACCGGCTAACTAACACCCTCAAATTAAAAATCTGCCGCCAAATACATATAGATGTGTTCGCGCAGTTGCACTTGAGAGCCTGTCTTAGAGGTTTTACGTATCTACCATATTGGGCCACATCATCACTTAACATCAGGTGAGATTGCTGCCATAACGCAAACCTATAATTAAAAAAAATATATATATAATGCATATGCTCGTTTCAACGATGTAGGTAAAATGTTATGTGAATAGGTGAAGAATGGATTAACATAAAAGGTTCTACGAGAGAGTTAAGTGACGTGAAAAACTTTACTTGACATTGGAAAAGTTGCCTACATACGTAGGTAAAGGTTGCCGTAATGGAAAAAAACAAATGTGCCCTTTTTGGGTTGGTTGAGTTTATCGAGCGTCACTTAAACGCTTGCATTACTTTTGACAAACAAAGAAAATACTGTTGGAAATTCACTTTATTCTTATTCATGTAAATAAAAATAATTTATAAATAGCATAATTGTACGTCATGATATATATAATAATATCTAAATAAATACAAAGTGACCCGGCAGACCTTATAATGCCTTTTCGAGTAGCCAACCACATCGACTACAGCGTCATCTATCGCGTTATGATCACGTATCGAGATAAAAAGTATCCTATCTCTCAAGTTGAATAAACCTGCACGCAGTGTGCAAAATTTGATTAAAATCGGTTCAGTAGTTTAGGAGGTCATCGCGGACAAATAACGTGACACGAATTTTTTTTTTTTTTTATACTTAAGGTTTATCGTTATGGCCATAATCTCACCTAAAGTGCAGCTGCCGGAACACACCTATTGGTATTTGGCGGCAGGTTTACAACTTGAGGGTGGTAGCTAGCCAGGCGGGCATTAGAAAGGCCCTACCACCATGCTATGGTTTCCTCACGATGTTTTCCTTCACCGAAAGCTCAAGCTCATTGTAGATGCTTGGATTCGAACTCACGTCCCTTGACGCGAAGTCGTACACTCAACCGCTGAGCTATCGTCGCTTCAAAAAAACGCTTTATACATAAAGATTGTAAAAGATTGTACTTGGATACTACTTGTCGGATTATTCCCCGTTTTGTTTAGTATAGGAGCCATCATTGAGAATTTTTCATGGTGGTAGAGCACTTTCTAACGCCCGCCTGGCTAACTAGAATCCTCAAGGTGATAATCTGCGGCCAAATACATATAGGTGAGCTCCGGTAGTTGCGCTTGAGAGCCAGTCCCTGCTCTAGGCTTAGCGTATCCACCACCCTGGCCCACATCGTCCCTTAACATCAGGCGAGATTGTGACCTTGACATTTTTATTTTTATTTTATTTTTATTTCTATTATTATTGGTTTTACGCGAACGATGTCAAGGGCATAGCTAGTCTAATACAAACAGTCTGCTCATTACGTCCAATGTTAAGTGTTTTTTTTTTGTTTTTCAAACAGGTGTTGTTTTCGATGAATAAATTAACCACATGAAATGTACTACTAAATAATCTTTCCTCGGAATCCTAATAAATGTGAAAACGAGGTCAACATTAATGAGTTTAATTTAAAAATAACGCAATTGTAATTTCGGATAATACAATTATTTTTAAATTAATATAAAAGACAGCATTGTTATTTCAAAGTTAGCAAAATAAATGAAAAAAAAAACTTACATCGTATTATTCTTTCCATATCGGAAGGTATAAAGTAGTTTTTTATAATAAAATTTAACGTTTGGCCACACTCTCATTTGACTTTAAGTGACGATGTGAATCAAGATCGTGGAAACACTAATCCTAGTGAAGGGTCTGGCTGTCAAGCGCAATTGCCAGAACATACCTATATAGGTATTTGGTGGCAGATTTTCAACTTGAGGGTGGTAGCTAACCAGACGGGCACTAGAAAAAGCCCTACCATCATCACCATTTCATCACGATGTTTTCCTTTACCGAAAAGTTGAGCTCATTATGGGTGACGGGTGACTCCGAACCGACGTCCCTTGACGCGGCATCTGTATACACTACTAACTGAGCTATAATCGCTTCAAATCGATCTAATCCTTTAAACAATATAAATGAAGTGATGATAGCTCAGTGGTAGTATGTTTCCCCGTCATGGGACGTAACTTCGAATCCAAGCATCTATAATGAAATTAACCATAGCACTCTACCATCGTGGTAGAGTTTTGACTAATGCCTTGCTGGCTAGCTAGCACCCTCAAGTTGAAATTCTGCCGCCAAATACCAATAGTTATGTTCCGGAAGTTGCACTTGAAAGCCAGTTCCTCCACAGGTTTAGCGTGTCTACCAACTTCGGTCGTATCGTATAACGTTAACGTCGTGTCGTTTCCATATCGGAGGTTATAAATCCGATCTAATAATCGCCGAACAAGCGCAAGTCTTGTTAAATAGGAAACTGCTCAAAATACGCTATGTTATGCAAATTGCAGTGATATTAA
The DNA here is from genome assembly GCA_039707435.1 of Actias luna. Taxonomy (NCBI): domain Eukaryota; kingdom Metazoa; phylum Arthropoda; class Insecta; order Lepidoptera; family Saturniidae; genus Actias; species Actias luna. Next base: position 15,814,373 of record JAZHAC010000022.1, on the reverse strand, counting down.
ACAAAATTAATATATCCTATGTATTCTTTGTTATTACTTGTCATCTATAGCGAAATAATTGTGATTTCCTTTTCCTGGTACGTTTTTAATTGCGAAATGTTTACGTACGTTACGCGAGTACGTTTTTTTTAAACTCTACAATGTCCGAGTTCGTATATTATATACATCATAAATATCTACTGCATATGTATATATGTACAAACATTTGTGTGTAAAATCCATGTCTTTATTGCAGCATTGATATCATAAAGCGAAATAGTTTGTTTGCCTGTTTGTTTGTTTGCTTGTTTGAACGTTCTAATCTAAGAAACTACTAGTCGGATTTCTCTTCTTTTTATACATATTTCATAGAGATTAATAAGGATGTTGCATAGTGTAAGGGCTTTTTCTAATGCCCGCCTCGGTACCTACGACCCTCAATTTGAAAATCTGCTACCAAATACATGTAGGTGTGTTCCGTCAGTTGCACTTGACAGCCCGTCCCTGCACTTAGCGTCTCTACCATCTTGGGCTGCATCTACACTTAATATCAGGAGAGATTGTGAGAAATTACCATTTTTTTTTTAATAAGCAAGACAGCGACGATTTTTTTGTATGTTGCACGATATAGTGTCTGCACTACACCTGACATTAAACCAACATCCATAATCAGTCACCGCCGTTATGTTGATCTGTTCAAATACCTTTTTGCGCCACTTTTGAAGGACCCCATGTCATAGTTCGCCATTCAATAGGAGTCACCGTGAAGCTGTGACACCAAAGTCGAGCCCGATTGGTTCTGCAGTGGAAGCGAATACAGCAATATATCAGACATTTTTTGGGTGCGGGTTACAACACTAGATATACAGGTTTTTCAAGTCTGCCACAGCATAAACAATGCGGATGATATGCCGCACCATAACATAAAAAAAACCTAATGGCTTAACATTTACCTTATATACGTGGTAAAAATGAAACTTAGTAAAAGCAATGCAAATATTAAACGAAATCTCGACTAGGTATATACAGAAGAAATAAAGAAACTTTTAATTATCCACAACACAGCATATGATAATTAAAATAAATAGAAGAAAAAAAATTCAAACAACAGAACGTAACAACAAAATCACTAACTAAAAACAAAAACATAACGTGTGGATAAATTGGTACCAGTTTCAGCATAACAGCTACACTGGTATACTGCAGTACTGGTATTCTGACTGGACTGGACAGTCTGAAGGTGACGTCACTAACATCAGTAGAAATTCTACCAGTATTAATGATACGTGAAAATGATGCAATAATTGTGCAACACAAAGATACAAACAATTTGAACGATGAATATATAAATGATAAGGCGGGCATACTATTTGCATACCTACGAGGTTCATTTAAAGTTACCAATCTGCTCTTGTAGTGAAAGCTTTTTAAAGTTTATTTCAAACGTTTGAACTTTATTTTGACTACGAACTGGCGGGGTAAACCGTTCCAGCATTGTGAGGCTGCAAATTTAAAAGAACCTCTGAATGCCATTGATCTTGCTCAGGTATCAGCTACATTCCAGCATAAGCAAACTGTATCCGGGGCAATAACCTACGAATGTGGCGTTGAGGTGATCAACCGTTTTTCCATTTTCCCCTGTTTTTAAACTCTTAATTCAAAGTCAGTCTGTCAAATAAAATGTACAGAGATATAATAGTTTAGAACTAGAGAACACGCTTTTTGGTAAACATTTGGTAAACAGCGAAATTTGGTACGAGCTTAGTCCAGTGTGTACGACTTCGCGTCAAGGGACGTGAGTTCGAATCCAACCACCTACAATGTGCTTGAGCTTTCGGTGAAGGAAAAACATCGTGAGGAAACCTTAGCATGGTAGTAGAGCTTTTCTAAAAACCATCTGGCTAGCAACCACCCTCAAGTTGAAAATCTGCCGCCAAATACCAATAGATGTGTCCCGGAAGCTAGATTTCAGAGCCAGTTCCTCCAGAGGTTTAGCGGCTCTACCAACTTGGGCCGTATCGTCACTAAAGATCAGGTGAGATTATGGGCATAACGCTAAACCTTAACAATAAAAAAAAAACTGCAGTTCTAGACAGGTCTTATAGTAAATTATAGAGAGATTTTAGTGGTACACCTCTCGTTGCCACTTCGCCCGCGTACAAATTAACCACGTAGCCATTTCCGGTCACTTAGTACCTTTTAACATTTATTTGTTTTTATATCGTGATCTTTAGATATGTTTGTTTACCATAGTACAGTAAGCTTAACTAGTACTATATGTTTAGTTCTTGTAGAGTAAATAAATATTTCCGGTCTGGAATTCGAAGCCCGAAGAACATTCTCTGGGATTTTGTAGTGCTTTTCATACGTGTCCATCAGTATAATCCAGTCGGGTATAGCACCCACGATTGTGAAGGGCTTAACTTTGGATCTTACAATGAAGCCTTCTTTTACAATGTTGATTTGTCTACATAAAAGACTAACGTACACATAATTGTAACATAAAAACTTGTTTATTGACTAAATAGAATTAACGTTAAATTCAAATTATCGTAATTGTGAAATGCATTTTGTTAGTGGTTATACGGGTAAGATAAATACAAAACGTCACATAGGATCACAACAACAAAAATATGTTTTTAATGTTTATTTAATTATATGTAGATTTTCCACTAGTTTCCCATTATGGCGTGTGTTATCATTAAGAAAATACGGTTCGAAATGGAAAATACATTTCCTAAGACAGTTAATCGCATGCAAGCTAATGAACTTATTTGATATTTTTGTATTTAATAGGTTTAGCGTTATGTCCACAATCTCACCTGATGTTAAGTGACGATGTAGTCTAAGATAGTGTACACGCCGAACCTAGTGAAGGGATTGGCTCTCGAGTGTTACTGCCGGATACCTGATGGAGTTGGTTCGTCCAGCGGTGATGGACTACCCTGGTCTAGGTGCAACGTCGTTACCCTGGTGGTCGGGCGTAAAACCTTCATCGTTACCCGTATACCCAGTATACCCGCCTCGGTGGCAGCAGGAAGATGTCAGTTTGCCGTGAGGCTGCAATATTGTTCCTACGCAGAAATATGGATATCATCAATCGATCAATCTTTGAAGCGATGATAGCTCAATGGTAGTGTGCACGACTTTGCGTCAAAGGATGTGGGTTCGAGCACCTACAATGAGCTTGATCTTTCGGTGAAGGAAAACATCGTGAGGAAACCCTAGCATGGTGGTAGGGCTTTTTCTAATGCCCGCCTGGGTGGCTACCACCCTCACGTTGTGAACCTGCCGCCAAATACCAATAGGTGTGTTTCGGCAGCAGCACCTGAGAGCCAGTTCCTCCACAGGTTTAGCGTGTCTACCAACTTGGGCCGTATCGTCACTTAAGATCAGGTGAGATTATGGCCATAACGCTAAACCTCAAGAATTAAAAAAAAAAACCTAACAATAAAGTACACCTTACAAATTAATATATTTTCCATACTAACAAAACATTTAAATAACGCGTTCTATACTAAATATACGGAAAACTCGCTCGGCACTTGGTCAATACTCGAACTCCGCACAGTCCTTGGACGACAGCTTTTGTACGTCGCTAAACATACCTTCATGTGTATGGCGGCAGCTTTTCAAATTGAGGGTAACAGCTAACCACTAAAAGAATTGCGAAAGCTGTTCCTGGTGTCTGGAACAGGGGAGTTTGAAGTGTCGCCGTGGTGCGTTTTAGTGTTTAGTGTTGGCTGATTGCCGGTTCCGATGAGGAACTCCGTAAAGACTGGGATTTTAAACACCACATCAATAAAAAAGAGTGGTAGTTAGCCAGGTTTATTAAAAGAAGCCCTACCACCATGCTACGGATTCATCACCATATTTTTCTTCACCCAAAGCCCGAGCCCATTGCAGGTGGCTTCAAACTAACGTCCACTGAGCAACTCAGCTATCATCAATTCAAGAATATATTTGCCAACAATTATTTTCATTAAAAATGTTTTAATTCTTTCCATTACATATATATTTATGTGTACATGAATTGACTCCAAGAAGTGTCACAACAGACCCTTGTATAGTACATATATATATATAAGAGGGAACGGGGGTCATCGTGGAATCTTTTTGTGGTATTTGTCTGTGTCTCTGACCCGACAAGCCCCACACGCCCCCAGGAAGCCCGACCGACGCATTACGAGTACGTCAATATATTTAGCTCCACACGGTAGCATTATATGGCGGTAGTAACAATATAAAGTAATATCAAATAGATGTAAGACATCAGTAAATATTAATAATAAATATGGAAACAATTACATACCAGGCGGTTCAATCCTTAATTAAATAAAAGTTATACCTATGTGGTAATTCTGGCATATCATATATATATATATATAGTAGGTAGACACGCTAAACTGTGGAAGAACTGGTATTTGATGACAGATTTTCAACTTGAGGGTGGTCGCTAGCCAGGTGGGCATTAAAAAAGCCCTACCACCATGCGATGGTTTACTCAGAAAAACAAAAACATCGTGAGGAAACCATAGCATGGTGGTAGGGCGTTATCGAATGCCCGGCTGGCTAGCTACCACCCTTATTTGAAAATCTACCACCAAATACCAATAGGTGTGTTCCGGCAGCTGCACTTGAGAGCCAGTTCCTCCACAGGTTTAGCGTGTCTACTAACTTGCACCATATCGTCACTTAAGATCAGGCGAGTTTATGGCCATAACACTTATACTTAAGTATGTAAAAAAAAGAAACAGTACACAGTAGTACACAGTACTGACTAGTTACAAAGTAACACGGACAAATCTGAAGGACGTAATTAGTGTAGAGCAATGTTTGACTACGCATAATTAACTGGCCTCGTGGTGAGATTTAATCTCACTTATCTATATTGTCAATAATTTTGTTTACACTGGAGACTTGTCTATCATTTATATTCATTATGATATCAAATAGTCACATTAAAACTTACGTATTACAAGTTAATCCCGCGACTTCGTGCGCGTGGTCCTAAAAATACCTATTTTTGTAACTTTTTTAATAGATCTTAGCACCTATAGCGTAGCGTGATGTTAAAAATGTAAATATTTTTTACATAAATACTCTATCAAACAAAAATATTTTTTTATTTTTAAATACAACTGGTAGTACATAAGATTAGCTCGTTCCAACAAACAAACATACATTTCCGCTTTATAATGTTTATATATAAAAATTTCGTGTCGCGTTGTTTGTTCGCAATGAACTCCAAAACTGCTGACCGGAGTTTAACCAAATTTTGCTAACTGTGTGCAGTTTGATCCAACTTGAGAAATAGGATGATAATTGAAGCGATGGTAGCTCAGTGATCAAGGTCAAGGGACGCGAGTTCGAATCCACTCTACCTACATGAGCTTGAGCTTTCGGTGAAGGAAAATATCGTGAGGAAACCACAACATGGTGGTAAGGCTTTTTCAAATGCCCGGCTGGCTAGCTACCACCCTTATTTGAAAATCTACCACCAAATACCAATAGGTGTGTTCCGGCAGTTGCACTTTAGAGTTAGTTAAGATCAGGTGAGATTTTGGCCCTAACGCTAGACCTCGACTACAAAAAAAAGGATACTTTTAATCTCCAGAAGTGATCATAACGCGCTAGATGTCGCCGTAGTCGAAGCGATTGGCTACTGTAAAAGGCAGAACAAGCGTTACATAACACGTCTACTGCTTATTAATATGGAAACTTAATACTACACACTTTAAATTAATGAGAAGGAGGGTAGTTGATAACATAGATTACAATATAAGTGCGATGCGAGCGCGGCTAGAGGTTTTTTCAGATCCCTAATTTTTTTTTTTTTTTTCGGATCCCTAAGGGGATCAGTTAGTTTCGATGTATATTTTCGTATCTATCTCTCATTAATAGCTAGGTAGCGCGAACGTTTTTCTCTTACGCGATTCGGCAACAGCCCAAGCCGAGGTTCGGTCACTAGTGACACCTTTGTGCGAGTTGCCCTGCGGGCTCGAGTGCCTTCCGCGCTCGCCCTCTCTAGTTCGGTGAAGCTGTAAAAGCCCCTCAGGCTAACAGTGTATGTCCCTTCGAAAAAAAAAAAAAAAAAACAGCGGCTAGAGGTTCAGTTCAGTAAAAGCGACACTCGCGGCAAGGTCATTTGAGTTGAGAACGTTCGACAGTACGGACGTGTTGTAGTTAGCGGAAGCTCTGCTGTAAAATATAACGATTGTGGAACGAGACTCTTGAGTATGATTCTGCGTAACCACCACAGTGTGTAACACAAGGTCTCTAGGTCAGCTATTGTATATTTAGACATTGATATAATATAAATAATATTGTCAAGAATATTTTCATGACAACCGAATTCTTTATTTGATCGCCTTTTCCATCTATTTCTTTATTTAAGATCAGTTTACAAATGATAACGACGATCGAGGCGCCGTTTGTGTTTGAGATAAAATTTTATTGATTTTTGTATCATTACTCTATCGATAAACCAATTAGAACTGTATTTGAAGTAAATACTTTTTCAACGATAAGAGATAACGCACCGCACCCTTATTGCACCTAAATCGATATGCGCACTCAATAAAAACCAGGTCACTTTTTCCTACACATATAATAATATTAGCTATACCCGTGACTTTGTTCGCGCGGAACTAAAACGCACTTGATACAGCTTCGCACCTATTAGTGGTAGCGTGATGATAAATGGCCTAATACTAGAACTTTCGGGTTCACCACTTGATTTTTATGAATAAAAAAGGAGTACGTGAATGTAGCTATTTTCACCTGTAATCAATAATTTTAATAAGTAAATACAAGAAGTATTATTTTTAATGAGAAGAGCGTGTCTGTATTGTTTGGTGTATATGTATTTCGTATGTTTTAACATTATAGGTTCAACATGAACTTTAACTTCTCATCATCGTAGGCGCTCGTAAAGCACGTCTCATAATGCGAAGCGTTTGAGTAGTGCTTTACTCTTACTCTCTCAAGGCCAAGCAAACTTCTCTGCTTAAATTGCTTATATCCGATCTTTTTTGCACTTTGAGTTCCAAATGAGTTGACAAATATCAATAAAAACAGTTTTTGTGACAGTAGATACTTTAAAAAATACAATTTTATATATGTTTAATGTTAAAAAACCGTTTTGAAAAAATAATTCTGTAAACAGTCGGTTTGTTTGTACGTGCGGATAATGTATGTGGTCAGGATAACGCCGAAAAACTTCACTTTTTTAGTCCATTTTTTTTTCATTCACTTCAGCATCTAATTGAGTAATAGTCTATAGAACATTAACCGCCTAATTCAATGTAATTTAATTAAAAAATGAATAGTACTTGGTTAAAAGGTAAAAAACTTCACTTTTTTTAATCTTTTTTTTTTATTAATTTCAGCATCAATCTGAGTAATAGTCTATTGAAAATTAGCCGCCTAATTAAATGTAATGTAATTATAAAATGAATAGTACTTGGTTAAAAGGTATATAAATTAATATGTTGAGTGGCGAGTAAAAACATTTGGGATAGCATATAACCTTTCTCTACGAATTTTTTTTATAATTAAAAAATGTTATGAGACGTGCGCTTTTGGGTTTTCCAAATTTTTTCCTACTCTCCAGGCCACAACTAATGTTAGTTCACGACCCGTCAGTAGGTCACAACGTAAATTTGGGAAATGTTGGTTCCTTCGTCAATTATTGCTCTATCCAAAACACATATATATGCATATATCTATACATACAGCCGTAGGATATCGCACTAACACCAGCAGTAGGGAACACGCCCTCCACAGCCGCGGTACCCAATAACAGCAAATTACCGGCAAGCGCGACTGGGCTATCGAAAACTTTCTCAGAGATAACAGCGACACCTGTAGGACCGCACAAGATGACCTGGTAATGGAAAGAACGTCGCCGTAAGAAGCAGCCAGATCGAGAGACGGAACGATAGTACCACAACCAGCACGTTTTGGCCAAGTACCGTCTAGATCCAGTCCATCAAAGCCCAGACCGCAGCGGTTAGGCCCGACTGGACTAACCACGCGACCCAGACATTGTCCGAGTGTAGACTGAAAATTAACCACAATATTGTTTACTTCCTATATCTATAAGGGCATATGATATTAATAATGTAGATTAATATGCTGATAATTGATTTAACTGTCTATATGCCATTTTTTGCATATGTATATTATTTGCAACCCGATTGGTAGTTCCTGAAATTAGCGTATTCAAACAAACTTTTTAGTTTTAGAATATTAATATCTTAAGTATATATTATGTTATATTATCATCGTAATAATATTATAAATGCGTATGTGAGTTTGTTTGTTTGTTACGCTTTCACGTCTAAACGGTTGAATCAATTGTGATTAATTTTGGAACAGATATACATGAGACCCAGGAGACGAAGATAACGATAACGAGCGAAATTTTTATTGGAAATGGGGTGAATCGAGGGATAAACTTTGTACGAAACATTTTCTAGCGTCATCCGATTTCATAAAAAATCGATATTAACGTGAGCGAAGCCGCACGTAAAATCTAGTAGTTATGTAAAGTTCCGGAAGTTAAGCTTTCAGACACGCTCTTACTTGATGTTAAGTGACGAAGCAGCCCAAGATGGTCGACAGGATAAGCGTAGTTGAGAGATTGGCTCAAGTGTAACTGCAGGAAGACACCTATAGCTAATCGCCGGCAGCCTTTCAACTTAAGGGTGGGAGCTAACCCTTAAAGAAATGCGAAGACTGTCCTTAGTCTCTGGCAACAGGGGAATGTGAAATGTCACTATGTTGCGTTTTCGTTGGTAGGGTGATTACCACCCGATGAGTCACCCCACACCCCTTCGACTTGACCTGAACCCGGGTAATGCGTTTGAGTTTGCGCGTTGCAATGAGGTAGCCAATAGAGAATGGGATTTCTAACACCACGCTAATAAAAAATGGTGTTAGCTAACCAGGAAGGCTATAGATAATAATTTACTATCATATCCGAAGATTTACATACCCCTCCACAGTAGTACTCCCCAGTGAACTTAAGAAGTGAATTTTCCCATGCAAAGTAAAATATCTATTACAAAAGAACTGGTTACGAAAACTTTACTGCAGTCCTCGATGCTGATTGTAACATATAAATATTAATAATAATACTTCGACAAATAATCGAGTATCCAATACGTGTAACATGCTAATTATAAGATATTTATATAAATCACAGACGTCAAATTAAACACGTTTAGGAGACTGGTTCTAAAGCGGATGCATCGAGCCTCGGTAAGCCTATTATGTTGCTTAGCCGCCTAAACCTCAGTACTTCCGTCTTATTAAAAGTTCCGTATTAACGAATTATAGCGATGACAGCTCAGTGGTAGTGTGTACGACTTTGCGTCATGGGTCATGAGTTCGAATCCAACCACCTATAATGAGCTTTCGGTGATAGAAAATATCGTGAGGAAACCATAGCATGGTTGTAGGGCTTTTTCTGATGCCCGGCTGGTTAGCAACCACCTTCAAGTTGAAAACCTGCCGCCAAATATCAATAGGTGTGTTCCGGCGGATACACTTGAGAGCCAGTCCCTCCACAGATTTAGCGTGTCTATCAACTTGGTCCGTATCTTCATTTAAGATCAGGTGAGATTATGGCCGTAACGCTTTTGACTATAAAAGAAAAAAATATATATTAATACATCGAAATTTTAAAAATCCTTTTTCACAATTTATAGGTTAAGTGTTATGGCCGCAATTTCACCTGATGAAGTTCTTTTGTTATGTATGTTAATTACAGACTTTTTTCATAATCAACTTAAACTATACACTTGTATTTCTAACATGTCGTTCATAAACGCGGAACTATTTATTTTAACATAAATATTAACTGTCATACAATAATTTTTCGTTTTTACAACAGGCAACATAAGTTTTGCAACGATGTGAATTTGGCATATACTAAGATATACATACCAACAAATGAGTTTGCATTAGTATACTATTCTAGTATTTATGTAGTATGAGACTTTTGTTGTATACCCTCTATGTTTATTTTATATATGATGGATCTTCTATATGTAGCGGTGATAGCTCAGTGGTAGTGTGCACGACTGCGTCAAGGGACGTGAGTTCCAATCCACCTACAATACTCTTAAGTTTTTGGTGAAGGGAAAAATCGTGAGGAACCATAGCATGGTGGTAGGGCTTTTTCTAATGCCCGCCTGGCTAACCAATACCCTCAAGATGAAAATCTGCCGCTAAATACCAATAGGTGTGTTCCGGCAGTTGCACTTGAGACCTAGTTCCTCCAAGAAAGGCCGGCAACGCACCTGCGATTGTTCTGATGTTGTGGGTGGCGGTGATCACTTACCATCAGGTGACACTACTGCTCGTTTGCCGCCTATTCCCTAAAAAAAATGGATGTAAGTTCGAACCCCTGTAATGAACTTGAGATTTCAATGGAGGAAGGGTCTTCATGAAACGATAGCATGGTGGTATGGCTTTTTCTGATGCCCTCCTGGCTAGCTACCACTCTCAGGTTGAAAATATTATTTTTTTTCGACTGGACATACGCTGTTAGCCCGAGGGGCTTTTACAACTTGGCAGGACTCTTTTGGGGCGAATGCTGAGGGCACTCAGCCCCGAGGCAGTGGGCACAAGGGTGTCGTTGTGGCTGGCCCTTGGCATGGACTGCTGGCGGAAGAGAAAATATTATATCAAATAGTAAGAGCTGGCCTACTGGAGTAGCCCTTTAGATAAAATACTAATTGTTAGAGAGGCAAGGAAGTCGGTGGAGTCGATTGTACTGTACTGTTTAAGTTTGAATTGTCGGAGTTGGAAGGACGTAGTCTTCACATCAAAACGTCCATGAACTGTATGAATCTGAACTGTAATCAAAAGAACTAATGTTAAAAAGGCAAACAACTGGCAGGTTTTTGGCCCCTTACAGAACCGCGTACTTAGCGTATGGGTGTGCACGGGTGGTATGCAGTGTGAAGTTGTTTTCTCAGTGTTGTAGAGTGTCACTGTATCGCGCGAGCAGAGTCGCTCGCGGGCTCCTTTCCGGAGGATCAGACCTAGGCTCGAGCGTCTGCAGAAGGAGGCCGCGGCGGGTGTGCGGGAGTGAAATTTACCGTAAGGCCTCGGCGGCGAGACCTGCGGTTACGCGGGCGTGTCCGCGGACACGAACGGTTTGAAGAGACGGCAGGAAGGAGCGCGTTTTCCCTGGTGATGTCGTCTACGGCATCGGTGAAGCAGTTTCGTGGCCGGCGTGCGAACCAAACGGCTTGAGGATTTGCAGTATAGTTGACTGCTACTACTATTTCGGGATTCGAGTGAGCTTCGGCTTTTTCGAAGAACTTTTTAGTGAGTTCGCGTATGTAAGCGTATATGGACGGGAGATTCATGTCCTTGTGGAGATCTATGTTGCGGGCGTAAGGCGGGGCTTGGACCATTGTACGTTTGAATTTATTCTGGAAAACTTGTAGTTTTTCCAGGTTTGTTATTGCTGCATGGGCAAAGAGTGGGCAGCTGTAAGTGAGTATGGGGCGTATACAAGTCTTATAGATTGTAAGCTTATGTCTGAGTGACATTTTGCTTTTCGAAGAAGTGAGATTACGTAGCAGGGCCGAGGCGGTGTTGGCCTTTTTGATTACGTAATCGATATGGTGGGTGAAGGTAAGGTGTTTGTCGAGTACTACGCCTAGGTATTTGGTTTTATTTACCCAGGCGATATCGACACCGAATAGGTGTAAGGAGCCTTCGAGTGGCTTGAAGTTATGGGGATCGAACATGATAGCCGAGCTTTTATCTGGATTTAATCCTATGCGCCATTTGAGGCACCAGGATCCGAAGGCGAAGATAGCTTGTTGAACTCGATTTCTAAGGATGGCTCTGTGCCTACCCGAGCTATATATGATAGTGTCGTCGGCGTAGAGGTCTATTTGGATATCGTCGAAGATTGGAATGTCGCTGACATATAGATTAAACAGACAGGGTGCTAGAATGGAGCCTTGGGGGACTCCAGAGCGTATAGGATGAGGTGAGGAGAGAGCTTCGTCTACTTTGTAGCAGAAGGAGCGATTAGATAGATATTGTATAATTAAGTGGACAAGTCTGTCCGGAACTTGGAACTGGTGGAGTTTATAAATGAGTCCTTCCTGCCAGACCCTGTCGAAGGCTTTGGCAACGTCAAAGAAGACTGCGAGAGTGCGTCTAGGGAGGCGTAGCTCCGTAAAGTTGGAGACTACGTGTTCCGTGAGGCGAAGAACTTGGTGGGTGCATGAGTGTTTTGGCCGGAAGCCGAATTGTTGGTCCGGAAAGATATATTTATCGGCTACGACGGCTTGGAGGCGGTTTAAAATAATCCGCTCGTATATTTTGCCTAAGGTGTTAAGTAGGCTAATCGAACGGTAGCTTTCTGGGGAGCAGGCTTTTTTGCCTGGTTTCCGGATACCTATGACGGTAGCTCTTTTCCAGACGGCTGGAAAGTGGCAATGAGATATGGCCGCATTGAGGATGCAGACCAGAAGCGCTATGAGTTTGTCAGGAAGAAGCTTTAGGACTTCATTCCTGATACCATCAGGACCGGCAGATTTCCTAGGTTTGTGTCCTTTAATTGTCAAACGGACTTCGTCGGTGGTGACCGGGACTAGGAGTTCTGCTGGGGGGGTCTCGCTTATTGTGTGTATTGTTCGGTTGACCCTTTCCCAGTGTTCGGGATCTCTGTTCTGATATTTGTACGGATTGTTCCTCTAAGGTGTTTGCGAGGAGCTCCGCTTTGTCACTGCTCTCGACAGCAGGAGGGAGAGTGGGGCCTCTGTCTAGTGGGGGTGTGGATGATGAGTAACTTTCGGACGAGCTCCCAGAAGGCCAGGTGCGATGGCTTGAGATTATCCAGGAGGCTGTCCCATCTTTGAGAGCGAAATTCAGAGATATGAGATCTGACCTGTCTTTGTAGGGCGCGTAGCCGGACGCGGTTTTCTAGTGTCGGATAGGCGTCGTGGGCGCGAGTCGCGGCGTTCTTCTCAGTGATCAGCCTCCGAATGTCGTCGGGGAGTATAAAGCGGCGATCGTTCGCCGCTTTTACCTCTTTCGAGGTGGCCTCGACGGCACTCTGGAGGTGACTGACCAGGGAGTCGACCGCCAGATCGGCGTCGGCCGGCGAGTCTATCACGTCTGGAATCCTGTCAAGCTCGGGAGAGGAGATATTAGTAGCCAGATATTGCCTAAGTCTAGGGTAATCGGCACTTTTGATGGGAAGCAGGTTATGCTCGTCGGGCTGGCCGAGGAGTAGAATTACTGGACGGTGGTCTGAATCGAGTTCGTAAGCGACTTCAATGTGTCGCACCTGGAGGGCGACCCCTTTGAGGATAGCATTATCTAAGACTGAGGGTCGACAGTTGGTCTGAAAGTGTGTTGGCTCTGGATGAGCTATCACATCGAAAGTTAGCTCGTGTTCCAAGCGGAAAAGTATTCTACCGTTGTCAGTGGTACGCGGGTTATTATAATAGATGTGCCCGGAGTTAAGATCGCCGGCCACGAAGATCGCCGGCCACGAGGTTGTATATAGTTTCTCTAAAGGTTACTTAACATCAGCTGAGATTGTAGCCGTAATGCTTAACCTATTACTATAAAAATCATTTGTACCAATTGTGGGACATTACCTTAAAAACCGGAAGCAAATATAGTAAGCGTGTTAAAAATAATATGAATTGTAAATATTGCTTCGCCTATAAAGGATTTATGTATAGTTTTTCTTTTATTCCTTGCTTTCAATTTGTTTTTATATAAATGATAGATCATAATTTATTCAAGTGACGTGTTTTTTTTTTTTATTTGTGTCTACATACGGAAGGTCAGTGTCACGTTTGTATCTCGTTCGATGACGACATCAAAGTCAAAAAGGGGTTACCGAGGGTTGCCACCGTAGATGTAAAACAACCGATTTGATACGTTTTAAATAAAATCTTGCCCTCCTAAGCCCCAAATAAATCGTTTTAAACGGTTGCAAACTCGAATACAAAAATAAAAGAACTACATACTAAATAAATAGAAGTCGACTATAAAATGCATTTCGATTATAATTTCAAAAATTACTTAACGTGTACTGATGATGTAGAGTTTTCTTGGAACGGAGTTCCTAACGCACTTTAACGTTCCTATTGGCTTTTCAGGCTGATGGGTTAGACCGAGAAAAGAGTAACAATTAAAATTAACCTAAAACCGATTGCAGTGACTTTAGAGGCACTTCAAGATATCCTAGTAAAACTCGAAGCGATGATAGCTCAGTGGTAGTGTGTACGACTTTGCGTCAAGGGACGTCATTTCGAATCCAAGCGCCAACAATGAGCTTGAGCTTTCAGTGAAGGAAAACATCGTGAGGAAACCATAGCACGGTGGTAGGGCTTTTTCTAATGCCCGCCTGGCTAGCTATCACCCTCGAGTTGTAAGCCTGCCGCCAAATACCAATAGGTGTGTTCCGGCAGCTGCACTCGAGAGCCAGTTAATCCACAAGTTTAGCGTGTCTACCAACTTGGGCCGTATCGTCCCTTAAGATCAGGTAAGATTATGGCCATAACGCTAAACCTTAAGTATTAAAAAAAAAAAACTAAACCTTATTTAAATTAAGCTTGCCGTCAATTTCGAGAATATGCAAAAATCGTTTGACTTCTATAATTACAATTACTAGAAACCCAAAAAAGATATAGTCAATCGAGCTTCGTTTGAATCGAATGCCCAGAAAACACCCCTACTTTTTTATTGCATGTATAGATTTGTAGCTTTATCTCTATTTTCTAAATACCAATGAGAACTTGTATTTACTTGTGTGTCCGGTTTGGTCAAAAACTGGTCGAGGGATTTTTATAAAGTTCTGCGCCCGTGACTGTTATGACATTTCAGAATCAAAATGTGACAAGAAATGTCAATAATTATATATTTTATCTATAGTCATTCAAAGAGAAGAAACATATATTCATAATGATTTCTTAGGTTTACGCGAATATTATTCATTGATCCAATTATACATTTAATTAAATCGGAACCCAAAAGACCAATTGCCAGACGTCAAGACACTGTGAGCTCTCTCTGCGTAGATCGGAACGCTATCAATAATAAAAATTAAATTGAAGGTAGACACAGTAACATAAACTTTTCTGGACAAACTACACCTCAGTCCGCCCCGTGACTACGAAGGCTGAAAAGCTTTCGAAACGTCGGGATCAAAATTTAATAAATAACCGCGATAAAATCCGTTTAAATTAGTTTTATTTCAATAAACATATATTCGTTAAACGGATATTGACAAAATATTTGTACACGAGAAAGTATATGTTATTCCCTAATTTACATGTAATATAGAAGTATTTTATGTTTTACATATATTTATATAGTTATTGTAGATTATAAGTTAAATAAAAATACTAAACGGACGTCTATTTATGTGTAATAAACGCTTGTGTTAAATTTCTGAATATTATTAAAGTTATGTATTTAATAAAATGTAATATTTAATGAATAAAATTATTAATTACGTACTGTATATTTTGTATTTGAAAACAAATTCCTTTGTCTGGTATCATCATGTCAGATTAAATAAGTTATTTCAATTTGCAATTTGACGAGCGTAAAATATAGTGGTGGCGCCTATTTTTTTTAATAGTTAGTGTTTAACGTTATGGTCATAATCTCACCTGATCTTAAGTGGCGATACGGCCCAAGTTGGTAGACACGCTAAACCTGTGGAGGAACTGGCTCTCAAGTGCAATTGCCGGAACACGCCTATTGGTATTTGATTGTATATTTTTACCTTAAGGGTGGTTGCTAGCCAGGCGGGCATTAGAAAAAACCTACCACCATGCTATGTGTTTCTCACGATGTTTTCCTGCAAGCTCATTGTAGGTGGATTCGAACTCACGTCCCTAGACGCAAAGTGGTACACACTACCACTGAGCTATCATCGCTTCAAAACATACACACGCTAATACCTTAATTACATCATTGGTTTTTGCATTAATCATTCCCCTTTTATTTGTCAGCACATACCTTTTTTATGCTAATATTCAGCAAACAGGCAGACGGCCCACGTGATGATAAATGGTTACCGTATTCCTGTGGACAGGTATCAATAACACAGGTATTACAGCCATGTTGCTAACCTTGGCGGAAAAGGTGGTCCTCGTTCACTATGCCGGAACACAAAGCCTCATTCAGAACCTTCATTTCGCGGCAGTGTTAACCGAGTGTAGTCGCTAACTAGACGGGCATAACTCTACTACCAAGGGTTGAGGGAAGAGATAGGGGAAGGGATAGGGGAAGGATAGAGATCACCAAAAGTAAATGTGAGACCGAACATCACCAAAGCCTCGTCGGTTACTCGGCAGGGTGAACCACGTGCAGATGAGGTGGGCTTCGGTAACTTAGATGGTATTCGATATCCCCTACGTCAATGTAATACCAGGTAGCGCCGTGTTTGTTCTCAAAATTGATGCAGAACGACAAGAGATAAAGGAAGAGGATCATCTTAGAAAGACAAAAGTGCATCCCTTCCTTTAAAGCCTGCTTTAAATTTTATTTTATATTGTTTCTGTTGTTATTATTATTATTATTATTATTATTATTATTATTATTATTATTATTATTATTATTATTATTATTATTATTATTATTGTTATTATTATTATTATTATTATTATTATTATTATTATTATTATTATTAGTATTATTATTATTATTATTATTATTATTATTATTATTATTATTATTATTATTATTATTATTATAATAATAATTATTATTATTATTATTATTATTATTATTATTATTATTATTATTATTATTTGGCAGCAAATTTACAATTTGAGGGCGCTAGACAGATAGGCGGGATATCAGAAAGCTTTACCACCATGCTATAATATCCTATGAAGTATTATTTTTATCTGCGTAAATATTTTGTGCTTTCTCTGAACTATTTATTTTATGGAATCAATAGATTCGACATATGTGACCGAATATATCCACTTTATCAGATAAATCGAATGGCAATGTGTTACTTTGTCCTTATCGCTTTGCAATGGCCTAAATATTAAAAGTTTATCTATACTTTCGTAATCATATCACAGTAATAGGTAAATACATTCTGTTACTTTGTTTGTCACTTAAAAAGTCAGTAAAACCCTTTTTTTTCGTGGGAAGATCTTCCGCCGGGTAGCAAAAGTATGGGTTATAGATTCTTACTGACTAAAAACCTACGGCCTCTGCACCTTCCACCAAGATTGATGGAGCGCTTTCACATTCATCATCTAATCCCGGTAAGGCCCAAACCTAATCAAGGGCTCCCTCTAATGGGGTTGGGGAGCGGCAGAGACGCACGCATCTGCCGCTGCAGGCCACTCTATAACCAGCCAGTAAAACTTAGGTGACAAAAAAATAATAATATTTAGTCACCCACCATACCACAAAATCACACATTTCAAACTGCTAATTTAGGAAATATCTAAGTTGAAAGTTACTGGTTTGCATATGTTGATTGCTGCCACCTAAAGTAGGTAAGTGTGTCTCTCGGATGGCAGTACAGATATATTACTTTGACATATTATAAACGAGAACAACTTTCACGATGATTAAAAGATTGTTAAGTTAAAAATATAGGGATTCTACTCATTCTTTGAAAACTAATCACTACAACAAATAAAAATAAAAAAAAACAATTAAGGTTCTGGGAAAGCGTTTATGAACGTCCAAACTACCACCGGTTCGGAAATAACTCAGTCATCAAGAACAACCGGTAAGAAACTCCCTCCGGTTACATTTTCTTTACATATGTACCATTTACAACGTTCAATGACATTAAATTTATAACACATTCACAATAGGTTTTATTTTATCGTTCACATATCGATCCACTCTATTATCATAGCCTTTTGACATCAAAACCCGCTTGACATGGCGCTTGACTTATTGTCAGGCAAATCGGTAATGTGCTTTGGGACTTTGTTATAAAACCAAAAACTATTACCTAAAAACCTTTTACTGGTCTTACAGAGTCTAAAATATCGAGTGACCAGATTAACTTTTATAAGACTTAATAAAAAAATTATAATGATTAAACGTTGACCCTAATTCCTCTTTATCTCAGCCCTACGCCCTATATATTGCTTGAGAATGATACGTATATATATTTTTTCACTACAGGAACATAGAAGGGGCTTCCCTATTGAGTATGGTTTCTACGACTAATCTGTCAGGATCTAGAAGCAATGCTCAGACTTTAGCAGATGAGTAGGTCTGTAGAGTCACCGTGGGGATTCTTATTAAAATAAAATATTGGCTTTCCACAATGACCAATCCTCATCGGGTGTGTAATAGTACACAGTACACAGTAGTACACAGTACTGGCTAGTTATACTGTAACACGGACGAATCTGAAGAGCGTAATTAGTGTAATGTTCGATTACACATAATTTATTAACCTAACTTATCTATAGTCCATTGTCAATACCTTTGTTTATACTAGAGAATTGTTTATCATTTACGTTCATTATGATATCATATAGTCTCATTAAAACCTATATATTACAAGTTAATCCCGCAACTTTGTTTGCGTGAACCAAAAACGATTTTATAAAAAAAATTACCCGTTTTTGTAACCTTTTTCAATGTAACTTTGCTCCTATTGGTGTTAAGGTGAATTTAAATAGCCTGAAGCCTTCCTGAACGATTTTTCTATCAAATACAAAGAGCTTTTGAAATCATACTGGTAGGTAGCGCGTTCAGACAAACAAACAAACTTTTCTGTTAAACAATATTAATATAGTTTTCTAGAAGGTTACTTTGTTCTCTAATACTTTATCTAAATTAATAATTTATTTAAAATCCCAATATGCGATGAGAAAACATCGCGGGTCTTTAGTGAGTGAGTCCCATACGCCCCTTCGAATGCCTTGCCCAGGTGGGATATATGTACATGCATTTCCAAACGTACAAAAAAAAAATTGGTTGTCTGTAAAGTCGGTTTACTGACGATAGTTGAACGTGACAACGTCTTAAGAAAATACTGATGGAATTGTAGCATTTTTCAATAGAAAATTTTAATTTCATTTGTTTAATAGATTTGTATGTATATAGAGAAGGAGGTAATTGGAAATCACAATGAAATTGATCAAGTTAGATTTATTTGTACGCATAAATACAATTACGCTCTCGCTTGCACTTCAAGCCTTACATGGAACGCCTCTGAGCGAGGTAACGCCGCATGAGTCATGTTTTTTCGTGCGTGCAGCCGGCTCTATCGAATTATAAGACGTTGTCACGTCTAAAGAGTAGCCCCGTAGGCGCGGCTTTCCAAGTTCCAATTGCTTGCTAACGTGACAGTCATTATTATTATGAAATAGCGGGAAAACTTGCAAGCGTGTCATCTGATGGTAATTGATCACCGCAGCCTGTGCACACACAAAATTAGAGAAATCGCTGGTGCGTTGCGGCCTGTATTGAAGGTACTGGCTATAATTGAACTGGAATGAACTATTGGTGTGTACATTGCAGATGAGTCGGTTTTACCTTGGCACGAGTGAAATTAATGTATGTATTTAGTATCGTGTGACTGCGACCGCAAGACCGCAATCGTCAATTAGAACAGCTGAAGTTATGTATTGAACTGGTTTCAGTGGGATACAATAGTCTTGTCCCCCAAACGCCTGTTTGTATAACTGTATATGTGTATAGTAATCTCTAGGGTTTCATTTGAATATGTTAACATAAACATTAAGCTATCTGTCAACAAGGAAACAACATACTCTGAATAGTGTTGAATATGAATTAGGAATGTATTAAAAGGTGTATTCAAAACGGTATCACGTGAATGTAAAGCTAATCTTTGTGACTAAGAATTATGTAGGTAATGTATTTGTTATCGTGCAGGCACATGTAGGGATTGTAACTCCAGCCCCGCTTTCCTGAAAAAGGTATTTCGACTATAAAATTGTTTTTTTTTTTTCATGAAATACGGGGCAAACGATCAAGCGTGTCACTTGATGGTAAGTAGTCAGTGCCACCCATGGACCCCTGGGGAATCACATATGCGTTGCCAGCCTTTATTGGAGGAACTGACTCTCAAATGCAACTGCCGGAACACACCTATTGACATTTGGCGGCAGATTTTCAACTGGAGGGTGGTTGCTAGCAAGGCGGGCATCAGGAAAAGCCCTACCACCATGCTATGGTTCATCACGATGTTTTCTTTCACCGAAAGCTCAAGCTCATTACATGTGGTTGGATTCGAACTGACATCCCTTGACGCGAAGTCGTGCAAACTGAGCTATCTTTTGTTTTGTTTGTGTACGTGTGAAAAATATACCAAAATTTTTATATACAATAAGGTTTTTTCAATTTTAGATAAGTTTCGATTTTGGCTGTAAATCTAGTTTCCGTCGAATATTGTAATTATATCTATATTAGACCCCCCGCAGCAGAGTTCAAATCCGTTTAATTTGCGTCAATAATTATTTAAATTATTGTAATGAACATAAAGTAGAATACTAATGAAGCAATATAAAAAATTGTATTATACATTATGTTTCAAACTAAACACGTTTTCAAATTTACGTATGACGTTACCTTGAAGTGGTCCTCATTGTCCTTGCAATGTTTTATAAAATTATAAAGCCATAAACAATCACCGCGAGAATTCGCTTACTTATCTTTGGATAGCAATTATCGACGTAAAATTCAACCTACTGTCTATCCGTGATTGTATGTATATAGAGTACTAAATGTCCCGACAGACGTTGTCCTGTCTTAACTATGAATATTGAATTCGAATTGGTATACTTAACAAAAAAAAAATACAAAAACATAGTGTTCATTATTGCTTTAAGCTAACTGACAGGTAGTCATGTAAAATTGCTATGGTCGTTAAGGTTTTTAAAATTTTCTTAAATTTTCTGATATTCCGGTCAACTTCCTTAATTTTTTCTTTCATAAGAACCTTGCCCTGACGATAATGAACCCAACAGAAAAGGAATTAGCGAAATTGTGTCGCTGCCTCACCCGCGATGCGATGACAAAGGGAAATATAGATTCATATTCATGTTTTTAAGTTCTCTTCTTGAAGCTTCTCAAATCGTATCGATCCAGAAACACTACAGACGTAAGTTGCTTACACAGGATGGTAGTTCGGGGAAAGAAGTTCTCCGAGATACGTATCGTCGGGGCTCGCCATTCTTCAAGATGGTGTGGGTGGAATTTCAGCTCATGGCGCGTTGTATGGTGGTGGAATCCAGCTGCAAGTATTAATGCGTACAGTTTCTGGAGCATTAACATCAGGTTCTGCGCGATATACATAACACCTCTACGGATTACTTCTGCGGTACAAAATCTGTCGCGGTATCTCTCTTGCAATCACCGATCTATCCCAGCGAATGACACTCAATGGTCCTCGGATACACTATGCTATCTCTAACCGTAACTTTATTATTGAACACTGTAGTAAGTTTACAAGAGGCTGGTTAAGGCCAAATAAAACTGAAGAGATTTTTATTTGCAATCTCACTTGATCTTAAGCGACGCTATGCCATAAATTGGTTGACACGTTAAGCCTTGTGGATAGACTATAGGAGCACATCCATAGGTATTTGACAATAGATTTTTAACTTGAAGATTGGTAGCTAGCCAGGCGGGCATTATAAGAAGCCCTAGCATCATGCTATGGTTTCATCACGATGTTTTCCTTCGCCAAAGCTCAGGATCATTGCAGGGATTCGAACTCACGACCGCTGGCGTGGCGTCCAAACACACTACCAACTGAGCTATTATCACTTCTATTCACTCTGGAACGGTCATGAAAATGGCCGACGTACTGGACTATATGTCACAACTATGGTGGAAGGACTTTTGAATTTATTTTAAAATTATGTTAACCGTGTGATCGTTCTTTAATAAATATATATATTTTTTTATCTTTATATGTTTTTATTTCATAAGAAAGTTATGACAAGTTTAAAGAAGAAAAAAGTTATTATGATCCTATAAAACCGGTGAAATATTATCGCAAAGTTCGTAAATATTACGCCTCGAACACCATTTAGTGTTATGCAAATATATTTTTTTGAAATAATTCGAAAACAAATGATACCTACAATTCCAAGCGTATTACATAATATTATGAAACCCGTACAACAAGTAACATTTACGAGTCACTCCATCTAATAATATCTTAATTTAAAAACGGTGGGGAGATGAAATCAAAATTATTTATAAATATGAATTATGGAAAATTATTCTGTATCCAATTTATTATTGATACCAATCATCTCTTGGTGCACCTTGGCAGTAAAATCGACCATCTTGCCGTGTCGGCAAATGTCAGGACGCTCGCTTATAGTGTTGCCCAAGATCTGTCTTGGTCTTGTAGTCTTGCTCTTATCCTTGTATTTTTGCAAGACGAAGACCAAGACTGTCTAATTGTAGCAACATTAACACCAAGATTATACTGCAAGGTCTTATGAAGACAACAATGATCCTGTGAGATAAGTACTACAGTAATTGTATTAGTGAATTAACTATTGAATCGCAGACACATTCATTGGCTCCACTACAGAACTCCAATGCCGCTCTTTGCGAAACAGTTGCATCGAACACTCCAGTTAACCACTGGATATACTATATTATTTCAAAATATTTATAACTGGCAGCTTCTATCTTAAACATGGTGTTACCAACACCGACTGCATGAACGTTATATTACCTACAATAATATATGCTTCTATCTGTGGAATTAACGTATGTGCTAAACATTGTAACCAAATATGTTATATAAAATATGTACTTATGTTTGAAAGAAAAAGTGTATACAGTAAAGTTGGAAATCATCTATTTATTTATGTTACTCAATATTTCAATTCCCCGTTGGCCGATCAGTGCTTATAATTTACCGACAAAGACTCGTTGCCGCCATTTTTGTTTGAAGCGATGATAGCTCAGTGATAGTGTACACGGACGCTGCGTCAAAGGTGAACATCTTGAGGAAACCATAGCATGGTGGTAGGGATTTTTCTAATGCTCACCTGGCTAGCTGTCACCCTTAAGTGAAAAATCTGCCACCAAATACTGTTAAGTATGTTCTGGCAGTTGCACTTAAAAGGCAGATTCTCCATTGATTTAGCGCAAAAAAAATCGTGTCAAGGGTTGCAGATGTTCCAAAGAATAAAAAAAAAAACCAGTTGCTCACAACGAATGTTATCAAATTATGTTGTAGCGACAAGGATCGTTGTAGCCGTAAAGATAGGTATAATATTTTTTTAATTTTATTATTATAGTTAAAGTTTATCGTTATGAAGGTGCCAGAATGACCGAACCTCAGCTTGGAATACTGCCGGAAAATGAATGAATCATTCACAATACTAATTAACAAACAAGACCTAACTTACTAAGTTTAGTGGTCCTAACAATGACAGCGGGCAAAACGGGCAAGGGCCGAGGAGGTAATCCCTTACAGAACCGTGTACTTAATGTGTGGATGTGTACAAATGGTATGCGGTGTGACGATGTACTCTCAGTGATGTATAGTGTCACTGTATCGCGTGGGCAGATACATCATATTCTATCGTACATTATGTAGCTAGTAATTACATAAATAACGCAGGAAACAATATACACTCATTGAATATATAGGAATAGGCTAATAGGTAATTTATAGATACTTTCTGTAAGGCCGAGACACACACCAAGACTGTGGGTGCAATATCAAGACCAAGACTAAATGTATCGAAGTCAGATTTATACCAAGACTGGCTTAAGTCTTGTATCGGTCTTGCATTTGGGCAACACTACACGCTTATGCCCATCTACGCCACATCACTCGGTTTTTTTTTATAATTAAGGTTTAGCGTAATGGCCATAATCTCACCAGATTTTAGGTGAAGATACGGCCCGAGTTGGTAGACACGCTAAACCCGTGGAGGAACTGGCTCTCAAATGAGCCTGCCGGAACTCACCTATTAGTATTTGACGGCAGATTTTCTACTTGAAAGTGGTACCTAGCCAGACGGTCATTAGAAAAAGCCCTACTCATTGTAGGTGGTTGAATTCGAACTCGCGTCCCTTGACGCGAAATCGTACACACTACCACTGTGCTGTCATCACTTCATATACACTTTGTCGCATTTATATTATTTTTTTTATTACTACACACCAACGTTTCGATTTATTATGCGGGTTTATATTAATAATACTCTGTAATAGGCATATTTTTTTTTTCAATTTTGGCTTAATGAGATGAAATGTTATCTACTAATTATTATTTTTTTTGCATATTTATATCTATTGTTCAGAATTATAATATATATAATAATTATTATATCCATTAAAAAACTTAAGTCTATACATATAATAAAATTGTAACGCGTTGACATCTATAATATCAGATTGGGACTAATATAAAACCAATGGTAACGCAGGTTATTGTTTTTACCGTATTTTAGGCACAAACACACAAGTATTTAATTAAATCGCTTTATTTATAACGTTGTATATTTGGATGTTTCTTTTCAAAATGCGACTAATCTTTTTTATAAATAAAAAAGTAAAACTAGAAGTTTCTTATTCATTTTATTGCAAATTAGTTTTTTTTTTTTGTACATTTTTCGTTTTCTTTTTACCACAATCTCACTTGATCTTGGTGGGTACAGTAAAACTACGGTAAAGGTTTCGACTGTAAAATGTATCTGCTGGAACACGCCCGTAGATATTTGACCGCAGACTTTTATTTACCACAATCTCACTTGATCTTGGTGGATACAGTAAAATTACGGTAGCGTTTTTCACTGTAAAATGTATCTGCTGAAACACGCCCGTAGATATTTGACCGCAGACTTTCAACTTGAGGATGGTGTCTCTAACCAGAAAAGCATTAGAAAATGTCCTATCGTTATACCATACTTTTATCACGATATTTTCCTTCACTGAAAGCTTCAGTTTATTGCATTCGAACTTATGTCCATCGACTCGATGTCGTTTCACTCTACCATTGAGCCATCATTATAAGTTATTTATGTTTCTTTTTAATATATATTATAAAGTGGTAAAGTTTGTTTGTTTGAACGCGCTCATCTTGAATACTACCTATCGAATGCTAAAAACTATTTTTGGTATTTGGTAGAGCAATCTCTGAAGTAGGCTTCAGGTTATCCGACATCTCGCTACCATCAATAGGAACAAACCTGTACTAAAAATAGTTATAAAATCATTGAAATAAAACGACTTTAAACGGATTTTATCACGGTTATTTATTAATTTTGATCCCGACGTTTCGAAAGCTTTCAGTCTTCGTGGTCACGGCGCGGACTGAGGTGTAGGTTGTCCAGAAAAGTTCATGTTACTCACAGTGGGTTTGAAACGTCGGGATCAAAATGAATAAATAACCGCGATAATATCCGTTCAAATTAGTTTTATTTCAATTAATAATATTCGCGTAAACATAAGATTTTTTTTAAATCATTTTTCCTCTGCCACGCATATGAAATCACAGACACAGTTAGTTGTAAATAGGTTATATATTAGTGGGCAAACTAGCAAACGTTTCACTTAATTATAAGTGATCATCGCCGCCCATGGACACCTACAACACCAGAGGAATCGCAGGTGCGTTGCCGGCCTTTATCGGAGGGACTGACTCTCATGTGCAACTGCTGGAATATACCTATTGGTATTTGGCGGCAGATTTTCAAGTTGAGGGTAGTAGCTAGCCAGTTAGGCATTAGAAAAAGCCCTACCACCATGCTACAATCACTTTCTTAAATAAACTACTGGACACTTATAATAGTTTCTATAATCACTTCTAGGCACCACTATATATTTATACATAATTCTAAAAAGTAATATCGCTATTGAGACGTATATAAAAATAAAAATGTCCTTAGAAAGATAAAAATCAAGATTAAACGAATACATATTTAATTCAACGTCCGTATGTTTATTTGCATTTTTAATTAAATGTAAATTTTGGTCTTTTCGGGAACATCTGTGTTAATGTATACATACAAATATTATAAAGAGGAAGGATTTGTATTTTTGTTTGTAACGAATAAACTCAAGAACTACAGTTCCGATTTTGAAAATTCTTTTACCATAAGCAAGCTACATTAGCCCTGAGTAACATAGGCTATATATATATATATATATATATATGTATATATATATATATATATATATATATATATATATATATATATATATATGTATATATATTTTTTAATGAAAATTATTAAAAAAAATTTGGTTCCACGCGAACGGAGACGCGGACACAGGTAATAATATTATAAAATGAAGAAGTATGTTTGTTTAAACGAGCTAATCTTTGAAATTTCAATTATGTTTTTTGTATTTGATAGAGAAATCATTGAATAAGGCTATTTTGAAGCGTTGATAGCTCAGTGGTAGTGTTTTCGGCTTCGCGTCAAAGGACGTGAGTTCGAATCCACTTACAATGAGCTTGAGCTTTCGGTGAAGGAACACATCGTGTGGCAACCATAGTATGGTGGTAGGGCTTTTTCTAATGCCGCCTGGTTACCAACCACCCTCAAGTTGAAAATCTGCCGTCAAATACCAATAGGTGTGGTTCGGCAGTTGCACTTGAGAGCCAGTTCCTCCACAGGCTTAGCGTGTCTACCAACATGGGCCGTATTGTCACTTAAGATGAGGTGGGATTAACTATAAAAAAACACGCTTCCACCAATATGAGCAAAGCTATATTAGAAAAAAAAAAACAAAAACGGGCAAAAATAGGCAAACTCTAAAATATTACCTATACGTAAACGAAGTCGCAGGTACTGGTAGTATGTATGTAAATAGGTAAAGTAAAAAAAGAGTACACTACCTATTTCTTTTCAGTTTACCGACCGAATATTCTTTTTTTTTTTTTGTTTAAGGCACCGACATCGTTAGCCTGAAAGGCTTTCACAGCGTTACCGGAATTAGCGGGCGATCGCAGAGGGCGCTCAAGCCTGAGGGGCAACTCGCGCAAGGGTGTCACTAGTGACCGAACCTCGGCTTGGGCTGTTGCCGGGACGCGAAAGAGAGAATCGAACGCGGTACTAACTAAAAACAGTGATTGTACTGTGCCACAATGGCGCGAAGGGTTGTACTGTGCAACCTCAGCTGGCAGTGTCAATGACTACTGCCTACTCGAGAAGAAGAAAGGCTCGAATCTAATTGATCCACAGGGATCCCAATGAAAACTAAGAGAAAAGAAATTGAATAGTACTAGGGCATGGCAGGCGAAGCAAGAATATACTGTGCGTCTTCCCTACCTAACTGGTTACCGACTCAGGGCTGGAATTTATCTCTTAAGTACGATCATCACATGAAAGACGATTTCAAGGTGCACAAGGTATGTACATCCCAAAGAAAAGCGTTACTCTTTACAGATAACGTTTGTATACATTTTACTCCTAATTAAAAAAAAAATACAATGCTAAAGGAGAAAAATCCAATAAAAAAGTTATGTCTGTACTTTTTTTATAGTTAAGGTTAGCGTTATAGCCATAATCTCACCTGATCTTAAGTGACAATACGGCCCAGTTGGTAGACACGCTAAACCTGTGGAGAAACTGGCTCTCAAGTGCAACTGCCAGAACACACCTATTGGTGTTTGGCGGCAGATTTTAAACTTGAGGATGGTAGCTACCCAGGCGGGTATTAGAAAAAGCTCTACCGCCATGGAATGGTTTCCTCACGATGTTTTCCTTCACTGAAAGCTCAAGCTCATTGTAGGTGGATTCGAACTCACGTCACTTGACGCGAAGTCGTACACTTTTTGACATCCAAGCGCTAGAGCTGCTGAGATTAGTGCGTTCAAACAAATAAACAAACTATTTACTTTTTTCTTTATTTTATTAACATATATAGTTGTGTTGGTTGAATGATTTAAATCCAATAATATGTTTAATTATTTATTTTTTCAATAATCTATTTATACATATGTAAAACTAACACAATTAAAAAACTTACCGAACCATGCTCGATCGCCAAAGTATTTAACAATCACTACCCCAAACAGTTAATTCCACGTACTTGTACACAAGGTATTTTATGAAATGAGATGGTACCTTGCTGCATCTGATCGTTGTAGGGTGATATCGATTAGTCTTAAACTGAATTTGGATAAGTTAGATCGTGTAAAAGACCGAAATGACTTAAATACTAGAAATCGTGATAATCTCGTCAACCCATTTTTTTGACATAGTAACACCAGTAAAAGTGTTAGGTTTTATAACAAAGGCCCAAAGCATATTACCTATTTACCGGATACCATGTCAAGTGGGTTTTGATGTCAAAGGGCTATGACAGAATGGATCAATATATGAACGATTGTGATGTCTGGAATTGACACCCCTCTCTGTACAGCCCTTAAAAACTGTTGTACTCGTATTTAAAATATTCATTTTCAAATATGTGCCTACCTAAAAAAATACCTGATTGATTTTCTGACCGGTTCTTCTAGTTGACTGGAATATATACCTTCTTTAGATATATATATATATATATATATATATATATATATATCTAAATTAGATAAAGTTTTAGGATAGATCCTCCAGACAGGAGCCCTCGAGTGACTCTGTTCGCGCGATACAGTGACACTCTACATCACTGAGATTACACCATCACACCGCATACCATTCGTGCACACCCACTCGTTAAGTATACGGTACTGTGCGGCAGTTTAACGGCTTACCCAATAAGGTCGTAGTTAGTATCACTAAATTAGGGAATTAAGACCTGTTGGTTGGTTAGGCTCTGCAATCTTTGTTCGTTTTCCGGCAGCAGCTGAGCGCTTTCAGCACTCGCTTCTAAAAGTACGGTAAAGCTGCCAAAACCCTTATACCTAACAGCGTAAGTCAACTCGAAAAAAAAAATAGTTTGTTGATTTGTTTAATTGTAAGTTATGCACTTTGGTTTTTAACATCAGTATTCTGTCCTCGCAAATATTAACCCGACGTCGGTTTATTGCGTTAATTCCTTATATTTTTCACGACGTCCGCGTTTCTCTGAACTTGCACGCTCACAACTATCGTCGGTGACAAATCATAGACAAAACCACAGACTATGTGTCAAGTGCGCGAGCGCGTTAACGTCATGACAATCTGGCATGAGTAGAAACATATATGTATGAATATTTTTATTAGTGTCCATATTTCATCTTGTACTGTCTTAGTTTTGAAATTGTTGACAGTAATTTGATAACATTTGACACGGAGATTACGAGTATAACGTACTAGTGAAAAAAAATACAGTCTGAAAAAAAAAAAATCTAGCGATTTTTCTAATGCCCGCCTTGCTAGCTACCCCCCTCAAGGTGAAAGTCTGCCGCCAAATACCTATAGGTGTGTTGCAGCAATTGCACTTGAGAGCCAGTCCCTCTACTGGGCTTAGCGTTTCACCATCACATGGTTACTTAACATTAGTGAGATTAAAACTGCATCTTTGTCAAAAATAGTCATATTAGAGTCATAGAAAAAGCAATTTGAAGTGCAAAGTCTCTGCCTAGTTGCAAGATAATGGGCCAAAAATACTCTACTAACAAGTATCGCGCAACCCTAATTAATATCTTCAATAGCTTGAATTGTTATTTTCATTCAATATATTGAAACCAGGGTTGTCAAGCTTCAAAAATGATTTTTTTTTTAATATTCCAATACGACCATTTCTAACAGAGATACAGCCATTTAAAATATCGCTTAAAAATTGTATAATTTGATCCTTTAATTTTTGCCACTACTTTATGATAAATCGATATACTCTTTATCCCATATAAAGAGACAGGGTTCCTCCGGGTATAAAAGTTAAACACATTAATGCCGTTGGTATACAGTTGAGAAACACGCTATTGTTGGGTTATTAACTGGAAAAGAGACTACGCAATATCTACAAGGAGCAGTTAATCTCAATACATATGGATATTATCACCGATTGACCAATCATGGAATCTCCAAATATTATTTGACCTATTGACTTATTAGGTGTATACCTAATAAGGAATATCCATATATTACTTTCGCAACTTAGGCACCCATTAAGAGCGGATTTTGTAATCACTAGAGGTTAGTGTGAAAAACATAAGCGAAGTCGTCAGTACCAGGTAATCTTAACTAATTTTGCAAATGAGCGTGGGAGGTTTGACTGCATGGTTGGCCTAGTGGTTAAAGCAGTCGCCTCGCTTCAACCGTCACGCCGAAGTTCTGCAGGTTCGAATCCCTTACGGCGGTGGTCGGAAACCTTGTTATGCAAAAGAGACAAATATAGACAATTCACGATTAAAACTTCTTCAAATTGCTATTTTTTTAACTCAAACTTTGCGTATGTAAGAGACATTATTACGCAAGTAATTAAGATAAAAAGTAAATTATATTGATGTGAAGATTGACCTTGCACTCCTTTGGAAAGTAATGAAACAAACTAAATAAAGTACAATTTCTACTGATCTCTTACAAGGTAATATTCCGTACATGCACTAGACATTTCGTGTTAGAGCCCAAACGGAAGTGTCAAAAAGCCGTAAGCGACTTACGAGCCGCGGCATGTCGACCAATGCTTACGGAATGGATCTTTGTGTGATTCATAATTCATTTAACATTAGAATTTATAATCTGCCGCCATATGCAAATAGGTGTGTTCCGGCTGTTGCACTTGAGAGCCAGTCACTCCACAGGATTGGCGTGTTAGCCAGCTTGGGCCGCATCGTCACTTAACATCCGGTGAGATTGTGGTCAAAACACTAATTCTTAACAAAAAAAAATACAGAAATCTTTACAGAGTATATTACCTCCAGCAAAATAGTAATGTTGACGAGGGTTGAAGAAATAACTTATAGATTAACAAAATCCAAATTCGAAATAGCGAACCCACCGGCGAAAGCTAGTTTTACAATATTAATTAGGAAATCAAAAACAACAAGTGATTGAAAAAAATCCTTGAGATAGATCTTTTATTATTTCTAGGTTATTATGTATTATATATTTAAATAAAGCTCACAAAATTTCATTGACATTTCATTATTCGCCTTTTCGGTTATAGTTTTGAGAATATTCTAAAATATATACACAACCTCATAAATTTTCCATTATTTTATTGGAATAAAATATTTCTCAACGTGAACAATAAACGCGAGACATAAAATCCCAAATGTCACAACAAAGCGAATCACAAATGAACCTTCTAGCAAAATGGATTTGAATGGTTCGGTATGAAACTTTTAGAAGCCGAAAAATATAACATTTCTTTTTCATACTACAAGGTATGGACGTGAGTTCGAAACCTTGCTTTGAGCTTTCGGTGAAGGAAAACATCGTGAGGAAACCATAGCGTGGTGGTACGGGCTTTTCTGATGCCCGCCTGGCTAGCAACCACCCTCAACTTGAAAATCTGCCGCCAAATACCAATAGGTGTGTTCCGGCAGTTGCGCTCGAAAGCCAGACCCTCCGATAAGAGCTGGTAACGCACCCTTGATTCGTCTGCAGTTGTTGGTGTCCATGGGAGGTGGGGATTACTTACCATACACGCTTGCTCATTTGCACGCTATTACATTAAAAAAAATGTTGTTAACTTCTGAACGAATAAAGTTTCTTTTTGGTTCGCAGGTTGCGTTATAACTCTACTTTTTATTCTGTGTTTTCGGTTGTGTCAAGTTACTATATATAAATGTGTACTACCTCTGTCCGCGACACCGCTTGCGTGGAACGAAAAATTTATTTTTAATACGGCTTTGTTCCTATTGGCGTTAGCGTGATGTCAAACAGCCTAAATCCTTCCTCAGTAATTGCTCTATCAAATGCAAAAAAATATCACATCCGACTGGAAGTTCCTGAGATACCGTGTTCAAACAAACAAACAAGCAGACAAGCTACACTTGTGCATCGTTTACAAAACGCTGAAAGGTTAAATCCGCCTGATATGTGTTCCTTGAACTTATTGAATAGCAAATCGGTTATTTTCTTAGAAATCTTGTTATAAAACTTAACACAATTAATTTAAAAAAATAATAATTAATCGTGCTAGTTATAAAACGTACGATTATTAATTTATGATATTAAAAATATCTATGCTGTTTGTAAAATGTATTATAACTTTTTTAGTATATATTTCGTCCTAAATTGGTATTAGGGGGAAAGACAACAAAAAGGGAAGAGGCGCTTTTGTGTTGTACTTTAGTGATTCGAGAGTGAATGACAAATTTACCCACATAAGTAGATATCCACCATTTTGTGTACTATAATTATTTTACTGAATTGCCGGACAGTGAATTCAAGAACCAGGTCAAACGAGTTTCGATGTTAAAAGGCTGTTATAGGCTGGATCGATATGTAAGTGACCGGAATTGATTTCCAATTTCCCTCTCTTTACATCCGCTAATAACTACTGTAACATATTAAACTATTAGGTAACCAGAGATAAGATTAAGACCTAAGAAAGATGCAGATCGAGTTTCTTGCCGGTTCCTCTCGATGACTACGTTACTTTCCGAACCGGTAGTAGTTTTTGTTCATAAGTGCCTTCTTAGGGCCTAAATTGAATAAAGATTTTCGATGCGATTTCTGGTTTCATACAACAATAAAAAAAAAATTGGCATAATAAGATCTTTCAAACCACTTAATAATAAATAAATGACAATAAATAAATATATATCTATGTAATATTATACACTAGAACCTCTATAAGTGAAACATTAAGGGAGACGCCAGAAAATTCGAGTAATAAAGTTTTCGACTTGTAGAGTATGGAGGCTTTGGTATTTGAAGCGACGGGAAGAATACATTTTTTCGAGATTTGGAGGTTTTCGACTATCGAGGTTCGACTTAACGCCGTTCTACTGTAATAGATAAGTGACATTTCAATCATAACGTAAATTAAGCGATGACAGCTCAGTGGTGGTGTGTACGACTTCACGTCAAGGGACGTGAGTTTGAATCCAACCACCTACAGTGAGCTTGTGCTTTGGTGAAGCAAAACATCGCCAGGAAACCATAGCATGGCAGTAGGGCTTTTTCATATGCTCGCCTGGCTAGCAACCACCCTCAAGTTGAAAATCTGCCGCCAAACACCAATAGGTGTGTTCCGGCAGTTGTATTTGATAGCTAGTTCCTCCACAGGTTTAGCGTGTCTACCAACTTGGCCCGTATCGTTACTTAAGATCAGGTTAGACTATGGCCATAACGCTAACCTTAACTATAAAAACATGCCAAATTTAAACGTATGCTCTATTTCGGCACCTGATTACTATCACAATGTTGAACAAATACAATAAATCTCTAAGAATGTTAACCTTATTGCCAAAGATAATTCTTATTTACAGCGGTAAAAATTCGAACAACATCAGCTTCTTAACTGGCCTCTTATAAATTATCATCATTAGACTGATTTAATTCGAAACCATTGATATACAAATTACTGTATTACTAGAATAGCTATTCAAAAATCTCGGGAGCGTAGTATGTGGTAGCTGTATAGCTATCATTAAAATAAAGTTTCGCAACTTTTAAATGAACATTCTTAACGCTGACTCGAAAATAGCGAGTTTTAAATACATGTCACATAAAGTCACATCTAGTTATATGAAATAAGGTTTTTAGCAGTTACTCTTGGCAGACGGATGAGTGTCAATTGCATGTGCAGAAATGCGAATGTTGAGATGGATGTTTGGTGTTACAAGAATGGATAAAGTCAAGAATGAGGATGTAAGGGGGAAACTGGAACTGGTGCCAGTGGTAGAGAAGTTCAAAGGGAATCGTTTAGCTTGGTTTGGAAGTCGTGAGAAGAGAGGAAACATACGTAGTGAGAAAATTAATGCATATAAATGTTGAAGGATGGAAAGGAAGAGGAAGGCCAAAGAAGAGTTGGATAGAGTGTGTAAGAAATGAGATGAGAGATGTAGAAGTGAATGAAGATATAACGGCTGATAGAGATATATGAACGAAGAAACGTATTGCGGCGACTCAAAATAACTTGGGAACAGGGTAAGGTGATAATGATTCTTGGTAGATGTTACAGTTTTTCGAAAGGACGTTAGTGAAGGTTACGTATTTACTCTAAAATTCACAGACATTACAAACGAAACATACATTACATGCATATAATAAGATGTAAATTTATCATGTCTGTAAATATTAGATTTGTGTAAAAAAAAACTAGCAAGTGACTAAGAATAGGTAATAAAGTACAGTACATTTTTTTTTTTAAATGTCTGTCTGTCTATTTGTTTGCACACGCATAACTGGTAAAGTACATCGATTATGATAAAACGTCACCAATAAAATCGTAAAGCTTATCCTCGGGTAACATTTAGTCTTTGTTTCATTAAAATCGTTTAACTCAATCAAAAGTTATTGTAATTTATAGGACGGTGCGAGATTAAATAATTTTATATCTGCGCCAACGAAATCACAGATATAGCTGTTTGTAATATTTATTTCACAGTTGATGACAGTAAAGTGATATATTGTAAAAACCCTCTGACGGCGGGATTTAGTGTTGAGATATATTGTCGATATAGTATTTAGAATGTAATCCCGCATATTTTTTGTAAAATAAAATTAAAAACATCTTGGTTATGGGGTTTATTATGAAAAAGTAACAATGACGTTTCCAGTACTTCATAGTTCTGCATCAGTGATTATCATTGCCCTTAATTTGTAAATAACCAAATTATGCAATCTCTCGATTGTGGTAAAGGAGGAAGTTTATATTGATGAGATCGCTGGGAGGTCCTGCATTGTCGGCCGTGAAGGAAAGGATCATTCTTTGATCTCCCACCGCAGAAATTAGCCTATCTATAGTAATATTATGAAGCGGGAAAGTTTGTTTGTTTGGACGCGCTAACCTTAGGAACTACCAAACGTATTTCAAAAATGAATACCGAGTTTGATGAGAACAAACTACTTTGATACTTATAAAAATATCGTTGTAAGTCTTCGTTATTTATTTGAATTTGTACACAATCTTTAGTTGTGGCTAACTTTAATTGATTGTAATGGCTTATGTGAAATTTTAAATTTTGTGTGAATAATATTAATTTAGTTCTGGGCTGGGACCAGAAGCCCGTGGCTTTTAACAAGCTTAGCTATCCCGTACTTACGTCACTGACGTATTAATTCAAATTAAAGTTACAAAAATGACAATGATAAATGCACGCCTGATTCAAATGAATATCTTATGTATGGCACATTAATATTGCTAGTCAATTATTGTAAGGCGCTTTATATATATAGTGGTGTTATTAAACTAAGTTTTTATATTTATTATAAATTAATATAATTTTCATTATGATCAACTTCAAGTATATATATTGTTGGAATGTAATATAATTTATTTTTTTAATTTTACTATCCCATTCTTGACCTACTTCAAATTTTTCACACAACTTAAAACTAAAAAAAAAAGCTTTAATTCTTAGATCAGCAAATGTAATTGACTACGCATTGAATTGGTTAAAACATTTTAAGAATTATGTAGTAAAGTATTGTAGGTTCGAATCCGACAGCGGACACTGATGTTCTGAGTTTGATTGTTGCTTTGTGTCCAGTGACGGATTTATATAAATACCGCCTGTAGACAATTTATATTTTGCTCCCCTACGTATCATTGCAATTATCAGACTAATATTATAAATGCGAACGAGTGTTTGTTTGTTTGTTAGGATTTCACGCCTAAACCGCTGAATCGATTGTGATTAATTTTGACACGGAGATAGATGGAACGGATATAGGCTACTATTTCTAGCGAAATCTTTAATGTAAGTGGGGTAAGTAGAGATATAAATATTATACGAAAATTTTTTTTTCGTCATCTTTTTACTTCACGAAAGCTCAGGCTCATTCTAAATGGATTCGAACCCACGTCCCTTGACGCAGAGTCCGTAGACACTACCACTGAGATATCATCGCTTTAAATGCCAGTACACAGCAGCGGCGATCTAGGCTCCACAAATTCTTTTTTATTGACACTGGCGTATTTAACCACATAGGTAGATTCCATAATCACAAACATGAATCAATGTACCTAATCTGAACAGAGCTGATATATGGAGTTTTAATCCTTTTCTAGGGTAGATCAGACATGATCAGACAAGAACAGGTCTGATCAGGTCCAATTACAGGCCTGATCATACATGAACAGGCATTGTCAGGTCTGATCATTTTTTACCGGGTAATAAGAAAAAATACAAACATATTTGACGTAAGTTATACAGGCTGTGATCACAAAACTTGAAAAATCAAAGCACTACGTTTACAGTAATACATGAAAGCTCATAACACGTTTTACTTGTGATATAACAGATTTCGTAACAATATTTTTTATAGTTTCTATCGTGTAAAGGGAAAAGCTTGTTACTATGTCTACCACATATCGAGAGTCAGTATAGTCTACTTTTCTTGTCCTAAGAAACATTTATTTACCTAGATCCCTCCCGTATCTGCCAGTGCTTTTGGGACGGAAGTGTATGCGGAACTCACTTGAAATACCCATTAAAAATCTTCACACCGACCCTAGACATTTACTTTAGTTTTCTACAGTTTATAGGCTTGACATACAGTGACAGTTGCCAGATAGTTGGCACAGTAAGATCACATTCTCAACTGTTGATTGACGTTGTAACCTAAGATAGTGGACACGCGAACTGCCCGAACACACCTATAAATACTTTGAAATTGAAGGTGGAGGTAGGCATTAAGGAAAGCCCCCTTTTTTCCCTCTGTCGCCTTCGTGGGGCGACGCGGGTCCGTGCATGCAATCACCGCATCACCCCAGTGACTGGCCCGGCCTGGTGCTAAGAAGGCCCCATCCGAGCAGCCCGGCAAGCTGACCTTGTAGTCAGACGAACTGGTGCAGTCAGGCTTGTCCCCCTCAGTACGGCTCCACCCTCAGTCCGCCTTTCCCACGAAAGCCGAAGAAAGTCCTACCACCATGCTATGGTTGCATCACGATTTTCTCCCTCATTGAAAGCTCAGTGTGGCTAGATTGAAACACATATTTTTTTTTCTTTGTACTTAAGGTTTAGCGTTATGGCCATGATCTCACCTGATCTGAAGTGACGATACGGCCCAAGTTGGTAGACACGCTAAACCTGTGGAGGAACTGGCTCTCAAGTGCAGTTGCCGGAACACACCTATTGGCATGGCATTTGCCAATAGGTGTGTGAGGGTGGTAGCTACCCAGGCGGGCATTAGAAAAAACCCTACCACCATGCTATGGTTTCTTCACGATGTTTTCCTTCACCGAAAGCTCAAGCTCATTGTAGGTGCTTGGATTCGAACTCACGTCCCTTGACGCGAAGTCGTACACGCTACCACTGAGCTATCATCGCTTCACATCACATTCCTTGACGTGGCAACCTTACACATTAAACTGAGTTATCATCGCTTCACCTTATACGATGACATGTTCTCTCCATTTAACGATAACTTTCAATAGCGTTTAAAATTCCCTTTAAGTGTTGCTACAAATGTAAGATAATAAAATACAATACTCAGGTTACATGTAAATTATAAATGACTCTGTTTTTACTCTATTCGTAAAAAGATAACGTATACTTTTTCATTGACGTGATGAAAAATACCCATTCACGAGCTTCCTCTAACAATGCGTTATCGTAATACCGGAAAGATCACGCGGCGGGCGTGTGGTGAGATTCATCGGGTGACAAGCGCCGAGACAAATCATACTCAGGTTATAATTGCGAAAGTGAGCTTCCTTGTTTGTTTGTTTGATACACTTTCACGCCTGAACCGCTGAATTCATTATGATGAATTTTGGTACAGAGATAGACGGGACTCTACTCTTTCTCCGGAAAAGCTTGTAGAGAGTGGGGTAAATAGAATAATAAACTTTGTACGATTGTATTTTATTGCGTCATCCGATATTAACGCGAGCGAAGCCGCGGGTAAAAGCTAGTATCGCTATTAATGCGAAAATGAATTTGTTTATTACGCTATCGCGCTTAAACCGCTGGATCGAATGTGATGATTTTTGACATAGAGATAGACGGGACATCGGAGTCGGTGATAGAATAATTTGCTTCGCAAGAACCTTATTAGAAGAGGAGTAAAGAGAGAGATAAACTTTGTATTAAACTTTTTATTGCGTTATACGATTTGTTTGACAGAATCAATATTAACGCGAACAGAGCCGCAGGTAAAAGGTAGTACCTAATAAAACACATTTGTTTTATTCTTAAGGAAGTGTTTTTCTGCGTCTCATAACGCGAAGAGTTTGAGTAGTGCTTTACTTTCACTCCCTAAAGGTCAAGAAATTATCTCGGCTTAAATTGATTTTAACCAACTTTTTTGCACTTGAGTACAAAGTGAGTTGACAAATATCAATAAGAACACTTTTTTATGATAGTAGATACTTAAAAAAAAAACTATTTTATCTAGATAGTATAAAAAACCGTTTAGAAAAAATATTTAGGTGGACGTCGGGTTGTCTGTATGTGCGGATGATGTATGCGGTCACGATAAGGCACGAAAAACTTCACCTCTTGAGTCCATGTTTTTTTTCATTCACTACAGCATAATTTTAATGCAAATTAACCGCCTAATTAAATGTAAAAATGAATAAATTCATTAACAGTGGATAGTATTTTTTGTGTATATATGTATCTTTTTTCATATTTAATATGAATGCTCAAATCTAGGTCATTCAATTTTAATTACGTTATTTTAGGCGTGCACTTTTGGATTTTCCAAACTTTTTAAAGCCGTTTACACGTGAAAATTATTATAAACAAGTTATCTGTTTAACAGGAAAATATATAAATACTCTCACGTAATGCCCATCGAGCGAGTATAGCAGTGACTCGTTGAGAATCTCTCCCTAAACCGATTCGAGTCAGGGACGTCAGTTCGAATTCACCTACAATCAGCTCGAGCTTTTGGTGAAGGAATACATTGTGAAACCATAGCATGGCGATAGGACTTCTTATGCCGGCCTGGCTGACAACTAAAGTTAAAAATACCAATAGTTGTGTTCCGGAAGTGACACTTGAGAGCCAGTTCCTCCACAGGTTTAGCGTGTCTACCAAGTAAAACATTACGCTAAACCTTAACTATAAAAAAAATATAGCCGACTGTTACTAGCTGTAATTCACATTTCGCACAATGTCACAAGTAACACGCAATAAAAACACGCCTAAACAAGTTATAACTTCAATTATCACATTGGTTGAATCCGATATATATTACGCGAGATACAATAACACCAATCGAAGTTCAACGTCAAGGGCATCAATATACCGGTTCTCCTCATCATTTCGTTCAACGTAACGTAAACCAACACTGTCCGATGAACTGTCTGTATAAATAAACGACAAGCCATACCCGCGACTTCGTTCGCGTGGAATTAAAACACATTAAAACAGTTCCTTTTCCCAATAAATAGGGACTATTATGTTCAGTTTAGCAGTTCTACAGCAGATAGTGATAGGGTATTTTTGCTCCCGAAAAACTTATTGGAAGTGGGGTAAAAAGAGGGGTAAACTTTGTATGAAACTTCCATTGCGTTATTACATTTGTTGGACAAAGCCGTAGATAAAAGCTACGCAGATAAAACATTTTTTGTTTACCGACTGTTCGTTTCTAAGATTTAATGCGTACAAACAGACAATATTTCGCGTTTTATAATATTATTATAGATATGCAGTGTTTATTCATATCTGATCTAATCATCGTCATTAGCAATGCGCGTGTTTTGATGTATTAATTAATCATTTATTTCTTTGTTCGTTATTGTCTTTGAAATTCACGACAATTATATTATTTTTGTAATAACACACGACATACTGTTCACATATTTAATATCTATACAATTGTATGAACGAATTAACACTGACTGACTCATTACGATATCTCCAAGTCTACCCGATCTTCTTTTTCATGACCCTTGTAAATCCTATGGTCTGTTCTTCCACTCTACTCTATCAGCTGTCATCTCGGTATTCATACTTTTTATACATAAATTATTTCCCACAGAGTCCATACATGTTTTGTTCGGTTTTCCACTCCTACATCCATACACTTTCCTACCTAAAATTTTTGTAGTTACATCGCTTGCATTTGTTCTTATAAGAAGCGATGATAGCTCAGTGGTAGTGTGTAGGATCGCCGCGTCATGGGACGTGAGTTCGAATCCAACCGTCTACGATAAGATTGAGCTTTCAGTGACATTGTGAGGAAACCATAGCATGGTGGTAGGGATTTTTCTAATACCCGCCTAGCTAGCGACCACCCTTAAGTTGAAAATTGCCTCCAACTACCAATAGGTGTGTTCCGGCAGTTCCTGTTGAGAGCCAGTCCTTTCAATAAAGGTCGGAAATACACCCGCGATTATCTCGGTGTTTTGGGCGCCAATGGCCACTTACCGTCTAATAACATGGTTGCTCGTTTTCCCCTATTCCATATACACATAATCATATAAAACGGAAATTTGGTAATACAACCTTATTATATTGGTCTAGCACTTTCTAATATCAGTCTCGCTAATAACCACAGCCAAGTTCTAAATCTGTCATAAAGCATCTATAATTCTGTTACAATCTTGCTACATATTATTACATAAGATCGGGTGTCGGTAGTAAAATTATTCCGGCAGTTGCACTCTAGAGCCTGTCCCAGCCAGCTTATCGTGGCCACATCACACTGAGATTGTCGCTATAACGCTAATCTTTACTAATATTATAAAGAGGAAAGATTTGTATTTTTGTTTGTGACGAATAAACTCAAAGACTACAGGACCGATTTCAAAAAATCTGCCGTCAAATACTAATAGGTGTGTTCCGGTAGCTGCACTCGAGAGCCAGTTCCTCCACAGGTTTAGCGTGTCTACCAACTTGGGCCGTATCGTCACTTAATATCAGGTGAGATTATGCCCATAACGCTATACCTTAACTATAATAAAAAAACTTTCGCCAATAAGATGCTATATTATCTCTTTTGATGACTTTTGATATGGAGATAGATGGGAACCTGTTGATGGCGATAGGCTACTATATCTCGGGAAAAGCTTATTGGAAGTGGGGTAAAGAGGGGGATAAGCCTTGTAAATAATATTTTTTATGGCCAGTAACAATTTTTAAAAAATACATGTAGTTAGCTTATACTACGTGACATGCTGCACCACACAGCGCTGGTTTTCAGTCTTCCCCGTACATTATTTATATCTAGACACATGCGCAATTAGTAGATCAGCAAAACAACGCAAAAAAAAACAATACTGAAAATATGTAGTTTGTATGATCGGAATAATATAATAATTTAATTGAATCATAACCATAGCAAAACCAAGAAAAAATATGAGAAAAGTAAAAGAAAGTACATAAAACTAAGAATTTTTTAAAGTTCACTTCATGTGATGTTGAGGTCGTGAAATTCTCGTTTGGTCTAATCGTATTTGTAAAAGAATTCTCTGCATATGTAATTTAAATGCCAGATCGTTCCAGATCTTTGTGGCAGCGAATTTACAACATCCTCTGAATGCTGATGTCTTGCGTTTCGGTAGCACGGCTTTGCCGGCTGGTCTTTTTTTATATACTTAAGCTTTAGCGTTATGGCCATAATCTCACCTGATCTAAAGTGACGATACGGCCAAAGTTGATAGACACGCTAAACCTGCGCAGAAACTGGCTCTCAAGTGCAGCTGCCGGAACACACTTATTTGGTATTTGACGGCAGGCTTACAACTTGAGGGTGGTTGCTAGCCAGGCGGATATTAGAAAAAGCCCTACCACTATGCTATGGTTTCCTCGCGATGTGTTC
This sequence comes from Actias luna, assembly GCA_039707435.1. Classification (NCBI taxonomy): domain Eukaryota; kingdom Metazoa; phylum Arthropoda; class Insecta; order Lepidoptera; family Saturniidae; genus Actias; species Actias luna. The sequence goes on along the minus strand of JAZHAC010000022.1, from coordinate 15,772,617 downwards.
CTTCAGCGAAAGCTAAAATTCATTATAGGTGGTCGGATTCGAACTCACGTCGCTTAACGCGAAGTCGTACACACTACCACTGAGCTATCATTAATGAATTCTTGCTCGCTGTTCCTGTCATATGTATCTTTAAACCACGTAAACTTTGTAAAAAGGTATGACTGTCAATTTTATTTTGCGCACCATAACGAGAGATATAATTCTCTACGCGCTTCCATCTTCAAGATACCATGTTCATTGAAATAGAGTGTAACGTGTTCTCGTCTTCGTATACCAAAGCAAAAGCTGGCCCATGCGTCCTGAACGCGTTGGATGGCGTGTTTTGTCTTCGCCCAAAGTCTTGAACCGTATATAGTGACGCAGTAAGTAAAATAACTCAGAACTTGGTCTTCGAGTAATACTCCGCGTACTGCTATTGACAGATATAATGCGTGCTGCAAGGGAGTGGAATTCACTACCGGCGTCTGTCTTTCCTATATTCCTATACAATCTGGGCGTCTTCAAACAGAGAGTGAACAGGTACTTGCTGAGTAAGAGCGTTCCGTCATAGACCACATCGTCACCTACTATCAGGTGAGATTGTGGTCAAGCGCTAAATTGTTAATAAAAAAAAACTTTTTAATTCCTATATAATTTTTAATTTGAACAATGCATTGCTTAATTTTAATGTTATATGTTCAACAAAACAAAGTTCGACATGTATAAGCAAACCCGTTAACAAATCCATGTATGTATGTGACTTTTTATTGCGCCATCCGATTTGTTTTACGAAATCAATATTAAAACGAGCGAAGCCGCAGGTAAACGCTACTTAAAATAATAAAGATTAAAAAAAACTCAATGCGGAATAGTATTCAGAGGTGAAATAAAGTACAGAAAAACATTCTAAGAGCAATAGACTGTAATCGAATGGGCTAATAATAACTCAAGCTGACATACTTTCGCTAGTAATATGTTTGTAACAATTAAACGGAGACATAAACATCATTTTCTCAGTATCAATTTGTATTAATCTAATCATTTGTAAAGGGTTCTCATAAATGGCCGATAGCATGGGAATGATAAATGCGATGACGCATAAAAATACTATACATGAGTCACGAGTGAAAACAGCAAAGAAATTAAAGCCTTCGATAATAAACTAGAAAATATTGGAAAGACAAATCGTAGTACATCAATCATTATCATCTTCTTGTTCTGTTCCCAAGAAATTTGGCGTCGAAGCAGTAGCTTTTCTTCTTTTACTAATTCTCTATCAGCCGTCATCTCTTCATTTACTCACTTCTCTATCATTTCATTCGTCACACATTTATTTAACCTTCCTTTTCCATATCATTCTTCAACATTCTTAACTATTACTGTTTCCTTTCATCATGTTTTATAGTTAAGGTTTAACGTTACGGCCATAATCACACCTGATCTTAACTGACCATTCGGCCAAAGCTGGTAGACACACTAAACCTGATAAGGAACTGGTTCTCAAGTGCAGCTGCCGGAACACACGTGTCAGTATTTGGCGGCCGGTTTTTAACTTGAGAGTGGTTGCTATGGCGGCGGGCATTAGAAAAAGCCCTACCACTATGCTATGGTTTCCTCGCGATGTTTTCCTTCACCGAAAGCTCAAACTCATTGTGGGTGGTCGGATTCGAACAAACGTCCCTTAACGCGAACAACCACTAAGCTACATCGCTTCTCATAACATGTCCGAACCAAGACAAAAAATTTCCTTTAATTTTTTCCAATTCCAACTCAACATTCGCATTTCTGCTTCACGCAATCGACACAAACCTTACAACATATGTGTTAGTGTAAAATAATAATTAGTATAAGTAACTATGTGTATTATTAAAATTGTTTTGTATTAAATCTGCAGCGTTATCAATAGCATTGCCCTGTCTGTAATAATAGATAAGTACAGAAATCCTTAAAGTATAGTATACATAAGTTTATGATATAAGTTGCTGAATAATATTGTTTTTTTTTTTCATTAAAACTCGATTGTAAGGGTTACACCCAAAAATAAAATACACATATTAAAACCTATAAAAAATCATGAACCGCAAATAAAGTTTCTGACCTCGCGTTAGATATTTATTCACAAAAAAAACCTTACAACATTAATACATACTTAACCTTAAATTATTGCACGATTCTAAAGCACAATTATTCTTTATTGTTAGAAGTAGATATAATACATTTACAGGTATCCCACTGGTGTTTACCTAGACATGATACGAGGGGGATATGTGGAAATCCCCTCGCGATAAACTAAGTATCTCTATGGCAACTCTTCATACACTCCTTACTTGGTACAGATCGATCAAAGCCAATAATAAGATAAAAAAATAAAAAAAATATAGTTCATATCTACATAAATATAATTATTTAAACAAAACTAATACTTGCACCTGAAATTATTAGAACATGCTAGATATTATCATAAATAATTTCATATTTATAACTGAAATAAATCAAAAACTCTTATACATATCCAAATCGGAAATCTTATTTATATCTGTAATATCTCAACTATTTTAAAATACCTCTGGTAATCTCAGATGGATCCACATCGTCAGGCATGCCAAGTGTACTGTTCTCATGATTGGGATCTAAGGTCAATATCTTGGGTTTGGGTATCTTGTCCATGCTCTCAGCATCCCATATCATTTCTTCCTCCCACGTGCCGTATACCAGTTCCTCATTTTCGACTGGAAATATGCTGAACCATGTATTGCCTTCGCTATCTAGTTGCTCAAAATTATTAAATATAATTAAATATTTCCTTGATACCCTGGATAGGTTACAGAGACGAGCTGTCCGCATGATACAAGATGTAAACGTTACCAAGCACATCGAGCCGCTTCAATTGCGTAGTGATATTGCTTCTCTGGGCACATTCTATCGCATGTATCACGGTGAGTGCTGTGAAGAGCTATTCAATCTTATCCCTTCCTCTCCTTTCCACAAAAAACTACACGCGCTGGACTTAGGAGTCACAGCTTCACGGTAACCCCCATCACGGCTTGTATCAAAAAGTTCGATATGTTATACTTTTGACGTGCCGTGAAGTTGTGGAACAGTCTTCCGGCCCATGTATTCCCTTCCTCATACAACATCGGGTCCTTCAAGAGAAACATAAAAAAGCATTTACGCAGGCCGGCATGACTCTAGCGATTGGTGATGGATTATCATTCTTTCGATGGTCGCTGCTGTTTTTGGACTGTGCTGTACTTAACATCAGGTACAGTGCAATCACTTTGCCGAGCTACCAAAAAAAAAAACAAAATTAAAAGATTGATTTACGAAATGACAGTTTTGCCGATTGCTTTTAAAGTAGGCAAAGTTCCTGTACAAATATTCGTTCATCGTAGCCGAGTTAGAGAAATCCAAGGACTCAGAGGGATATTCACTAAATCTCCAACAATGGTCCTACCTACATCTACCCTTTTTGTTAACGACCGGAAGCCAATTTTTGCATTCCTTCTAGTTGAACACTTTAGAATCTCTCGTAACCGGTTGACTCTTTTGGCTGTAATTGCAATAAGTTAGATGTCTTTAAGCGACCTAACACTTGACTTCGACAATCAGCAATCATATAAGTGGTGCGGATTATTTTCTACTTGATTTTATATAAGTACAATTCATAGTGGAGCACCTGATTTCGAGTGCGGCCCTTATTGGTTTTACTAATCGTATAACTAAGCTAAAGCATTATATCAAAAGAACATTCTGGACATCGGTTCGGCAAATAGCCCAATGATCGAGAAGAAGCGACACGAAACTCGATATGATTAGATTTCATTAGGTAGCCATAATATTGAACAAAAAAAAAGTAATTTACAATAGTTTTTACCGCATGCAAAGAGGTTTGGCAATGCTATACACCAACATTGGTTACGTATTGATCTACTCCTTAACAGCCTTCTAAGATCAAAACCCGCTTGACAAAGTGCTTGAACTTACTTCCGGAAAAAGGGTAATATAAAACAAAAAAAACATGTTTGTATACCTAACGCTTATAAGCGATGATAGCTCAGTGGTAGTGTGTACGACTTGGCGTCAAGGGACGTGGGTTCGAACCCAAGCACCTACAATGAGCTTGAGCTTTCGGTGAAGGAAAACATTGTGAGGAAACCATAGCATGGTGGTAGGGCTTTTTCTAATGCCTGCCTGGGTAGCTACCACCCTCAGGTTGTAAACCTGCCGCCAAATACCAATAGATGTGTTCCGGCAGCAGCACTTGAGAGCCAGTTCCTCCACAGGCTTAGCGTGTCTACCAACTTGAGCCGTATCGTCACTTAAGATCAGGTGAGATTATGGCCATAACGCTAAACCTTAACTATCTAAAAAAAAACCTAGTTTAATTGTATCTAAATTATAGAACTATTCTACAAATTTAGGCAAACTAATAAAAAAAACAAAAACAAAGAATAATTAAATAATGAATGAAAATATATTTCACTCTTCCCTTTTTTCAAATCATGCTATTTGTTAACTCGATTTCGTATTCTCTGTAACGGAGTCACCGATTTTAAAAGACGAGATATCAATAAATGCAGGTAATTTACTTTGCTAAGTAATATAATTAGATTATATAGGGTTTCAAAGCATTAATTATGTTCAAAGTTTATATAAGCGATGAATATTAGTAACATCACTAAATGACACACGTATCTGCTTTAGGCACGTTTTATTATACTTTATAGGTTATAATCTCACCTGATGTTAAGTGACAATTTGGTCCAAGATGGTGGACTCGCTAATTCTTGTGAACCACTGGCTCTTAAGAGCGACTGCCCTAACACAGATGAACCTAAATGAACTAGACCCTAACTGCAGAAGATTTCCAACTTGAGTATAGCCAATTGATATAACAAACCCTACCACCATACCTTGGCCCTTTCTCGTTGTTTTCCTTCATCGTAATCTCAGGCTCATTGTAGGTAGATTTGAACTCACTTCCATTGACCCGGCGTACGAATGCACGACCAGCTGAGCCAAGATTGCTTCAACGTGCACTATTCACTCAGAAAAATACTAAAACTGCAAATATTGGTTTTCTCTCACTTAGATAGCTTAAACGATGATAGCTCAGTGGTAGCGTGTACGACTTCGCGTCAAGGGACGTGAGTTCGAATCCAAGCACAGACAAAGAGCTTGAGCTTTCGGTGAAGGAACACATCGTGAGGAAACCATAGCATGGTGGTAGGGCTTTTTCTAATGCCTGCCTGGCTAGCTACCACCCTCAAGTTGTAAACCTGCCGCCAAATACCAAATAGGTATGTTCCGGCAGCTGCACTGGAGAGCCAGCTCCTCCACAGGTTTAGCGTGTCTACCAACTTATAAAAAAAAAACAAATCAAATTACCACATCTAAACTTAAGACACTTCGCTTAGAACACTGTTATTTTGAGACAAAAACAGGTTTCTTGGCGGAGCTACAGTCGTTAAACCTCGAACAGTTTATTCACTTATCATCTCCTTAGTTGTTATACAATATGTTGTAATAAGATTATTATTTGTATAATACTGATAGGTTTGACGTTATGGCTGCAATCTCACCTGATGTTATGTAACGATATGGCCAAAGACAGTGAACACGTGAATGGACTGGCACTCAAGTGCAACTGCCGGTTCGCATGTATTAGTTTTTGGATGCAGATTTTTGACTTAACTGTGGTAACTAGCCAGACGGGCATTGGAAAATAGCCATGCTGTGGCTTCCTCACGACGTTCTCCGTCACCGGAAGCTCAGGTTCAATGCGGGTGGATTCGAACTCACGCACCAATGGCGGCGATACGCGGCGTCCGTACACACTACGAACTGAGGCATCATCGCTTAGCTACTTTCATGTGCAAAAATGTGACGCAACCGGTTTCGATGATGTGATTAGTTACCATAAGAAATCTGGGGACAAAAAACAAGGCCTAGAGTTTTTGCGTTTCGGATCGGAATAATAATTAAATATTTATTACGTGAACACGAGTGACCGTTAGCGCGCGTTACTAACGAACGACTTACGATGCGTTTTTTAAATCGCAGCGTGAGAATGCAAAAAAAATATGCATAATAATTGAACATCGTACACGATATACAAGCAACGACACACAAAAAAAAAACACAATAAAAAAGATAATACAGGCAATAACAATAGTACATGTCTTATTACTAGGTTAGGATGTCCAGGTCACGGACCCGCGTCGCTCCAGGAAGGCGACAGATGGCCGTGGGGTTTTAGTGGGTATTCGCGTCGCTTAGCGCTGGGTGAGTCCCACATACCCCTCTCAGTCCCCCCGGGCTGGGAGGTGATGCATAAATACATTTCCCCACGATAAAAAAAAAGGCAGCATATGCTGAGGTGTCCGTGCACTAATTTCCAGCTGAAACCCAAGTCCAGTTGTAGTGTGTTAAAGACTTGTTACGTTAACCATATTTATATTCATAATAACAAAAGCATTAACAACACAAACAAATGTATAGAACACAGTAAAAAAATCAACATTACTTACAAATATGCGATAAACAATTAATTATTGTGTATAAATAAAAGTGAAACGTCTTACTAAAAACATATTTAAAAACTGCCTACACGCAGTAGCATTGACTATATATTTGATGTCTATATTAGTAATATTATTAAAAAAAAACTATGGTAAAAGTTCGTTTGTTTGTACGCTCTAATCTTAGAAACTATAAGACGGATTTTAAAACATAGTTTTGTTTTCCATAGATTAATCATTGAGGAAGGCTTTAGGCTATTTAACATCACGCTACCACCAATAGGGTCAAAGCTCTATTGAGGATAGTTACGAAAATGTGCAAAAATATTATATAATTCATACTTCTAGGCGAACGAAGTCGCGGGCACAGTTAGTGCAATATATAGCACTGTTCCATTGCGTTTAAACCAAATTATTTAAATAAAAATTAAATGATATGGCAGAGCACGTGTAAATCGATCGCGATTTTCCGCTGCGATTTTTAAAACGCATCAAAGTTAAGTACGCTGAGGCGCACGCTAACACTAAATCAAGTTTAGAAGGAAAATGTCTTATAATTCTTATTATTAAAATGCTTAAAATCCATATTACCTAACTCTGTTGACACAGGCCCGACCCTCCGAAATAGTCTTCCAGCCCACTGCTTGCGTGATACCAGCGTCCGCTGGAGCGATTACGTAGCCCCGGACCAAAAAGACAAATCGCCGCTCCTTAGGGAATATATTATAATTTTCATTGATCAGAAAAGTGACTCTCTCAGTTAGTCTTAATATATATACATATATTACATAACCAATACAATTTTTCAGCAAACGAACTTCGAGAAAAACGTACTTAAATGTTTTATCCTTACCTATTATTTACCTTTTAATATTTCCGAACAAATCAAACGGTTAGTTAAATATAATACGCAGAATTGCATAGATATGCACGTCATAAACGCGAACGTCGCTTCTGTGAATTTTACATAACGATAGGTATATTTTAACATCCTCTAGACTATGTATCAACCTCCAATTAATAATTGTAACACTGTTCCAATAGAGACTGCAAGAAATAGAAAAGCAAGGTTTTATTATAGAGGACCAATGATGGGATATTGTTTTTTTTTTATTGACCAACATAGTGACTGTACTGTACTTAGTGTTAAGTACAGTACAATCCAAATGAGCGGTGAGTGGCAATGAATCAAAATTCACTATCAGTCACCGCTGTCCTGTTTAGATACCTTATCACGCCGCTTTTGAAGGACCCCATGTCATAGGATGGGAACACGCTGACGGGAAGACGATTCCATAGCTCCACGGCACGGATAAAATATAATCCTGTGGGGTTTAGAGAGTTTACCTGTGGAGGAACTGGCTCTCAAGTGCAGCTACCGGAACACACCTATTGGTATTTGGTGGCAGGTTGTCAACTTGAGGATTTTCCTTCACAGAGAGCTCAAGCTTATTGTAGGTATTGGATTCAGACTCACCTTAAAAATTAGCGAAGCAAAGAGCTGTCCAAGCCCTATCGGTGCTTAATTAAAATTTCTGTAGTCCCATAAGTTATTCGTGTAAAGAATATTACAAAAAATAGCCAAACAGTTTTTAAATTAAATCCAAACACGAAAAATTAATATCATACCCGTGATCAGTGTTCCGGCGCAATACACATCTAACAAGAAATTCGGCAAAACCAGTTTGAGATTCAAACAGTTACATAAGTACGTAGAGGTGAAATAAGTTTTTGCATATTATTAATAATGGTTATTAAATATATATATATATATATATATTAAAATCTCTTCGGAGTAGTGCAACTGACTTATTCTTTTATTTATTTATTTAATTGGGAAACATACCGTTCTTTATCCTTATAAATGTTTAAACAATAAATTATTAAATTCCAATTAAGTTTCCACATTTATTCATAAAACATACAATGTCAAGCGTATTATTAGATATCAATCTATTAAAGATTAAATAATAATAATAATTTGTTGGTAAAGAAAACACAAAAAAAAAGATAAGTATAATGAAGCGATGATAGCTCAGTACTAGTGTGTACGACTTTGCGTCAAGGGACGTGATTTTGAATCCAACCACCTACAATGAGCTTGAGCTTTCGGCGAAAGAAAACATCGTGAGGAAACCATTGCATGGTGGTAGGGTTTTTTCTGATGCCCGACTGGCTAGCGACCACACTCAAGTTGAAAATCTTCCGCCAAATACCAATAGGTGTGTTCCGGCAGTTGCACTTGAGAGCCAGCTTCTTCACAGGTTTAGCGTGTCTCCCACCATGGCCCGTATCATCACTTAAGATCAGGTGAAATTATGGCCATAATGCCAAACGTTAACTATAAAAAAAAGACACAATACAACTGCAACGACATTTTCATAAGATTATAAAAAAGTCCAATTTTAAAGTATAATAAGCAAATTAACAAAGAAAATTAAATTAAATTACATACACAAAACCATTTAAATACCTATCAATTAAGCATTTCATTTGTAGTACTCTCACTCTTTGTTTGAATTATTTTCTTATATGCGGTAACCGAGTTACTAAATATATCAATATCATTACAATACAAATTATAATTATTATCTAAATAAAAATGTATTAAATACAAAATTAGTTATAAAGAGCTTTTCTCTCAACATAAGTATTTTTAATCTATATTGTTAGGAATATGAAGAAAATCAGTTCAAAACAGTAATCGGATTAATAACAATGCGGGGATGAGATAAGATTTTCTTAGCAAACCGCGGATTCATCTTGCGGTTGCCAGGTCCATCGTGTCGCAGAGAGGAAAACTACGAGCAGTGTCCGAGACTTGCAACACTGATGTAGGTTTAAGGGGTCCCTTTCCAGCGATTGTCAACACTCACCTTCACCACTCGTGTTCCCCTCCCTGCCCAGTATAAACTATGCTCGATAATGAATTCTGGCACAAACTCTAAATATATCAAAAGAGCGTCAAGAATAGAAAAATATAAATCTTACATCTCTGCGGTGATGTTCCAGCTACGTATGATAATATCTTCCCTCGAGTGTTGCGTTCCGACTGAACTGATAGCCGCGCGTTTGTTTAAATGAGGTAATCTTAGGACCTATTGATCGGATTTCAAAAATTGTTTTAGTATCTGTTAGAGAAATAATTGAATAATACTATAAGTTATTTGACATCACGCTATTGTGAATATAAGCAAAGCTGTATTGATGAGATTTACAAAATCGGGCAAGAATGATTTCATAAATTTTAGTTCCACGCGAACGAAGTCGCAAACGCAACTAATACATATATAGGTTTAGATATCGATTTTCACAGTAATCGATCATACTTTGCTAGAGTTTATCGATTTCATTTATTTATTTAGGACTGGCAGTGATCAGTGCATTACAGCAGTCACAGATTATAATTGAGGCTATTCTGAAAAAATACACTGACATCCAAAATGGTGGACAATATAAAATAAAAACGAAATACAAATAATTTGGGTGCTTGAAATGAGCCTCCACGAGTGACGCAACTTCTCGACGTCCAGAGCACCCTCGGCAGTCAGTCTCGATTCCAACGTCTGACTTGTCAATCTCTATACCACTTCACGGACGTATTTGACGTGTATTATGACGTCACGTAGAAAACTATGACGTCACGCTAAACGAACAATAAAAACATCTGTGATTGTAAAAGGTAAAAATACAAGATAAATCGTCATTGGATGGAAAATTATGGGAGTAAATAATAAGATATAATCTCTGAACAGTTCCGTAACATTATTCCTATTATAACATACAACTACTATTGTTACTAATATTATAAATGCGAAACTGAGTCTGTTTGTTGGACGAAATCAATATTAAAGCGAGCGAAGCCGCAGGTAAAAGCTAGTTATTCATATAAAGAAACGTCTTCTTTGTATATACAAATTAAAATTCAAACACAACTTGTATTTTATTTATAGTGTCAGCTATCGAATAGTGAAACCGTGTCTAAATCTGCAAAGAAACCCGTCCTTTAAATCAGCGATACTTTGATTTATTTATTGACTACTAATCGGGTTAAATTACGTGTATTTTTATAGTATCCGAGAAAAATTTAATATACATTAGTTGAAACAGATGGTACGGGCTTCACAAGCTGTTACTCATACAAAATTTTTTTTTTATTTATTATAATGCTATTGGCTTTCAATATGTATATATTTTCGATAGTAAAGTTGGAGAACAGGGTGTGGAATTATACGAAACATAATTTAAATGATGGCCATAACGGTGAACCTACAAACTGTTAAAACGAAATACAACTAAACATATAGTACAAGTTGATCTTACTGTATGATGGGAAACGAATATACTTGGGCATAACTTTCTAAAACGAATAAATAGCACGAGCTGATAAACAAATTGCAGAAAAATGGCGTATGTGACGAGAGGTGTACCAGCAAAAGCTGTCTATAATTTTCTTAAGGACCTTGGACTATATTATGTATTAAACTAGAATGTTAGCAGTAGGCTTCTATCAAAGTTGGCTGAGCACAAAGAGAAAAACGAGCTGTGAAGGTGAGTGTCGATGGGCGTTACAAAGGGCCATTTAAACCTACACCCGTGTCACAAGTCAAACGATCAACTTGTAGTTTATCTCTCTGATGAAAGGACCCCTTAAACCTGCACCCGTGTCACAAGTCAAGCGATCAACTCGGAGTTTATCTCTCTGACGAAAGGACCCCTTAAACCTACCGCCGTGTCACAAGTCAAGCGATTAACTCGAAGTTTGTCCCTCTGACGAAATGACCTCGTAAACCTATACCCTTGTCACAAGTCAAGCGGTCAACTCGGAGTTTATCTCTCTGATGAATGGACCCCTTAAACCTACACCCGTATCATAAGTGATCTGCTCAAAGTTTATCTCTCTAACGAAAGGAGCCCTTACCTACACTCGTGTCACAAGTCAAGCGATTAACTCGGAGTTTATCCCACTGACGAAATGACCCCTTAAACCTATGCCCTTGTCACAAGTCAAGCGATCTTCTCGGAGTTTATCTCTCTGATTAAATGACCCTTTAAACCTACACCCGTGCCATAAGTAAAGAGATCAACTCGGAGTTTATCTCTCTGACAAAAGGAGCCCTTAAACGTACACCCTTGTCACAAGTCAAGCCATCTGCTCGGAGTTTCTCTCTCTGTAACACGATGGACCGAAGAAATTCGTCTCTCGTCTCTTCATTTTCCATCATTATAACCATGAAATGTGCAGTCATTTTAGTCTACGCTATAAATTCTTTCTGTTCTTTCAAACTGTCCTTCGAGTCGCGTTAAATTAGTCGATATATATTTTCTCAGACAAATATAAAAGACGCCAATACTCATTGTCGAGGAGTTAATTGACATAAAAAAAATATAATCTGCCATTTCTCACTAAAGAATATATTAGCATATTTGAATTTAATTTACAATTTGAATTAACATTTCTTTGAATATAAATATATAATAGATATAATAAATCTGTAACAGAGTCAAAACAGTACGCTGTTTTTTGGAATTTTTAGCGATATTGGGGCTATAAAGATATATTTTTATATTATTTATTATATTTTGTATATGATATAATAATTGTATATAATTATTTATTTATTATTTTTATTTAATTATATTATTTTTTTCTATTGTATAACTGGAATTTTATACGTGAATTCCAATTTTATCGTTGTCAGTACTCCTGGATTAGAATAGACTACCAATGCTCGCGACTTCATTCGCGTGGATTTAAAAATTATTAATTAATTTTTTTCGCGAAACCCTCATTTTTTATTTCTGAAATAAAAGTATCCTAAGTTACTCCTTACAAGATAACTTCAGCTACCTGCCAGCGTGAGACAAGTCAATATCGGTCCAACCGTTTCAGAGATTAGCCGGAACAAACAGACAGTCAGAAACACAGATAGACAAAACGATTTTTTTTAACATAAATATAAATACCGTATATACTTTCATGTGCATTTATTTTTGATTATTTATTTATAATTTTTTTGAAGCGATGATAGCTCAGAGGTAGTGTTTACGACCTTGCGTCAAGGGACGTGAGTTCGAATCCAACCACTTACAATGAGCTTGAACTTTCGGTGAAGGAAAACATCGCGAGGAAACCACAGCATGGTGGTAGGGCCTTTTCTAATGCCCGCCTGGCTAGCTAAAACCCTCAAGTTGAAAATCCGCCACCAAATACCAATAGGTGTGTTCTGGCAGTTACACTTGAGAGCCAGTTCCTCGACAGGTTTAGCGTGTTTACAATATTTGTGCTTTACAATATTCATATAGATTATAATTGATTGCGCAACACATTACATGTAATGACTCTTGGCGTATACATTTTCCTCAATAAAAACAGTTTACCTCGTTTCTATCTTGAAGACGTAGAAACTTTGTACTCGAATACGTTCGTATAAATCACTCGTAACTCCACCATTACTCAATGAAAAATACGTTCTGAGTCAGGAAAATGAAGCATCATAAGGCTGTATCAGAATTTGAATAATTCAACATTCAGCAATCGGGGATCCACCTCGCGTTATGTGACCGCCTTTTCCTATATTAGATCATAGGGATTTTCCCAAGATAACAGATCTTAAGGTCTTGGTCGGAAAATATAGAAAAAGAGAGAGGATGGGACAAACTTCTTAGCAACCATGGATTCACCGTGCGGGTGCCGAGTTCATAGTGTGGTAGGGAGGGAAACTCCGAGTATTGTCCAAGACATGGTATTCGTATGTAGGTTTAAGGGGTCCCTTGTCGACGCGCGTCAACACCCACCTTCACCACTCGTGTTTCTCTCCCTACCCAGCCAAAAGAGCCAGCGACCGCAGCTATAGAAGCACGCTCTAGTATAGATCTTACAGCAGTCCTAGACAGGCCAAGAACTTTTAGAAGGATTACAACTATATAATCTATACGTATTTAATATGCCGGAAGCTAAATAATTCTGATCTAATTTCAACCAAATCATACAAAGCCTTAACAGATTTTACACCTAAACCTTCCTCTTGAATCACTCTGTCTATTGTTTTTTTTTTGGAGTTTATCTCGAAATGGCAAACAGACAGCGGTAGCTGACGACTTTAATTTACGATATATAAAAGTATATTTACGAATTTATTTTATCGATTTGTACTTTGTTACCGATTTTGTTCATGATCCATGTTATTGATAATAATTTGATTCGATTTTTTGTTTATTCGCATGTATTATATCTCTTTTGTAGAGATTCTGATAAGCTATGGTCTTATAAAACGAAATGGTTTTCCCAAAGTAGGGGATAAAATTGGACCATATATTATATATTTATATATATACACATACAGTATTTGGTCATGTTCATGTATAGTATATTATTCCTGAATTTGGTACTTGGTACTGTGGTCGAGTTATTAACTACTAAAAAGAGCAGAAAACTGCTAAGTAAGCTGGATATATTATACAATAGAACCTCCATAAGTCGAACATCAAGGGAGACGCCCAAAAATTGAAGTTATAAAATTTTTGACTTATAGAGAATAGAGGCTTTGGTGTTTGAAGCGAAGGGTACAAAACAATTTATCGAGATTTGGTGGTTTCCAACTTATCGAGGTTCGACTTAACGAGGTTCTACTGTATATAAAGTTAACCAGTGCGACTATTCTGAACGACGCAGCCTAAACTTTATTAATTTTTTTTTTCATTAACTTTCTTTGTTAGTTACATCTGTAAAACGTGTTGTCGGAAAAGTGATTTACTTCTTATATCGTGTTACAGATTTCATCAATTTAATTTCAACTAGTTTTCTACCTCTGGCATTTAAAATAGATGGCGATAATTAGAAAGTGTGAATAGACATTAAATGTACCATTGTTTGTGACATATCGCGTACGCATATGACTTAGTTTAATTATATAGATAAAGCCTCATTTAACCATATTAATAAAAATAATGAAGTACAAGGATTATATGTAAGATTCATACATACATGTACATACGTACATATCTTATTATCTTTGTATGTCTAAGTCATGTATAGAAGAATGTTTTCTTATCTCAACTCTAAATAGCGAAGTACCTGGAATCCAAGAAAATTTAAATTCGTTACAGTATTTTTATTTACATCTTTTTTTTCTTGTTTAATTATTGTATCATGTTCTTTCAAATACAAACTTGTATCTTAGATTTAGTATTTATGCCTGCACGGTGCGTTCGGCGCATTCTAGACCATTTTTTATTCTTATTTTAAGACTGTGTCTATACAAAATGTCATGGACCGTAGGTATGTATCATATCTATATAGATATGTATATGTTTAAATACTTTCAAAAAGATTCGAAATATATAAATATATTCGATATGGCATGGTGGTATGGCTTTTCTAATGCCCGCCTGGCTAGCTACCACCCTCTAGTTGTGAACCTGCCGCCAAATACCAATAGGTGTGTTCCGGCAGCAGCACTTGAGAGCCAGTTCCTCCACAGGTTTAGCGTGTCTACCAACTTGGGCCGTATCGTCACTTAAGATCAGGTGAGATTATGGCCATAACGCTAAACCTCAAGAATAAAAAAAAAAAAATATATATATATGAAAAAAGTGGTGTTTGCTTGGGGCCATACGTCAGAAGTACGGAAGCGATGATAGCTCAGTGGTAGTGTGTACGACTTTGCGTCAAGGGACGTGAGTTCGAATACAACCACCTACAATGAGATTGAGCTTTCGGTGAAGGAAAACATCGTGAGGAAACCATAGCATGGTGGTAGGGTTTTTTCTGATGCCAGACTGGCTAGCTACCACCCTCAAGTTGAAAATCTGCCGCGAAATACCAATAGGTGTGTTCCGGCAGTTGCACTTGAGAGCCAATTCCTTCACAGGTTTAGCGTGTCTACTATCTTGGGCCGTGTCGTCACTTAAGATCAGGTGAGATTATGGCTATAACGCTAAACCTTAAAAATTAAAAAATTAAGTGAAAACGACATCGCGATATCTCTCTTTCTCTCTTAGTCGACTCGACCCGACTTTACCCGAACGAACGTTTCAGCTCAGTCACATTCAACACTGACCAAAAAGTGCTTAGGGCATCTAAAGCAGTTTTATCGAAGAAAAAAACAAAAAAAATACAAGCATTAACTAATTGTCGCAGTAAACGGTGCAGCCAAACTAATTATTCTATGACTTAGGTGTAATCACTAATCTTCATTTAATAAGAAATATAATTAGTAACTGTGATTTGTAAATTACTTAATTAAACTTATCCGGTGTCTACACAGGCAGACGGCAACCTACCCTCTTGGGGGTTGTCGTAATATTGGGATTTCATTGTCGTAATTGTAGCGAAATATTAATTTCACAAGTACATATTTGTTTAATAGACGTGAGGTCAAATCCCTGCGATAACCCAAGGGTTAGGTGAGGGTTAACAAAGAGACAAATCTATAGATTGCTGCTTAGGCATTTCCAAGTTAAAAATGTATCATCAAGCATCTGCGTGTGTTTTCAAACAGCTGTATTTGGGGTCCAGACTTTCCACAAAGCTTAACGTGGCATCGTCTTGAGTCATATATTAAAACCATGACGGCAATCGAATTTTGATCTCTACGACCACTTTCGGTGATGGAAAATATCGTGATGAAACCACAGTGTGATGATAGGGCTTTTTCTAACGCCACCTGGCTAATTAGTGTGTACCGGAAGTTGCACTTGAGACCCAAGTTCTTCGACAAGGCTTAGCGTGTCCGTCTTGGTCCACATTTTCAATTAACATCAGATGACAATGTAGCCATTCGCTAAATATATATATATATATATTACAAAGCACACCGAGTGTTGCTTACCCAAAAAAAAAAATTGAGCTTGAATCACTATGAACGTGATAGAAACGAAACTTCTAAAGAAGACCGCACAACAAGGACGACACGAAAACTCATTTTTTTTTTGTGTATTTAAGTGGAGAAATGCATTTATGCCTCCCCTCCCAGCCTGAGGGGACTAGGCGCTGGGAATACCCACTAAAACCTCACAGCCGTCTGTCGCTTTTCTGGGGCGACGCGAGTAGGTGCATGCAATCACCGCGTCACGATACGGTAGCCCTAAACTCTGTATAAGATAAAAAATATATACAATACATTTTGTATTCTGGTAATGCTTCCTTAAGTGTCCGCCTGAATTAGTATTATAATATATATTAGTTTTAAAATGAAACAGTAAATTTTAGTCTCGATGCCGCGTCTGTCAGTACTCCGAGCAACAATTGTATACTTTTAAGGGAACCTTTTTACGTCACGTCAAATATTTTCGTCCGTCTATCGCATTACAGCCGACCGCTGTGTGGGGTAAAGTGAAAGAGAGAGAGTAGAGAAGCCAAAGCCGATATGACGGCATCCATGGCTTTTATCAAATGACCGTGTAGCGTTGATTTCCCATTTTCCAATTATTAAGTTAAGATTATTAATAATGCGATTTTAAATACCCATAATCGAATAATCCTCCGAAAACGTAAGTTAATTGCCTACGATCCGAAAAACCTTTCGCTTTCATCGTGGTTTTATAAAATCACACAATTTTTTTTTTTGTGCACGCCTCATAAGCGAAGCGTTATAGTGGGTACTACTGTCACTTCACGCAAAACAACTGATTTTTCAAACTTCAATTTATCTCTATTTATCATATGTTACACTTGTAAAATAATATATACACACACGTATCAAGAAAAAATACTATTTTTAACACTCGTGATATTTTCGATGCCATTTTTGTTATTTAAACTAGTTAAAAAAACCGTTTAAAAATGTTTTGTCTTGGGGGTCAGTGTGTCTTTACGTACGTATCCTGTGTGTTATCACGATAACGACCGAAATACTTTACTAATCGAGTCTTTTTTTTCTTACGCTTCAGTATAATTAAGAATAGAACCCTTTATATTACTTTTCACGATTTGATTCGATGCGGTTTAATTGTTATAAAACAAACAAAAAAAAATTGATTATGAGTCGTGCACTTTTGGATTTTCTTAACTTTTTTCGTTTTTATATATATTATAGTTTAGGCTTAGCTTTATGGCTATAATCTCACCTGATCTGAAGTGAATATACGGCCCAAGTTGGTAGACACGCTAAACCTGTGGAGGAACTGGCTCTCAAGTGTAACTGCCGGAACACACCTATTGGTATTTAGCGGCAGATTTTAACTTGAGGATGGTAGCTAGCCAGGCGGGCATCAGAAAAAGCCCTACCATGCTATGATTTCCTCACGATGTTTTCCTTCACCGAAAGCTCAAGCTCATTGTAGGTGGGTGGATTCGAACTCACGTCCCTTGACGCGAAGTCGTACACACTACCACTGATCTATCATCGCTTCGAATATCCATAGAATCACAGGATAAGCTATATAAGTCCGATATATAATATAAATAGAATTATAGCATTGATTAATAGACTTTTATATAATGTATACACGCTAATAAACAAAAAATAATATCGGAATAAAATACATGTCGCGCATCTGGCAACGGAGCTTCTCTATACATAGTTAGTCTTGTGCCAACTCCGTACGCGCGCGTCACACGACACTCATCTTTAATAGTTAATTATATGTATTTAATACCCTATAAATATAAAAAATAAAACGTATATGCAAGCGGTTAATTAGTAACGATATCTTAATAGACTTGTCACAGTCTTCAGAGGACAATCTCGTTTGTGGATCATGTTATATTCATATAAAATATATTTTTTCTATTAATCAACTTTCGCGAAGAGTAACATTGAAAATACTCTACAAATTATTTGTGAATTAATAATAATTTACAAGTGATGAGTTCAGAAGTGTGTGCATGATTTTTCACGCTGTGTATTTTTTGTTATATCCCCGTAGAGGATTTTCAATTCCACGTGTAACGAGTTAAATGTTATTTTCGTTTCCTTAAAAACGAATCGAATTTTATACTTGTATATAAAGTGAGAGCGAAGAAAGCTTCCGTTCAGTACTTCAGTGTCAACGGACACGCGTACACGATTGTGGTAACGTTGTGGGATTTTATGCGATGACTGAAAATCGGGTTCCGGAAAATACGCCGACGCCGTTCGAAGAGGCGCTCGATAAGACTGGTACAGTTCATTTTCTTCTTCTATATTTACTAACTATGTTACGAATCGACGTTTTGTAAGATTATTTCCGGTATCATCAAGTGGAAAGTGTATTGTGATCAATTCGGTAGCCTAACAAAGCGGTGGTCTCTTTGTGAAAAGTTCTGAAAAGAAATGCCACCTTTTAATTAAATTTTAATTAGTCACTAAACTACGACTAATATTGTGTACGTTACAGTAATATATATATATTAAATTAAAATTTTAAAAGCATAGGTATTATATATTTATAATAAAAAATATAAAAAAATAGATCTTAACGAGGTGTAAATGGCTTAATCTATAGTGACGCTATTGGTCCACGCTAACATTCATATACAATATCCGAACTTATACAAAAAGTCAAATACATTATCAAATAAACAAGCGTATATTTTAAAAAATTAAAAAATACTACAAAACATACTAAGATTCCATTACAAACCTAATTTCTATAATGTATTTATTACATTCTAGTTTTTTTCGTAATTATCAAGTACTTTTTATATGTATAGGGATGTAATTATGGGAGGGTGGTTTGTAATAGAATCTAGTTACAGGAGGGTAGTTTATAACACCGATTACTATAAAGTACGATGCGCGTGGCTATGAGTTCCGGCAGCAGCCCAAGCCGAGGTCCGGCCACTCTGGCACCCTTGCGCCTGCTCTCTCGGGGCTGAGTGCCCTCAGCATTCGCCCCAAAAAGCCCTGCCAAGCCGTAAAAGCCCCTCCGGCGAACAAACTGTCTTTCGAAGAAAACGGCTTTAAGTTAAGTCTAAGCGAGGCACTCGAGGCGTATTCATCGTACTTAGCTGGAACATCATCGAAGGGACGTAAGATTTATATTCCTCCATTATTGATACTGTCATAGTATTTATGCTGTAAATCATTATCGGGAATTATTTATACAGAGAGAGAAACACGAGCGGTGAGCGTGAGTGTTGACAATTGTCGAAAAGAGGCCTACTTATACCTACATTCGATGTCGCAAATCTCGGACACTGTTTCTGTGTTACACTCTCTCTGCCCCGCGATAGATCCGGTAACAGCGCGGTGAATCTGTGGTTCGCTAAGAAGTTCGTAAATCATCCTTAAGCTATTATTGAACCTATTAACCTTTTAATATACTCGGCGTCTTATGTTTCTATGTATGTTTTACTTTTTATAACTAATCATGTTTATTCGCAACCCATTATAATAATATTAATTAAGTTTTATCTATATTTTTTGCCGCTTGTATTATGTTGAATAAATAAACCGTATAGATTTTAATCCGAGACTAATTTTAATGTTTGTAATTTACAAATGATGTCTTTTTTTGTATAAAACGTACATTTATTCAAATATGAAATTATCAATGTTTGTACCCACGGCTTGAAGATAGTACAACGAACGTGAGAGTCCAGTGGTATATTGAAAAACTAAATTATGCCTGATTATAAGAGATTTGTTTTTTCCTTTATAGATACGTTATTAAGGTTAAATAAAGGAGTTTGAAAAAATAAATAAATATGTATACTTTAATTACTAATTTTAAAATTATTTTTGGAAAGCTTGAAACAAATTCAACAACGCAATAAAGAGTTTCATGAGTTCTGAAGCGATGATAGCTTAGTGGTAGTGTGTACGACTTTGCGTCAAGGGACGTGAGTTCGAATCCAACCACGTACAATGAGTTTGAGCTACAATGAACAAGTTGAAAATTTACCGCCAAATACCAATAGGTGTATTCCGGCAGTTACACTTGAGAGCCAGTTACTCCAAAGGTTTAGCGTGTCTACCAAGATCAGGTGAGATTACGGTCATAACTTAAGCCTTAACGATAAAAAAGCTTACCCTACTCTCTCTATGTTTTTAGCTTGAAGAAGTGGTCTATAATCGTCTCAAGGGTCTCATATATTTGTATACCGAAATTCATCGTAATCCATTCAGCGGTTTAGGCATCAAAGTGTAAGAAACAAAAAAACTTACTTTCGCATTTATTCATCCTTACTCTTTTCGTTACTATGCTATACTATATACTATATCCATACTACCATATACAAACACAGTAGAATCTCGGTAAGTCGGACTTCGTGAAGTCGAACCGCGTTAAGCTGAGCCTCGTTAAGTCGAACCTCGTTAAGCTGAAACCTCATAACCTCGAAAAAATGTTTTATTTCCTACCTTCCTTTAAATAGACGGGACCCTGGAGATGATGATAGTCTACTGGGGGTATAGAGAGGAAAAACCTTTTTATGAATTTTTTTTATTTGATTTGTTTCATATTTTAACATGCATTTCATGTAAGTAGAATATATATGTTGACCGATAACAGAATTGGTTGACAAAATTAATATTAACAAGAGCGGAGCCGGGGGTAAATGCCAGTATTGTACAAGTTAATAGGCGAATGTTTGTGTGTTACACTTTCACATATTAACTATATTTGACCCAGCGATTCTCAAACTTTTTTGGTAATGGAATCCGTTTGAGAAGCGAAATATTTATGTAGCTGAAAAAAAAAAATTGTTTATAAACATTTTTTACTAATAATTGTATTAAAATGTAACAGTTGTTTGATATCGGGTTTGATAGAAGAAGGAATGCCAGGTTATACGGTGTCGCGATCGCGCGCGTCACTTCCGTTGATATGAGAGGAGTGTTTTTGATTTTTTTCTTATTATCATCACTATTATCGTGGAAACCCCAAACAGGCTTTGCGCAATCCTACAGCTCCGAGGATCACACTTTGAGAATAACTGATTGAACCGATCATCATTAAACTTTGGATACTCGTTGTCAGGAGTACAGAAAAGACCATAGGGTATCTTTCATCTAGAAAAAAAAAACTTTTGCTTGCGTTTTAACTTTATAGGCAAAGTCATTTTTAATCACTTCTTCTTTTTTAGTCTCGGCAATTTAGTCCTCTTCAGAGGCTATTACTGCCATTTTCAAGTGATAAGATTTAGGCATTTTGGGCAGATGAAAGATTTCAACAAGATGGCGACTGTCTTGTTGAAGTTCTCTTGGGAGTTTTTGTGGGAACTTATATATTGATTCACTTATTCACTACGTAAAATATCGCCTATATTACACGATACAGGGCTAAATAACTAATTATATGAACAAAAAATAAAAATCACAACAAAACAGATCAAGATCCCGCCGAAAACTCCTTTTAATGACTACCCTACTATTATTATAAATGTGAATGTAAGTTTGTTTGTTACGCTTTTAGACGAAAACTACTTAACAGATCATCATGAAACTTTATACACATATTCTTGGAGATATTAGAAGTAACGTAGGATACTTTTTATTGAAAAAAAAAAACATTTTTTTTTACGAAAGATAAAAAAAAAGTTTTTTCAAAAATCTCAAAATCTAGCTACTTTAACGACATCTACAATTCTAGAAGTCCATTTTGTCAGCTAGTATAATATAATCTCGGTGAGTTGACAACTTCACATGCTGTTAGATGGTAATTCGTTTTTGGATATATTTAGAACTCTCTTCGTGGTGAAATTTCAACACTTCTGCACGTCCCCGGGAAATACCTTGTAAATGTTAGTAATCAGTCAGTGAACGGGATATTACCTATGAAGTGTCGTGTCTCTTTATCGAGTTTGATGTGTTTACGTGTTTACAGAACATATGAGGGCGTAGGCTTTACATTACGACTTTATAGATGTATATTATATTAATTTCAAATTTAGGCCTTACGTCGTTTTGGAGACAAATAAACCTGATTCAGTCCCGGATCGAGGGAGGGGGGTAAACTATGGCGGCAGTTTCAGGGGGAACCAAAGTCATAATCTTTGTAAATAAAAGTGTATAAACTCAAATAACCTAGTGCCTAAAGAAATATTAACTCCAAAAGGTTGTTGCAGATTTATCCATACTAATATTATAAATGCGTAGGTGAGTTTGTTTGTTTGTAACGCTTTTACGCCTAAGCCGCTGAATCGATTGTAATGAATTTTGGTACAGAGATAGATGGGACCTTTGAGACGGAGATGGACTATTTTTATTTGCGAGAACTTTACTGCCACCCATGGACACTCACTACACCAGAGGAATTGCAGGTTCGATGCCGGCCTTTATTGGAGGGACTTTCTTTCGAATGCAACTGCCGGAGCAGTATGTATACCTATAAGTATCTGGCGTCAAATATTCCACTTGAGAATAGTAACTAGCTGGTATAAGAAAGAGCCCTACCTCCATGCGGTATTGTCCATTAGCGGAAGCTTAAGCTTATTCCTGGAATCGAACTCACGTCCTTTGACGCGGATAGTCTATTCTACCTCTGTAGCAAATTTAATCAAATTCGGTTAAGTGGTTTAGGCTTGAAAGCGTAACAGACAGACGGAGGGAGTTTATTTTCGTATTTATAATATTATTAGGAATAATGTAGAAAATTAAGTTTATTGAAATACACGTAAATACGTATAAAATTTTTAAATGTATATTAATTACTAGATTTTACGTGCGGCTCCGCTTATGTTCATATTTTATCAAACAAATCGCGTGACGCAATAAAAAGTTTTATACAAAGTTTATCCCACACTTTACCCAACTTTCAATAAGGTTTTCACGAAAAAAATTAATCTATCGCCGTCTCATGGTTCCCATTTATCAATATTCCAAGATTCACTATAATAGATTCAGTGGTGTACGCATGAAAGTTTAATAAACAAACAAACTCACTTTCACATTTACATTATAGTAAGAATTATCTCCATCAAGTTGTATTTGTATTTCTGGTTGGCATTATGTGTTATGTTAAATGAATAAACAGAATTAAATTTACATAATCTTTGCATAAAATACAGAGTATGTACGTGAAAAGGAACCAAAAATATATAATTGGCATCTACAAATAATGACATTTAATTTTTGTCAACAGAATACCGGTCGGTTGACCGAGTCTAGCTAGGTATTTTTTATTGTGTTTGTTTTTAAAGAAATTTTGTTGAGGATCACATGTAGTTTCAAAACGTTTGGTAAATCCAAAAATATACACGCTTTATATACCATTCATTTATTTTTTGACGGGAACAACAAGCCTTACTGGCTTATTTTATTAATTATTTTATTCATTAATCTATATATTTTAAGCAAACATTTCACAAAAACTCCGTAGATTATTCTACAAAGAGTATCTCTACCATGTTGAAGTGTTAACCTCTTTGTTATGAAATAACGTGGCACTCGGCTATATGGTTTCGATGTCTTTGTCTTTTCCTTAAAAATAATAAAATAATGACAGTACCTAGAACGTGTACATATAAAATGTAATAATAATTTCAAAAATACGGCTTCCAAAAAAAACATTTTATTATTGAACTACGGGTAATAGGTTTTTGATATGAAATAAGTAACCCGGTTGATGTTATCCTAAAGATAACAAACGAAATCCAGTGTCGATACATCAGTATTTTCGGGAGGTATCGTGACCACTCCGTATAAAAATACCGGACGTCCGCGTAAAAAAAAACAATTTCGTTCGTAACAGTCGACATAATTTCGAGATTAGATGGATTTTTTTTTATACTAAAGTTTAGCGTTGTGGCCATAATCCTACCTGATCTTAAGTGACGATACTACCCAAGTTGGTAGACACGCTAAACCTGCGAAGCAATCGGCTTTCAAGTGCAGCTGCCGGAACACACCGATTGGTATTTGGCGGCAGGTTTACAACTTCAGCGTGGTAGCTATCCAGGTGGGCATCAGAAAAAGCCATGCTACGGTTTCCTCACGATGGTTTCCTTCACCAAAAACTGAAGCTCATTGTAAGTGCTTGGATTTGAACTCACGGCACTTCACGCGAAGTCGTACACACTACCACTGAGCTATCGTCGCTTCGAATTTTCAACATCAGATAACAGGAAAACCGATCGCGCGCGGTGATCGCTCACGTAACCTACGGTAGATCCCCGATCTGCCGACTGGTTATTAAGTACAGCCTTATGCCATTGTGTTTAATTTTCATGACTCAGAACGAGTTTTTCGATAAACAAAGGAGATCGTCTTAACCGCTATACCGACCGTGTATAGCTATACATTTAATTGTAATGCTGGTTCACTCCTAGAGTATCGATAAATTGAGAGTTTTGAATTACTTTATGGATTTAGTGTGGTGGATATAATGTCACCTGATGTTAATGATGCTGTGGCGCAAGATGGTACACACGCTAAGCTTAATAGAGAGACTGACTGTCGAGTGCAACTGCCGGAACTCACCTTGGTATTCGGTGGTAGAAGAAAAAGTGTGCGCGCTGTCTCTGGTATCTGGCAACAAGTGACTTTTGATAACACAAATTGAAAATCTCCTGCCAAATACCAATAGGTTAAAGCTGTTAAACTTGAGAGCCAGTCTCTCCTATACAGGTCAGCACGCAGTCGCGATTCCTCTGGTGTTGCGGGTGTCCACGGGCGGCGGTGATCAATTTTGCGTTTTAAGGTGAATAGCCTCCGATGAGTCAATTTTCGCTTTCGCCTTGGCCTGAGAGCGAGTAGCGCATATTTGAGTTGAAAATCTCCTGCTAAATAACAATAGGTGTGTTCCAGCAGTTGAACTTGAGAGCCAGTCTCTCCTATAAAGGCCAGGGACGCACCCGCGATTCCTCTGTTGTTGTGGGTGTCCTCGGGCGGCGGTGATCACTTTTGCGTTTTAAAGTGAATAGCCTCCGATGAGTCAATTTTCGCTTTCGCCTTGACCTGAGAGGGAGTAATGCGCATACGCCTTGCGACGAGGAAGTGCGTAAAGATCGGATTTTAAACAGCATGTTACTAAACAAAAGGTAGCTAGCCATTTAGGTATTAGGAAAAGCCATATGGTTTCCTCACGATGTTTTCCTCGCCAAAAGCACAAGTTCATTGCAGGGAATCCAAGTGAGCCATCTTCGCTTCATAGATTAGTGGATTTTGTTTCCATATGACTCAATTAGGTATAACATTGATTAACTGATACGTAACATCTGACATTGTATATGAAAGAATAATATAAGGAAAACCCATTTCTTTAATGAAGAGATTAAAAAGTATGTCATTTGTTCAGACATTATTATCGTCGTGTTATTCGCTATTTGTTTCGCCCGCGGCTTCATTCGAGTGAAAATGGAGGGTACGTATGAAGATGAAAAAATATGTAATATAAATCAGTGGCAGCGCGTATAGACACCGAGTCAATAGTCTTGAATTCGAATCACTGCGATAAGCCTCAGCTTTTGGTAAATGGAAACCATAGCATAATTTTTCTAATGCTTGCCTGGCTATGACATGATAATGATATGCTCTGGAAGCTGTACTTGAGAGCCAGTAGCTCCTATAGGCTTGCCAGGCACACTGTCTTAGGCTGCATCGTTACTTGACATCAGGTAAGATTGTGGACATAACGCTAAAACTATAAAGTATTCATACCACAACAGCCGAAGCTATAATATATATTAATATAGTAAGCTATATATCATGGTATAGCAAGTTGTCACACACGGCGGCTATGCTGTAATATATATTTTCGCACTCATTATCTCTGTGGCCGTCGTTGCATGAGCACGTATTTATGCCACATGCTAATAAAAGATTTTCTAATTTTAAATAGCGTATAATGGACCTTACTAGTTATGTTCATAGCGCACACAAATGGTAGAGGAAAAATTAGACACTTTTGTTCTTGAAATATAACAAAATATACATTAATATATCGTGCTATATCTGTTGACATATTTTGTTACCGGAACTAAAATATAAGTTATAGCTGCGTCCGTAGTCACTCACAGATTACTATAGAAAATATACCTTGGTATAATTTATATTAATGTATATTATAGCTCCGTCTTTTGTGGGCTTTAATAAACAAACTTTGCCCCTTTCTATACCCCTAACGGCCTTTATGTAAAGTTTCTTTACAACAGACTAACAAATAAGCGGACATTCGAATTTAAAATATACTAATTGTTCCCGCGACTTCGATCGCATGAAACTAAAAATTGCCAATTTGCCCATTTTTGTAAGTTTTTTCAATACAGCTTTGCTCATATTGATGGTAGCGTTATGTTAAATATTCAATCCTTTCATAGTGATCGCTCTGTGAAATACGAAAAGATGTTTTGAAATCAAGTATAACAAGAGATTATATGTTTGCCCGTTTTTGAAACTTTTCTCAATACAGCCTAGCTCCTATTGGTGATAGCGTTATGTTAAATAGTCTAAAACCGTCTTCAATGATTACTCCATGAAATAGAAAAATAATTTTCCAAATCGAATTAGAAATATTCAATTTAGGCCCTAAGGTCTAAACTAAACGCCTATGAACGTCTAAACTACCACCAGTTCGGAAAGTAACGCAGCCATCGAGAAGTGACGGCAAGAAACTCTAGCTGAACCTTTTTTTAGGTCTTATTCTTAGAGCTTATTTTAGACTGGTAAGTCCTGGAGATTAGCTCGTTCAAACAAACAAACAAACAATCTTTTTCCCGCTTTATAATATTAATACCGAGTATATTTACGGTATACATATTTATTACTATTTCAATAATCATAATTACTACTCTTTATTTGCTACCAGCCACTAAATTATCGCGATTGGCAGATTGTTTGCTTTCAGTCGTAATATTTGCTCGCTTATTTACAACATCCTCTATATTTTAAATTACATTAGTTCCTGATTCCTACTCTGTGCGTCCATCATATGAAACAGACGTGAATATTGATTCATCTCTTCTTTCGTCTCTGTCCATACGATATCTGAAGTGAACAGAATTACTTCTGTTATCTATAATGTTGTATGGACCTTGAGATGTTAAGAAAAAAAACGACAAAAAATACTGTTATTCTTAGCAGAAAAAATATACGTAAAATGTAAATGCAAGTATAAAACAAACAAACCCAAATACAATTTACGTTAGGTATATCGAGTTAGGGCACCTAAATATATACCAATAAAAAATGTTTGGAATATCCAATATTTCATGCCTCATACAATGCATATAATCTTCCGATAGGTATTATGGATTCTCTAACGCCCTACTTGATGGAGGCACTAATTTCTCTTTCAAGACGTTCATATGGACATTTGAGGTTCGTTGTTAGGGACATTTGATCTCTTCGCATAGTGATACAACTTCTAGATTAATTCCAAGCACATTCAGCAGTAAATCTCTCACAGGTACAATATTATTTGCCGCACCATTAGCATCTGCAAAGTTGTCGACTATTCTATTTTCTGTCATCTTAATATTTAAAGCTTTACTAATTTCTTCCAGAATTACCTTCTGCGGTCAAACGTGAAGAAACGTTGGTTCCCAGTAGCTCACACTTTTAGTGCCTACGAACCCATTCAAGTTTATAGTTCACGATAGTCCAAGATGTCCAATCGGTTGGGTCAGCACCTCGCCTCTTAACCGCTTTATCTCTTTTTACGTTGTTTACTTGTTGATTGTTGTTGTCGGTGTTGTAATTGTTATTGTTGTTGTTGTTGTTATTATTATTGTTGGTGTTGTTGACTTGTTGTTATTGTTGTTGTTGTTGACTTTATGTCGTTGCTACTAGCCCTGTCCGAGACTTCTTCGCGTGAAACTAAAAACTATTTAATCATTATTGACCGTTTTTGTAACTCTTTTCAATACAACTTCGCTCCTATTGATGGCAGAGTGATGTCAAATAGCCTTCCTCAATGATTGCTTAATAAAATGTAAAAATATTACTTTTAATGCAAGTGGTAGGTCTTAAGGTGAGTTCTTTTAAACAAACAGGAAAAATGTCCGCTTAAAAATATTGATATTTAGATATAATATACTGAATACATATTCATACCGCGTAAATTTAGAGTAACGGAAACTGAAGTCTTTGTAATTTCATGGCCGCGATATTAACCTTTGCATGCTTACGTCACTATAACACGGACGCTATCTATTAAAATTTCGATTGAGTTAATTTCTTGCCCTTGCTATATATTACGTATAATTTATCTTTATTAGACGTTATCTCTTAATATTGACCGATCGACCTCTCTTATACAGACATGTATACACACGCCTTGAAATCGTGAACAAAGATTTCAATTGGCCTTCCCATCTATATTTTCTTGGTCTCGTGTAGACTTTGTGTACTGTAAGGCATTCCAATTATATGATACTGCACTGAAACAACCAAACACTTGAATACCAGCAATGATGACACTCTGAACCATGTTGTGTTATCTCTAGACCGGAGATAGGAATAGTTTACAAGTTTCGCGTTATGGCCATAACCTTATTTGATGTTAATTGATGACGTGGTCCAAGATGGTAGACACGGTAAGCCTTAGTGGAGGAACTGTTTCTGAAATGCAATTGCCGGGACACACCTATAGGAGTTTGGCGGTAGGTTTTGAACTTGAGAATGATAGCTAGTCTGGCGGTAGCGTCAATGAATGCAAGTTCGTATCCACCTGCAATGAGCTCGAGCTTTCGGTGAAGAAAACACATCGTGATAAAACTACAGCACGGTGCTAGGGATTTTTCTTGAGAGCCAGACCCTCCACTAGCTTACCATGTCAACGTTGAACAACATCATAATTTAACATCTGGAGAGATTGCGTCCATACCGTTAAACGTACAAAAATATTATCAGGTACAGTACAGTTACTTTGTCTTGCAACGATAAAAACAATAACTATAATGTGTATTATAATGTTTCGTTAACATTAACAATTACACCAGTAGTTGTTACTCTAGTTGACGCTACGTTACTTCTTATAGCGGTGGATACGCTGGAAACTGAACTCGTTTAAACAGTCGACATAAATTCTATAAAGATCAAAAAGTGTTCGGCGGTTTCTACGATTTGCGCTTCGATTTGAACATTGGCTTCGTCGGTAAATTTGAAGATATAATAGAAATCATTCGTTGTGATTAATCCAGTAAGTAACTAAAGACCCAGAAATATAATTGCCGTAAACTGAAAATGTATAAAACTTCTTTGAATAATACAACGTTTATTGTTACACGATTTAAAACTTATGCCGTTTTTAATTTGTTACTTAATTTTCGGTTTAAATTTTAATTTATACAAAAACGATGATGACTTACAGCCACGTTTTCCGAATCGATTGAGTGTCAAAGGCCAAAGAAGCAACTATCAGATGCATGTCGTTTTTTTAATGTATATCTGACTAGTTGTGTCCACGACTCCGTTCGCGTGGAATTAAATTATTAAAATAATTTTCATTATTAAAATGTTATATAAACTATCTTACTCAGGACTAAATCAGCATTCGAACGCTGAAAGAACTTTTGAAATCGGTCCAGTATTTCTTAAGTTTATTCGTTACAAACAGGAATACAAATCTTTCCTCTTTATAATATTAGTATAGATGAATATTATCCTATGTACATACTACATCAATCAGTATATTCTATACTTATCACCGTTCCTTCATATGAATCGACGACTGATACTAATGACATTTTAAGTTTGGATACATTATTTAACAATTAAAATATTTTTTTTAATTACAAGATTTATTAACTATAATTATAATGTTAGACATCAGAAACGAAGTAAGTTTAAAATAATAATCAGATCAATAAGAATAACACGATGGTATCTGAATACGCACGTCTCCTATGAACGTTGTAGTTATTTCTGATGTTGAAACAGAATTACAACCAAGTAAGTCACTATAAATCATTCCCAAATGATTTACAGGATAAACATTAAAAATATATAAAACGATGTAAATAATAGAAATAAATATAAATTTTACTTGCCACGGATGATGTTGTCGTCTCGAGTGCCTCGTTTTGAAAGCTTTCGCTAACCGTGTTCGCATCGTATTTACGCTATTCGGTATTATCAATTACCGTAAATTAAACCCCTATAAGTTTCTTCTATTCGAATCTTTTTAAAACATTACATTTTTGGCGATGAATTATCTTTGTCCACATCCATAAGGGTTTTTTTTTATAGTTATACTATAGCGTTATGGCCACAATTTTATCTCATAATGTTAACTAATCGTACGTAACCAAACGATGCAGACGCTTGAACCTAGATTCAATACTCAAGACAGGAGCCCTCGAATGGCTCTGTTGCGCGATACACTGAAACTCTACACCACTGAAAGCACATAAACACGCCGCATACCATTCGTGCACACCCACACGTATAGTACATAGTTCTGTAAGGGGTAGTCCCTTGCGCAGCTTGCTCGATGTCATTGTTAGGACCACCAAACTTAGTAAGTTAGGACCTGTAAGTAAGTTGGGGATGTGAATTTTTCTTAGTTTTCCGGCAGCAGTCCAAGCTGAGGTTCGGCCGTTCTGGCACCCTTGCGCTCGCTGCCTCGAGGCTGAGTGCCCTCAGCGTTCCCTCCAAACATTTCGGTGAAGCTGTCAAAGCCCTTACGGATAACGGCGTAAATTTATACAGAATGTCAAAATCACTTTGACATGTATCATCTCGTACGTTATCTGTTTCCTCTTTAAGTTACCAATTCTTGAAAGAGAACTTGGTTAGGGGCTCTCTTATATCTAAAGGCAATGGCTGCTTTAAAGTCTAACAGAAATATTAGTTTTATAACACAGAATATTATTACATTTTCTTCAGTATACGCTTCTTATTTGTGGTAGCTCAGTAAAGTTTTTTTTTTGTCACCTGATCTTAAGTGACGATACGGCCCAAGTTGGTAGACACGCTAAACCTGTGGAGGGACCGGCTCTCAAGTCCAACTGCTGGAACACACCTGTTGGTAACTGGCGGCAGATTTTCAACTTGAAAGTGGTAGCTAGCCAGGCGGGCATTAAAAATGCTACGGCCTCCTCACGATGTCTCCTTTACCGAAAGCTCAAGCTCATTGTAGGTGGTTGAATTCGAACCTACATCTCATGACGCAACGTTTCTGCACACCACCACAGCTATCATCGCTTTAAGTGTTGGCGGTATTCTTATTAGTTTTAAGGTTTGTCACAATCTCACCGGATGTTAAATGATGACGTGGCCCTCTTGGTGGACATGCTTAGCCTGTGGAGGGATTGGCTCTCAAATGTAACTGCTGGAATACATCTATAGGTATTTGGCGGCAGATTTTCAAGTCTAGTCAGGTCTGCATTAAAAAAACCCAACCACCATGCTGTGGTTTCATTACGATGTATTCCTTCACCGAAAGCGCAGACATATATAAATACCACCAACTGAGCTATCATCGCTTAAAACTCGTTGGGCAAAGCAAATTAAAAAAAAAAGACAGGAAAAGGTTAATAAGAAATTTGTCTGAATTTCATAGGTAATGGACTCTACAATATGCTTCTGGTGGCGACGTGTTCCCTCATACTCCTGGCTGTTGGAGTGGACCAGTTCGGATTCACTCTGGTCGTGGCTGCAGCTTGCGACCTTCACCTGAACGTCACCGAGAAAGGAATCCTTACATCGGTACCTTTTGTCGGTAAGAAAATACCTATTGCTCGCTGTGTCCGAGGCTCCGTTCGAATGGGCCTAAAATTTTATTTAATCATTTCCATGAAAAAAAAATGGGAAAATGGGGAAAAAAAATGGGGAAAGAATTTTTGAAATCGGTCCAGTAGTTCTTGGGTTTATTCGTTACAAACAAAAAAACAAATCTTTCCTCTTTATTATACATATATAAATTTACATGACTTTGGAAATCTCTCATAATAAATTGTCTGTTTTCCCAATTATAATTTCATTTATTGGCATATTTATGTTTGTTAAAGTTTTAGACTTAAATTTGTCTCATATTTATCTGTGAAAGTTATGCATGTCTATAATTATTGTACTGGCGTTAGAATCGTTATTCGTTTTGTTTTGTATATTAACTTTACGTCTGTGCAATGTTGACTTGCTATATATAAATAAATAAATATTAGTATAGAACCATAGACAATTTCCCCTTTCTATTTATGACGTGAAATCTTCTTTAACGCTGAGCACGTTTATATTTTGAATGAGAGTGAACTATCACGTTCGGCCGCGTAACGATCGTTCTAGTAAAGTCGGCTTTTGATGCCAACTTCGTTACGCCAATGTCGATATCTTTTTTATAATTAAGGTTAAGCACTATGACCTCAATCTCAGCTGATGTTTAGTGACGATTTGGTCCAAGGTAGTGGACACGCTAAGTCTAGTTGGAGGGACTGGCTCTCAAGTGGAACTGCCGGAACACACCTATTGGTATTTTGACGGCAGACTTTCAACTTGAGGGTGGTAGCTAGCCAGGGGAGCATTAGAAAAAGCCCTACCACCATGCAATATGTGACAAATACAGGTTACAAACGTCACGACTTCTGTCGATTCGTATTTTTTGTGGAACGAATGAATTATATTATACCTATGAATAAATTTAAATTCTCTATTTTTATCTTTTGTGCAAATATTATTTGAAAGCCTCTAATAGTTCGGATCCGTTACGATTTACATAAATAATAATATGTTTTGTGGAAATATATAAAGTGGTCTGGCATTTAATAAATCTTTTTTAATTCGATTTTAATAAATTTCATTGGTATCTTTATATTATGCGTATAATAAATCTGTTGAAAATTAGTTATTGCTCTTTGAAAATATTCATTAAAAATCCAAGGTGTAAGGATAACCAACAGAACACAATTTCAGTATTTTTGGAATTTATGTCTGTTTATCTGTTTGTGTGTGCACGCATCATTTAAAACATACAAAATCAATCTAGATAATTTTCATACGTAATAACTTGGAGTCTACTTAGTTTTTGTTTTATCGTAATCGGTTCACTCTACCGAGAGATATCTAGAGATATTTATACATTTATTTTTTATTCTTAAGGCTTAGCACTAAGCCCATAATCTCACCTGATCTTAAGTGACGATACGGCCCAAGTTGGTAGACACGCTAAACCTGTGGAGAAACTGGCTCTCAAGTGCACGAACTCACGTCCTTTGACGCGAAGTCGTACACACTACTACTAAGCTACCATCGCTTCAAAATATACATAGAATGAAGTCACTTCCGTTGATTGTTCGCTTAGATCTTTTAAACCGTTCAACGCTTTTTTAGCAAATTTTTAATACTAAAAAGAACTTTTTTTTTAATGAAGCCTTACTCGCCGACACGACTATTTCGCCACGTAACAAACAATATAGGTAATGTAACAATGTAAGTAATGTAAATATGTAACAACCCATCTAAAGTACATATTAATATTTATTTAACATTGTTTTCTATTCTATTTTATATAACTCTCTAGTGATTTTAGAGTCAGAAGTCAGTGGAACGAACCAGAAGCATCGATTCCATATCTTATACGTGCGCTTCGAATACATTCCGCCAATATGCGGTGAACATCGTCGTTGAATTTGCATCTCTGGCATTTTACCCATCATAAAAGTTAACTTATTTGATATTATATGATAGATAAAATAGATTCATGAGGAAGACATATATTACATACCACGTCTACTGCTTATTAATATGGAAACTTAATGATACTACATGCTATAAACTAAAGAGTAAGAGGGTGGTTGAAAACACAGATTACTACATAAGAGCACTGCGATGCGAGCAATGCGATACATAAAAGACAATTGCTCCGTTTAAAGCTCATCTCCAGGACATGATCATTGTCCTTAGGTTTTACTTGATTTTCTGAAATGTTTTTTTTTTATTCCGTGTGATTTATTTAGCATATGAGTTTTACCACAGGACTCACTGTTGGGAACTTATACATAGATTCTCAAATGAAATTAAAAAGTTAAGACAAAACGCTTTCAACTATAAAGTGAGGTGGTTTTTTATAAATCTCATGTCGCCATAGTGTAAGACCGTATTTTTTTTATTTTAATATAAAGCACCAACAACCTTTACAAATAGCTTGACATTCTATAAAATTAAAAATACATACAAAATTTCAAGCACAAATGCAACTTCAACTATAGGTCAGTATCACACATATTTACTGTGTGAGCGACACATACAAAAAAAAAAAAAAATATCGAACAAACCAGAATAAATTTGTAAAATTGAATAAATGAAGTGAATTGACATTAAAATTATATATCTAATATAAAACGACTTCATCAAGTAGATGGACTAAAAGGTGTTTGATTGCATGTGTGTGTACTTGTGTCTACACACGAAAGTCGTCATGTCTCACCTTCTTGTCCTCAGAGTTCTATCTTTTTTATTACATTTTTAAACACACGACTAAAGTGTTTATTTCACACTCCTTTATGTCGGACAAATTATTTGAAGAACTCCTTTTTTCAACGCTCTTGTTATCATTATAACAAATTTCTAAACGACGTAGACATATTTTGTAATAGCCTATCTGTGTATCTATGTGTATCTTATAAAAAGAAAATTGGTGATGTATTGTTTGAAGATTCGTCTTAAGAAATGATGTATTTTTCTGAATTTTTCTTTTGACATTTTTAAAAATTTTATTGCCTTTTTTTTAATTATATACCTAGATTGTATTGTTACGATTTTTCTTATTAAGTTGTAGAATTTAAATATATGGCACTATAGGCCTATTAGTTTATAGTGTTGTGATACATAATTATATAATGGCTGTTTGTTACCTAAATAAATAAATAAATAAAAAAAAAATTGCCATCGTTGACTATATTGAACGAACTACGTCAGATCATCTAAATAGCACAACACTAACTGGCGGGATGTGCGCTCTGCGAGGCATCGGGTCGCCGGCTGCCTGTTAGAACGGCGGGCCGAAATAGGCCCACTGCGGAAGGAGCGGATGTAATTCACCGTCAGTGCGTAGTAGGCCGAAAAGGGCTTGTCATGGTGTTTTGACGGGGAACACCTACTATTTCGACTACTAGCTGATATATATATTTGTCTCTGTCGAACTCTTACAGACACCTGAGATAATCGTTCCGCACCAGAGTGAGGGGCATAGTTTTCTTCGTCCGCACCATCTGAAGTACCGCGGCAGGCTGGTATGGGCCTGCTACGCAGTTAAGGTCTCCATGATTTAAAACAACGTCAAACAAAAGATTATAATATAAACAAAAAATATTAACCTCAATTTGTAGATAATAGTCTATGATCGATTGGCTGTGTCTACGGCTTCGTTAGGGTGGAACTAAAATTAATTTAATTATTTTTGTAACTGTTTTCAATACAGATTGAAGCGATGATAGCTAAGTGGTAGCTTATAGGAACGCCGCGTCATGGGACGTGAGTTGGAATCACCTACAATGAGCTTGAGCTTTTGATGAAGGAAAACATTGTGAAGAACCACAGAATGGCTCCACTCCTGGAGAACCACTCCTGGCTAGCTACCACCCTTACGTTGAAAATGTGCCGCCAAATACTTATAGGTGTGTTCCGGTAGTTGCACTTGAGAGATAGTCCTTCCACAGGTATAACGTGTCATTCATCTTAGACCACTTCGTTACTACACATCTAACGACATTGTGGATATGACACTAATATATCTATTGACTAGAGAAAAATTGTTCCAGGTATTATCCTGACATCTTACATATGGGGCTATATAGCTGACACGAGAGGTCGTCGATGTACATTGGTCGTACCACTTCTGATATCGTTTTTACTATCCTGTATTAGCAGTTTCTCGACACACTGGATAATGCTTAGTCTTATAAAGTTCCTATCAGCATGTTTGTAAGTTTACATATATATTTTTTAATTATTATTATGAATTATTATGATAATTCAGTTTGAATCTTGATTTTTATCTACAGTTAAATTGGCAAACAATAATACACCCTGATAGATGGATAATCCGTTAACCTGTAGCTTTAACGTGGGCAAAATTTATTTTAATCTCTTCCTCTTAAGTTTGCCGGGCAGGTTATGCAAGAGGTATGTGAGACTCACCTCGTAAGAAACAGAAATATCCACAAAAAATTCAGATGGCAACCCTTTATTCCTCCTTACATGCCAGAGACCAGGATTATGTATATTAAGAAACAGTGGTATAATTTTCCAGGCCAGGGTTTCTACTACATATTTTTGTGTTCGCAGTTCATGCGCCGGAAGTTCGGCAACTTTCACCTTGGTGGGAGAGTCGTGTGTTCGACGGGTCAGAAACAAATACATGGTCATGATGACCTGCTTAGTACTGCTCGCTTCTGCTGTTGGTGCCAGTGAGTTATTTCTTAAGTTCATAATATGGTAAAATGACAGCGCTGTTTATGACTGGAACAGAAGCGATGATAGTTCAGTGGCAGTGTGTATGACTTCGCGTCGAGGGACGTAAGTTCGCATCCACCTTGAACGAACTTGAGCTTTCGGTGAAGGAAAACATCGTGAGGAAACCATAGCATGGTGCTACCACTTTTTTTAATTCCCACCTGGCTAGCAATCACCCTCAAGTTGAAAATCTGCCGCCAAACATCAATAGGTGTGTTCCGGCAGTTGCACTTAAGAGCCAGTTCCTCCACTGGTTTAGCGTGTCTACCAACTTAGGCCGTATCGTCACCTAAAATCAGGTGAGATTATAGCCATTACACTTAACTCTAACTATAAAAAAAGTATAATTAGAAAATAAAGGGAATATCCTGAAGGTCACTAGACCATAGTCAATCGTCGCGGTGATTCTGTCTTGCAGTTCCTTTCGCTGCTGAATATACATTTAATTGTCATGTCACGAACAGGCCTTCAACCCCCTTCCACCTGGGGGCACACACACTTGCCGTAACTGCCGCTGAGGGATCCTCTCTTGGATTGGTCTACTCAGCCATGAGCACAAGTGACGTCACAAGGCTGCCTGAATCATCTGCCAGAGATGTAAAGGACATTATTACGACATGTTGAGCCTTAGTCATGAGTTCTGTGATCACTTAATAATCTGGTATATATCTCTAACATTCTGTTACTAAAGCATTGAAAGCGGTAAAGAGTTCCACTATAAGTTTTATCGGATATTTGGAGTGAGAATAACGCAAATACATCCAAAAACTGCAATGTCAAGCAGCATTTTAACGGGTTTTTAATGTTAATTCTGTTTTTCTTTTAGTTCTCGCATACCCAACGCTGAAGCTGCATATCGCTATAGAAATTCCATGGATCGGGATTACGTATACCCCGTGGAGGTTACTCCTGATAGTACTAAGCCTTCCCTCAGGATTGGGGGCTTTTGCTATTTACTTTTTCCATGAATCACCCAAATTCCTGTTCATGAGTGGTAGGAAGGATGAAGCTTTGGATGTACTAAAGAACATATACGCTATGAACCAAAGTAAACCAAAGGATAGTTATGAGGTAAAAGTTAAACTTTTTTCTAATTTTGCGTTTTGTGTTCAGATTAGGTATTTGGGACATGGCGCTACTAAAAAGATCCACAAAATGGATAAGTGGGTATTATAACCTATTTTAGATGTATAAAAAAACAGTTTTAATAATTAAAAACTTATTTATGTTTTTCACATCACTTAAAGGAATTTAAAATCAAAATCATCAAACACTAAGATGTATAATCGGTAATCTCAATTATTAGTTCTTAAAATTGGTTGTGTTAATGTATAATAATGTCAAAATAATTTACAGGTTAGCTCTTTGATCTTGGAAGATGATACGCCAAAGAAAACTATGTCATTTTTCCGGGCGATATTTGAACAAAGTGCCACGCTCTTCCGTCCTCCGTATGTGTGGAGAAGTCTTCAGTTGTTCTACATCGTCGCCGTTGTCTATATTACGTGAGCTCTACGTTTTATAATATATCTAAAATATAAGTGACCCATGCATAAGTCAATACTTTTAGTAGGACGATTTCTGCCCTAAAATCAGCAATGGCACAAGTTTATTTGACGCAAAAGCTTCATTAGTCATTTAGGCTAGAGAGTATTAAATATTAGATTACAAAAACCATTGTAAGTTGAGATTTTCACTAATTATGACTAAACTAAATATTTGTTCCGTAAATTTGAAAATCATTCTTAATCATGACAGTTACACTTACGCCTTTCTAAATTTTGCTTTCGATGGATTACTTAATGACAAATTACCGCAAAATACCAGTTGACTAGGAATCTTCTTGCTACTCGAATTTCTTACTTTCTAAATCAATAACCGCAGCTTAAGAGCATGGCTCATCGTTACCGTCGCACTTAGTGACGTGGTTTCAAATCCGGTACATGTTGATTATTTATTTCCTTATCCCACGAAGCTGGTATATAAGCATACGCGGACACCGCAGCTTGTGAGCGCCCTTAATATAAACTATGAACGAATGATAAATACCCTTTTTCCTGAGGAGCTCTGGAAACTGTATCCATCGCAGCGGGATGAAATAAAGTTATTTTCATGACGCGCAGCAAAATAGCTGGACTGGTCCTGATGTTATAGTACAGTACATTCCAAATCAGTGATTGAGCCAAATTCACCGCTGTCACAGTGATCTAAGTTATATGACCGCGATTTTCAGTAGGATGGAGATATTTCAATAGTTTATTTGCCTCTGGTAAAAACCAGTGTTTATTCTTTAAATACTTCTCTCTACTCTTTTGCTTTTCATGTTGCTTGATTTATGTCAATTGAATTGTTTATAAAGCTTTCTTAGACACAAAAGTGCATATCTGATATAGGTGTCGTCATTTTTATCAAAAGAAATACAATAAGCTAGTAAAATTATCACCTGAAACAAGATTCAAATTATCATATTATACGTTATCGTAAAATAACTTTATTCTTACATAAACGTATAACTATTCGCTCATTAATTTCTGTTCTAAGAAATGTGATTAAATTTTTTGTCAAATAAATTTAATTCAGTTAAAATTACTAAATCTTCTCACTTCCTGGCTAATTAATTATGAAATATATTATAATTACGAATTTCAATCCTCTCTGCTCATTATTATTGCTTGCTTACTGTTCAGCTGCATGTAAGCGGGTTTGAGTGTTTGAGTTGTGGCATCACTCTCTTAATTTGACAAATAATATCTGCATTTCAAATATTTAAAGAAAGAAAAAACATCTTTTTCGATCACGATGTCTACAAAGCAGCACACAATATATGTGTGTGTTTACATATGTATATATATATATATATATATATATATATTTTGTGTAAACCCATTTGGTCACAACCGAGAATCATCGCTCGGCCTCTATTATGGTGACTTATGGTGAACTGTACGCCTTTTACAGTGGCACTGCGGCGCACGACGGATTATAATTTTATTTATTTCTTTAGATTACATAAAATTTTATTTTACGATAACTGCTGCTTGTTAATTTTGAATATATTTTTCATTTTATACATGTATCCTTGTGGCTTGTAAGTTAATTTATTTTCTTTCTTTCTTCAAACTGAAGCCTTATACGATATCGAGAAAGGACCCAATAGAATTTTGAGATAATCCAGCGGCGCTTAATGACAACGGAACCAGTATAGTCATAACTTCCGTTTGTAATTTCAGAAATAACAGTTTCCTGATTTGGTTACCATATATCTTGAACCAAGTTATGGTATCACTTGAATCTTATGGTGATTCTCCCGGAATCATTTGTTCTCTGATAGCCAACAAGCCGGATCTGTCTAATTTAAATTCTACAATAACGCATGACGTAAGTGATACATTTCTTAATCAACTCTCCTTAACAGGCTTAATGTGCCGTAAGACGCTTCAATGTCCAAAGAACTTAATCCCAAAACAAAAGCCTAAGAGTAGTACAGGAAATATCATTAACATGGTCTTGCATTTTTATGGCAGCTAAGGTAAAATTAATTCACTAAACTAGTGCAGCGCAGTATAATTTAAACGGACTATCGATAGATTATACAGCAAAATGCAATGTCCCAAATAAGAGTCCATCATTAGGCGCTGAGGGTGATTCACTGGTGTACAAACCTCTAACAACTCACTCATTTACCGGATCTCGAGTCGTACACCAGCTTCATTCAACTCAGTACTTAGACCAAGGTAAAATTTACAAATCCTACAAACGTTTTCCATCTTCTCACAGACTAAAGCAATCTGCGTCAGTACCGTTGAGGACAACATCATTATCACGCTGATAGCTTCGCAGTCTACATTCGCATTTTTCAACTTCGTCATCTCCTACATTCCCAATAGGAGAAAGATGATTCTGATGACGGTGCTGAGTGTTTCAACACTGAGCGGTGTATTGCTGAACGTCATCCCGGAGATCATCTCCAGCGTGATGTTCTTCGTCATGTTCACTTGCACTTGCCTCACTATGGGTATCTTATCATCGTATTTCGTAGATTTATACCCGACGTCATATAGGTGAGTTTTAAGTAATTAATTAATACAATATTTGAGT
The DNA here is from genome assembly GCA_039707435.1 of Actias luna. Classification (NCBI taxonomy): domain Eukaryota; kingdom Metazoa; phylum Arthropoda; class Insecta; order Lepidoptera; family Saturniidae; genus Actias; species Actias luna. The sequence goes on along the minus strand of JAZHAC010000022.1, from coordinate 15,731,762 downwards.
GAAAATAAAAGTCACTGTACTGAAATTCTTTAATCTTTGTTTGTTGTGACGCTCTCACGTGGAAACTATTTAAGCGATTTTCATGAAACTTTGTACACGTTTTCTTGGAGGATACTTTATATTCAAAAAATATAATTATATATCTTTTACGAAAGATGAAAAAAAAAATTTGTTTATTGAAGAAAGGTATAAAAACGGGCAAAACTGGTTAAATAATTTTTATCTAGACGCGAACGAAGTCGCGGGAACAGCTAGTAAGATTATAAATGTGAAAGTGAGTGTGCTTGTTACACTTTGACGTCTGAACCGCTGAATCGATCATGATGAATTTCGGTATACAGATAGATGGGAATCTGGAGAAACTACTTAACAATTTTTTTTATAGTTAAGGCTTAGCGTTATGGCCATAATCTCACCTGATCTTAAGTGACGATACGGCCAAGTTGGTAGACACGCTAAACCTGTGGTGGAACTGGCTCTCAAGTGCAGCTGCCGGAACACACCTATTGGTATTGGGTGGCAGGCTTACAACTTGAGTGTGGTAGCTACCCAGGCGGGCATTAGAAAAACCCTACCACCATGCTATGGCTTCCTCACGATGTTTTCCTTCACCGAAAGCTCAAGCTCATTGTAGGTGCTTGGATTCGAACTCACGACCCTTGTCGCGAAGTCGTACACACTACCGCTAAGCCATCATCGTTGTGTATAGAACAATATTCCTCTTTAAAAATAACGTTTGTTCTTCTAGAGGTATGGTAGCCTGCCTAAGTATGATGGTTGCTCGAACCTGCACCTTCGTCGGCATTAACCTCGTAGGAAACTTGCTATTCAACTACTGCCAGACCACGTTTTACGCCTGGTCTTTACTCGTTCTAAGTAAGTATTAACGTTCTTACATATTTTGTTTATTTTTATTACCCTTCTGACGTGATTTAAAAAATGATTGAGATATATAAATAAGTCGGCCTGTTGGAAGTTATCTACCTTTAGTGGTCATCAGTTAAATTATCACAACACCACTCACCCCGTTCAGAGTTAGGGTCGTTTGTCGTGAAAATACCTATCTTTGAAGTTGGATCAAGCGTTACAAGTATTGTTTCTAATCGGTTTAGCAGTTTCCGAAATTATGTGGACAAACACGAGCATCGTGACACGGGATTTATATATATATAAAGTAGACAAAGACAAAATATTAATCCCTTTTTTTCTCACTGTGTATCAATAGATTTTGTTTATTGTTTTGTTTCGTAGTTACTGATTACCTTCACTTCACCTTCACCAATTTTCGTAACAGGTATTTTCAATTTTTGTCTTTGGAGTTTCGTAATGTTTTTAATATTATTCCGATATACTATTACCCCGATGTTTTATTTCCAGATGAGGTTTTGCGTTATGTCCATAATCTCATCTGATCTTAAGTGACGATACGGCCCAAGATGGTAGACACGCTAAACCTGTGGAGAAACTGGCTCTCAAGTGCAACTGCCGGAACACACCTATTAGTATTTAGCGGTAGATTTTCAACTTGAGGGTGGTTGCACACCAGGCGGGCATTAGAAAAAGCCCTACCACCATATTGTGGTTTTCCTCATGATGTATTCCTTCACCAAAAGCTCAAGCTCATTGTAGGTGGAGTGGATTCGAACTCACGACCCATGAAACGGCTTTTCTACACACTACCACTGAGCTATCACCGCTTGCACATTCCTTTAGCATCATACACCCCACTACGGACAGGTTACGTTTACGAGCAGTTAAAGAGAAGAATGAGAACGAAGTCACAAGATCATCTATATATAACTAGCAACCCGAGGAATTCTATTTAATTAGCATACGGTACTAATTATACCGGACAATTGCTTGATCTATATTAATATTATAAAACGTAAAAGTTGGTTTGTTGGTTTGTTCGCGCTAATCTTAGGAACCCTCCGTCGGATTTTACAAAATAGTTTTGTTTTTCATAGAGTCATTATTGTGAAAGGATTTGGCTATTTACCATATCACTTTTTTATAGATATGGTTTAGCCTTATGGCCATAATCTCACCTGATCTTAAGTGACGATTCGGCCAAAAATGGTAGACACGCTAAACCTGTGGAGGAACTGGCTCTCAAGTGCAGCTGCCAGAACACACCTATTGGTATTTGGCGGCAGGTTTACAACTTGAGGGTGGTAGCTACCCAGGCGGGCATCAGAAAAAGCCCTACCACCAAAGTTCAAGCTTCTTGTAGGTGGTTGGATTCGAACTCGCGTCCCTTGACGCAAAGTCGTACACACTACCACTGAGCTATCATCGCTTCAAATATACTGATAGCAACAAAGCTGTAGTGAAAAATGTTCTTTGTGTCTTCGTTCGCGTGGAAATACAAAAATATTGATTACTTTTTACCCGTTTTTGTATCTTTTGTCAAAACAGCTTTGCTCCTGTTGGTGATAGCGTGAAGTTAAACAGCTCAAAGCCTTCCTCGATGATTGGGCTATCGAATACATATATAAATTTTGAAATCCGACAGGTATTTCCAGAGTATAGTTCGTTCAAATAACCAAACAAACTTATCCACCTTGTAATGTTAATATAGATTGTATTAATTAGTTTCTAAACTATATCAATTTTACAGGTAGTATTGTCGCAGCGTGGTTCCTGCCCGCAGATGTGCCGGCAACAAAAAATATCGATAAATAATTTACCAATATATATTGTTATCGCCATACAAAATTATTATAGACACGAGAAGGAACCTGTTTATGTTTTAAATACGCATTTATGTAAAGCTGAGTGTGGCTGGAGCTCGATTGGTGCAAAGAGAGTAACAACCACTATTATCGATGCAGAGGACAAAAGTATGTCTGTATATCAGCATTTATATGAGTCACTCTGAATCCAGTTGATGTATAATGAACACTTTTCATCCCACAAGAGGATATTTTTCCTTCGTGATACCGGGAAAAGTCTTGATACTGGAAAATATGAACTGTTCAACTAATTTAATACGATACTCTATATTCGAGTGCTGAGAAAATGTGTAAAAATATATGCAACGATTGAATTTCAATGTTTTACGTATATGAAAATTGATGTTTTGTATGTAGCTAGTGCATAGATTATCACCACCCCTATACCGATTAAGACACATCAACCAGGAAGTCAGAAAATATGCACTTTCGAGGGAAACCTGTATTTTTTTTTACAATGTTTTTATTAATTCGCTATTTCGTACGCCTGTCCGGGTGGAATTTTGTAAATGATTTTTAACTAACCTCCCGATGAGTTAGATACTTGAAATTCGGACCATACTCAGTAGTGGATGGACAATGGGTGAAAAACTGAAAAGCTTGTTTTGTTTGTTGTTTAAAAAAATATTATAGATTTATAACTAACTTCTCGATCACCTATATCTTTGAACATAGTACAAATTTAACGGAGATATGAACAGAATAAATCAAAACGTCAGTCTCATAACGCTAAAAAGCAGAAAACTGAAGCGATGATAGCTTAGTGGTAGTGTGTACGACTTCGCGGCAAGGGACGTGGGTTCGAATCCAAGCACCTACAATGAGCTTGAGCTTTCGGTGAAGGAAACCATAGCATGGTGGTAGGGCTTTTTCTAATGCCCGCCTAGCTAGCTACCACCCTCAAGTTGAAAATCTGCCGGCAAATACCAATAGGTGTGTTCCGGCAGCTGCACTTGAGAACCAGTTCCTCCACAGGTTTAGCGTGTCTACCAACTTGGGCCGTATCGTCACTTAAGATCAGGTGAGATGATGGCCATCACGCTAAACTTTAAGTATAAAAAAAATGCACGTCTATGGTTTTGTAATGGTAGTAATTATTTCTTACTACATTACTGCTGGTCTGCTGGAAGAAAATGCGTTATGGCATTAAGATCGCCAGCTTACATATTTAAAGTGCAATAAAGAATTCATTCAATCATTCATGTAATGCACTAGCTCTATGTTTTTTTTTGTCTTTTTAGTCCGTTACATTTTATAACATTGTACATTATTTTTTTAGCATTTAACATTATTATTTTATTATGGTAAGATCACTATGGAGCAGCTGAAGGGTCTGTGGTAGAGCTATTCACTAAACAGAGTTTTTAGAGTTATAAACAGTATTTACCAGAGCACGAAGTGTTTAGAAGAAAATTGTAAACACGTTAATTTCGGTATACCGAATGTTTAAGTTACGACAATAGACATTGCATTATACGTATATAATCTGTGATGATAAATTTACATAATACCGTCATTTATATTAAGAATTTAAATTAACGAAATTTTATATGAAATTATTTATAGTTTAAAATAAGGAATAAAGTTTATGAAAAATAAAACTGTCATTGTATATTATTTAAAGCCTGATTTACTCATGTATCTGTTTCAGAAAAGATATTATGTGTAAATAAATGACTGACTCTACTGTGCCGATACTGAATGCGACTGATGCGTCACTCTCTTTTTTATACTTAAGGTTTAGCATTATGGCCAAAATCTCACCAGATCTTAAGTGACGATACGGCCCAAGTTGGTAGACACGCTAAATCTGTGGAGGAACTGGCTCTCAAGCGCAGTTGCCGGAACATACCTATTGGTATTTGCCGGCAGGTGTACAACTTGAGGGTGGTAGCTACCCAGGCGGGCATTAGAGAAAGCCCTACCACCATGCTATGGTTTCCTCAAGATATTTTGCTTCAGCTAAAGCTCAAGCTCATTGTAGGCGCTTGGATTCGAACTCGCACCTTTGACGCGAAGTCGTACACACTAAAACTGAGCTATCATCGCTTCGTATCATATTACGGTCGCCGAGCGTGTATAGTGAAAAGTAAAATGGCTTTGAGTATATCTCCTCGCTCCATTAGCAGACTTAGAGACAACTTCGGAGAGAGACTTCAGTATCTCGCAATACCCACAAACTAAAGTCTAAATAGCTCTTATAATCTTTTCAATTACAAAGCAACAAGTACAGTATATATTAAACTATAAAATAGAAGATTCATCAATGTAATTAAACAGAATCTTTAAATAGACCTGTTGCCTAAACCATTGCTAGAAGTGTAATATGAAACAATGGTGTTTTTCTGATAGCTCAGTGGTAGTGTGTACGATTTTGCGTCAAGGGACGCGAGTTCGAATCCAACCATCTAGAATGAGCTTGAGCTTTCGGTGAAGGAAAACATCGTGAGGAAACCATAGCATGCTCGTAGGGGTTTTTCTGGTGCCCGACTGGCTAGCTACCACCGTCAAGTTGAAAATCTGCCGCCAAATACCAATAGGTGTGTTCCGGCAGTTGCACGTGTGAGCCAGTTCCTCCTAAGGTTTAGCGTGTGTACCAACTTGGGCCATATCGTCACTTAAGATCTGGTGAGATTATAGCCAAAACGCTAAACCTAAACCATTAAAAAAAAAGTAATACAATATTTTAATTATTTTATTCAGGCGGTTGTATGTTTTTTTAAACAAAGTAATTAAAATAGAATACCGTGATTGTATTATTAAGTTTATCCTGATGCGATTTCGTTAGCGTGAAAAAAGGTTGAGTATCGCTGGTCTTTATATATGTATCCATTTTTTCATTTTCATTTAATTCAAAAATTACGAGATACTTGACGGTACATTAATTACTTTTATAGCCTACTAGATTAAAAATGTGGTTTCGCTGGCGTTAAAATTGCTTTTAGAGAACAAATATGATGACATAGTAATCTATCTGTATACCAAAATTCATCATAATCGGTTCAGCGGTTTAGGCGTGTAAGCGTAATAAACAAACAAGCAAACAAACACACTTTCACATTTATAATAATAATATGATTTATGTATGGTATATCGCCAGTTTAAGAAACTTTATTAATATCTGTAACGAAGAAACAACTTACAGGGTTAGTGGGTTGGTTCTTGGTTACAAATCAAACAGACTGGTGACAATGTGGTCAGCAGAACTGAGTTTTTAATGTGAAACGTCTATTAGCTATATCTATGGTATTAAAATAAATAATAGTTTAAAGAACTAAAAAAGTCGCTTTTTATAGCAACCTGAATTAAAAAAATGGAAAATATGTTTTAATAAATTTAAATTAAGAATAGTGTTAAGAATTTCAATAAACATAAAATATAGAATAGTGTTAAAATTTTAAATGAATATAAATTAATAATAGTAGAAATCAAAAATAAAACTATTTAAAAAAAAACGTAAAATTTAACGTTTGTCTAAAAACGTAGAACGTCAATATTTTTTATATAAAAAGTTGAGCTTTAGCATTAAAGCAACAATCTTATTTGATGTTAAGTGACGATGCGGTCCAAAATGGTGGACACGCTAAGCATAGGAGGGACTGACTCTCAAGTGCAGCTGCCAGAACACACCTATTGGTATTTGGCAGTGAAAATCTTTCGAAACCTCAGAATCAAAATAAATAAAAAACCGCGATAAAATCCGTTCAAATTAGTTTTATTTCGAAAACATTTCTTTTCTCCGTGGCTTTTAGTTACAGCCAACTCATTAATATTTACTGTGAATATTTTTTATTAATACTCAAATAAAAATACACTGTTTCATTTACAGATCTTTTATAGAAAATAATAGACATTGTTTTCCTTTCTGCTTAAGAAACTTCAAAAATGTTGCTAAAACGTTACAATGTAATATTTTCCATAAGATTAATTATAAATATATGTATGTGTGAAACGAGTTGGAAAATAGCCTATAATTCACGATCTAACTGCCGCGAAACTGGAACTAAGTAATTCTACGATTGATATCGATCAGGAACCTTCAGCAAATAATAATACGTATCCAATGCGTTATTCAAATTCCTCCTTGATACCCTCGCTATTCAGTTAACCTTCTTAACTGTCCGTTTAGAAAACAGTTTTAGGTATAAATTCACCTGTCTCTAGAATGAGTAGACAACATAATAAATACAAAAACATTTGGAATTATTTAACATCTAATTATTTAAACTTAAATATTTTATCAGGTCACTCGAACTTTAACTTAAATGTAAACATTTAACTTTAAATTGTTAGCTTCATTATTTCGTGTTTATTGTGCTTTCTTTAATAATATTGTTTCAAATTGTATAATAATTAGTTCGAGCCAATATAATAAAAAATCTGTGTTTACTATTAAGATTGTAGATTCTGTTATATAAATATAAAAGTATGATGTATGATAGCTCAGTGATAGTCAATGGACGTGAGTTCGAATCCAACCAGCTACAATGAGCTTGAGCTGTCGGTGCAGAAAAATTTTATTATGAATTCATAGTATGGTGGTAGGACTTTTCCTGATGCCCGCCTGGCTAGCTACCACCCTCAAGTTAAAAACTACTGTCAAATACCAATAGGTGTGTTCCGATAGCTGCACTTTAGAGCCAGTTCCTCCACAGGTTTAGTGCATCTACCAATATATGCCGTATCGTCACTTAAAATATGGTGAGATTATGGCCATAACGCTAAACTATATAAAAAATCATATATAGAAATATTCGATGTAACAATTAAATAAAATTAAACTCTGGTCAGTGTAGTGCCTCAATGAGAAATTGAAAATACAAGAAACTAAGGTAAGTAAGTCGTAAGTGAAAAATCCAAAATCTGTGGTCAGCCACTTACATTCCTTTTTTTTACTTTATATATTTAGAATTATGACGACAATCTTACCTCATTTTTAGTGACGATATGGACGACGACGTTGGTGACACGTTAAGCCTGGTGCATGACCTGATTCTCAAGTGCAACTGCCGGAACACACCTATAGTTGTTTGGCGGCAGATTTCCAACTTAATGGTAGTAACTAGTTAGGTGGGCATTAGAAAAAGCCCTACCACCATGCTATGATTTACGATGATCACTATCGCTAAAAACTCAGTTATATTTCAGCGATTCAAATCGGTTCAAAAAATATAATTTTACAAAAAGAAATTATTGAATTTACCAGAATATTGTTAATTAATCAGATACTGAATTATATAAAAAAGCAAATGTAAACAAAAAAATATATATATACACATTAAAGAAATTTTATTTGGACAGATATTGTCAGGTGATACTAATAATCTAGTATCGCTATACTTATTGTTGGTGTTATATAAGATTTCATCACAAAATTTTATTGAAAATCATTTAATTTTTAATAACACTATAAATCACCTCAATAGAGCCTTCTGTATACAAACATAACGACGAGCGACTTACCCTCAACTCATGCGCAGAAAAACGACAAGTTTTTGTTGCATCAGAAATGTAATGTTTATATATATATACGTACTAGCTCACTTGGCAGACTTTGTTCTGCCTTTAGAATAGTCAGTCACATCGACTACAGCGTCATCTTTCGCGTCATGAGATAAAAGTATCCTATCTCTCAGGTTGGACCAAACTACACACAGTGTGCAAGATTTGATCCAGATCGGTTCAGTAGTTTAGTTCATCACGGACAAACAACGTGACACGTATATACAAAGACATTCAGTGATTCACTGTTCACAGTTTTTGTGTGAAAAATTGAGTTCATCGAACCAATTGAATAATCCGAAGTCGATGACAGAATTAGTATGGACGAGACTTATGTACTCGATGGTTTAATGTACTCTCCGCTATTGATACCTAATTCATCATTTTTAGGGTTTCGGTATTTAAAAAGATGAAACCAAAACCTTTTAAGTTCTTGCCCCTTCTAAGTTTGTTACGTCGTACGTCTGTTTATCTGTCTTTGTATCAAGTAACTATTTTCTTGGAATTCAAAGAAGGTATTATGTTTAAATTAATATCATTTTTTATAGTTAAGGTTCAGCGTTATGTCTATAAACTCCTTGATCTTAAGTGACGATACGACACAAGTTGGTAGACAGACTGAAATTGTGTAGGAACTGGCTCTCAAGTGCAACTGCCGGAACACACCTATTGGTATTTGGCGGCAGATTTTCAAATTGAGTACAAGGTAAATATTTTTTGTTTATTAAGTTAAGTATTGATGGAATGTAGCTCAGTTGGTAATGGCCGCCAAATCAAGGGACGTGAGCTTGAATGAATGAGCTTGAGCTTCCGGTGAAGGAAAACATCGTAATAAAATCATAGCATGGTGGTAGGTAGGGCTTTATCTAATGCCTGCCTGGCTACTAGCTACCAAAGGTGAAAATCTGTTGACAAATATCTAGAGCTAGGTATTCTGGCAGTTGTACTAGAGAGCCAGTTGTTCCACTAGGTTTAGCGTGTCCACTGTCTTGGGCTAAATCAGTTCAGATCATAAAAACGCTAAACTTTGAACTATAAAAAAAACATCCACGTATATGGTGTATGCGCACACACTTACAATAAAGAAGTAGTGGAGTGAAATGACGTGATGACATAAGAGAGCGTCATGCCGTTGGTTGTGACGGCAGACTGCTTGAATTAAAAGAAAAAAAAAACTTTATTCAATTTAGCCCCTGGAAAGGCACTTATAAACGTTAAGACGACCACCGGTATGGGAAATAACCCGGTAGAGAAGAAGTGGCGTAAGACTTTATGAAGATAGAAATTGAAATACTCTCACTCATCACTCTGTAATAGCCTTTTGACATCAAAACCCGCTTGACATGGTGCTTGAAGCGATGATAGCTCAGTGGTAGTGTGCACGACTTCGCGTCAAGGGACGTGGGTTCGAACCCAAGCACCTACAATGAGCTTGAGCTTTTGGTGAAGGAAAACACCGTGAGGAAACCAGAGCATGGTGGTAGGGCTTTTTCTAATGCCCGCATGGGTAGCTACCACCCTCAAGTTGTAAACCTGCCGCCAAATACCAATAGGTGTGTTCCGGCAGCAGCACTTGAGAGCCAGTTCCTCCACAGGTTTAGCGTGTCTACCAACTTGGGCCGTATCGTCACTTAAGATCAGGTGAGATTATGGCCATGACGCTAAACATAAAGAATAAAAAAAAAATTTACTATTTGACAATTCAGTAATGTGCTTTAGGACTTTGTTATAAAATCTAACACTATTACCTAGAAAACTTCTACTGGTCTAACTGAATCTAAAATATGGTATGACCAGTTTGTCACGATTTCTGGTATCTAAGTCTTGCAGGTCTTTTACACAATGCAGCTTTGATCAACTCTGTAACAGCCTTTTGACAAAAAACCCCGCTTGACATGGGGCTTGAACTTACGATCCAGCAAATCAGGAATGTGCTTTGGGACATTGTTAGAAAACTTATGTATAAAAATATGGGGTGATCGGTTTATCACGATTTCTAGTAGTTAAGTCATGGTGATCTTTTACACAACCCAGCTTAACCAAGTTTTCGTGGATACACATTAAATTGTCAACAATTTACCGGGAGAGCACAGTTAAGATACGCAGTTTATATGTATGTGCATACTTTTTAAATCTTATAGCGTGGATAATATTTCCATACTGTATTCGTTTGTTGGTTTTGAAATTCATAATTGGCGTAACGCCATCTCTGAACTTCGTAACACTAACAATGGTTTGTTTCTTTGAAACTACGTCAATGGATGTTCGCAAACACATTGCACACTCGACGAGCGTTGGAAACAATGACAGATCTGAAAAAGGAATAAACAGATTGGAAGCAACAGTGAGACGTTACTCTGGGCGAATAAAGCGCAGCGTGTACTGGAAGAGAAATAATAAATACGCTATCATGATTTTTACAAGTGAAAATTTCTTTAAGTGCCTTTCAACATTACTATATATGTTTACACTTTGAAGTCCTGCTACCTACTATTGAGAAATTAAAATTAGAATTCATGTAAATACAAACCACAAGTATAAATATTATAACATGTCACTTTTAGGGTCAGTTTATTACATGATAAGGGGATAGATGCAACCACGTTTACTCTCTGACAAAAAATACATCATTCCAATAATTACATTGGAGTTACAAAAAATGGAGTTCGAGTTTTTTGTCGGTTGTTCTCGATGATTCGATATTTTCCGAACTTGTTGTAGTTTTCACGTTTATTAGCGTCTTCTTAGGGCCTAAACTGAATAAAGCTTTTTCATTTGATATAGTATTAGGTCCTTATATTTGAAATAAGTATTTTATATGAAAAATGTAAAGCAAAAATAAAAATATACATATATAATCAATAGAAGCCTAACTTTCTGAGGAATCCCAGATGCGTTGCCGGCCTTTACAGGAGGGACTGGCTCTCAAGTGCCACTGCCCAACTGCCAGAACACACCTACTGGAATAATCTATATGAAATAAACTATAAAAACTGGAATAAAAAAAAAATTGTAAGGAATAAACTCAAGAACTACTGGACTGATTTCGAAAATTCTTTCACCATCACAATACTACATTAGCCGTGAGTAACATAGGCTATATATATATTTTTTTGTAATGAAAATGATTAAATGAAATTTTAGTTCCACGCAAACGGAGTCGCGGACTCAGCTAGTAATTAATATTATTGAACTTATTACTACTTATAGTTATATTATTTAGCGCTCTGTACGCTGTTACTATAACCTAGTCGACTTCGTTCCGAAAGAGTCGCTGGGAATGTTACACATATATGTATATTATAGAGTAGTTTATGCAGTACGGCTTTAGTGTGACACATTGCGCGCGCGCAGTTTCACACCGAAGTATCTGTCGACGCAATTTATACGATGACTGAAAATCGGGTGCCAGAAAATTCGTCGACTCCGTTCGAAGAAGCCCTTGATAGGACCGGTAAAATTTATGTTTGTTTTATTTGAAGAATTTCATACAAATCATGTTTAATGTTTTTATTTCTTTAGTGAAGCTTTTTGGTTGGTATATAATAGTTGAAAGCAATGTTTCAGAGATGTATTTAGATATATTGTTTTTGCTTATTCATTAGCCGCCCAATATTTACTCGTATTTGTATTTCGAACCTGATTATTATAATTTTGTTTATTATTTTTATTTATAATGTTAACATTTCTTTTTTTTTTTGCTGTCTGTATTTAAACAGTGTTATAAAAAAAGTTTGGAAAATCCAAAAGTGCACGCCTTAAATATATATTTTTTTCTGTATTTAATAACAATTAAACCACATCGAATCAGACCGTGAAAAGTAATAGAGTACTATTCCTAATTATAGTGACGCGTAAGAAAAAAAATCGATTAGTAAAGTATTTCGGTCGTTATCGTGATAGCACACAGGATTCGCACATACAGACACACGGACGTCCAAGACTGAACATTTTTACACAGTTTTTTAACTAGTTTAAATAATAAAAATGGCATTGAAAATAGCATGAGTGTTAAAAATATCGATTTTTCTTGATATGTGTGTGTATATATATATTTTTTTTTTTTTTTTATACTTAAGGTTTAGCGTTATGGCCATAATCTCACCTGATCTTAAGTGACGATACGGCCCAAGTTGGTAGCCACGCTAAACCTGTGGAGGAACTGGCTCTCAAGTGCTGCTGCCGGAACACACCTATTGGTATTTGGCGGCAGGTTCACAACTAGAGGATGGTAGCTAGCCAGGCGGGCATTAGAAAAAGCCCTACCACCATGCTATGGTTTCCTCACGATGTTTTCCTTCACCGAAAGCTCAAGCTCATTGTAGGTGCTTGGGTTCGAACCCACGTCCCTTGACGCGAAGTCGTGCACACTACCACTGAGCTATCATCGCTTCAAATATTCAAATTCAAATATTATTTTACAAGTGCAATATATGATAAATAGAGACATATAAAGTATGATAAATCAGTTGTTTTGCGTAAAGTGACAGTAGTACCCACCTCAACGCTTTGCTTATGAGGCGTGCAGTAATATATGAGCAACTTTAACATTACTTCCATTATTAATAATTAAATTTGATCTTCAAACACAGACATTACATAAAGTACTAATTTTATTTATATAGTAATAAATACTTTTCTCCATTACCTGAGATACATATTTATGCCAGTTTGATGATGCGAAGTGAATAGTTTTGAGGTTTCGCGTTAGCGTAAGGTTTATTGAAACTACTCAAGTTATATCAGGACACGTAGTTACATGGCAGCGTACAGCGGAAGTTGCAGTTTTGTTCAACGGATCTCATGGAGCAAACTCAACCAATAAGAACAGGAAACAGCACCCAAATTGGACAGATTCCCCAACAACCCCATTATGGTAGTGGCAAGGTTTACAAAATTCATGCCGGAGGAACAAGATCCTAGTCACTGTGACGGGAACCTTGGATTCCTTGGCGAAAAATGTGATACCAATAACCACTATCCAATGGATTAACGGGGTCCAAGAGGCGGATCTAGAGTCTGCTCTGTAGAAGGTATAGCGTTACAGCCACAATCTCATCTGATGTTAAGTGAATATGTGGCTGAAGATGGTTGACGCGCTAAGCCTGCTAAAGGAACTGACTCTACACCTATAGGTCAGCATTTAGCTGCAGATTTTTAACTTGCGGATGGAAAATAGAAAGGCGGGCGTAATAAAAACTCTACCACTATGTTATGGTTACATCACGATGTTTTCCTTCACCGAAAGCTCATGCTCGTTTTAGGTGGATTCGAACTCACGTCCCTTGACGGTATACTATTAACTGAGCTATCGTGGTTTGGCTCCAGTCTGTTGAAACTCTAACTCAATTGAACGTAGTCGAGCTGCATCTCAGACAGTGATTTAGAGTTTCAAGACACGGGGTTGGTCGCCTCCCTTCACGGTACTACCCTTGTAACCGCAAGTCAGCGCGTCTATAAGTAGTTGTACAATGCAACTGAGAATTATCATATTAGAAAGGAGATATTGTGCGGCTGTTGTCGGCCTTTAAATTAATAAATAAAATGCTCTCTCTCTCTCTTTCTCTCACTCTCCATCTCTCTCTCTCTCTCATAATGAATCTCGTTTATTCTTTATTTTAAAGAAATTTCACTTATATTACATGTATATATTTAATTTAAAACGTTGTATGTTAATTATTTTTTTTCTATAATAGCAAGTATTATTTGATAATAAAATCCAAACTTCTGAAGACAATGCAGTAATAATCATACTATATTACTAGGTATATTTTGTACGTAGATATATATTAAAAACCATTTTAACAAAATTAAACCAATACCTAATATTATTTCGATAACACATTCACCTATAATAGCATGTCTTCTTTCAGGCAATGGACTCTACAATCTGTTTCTGGTGGCAACATGTTCCCTCATACTCCTGGCTATTGGGATGGACCTGTTCGGCTTCAGCCTGGTGGTGTCAGCCGCCTGCGACCTTCATTTAAACGTCAGAGAGAAAGGGATCCTGGCTTCACTCCCTTTTGTGGGTAAGAATAACTCAAGAAACATGACATGATAACATACGAACAGTCATTGTTCAAGATACTGATTTAACGACGAACATCGAGCCCTTTCAATTGGGCGTATATTGTGTCTGTTTCACGGCTACTGCTCTAAATAGCTTCCTAGCAACTACCAGTTCTCCTTCCCATAGACTTTTAAGTCACACCTTTCTACGGTAATCTCTATTCTATCGCAAAATATTCTCAATGTCACTAATCCGGGAAGCTTTGAAACAGTCTTCCGGTGCGTGTATTCAAACTCCAAACAGAATAGACCAGATGAAGGATGAGAAAGGTCGCTAGGTAGGTAATAACGAATTTTATGTATAAACGCTTTCAATGATTTAAATATATGCACGTCGGTCTTCTACAAAACAGTAACAGGTTCTTTGTATAAAACTCTGTAGTCTATATATAAAACGTGGGTTTACTGATTCATCAACGCACCTCTGAAACTACTGAAGCCAGAAACATGCAGTTTAGACATTAGTTTTATTTCTAATGTAGAGGTTCACTGGTAAGCGATTTTTTCAAACTCAATGCCTAAAAGGGTTAGCAGAATGAATAAGTTTGTATGAGGGAGAAAGAACCTTCCCCTATTGACAATTTAGACTTAATTAATTTAATTTTTTAATTTACATTGAATCTAAATTAAATTTAAATTAAGTTTAAATTAAAAATGTTTTTATAGTTAATCTTTAGCCGTATGGTCATAACCTCATGTGATCTTAAGTGAATGATACTGTAAAAGTTGGTAGACACGCTAAATCCTGGATGCAGCATGATCGTAGGGCTTTTTCAGATGTCCGCCTGGCTAGCAACCACCCTCAAGTTAAAAATCTGCCGCCAAATACCAATATTCCGGCAGCTGCACTTGAGAGCCAGTTCCTTCACAGGTTTAGCGTATCTACCAACTTAGGCCGTATCGTCACTTAAGATCAGGTGAGATTATGACCATAACGCTTAACTTTACGATAAAAATATAAAAAATCCTGTGGAGGAACTAGCTCTGAAAATTATATTTAAATAAATACTAACTGACCTGACAGACCTTTTACTGCCTTTTCGAATAGTCTCAAAATCAGACTACACAGTGTGCAAAACTTGATTAAAATCGGTTCAGTAGTTTCGGAGTTCATTGCAGAGAAACAGAGAAACAATTTGACTCGAAACTTTTATATATATAGATAAATTAAGTTTGATTTAATTAAACATTACATTCAGACTCAAAATAAATAATCACATGCTTCACCGTTTTCAAAGTTTCATCCATTATGCATGTAAAATATGTGGTGAAGTTTTCCATTGATAGGTCTAACTGAGATATTTAATTTTCTACTACTGAAAAAGTTGCCTTTGGATATGCTTTTCATGTCTTAGACACCCGCTAAGAAACCACGATCACGCGTGTTTTACGAAAATAATACGAACGAACTCGTTTGGTGATATGAGAAACTTACAGTTGCTTTGACGTTAGATCTCATCAAAACTATTGAACTTATCAAAATGGGCCTACTGCAATTTGTTTGGATTCCTTTGTTTGTTCCTTACTTTACACGTTGATAGTCATTTGTTTAATAACCTCTGTCTCTCTCTTTCTATTTCTGTAACTCGATTTTGAAGCGATGATAGCTCAGTGGTAACGTGTACGGACGCTGCGTCAAGGGAGATGAGTTCGAATCCACCTGTAATGAGCCTGAAGTTTCGGTGAAGGGAAACATTGTGATGAATCTTGTAGTGGTAAAGATTTTTCTTATGCCCGTCTGGCTAGCTACCACTCTCAAGTTGAATATCTGCCGGCAATTACTTAAAGGTGTATTCTGGCAGTTGCACTTGAGAACAAGTCTATCTATCATTTCGTGAAATTGTGGCCACAACGCTAAAATTGTAAACTATATTAAAAAAACTATTTTTTTTATTACTCTTTCTTTTAAACTGTTTCAGGAATCATTTTAGTGTCATACATGTGGGGTTATATTGCTGACACAAGAGGCCGCCGTTGCACTCTCGTCATCCCACTTCTGATTTCCTTCCTTATGTCTACTATTAGCAGTTTCTCGACCCACTGGTTGGTTCTTGGTCTGATGAAATTCCTGTCCGTCTGTTTGTAAGTTTTCCATTGTTTTGTACATTCGGTGTTTAAGAATAATAATGATAATGTATCGCCACTAAGAAGGTTTTTTGGCAGAAATCCTACTGTTTAGCTTATATTTTGTGACATAAGGATAGTTTCAGCTAATGTCATGTGGTTTATCAGTTTCACAGCACTGGTTTTTAGTTTTTCCCATATTAGTGATCATAAAACAACACAGATGTGTTTTGTAACTAAGCGCCTTACTTATTAGATAAAAAAGAAAACTTATTCAAAGTATAAGCAGAGAATAATGAAGCAAAAAAATATAAAGTTATTAAGTGTATTTTTTATAGTAAAAGGTTTCGCGATATGACCACAATCTCACCTAAGGACCCAAGATGAGGGGCACGCTAAGCCTAATGAAGCACTGGCTCTCAAGTGCAACTGCTGGAATGAAGCTGATGTAATTAGCGGTAAAAAGGTCTACCAGCATACATACTGCATGTGATGTTAAGTTTTTTTTTATGGGATAGGAGGCAAGCGAGCAAGCGGTTCACCTGATGATAAGTTATCAGCGCCGCCCATAGACACCCGTAACATCCAAGGAATTGCAGATACGTTGCCGGCCTGATGGTACGAGTTGTATCTCTTCTTAAAGCTTCCTAAGTCGTATCGATCCGGAAACACTGCCGACGCAAGTCGGTTCTACAAGATAGTTAGGCAAGACATTTCGTACAAAACGCACTATCGTTGATCGTCATTTATTCATCCGGATGGTAAGAATGGAATTCGAAGTTGATGGCGCGTTGTACGATGGTAGAATATAGTAGCAGGTATCTACTATTATTATTATACGGACTATTCTACGGAACACTCACCATTGTAAATTCTATAGAAAACGCTAAGAGTTCGCACGTCTCTTCATAATTCCAATGGATCAAGTCCATCAAAAAGAACCTAGTTATTGGAAATTCGAGACGCTCTATTTGTTATTTTAAGTCATATGGGATGTACACGTGTTTCGTTTCATTTAATATTGTTTAACGACTTTTAACTTGTTCAAAGCGAAGATGGTTCAGTTGGCAGTATATTGGATAAAGGGTAGAATTATTGAAATATATATATACATATAAGGGCAATAAATTATTTTAAACCTAGGGCTCCAGAGAACCTGAAACCGTAATTAATCGGGCTATCTTTGTTTACCAACGTCCAAACACATCTCCAAATCGAATTGTGCATTATTTCATATCATGAATTTGCTTTTCATACTTACGGAGACTATACAACAGTTTTATTTTGTGTTCACTAAAATATAAATAATATACAGTTTGTACACAGTTCTATTGAATATTTGTTATTTAAAGTGTCATTTGGTAATAAGACAAAACTTATTACATAAAAATGGCATTGTTGTTTTGTGAACTGAATGTCACAATAGAATATAATCGTGCATTTTGCCAACGTGATGCATATGTTTAGGTAAAGTCATTGACCTCCAAATAAACAAAGAAACTGCATATCAGTTATATCAAAACGCGTTCAGTCATGAAAACTAAGATGAAAGGTTTTATATGGAGACAAAACCCTTATTATGTTCATGCGCTATCCCGATAGTAGATTTTTTTTTTTTTGCTTTATATCTTTTTAATTTTAACTGTACGACCATATTCTCAACTGCTGTAAAGTGACGATGTAGCCGCAGATGGTGGAAGTGCCAGATTCTCAGAAATTGGTGACACACCGAATGATCCTGACCCGCGACAAGTTAAAATTCTGAGACGAATTTATTTTAATGCGTATAGCGACCCAGTCCGGTAAAAATTCCTACCAGACTATTCTATTCTACAACTAAGCATACTGTGCTAGACCAAACTGGAATATGGTGATCACGAACCAGTCCAATTTATAGCGATGATAGCTTAGTGGTAGTGTGTACGACTTCGCGGTGCATGGTGGTAGGGCTTTTTCTAATGCCCGCCTGGCTAGCTATCACCCTCAAGTTGTAAACAAGTTGTCAAATACCTATGGATGTGTTACTTCCGGTACACTTGAGAGGCAGTCCCTATAGTAGGGTTAGCTTGTCCACCATTTTGGGCCACGTAGTCTTTTAACATTTGTTAGCAAACCGATGGTAATTATAAATTCGTGAACACATTTACGTCTGGCGTTACATAATTGCGTTCACATTCCAACTAAATTCGGACTAAACTAAACTATATTGATAGACAGGAAGTTGACATTCGGTGAAATTGTGTCTATAACACTAAACCATTTAAGCATTAGAAAGATTATCTAAACATACGTTTGGATTTTAGAAAGAAAGAAAGTTATATTTATCCAACACACAGCGTTTGATATTTAAAATAAATAAAAGAAAATAAACTAAAAATAAAAAAAAATACAAAAAAAAGCAAAACTATAGAACATTACAGCTAGATCACAAAAAAAAAACCTAATGTAATTAATGTAATAATTGATTAATAATTAATTACCTAATGTAACCTAATTGGTACCAGTCTCAACATAACAGCTACACTGATATAGTGCAGCGCTGATATTCGGACTGGACCCTCTGAAGGCGACGTCACGGAAATCAGTAGAAATTCTTAAAAATATGCATAATTGGCACAGCATATAGTACATACCGGTATTTGTGATGCATGGGAATAATACAATAATTGTGCAATACAAAAAACTCTTTTTTTTAAGGGCGAGTATACAAATGTTAAACTGCAAATTATTTCCTTGTTCACAGTTCATGCGCCGGAAACTCGGCGCCTTTCACCTTAGTGGGAGAATCATGTTCGCAGGTCTCGAGGAACAAATACTTGCTTATTATGACGTGTTTACTTATCTTCTCTCCTGCTGCCGCCGCGGGTAAGTTTTTTTATAGTTAAGTTAGCGTTAAGTATAAGCGTTACGGCCACAATTGCGCCTGTTGTTAAGTGACAATGTAACCCAAGGTGGGAGACAAGCTTAGCCTCTTGGAGGGGCTCGTTCTCAAATGCGATTGTCGGAACATACATTTAGGTATTTGTCGTCAGATTTTTAACGTAAAGGTATACTATGCTAACATGCTATGGTTTCATTACGATGGTTTTTCAACGAACTCAATGTAGGTGGATTTGAACGCATGTCCCTTGACGCGTCCGTACGCAACACACTATCAACAGAGGTTTGATCATCTCAAATGAGTTTCGTAAAAAAATGAAACATCTTATTCCGTTCCACAGTCATTGTGATCGCAATGGAAATGTCACTAATGACGTCATAATATTTCCTCTCCTCTAGCACACCAAGACCCATCTGCAATGGTGGACCCATGTTCCATTCCCCTTGAGTTATTGATCATAATCCTTGCAAACAACTAGAGAGGTCGCGGCTTTGAATCCCCGCGTTGACGACGCTAAGTGAAACATAGCATATGATTACGTCTAGTGGTACACCAGAACTTGAAACCAAGTGGCCTTTCCCTACATTCAATTGCGTAGAGAGCAATTTATATGAATGTTGTAAAGAGGAAAAGTTTGTTTATTTGTTTTTTTATATATAGTTAAGGTATAGCGTTATGGCCATGTTCTCAGCTGATCTTAAGTGATGATACGGCCCAAGTTGGTAGACACGCTACACCTGTGGAGAAACTTGCTCTCAAGTGAAGCTGCCGGAACATACCTATTGGTATTTGGCGGCGGGTTTTTCAACTTGAGGTTGGTTGCTAGCCAGGCGTGCATTAGACAAAGCCCTACCACTATAATATGATTTCATCACGATGTTTTCCTTCACCGAAAGCTCAAGCTTATTGTAGGTGGTTGGATTCGAACTCACACCCCTTGACGCGAAGTCGTACACACTAGCAGTGAGCTATCGCCGCTTAATTTTTTATTTGTTTGAACGTACTAATCGTAGGTACTACTTGTCAGAATAAAAAAAAATATATTGTTGTTAGAACAGTAGTTAAGTAAGACTTTATGCTATTTAACATCATTTTACTACTAATAGAAACAAAACTGTATTGAATTAAATAAAATCATACTTCCAACGCCAACTAAGTAGCAAATAAGTTAAAAAATATATGATCTGACACTTTATAAATTAATTGATGACATAACTTGACGTTAAATTCCGTTGTCAAAAGCCTGTAAAAATCATTAAAATTCACGTATATTTGATACGTAACATTCATATTTATTTCACAGCTAGATAGTAGAGAGTCCATGTTTTCGTTTGTATCCCTGCTTCGAGCTTGAGGTTTGGATCAACGATAAGATCTGGTAAAACTATAGAATGGTGGTAGGGTATTTACTGAAGCCTGCCAGGATAGCTACCACCGTCCAGATGAAAATCTGTCGCCAAATACCGCTATATGGATGTCTCCCGGTGTGTCTACACAAATTTCAAATCAGACATTAGTATCGCCAAATGAGGTATAGTTCATTTTAAGACTACACCAAAAAATCCAGTCAAGTCTTTGTATATTATAATAGCAAAAATAATTTATTACAACTTTAAAAATAATGCATAACAAATCTCACAGGCGCCATCTTTGTTTTTCTAGTTCTCGCATACCCAGTACTGAAGCTTGAATTCGCTGTGCAAATACCAGTACTCGGGATCACATACAGCCCATGGAGGCTACTCCTGATAGCGCTAAGTCTCCCTACGGGGTTAGGAGGTATAGCTATTTACTTCCTGCACGAATCGCCGAAGTTTCTCTTCGTATGCGGCAAGAAAGATGAAGCTCTGCGAGTTCTCAAAAAAATATATGCTATTAATCATAGGAAATCAAAACATGACTATGGGGTAATATAAGGAACACTTATATTGGTTTTCCATTCGCTTATCATTAGATCTCGAATACTATTGCTTTGATTTCATTGATATCTGATATATACTACTCTCTCAAAAGTAGTGAAGGTCATTGTTATTGTGCACTGAAAAGGGATTCCTTGTGGCATTTGCATTATAGTAGTGCTTTTTCTAATTCCCGTCAGGCTAATTACCACCATCAAGTTGAAAATGTATCGGCAAATACCTATAGGTGAGATCTGGCAGTTGCACTTGAGAACCAGTACTTAACTAGGCTTAGCGCGTCCACTATCTCGAGTTACCTCGTTTGAACATCAGGTGAGATGGTGGCCATAACACACTAAACTTATAAAGGATTTAAAACAATACACAAGACTCCAGAGCTGCTCAGAATTTTTCTTTCTGCCACAAGGTGAATCCGGCATCCGCACGATGAATTTATGAATAACTAAAAACTCGCGATTCGTTGAAGCGATGATAACTCAGTGGAAGTGTGTACGACTTCGTGTCAAGGGTCGTGAGTTCGAATCCAACCATCTACAATGAGCTAGAGCTTTCGGTAAAGGAAAACATCGTGAGGAAAGCATAGCATGATGGTGGGGCTTTTTCTGATGCCCGCCTGGCTAGAAACCACCCTCAAGTTGAAAAACTGCCGAGAAATACCAACAGATGTGTTCCGGCCGCTGCACTTGAGAACCAGTTCCGCCACAGGCTTAGCGTGTCTACCAACTTAGGCCGTATCGTCACTTAAGTTCAAGTGAGATTTTGGCCATAACGCTAAACTCTACATAAAAAAATGTCTTTTCACAGCATAATTGGCTTGAAAACCGGATTTTACGATCACGAACGTTTTAGAAAAAACAGGACTAAAGTGGTGGAAGTCATCTTTTCACTTAAGCTTACATAAAAGTAATTGGAAACGATATGTTAGCTCTCATTTTACCGCATTATCACTACACGTTGTAAAACCAAGTTTCCCGCAACGCCTGCCGAAGATTTAGGTGTATTAATACATAAAGGTTTTGGATAAATTGGCTGGAATAGAATTGAAAAATGACGATAAATATTACAAATGTCGAAGTCATTTGAATTAAAATTGTATTACCGTGCACTGCATAAACTAATTCCGTTACGTTTCAGTAAGGAATTATGTCATTTAATAAAACTTATCAAAAGCAACGTGTCTTGTCTTCTATGATATACATACAACATCAAAAAACTACTAATTAATTGACCTATCTTTAAATTTGGCGCCTTTTGGGATAATTATATATTCAATTCATGTAATTAGCAGGTATACGTTACTATACATCAAAAGCCAAGGGGACGTTTAAGTGTCATATACCAGAATTAGCTTGAACCCCCACTTCTGACAGTATTCTCGCACATGATCGGAAAATCCGATCATAGTGGTCGGTAAAGGAATGTCCATACCAAATTTTAAACCTTGGTAGTTATGGTGATATAGTGATGAATTAGTGCTATTTCGTTTCCATATGTACGTACTAGCTTGCCTCACAGACGTTGATCTGCTCGTCCCAGTATTCAAAGTCTTAATGATTAAGCAAGTATCTAATAATATTTTAAATAAACAATCGATGGATAATTTCACCGCGTATTTGAGACATCGATCGAAGTAGTAATTTCCAGGTATATTTCAGGTTAGCTCTTTGGTCTTGGAAGATGAAACTACAAAGAAGAATGTGTCGTTTTTTCGAGAAATATTCGAGCAGAGCGCTCCGCTCTTCCGTCGTCCATATCTTTGGAGAAGTCTTCAGTTGTATTACATAGTTGCAGTCATCTACATCACGTGAGAACCAGATTTACTATATGCTTGTTTACCCAAATATACACGCTGGTACGTCCTTTTCCATGCACTATTACATATACTTAACTCTCAGAGAAGTGCAAATATAAATGACCAAATTAAAGTCCTGTACTAAGGAAGATCGACATAGGCGAATTAAGAAATCAGTATACAGTTAAACCGAACTCTGTTTCATCTGAACGAAAGGTCACCTAATAGGGCAGCATTTTAGGCTGCATGTATGTAGGCTTCGCTTACCATCAGGCCGGGCTTGTTACCAGGGTGATTGAAATTTTGAAGGATTTGGGTTCGGAGGGTATGCGTTAACGCATTTACCTACGATAAAAATCCTACTTTTTCTTCTTTATTGTGTAATCTTCTTTTTGAAAAATAAAGATAAAGAGATAATTCAGACTTTGAACCTAAAAATTAGCAGTAAATATATAAAAAGTATAAACCGTAGTGTATTAAATTTGAGTAAAAGAAGAAACACGCTACAGTTTCACAGTTCGCTTCATTGCTATCAGAGATATTGAAGCGATGATAACTCAGTGATAGCGTGTAGGATTGCCGCGTGATGAGACGTGAGTACGAATCCAATCACCTACAATGAGCTTGAGCTTTCGGTGAATGAAAAAATTGTTAGGAAACCATAGTATGGCGGTAGGGCTTTTTCTGATGCCTACCTGGCTAGCTACAACCCACAAGTTGAAAATCTGGCGCCAAATATCAACATGTGTGTTACGGCAGTAACATTTGAGAGCCAGTGCCTCTAACAAAGGCCGGCAACGCATCTGCGTTTCCCTGGTGTTGAGGGTGTTTATGGGCGGCGGTAATCACTTACCATACCATAAAAAAATATAAATATCCCTAACAACAACTCAATAAAACTGACCGTGCTGTTAGTTGCGAGACAATGCAATCAGTCATAAATGCAAACATAACGACAAAATACAATAATAATGAAGCAATACAGTCTCATAGATTTTAAATCTCTGCCATCTGCCTGAGCTTTCGGTGAAGAAAGACATCGTCTTGAAACCCTAGCATTATTAGCGCATTTTCTAATGTCTCTACTTAAGTACAATCCTTCAAGTTGAAAGTCTTATTGTTTTAAAAAGGTGTGGCAACAGTTACACTTGAGAGCCAGTCGCCTTCGCTCAGTTTATCGCGTCCATTATCCCGGTCCGCATCGTCGGTTGACATCAGAGGAGATTGTAGCCACAACACTAAACCGATATAGTATGAATATCATGGCCTTTTATTGTCGTTTCAGTAACAACAGTTTCCTGATATGGTTACCCTATATACTGAATCTGGTTATGGAATCAGTTGAATCTTACGGCGACTCTCCTGGAAATATTTGCTCTTTGATAGACTACAAACTTGAGAACTCTTCGGGAAATTTTACCATAACTCATGATGTAAGTGACTTGAATTTCGTAGTTAGTGAAATGATATTTTCTACTCCATTCTCGTGTAATTAAAGGTATTGCCGAACCCTAGGGAATAGGTTTTTGTAGATGAAATAACCTATACTATTTCTAATGTATTTGGGTATCATGATGATTTCTTATGTTTTCGCAATTGTTAATCAAAATAAAACTAGGTTAAATGGATTTTATCGCGGTTATTTATTAATTTTGATCCCGACGTTTCGAAAGCTTTTCAGCCTTCGTAGTTAAAAATTAAGTATGAAAGTAGACACGTAACATGAACTTTTCTGGACTTTCTACACCTCAGTCCGTCCAGTGACTACGAAAGCTGAAAAGCTAATTGAAACGTCGGAATCAAAATTAATAAATTACCGCCCCAAAATCCGTTTAAATTAGTTTCATTTCGATGTGGGTATCATGTACAAAAATAACTCATCATCATCATCATATACAAATCCCACTGGTAGTACCAGAAATTAGCACGTTCAAACAAAGAAACTTTTTACCTTGATTCTATTACTATAGATTTGACGGTGGAAGATGACAATTCTGACAACTATATGCCAAGCATAATATTCACCATTGTTTAAACGAGCTTTAGGGTTATAAATAATGATAAAAAATTAAAACAGTTTTCTGTCCCACTTTTGCAGAAAATTCGTTAGATAATTCTCACTGCTGATTATCTTTCACAATCAATCATTACATAAACATCAGTCTATATATGAATAGGTAAAGACAAAACAATTAAATACCTTATTCTCTTCTATGTTTTTTTGATGTAACATTATATTAAGTGAGAATATGAAACAAGATGGTAGACATCCTAAACCTACTGCGACTCCATTAGGAACTAGCACTCAAATGAAACTACTACAACATACCTTTATATGTTTGGCGGTAGGTTTAAAACTTGAAGGTGGTAGCTAGCCAGATAGACATTATAGAAAGCCCTACCACCATGCTAAGGTTTTATCACGATGTTCTCCCATCACCGAAAGGTCAAGCTTTTGCAGGAAATCGAACTCACATCCATACACGCTACGTCCGTACACACTAAAAATTGTGCTATAAACGCTTCAAAAAGTTCCTCAAATTTCCAACGACAAGTGTGTGGTCGAATTTCAAGTTATAGAAAAATATTAGCACCATTAAAACAGTGACTCAAAGTAAAGGGAAAAGAACTTACACTAGTGATTATTGACGTATCGTAAAGTTTTGCGATTTTTCTTACAGACTAAGGACATCTGCGTCGGTACTGTTGCAGACAATATTATTATCACGCTGATAGCTTCCCAATCGTTATTCGCATTTTCCAACTTCATTATCTCCTACATTCCTAATAGAAGAAAGTTGGTTCTGATGACAGTGTTGGGTATTTCGACGTCAAGCGGTGTATTGCTGAACGTCACCCCGGAGCTCATCTCCAGCGTGATCTTCTTCGTCATGTTCACTTGCACTTGCCTCGGTATGGGCATCATGGCGTCGTACTTCGTTGATATATACCCGACTTCATATAGGTGAGTTGGATTAATTATACTTAATTGATTCCAGTCAGCGTTGCTAAGATATAGAAACAAATGAAGCATTTTTGAAAAGAAAATATATAAGATTAGACATCCGGTCGTCTAGGCCATCTAGCTTCCGGTAGAAGTAAATCATCGAAATAAAACTAATTTAAACGGATTTTATCGCGGTTGTTTATTAATTTTGATCCCGACGTTTCGGAAGCTTTTCAGCCTTCTTGGTCACGGGCGGACTGTGATCCGATAATACATTTAATTAAACCGGAACCCAAAAGACCAATTGGTAATTCTCAAGACACTGTGAGCTTTTCTGCGTAGATCAGACCATTAATAAAATTAAAGTGAAGGTAGACACTGTAGTATGAACTTTTCCGAAGAACCTACACCTCAGTCCGCCCCGTGACCACGAAGGCTGAAAAGCTTTCGTAACGTCGCGATCAAAATTAATAAATAACCGCGATAAAATCCTTTTAAATTAGTTTTATTTCGATGAGTAATATTCGCGTAAACATAAGAAATCAAAAGTAAATCAGTTTAAAATTCGTAAAGTACTTCAGTTGTAAGAATAAATATTAAATATAAAAGAAATATTAATATTTATATATAAAAAATATTGGAAGATATGGTCGGTTGTAGATTTATCCTATTTTTTATATATAATAGCGGGCAAACGAGCAATCGTGTTACCTGATGGTAAGTGATCATCCCTGCCCATGGGAATTGCAGATGCGTTGCCGGCCTTTATTGGTGGGACTGGCTATAAAGTGGTACTGCCGGAACACACTTATTGGTATTTGGCGGCAGATTTTCAACTCGAGGGAGGTAGCTAGCCAGGCGGGCATCAGAAAAAGCCTAATAATAATAATCTGCATAATGCAGATATAACTTTAATTCATAATTAATTAAATTATTTAAAGCGATGATAGCTCGCTCTGTGGTAGCGTGTACCCGCGTCAAAGCACGTGAATTCGAATCCACCTGCACTGAGCTTGAGCTTTCGGTGAAGGAAAAACATCGTAATCGCATGGTGGTAGGGCTTTTTTTATTGCCTGCCACTAACCATTAAGTTGAAAATCTGCCGCCAAATACCTGTAGGTGTCTTCGGGCAGTAACATTTAACAACCAGTTCCTCCAAAGGCTTAGCTGTCACTTAATATCAGGTGAGATTGTAGCTATAACCCTAAACTGTAGCTATAAAAAAACTATTTATATTAATTAAAGTATCTGAAGATTACTGCGCACTTTCATTTCTGTACCACGTTTTTCAGAGGTATGGCGGCCTGTTTAAGTATGTTAGTCGGACGTTCGTGCTCCTTCATTGGCATAAACATCGTAGGAAATCTCTTATTCAACGATTGCCAGACCACTTTCTACGTCTGGTCTTTACTTGTTTTAAGTAAGTATACATTTTATTATTACCCTCATATCGTATGGGATGGTAGATGCTTGCAAAATTTCATATACTTTTAGTTTAAGCAAAAATTGTTAAAGAACTCTGCAATACTTTCAGATCTTTGGTTAAGTAAACCGATTTTGCATGTTTTATCGTTTGTATGTTCTCTATTCACCCTTTTCGTATAGGACCATAAACACTCGACTCCAGAGTTTTAGCTTTACGGTAATATCGATTCGGAAAGAAACTATTATTTTTTTAACTTTATTTATTTAAATACAATGAGCAGTTCGCGTAATTTACGATATGAGACCTCGTGAAACAGTTTTTTAAATTTGGTATTTTAATTCTACCCTCCCATTCTTGACAATTTGATGTATACCCACTAACACTTGGATAAGATTGATTTAAATACTAGAAATTGTGACGCACTGGTCACCCCATATTTTATATTTAGAAGTATTTTAGGTAATAGTTTTAGATTGTAAAACAAAGTCCCAAAGCACATTACTGAATTGCCGGATAGTAGGTTCCGTACCGTAGTACCGTGTCAAGCGAGTTTTGATTTCGAAAGGCTATTATAGGGTGGATGTCTGGAATTGACACCCCTCTTTGTGCCTACGTTAAAACCTTTTGTAAATGTATTTAATACTTTTATGTTTATAACATATATACCTACCATAAAAAAGAGAAAAATATAAACAGATTGAATTTCTTCCCGGTTCTTCTCAATGACTGAGTTATTTTCCGAACCGATCGTAGTTTTCACGTTAATAAGCGTCTTCCCAGTGCCTAAATTGATTAAAGTTTTTTTTATATTTAGATGTTAAGTTTGATATTTTTGTATGGTTGTCGGGCTTTTTATGATGCCCGCCTGACTGGCTACCACTTTTAAGTTGAAAATCCGCGGCCAAATACCAATAGGTGTGTTCCGGAAGTTGCACTTGAGAGCCAGTTGCTCCACAGGTTAGCGTGTTTGCCAACTTGAGCCGTATCGTCACTTAAGATCAGGTGAGATTATGGCCATAACGCTATGAAATATGAAAAATCAATAACAGCTTTTAACTTTAAAAAAAGAAAATTAAACCTGTTTGAATGAAAAACGACAATTGAAGTATGTAAAAAAAGTACTAATTTATGTTAAATTTTCAATTTAACAAGAAAAAAAAATGGAAATATAATAATAGTGTTCATTAATAAAGTTAATGTAAAAAAAAAACCTACTGTCAAATTGCGGTACTGCATTTTGGATATCGTATTTCCACTTACCTATACCACGAAGGTTATCTTGGGCCGTATCCTCACCTAAGATTAGGTGAGATTATGGCTATAAAGCTAAACCTTAAATATAAAAAAAACAAACAACCATGATCAGTAGACTTTGCTGTTCTACAATTCCAGTATCGTTATATTATTTTGCTATGATAAAGCAATGAAGCGATGATAGCTCAGCGGTAGTGTGTAGGAGCACCGCGTCATGGGACGTGAGTTCGAATCCGATCACCTACAATGAACTTGAGCTTCCGGTGCAGGAAAACATCGTGAGGACACCATAGCATGGTGGTATAAAGTTTCAGTTTGTTATAAGTTATGGCAATTTAGGTGGCACAGAATTATTTATTATATATTTTTACAGGCAGTATGGTGGCAGCGTGGTTCCTGCCGCCAGACAAACCGGCAACTACGAAATACTTTTGAAATGAAAATGAAATCCGAACAATTTAAAGCGATATATCGTTCACTTGTATATAACGTCGTTAATTAATAGTATATGTAAGAAATACAGAAACAATTATTTTATAATACATAATATTCTGATCTAAAATATAAGATATTTTTTCTCACAAATTAAAAAGGTAACGCTGAGTTATTAACGTTAGAACGACGGACTTTTTAGCATTCAATGGATTCACCGTGTGATTGCTGGGTCCATCGTGTAGCAGAAAGGGAAACTGGATAAATCCAAATACCTGTTATACGGGCGTAGTTTTAAGTGACCCTTTTCTGATGCATGTCAACAGTTATATTCACTTCTTATGTTTCTCTCACTACCCAAGCAAATTTGGAGCCTATTACCGTAGCGTTAGAGACACTTCCAGTATAGAACTTACTGCAGTCCTAGATTATAGTAAGATTTCGCTGGTACACCTCTAGGTCTTATTCCGAACGTATATACATTTAAGTACGTAGCCATTCCTGTATTCGACTAGTCGTGTTATAACTAAAATCTTATAGAAATGGTGGTCTAGATAATAAATACTTGAAAAGTCTAGACAATGTCTGCCGGGCTAGATATTTTGAAATTAAACAAACCAAAATAATAATAATATATAATTTATTTCAGACTCATCATACAAATCTGTTAGTACAATTCTGTTACTTCTGTGTTACTTCTGTGTTAGTTGTAATTATAAAAATTGATTTAAACACAATACACATAACACACAATATAACAAACAGTAATTTGCATATCCGGATGGACATATATGTTAGAGGCACCGTGATATCTTCAGGGCAAAGTCCATCTTGAAATGGTGGGAGAGCATAGTGGCTATCACGCTAAGCTCGTGCTCTCCCGCCACGCTGACATGGAATGTATTTAAAACGTAAATAATATCATTCTATTATACAAAAACAATACATAATAATTAAGAAAGTAATTATAATATTATATTTAGATCACAGATCTGACATAAGTATTGTTGGGTTATTCATTAAAATACTCGGTACCTGTTAAACCACGTGATTCAATATAATTTTTGAAAGCGCAAAATACAATTACTTTGCCAGCTTGATAAGATCTATACTAAACTGTGTTGCCCTAACCTTACATATGGCAATAAGTTAATAGTAAGAGATTCTTATATTTTGACACGAATTCTAATGGAAATAACAATTTTTTAAAACATATAGAGTATAAATTGTATTATGAAATAGGAGGCAAAAGTGAACATCGCCGCCCACGGACACCCACAATCCCGGGGGAATCGCGGATGCATTGCCGGCCTTTATTGGAAGGGCAGGTTATCAAATGCCACTGCCGGAACACACTTATTGGTATTTGGCGGCACATTTTCAACTTGAGGATGCTAGCTAGCTAAGCAGGCATTAGAAAAAGCCCTTCCACAATGCTATGGCTTCCTCGCGATGTTTTCGTTCACCGAAAGCTCAAGCTCATTGTAGGCGGTTGGATTCGAAGTCACGTCCCGTGACGCGGCGTTCCCGCACACTAACAGTAAGCTATCTACATATTAAATATACACAGAATAGCTATCTCGCCTACTCTCTTATGTTATATTTATCAATTTTCTCTTTCTATAACTAAAAAACTAAAAAAAATTCAGCATTAGTATTATTAAAGCTGTCTTTTTGCCCCCATGTCGTTAAAATTCTAAAGGTGCGATTTGGTTTTCGAAACCTTCACCTTTTATTCCGTATTTAAATTGTACTCTAAATGTAATTTTGTAAATAACCATCTATATTTAATTGATATAAAAATAGTGTTACTACAGTAACAACGAGATCTTAAACTAATATTCACTTAA
Source organism: Actias luna (assembly GCA_039707435.1). Taxonomy (NCBI): domain Eukaryota; kingdom Metazoa; phylum Arthropoda; class Insecta; order Lepidoptera; family Saturniidae; genus Actias; species Actias luna. The sequence continues at coordinate 15,700,888 of JAZHAC010000022.1, read as the reverse complement.
AACTAAATCTAAATGGCTCTAGATTCTTATTATAATATAGTATATATTTTTTATATTTAATAAAAAAATATACATTTAATAAAATTATAAATGTGACAAATATATATATATATTTTTAATTATAAACACGTTTTACTTTGTGGTCTATATGGATGACAAAAGTTTCTTTTCAATATTGATCTCTCGGTCTATAGCTTACTTTTTAACGCTATAGATTTTATTACAATTGAATACAGCCATTACCAATATTATAGATTAACATATAGTATACCTCCAAGTGATAATCAGTAGTTTGGATTCAGCCTATATTCTTGTTCCGTTGCTACATATATGTATATCGGCAGATCCTTAGACTGTTGTGGGTAGACACGCTGTCATGGCCTCTTACCACGCAATAGTATTTAGAATTACGATACATAACTTAATTATCGTTTTTTTTTTGTAATCGCAGGCAAACGAGCGAGCGTGTCACCTGAGGGTAAGTGATCATTAACACCTATGGATAACAGATAAATCCCAGGTGCCTTGCCGGTCTTTATGCGAGGAGCTGGCTCTCAAGTGCAATTGCCGGAACACACCTATTGGTATTTGGCTGCAGATTTTCAACTTTTGGGTGGTAGCTAGCCAGGCGGGCATTGGAAAAAGCCCTACCACCATGCTATGGCTTCCTCACGATGTTTTCCTTCAGCTTTCGCTCAAACACATTGTATGTGGTTGGATTCGAACTCACGTCCCACGACGGGGCGTTCCTACACTCGTCCACTGAGCTATCATCGCTTCAAGACTAGCATATAATCAATTATTATTCAATTTACTAATTCCTTAGTAAAACTTTGCGCAAACATAATAATTTACAATACAGAAATTTGAAAACGACATATAGCGCCTCTAACTAATCTTGATCCTTTAGAAGAGGACGTTTTACCTTTTTTTAATTCTCTAACTACAAACCAATTTTGATCCGTTTGTACAGTTTAACTATAATTAAGTTATAACCTATCTACATGTAGGTTGATATGTATTTATCTAATCCTACGTTCTTTTCTGTTCCGTTCTCTTGTGCTGCTTCTTCTTTTATCTCTGTATCTTCTTTGGTCGTATCTAGCTTGATTATTAGTATACCACCGATGGATACTGAAATGTAATAATTTGAAGTTAATACAAAGCTTGTTTAAGTAAACGTGCGATGAGTACGGTCGATTGATTGAAGCGGTGATAGCTCAATGGTAGTGTGTACGACTTCGCGTCAAGGGATGCGAGTTCGAATCCAAGCACCTACAATGAGCTTGAGCTTTCGGTGAAGGAAAACATCGTGAGGAAACCTTAGCATGGTGGTAGGGCTTTTTCTAATGCCCGCCTGGGTAGCTACCACCCTCAAGTTGTAAAACCTGCCGCCAAATACCAATAGGTGTGTCCCGGCAGCTGCACTTGAGAGCCAGTTCCTCCACAGGTTTAGCGGGTCTACCAATTTGGGCCGTATCGTCACTTAAGATCAGGTGAGATCACGGCCATAACGATAAAACCTTAAGTATAAAAAAAAACGTAGAAGTTAATTGGCAGTGGGCTGGGCACATTGCTCGCAGAACCGATGCCCGATGGAGCCAACGGGTTCTCGAATGACTACCACGTACCGGAAGACGTAGCGTGGGCAGGCCCCTCACAAGGTGGACCAACAACCTGGTGAAGGTCGCGGGAATCCGCTTGATGCGGGTGGCACTAACCGCTCGTCGTGGAGTTCTTTGGGGGAGACCTATGTCCAGCAGTGGACGTCTTTCGATTGAATGAACGGATGGAGGAGTTTTTGGCGGGATCTTGATCCGTCATGTCGTGATTTTTATTTTTATTCATATACTTAGTTATTTAGCCCTGTATTGTGTAATTTAGGCGACATTTTACATAGTCCAGTGTAACTGATGAGCACAAGTGTAGTGAATTATGAATAATCATTCGGAACGTGATATATTAGTTCCCACAAACACTCCCAAGAGAACTTCGACTCGAGAGTCGCCATCTTGTCGCAGATAGTTTCTTCTGCCCAAAATGCCCATATCTCATCACTTGAAAATGGGAGCAATAAAGAGGACTGAGTTGCCAAGAATAAAAAGGAACAAGAACATACAGAGCCAGTCACTCTACTAAGTTTACTAAGTTTACTAAGTAGCGTATGATACGGCCCAAGTTGGTAGACACGCTAAACATGTGAAGGAATTGACTCTCACGTGCAGCTGCCGGAACACACCTATTGGTATTTGGCGGCAGGTTTTTAACTTGAGGGTGGTTGCTAGCCAGGCGGGCATTGGAAAAAGCCCTACCACCATGCTATGGTTTCCTCGCGATGTTTTCCTTCACCGAAAGCTCAAACTCATTGTAGCTGCTCGGATTCGAACTCACGACCCTTGACGTGAAGTCATACATCTTACGTGCCTATAGACTATAAAAATGTATCAAGGTTGAATGAGATGGTAATAGAGCATACGTACTTGCTAACAAAACGGCTACAGATATAAACGGTGCCGGGCAAGAGTAATCCAATAATGCTCCAACTGCTAAATTAGATACCACCCCACCAGCTCTGCCCCACCACGCTCCCCAGCAGACTCCAAGACCGCTGAAATGAGACCAATCGAATATAAATAGATAAAATTACAGTTATGCGTTAACTGTTTTGTTGCGAAATTTATTTGGTCAATAGCTGATTAAAATGTATTAGTAGACAAACAAACAAGCAGACGTGTCACCTGATGGTAAGCGATCACAGTCGCTCATGGACACCCATAACACCGGAGGAATTGCAGGTGCATTGCCGGCCTTTGTTGGAGGAACTGGTTCTTAATTCCTCGAACTCATAGGTATTTGGCGGCAGGTTTTCAACTTGATTCCTTTAAGTTAACTATCGATCGATATCATCAGTAAGCAGTGATAGCTCAGTGGCAGTGTGTACGGATTCCGCGTCAAAGGGCGTGTGTTCGAATCCACCTACAATGTGCTTGAGTTTTCGTGAAGGAAAACATTGTGAAGCAACCATAGCTTGTGGCAGGGCTTTTTCTAATTCCCGCCTTCCTCAAGTTGAAAATTTGCTGCCAAATACCAATGGGTGTGTTCCGGCATTTGCACTTGAGAGCCAGTCCCTCTAGAGGCTTAGCGTGTCTACCAACTTGAACCGCATCGTCACTTTAGATCAGGTGTGATTATGGCATAACACTAAACCTTGACTATGAAAATAAAGTTAGTAATACAAACAAACATTGAAATAGTTTTCAAATCATCATAGTAAATTCTTAATTTATAAAGTTTATTATCAAACTGCCGTATTGATAATAACCATCGAAACAGTATTGCCGTATAAAGATACCAATACGCCCCAAAAGGGCACTTTTTATATATTTCTTTTCAAATACTAGCAACACAGAGCTTTGAATAAGGCAACCTTAACTCTCACCTAAGCTTCGCTGGTAAAGCGTGCAGAAGTAAACGGATGAGCAAGACGTTTCCGTTTAACGACGCTGCGTTTAAAGCCGCTGCAGCAGCTACAGTGATTTTATTTGAGTCGGAACAGGAGCATGCTGTCGCAGCGAGGCAGGCGCAAGCCAGGGCGCATGCAGCGGCGCAAGCGGCTGACGCACGTCGCACACCCTGAGCACCGCCTCGTGCACAGAGCAAAGCGCATGCAACGTTACCCAGAACACAGCATGCGCCTACAATCAACCCTGATGTGAACACCTATAAAATTTCATACAGAAGTTAAACATTTATTATAAACATATTTTTAATCCATGAGTTTAATATTTAGCCAGAATTTTAGTTGCTTTTAAATTGCAGTGTGGCTCGAAATGATATATATATATATATTTTTTACAGGTAAGGTTTAGCGTTATGACCATAACCTCTCTAGACACGCTAAACCTTTGGAGAAACTGGTTCTCAAGTGTAACTGCCGGAACACATCTACTCGTATTTGGCGGCAGATTTTCAACTTGAGGGTGGTAGTTAGCCAGGCGGGCATCAGAATAAGCCCTACCACCATGCTATGGTTTCCTCACGATGTTTTCCTTCAACGAAAGCTCAAGCTCATTGTAGGTGGTTGGATTAGAACTCACGTCCCTTGACGCAAAGTCGTACACACTACCACTAAACTATCGTCGCTTAATAAGCCTAGTGAGTAAACCGATTCTCAAATGTAACTAAACGTACATACATTTGGCTACAGATTTTCAGTTTGCGATTGGTTAGCTTTTGAGACGAGCGTTAAAAATACCTTAGCACTATTATATACGTTATTCATCACACTGTTTTCATTCACCAAGTGGTCAGGCTCTTTGCAAAGTTTGAACTTACAGCCATCGGTGGTGTTCTCACACGCCACCATGCGTCATCATGGCTACAAATAAACTACCCTAAAGTTTTAACTCTACATATGCGATTATAGAATAAGCCAAATCACTTTACTGTGAGATTATTTTAAATAATTAGGGAACATAAAATTACACAAGTGTAACAGTGAATATTTTCAGGAAGATATTATAGACTTTCTTTTATCGTATCACAGTAACAAGATTGCACTGTATCTGATTATAAGCATAGCACAACCCAGAAACCACTATGGTTCCTGAGAGATAGCAATACAGCAGAGATCTTCACTGTGATGCCAATCCGCAAGCTTTTGGTCAACTGAATACACACTGACCTCGGAACATTATAACCACCATATACAAGGTACAGACCCCTGACTGATCTTGAAACTCGAAACGATAATATATCGAAAACTATGCCTGGTGTGTGGTGATTCAGTCAGATATAAAAGTCCCCATTTAAATATAAATATACCATCTCTTAGTTCCAATTGAGATTGTTATCAAACATTTAACCTATAAAGGTAACCAAAGGCATAATCTTACCTCTGCATCGATTGTATCGTCACACTGCTGCACTCTCCTCTCATACCGATCGGTACTAGTCGTATTGGAATCGAGAAGTTGTTCAGGCCTTTCGTAAGCATCATATAGCTTCGCAAGCTCCTTCCATATATAATTTGTTACGTTTGTTGCATCATTATCAGTGATGTTGGCAGTAGCATTTTTGCATTCTCTACCTTGCATGCGGAGTAGCATCTCTGGTATCCACATGTTAAGTCCAAAACCGCTGAAAAAGTTACAATCAGCATATATTTACAGATTATTATTTTGTACAAAAGATTCCTCGGTTAAATTAATATATTTAACGCCATATTTTGGAATAAAGTTATGAAAAGATTATTTATCCTGTTTGTTTAAACAAAATGGCATCGATATTTTACCAGTAATAAAAAAACTTCTACGTCTTAAGGTACTGCAGTAGAATGATTTCTCCATAGACACAAACTGAGTTCCAACTCTACATTGTCGATTACATTTTCAAACTTACTCAAATTTTTTTTTTTTATGTAAAGTGCATAAACGATGATAGCTCAATTGTAGTGTGTACGACTTCGCCTCAAGGGACGTGAGCTCGAATCCATCTACAATGACCTCGAGGTTTTCGGTGAAGCAAAACATCGTGAAGAAACCATAGCATGGTGGTGGGGCTTTTTCTAATGCCAGCCTGACTAGCAACCATCCTCAATTTGAAAATCCGCTGCCAAACACCAATAGGTGTGTTCCGGCAGTTGCACTTGCGAGCCAGTCCCTCCACAGAATTAGCCTGTCGACCAACTTAAGATCAGGTGAGATTATGGCCATAACGGTAAACCTTAACTGTACAAAAAGAACGAATTTTGTATTTAGGTTTAGTGTTTTTTCCAAACTAAGTATATAACAATAATCTTTTTAAGGACACCGAAGAGAAGCAAAATTTATTCGCCAAGATACTGTAACCAATTCTACCTTCCTATGTTATCATAACTTTCCCTCAGCACAACTTGCTATCGAACAGATATAATTAAAGACTATGTAATAGAGATCCATTTCGTTATAAGAATGTTTTACAAGTCCTCTTTCCACAGTTATATAAACCTATTAACTAATTTCTACTTTCACTAGTCAAGGTTTTTGATCAACACATCTCCATACTAATAACAAGCATTACTTCATCGCATTTTGTGAATATTTAGAGGGCTAAAGAGTTTAAGTTTTGGCTATAATCTCACCTGATCTTAAGTGACGATACGGCCCAAGTTAATAGACACGCTAAACCTCTGAAGGAACTGGCTCTCAAGCGCAACTGCCGGAACACACCTATCGGTATTTGGCGGCTGATTGTCAACTTGAGGGTGGTAGCTAGCCAGGCGGACATCAGAAAAAGCTCTACCACCGTGCTATAGTATCCCCACGATGTTTTCCCTCACCGAAAGCTCAAGTTAATGTATTCTAAAGTCGTACACACTACCACTGAGCTGTCATAACTTTTTGTTATATAATTAATCTTACCGCATGTATTGTTGCTATTTAAAAGAATATAAATTAATACTCACGCGGCCATATTAGCGAAGAATATGAACACTATAAGACTTGACTTGACCGCGTAACTTTTCGAAACGAATATTTTCAGATCCCTCAGGACGCTCATAAACAAATCCTTGGTTCTATTTTCATCGCCGTTCACCGATTTTATCGCGAACATCTCGTCGGGTATTAATTTCTTTACCTGTAATGATAAGCTCGACATTAAATCAATGAAACGATGATAGCTCGAAGGGCGTGAGTTCGAATCACTGCAATGAGCTTGAGCTTTCGGTGAAGGAAAACATCGTAATTAAAGCATAGCATGGTGGTACCGCTTTTTGTAATGCCCGTCCGTCTAGCTACCACCCTTAAGTTGCAAGTCTGTTGACAAATACGTGTGTTCCGGTAGTTGCACTCGACATCCGGTCGACAGGTTTAACGTGTCTACGATCTAGGGTCATATTGTCACTTAAAATCTGGTGAGAACACAACGCCTTAAACTTATAAAAATGTAATTTGATTTCTATCTACACTATCTCTTACTGTTTCCCACAAAACGTAGCGTGACTTTATTTGAACCTTCAAATGCAATAAAAAGAGAACCAATCTCAGAGGGCTTAGTTTAAGCATTTCACATTTAGAAGACACCGCAAAACTTACAAACTACCGTTCCATATATCAATCATATACAAACCCTGTATTCAGAATTCACGCCCTTGTTAACCTTATGTATATAAGCCAGAAGCTTAAGGGCTTTATCTCCTCTATCAGTGTCCAATAGCAACCTTGGACTCTCCGGTAGGTACAGAACCCAAGTGGCAGCAATAAAACCAGGCAAGCTGGCGAGAGCGAGGTACAATCTCCAGGAATACATTGGGAGGAGCGTCGGATAATCCGGATTCTTAAATGGAATCACCAGCCATGCGATAGCTGGGAAATGGAAAAGAAAATATAATTATTAGGATATGTGAATAGTTGAAACTAATTCTATAGTGGAAACTAACTGCATTGTAATAAACAGTACAACAATAAAACTGAAAAACAGCAATGACTTTTACATGGTACAATTCATCGGGGGCCATTGTAATTTTGCTGAGCTGAGCTGAGCTGAGCTGAGCTGAGACATGCCAAAAGAGGCACAGTACGGTTTAACACAGCATATATGGCAGTATTCTGAAACGATGATAGCTCTGTGGTAGCGTTTAGTAACGCTGCGTCATGCGCCGTGAGTTCGAATCTAACCATCTACAATGAGTTTGAGCTTTCGATGAAGGAAAACATCGTGAGGAAAGGATACGTGGGTACGGTGGTAGGGCTTTTTCTAATGTCCGCCCAGCTTCCTACCCTCACCCTCAAGTTGAAAATTTACCGCCAAATACCAAAAGGTGTGTTCCAGCAGTTGCACTAGAGAGTTAATGCCTGCACAAGTTTAGCGTGTCTACAAACTTGAGTCGGTTAAAATCAGGTGAGATTATGACCTTAACGCTAAACTTTAACTATAATAAAAATACCACAATATGGAGTCGTTTATTCAACAATTTCAAAAAATCTCCACTAAAGTCAATAATTTAATATTAAGGTTACCTAACTCCCGTATCTACATACAATGCCCTACCTGTAAAATGTAGATTTGTCATGCTTATCTTGCAACGCAATAAAATCGACTATTGACTCTTTACAATGACTCCAACATGGCCATCTGCTATTCAACAGATCGACACAAAGAACTTTAAATAAAATGGATAATGATCTCATTCAATATCTATGTAAATATCTCGAATATAGAAATGACAAAAATAAATATATGTTAAGTTTTACATCTACAGATTTTTTGTGTCGACAGATTTGTCTTAATAGATACTAACACAAAATGTAAATTTCTCTACATAACCTACTAATTACTACATACACGATAGAAGCGAAGATGGCTTAGTTGGTAGTGCGAACGGAAATCGTGTCAATGGACGTAAGTTCGAATCCCTGCAATCAGGTTGAGCTTTCGGTAGAAGAAAACATCGTCACGAAACCATAGCATCATGACAAGGACTTTGTTAATGTTCGCATGGATAGCTACCACCCTCAATTTAAAAATCTGCCGCCACCTACTACGTGTGTTTCGACTGTTTCAATTAAGAACATATGCCTCCACAAGGCTTAACCTGTCTACCTTCTTGAGCCATATCGTCACTTAACATCAGGTGCAATTGAGGCCATAACACTAAGCTTAAAAAAAATGCATAAAGATAATTCTTCATAACTGTGTAACGCTGTCTTTTACTAAAAATATAATTATGAAATTTCATATCCTTCATTTTAGAAATTATAGATTCTCCATATAAAATAACTGCCCTTTATTTTTTTATAGGTAAGGCTTAGGGTTATCGGCATAAAATCATCTGATCTTAAGTGACGATACAGCCCAAATTAATGGACAGCCTAAACTATTGCAGACTAGCTCTCAAGTACATCTGCCGGAACACATCTATTGGTATTTGGTGGCAGATTTTCAACTTGAACTTGGTAGCTAGCCGGTCGGGCATCAGTATAAGCCCTACCACTATGCAACCACAATGCACCATGCATGCAGTCGTGCCTCGGAACTTTTTTAAGACAGTAACACATTTTATTTTATTCGAATATCATGCTCTGAAATATTGAGTTCGATCAACAGCTCTCTACCTACCGTCAAGTTATCTATATGTCAGTGATAATGAGTAGGCAATGTGGCCTAAGGTACTTTTATAACAACTATAATGTTGTCACTAACTAAAATACTAAAGATCTTAAATAAGCTGTATTTCGTTCGCGTGATACTAAATTTATATTTAATTAATTTTCGTAACTTAAAAATATACATTTTTTTTTAAGCTATAATAGCTCAGTCGTAGTGTGTACGACTTCGCGTCAAGGGACGTCACTTCAAATCCAACCAACTACAATGAGCTTGAGCTTTCAGTAAAGGAAAACATCGTGAGGAAACCATAGCATGGTGGTAGGGCTTTTTATAATGCCCGCCTGGCTAGCAACCACGCTCAAGTTAAAAAACTGCCGCCAAATACCAAGAGGTGTGTTCCGGCAGCTACACTTGAGAGCCAGTTCCTCCACAGGTTTAGCGTGTCTACCAACTTGGGCCGTATCGTCACTTAAGATCAGGTGAGTTTATGGCCATAACGTTAAACCTCAAATATAAAAAAAAATACAGCTTTACTCCTATTGGTGGTAGGGTGGTGTTAAATACCCTAAGGCGTCCGCAATGATTGTCCTAAAAATACGTAAATATATTTTGCAGTGCAAAAAACCTCTTCCGGTTTACTGACGAGTAAACACTGGGTCAGAAACCTAGTACCGAAGTAGCACTCGATCCGCAAACTGTTCTAAAAAGCAAAATTTGCTTAGCGTCCGTATATATAAACAGTCCGTTGCATATGCAAATCAGAGGTCAGTATTACACATTTGTTAGTATGATAAAGCGTTAAATTAGAGAGAGAGTTAACACGTTAATTGTTTGATTAAATTTCCCTTGACAACAGCTTCCTGCATTTTAATTTTCTCCTGTAGTGGGAAAGTCTTTTATGTTAACACTGTGATTGGGAAAAGTCTGTACATTAAATATATATTGATTGTAAATTGTAGCGTGAAAATATTTTATCGACCACTAGCTTTGCCTGCGGCTTCGTGCGCGTGATGATTATTTCATCTTTTTTTAATATAATTTCACACGATATCTAAATCTAGATAGGAAATATTTAATATGCAGTTTTAATTTCATCTTAAATTTAAATACGAAATAGTATAACAAAGACTTACCCGGCAAAATAAGCCAAGCGACGACAAAACTCATACCGACGATATTCAAATAGAACTGCCTCTTTTTGACTCCGACCAAATCGGATAGATAAGAGAAGACAAGTGTAGCTGGTCCACCTGTGAAACATAAAACTGATAATTAAAACCTGTTGGATTTGCTAGTTTGATGGGACTTCCATCCAAAACCTACGGTAGATTTTGTAGTCGCACATTCCTTATTTTAAGGACACATTAGTAGCTGTTAAATTGAACCCATTGTTGACTTGTAGATTTTTTAAATTATCTAGTATATTTTAGTCAGTTAACTAAAAGCATAAACCAACATCTCTTCGATCGATTTCTTTTTATTGTATTCGAATGTTAGTAATGCGAAATTGTTTTTACCATATTTGCAATTATCTATGTTTTGCTTTATTTTGATGATATTTCATTAAAGGTTTTTAAATGCTATAGAACATATCCATATCTAAATTATTTAAATTTAATTTCTTTATACATTATTATATACTATATATAATATTATTAGTACGTGATATACATCTTTAAACATATTTTGGCTATTGCACAAAGCGGGAGGTGTTTCTTGATCAGGTACCTCTTGAGTCGTTAATTATCATGGTTTCAGTTTATATTATACCCTATCTAGTAAATTTAAAATAATTTTCTTATTGGGATTTCATTTCAGTAATATTTTCTCTGTCCTTAGATTTCCACTGCATTTTGCACAGAGATATATTTGTGTTGCATCACAAGCAAACAATAGATCCCTTCCCCGATTTCTATGATAAAATAATTTTACGCTATTATTTTTCAAGGATTTAGAAACATACAAATAAACCTTTACTTGATATCCTTATGGAATTAACAATAGAAATAATTACCTATTAAAAACCCATTAAAAGTTCTAGCGGCGAGCAGCATTCTATAATCGTAGATGGTGCTTTGAGCGAGAGTCACAAGAGCATCGAGGAGAAGCGTAAGGCTTAGCGTATTCTTACGACCGAAGACATCACCAACTATACCCCAGAAGAAAGCGCTGGCAACTCCACCTTAAACAGAACATAGACATAAGATGGTGGGGCACGACACTTGTGTCGAACGCCGGCTTCCTTGTTACGTATTTCGTAAAAGTAAAGCGATAGCAAAAATGACTAAAGCGATGATAGCTCAGTGGTAGTGTACGACTTCGCGTTAAGGGATGTGATTTCGAATCCAACCAACTACAATGAGCTTGAGCTGTCGGTGAGGAAACCACAGCATGGTGGTAGGGCTTTTTCTAATGCAAGCCTGGCTAGCAACCATCCTCAAGTTGAAAATCTGCCGCCAAATACCTATAGGTGTGTTCCGGCAGCTGCACTTGAGAGCCAGTTCCTCCACAGGTTTAGCGTGTCTATCAGCTTGGAACATATCGTCACTTTAGATCAAGTGAGATTATAGCCGTAACGCTAAACCTTAACAATAAAAAAAAAAAACTTTTTAAATGACAAATTCGTATTATATATTAGCTTTAGTGTACATAATTATATTGTTGAGTGGGGATACCCAGACCCACCTCTCATTGCACCAATTCGGCCGTTTGAGAGGGCAGCTCGCCAGGCTGCCCGGATTGCGCTCAATTTACCATCAGGATCAGCCAGTCGCCTGGGCGAAGCGGCGATTGTAAGTTCAAACTCGCGCGCACTAGTAAGGAAACAAATGGATGTAAGGTTTTAGTGGGAATTTCCGGCCATGACTATCAGGCATGTTCCAGATAACCCGCTTAGGCCCTCGGGCTGGGAGGGTATTTGTAATAGCATTTCCCAGGCTAAAAAAGGTACTTAAATTAATAATCTAAAGGCAAACGAGTTGAGCGGTAGAGATACAAACCCAATCCTGTCGCGATACTACCACTCATGACGATACACCCGTAACAATAATTCTTTGTTTTACCACGTTTCGGGACCAGCCAGTATGTATTCAGATACCGAAAGACTTACGAGACGACATAGCCACTTTTTTTATGGAATAGGGTGCGAACTAGCAAGCATGTCACCTGATGACAAGTGATCACCCTAATCTATGGACACGTACAACACTAGAGGAATTACAGGTACGTCGCCGCCCTTTATAGGAAGAACTGGCTCGCAAGCGCAACTGCCGGAACACACCTATTGGTATTTGGCAGCAGATTTTCAACTTGATGAGTTATTATCGCTTCAAAGCTGTCATTCTATTGTAAAGTACTATGCTTGCCATCAAGTAAAATGAATTTACTGTTACGTTCAAAAATAACAGTCGTCAATTTCAAACAAAGTGCTAAATCACTTTTTAATATTAGACTTTACATAATTATTGTACCTATAAGCTATAGAATAGAATTCAAGATTATTGCGCCTCAATAATGTAGTAATATATCTGATATATTATTATCAATTTTTGTGATGATAGTCGATCAACTAATATTTTCATATATAGCCAAAATTATAACCAAAGCGTTAATAAAAATTTGCAACATTGGTGCCCTTAAAGGTGCATACCCTTACTCTATACCTAAAACAGTTTTAACTTCCCGAATCGATACTTCCTTGTGATTCTCTACACAAAAAAAGGCGCCGTCGCAATTTAAACAAACAATTTCAGATCTTCGCGTATGACGCCTACACGCTAACAAGACTTTTTATAGCGTCAATTTTCTATTAGAATCCTTCTTATAAGGGCTTGTGTTTAAATAGTCATCGCAGATATACGCCATACTATAATTGATGATACAATTTAATTTGTTTACTTAACTCGTGAATATTTCAGCTCTTGAAATACGACATATCGTGGACAATCTCAATCTTTATACATAAATAAAAAAAATGGTGTCCACTTAATACTTGCTGTCTTAGTGACAGGAGTAAAAAGTTAATCTCTATTTGCCTCGGTCGGTGCAACAATTTCGCTAATTACTTTCACCTTGTATTAATTATTGTAAGGACGAGATTCTTATGAAAGAAAAATTTAAGGAAGTCGAGCGGAAAATTAGGACATTTAAGAAAACTTAATGACCATATTAATTTTACATAACTGTCACTGTAATGCACCAAGAATATTCGTAGTTATGACAAAACGACAACTGTCGGGTCAGCTAATTAGAAATAAAAATAAATAAATAAATTAGTCTTTTAAGTCTCTTTATCTCTCTCTCTTTTATCTCTTTCGTCTCTTTTATCGTGCAATCCTACAATATTTATAAACATGTTCTATAGTTATTTATCTTAAAATAGAAACAATATGAAATATATTATGTATAACAAAAAACGAAAATGAACTATAATGTAATAAATAAAATGTATTGGTGTACGATACATACGATGTTATATCGATACTGAATGCGACTGACGCGTCATCTTTTCTTTAGCCTTCATCTGCAATGACAACTTTCAACATTCATACCATTGCTTAAGTATTAGCTATTAAGTGTCATTGAAATATTTTAAAGACGGTATATTTACATGGTCTAATTGGTGTAAATGATCAGAGATTAATTAAAAAACCCAAATCAAAGCGAATACTTCTATATAATTATTGGTGTAAAAAGAAATAGAACATGACATATAGATAATATCATTTTGTTATTTGGTCTTCAGTGTATGGACCAACCGACATGATAATGAACCAATTATATATGATATTCTAAAGCATTTTCCGTTTCATTTAATGGTCCCAGCCCAGCAATCGTACTAGAATTTAGCACTTATTCCATTAGTGCCTTAGAAGCGGAAACTAAAAGGTCAAAAAACTCTGAGATATCTGAGGACTGTCGACAACAGTTACGTTGTTGCTGGGTGGAATTCGCAAATCACTGGAAAATCATTACAACCTGTGATATAATGTTCGACGTCATATTCAGGTAATGTCAAAAAGGTGTGTCTTTTGACAATGGTATATAATAAACCAGATACTTATCATAAGCTAACGCTTCGTTTGAAGGTTCGATTATTATACAAAGCCTATTATGTTTACGTATTAAACTTTGATTAATAATCTTTTTAATGATGTGGAGAAGTATTTTAAATCTCATATCGTGTGTAGTGTGTATACGAAGTCTACAATCTGACCAGCTTTTCTTATGTTTTCGACACATAAGAAGCAAGATAATTTGTGCTTGCTGCCCTTAAAAGTCCTTTCACACCTCGATATAGTACAACTGATTATGTGTTGCTTTGTTTTTGGACACGTAGTGTAAGAACGGGTATATTATAAGTATGTTTTGATTATCTTCGTTTTGATGTTAATGCATTATAGCTTCAATGCACATAATTGTTCTTGATGGATAAATCACTTGATCACTGCAATTAAAATTTATAGCAAACAACTTATTATGACAGAACATCTTTTGTACGTTCTTGAAGCAAATTATATTGCAGTGATCCTACTATTTGCGAAATATAGTATTGACACTAACACAAGTATTTTAGGAATATTAAATGAAACTACTAAGGGATCTATTCAATTATTTTTTTTTTTACGTTACATTTACATATCTGTCAATATTTTTATTCCATACTTCATATATCCACTAGGGTGGTATAGTGTATTAATTAATTGATACATTATCTGTACTGCCATCTGAGGCACCTGCACCTAGTTCAGATGGCAGCGTACATAATCTGTGTAAATTAACATTATTATAGTACAGAAAAAAAAAATTGACGAGCAATTCTAAGGAATTAGGCTTAGAACTTACGACCTAGGGGCCATTAAAGTATCACGTAACGCATTATTTTAAGATTTCTGGCCCTACCTCACCCCCATGTAACGCAACGTATCTATATCTCTACCCCTTTTAATGGCTACGTAACACCCAAATAAGAATTTTCACCTCCAAGCTATAGTTATGTTTTACCTTTTTTTACTAAAAAACTCTTGAAATGAAAAATAAATTAATCTTTTCCATCTTTAGAAATAGCCGAGAGAGTCTCCGTAATACACCAAAGAAAAGATGTGCGAATTTGGGAAATTTTAATTATTTAGTTTTCTATTTGAATAAAAAATAATGTTACGTATCACGTTGTTCGAACGCTGCTGCACCCTTGTAACGGATCGTAACGTTTTACAAGACTCCCCTAATTATCCTACTACAACTTTCTCACATAGGAATCTTACCCACCAGTTGCATTTCAGGCAAATTTTTAGGTTTGCGAATTACAAAATCTTCATGGGTCGACGTAGAATCATTTATGATGTGGAAAGTGTTTTTTTAGTTACAGTTTCTCTATCTCATACTCTTCACTAATGAGGATACATTATATGATATACTTCATCTTAAGTGACGATACGGCCCAAATTGGTAGACACGCTAAACCTGTGAAGAAACTGGCTCTCAAGTGCTACTGTCGGAACACAGCTATTGGTGTTTGGCGGCAGATTTTCAACTTGAGGGTGGTAGTTAGCCAGGCGAGCATTAGAAAATGCCTTACCACCATGCTATGGTTTCCTCACGATGTTTTCCTTCACCGAAAGCTCAAACTCATTGTAGGTGGAGTGGATTCGAAATCACGTCCCTTGACGCTAAGTCGTACACACTGCCACTGAGCTATCATCGCTTCAAAATTATAAATCCTTAGGTTCGGTTTATCGTTTTATCAGCCTTTTTTTTGGTAATTATTAGAGTAAGCCTATCTATTCAGATTGTATGTAATTTTATCATGTTTTGTCCCATCTTGAGTGGTTTTTTTGTTTCTCTCAAGCGATCTCTCTCTTACTCGCAGTCTATGGGATGCCTATAATTATCATCTAATTATTATCCAATCTGTTTAACTAGAAATCGTACTCATAGAATTCGTCAATATAATTTGTTTACTCTTACAGCAACTTCGACATTTACCTCCAAAATACAAACAATTCAAATAAGGACTTCGCACTTGATTCGAATAGCTTCCTCTTAACTACGTAAATACCCATTGTATTTTACCATAACTTTGTTATTTCCTAAAAATATATACGTAAGCAAAATAGCAACTTTCCAAGAAAACTTCGGCGCATCCGTCACATTATGATTAAGATGAGAAATCTCTAACTACAAAGATTAGAAGTACAACCTTTTAGGACTTGCCCAAATATAGTTAAGGTTACTCTAATTTGATTGATTTTTTCTGCGAATTCCATTCAAATAAACCCAAAAGTCTTTACAGTCACTTATAGTAACCGCCTGTATAATTCTAACGTATGCATTTATTACAAATCTATTTTGGCATACGCAAATAACATTAACAATGATTTATGTTTTTCTTTAAGGAAGAGGTAGCATTATGGCCATAATCTCACCTGATCTTATGTGACGATACGGCCTAAGTTAAACCTGTGGAGGAACTAGCTCTCAAGTGCAGCTGCCGGAACACAGCTATTGGTATTTGGCGGTAGATTTTCAACTTGTCCTACCACCAAATAATATGAAAATAATATTTTGACTGCCACCGGATCTTGTCAAATTCGCCGTCTATCCATCAAATTTATTAGTTTTGTTTCTAAACTGTATCACCTTATTTTCCGCTTATTTGCATGGTGGTAGGGCTTTTTCCAATGCCCGCCTGGCTAGCAACCACCCTCAAGTTAAAAACTTGCCGCCAAATACCAATAGATGTGTTCCGGCAGCTGCACTTGAGAGCCAGTTCCTCCACAGGTTTAGTGTGCCTACCAACTAGGGCCGTATCGTCACTTAAGATCAGGTGAGATTATGGCCATAACGCTGAAACCTTAACTATAAAAAAATTGCTTAGCAGATAAAAAGTTGACAGGTTTTACCTACCATGGTTCGGCTATGAAAATACCAATACCACCAACACTAACCCTAAAGCATTTTCAAAAATAAGAAAATCAGTCCGCGGAGATAATAAATTTTAAAACTGCTCGCTTAAAACCATTTACAAATATTTAGATTTAATAATCATGATTCTGATGGATAAGTGTTAACCAACTTAGTCTATCACCTAAAATAATTAATGTAGATTTATTTTTGTCTTAAATATTAACACGATAGTAAGAGAGATAGAGCTAAACACACTTAAAGGTACCTGGTGAAAGGTTTTAAACTTACAGACAGTAAATAACCGGCGGTAGATCGAATTAAATAATACCCTACCAACGTATTCTATAGTTTCATTATGATATTTTATTCAAAGAAAACTCAGCCTCAGTATGTAGATTTAAAACCATATCGACCGATGTAGAACTCATTAGGCTTTTTACACACTTTTTACTAACTTCACCTGTATGTTTGTTTGTATGTTTGTAACCGACTCCTTTGGGCGCGATTTTGACCCACTTTAAACGGCCAGATTTCGTTCAAACTTTGTAGATTTATCGAGGACCAATAACAATATACTAATTTGATAAAATTATTCCATTTTTCAATTTGCACAATAAGATTTTTGTTAATTTATATAATTTTCATCTATAGTCGATAAGGTAAGAAACTTTATTATAAATATAAATATTTAATATAAATATATATATTTTTTTAAAGCAAGCTATTATAAATAATGCAAACTAAAAACTAGAAAATAAATAATAGTTTAAAAAAAAATATTGAAATTTTTAACAGTATTCTTAATTTAAATTTATTACAACTTTTTTAGTTCAGTTTTTTAGTTTTTTTTTTAAGTATTATTTATTTTTTGTTAATAGGTTTAGCGTTATAGCCAAATTCTCACTTGACATTAAGTGACGATGTAGCCCAAGCTGGTAAACAAGCCAAGCCTACTGGAGGGATTGGTTCTCAAGTGCAACAGCCGGAACTCACCTATATGTATTCGGCGGCAGATTTTCAACTTGAGCCTGCTAGCTAGCCAGGCGGTTATTAGCAAAAGTCCTACCACCATGATATAGTTTCATCACGATATTTCCATCACCGAAAGCTTAAGCTCGTTGCAGGTGGATTCAAACTCACCACTCTAGACGTGGCGTCTTTACACGCTACCAACTGAGCTATCTTCGCTTTAGATCATGCTACTTTACTTATTTATTGTTTTACCATCATTGTTTTACCGACTTATTCTCTACAAACATTATTTCTGACTACATTGTACAATTTCTAAGTAAGCACATAATGCATAATATAGTGAGATTAATTATAAAGTAAAGACATTCTATGCTAAAGCGTAGACAAAGTTTACTATACATAAAAAAAACAAGAACGTAACAATTCAAATGCCTGATTAAATATATGAAGTTCTGTAAATTTATTCCAAATGTATCTAAGTCTTTACATCTATCATGTAATTCACTTATTATGGACACAGGATAATTGAAGCATTATTGTTTTTAAAGTATCAAATTATAACTTACCGCTCATGAAACCCATGTTGATCAGCCCAGCCTGGTAGGTGGTGAGGCGGAGCTCGCACCTTGCCGCCGGTAGGACGTAAGACATCACGCAGTTTTCCACTCCGGAACAAAAGAATGCGCAGACGCAAGCCCCGAGGGCACTGCGACTAAAATTGCCGTAACCTGGTGACAAATGGACCTTGACTATACAAACATAATTGACGTTTATATATATATATATATATATATATTCCCTCTCATGATATAATCTTCGACCACAGTCATGGACCTCTGTCAACAAACGATGAAAATTATCGACGTGTTTACATTGGAAAATGTTGGATTCGCCGTTGAAGCGATGACACAATGAGCTTGAGGTTTCGGTGAAGGAAAACATCGTAAGGAAACCATAGCATAGTGGTAGGGCATTTTTTGATACCCGCCTGGTTAGCTATAACCCTAAAGTTAAAAATCTACCGCCAAATACCAATAGGTGTGTTCCGGTGCTGCACTTGAGAGCCAGTTCCTCCACAGGTTTTGCGTGTCTACCAACTTGGGCCGTATCGTCACTTAAGATCAGGTGACATTATGGCTATAACGCTAAACCTTAAATATAAAAAAATAATTAAAAAAAGCATAGTACCTTCTGACACATAGCAAAAAGAGATAACTAAAGTCGCTACTCATACATGGATAGCGGTGTTTTGTGGTGATGTTCTATTTCTATGTTTCAATCATAGAAGCCATGTCCAGTATCCCAATTAATCGATCAATGACGCACATTTGGGCTACGGAATTTTCTCAATTAGTAAGATTCTAACCTTGAGCGGTGACTCCCACGATTGCACCAAGAATAACATTAAGTGAACTATTAGATCTATTGTTTCGAATTTTGTAATAATTATTCCTCTTATAACAGAGGCAACACCTAATGACATCTTCTCCGCACGGTTAATGGGAAAAACGCGAAAGAAGTCGAATGCACCAACTAGTTATAAATTTTTTTTATACTTAATCGACAAACAACAGGCAGCCGGCCCGTCTGATACCTACACCTACCTGCCGAGAACTGCGTCCATATAAAATGTAATACTATCGAGTGAACCCATGGGCGAAAGGTAGTGCAATAATGAGGAATGCAAATAGTCAACCATTCGACCATTGTTAGCATAAGGCAGGAGTGTTTGTTTAGTTACAAAACCAAAATATATTATTACGGGTCTGAAATGTTTTGTGTTAACGTCACTGGGTTTGATGTTTCTAAAATTCCATGACATGCGACTGAAAAAAAAAATGTTGACTGTCACGGAACGTAAACGTGGAACGTAGAATGGTAGACGTGGAACATTTACGTCCATCTTAGAATTTATCGATACTAGTGTTGGCCGAGAGGCCGAAATTCGACCATATAAATTGTAATAAATGATTTCTTTTTGGTTATGTTTGAAATTTCTGTAAAGACAAACAATATTCAGCTTTATAATCTATAAATCTATTCTCAATTCGACCACAGACTATAACAATAAAGGAAAGCGTATATATGCCTAAGTGTGTCAAATACATAGTAGTGTGTGTTTTTTTTATTTGTTGAATGTATTTTAATGCATAATTAAAAAAAAAACTAGCATTTTTCACTCTTTCTCTATAGAAACTATAAGTGTGCGAAATTTCATACTTTCCCGTCCGAGCAATTTTCGTAGAAAGCGGTACAAACATTTCTGCTTCACGTAGTAATATATAGATTAATATAATAAAGAGAGACTGTTTGTTTGAACGCGCCACTCATAGAAGCCGCCAGTCGGCTTACAAAAATATTTTTTGTAGGTACTTGAGCAATCGCTGAGGAAGGCTTTAAGGCTATTTAGCATCACACATTTAATAGGTTAAGGCTGTATTGAAAAAGTTAGAATGCTTAAACCACTCTTAGTTGCACGCGAACGAATTAATAAGCTATTAATAACTTATAAGAAAAGTCGACACAAACAAATAACGAAGTGTATAGTATAACTCAAGAATGCATGACGGCATAAGCGAGCGTCATGCCATTTTTCGTCACGATAAGCTGATCGATTTTACAACCAAGGGCGCCAAATAGTCACCATACATTTATTTTTTAATAGATTTTTGAAATTTTATTCGTGATGCACTGCTTTGTTAAGTAACGCTGTGGTTAGTCGAGCCTAGTGAAGGGATAACTATCAAGTGCTGACGGAAAACAGTTACAGGTGCTTGACGACACATTTTGAACCTGCCGATCGTATTAGGCCTTTTTCAAATGCCCGCCTGGCTAGCTACGATCCTCAAGTTGTAAATCCGCCGCCAAATACCAATAGGTGTGTTCCGGCAGCTGCACTTGAGAGCCAGTTCCTCTACAGGTTTAGCGTGTCTACCAACTTAGGCCGTATCGCTAATTAAGATCAGGTGAGAATATGGCCATAACGCCAAACCTCAAGTATAAAACAAAAAAACTATCCGAGTGATCATTACAAATGACCTACAATGAATTAAATTAAGAATTATCAGCAACAAAAGATAAGTCTTATATCGCCGATGATTAAAAATGACGTCAAAAGCGAAATATCGAATTCACATTTGACCCGACCCAGTTTGACAATAATTACCTACAGCCAAATGTCAAAACAAAACAAAAAAAACGTTTTGATCTCTACAAAACTACACATCACTCACAAGCTCATTGTAGTTTGGATTCGAACTCACGTCCCTTGACGCGAAGTCATGCACTCTACTACTGAGCTATCATCGCGTCAAAGTTTCGTCATTATATTTTCCTCCAGTCTTGTAAAGATTTGTAAGTCGCGCCCTATGACACGACCTTCGTACGCGTCTCCACAGTGCAACATTTGAGATTGTAGGCGTCCAATTCATTGATTAAAACAATTAAATGCGAAACAATTATCCAATAAAAAATAACATATCTTCGTTATTTAATTTAACAAAACATAAAACGTTAATCGCGACCGGTGGTAGCAAATCCTCTCGATTTTATTCTTGGCTGTGTCTTAAAAACCTAACTATGAGATATTCGACAAGACAAAAAAATGTTAACCGACTTCAATTGAAAAAGAAGAGATTTTCAATTCCTTTGGGTTTTATCTGTGTCTTGTATGAACCGATTTTTTTTTATTGCAAAACTAAAAATTCCCAAAATATGAATTAACATTGCTGCAAGGATTTCGAAGACGCACTAGGCAAATTCTCGAAATGGTATAGGACATGTATATAGATTGAGATATTGGTAGGTTTATGAGAATCAAAACTAGACAGAATTTCCGAATTACAGTTATGGATGTTCCGGACGGAATCCACTTGCAATGGCACACATCAAAAATCCATTAAACATTTTTTTTATTATATAAAATACCTAACGCAGCGGGTCCAGATCGTCTGTAGGCGTGGCGTAAAGAATGTAACGAAGTGACCAATGAGAAGAACCAATTAGTCTCCATTTAATTTGTGCAATAAATTAATATATATTTCGTTTAAATAATAATCATTGATATCTTTTAAAACGTCTAAGTCTTTTTTTTTCATGAGCGTTTAAATTCCTTTGTGGTACAATAAAAAATAGATGCATTTCATATGCCTTTATCCCCGGGACAGCTTATTTTTTATCAGTACTAGCTGTCATATGAATTTTGTCCGTTTTATATTTGACAATTTCTTGGTTGCATGTAGTATTTTTGCAGCACCCGCTGTTTACTATCAGATAAAAAACCCGTTAACATCTTTGTTATGAATATATTCACATATTATAAAAATATGGCGTCACTATGCCTGACATAATGTAATTTTATATTTTTGATAATTCAATGTATGTACGCAAATATTAGAGAAGTGAGATTTCTTGAAATACCGGCATAGTTCAAATACTAGAAATTGGGACAAACAGGTCACTCCCTATTTTACACTCAGTAAGATCGGTATCAGTATATTAAGTGATGGTGTAAAGTTTTTTTTATAGTTAAAGTTTAGCGTTATGGCCATAATCTCACCTGATCTTAAATGACG
Source organism: Actias luna (assembly GCA_039707435.1). Classification (NCBI taxonomy): domain Eukaryota; kingdom Metazoa; phylum Arthropoda; class Insecta; order Lepidoptera; family Saturniidae; genus Actias; species Actias luna. The sequence continues at coordinate 15,678,347 of JAZHAC010000022.1, read as the reverse complement.
ATACGGCCCAAGTTGGTAGACACGCTAAACCTGTAGAGGAACTGGCTCTCAAGTGCAACTGCCGGAACACACCTATTGGTATTTTCAACTTGAGCGTGGATGCTGGCCAGGCTGGCATCAGAAAAAGCCCTACCACCATGTTATGGTTTCCTCACAATGTTTTCCTTCACCGAAAGCTCAAACTCATTGTAGGTGGCTGAAATCGAACTCACGTCCCTTGACGCGAATTCGTGCACACTATCACTGAGCTAACAGGTTTTACAATATCATCCCAAAGTATACCACTGAATCGCCAGACAGTAGGTTCAAGAACCATTTCAAACTGGTTTAAGATGTCACAAGGCTATTATAGGGTCGATCAATATGTGAGCGATCGTGATTTCTGGATTTAACACTCCCCTAATGAGTACTGTTAATATATAAATTAAACTATTATATACAAAGAATGGCCCTAAAAATACAATCAGATCGAGTTTCCTCAAGGTTCTTCACAATGGCTGCGTTACTTCCCCACCCGTTGGTAGTTTTGAAGTTCATTCGATTTCATTTGATTATGTACTCAAGCTTTATCGTACTATTCTAGAATGTTCTTAAGTTAGGGCTCACCTGCGCTGTCTAGGGCGGTTTCGTAATCTGCGACCGCGTGGCTGTCAGCTTGCTGATCACCGTTCGCTCCCTGATGTGTGGCTGGAAGACGAAAGAATACTGTTATCATTGTTATACAAAATGATTCGCTGAGATATCAACTCCCATGTATGAAGCGATGATAGCTCAGTGGCAGTGTATACGGACTCCGCGTCAAGGGAGATGAGTACAAATCCACCTATAATGAGCTTGAGCGTTCGGTGAAGGAAAACAGCTTGAGGAAACCATAGCATGGTGGTAGGGCTTTTTCTAATGCCCGCCTGACTAGTAACCACCCTCAAGTTAAAATGTTCCACCAAATACTTATAGGTGTGTTTCGGCGGCTGCACTTGAGAGCCAGTTCCTCCACAGGTTTAGCGTGTCTACCAACTTGGACTGTATTGTCACATAAGATCGGGTTACATTATGGCCATAACGCTAAAACCTTATCTATTATTGTAAAGTCCAAAAGTGCACGCCTCATAATCTCCTTTTTGAAAAGCTTTTTACTAACTTCACCTGTATGTTTATAACCGACTTCTTTGGGCGCGATTTTGACCCACTTTAAACGGCCAGATTTCGTTCAAACTTTGTAGATTTATCGAGGACCGATGACAATACACTAATTCGATAAAATTATTCTATTTTTCAATTTGCAAGATAAGATTTTTATTAATTTATATAATTTTCATCTATAGTCGATAAGACAAGAAAATTAATTGTATTTTTTTATAATTTTTCTCTATAGTCGATAAGACAGAAATTGATATTTTAATTTCCAATCACTATCTTTAGCCGATATCTCTAATATTTTCGAATACTAAAACGAATTTTAATTCTACAAAACAAATAATAGTTTTAAATAAAAAACACGCTTTTTATAGAAAACTATATGGTATATGATAAATAGAGATATTTTAAGTTTGAAAAATCAATTGTTTAGCGTGAAGTGACAGTAGTACCCACCTCAAACCTTCGCTCTTGATGCGGGCAAAAAAAAAAAAAAAAAACGTCAGTATAGTAGTTGATCCGATAAACGCTGTTTTACGCTTTCCGTAATCAATAATTCCGCCACAGAAGGTTCCAGAGGCATTAGGCTAATTCCCTTTTAAAACATTATCTGTCACCCGCCTGTCAAACCAGGTGTTTTTTTTATGTTTATACTGGCCGGAAAACGTACATATAAGTAATTAAAAAAAAAAGGCTAAACGAAAATGAAACCCAAAAGTTAATTAGTCTAGAACTACCTATGAGAAACTCCACATAGGACAGTTGTAGTCACTACTTTTTTTATAGAATACGGGGCACAAGAGGAAGCGTGTCACCTGATGGTAAGTGATTATTTCCGGCCATGGATACCGACAACACCAGAGGAATCGCTGGTACCTTGCCGGCCCTTATAGGAGACACTGGCTCTCAAATGCAACTGCCGGAACACACCTAATAGTATTCTGCGGCAGATTTTCAACCTGAGGTTGGGAGCTAACCAGGCGGGCATTAGAAAAAGCCCTACCACCATGCTATGGTTTCCTCACGATGTTTTCCTTCACCGAACGCTCAAGCTCATAGTAGGTGGATTCGAACTCACGTCCCTATACGTGGAGTTCGTACACACAACCGCTGAGCTATCATCGCTTTGTACGTAAATTGAGTAGATCCGACATGATTCAACGTGAAAGGAACTAAATTTTCCTCATATACAAGCTGTGCCCGCGACATCGTTCGCGTGAACTAAAATTAATTTAATAATATTTCGCCCGTTTTTGTAACTTTTTTTTTTTATTACAGCTTGCCCCTGACGATGGTAGCATGATGTTTCCTTAATAATTGTTGTATCAAATATAAAAAAAATGTAATCCGTCTATGCCCGTTCCTATAATTACAGGGTTCAAATAAATAAACAAACTTACTTATCCACTTTATAATATTCATATAGATTTGTTGTAAATTTAAACCGGGGCTTCGCTTATCGATATATAGGCCGAAAAGTATTTCGTTTTGAATTTTAATGTAAACTATCTTTTTCTTAGACGCATATCACTATGCATCTACTTAATAAAGTTTGACGAATACTTTCACGTTGTTAAGTAATCAAAAGGAATAACTGGAAATCCTATGTATAATTTGTTTTTCCTTTACCAATATAGTATGGCTATAAAGCGATGATAACTCAGTGGTAGAGTGTACGGATGTCGCGTCGAAGGATGTGAGTTGGATTCCTGCAATGAGCTTGGACGTATTCAATGAAAGACAACATTGTTATGAAACTGTAACATGGTGGTAGAGTTTTCTCTAATGGCCGCCTGGCTAGCTAACACTTTCAAGGTGAAAACCTAACCCAAATACCTTCAGCTGTGTTCCGGTAATTACATTTGAGAGCCGGTGCTTCCACAGGTTTAGCGTGTCTACCAGCTTGATCTAAATCGTCACTTAGCATCAGGTGATATTGTAAAAAGTATACGGAAATATCCGATACAAGCAATTTGGCTAATGTAATGTTTGTAAACACTTTTAACGGCTACAATGGAACTTAGAACGATTCGAACCTACGGCCCTTCGGTGCGCCAGTTGCAACGAGACAGCTTCGTTAACCGACAAATATAAACGAATTTTTATCTACAATAAAAAACATATAAAAGTTTAAATAAACAGCCATATACACATTTTATAGTTAATGTTTGTTTAGCGTTATGGCTACAATCTCACCTGATGATAAGTGACGATGTGGCCCAAAATGGTGGACACGCTAACCCTATGGAGAGACTGGTCTCAGATAACGGATCAAACCTATAGGTATTTCGTAGATAAGCACCTTCAGGAGGGTTGTTAATTAGTCGGGTATTAAAAATTCTCTACCACCATACTATGGTTTCATCACGATGTTTTTCTTCACCAAAAGCTCAACCACCGTACGTGGATTCGAAGCCACGTCCCTTGACGCGGCGTATGTACACACTACCAGCTGAATTATCATCGCTTCAAAATGCAGTGCTAAAACTACTTCAAAACCTATTCGAATCCGCACGCAGAGTTAGTTAAAAACATAATTACTTACGGCTCATCTTAGGTGTAACTTTGAAAACCATTTTCAACGTACAAATAGCACTCTCTAATATTATTCTACGTTATTATCAGTACCGCTGTGTGACTGAAATGTCTTTTAAGGAGTTTTCTTCGAGAGTCTTGCACCGGCCGACCTCGGTGGGGGCACGTAACTGCCGCGATGTTCCGAATCGCACTGCCTGAAACCGCGGCAACGCGTACACCATAGACATACGACCGTTTAGACAAGACGCAACTCTCGAGCTTGGTGGGGAACGTTTCTCAGAAAATCGAAGCGGTATCGGGGATAGTCTCGATAATGTATTGACTTTAAATTAAAATAATACAATGGTGAAACGTGTCCTTTAAATTATGCTTATCGTTGTTAATATTATAAATGCAAAAGTAAATTTATGTGCTACTCTTTATAAGGATTTTTTATTTATATTTAGATAGATGGAAACCTGACGACGGTGATTGAATACTTTTTGCCGTAAAAATCTTATTGGAAGTGGGGGTAAAGAAAGGGAGAAAATTTGTATGAGACCTTTATTGCATCATCCAATTTGTTTGACAAAATCAACATAAGCGCGAGTAATGCCGCGGGAAGAAGATAGTAGGAAATAGGACAACAATGTATTAAATAAAACGTATTGGCACGGCGCATACCATATTTATATCGATACTGAATGCAACGGATGCGTTATGCTCTCTCATGTAACACTCACCGAAGTGATCGAGTGATCATAGCAGTGATACGTTATCTATCACACTTTCTTAGTCAACTCGTGCCAAATTTATTTAAACCGACGTCACATAGCCGAAAGTTTCAGCTCAGTCTTGTTAAAATACCCAGTAAATAAAGTGCTCTGCGCTCGTAAATAATTTTTTACATCAAAACTCGTAAGGAGCTAATAAATGTAAGTAATATATTGAAAGTATAGTCTCTTTGAGCCGGTAACTTACGCGCGCGCAGATTTCTAACGGACCTAATACCAGAAAAAGTATATGGCAGTAACAGTTATACTTAGCATGATTATATGTTCTCAAAGTAGGAAAATAGGTCTTACGAAATATAATGCAGTGAGATGTGAACAAAGACATATTAGGTATTATTTAATGATAAGAAATGTTACAGAATTATATGTAGGTATAGAAACTTATAGGATTACAAACAAAGGTATAAGGTAACAAATAAACTACAAAAGTTAGCAATAATAATTTTAAAACGTAATAAATGTGGTACTGATTTTATTGTTTGATAACAATATATATTAAAAAATGATCTCTATTTCCCTTGGTCATAGCATCACGAAATAAACGGATTAAACAATTTGGCTAATTATTTTTTTGTTGTGTTAATTATTGTAAGGATAAGGTTCTTATGCAGGCAAAATTAAGGAAGTTGAGCGGAAAATTAGAAAATTTGAGTATTACAATTATAAACAATATGATTTTCCATAATATATTTTTTTTATTATACCAACTCAAATTCAATAATATACATAGTTAAGACAGGGTAAAGTTTGTCGGGCAGCTAGTATAATATATAGATATGTTTTATAAATATGTATTTTTTATAGTTAAGGTCTAGGCGTTATGGTCACAATTTGGCCTGATGTTAAATGACGATGTGGCCCAAGATGATGGGCACGCTAAGACTAGTTGAGGGACTGGATTCCAAGTGAAACTGCCAGAGCACACCTATAGGTTATTGGCGCTGAATTTCAACTTGAGAGTGGTATCTAGCCAATCAGGCATTAAAAAATATTAAAAAAACGTATAACTTAAAGGCGAACACATTTTTTCTCGTTTGTCGGTCAATCGTTGAAATGAGGTAGCTATCTCAGATACGAACATTCCATCCTGACCTAATGATATTGTAAAAGTGAAAGAGAGTTTGTTTGTCACACTTTAACTACTCAACGGACGATAATATAAAAAATTACACCCGTTGCCAGGGGTACAGAATAGGATATAGGGTAGTTTACGTTGAGAAAAAAACGACCATTGCCGAGGGATAGTGAAATGACTTAGATGGTACTTAATATTGCAGTCTATAACAATAATTGCTTGTTTAATATAAACATTAAGTTTCTTGTTTATTATAATCCCAAATAATATTTAATACCAACTTATTTGAAATAGATCTGTCATGTACGCAATCCAGTTAGGAATATTCTCGAATTTTCTAGATTTATCCTCCTACCGTCAGCTTTCACTTCCCCTTCAATCGTTAACGTTTCATTTTACTGCAAATTACATCTATCGTCAAAGCTTATAATTAAACGAGTAACATAACAAGTAACCCGGCGCCAAGATAAAGTTTATCTAGGCAATCTGTCTTCGAGACTGGCCGCTGGTACCTGGAGATACTATTTTTAGACTGTGGCTAGGGATATAAAGCGCAGAAAATAGTTATACAAAACACAAAACTCGTATTATTCAGCGTATCTTAAGCTATCGCATTACAAGCTCCTGGATTTGCGTGGGCTTTTAAGTTATAGTAATGAAATTCTGAATTAACACGCGCGTAATTGGAATTTATTGTCATATTGCATTTATATGTTTATCAGCTAAAGGCAATTCAGTACGTATTTTTACACTGAAATAATATATTTTTATACTATTTACACTCTATAAATACCTGTCAACTGTAAAATGCTATCGTCGGTACGGAGAAAATCCCCAGGTATCCAGACAATTTGGTAGGAAATTCGGTTATCATCAAACTCCGCATTGATTGGTACGACTTCTTAAGTCTTTGATAAAGAAAACTTCGTGATAAGACCATACCTTAATGATTGAACAATTTTTATAACCTAATTGTCACTCTTGAGTTAAGTTAAACCAAACGCTTGTAACTACCAGTAGCTATATTTCAAAACCAAGCCCTTCCTAAGGCAAATAGGGGGTTAGCAAAAACGTCATAGGGATTTTTAGTGTGTTATGTCAGGTGGGCACCAGGTGAGTCCGTTTTTTAGTCATGGAGAAACTCTTTTATAGACGATACTACTCAAACCTTGGGTTAGGTGGGAGGCCCATGGGGAATTCAACCAAATCGAAGCCGGATACATCACTTTGCCTAACAACTCCACAGCTTTCCTCCCTTCGGACCGAGAAGCAGGAATTGTTACAATAGTACTTCTATTCCCCAGCAAGTACTAATCTGTATTTTCACCCCGAGCTGGACACCAAATGTCCAAGGTAACATTCTTGTAACTCGCTTAGGCAAACGCAGATAGGATAGAAGATTATTAAATGGCTTTTAAACACATAAAAAACACATCTCATGCCATAATTAGTCGGTTACCATCTGCGACCACATTAGACGCTGAACCAATAAATACGACAAGGAAAATAGACAAACTGACGGAACACAAGAATTTATTGTTAAAATGTTTGAATCATACCCATAGAAAGTTATGTAGTAATTACTTTGATGGCGGGCCTGCGGTCGAGTTAAATCGCCCGCATCTTTTAGATTCCTACAGCCTTTTTTTTATAACCTTTTCTTCTTTAGGTCGCATTTTAACTTGGTCTTTAGTCATTCTTAGTCTTAAATCTTAGTCTGCCATGTTGTAGTTTTTATTTCTATTCATACACATACCTATTTTAATCTATAATGTATAATATTTTACATGAAACAGTTTAAATACTGTGCATAACTGCACTGAAATAACTGTATGCATGATTTGTTTGTTGCCAAAATAAACTTTCTAGACACATTTGAGAATAAAGTCAATATTTTATTACGGTTTATATGATCCGAAACATGATACCCATAATGGCTCATTTGGTAGTGTGTACGGACACCGCATCGATGGACGTGAGTTCGAATCTCTTCCGAGGCGGTTGTATTTGAGAGCTGCTTTCTCCGTTAGATTCAAACATGTCTATCATCGTGGGCTACACCACCACCTAACGTTAGGTGAGAATATGGGACATATCGCTAAAACTATTACAAAACCCTAAAGATATTTCCACGTGACATTGGAAAAATGTACAAATTTGGCACTTTTATTTTTATTACAAAAGTAAAACGATCTGAATATTGTTAGTATAATAATTGGTGATATTCTACTTGATACACTCTATTGTTATTCGATTTGCATATTAAGTATAACATGAAGCACGACTTGTTAATTGGCAAAAAGCTATTTTAACAAGAGAATCAATATTTTGTTAAAGCGTTGGTTATTTGCAACGTAATCTATCATAATTTTGTAAAATAAATAAATAAATAAAAGCTTTGTTTTTTGAGGAAATTCTGTTATCCATATATTTGTAAAATACCAAAAAACTAACGGGATGTACACACCTTAACGTGATTAAGTAATGCCCTATAACTAGCAATAAGTTTTATGGTAATCTGTTCAATTATAGAAAGGTGCCTATACTAATGCCTGTATGACCAGTAATTTTATGTAAGTTTTCTTATTTTATAACGCAATACAAATGTATATGTTATGCGTTTAATTATACTAATTAATTTTATAAATACGAAAGCAACTCTGTCTGTTTACTGTCGTATAAATCGTTAAATCGATTTCGATGAATTATGGAACAGATATAGATTTGAAAGAACTTTGGGTAACAATTTCATTGAAAATAATTTGTGTAAAGTTTATCTGAACGTTTCTATGGATAATAGAACCATTGAAAAGTTATAAAAAATAAAATTAATTTTGGTAAGTAATAAAAAGTGATTACTCGAGGTTTGGTGTAGTTTTAGGATTGTCTTCAGGAATATAGACATAATTTTGTATGACTACTAAAAAAATGAAACATCCGATTTATACATATTTAACTTCTTTGTGTATTTTTTTAAGCCGCTTGCTAGTTACGGAGTGATGCCCGTAGAAGGGGACAGGCAGACAAGGTTCTTTTTTTTAAATTATGTATATCCTTTAGGATCAATATCGATAACAAAGTAAAATTCAATTAGAATTTTAAAAGAGTACACATTTGCAGAAGTATCAAATAACTAAAATGAGCATAAATAAAAAAATAAATTTGTCACTTCTAGTAAAGTTCTAAGCTCTATCCCAAAATAATCACGCGAGAAGCAAAACAAAGTACATTATTCCAATCACAGCCGAGACTGAGTGATATGACGGGCAAATTGGAATTAAAATTATACAAAATATTTGAACACACACTATAATTGATTAAAATATCGTACATTGTTAGATATTTTTAGAAATAATAATGGTGGCAAAATGTATTCATAATTATTTATTTTGCCATTAAATCTATTACGCTGGTTTGTGGCGATCTTTCACTTTTTATACTTCATACAAGTATGGATAGGTTAAGCGTTACGACTACAATCTCACCTAATGGTAAGTGACGGTGTGCCTCAAGATGGTAGACACGCTAAGCCCAGTGGATAGGTTAGGTTAGGTTAGCAACTACTAGTTAGGAGCAACTACCGGAACACATCTATAAGTATTTAGAAATAATAAAACATAATAACTTTGTCAGTTTTTGTGGGTTAAAGAATAAGTCCTGTGTGATAATGTATGACGATTGTGTCTAAATAGATCGCGACCACCACACAGTAAGTTAAAGAAATATGACCCTAATTGGAGGCTTAGGCACGACGTAATTCGAAACCAGTCGCTGTATACTCAGAATCTTTGAAACATAAGTTCCCTATCGCACTGTACGGATCGAATCTAGATAAATTAAAATGTAAGATTTTATCCGTCAAGACCCTTTCTTTGGTCTGTTCTATACTGAGGTAATTTTCTATCATGTACATAGTTATCCATACCACGTACGCTATTGGCTGAGCCGAGTCATAGATGCGCCCTTATTGGTTCAAAACAGCCAGTAAGTTCTCAACGGCTGCGGAGATATAGTTTGTACACATCATATGCATCAGTTGTTTTCTAATGTAGTGTATTTTATATGTAGTACAATGAATTAAAAAAGATTTCTTATAAAATTTCCTCACATTCCTTCAATTCATTCAATATCTCTACGGTTTATTTAAATACTCTCAGACGCTAACAATCATTTGCCCGTATTTGTTAATAATTCTATAATATGTTCATCAATGATATACCACGTAATGAAATTTATTCCAACCGCCTGTTCCACGACATTCACGCATTTTTTATAAATTAAATTATTTATAATTGTATCTTTAGATAAAAAAAATATAAAGATGGGTGTTACAATTAAAGTCGGCCCGATGATGATAGTCATGAGAATTAAAAAAAATTAGGCAGTCTTTCAGAGTAAGAAAATAAGGTTTTTTTTTGCCACAAAAGAGTATTAAAGTGTAACTGCTTTATGCAGGTTGGGCTTAAATTTTAGTCTGTCACGTTCGATCGTCAGATTTTTCCGTCACGCCCAAAGATGAATGGATTATGAGTGAAATGTATGACAAATAGATATACTGAAATTTTTAAATATATGGTTTAATGTTACTGCTACAGAGAAGTTAATTAATTGAAAACGATATAAAGCTTAGTTTACTTCTCGCTTGCCAAATAATATACTCTTTTATACATTTTAAGGAAAAAATAAGATATACGGAAAATATAAGATTGCACGCATGTGATGCTAAAAAATTTTAGAAAGAAAGGCCGTCTATTAGATTCCGCTGTCGGGGTAATGATGACCGAGATTATTATTTTTATGTATAATTATGACATAATTAATTATAATAACAAAAATTATATTTAATTTAAAGTCTCATAACTATATGTGAGATTAATTATTCAACACAAATAAAAATTATACTAAGTGAAAGTGAAATTAATATAATTAAATAAATATACAGTGGTGTTTATGTTTTTACGAGTGACACCGCCGCTAAAAGTTAGTTAGGAGCAAAAAAATCCCTAAGTTAACTGCTTAGTGAAATTAAGTCATTCGGAAGAACAATCCGTAACATTTTAAATCAACCATTTCCCTTTTAATCCGTCACAATAATATAAACTTTAATTCTGAAAACATAAGGTTCTAAATACGTTGAGAAGTTTCAGTCTGCAATCAATTGTCCGCTAATTTAAATGAAAAAAAAAAGAACCAAGCGACATTAAGAAACCAACACGGAACCGTAGGAAAGATGCAGAATCTGTTCTAAACATCTTTGAACATAGTTTTTTTTGCTTCACCGTTGTTTTACAGGTCATTTTATATAGTTTTAAGTTATTTTTAAATCAATATAGGCATAGAAATAATAAAACAACAAAAATGGCGTTGGACTGGTCATATATTAGGATAAAACATAGAAACGAGATTGGGAAAACTAAAAACACGGTGGCCAAAATGAAAATGGGTAGACGATATGGGGAAAATAGCTTCCGGAACGTGAATGAGAGCTACAAAAGATAGAAATTTGTGGAAATCCCTTAAGGAGGCCTACGTCGGAAGACGAGATGAAGCGGTTGCCGACGTTGTAGATATACAATAATATATATATAGTGGAAAATCGAGCAAGCGTGTCTCCTGATGGTAAATAAACACAGGTGTATTGCCGGCCTTTAAAAGAGGGTCTGGCTCTCAAAGGCCGCTGCCGGAACACACTGATATTAGGGCAGAGTATCAACTTGAGGGTGATAGCTAGCCAGGCGGGCATTGGAAAAATCCTACCACCATGGTTTCCTCACGATGTATTCCTTCACCAAAGGATCCAGCTCATTCTAGATGGTTGGATTCGAACTCACGTCCCATGGCGCGGCGGTCCTACACACTACCACTGAGTTTCACCATACAGCCTATTATTATTGCTATTATTAGATAGGTATTGAAATATACCTACCAAATATTTAAAGGTACACAAAATAAACATACAAATGTGACAATTTCTTCTATGAAATGTAACTATATATAAAGGATATATGCAATAAAGTTAGAAAAGGGAGCAAACAAACAAGCGCGTCACCTGATGGTAAGTAATCACCGCCGCCCACGGACACCCACATCGCTAGTGGAATCGCAGGTGCGTTGCCGGCCTTTAAGGTAAGAGTAAACTCTCTTCTCGAAGATTTCCAAGTCCTATCGGTCCGAAAACACGGACGAAGCGAGTTGGTTCCACAAGGTACGTGTGCGCGAAAAGAAATTTCACATTAGACGCACCGTCGTGGATGGGCATTCGTCCAGATCCAGAATCCAATAGCTGGTCTTAATGCGTGCAATTCCTCGGAACACCAGATGATAGCTCAGTGGTAGTGTGTACGAGTTTGCCTCAAGGGACTTGAATTCGAATCCAACCATCTACAGTGAGCTGAGTTTTCGGTGAAGGAAAATATCGTGGGTTTCTGATGCCCGGCAGGCTAGCTGCCACCCTCAAGTTGAAAATCTGCCGCCAAATACTAATAAGTGTGGTCCGGCAGTTGCACTTGAGAGCCAGTCCCTTCACAGGTTTAGCGTGTCTACCAACTTGGGCTGTATCGACACTTATGATCAGGTGAGATTATGACCACAACGCTATACTTTAAGTATATAAAAAAAACTATTATTTACAAATTAACTAGCTTATCCTGCGGCATCGCTCGCGATAATATTGATTTCGTCAAACGGATGACGCAATAAAAAGTTTCATACAACATTTATTTCTCTCTTTACCTCGCTTCCAAAAAGGTTTATCGCGATAAATAGCATCATATAGCCCATCACCGTCTCCAGGTCCGCACCGACCTCTTTACCATAATCCATCGTAATCTATTCAGCGGTTAAGCATTCATAACACTAGTAAGGATTTGTAAAAAGAAATATAAAAATTTTTTTCATATAAAATAGGGAACTCTACATTCAAATGTGTTGCAATTTACAAAAGCTACACTTAAGAGCTGGGCCTATGCACAGTAACCGTGTACACTATAATTACAGCCAAGGACGAGTGATTTACCCTGTCTCATAACCTAACCGTCCGAGGTTACATTGAACTTCGCGTAACTAACTACAGAAGTAACCGCTGCATACATCATACGTTCCCGTGTGTACATTGGAATCAGTAAATCAGACGAGGCGCTCCTTGACTTTGAACTTGGACCAGCGAGTGCAAAAGTGTTAATTAATATTCGGAGTTTTTTTTTTTTTTTTACGTTACACCTATAGATTTTCCGTATAATGCTTCTCGTATACGGAAATTACCAAAGGGTTTTTTTGCGCATATTACCTTGCGTACGTTCAACTGTGATAGTTGAAGAAACGACAACCCAGTGATTCTGGACTTTTGGTTAAGAGAAACTTCGCGATGAAACCATAGTAGGACATCATGAACCCCACTAAACAGTAAGCTCCGGTTGTACGTTAGAGCTGACATACAGACATACAAACTATCTCTTTGTAGAAGCTCGACAAAGCGATTCCATTGTACTTGATAGTGAGCACAGAATAATTCCAAATTAATGCAGATTTTAATCGATATATTAGAAATTCGTTATAGATCACTCTACTTAAGTAAGAAATATAATATCATATAGCTAAGGTTTAGCGTTATGGCCGTAAACTCTCGTGATCGTAAGTGACGATACGGCACAAGCTGGTAGACACGCTAAACCTGTGGAGGAACTGGCTCTCATGTGTAACTGACGGAACACACCTATTGGTATTTGGATGTTTTTTTTTTTTAATTTCAATAGCCTCGCGAATAATCCTAGGTACGAATCGTGGTTCTTTTGCAAGGATTTGTGGTATATCGAATCTAAGATAATGTTTGGAGCCTTCTTCTGAATGTTCTTCTGGACAACATAACCTCAGACCGCCCCGTGACCACGAATGATGAAAGCTTCCGAAACGCGGGGATCAAAATTAAATAAATAACCGCGATAAAATCCGTTTCAATTAGTTTTATTTAAATGGAATGTAAATACAATTCAATAGACAACAAAGTAAATCGGCAAAAGTTAAATAATTCCGAAGTCTCGGGGAGTTTGTAACTAATTCGTATGGCATTAATGTGTTTTTACTTACAAATAACATCTTCATCCTGCCCTTTGATATCTAATTTACGATAAGACATTCGAATGATTTCTATAAATTGCTCACAACACATCAAAACCATTACTGAGTCACTATAGGTTATGATTATTATCAGAATCAAACAATATGTCGGTAGGTGTAAACTTTAAACGCACCAAAGATTACACATTCATAACATGACCATGAAAGTATAAGTTATTCGCGTCGGTACTAGAAATGCCATTTCGAACATTTATTATATATGGCAGCAGAAAATCGAGTAGTGAAGAAGTTCAACTCGCATTAATTTCTTTTATTCTACAATAGTTATATGAAACATGAATAAAATAATATATTTTCAATTTATAATTTTAATTTCATAGGACTTGATTGTTTCAAAGACTGCTGTAAATTTCCACGCTGTTGTCTAACAAAAACTTTATAAGGTAACCTAAATAAATAAAGCATTATGTAAATAAAATAATTCCTTCAAATCGTGGTACTTGTTCCAGAAATCTATTGTAATGTACCGAGTTTGAATAATGATACCGAAGTAATATTAGTAACAGCGCCATCTATAATCGAAACTACAAACTAACTGTACACATTCATATACATGTATATTTATAGATGGCGTTAAATTCAATATAAAGATATGAATTAAAAATATCGACGATAGACCTACATTTTTTCTGGAAGTGTGAAAGTTGTCCTTGATTTTATATTAGTATGCAGAATCTACAGTCGTCGTAGTGTCTTTAGGGAGATATTGGAGGATTGATGTTTTTATTCAATTTATCTAAGTACATATAATACTCTACGAAACAGCTGACGCGTATGACGTGTATCAACTATATATGCGCAGCCGTTGAGAACTAACTAGCTGACTTGAACCAATAAGCGCGCACCTATGACTGGCACAGCCAATAGCGTACGCGCTATGGATAGCCATGTACATTTAAGAAATATAGTGCAATATAGAACAACGTAATGACGGGGTCGTGATGAAAAATCTCTTTTATTATACATTGAAAAATATATTTTCAAACAATTGGTTTGAAAAAGACCTTTCTTCATTCCCTCAATGATTAAATTCCTATAATATATAAACAAAATATAATATTAATTACAACGATTTAAAAACAAGTTAAGTTATTAGTTAATTTATTTGCCTCAAAACAAATTTACAGTACTTTCACCTATATAAAAGTAATAATGAATCGCTTGTTGTATTTATATAATTCTTTATGTTCGATGTCCGACAAGAGATTTACCGTTAGTATGCACGCGATATATTGAAAAATCGAGTTGTATGATTACAGTGATATTAGTTTTAAAATGTTATTACCTTCACATTGTAACTGGTTTTAATTTATACATTTATTTTATCAGGGGGTCTTCTGTTATTGATAGTTAATCGGATTTTTTTCTTCTGTGCGAGTGCATACGTGTACGCACATTAGTATGTAACTACAGAACTGATTTCTGTAAAACTGAACGCTGTTATTTTTTCGATTCCACGTATGCTATTAACCTTAAGGGCTTTCACAGTTCGACCGAGCTTTCGGGGCGCGTACTAAGGCACTCAGCCCGAGGCAACGAGCACAAGGGAGCCGTGAGGTGACCGACCCTCAGATTAGGCTTTTGCCGAGGACTCAAAAAAAAACCCCGTCCTGGATAATGCTTAGTGACATCCTAAACTAAGCACCAAACTACTTATCTATAACGCGAATTAAGAGCGCGTACTAACCTCCTACACTAATCTATTAAAATATGGATTGACAAATATAGCAACATGTACGAAGTTATTCTACCCAAATGCAGATGAAGCGTACAGCATTATTCGGAAAACATCACTAACACAATTTGCGGTACAGATAATAACAGGTCATGGTGCTTTTGCTGCATATCTACATAGGTTTAAAATCAAAGATAACCCAGAGTGTCCATGAGACAATTCAGCACAACAAACAGCAACACATGTCATTATTTATTACCCAATTTTTATTTATTTTAGATTAGATTTAGAGTATAGACTTGGCAGGGATGTAACAAGAGAAAATTTAAAAAAGATTATCACCGATAAATCTACAAAAGATGATTTACTGTACTGCAATAGGATAGTAAATAAATTAAAAATCATGAATAAATAATATGTTATAAGAGTACGTTAGTTAGTCTTAAGTAAAATAAGTCTGATTTGGTTTTAATAGTGTGTGATCACTGTTTTAATGATAGGTGATACTGAAGATTAAGAAAGAACGATTGAAGTATTGAAACTAAGTTAAAATGTGTAGTAATAATTAACATTGTTAAACTTAAGCTGTATTGTGTAATTAGTATTAAGTTAAGTTATGAAAACCTTATGGTATATATCTAGTTATCTATAAAAGTATAAGAATAAATAAATAAAGTGTTAGTATATAAGATAAATTCTTGTAATCAGAATTTCTGATTATGTCAGAGGAAAGTGTGATTAGCTTAAAAAAAACCTCCTAGACTAAGCGACAGTACTACTTTAGCCTCAGGGCGTAATGACTGTGCTGTACCCGTCCTACAATGACTCAAGGAGGCTTCAAATTTATTACCACGTAACATACCAAACCATTTACAGGGCTAGGGTGGTCCCTCATTGCTAAGCCGGATTGCTGGAGGCAGTAGTTCTGCCGACTGCAAAGACAACTCGCCACGTTGCCCGGATGTGACCTAGCTGACCACCAGGCTAGGCTGATCGCGGTGATTGCAGACCGAACCCGATTTAGTGGGTACTCCCGGATGGTGATTCCCACATACCCCTTTCAGTCCCCCCTGAGCTTGGAGCGTGTAGAATTAACACTTTGTCCACTGTTATAACTTATCGACACACGCTTAGCTCTTTCTTTGCGCGGGGGTCATGATATGTTATATAAAATCCTACCATATTTAGGGTGTACCATAAAGTGAATAATTGTTTTGAAATTTGTATTTGCAAGACATTTTTATATACTTTTTTAAGTTTAGCGTTACAGCCACATCGTCAGTTGATGTTAAGTGACGATGTGGCCAAGATTATGGACACGCTAAGCCTAGTGGAGACACTGGCTATCTGGTGCAACTGCCGGAACACACATATAGGTATTTGACTGCAGATTGCCAACTTGAGGATATTAGGTAGCTAGATGATCATTAGAAAAAACCCTACCACTATGATATGGTTACATTCCGATGTTTTCCTTCATCGATAGCTAAGGCTTATTGCAAGGCTTGAACTCACGCCCATTGATATGGGGTCCATTCACACTACCGACTGAGCTATCATCGCTTCAGAATATTATAATCTCGATGTATTTTCTTATCTATATTCCATTTGTTGCCAGTAATGCTGTTTCCCTTGTAGGCGTAATACTATAAATTTACTATACAGATTCTGATAGAATTTGACACGATTATAACTAATACTATGGATTAAAATATAGGAGACTTATTCAGATATAAATATAGAAACTTCCTATGGGTGAAAGGTGAAGCGATGATAGCTCAGTGGTAGTATGTACGACTTTGCGACAACGGACGTGAGTTCGAATCCAACCACCTACAATGAGCTTCGGTGAAGGAAAATATCGTGAGGAAACCATAGCATGGTGGTAGCGCTTTTTCTGATGCCCGCCTGGCTAGCTACCACCCTCAAGTTGAAAATCTACCGCCAAATACCAATAGGTGTGTTCCGGCAGTTGCACGTGTGAGCCAGTTCCTCCTAAGGTTTAGCGTGTGTACCAACTTGGGCCATATCGTCACTTAAGATCAGGCGAGATTACGGCCATAACGCTATCCCTTAACTATAAAAAAAAGGTTCGATATTTAGCAGGAGTTTTGCAAAGTCTCGTTTTTTGGAACTGCAATAAATACGAATATAAAAATATTCCAATCTCAATTGGTGTTGTTAAAAAAATATATATCAAATTTCAGTTTCCCCCGACTGTACCGCGCGACTGCGGCATTCGAGGAAAAAAAAACAAGAATAAACCGATTCGAACGCGCGTCTGTTTGCAATGCGAAACCAAAAAACACCCATACATTATAACGTTAGCCGAACATGTTTGCTAAGCGTATATAGTAAAGCACTTAGCCACCTTCCAGACGATTATCGCCGCTGGAAATAAACGCGTGACTATTTTTTTTTTTTATATTTTTTTTTCTTCAAACAAGCCGTTTTCTATTGATGTATTTAGGTAGAAAATTACCAAGTTAAAAGTCTAGTCTAAAAAGTATTGGATTTTATACGTTGTTTTTTTTATGGTACCTACACTGTTAGCCTGAGGGCCATTTACAGCTTCACCGAACTAGAGGGGGGCGAGCGCGGAGGGCAAGTCGCGCAAGGGTGTCACTAGTGACCGAACCTCGGCTTGGGCTGTTGCCGAATCGCGTAGGAGAAAATCGAACTAGCTATTAATAAAAATAGAAAAAGCTAAAGTACTAACTGATCCCCTTCGGGATCTGAAAACTAATTTGGTTTGTACTGTGCCGTGGCAGGCGAGGCATGATTGATGACAGAAAGGAACAGAGAAGAAGGCATATGAACACGACGTATCATTTATAACAATTCTATTACGTTGTGCTAGTTATATGAATTTTATTTAATATCCTCACCTGTAATCAACAATTCGACTACAACACCATCTATCCCGGTCTTTATTTACTAGAATCATAACAAAAATCAGTAGTAAATACACATATTTACCGTTTGCTTCGTCACTTAAGATCTTAAATAGCAATTGAAGCAAATTATAATCAGTCTGTACTATTTCCATGGTCGTTTTCAGTTTTTTTTTTTTTTTTGGAATAATGGGCAAACGTAATCACCGCCGCACATCGATATCTACATCACCAGAGGAATCACAGGTACGTTTCCGGCCTTTACAGGAGGGATTGGATCTCAAGTGCCACTGCCGGAACACACTTAATGGTATTTGGCGGCAGATTTTCAACTTGAGAGTGATAGCTCGCCAGGCAGGCATTAGAAGAAGCCCTACCACCATGCTATGGTTTCCTCACGATTTTTTCCTTCACCGAAAGCTCAAGCTCATTGCAGGTGGTTGGATTCGAACTCACGTCCCTTGACGCGGCGTTCATACACGCTACCATTAGATAGAATGGCTTTGGGCTATTTAACACCACGTTACCACCAATAGTAGCATAGTTGTTTTAAAAAAAGTTACAAAAACCAGCCAGTAATATTAAATAATTTTTAGATCCACTCGAACGACACATCTAGTCCTTAATATGATTTCACTAGACTTGAATACTGCTTGTAATAACATAGAATAACAACGATCCTACTGTACAATTTCTTACCAATATTTATGACGTCATAAACATAGTGATTTTAATTGATCAAACTATATATGCTTGACATATACAAGCTATTTTGAATAAAAATTTACATAGCAATTTTAGAGCTATTTTTACAAGTGCTACCTCATACCATTCGATACGATATATCGTAACAGATTATTAATAAAGAATAACATTGTTTCTTTTCATTACAAAATAAGAATAACCATTTAAAAGTATGGTATAGCGAAAAATATTGTGGGTATATATGAAATGATTAGAGTACATCCACGAATTATGATTAAAGGTATTTCAACGGATTTGTCCGCATTACGTGACGGCAGCGCTCCACTGTACTATAAAGAAGGCTTTTTTTTCGACTTGACGTACGCTGTTAGCCTTAAGGGCTTTGTCAGCTTCACCGAACTTTTTGGGGTGAGTACTGAGTGCACTCAGCTCCGAGGCAGCGAGCGCAAGGGTGCCAGGATGGCCGAACCTCGGCTTGGGCTGCTGCCGGAAAGTGAAGAAAGGATTCGCGATCCTAACTAACCAACAGGTCCTAACTTACTAATTTAGTTATCCTACCACGACCTTATCGATAGTGTGGACTATAAATAGGTGCTACGTAATGCTGACTAGGATATAACGTGAGAGACTCCCGAGCAAGACTGATCATTCGGAAGTAGTTATCGTTTTACGAATGAAACCATGAGTCAACAAGACAGTTCAAATCAAGAAACTACTATTAAAAAGTACTATGGAAATAGGTTTTCGTATCCTGACATATATAAAAATTGACAAGAACTCCACAACGCTAATTAAATATTAGCTGTCCCTGTGACTTCGTTCGCCTGAAACTACAATTTTATCACGTTTGTCATGTTTGCACGTTTTTGTAGTGTTTTGGTGTGATACCTTTGCTCCTAATGAAGGTAGATTGAAGTTAAATAAATTGCCTTAAAAATTCCATAATGTTTGTTCTGTGAAATATAAAAAATAATTTTAGAAATCCTTTTGGAGATTCCTAAGATTAGTGCGTAAAAAAAAACACTTCTCCGGTTTATAATACAAAAATTAAAGATAACTCAGATCATGGTTTTTTAGTTGACTCTTTGGACACTTTTTAACAAGAGATACGTGTGCATGTGCAAAATGTGCAAGATATTTTACGATTCTATAAACGTGATATTGACATAATTGTGTATCTACCGACTACCAATCACTAAGCTGCAGAAAAACTTATGACAGTTGTTGAACTCGTGGACGATTCACTTCTTGAAACAAGAGGACATTTCACACTACCGTGTAAACTTCCCACGGTTACAATTATCGTATCGGGTAATTTGAACCCGCTTTTTTAATTTAAAAATAAAACTACATACTAATAGAAGCTCGGGACTTCGTATGAGTGCAAGATTGTTTATTTCTATCCCTCAGGAACGACCTACACATTTAAAATGAACGTATAAATATACACTTCTTATGGTTAGAAAACAGATTGGCTTTTATTAATATTAGACTGAGTAATTTGTCTTTTTTAATGATAACAAAGGATTATAAGAATATTACCTCCAGCCGGAATGACTGGACTGTATCTGTTCTTATAATGCCTGAAAATGATGAATGACAAGTCACCGAGGTTGTTAATATGAGTCCGTTCGACAAGAAAGACCTAGAGCGAGAACTAAATCCGTGCTAAGTATCCGCTTTAGTGTACTTCATTTGTGCCAATTTTTGGGCAATAATTTGCAACATTTGCTATCGCTTTACTTCTGCGACATACGTAATAAAGGAACGGGTCTAAACATCAGTTCCCTCTTTGATGGAAAATAATACATAGTCCATAATTTGAATGTTCCCAGAAAAAATCCAAGTTTTCTCATTCAAAAAACCTTTTTTGATAAATTATGAGAAACGACATCTATTCACCTCTAAATCATATGACACAGTCCTATAACGAAGTTAGTAATAACAAAAGCTTGACAAATATATTCCCCTATTAATATTATTCCAGTATTTTCGAACGAATTGTTCACTTTATATACTCCTTAATAAGTTTTAACAAAGTAACCTAGGACTTTATTAATATTAAGCTGCGATGTAGCATATGCTATTCATATCTGTAAAGACATTTCACTCTGTTCTTAGAATGTAGGTAATTAAATTGACCTGTATTATGCTGCACTTGGATTCAATTGTAATATACCTTCTTAGCGGGTGCCTACGTATTTAAAAAGGCCATCCGTGGAAGATTTCAAGCCAATAGTTCAATGGTTTTGGATACATCCCAGCAGAAGTCTCGATAAAAATTTTCATTCCCTATTTTACACACATCGAGGATGAATTTATAAAGACGTTTAAAAAAGTATTAATTACTAATTTTTATTAAGGAGTATTTATGCTATATTTCAAGACGATAAGTGAAGATTTATTTTCGACCCCCTACAATCTTTGGCACCTGCTTTGATAGCAGAGTACTTCCGTTGCACCTTGGGCAGTCAGTTCCGATGCCAACTTCACTGACTGCCCAATCTTACTTGATTGTCTTTCTCTCGATGGTCGCTGCTGTTTTTTGAACTGTACTGTACTAACATCAAGCACAGTGTAGTCACTTTGCCGAACTAACAAAAAAAAGTATTTTTTTATTAAAATTCGTGGTGATGCGATGAAGGAGTGTCTCTAGGTTACAAAACTACAGCCCACTACCTTTACGTTGCTAGCTTCAATGGTTTCGGGTACGTTGTTGACTCAGTCAAACAACACCTTTATCTATATTAAAATAACAAAGTGAAAAAGTTTGTTTCTGACTACGCGCTAATCTTACGAGCAACAGTACTGATTTCAAAAATTATTTCTTTTTTTTATCAGAGTAATCATTTAGAAAGGCATTAAGCTATTTAACATCACGCTACCGCCGAAAGTAACCAAACTGTGTCGAAAAAGTTACCAAGAGAGGCAAAAAAATGTATTGAAATAAATTTATCTCCTCGCGAAGGAAGTCGGGGGATAGCTAATATAGATGTCATATATATAGCCATAATAATATATATAGCTATAAAATATATAGCCAAATAAATAAATAATATAAATAGTTTATACATTTTAAACGCAGTTAAAGAGGCAGTGTTTGCACTACCTTCGAAAGCTGCGTCGAGACAATACTCGACGCTTTTTACTACATAACGAGTCCCGAAATTTAAAGCTCGCATACGTTTTGTTTTATAGTTAACTAGTCGTGCACGCGGATATGTTCGCGTGTTATTTAATAAATAAAATTATAGTCTATTTCAGTATTCATTTTGAAGAACTTCATTAGCATAAAGCAAAAATATTCAGGGGTCAGTGGTTCTCTAAACACAATTTCATCCCCTATTTCACTCGTTTGAATTATACTTTCGCTACAATTGATGCCTTATTTTCTGATCGATATTCTCGTCTATCTTTATACCAAAATACATCGAAATCGGTCCAGTGGTTTAGGGACGTGAACGTAATAAACAGACAGATACTACTACTTTCGCATTTATAATGAAGGTTCCGATGTTTGATGTATGGGTTACTGGAAACGCTTGTCTCCATCAGCGACTTGCCAGTTTATTTTTCAATATCAAACGCAGTGTCTGTCACATTTTTAAACCGATGTCGACATCGTAATATTTCTTCAAACCGCTCGCATATACCCGAGTTTGCTGTGTTTATTTTTGAAAGACCAACAAAAAACCGTAGAGAAAATTTATTGTTTGTAAAAAAGTTTGATTGTTCAGACGCACTTATCTTTGTCGGATTATAAAAAAAATAAAGTGTTTTAAAAAGCAATTATAGCGGAAGGCTTTAAGCTATTTAACATCACGCTACCACCAATAGGAGGAAAGCTGTAATGAAAAGAGTTTAAGAAACAAGTTAAAAAATATTAAATAATGTTTAGCATCACGCAAACGAAGTCGTGAGAACAGCTAATGGATGTACATAAGTAAATGTATTCACCCGCGATAAAAAAAGAAATTGTTTATTTAATTCATTAGTATAACCAATTTTATTACTGTTTGGTTTATAATATATTCCATAGTAGTTAGTAAATAAACTAGATTTTCCGTATATGATTTATATTAAGACTATATCTATAACAGGAAAACCATAAACACTTGTTTTGAACATAATATTTATAACAAGCTGTTCCCGCGACTTCGCTCTGGTGCATTTACTTTACGTAATACATAATTTAAGAACCTATTTTTTAACTTAGAGAACACACTTGTAGATAATTTGTGATAGAATTTTAACATGAATATGCGCTATTTTAGCGTGGGAAATGCTTTTACGTATATCCTCCCATCGCGGGGGGACCGAGAGGGTTATGTGGGACTCGCCCAGCGCTACTAAAACCTCACGGCTATCCGTCGAGTCGCAGGTTCGACCTTTTAGATAACGTCACACCACAATTCTTGAATTTCATCACAACCCCTTTGCTTGGCAAAATTTCGTACACACCGCGGGGATTCGAACTGACGTCTATCGACGCGATACCTTTTGAAGTTTTTGTTTAGGTAAAAATAAAAATAACGTCTCGTAAGTGACTAACGTTTTAATAACGTTTAATAACATAATATGAAATAATATATGTACATAATAGAAATACAGCTAGTGCCACGCGACTTCATTCGCGTTATTTCCGGCAATCACGCGTGGTCTTAATATCTCTTCGTAGAATATCGATGGCAAGTTCCAAGTCACTATGCCTGGTAGCTATGAAAATATCCTAACAACAATGAATAACTTCATCCCCTATTTTACACACGTAAGGGATGAAATTTTCAAAAACACATGTCTATTTAATTTATTAATGAGACTTTATGGTACATTTCAAGTTAGGTGTAGATTTTTTTTTGCTTATAGAATCTTTGCTACTTCCGTTTATCTCTTGAGGTTTATATATATATATATATATATATATATATATATATATATATATATATATATATATATATATATATATAGAAATTGTCTGTCTATATTTTTATTACAGGCTAAAAATGTTCATAAAACTAACATAGCAATAAAATTATGAAGGATCGTTGTAATTCAAATAACGAATAGCCCTAAAGCGTGTACAAATAATTCCACATCGAACTGTCATAGTCCCATGTCGATACGATCGGCTTTGACGTGATTGCGCCGGAAACAAATTTTATTTTCAATATATATTTAAACAGATATACATAACAGAACACGTTAAATGTAGTTTAAATTAGTAATAGTAATTTAAACTTAAATATTAAATGTGGCGTGATATCATTGTCTCCTCCATAACCACATCTCAGTTATTGTTTTCTGTGACATAATAGATGATAATACTACCTTATAAATAGGTTTTATGTAGGCGTTGTATACCAGTTCTGTGCGCTGATGTGTACTGGTAAGTGTCCTACCAAACTGTTACCTTCTTTTTTTTATTTTATTTTTTTATTTTTGGCAGCTCATATCGCTTTGGAAACTATTACTCCCATTTTCAAGTGATAAAGTTTGGACAGACGAAACTATCTGTCAACAAAATGGCGACTCTTTTGGTGAAAGCTCTCTTGGGAGTTTTTGTAGCAACTAATATATCATGTTCCGAATGATTATTTAAAATTCACTGTTAAATGTCGCCTAGATTACACAATACGGGGCTAAATAACTATGTATATTAATAAAAATAAAAATCACACCACGAAGGTCATGATCCCGCCAAAGAGACCCAAATTGTTCTCAATATAAATTATATAGTAATTCTATTACTAGCCGATCTCAGCTTCTTTTTCAAAGCGTTGTGGTAACGCTTTTCACACTTAACATCTTTTCATAACAGCAACTTCGTTATCATTGATTTTTTGTTAATGATTTTGACCTCAGAAGTATCTCATGATAAAAACATTTTTTTTTTTTTTGTTAGGAACGCCAAAGCGTTAGCGTAAGATTTTTATGTATAGTCTATATATGATGGCTGTACAGTGTCTAATGTATAGTCTACGTGATGACTGTTATTATTATATATTTTTATAAATCATCGTAAACAAAATGAAGGTGTTAATATAATTTTAAAAAGGTAGTTTTTTTTTCTTTTTATCGAAATAATATACACTACATTATTACATTTAAACTAAAGCAATTAAATAAAACTTTTGATTTGGTATTACTTAAACTAACGTTAAACTTGAACTGCTATCCCAATGGAATACATTACAGGGATGAAAAGTATCATGTGTTAATCTATATTAATGTAGAGCTTATATTAATGTATTAATTGGTATATGTATATAGTATAGATAAAAAATTACGAATATTCCCGTTAATTTCCCTTGGGAACTTGATGTTTTACCAGAACCAAACGTAGCCAGTGTCACTCTTCGTTTTTACAACCATTACTATGTCAATAATCAAGTCGTTTGTTTGGTTTGATAGGACGTGGTGAAATAACAACTTTACGAATATTCCTGTAAATCTTGCCGGGGAATTTGAAGGTTTTCCAGGAAGAAAAGTAGCCTATGTGACTACGTCTCTACAACTATCTCTATGCCAAAAAATCAAGTCGATTGGTTGTTTAGTTAGGGTGTGAAGAAATAACGTAAATCTCCCCAGGGAATTTGGATTTTTCCCAAGGCAAAAACTAACCTATGTTACTCCCCACTCTTTCAACTATCTCTATGCAAAAAAATCAAGTCGATTGGTTGCTTAGTTAGGGCGTGAAGAAAGGACAAACAAACAAACAAACCCAATTCCGCATTTATATTATTATATAGTGAATACTATAGATTTAAAGCTACGATCTCATGTGATTTGTATGCGGTCGTCTATTTTTACTGTCGTTTTTTCGTTTCATCGAGTTTCAAATCACAAAATTATTAAAGAAGATTCCACTTAAAAAAAATATATAAATTTGTTTTTTGTTTTCAGGGCATATAAATTTTTCTTGTACCTCCAATCAGTCGAAGTATCGTAATGCAGCTCATTTCGCTAGCATTTATACCTGTATTGGCGGTTTACATCACAGCAAGTCCTTTCAGCGACAAAAGCTTACTTCTGCCGGAGATAATCTTATCACCGCACCGCAACAATGAAATATCTGGTAATATTAACATTGTATTGACCACTGAAAACAACACGATGACATTAGCTAAAATGCAACAGCTCAGCGATCAGCTATACAACAGCGTCATATCAGGCGACTACCAAGCGGCAGTGACAAAGAGCTTGCAGCTAAACCAGCTCGGCAACGGTGAAGTAATTATGATAACCGTGCAGAAACTATTGCGAGAAGGTGAAAATAAATTGATGGAATTCGCTTACAAACTTTGGAACACGTTCGGCGAGAGCATTGTAAAAGACTTTTTTCCTATAGAGTTCAGATACTTGTTGAACGAAGATAGAGTTTTGATCATCGACACGACAAAACTGATTCCACTGACAGTCAGTACTATCGAAGATGACGCAGGTAGAGTACTGTACGCCCGTAGCCGTAATGAGAAAACTAGTTTTCTTCTAAAACCAATTTGGGAAGACAATAGAGTATACTTCAAGATTATCGACAATATGTATCATCAGTATTTAGAAATGAGTAATATTACATATTTAGATGATACTTTAGTTTACAGTGTAAAGCATTATAATACCTTCTCACAGCAATGGTACCTTCATCCTTCAAATTGTACCAACTCTCCTCGGTTCGGTATATTCAACAGGCAATACGACAGATACTTAAAATTAAGCGATCGACTGAACGAAAATAGAGCTAGATTTGTCGACGGTCACAAAAGTGAACCTTCCGAGAGTTGTGATTGTTTCGGATGGCACGTTAAACCCTCTGAATAAATTATAAAAAATAAAGGATGTTATAAAATATTGTTATGTATTATAACAGTTATACGATTTCTTATAATAAAATAATGTAACGATTTTCATATTAAGAAACTTTGTCTCCTTTCCGTTTAGAATGATACAAAACTCGTTTAGTAAAATATTCTTCAGCCAGTCTACGATTGCAGTAAGTTTTATATCAGAACGCATGTCTAAGGCTGCACTGGCAGGCTCCTATAGAATTTATCTGGGCAGGGAGAAAACACGAGTATTGAAGGTGAGTGTTCACGCGAGTCGGGAAGGGACCCCTTAAACCGACATACGTCGCACAATCGGAAACTGGTCGGACCTTCCCTTCCTGCCACACGATGGACCCGGCTTCCGCACGTCAAATCCATGGCTCGCTAAGAAGTTCGTCTCTTTTTTATACCAAGTGTTCGAATGTTCAATTAAGCTAAATATATTTTTAGAGTCGGCCACTAGAATTTTTAGCTTGTCCTTAACGTGTTACGATTATTATTTTAATATCCTCATCTGTAATCAACAATTCCACTACAACGCCATCTATCCCAGTCTTTATTTACTAGAATCTTAACAAAAATCAGTAGTAATCACACATATAAAACCGTATGCTTCGTCACTTAAGATTTAAAAAATAAAAGGAAAAAAAATTCAACCTTGACTATTTCCATGGTCATTTTCATAGTTTATTTTGGATTTTTTTATGTAATCGCGGGCAAAAATCAAGTGTGTCACCTGATGGGCAGTGATCAGCGTAGCTCATGGACACCCACAACACCAGAGGTATCGCAGGTACGTTGCCGGCCTTTATTGGAGGGACTGGCTCTCAAGTGCAACTGCCGCAACACACCTATTGGTATTTGAAGTGCAGATTTTCAACTAGAGGGTGGTAGCTAGCCAGGCAGACATTAGAAAAAGCCCTCTCACCATGATATGATTTCCTCACGTTGTTTTCCTTCACCGAAGCTCTAGCTCATTGTAGATGTTTGGATTTGAACTCACGTGCCACGTACCACTGTGCTAACATCGCTTCGAAAAATTCTATTCTAATATTGATTTAAACAGAGCGGTCAAACCACTTTCAAACGATACTGTTATCAATATGGTATTTTATTTTTATTTTCACTGAATTTCGGGAACATTATGTGTGTGTATTTTGAAGCGTTGATAGCCCAGTGTACGGACGCTACGTCAAGGGACGTGTTTCGAACCATTTACAATGCTTGAGCTTTCGTTGAAGGAAAACATCGCGAAGAAACCATAGCATTGAGGTAGGACTTTTTCTAATGCCTGCCTGGCTAGCTACCACTCTCAAGTTGAAAATCTAGCACCAAATAGGTGTGTTCCGGCAATTGTACTTAAGAGCCTACCCCTCTACAGGTTTAGCATCTCCATTAACTTGGGCCGCATCGTCACTTAAGATCAGATGAGATTATGACCATTACGCTAAAACATATAAAAAATTGTGGAAGGAAACACTATACTATACTATAAATACACCAATATGAGATTTTGATAAATTACTTTTTATTTATAATTCATTCGTATACAAACATGCAAAGCGATTTCATTTTGGATAAAAACTTACAATATTAAAACTAAAATCAATTAACAATCGAAACACGTTAAACATATGGATAGCTTCCAGCATCAATGGGTAATATTGTGATCTGTTCAGTTCCTACGTACTTACAAACTATTCTTCCATAAGCGGAGGATAAAATAAGAATAAAAGATACTTAGACATAATATTTTACCACGTAAACTTTATATTATCGAGTATATAAAACTTACATCGAGACTATACGATTAAATTACATATAATTTCTACTTTAACTAACATTTTTACTACTTATAACATTTTTAAAATGACTTATGATTTAAACATTGAATTGACCGTTTACAAAATTGGTACGCTTTGTTACTGAGATTCTCAAATGGTTTTATAAGATTCCGCTAGATGACGCTATAACAATATTACTCAAATTCACTAACATTTCCTAGGTTTTATTATTCATTTTAAAATCACAATTAAAGATTGTATTTTATGAGACACTAGCGTTAGAGAGTGGACACATCTACTGTCTTTCAATGAAAAAATGTAACTTCAATAGTCAAGGAAAATAGTGAAATGACAATAACTTGATTAATTAAAATAGTAGATAATTCTTGTTAATACTGAAATGAATGTACGGAGCTATATAATATTTTTTTCTAGTGTTAAACTAAACGAGGGTAAGATACTCCCGATTCTTGGATCTTTTATGCGAAAAAATCATTGAATCAGGTACTCTATCAAAACCATATTAATACTGAAATTCGTTATGTACAATGAAATAGAAAAGAAATTAAAACAGCCCAGCGTTTATAATTCTGTATTGGAATATAATCGACAAGTAATTGTATTAATGAAAGACACAACTCTAAAGACGTTCGTCGATAAGTCGAAGGTTCCCATTGTTCGGGCTGCCAATGGGAATCTAAAACTCGGTATTCAAAATTAATTAATAAAATCAAAATCATTAAAACGTCAATAGATTTGTGTCACTCCTAATCTGATTAATCGATAGTATTTTTTTAAAGAGACGTAATTACAAAGTAAAGACATTGTCATAAAAATTATCCACATGCAAAATCATTCAATTATTGATTTCGTATATATTATATTTCGTTAATCAAACCATTTTTTATGACAAAATCATTATTTGTAACACATAAATAATCAGTTCGACGCAAATTTTACAACGCTAGAAATTTACTATTACAGATAAATATAAAAACATGACAAGTGAAAAGAAAATAAAAATTAGACAATGTAACTAATAAGAATAAAACACAGTATACATAAAGAATTTCATATTAACAAACCATAATATATTACACGACACTTGACAAACCAAAGTTAGTTAATTGTAGAAAAAATATTACACAGAATCGTCGCTTTGTATACTGTCCATAGATTACATCATCACTCCACCTTTATCTGAAACCGTGTACAAAAAAAAGCAAGTGAAATGTCAAATCAATTGACGTTTCAAAAGTAACCTCGAAATAATCAGCATATTTGTTTCGTTTTTGAATTCCTTAGACTTTATTGGACGTTACATTTCTTCACAACTAACCTATATTCTTATATGTGATGATATTTGTGAAGTTATATCTCTTTGAACCTGCTCAGGTCGATGGACGGAATCAGCGAACTGTCGCAAAGTACAGGCCCGTTCCTGGAAGAAAACATACTTATATTAACGTTGCAAAAATATTATATCTTCTTTTTTCCACTTATATACTTAGAACCTTATTAAAATTAATCGAGGCGATGATAGCTCACTGTTAATGTGTACGACTTCGCGTCAAGGGACGTGAGCTCGAATTCAACCACTTACAATGAGCTTGAGCTTTCGGTGAAGGAAACCATAGCATGGTGGTAGGGCATTTTCTGATGCGCGCCTGGCCAGCTACCACCCTCAAGTTGAAAATCTGCCGTCAAATACCAATTGATGTGTTCCGGCAGTTGCACTTGGGAGCCAGTTCCTTCAAGGGTTTAGCGTGTCTACCAACTTGAGCTGTACCGTAATTTAAGATCAGGTGAGATTATGGCCATAACGCTAAACGTATAAAAAATACGTTATCTCTTTTTCTCTTCTGGTATAAAAAGCATGCTGTCCTACTTCCACATTCATTGCAATATTACTGTGTGCACAGTAGGGTGCCAATTGTTTAGGTCAAACACTATATAGGTGTACTATCTATACTTCTATAATACCATTGGTCACAAACATATCCATGATGCAACCTTGAAGTACAGTTAACCTTAAGGTAAAAAAATATTAAATGGTGTGGTCTTGTAAAACCGTCATTCAAGTTTGAATTTTTTTAGATCGTAAGCATTAAACTAAATATTTTCGGAAAATTATTCTTATATTTTTTTTATATTTGAAGTTTAGCGTTATGGCCATAATCTCACCTGATTTTAAATGACGATACGGCCCAAGTTGGTAGACACGCTAAACCTGTGGAGGAACTGGCTCTCAAATGCTATTGCCGGAATACACCTATTGGTATTTGACAGCAGATTTTCAACTTGAGAGTGGAAGCTAGCCAGGCGGGCATTCGAAAGAGCCCTACCACTATGCTATGGTTTCCTCACGATCTTTTCGTTCACCAAAGCTCAAGCTCATTGTTGGTGGAGTGGATTCGAACTTGACGCGAAGTCGTACTCACTAGCACTAAGCTATCGTCGCATGGTATTCAAATCGCGTTTTTAATATTAACTAAGCAATTGGAAGATGGGAATTATAATGGGAAATCAATGATACGCGGGCACCGCCATATTAGCATTGGCTGCGCTGTAATGCGACATGCGATAGATGGACGAAAAATTTTGAAGAGATGTAAAAAAGGTTCACTTTAAAAACCTTTCTTTAGGTTTTCTAGATTATTGAGATGTTTATCACCGGGGTAGAGTTGCAACGTTCAGAACTGCCATCCTAGTCAGTCAGTATGTCTGTCAGTATGATTTAAGATTACTTACCCTGGTATATCGGCTCTGAGGAATGCTTCAGGTGGCTGTGAATTCAGTTCAACGCCGTCTCTATTATCGCATATAACTCGAGACAAAGTAGCCTTCTTGATTTCCGCTAACTGACCTGAAAGTTGAAGCGATGACAGCTCAGTTAGTAGTGTGTATAGACGCAGCGTCAAGGGACGTGGGTTCGAATCCACCTGCAACCTTAAGCTTTCGTTGACGGAAAACATCTTGATGAAACCATACATTAGTAGCAGAGCCTTTTCTAATGTGCTAGTTACCAGCCTCAAGTTGAAAATCTGTTGCCAATGAGTGTGTTCTGAAAGCTGAATCTGAGGGCCAGTTCCTGCACAAGGCTTAGCGTGTCCACCATAATCTGACACATCATCACTTAACATTAGGTAGATTTATGGCAACAAATATTATCAAATACATAAAAAAAATGAATTCTGACTAAGATTAACGCGTTCAAACAAACAAATTTTTATCTTTAAAATTTTCTTAATATACATTTATTTTTCTCACTACATGGCCTACAGAAGCTGTGTACTCTTACACGCTACCATCTAGCTATCATAGTTATAATTATTTTATCAGTTTGTTCTAGACAAAACGTAGTATACAATTTAGCCTACCATCTTCTAACTCTTATGTAGGTATCAAGAGAACTACATGATTGATATAAATCATAATCTACCCAACCTCATTTTTTTTTTTCAAAGTGCCCTACACTGTTAGCCTGAGGGGCTTTTACAGCTTTACTGAACTAGAAGGGCGAGTGCGGAGAGCGCTCGAGCCCGAGGGGCCAACCATAAATAATCTAATACTGTTTATATTATGAGGTAGGTATGAACAAACCTGCTGTAAATGCTCCAGAGTTGACATCGGGTCCATATTCATAGAAGTAAGAATCTCCATTCTTGAACCTAGCGAACTGATCAGCAATGATATGTGCAAAAGTGGGCCCAACGATGCCTCCGTCCACGGGTTCTTCTAATAGTCCTCCCACCCAAAGATCTATATCTTCAGGGCTTTCGTACACGGAAGCTAGTCGCTGAGCAGCCTGACAGTAACAAGTGTTTTATTACTATGTATCTCTGTTAATTTAGATTAACAGTTTTTAAGGCTTTATAGATTTAAGCGTTATGGTTACAATCACGCCTGATGTTAAGTGACGATGTAGCCTACGATGGTGGACACGCTAACCGTAGTAAAGAGACAGGTTCTCAAATGCAACTACTGAACACAGCTATAGGTATTTGGTGATAGATTGTCAACTTGAGGGTGGTTGCTAGCCGGTCGGGCATTACACAAAGCGACAACACCATACTATGGTTTCATCATGATGTTTTGCTGCACCGTAAGCTCTAGATTATTACAGGGATTCGAATTCATATCTATTCACGCGACATCCGTGCACGTTAGACATGGCTATTGGAAACCGATTTGTCAATCGATTCATAGCTCTGAATCGATCCAGGGAATCGATATTTGACCCTTAAAAAACGAGGTCCTATTTAACCTAACCCAAGCCGGCAAAAAACGTCCGTAACGTTAACGTAAGATTTTTATGTATAGTCTATGTATGATGGCTATACAGTGTCTAATGTATAGTCTACGTGAAGACTGTTATTATTATATATTTTTATAAATCATTGTAAACAAAATAAAAGTGTTAAGATAATTTTGTAAAGTAGTTTTTTTTTTATCTATAAAATAATCATAATAAATTATGTATACCCGAATAATTATTTTCTTTATACTTCGAATAGAACTTGAAATTAATATTGTTATAATAAGAAACTTCGTTCCTATATTGGTGTTCTTTGACACGACTTTCTTTTTTTAATTCTAATATTCCTCCTGCAGAAGATCAAAGACTTTTGTATTATAATAGAAATTAAGAAATTAAATACTGTACATATACTTAACTGTTACAGAGGTTCCATTCTAATCTATTTGAATAAAACATTTAGAATTATTTGAATGTTATACCTAAATATATATAGAAATGATGGTTTTAAAGAAATAATAATAAAACCGGTTATTGTCGTGTTCTGTTTGTTTTCTATGATTGGTTTTATATTGAAAATATAAGCACGAAAAGCGAATCGAAAAACAAGACCATTGTTGATTAATCGATCTTTTAAATCACTATTTCTTAGTGAATCGATTCCTTTGAATTCGATTCGTATCGATCCAAGCATCGATGTTTTAAAAAAAATCGCTATCCCTAACACACACTATCAACTGAGCTATCATCGCTTCGGAAGCGCTGTTTAAAAGATATAAGCTAAACGAAGCGGCGGTACTAGGTTAGAAGGGCAGACAAATTATACTCACGCTAGGTGGAAACTGACTGAACTCAACGTAGGGATCTAGTCCACATAGCCGCCGGTAGTTGTTGTAAGACCGGATCCCATAATCTCTACCTCGCTGGACGTTGATGGAAGCCAAATCAACACCGTAAGGATTACCTCCACGGAACAAGTAGGATGTTAACTGGAACAATTGTTTTTTTTTAAGTTACAGTTTAGCGTTATGACCCCCTGACGTTAGGTAACGATGGCTGTCTCTCAAAAGCAACTGCCGGATCACACCTATAGGTATTCGATGGCGCATTTTTAATTTGAAGCTGGTAGCTAGCTAGCCAGGCTGGCATTAGAGTAAAGCCTTGCTGTCACGCAATAGTTTCATCACGATATTTTGCTTTACTGAAAGCTGTATCTCACTGTAAGTGGATTCGAGCTCACACCTTCCGTACACACTACCAACTGAGCTCCTCCTGGAAGAAAGCATACTTATATTAACGTGGCAAAAAATATTATATCTTCTTTTTTCCACTTATTTTCTTAGAACCATATTTAAATTAATCAAGGTGATTATAGCTCAGTGGTAGTGTGTACGAAACCGTAGCATGGTGGTAGGGCTTTAGCTAATGCCCGCCTGGCTAGCTACCACCCTCAAGGGGAAAATCTGCCACCAAATACAATTAGGTGTGTTCCGGCAGTGGCACTTGAGAGTCAGTACCTCCAATAAATCCCGGCAAGGCACTTGCGATTCCTCTGGTATTGTAGGTGTTCATGGGTGGTGATGATCACTTACCATCAGGTAACAATCTTGCCTTGCCATTCTTAGTCACTTGAAATAGTTTTTTCACAAAAATCTAATCAATACAGCCCCTAATTTACATTCCTATTATATGTGAGGTATAGATTTCGTTTATACAATATTACGTCATACGTTTCGACCGATCTGTGCGTTATTGCACCCGTACGGCCCCTGACAAACGACAAACTGACATCTTCCTGCTGCCAACGATGCGGATATCCGGCATCATGGCTCGCAACGACGAAGGTTTTACGCCCGTCCACCAGAGGCACGGTGTCGCACTTTTATCAGGATGCGGTGGTCCATCACCGCAAGACGACCCGACCCCAATAGTGTATAATATATGTTATAATTTGAAAGTTAAAACTCATTTTGAGAGACGTTGCTGGGTAAAACAAGTGTCACACACGATGTATATATACTTTTAGTAAATATTTTTCGTAATCACATAATAATAATTCTTTCCATTGCGGTCCCACGAGCAGCCAGGGAAGATATTGTCCACCCAAGCAGAGCCCCGCTTACTTGGGTAAGGTTACACCTATTTCTGGGTTCGCCCAGTCCCAGGGTAATTTGGCACGCTAGCTACTAGGCTCGCCCCTAGCCGTGCAGCCATCGGCACGCCAACCATTGGCTTGGCGGAGGTGAAAGGAAAAACGGATTAGGCAGGAAATGTGTTGAGTATATAGGAAATTTAGGTTAAAAAGGAAGATATAGGGTAAAAGTATACCACTGTTTCGGAGGGATTAGGAGGAGACAGTGGTAGCTCGGGAGGCCGGGATCGCTTACCCGTGTATCCAAACTAAATGGAGTACCCTTGACCCTTGATGAGAAGTCTAAGAAGTATAGTTGGCATATGAATGATAGATAAAGTAAGGAATAGTGTGATAAGGGAACGTTGTGGTGTGGTAGAGGATGTAGTGACAAAAACAGAGAGAGGAATGCTTAATTGGTATGGGCATGTAGAGAGGATGGATGAAAGAAGATTAACAAAACAAATTTACAAGGCGAGTGTGAATGGGCAAGCTGGTAAGGGTCGACGTAGGCGAATATATCTCGATCAGATCGAGGACGTTCTGGAGAAAGGCCAGGTCAAAAGTACCCGCAATCGAAAAGCATGTATGAAGGTGCTTATGAAAGTAGAAGAAGCGAAAGATGTATGTCAGGATCGTAGCAAGTGGAAGGATGTGGTCTCTGCCTACCCTTATGGGAGAGAGGCGTGATGTATGTATGTATGTTATCACATAATGTACTGATTATAGATAAGTACACCATAACAGGATTCCATATTCAACTTACGCCTTCTGTGATGACAGGATCGACAGTCTGCATCGGTTGCCAAGTGAGGCCAGAGAGTAGCTGATCTAAGAAACGACGCAGACGCATCCTCGACGGCTGGAACATCACTTCCGGTATAGAAATGCTCTCATATACCTCCCCAGACTTCGGACTTCTGGTGCTGGAGATCAGATAATATTTATATGAACTATTTTTGCCCGTTTACTTTGGAAAATCACCGCAAACGTTCAACAGAGACTTCGAGATTTTTTTTTCATATTCAATTTTTATGATTCCGGCAATCTGAACCAACACATGTATGCACAACAATGTCTAATTATTTTCAAAATACAACCCTCTACCGACCTTTATCAAGATTCACAGTCAACAGTGAAGCTACAACTTACACAATCTTTCCATCGACGATAGAGTGACCAAACCTCATAGCGGCAGTGGAGAATTCGGCTGTCAACGAAGGGTTCGTATTCTGGTCGTAAGATGAAGAGTATCCCGTAGACGGAGCCAAATCGAAGATCGTCATAATACCAGGTCCTAAACAAGTAATTTATTAACATTAATATTATAACGCGATAATTTTACATTTTACATTTTTAAAAGCTACAACGCGGATTACAAAAAAAAAATAGAATTTGATAGAGAAATCAGTGAGGAAGTCTTTACACCAGTGGCTCATTGACTCCTCGAATGTTGGTCTTCCACGAAATGTTTAGTACCCGCACGGAATGTCTGAAGCGATGACAGCTCAGTGGTAGTGTGTGAGGTCGAATTCAACCATCTACAATGAGGTCGAGCTTTCGGTGAAGGAAAACACCGTTAGGAAACTATAGCATGGTGGTAGGGCTTTTTCTAAAGCCCGCCTGGTTAGCAACCACCCGCAAGTTGAAAATCTGCCGCCAAAAACCAATAGGTGTGTTCCGGCAACTGGGCTTGAGATCCAGTTCCGCCAGAGGTTTAGCGTGTCTACCAACTTCGGCCGTATCGTCACTTAAGATCAGATGAGATTATAGCCATAACGCTAAAACTTACTTACTTTCCAAAGAATTGTAAGACTAGTACATATTATTGAAGTATTTATAGTTACTTTTAAGAATTCCTTTTATACTATTTAATTACTTATATTTTTAAATAAATATTATCTTTGTTGATGTTCAAACTTCACCTACACCAATTGCACGCCTCATAAGCGAAGCGTTGAGGTGGGTACTACTGTCACTTTATCTAATACAACTGATTTTTCAAACTTAAAATGTTTCTATTTATCATATATTGCACTTGTAAATTAATATATACATACACATATCAATAAAAAACACTATATTTAACACTCATGATACTTTTGGTGCCATTTTTGTTATTTAAACTACTTAAAAAACTGTTGAAAAAAGGTCTCTCTTGGACGTCCGTGAGTCTGTATGTGCGGATCCTGTATGTTATCACGATAACGACAGAAATATTTTACTAATCGAGTCTTTTTTCTTACTCTTAAGTATAATTAGGAATAGAACCCTATTACTTTTCACGTTCTGATTCGATGTGGTTAAATCGCAGTATACCTTATGTCATATTTATATATCTTGTAGTTATATTAAAATATATGTAAGTCATATCTAGGGCATACTATTATACGGGAAGAAAACAGCGTCTGAGATACAGGCTCGGCCTAGTTCAGGCGCTAGGATTCAAAAATGTATAGCGATACTATGTCTTAAGATAATTTTTATGTATTATAGTGTAAAAATTCTTGTCAATAAAGTTATTATTATCATTATTATTATTATAATTGTTATTTAATCACAAAAAAAAAACGATTATGAGGTGTGCACTTTTGGATTTTCCATTTATTTTTTCAATTGGCCAAACAGGAAACAAGGTCTTTATGAATTTAAATTTGTATTTTCGATATACTTTTTGTTTGTTTGTTATGTGTATTATATCCTATTATAAATATCTATATCATGTTTTATGTATCTATACCCAAGTACGTATGTATGTATTGTTTGTATATATATTTATTTGTGTATGTATATGAGCTGAATGTTTATGTTCTGTTTATATTTGTTTTATTTATTCAATACACTATCTATGTATTTTGGTTATATTCAATGTTATATTTTCTTAATTTTTTATTTTTTTATATTTTGATAAAAATACCGATGGTTAGCTGGAAGAAAATGCCTTGTGGCATTAAGCTCGACTGTGTATATATTGAAAGTGCAATAAAGTGTTCATTCGTTCATTGATATTTTTTTAAAGTATGATACCAAATTTTATTTACTTTACTGTTTGTTTAACTAAGATTTATCGAACAAATTCAACCTCGAGTGTGTACCTAGTTACTTCCGTAATGATGTCTCCTACTAAGTTAAAGCTGAAGTTTAAAAAATGTCTCTTTGAATAGATTTTCTTGTGTATTGTCTATACTTGTCTCTTTGGCATGATAAAGTTGCCGACCACTGTTTTAGGCTATTTAACATCGCGCTACTGCCAATACCAGGAATTCAGTATTGAAAAAAAAAATTGAAAAAAAAGGGGAAAAAATATTTTTTAGTTCACGCGAATGAAGCCGCAGGCAAACGCTGGTTGGTATTCACATTTTTGTATTTTTTATATCTACCCTTGCATACATTTCACTTTGAAATGAGTAGGTACTTAAGTACAGAATACTTTTAATCCTATTATAGATAAGGGATAATAAGTAATATTGTAGTAAATTAAGTTCTTGATGGATGTTAGAACCTCAATCATTAGGCTCGAGCTCATTGCAGATGGATTCTAACTGACGTCCCTTGACGCGGCCACACACACTACCAACTGAGCTATCATCGCTTCGAATACCGTGAGGTAGATTTAGAATGAGCAGCTACCTCACGATCCTTGCCCCGATTAATAGTTAAATATATATTATAAAGACCTTAATTAGAAGCCCATAAACCAACTGACTAATAAAAAAAAACACATCGCATTTTTTGTTCTATAAAAATATTTATCACTTAAAGCAGTCATCCTGTATTTTGATCAACACTTTCTTATCTCATTCAACAGGACGCCGGTTAAGCGATACATGTAATAAAAAAAGTGTTGACAAATCTGTTTGTACGTTGCAATAACTATAAAAAAAGTTCACAGAGTCTATTGAAACTTATAACATATCAATTTTAGATACACTATAGTAAAGATAAAATTAAATTTTTATTTTCATCCTATACGTTTTTGTTATTTTTTCACGTTCACGATGTGTTATCTAGCATCGAAAGACAACTTGGCTAGGTGTATTTATATCGGAAAATTAAGACCAGTTCATAAAACATATCTAAATAATCTATATACATAAAAATAAATCTCTATTTCCCTTGACATCGTATCACGCGTGAACGCATGGAACAATTTAGCTAATTCTTTTTTATTGTGTTAATTACTGTCAGGAGAAGGTTCATATGAAAGAAAAAATTAAGGAACTTCAGTGGAAAAGAAGAAAATTTATAAAAACTTAATGCCAATATTATTTTGCGTAACTGTCAGTTGTAACAGAGCATTACAATAGTAATTATACTATGTTCTTGAATTAATTTTTTTACCAATTCGAATTCAATATTCATAGTTAAGACAGGACGTCTGTTAGTGACACAATTAGTGACAGTTAGTGATATTATAAAAGTATAGATACTTTCAGCGTCCGCCCTAGCGATTACGTCATCCCAGACAAAAATACAAATAGACGCCCCTTTCGAAATATATTGATATGATATATACCTTTCATTGCTCTGATAAATCCGACCGTATGTTCAAAACAGTTCAAACAACGCTCTTAACAAATTCGAATATAGTCTCAAAATATATATTACATGAACAATATAATTTACAACAAACAAAGGGACTGATATTTTGTTTTTGTCAGTTTTGTTTTTGAAGCGATGATAGCTCAGTGGTAGTGTGTACGACTTCGCGTCAAGGGACATGAGTTCGAATCCAACCAGCTACAATGAGCTTGAGCTTTCGGTGAAGGAAAACATCGTGAGGAAGCCATAGCTCGGTGGTAGGGCTTTTCCGTATGCCTGCCTAGCTAGCAACCACCCTCAAGTTGAAAAGCTGTCGCTTAACACCAATAGGTGCGTTCCGGCAGCTACACTTGAGAGCCAGTTCCTCCACAGATTTAGCTTGTATAACAACTTGGGCCGTATCGTCACTGAACATCAGGTAAGATCATGACCATAATGCTAAACATTAATACCATATCAATTTTTATAACCAAACGGGCACCGCGGCGTCTCCTCATTTTGGTGCCGCGGGAAAATGTCCAGCTCGCTCTTCATCAAAGCCTTCAAAGTGTAAATTATTAAAGAAATGCATGAGTGTCGTGGAACACTCGGTTGGAACAAACTTGTGCAAATAAAGAATAAGAAACTCAATGATTTCTTATGTTTACGCGAATATTATTCATTGCAATAAAACTAATTTAAACGGATTTTATCACGGTTATTTATTGATTGAGAAACTCCATTAAAAAATAAAAATATTCCAAAATTGTGTTAATTTTATTAAATTTAAAACACATTAATGAATCCGGTGTCAGAAACTAACTTATTCTAATAAACTGTAGTTGTTATCAAGTAATAATAACGAAAAATGGGAATTCCATTCATTAACACCGAGCGAAACTGGTAAGTACTGTGTACTTTATTTTTATTAGAATATTTTTTAAGTACATTTCTTTTCTTAGTTAGTTTAAAATGAGGGTAGTAAATTTGTTAAAATTCGTGCGCATACCTACATCGTAATCGACTCCAAGACGTCGGTAGGTAGTTCGCGGTTGTGTGTACTGATGACTATGTATAGTTAGTTAATTAATAAGTCGACTGCAGGCGCAATGGGTTCGAATCCATCTACAATGATCTTGAGCTTTCGTTGAGGGAAAACATCGTGATAAAACTATACTAGTAAGGTTTTTTCTAACATCAACAGATTTTTTTAACCTGAGGAAAAGCTTTTAGCCTAAAAGCCTGATGGGCTGGAAGGAGTATGAGGGGCTCAACCAGCGAAGGACTCGCCGATAATACCCACTAAAAGCCAACAGTGTTCTTCTATCGCTTATAGAGCTGCAGGATCTTTCTTCTTGTTGCATCTACTTCTCAACAAGCTTAGGCCCCTCAACAGGGACCACCTTCTATAATCTGGGGGAAGGGGTCACAGATGGTAGGTCCCCCCTGAATTTACATAATAATTTAAGCTAAAGTAACATCCTGACGAATTACTTGAACTTGTATCTAATTTAAGGGCCTTACACTATTATATAGAAACCTTTTTACTAACTGTAAAACACACGAACACGTATTGCTAACAATATTTAATGTAATTTTGACTTAAAAAATATAATTTCCAAAATAAAAACTGGACTATTCTAAATCACAAGTTTAGACGGTGTTAGAATACCAAAGCAGCGGACAAGAAAATCAAAAGACCAGAAAACTGGAACATAATTAAAATACAAATACAATATATCTTTAGTATTCGGTTTAAATTTATAATACTGAACCAAAACATCTAACTTGCAGGTTGAAATTGTCGACGTTATTATATTCTGCATCAAGAACAACTCACGAAACCGTGATTTCGGCTTCAGTTCCCTCGGAATCACTTCCGCTCTAGTTATTTTCCTAAAGAAAAATGGGAACTCTTGCGTTTACAGCACTGGTCGCTCTCGTTTGTTCAGCATCAACAAGTCCAATCAGCCATGAGACCCTGGCGAATTTGTACAACGATGCTCTGTTGCCATGTCTGAATAATGAATTTTCAAAAATTCTAAACTCAGTTGCATCGGTCCAGAATAACAATGCACTGACGTCGCTGAGTACCCGTGATCTTGGTGATCAGCTGTACAACAGTGTCATCGTGGGCGACTATGAGACTGCAGTTACAAAAAGTTTACAATTAGAACAGGCTGGTAGAAGCCAAGTGATTATAGATACCGTAAACAAACTTCTAAGTGACGGTAAAAGGAACGTTGTCGAGTTCGCTTACTCTCTTTGGAACATGTTCGGCAAGAGTATTGTAAAGGATTACTTTCCAATACAATTCAGAATGCTTTTAAACGGAGACGGCGTGGCTTTGTTTAATAAAAAAGACGAATTCCCACTGACTGTTGTCGTGAACGCCGATAAAGATGGCAACCGGATAGCTTTCGGTGACGGCAAAGATAGAATTAGCGAACGGCTGAGGTGGAATGTGAAAACAATCTGGGAAGACGATAGGGTTTACTTCAAAATCGTGAATACTCTTCGCCATGAATATTTAAAACTGGGTATTGCCGCGGAATCCAACTCTGAACATAAGAGTTATTCTGCAGCCGCTTCTGATACCAACAGGATGCAGTGGTACCTCCACCCAGCTATGTACGAGGGTGACCTCCTGTTTTACATAGTCAACCGGGAATTCAATCAAGCTCTGAAATTGAATTCTGCTATAGAGACCTCAGGCAATCGAATTGCATACAGTCATAAGAGCGAATTCGTAGGGAATCCAGAACTTTTGGGTTGGTACATCAAACCATATTGATCGAACCGATAAACCTGTATAATTGATTTAATGTTTTCCATTTTTTTTACCTAAACACATTTGTTTTTAAAGATTAAATTGTGTTTCATATCTTCTTTACCGTATCTTATTTATTTTCTTACTTTGATATTAATAGTAATTACAAGGTATTTAATTTCATGCGATACGTCGACCAACTCCTTTTTTAACCCTACGCATGAACAAATGCATGGAACATTTGCATGGTGGTAGGGCTTTTTCTAATGCCTGCCTGGCTAGCAACCACCCTCAAGTTGAAAACCTGCCGCCAAATACCAATAGGTGTGTTCCAGCAGCTACACTTGAGAGCAAGTTTCTTCACAGATTTACCGTGTCTACCAACTTGGGCCGTATCGTCATTTAAGATCAGGTGAGATTATAGCCATAACGCTAAACCTTAAGATTATAAAAAAAGTACTAATGTTTTTATCCGTCATAATGTAGAATCTTCCGCACCACCTTCAGCAACTAAGAATGAACTTCAACGTTAGTATCTAATGTATATATATTAATATGAAAATGAATTGTCAAATATCACCTAACCGCAAAACTCGAGATCGGATGGACCTATTTGGCTAATTTTTTTTTCATATTTTCGTTAAGGAACAAGGAATGTTTGTGTGGATATAAAAACGGTATAAATGCGAGGAAAATAGTTAAAATAACATTTTATATTTCCCATAAGACTGTCCTCAGTTGTGAAACATTTGACATCTAGCAAAAAGAAGGTGCGTCAGAGTTAACTTTACGACTATTAGGTGGTCAAAGTTCGTCGGGTCAGCAAAATTGTACGTAAATTTTTAATGTTTCTATATGCGTTTAATGGTTGCCAGTATCTATTCACCTCTTAACATGTTTTGAATAAAATTTCATAGTTAAACTTAATACAAATTTTAAGTAAATATATATATATATATATATGGTAACATCAGTATAATTTTTTTTAAATAAATACAGAATGAACCTTCTTAATGATAATCAAGTTTAAGCGAAACTATCTGTAATAAAACTGAAACTTAGCCAAAATAGTATATCAAATATAAATTGAAAATTATAGTTACATGGTACTATGTCAATGATATAGAGACCTTAGAAATTATATTGTGAACTTTTTCCTGTCTTACTTATGATAAACACAACTCAGTAACCTTAGTTATATAGCTAAGCGATGATAGCTCAGTGGTAGTGTGTGGGAACGCCACGTTACGATACGTGATTTCGAATCTAACCACATACAAT
Source organism: Actias luna (assembly GCA_039707435.1). Classification (NCBI taxonomy): domain Eukaryota; kingdom Metazoa; phylum Arthropoda; class Insecta; order Lepidoptera; family Saturniidae; genus Actias; species Actias luna. The sequence goes on along the minus strand of JAZHAC010000022.1, from coordinate 15,634,852 downwards.
GAGCTTGAGCTTTCGGTGAAGGAAAACATCGTGAGGAAACCATAGCATAGTGGTAGGGCTTTATCTACCGCCTTACCGCCTGGCTTAGCTACCACCCTCAATTTGAAAATCTGCCGCCAAACACCAATAGGTGTGTACCGGAAGTTGCACTTGAGAGCCTGTCTCCTCGAATACAGGCCGGCAATGCACCTGCCATTTCCCTATTATTGTGTGTGTCTATGGGCAGCGGTGATCACTGACCATCGAATGACAGGCTTACTCGTTTCCCCCCTCTATTACATAAAAAACATCCATACGTATATCTACGCGTAAATAAATAAATAATGATTATATTATTACATAAATATAATTAGAAATTAAGATTGATATTTATATAGCTATTTGTGATCACAAAACTGGGAATTTAAATACTCTAAAATTATTGGACAACTTGTTAGTAGCGCCATCTGTTGATAAACTTTGTAAAGTAGAGTTTGGGTATTAAAATAAATTAGTAATATGTATAAAATAAATCATTTGGAATTATGTAAAATTCATTATAATATGAATATTGATTTTAGAACTATATTTCATAAATTAATTGTACAATAATTTCAATTACATGCTGTAAAAGAAGTTGCAGTTGTTAAACGTTAAGTGACTGTTGGTTTATATAAATAGTTCGCAGCTCACATTCAGTTGAGTTCTGTACTAGAAATTGGCTGGAAATAAACCAAGTTATATTACGTGTGTTCCTATCATTATGGAGTCCTGAACGCGATAATTCTGGCGTATCGCCGACATATACTCAGCTCATAATTCATAATCAGCATAACAAACACCGCTCAATTTGAGAACTTGTACTTGCACAGTGCAACTACATTACGAGATATGGTAGATCAGAACGAGTGGTCTAAGAACACGTTGACATAACATTAAAATATAATCATTATGTAATTCATACCAAGTAGAAGTGGCAGCCACTCATTGTAGACTATATGTTGGAACTCGGCCTGGACTATTCTCCTCGCCTCCATGAAAACAACGTCCTCATCCCAATGTGGATTGAAACGAGAGAGCGCTTGCGCCACTCTATTATGTTCTCTTGTCCATACTGTGTGTAGAACAGTTAAGGAAATTATCTGATTTCCGTGACCGTCTCCTGAAAGTACAGACAGCTTTATGAAATAAAAAAACAGTACCGAGCCCCTCTTTTTAAACCCAGCGTATATCATACTAATAATAGAAATGCGAAACTGAGTTTGTTTGTTTGTTACACTTTCACGCCGAAACCACTGAATCTAATGTGATGAATTTCGGTATAGAGATAGATGGAACCAAGGACACGAAGATAGACTACTTTTCCTCGCAAAATCTTTATTGGAAGAAGGGTAAGTGTAGGGATAAACTTTGTATGAACCTTTTTATTGACAAAATCTATATTAACGCGAGCGAAGCGGCATGTAAAATCCAGTGGTTTTTAATTAAGAAATATCGCGAAAGTTCCAGAATTCTGCAGCAGACCTGATGATCAATTGCAATGCATAAATCTTAAAAAGTGGTCTTGCTTAAAAATTACGAAGAATGAGGAACATTCAGTACAAAAAACAGAGAGTAAAAAGAATGTCAAAAGAATACGTAATAACTTCTATGTCTTTCAAGTAAATGAAAATTCTTAAACGATTACTTAAAATTTAAATTTAAAGAGCTATTCGGCTACTATAGCATTATTACGCCAGCACAAAAAGTCCTTCTGAACTTATTTGTTACTAGGTGAGGTGACCCGACAGACTTTGTACTGCTTAACTATGAATATATTTAACTAATATTAATTCGTTGGTGGGAGGCGCCCAACGTGGCGGCCCAGTGGCATTCGCGTGAGCTGCGCGCGGTACTGGACAGTACTTGGACATTGCAACATTACTTTATTTTTCTAAAATAGACGAAGCCTAAGTTACTCCTTATTACATCAGCTACCTCCACATAAAAGTCCAGTCAAAATCGGTCCAGCCATTCCAGAGATTAGCCGGAACAAATAAAAATGTTATTTTGGTGTATGTACGGTATATATTAATAAACATGTAGTAAAAAACGGTTTTTTCCATATTACAATCAGAAACACCAATTTTATTTAAATTATATATAGATGATAAAGCAATTTAAAAAAATTGGGTGCGCTAATGCATTTCACAAAAACTTACTAAAAACCGAAAACTGTTTTGACATAAAAAGTTCAATAATGAGCACTTTTATTGATTATTTATTTCCGTTTATCTATACTAAAGTAAACGTTCATGATAATAAAATATCTTGCGTCGTTACCTGATTCAAAGCAAGGTGCGCCATCCTTGATAGCGAGACATTCCTCTTTTTCTATCAATGGAGGTAAATGTCTACCATAGTCTTGAAAAGTTTTGAGACGCCCACCTGAACTCCTCAAAGATACGAGTTTCTCTACCGAACTGCCATAAAGATGAGACAGGTCTAAATAATGTGTTGCACCATTCATCTAAAACAAAGCCATTTTACAAGTAATTTTGCTCTTTCCAAAAAGATACAAACTACTCGACATGTACCTGTAAATTTTAATAGGCTAATCACCCCTTATTTAAGACTCAGTAAGACAAGTAACAGTGTTTTAGGTAATAGTGTTAGGTTTCGCAATAAAGTGTCAAAGCACAATTACCGAATTATCGGACAGTAGGTTCAAGAATCATGTCAAACGGATTTTGGTGTGAAAAGGTTATTACAGAGTGGATCAATATGTGAGCGATTGTAAATTTACATAGTATAAAGTAAATATCAATTTGTTAGGTTTTTCTAATGAATCATCTAACAGGTAATTAAGCTCAAATTCAAAATTGCTTTTATCATGACTTGCAAATTTAACTGGACAGTATAATTATTTTCTAAACGAAAAACATGCTTTTCAAGATATTTATCACTCACTTGCTTAGCGTATCCCACGGAACAATCGGGTGCTGGTGCCAATTGAGCTCGGACGAAATTCAAGCAAACATGTCCAAAATGGCTGTAGAAAGGATCAGTTCGGTCGATAGCGATCGGTGCGCAGGCCCAGTGCACCAGTTCTGGTGGTAGGAAACCTTCACCGTTTCCGGCGCAGCAGGAGATCGCACTTCCGTTACCTGATAATGCAACAAAGGACTAATAATATATTGAATACTCGGAAAACAGCCTTAAATAGTCGAACGCTTCAATTTGCTAATTATAGGAGGAGCCAATAATAGTAATGTGCAATTTAGTAATAGGAAATTCCTCCACAATCAATTATATCACAAAATATCACAACGCACATATTAAAATGGAACCAAATGTGCGTGTTAAATATTTTTTAGAGAATTATAATTCAAGTGTAGGTATGTTGTCATCGTTATAGAGATCAAACAAAATTTTAATCTTATATTTCTGTATCCGTCCTCCTTTACGTGCATCACTGAGAACCCCCTAAAAAGATGTTTATTAAATTTACCGGCAGGTTGTCTAATATTTTGCATGGTGAGTGGGCTTTTTCTAATGCCCGCCAGGCTAGCTACCAAGTTAAAAATCTGCCGCCAAATACCAATAGATGTGGTCCGGCAGTGGCACTTGAGAGCCAGTCCCTCCTGTAAAGGCCGGCAACGTACCTGCCATTCCTCTGGTGTTGTGCGTGTTCATGGGCGGCGGTGATCACTTACCATCAGGCGACACGCTTATTCGTTTACCCGCTATTTACTTTAAACTTTGCAAAGAATATACTTATCGGAAATTTTTAAGACAATTTTCTCTGTTCAATAACTGACATTATATCTATCTATCTATCTATTTATACCTATAGACGAAATATAAAGTGATTGATATATTCACAGATTGTCAAGTTCAGGTAGATACCTAACTATGATCACGGATGTTCTGGTCTGCCTTGGACTGCGACGGCATGACATAGTCCATTTTATTGCATTTTTAAAAGTCAATTTGTTTTTTATCATTTCTTTTTTAGTTTTAAAATTGCGTATGTAGTGTCAGTATTTTGCAATTGCCACGAGTGTAATACATTTCTCCACGAGAACCCCTTCTTCACTATTTAACTGTAAATTGTCTTTCGTTGTAGAGTTGATGATTAAGGCATAAGAAATAACATACCGACGGTAAAAATAACTGCAGCGCTGATATCGTGCGAGATGAACTGTCCAAATTGCATGAACATCATGTTATGAGTGCGACTCGGATGGCTTCCCTCCAGGAGTAAGACGCTGCTGACCACCCTAGCACTTGGCAACGGCAGACCAGACTTGGATAACCGCATTGCCCACACACCTGGTAAGTAATTTAAATGTATTCAATACATTATGGACAGAATCTCACTGTTAAGCGACGAAGTGGCCCAAGACAATGAAAATGCTAAATATACTGGAGAGACTGGCTTTTATATGTGTAACAGCCAAGACAAATCTTCATTCAGCGGCAGATTTTCAACTTCAGCGTAGCAATTAGCCTGTCTGGTAGTTAGTATTAAAAAAAGCCTCACCACTAAGCTATAGTTTCATCACGATGTTTTCCTTCACCGACAGCTCAAGCTCATTATAGGTGGTTGGATTCGAACTCAAGTCCCATGACGCGCCGTCCGTATACACGACCAACAGAGCCATCATAGCTTCTAAAAGTCTACTTAGATATCAATATTTAATATGCGAGAGCTTCATGACTATGTCAATCTCCATACAGGTAGGTGTCCAAACCAGCTAGCTTTATATATATCACTTTTATTTCGATATTTTAGAACCTACCGTCACTGTAATCAGGTGGAAGCAATCTTTCGACGCCAGTGTTAACAGCGCCCCAAGTAGAAAATGTAGGGTTGTTGCATTCACCGCCAACGCTCCTGTATCGGCTGCGCGGTGACGGGCAAATCGGTGCTTTCAGGCAAAACGGTGCTGAAATAATTATTAAGCCTATTAAGAAATAGCAAAGCTCTTATGAAGCAGCTTTCGTAATTCCTTATAAACACGCCGTTCCTTTAGTGATTGATGACGCAAGACGTGTTTTAATAGATTTAGCAGCCTAGTTTTTTTTTTTACTAACATCCTTTTCATTTTCGAACTGACATACGCTGCTAGCCTTAAATGTTTACCGAACTTTTTGGGGCGAGTGCTGAGGGCACTCAGCTTCGAGGCAGTGGGCGCAAGGGTGCCAACACGGCCCAGCGTCTGCTTGGGCTGCTGCCGGAAACTAATATACTATGTCTACTGGTTAGTATAATAAAGTCCACAATAACGGCGACCAGCAAAAAATAGGTTCTAGATAGGCAGTCGTTTGTGTCATGTGGACGTGTAAGTAACGCTGTAGTTAAATATATGTATTTTTAACACCATCTCATCTGATGTCATGTGACGATGTGGCTTAAGATAGTTTATACCCTAAGCCTAACAAAGGGACTGACTCTTAAGTACATCAGTCGAAACATACCTATAGGTATTTGGCGGTAGATTTTTAACTTGAGGGAGGTAGTTAGTAAGGCACGCATTCAAAAAAAGTCTTATGATGGTATGATATCCTCATAATGCTTTCTTCCTCCAAAAGCTCAGGCAAATTCCACGAATTCGAACTCAAGTCCATTTATACGACGTCAACACACTTTAATGTTTAGTTAATTTTTGGTACTGCATATATTGCTAAATGTTCTCCACCTCATGTATTATAATCACAATATAGTCGGGTAAAATTGTCGTGAACTAACACATACTTCCATTTAATTGGGAACAAAATTAAAAATAATTGAAAGCATTATCTTCACAGGAAACAAACGGGAATGTTAAATAAGGGAATCAAAGGTAACGATGGTCCTGAAGACAAGGAACATTTGCAAATGTGAAGAAAAAAAATATTATTTGATATCTCCACCTACCCAAACAGAAAATGTAAAATTCATGGCAAGTAAGCAATCGTGTGTTAATGCGTGATTGTTTTTTAATGTAAAGTTTTAACGTTACGGCCATAATCTTACCTGATCTTAAGTGACGATACAGCCCAAGTAGATAGACACGCTAAACCTGTGAAGAAACTGGCTCTCAAGTGCAACTGCCGGAACACACCTATTGGTGTTTGGCGGCAGATTTTTAACTTGAGGGTGGTTGCTAGCCAGGCGGAGATTAGAAAAAGCCCTACCACCATGAAATATTGTCTTTGGTTATGGCTAAATACGTATATTTAACCTACTCAGCGCTTTTGTTGATTATCTTGATAGACTTCTAGGCTATTCCTTAGATTTAAAGCAATATTCATCAACCCTTAAAATACCCAAAAATCAATTATCAAAATATTCACCATCGGTAAAGTCTGTCAATCCTAAAGCGATCTCATCTTCTGTAATCGCCTGCCTTGCCTTCAACTCCTGGGCTGCAAAGATGTTCAGTAATGCACCGCGGCTCAAGTTATCGACTCTTCTATCGTATGTCAGCAGAGACTGAAAGTACAGGTTAGAAGCGAATATTAATGTAACACAAGGCCAAAAGTCAATAAACGTATAATGCAAAGGTTAGGACTTTCGCAATATATTGCCTAACACTGTACCTTTCGATAACTACACCTAAGTACCAGTTTCCCAACTAGGCTTAGCGTATTATCATCTTAGATTAAGTTTTCAATCGAAGTCTAGGGAGCATTCAAATAATATACAGATATAGAATAAGCGGGAGATGTATGTTGTTATTATTTTAACTTGATTCTCGACGATTTTTGTATTTTTTAATCCTGACTTTTGTTCTAATTATTGAATAAGTAATGCCTAACCAACCAAGTAAATGTATAACATAAATGAACCATTTTGTTGATTGAATCTTGACTAGAATAGTTAAACTATAAAATATAGAAGGAATCCCGTTAAGTTGGCAATATATTGCAGTAATACTTACTAAGTGATGAGCGTAACTAGGTGATGTGAAATTAACCACTGTGCTGCTAGAATGTTTTAGCAACTTCTTAGCTCTCGCGTACAATTGCGCCACTTTCTGTTTGGACTGCTGATGGGATGCTTTTAATTCTTCTAGATTTACAGATGACGATGTCCGCTCTCCTTTTGACGCAAGCTCTGATTCGGCTGGTTTTAAACAAACGAAAATCAATTTTTTTTTTAAGTTATCCCATTAGATTTTGGCTTAAAAGCATATGGCATACATCCTTAAAAGATAGAGCTTCGAAACTATATCAAAAGATTAAAATAGTATAGAATAACTGTACGTTATTCGCATCGGGTCTTGATATATGTAAAATTCGTAAAAATCTCTTCTAAAACCGTTCATTGTAAAGCTGTTTAAAGTAACCAGAAAGTTTTCATGTCACGTAGATAGAATACAAAAAGAACGTAATGCATTTTTACAATTCTCAAGTAGTATATATTACTTGATACGTAAAATTTTAATATTTCCTGCTAAATTTGATGCATCAATTATGTCGATTGATGTATAGATGGGCAAAAAAAATATCTTGTAAGTTTCTTTGTGGTATTCTTTTAGATATTTCTATTAGTGATTACTCCAGCCGGTCAAACAAGTTATATGCTCGTTAACTTTATTGGATACCAGAGAACTCAATACTATTTCAAAATACTTTAGATATATTAGATTAATTTTCAAAATAGCTTTTTGTGGCAATTGTAATATTTCTTCGATATAAAACTAATTTAAACGGATTTTATCGCGGTTTTTTATTAATTTTGATCCCGACGTTTCGAAAGCTTTTCAGCCTTCGTGGTCACAGGGCGGACTGAGGTGTAGGTTGTCCAGAAAAGTTTAGAACTTTAAGAAAAAAATCCAGACAAATTAAATAATAACCGCGATAAAACCAGTTTAAATTAGTTTTATTTCTATGAATAATATTCGCGTAAACATAAGAAATCATTACGTAACATTTCTATTAGTTCTTTGTACGAAAATTAGAGAATAATCATTTTAATGGTTGTTTTTTATTACCTGAAGATAATTAAATTTAATTGACGATGTGGTGCAAAAAGGTATTCATACTAAGTTTAATGGAGTTTAAGTTTAACTTTTCAAATGCACGTCTGGCTAGCTACCACTCTCAAGTTATAAACCTGCCGCCATGTACCAATAGGTGTGTTCCGGCAGCTGCACTTGAGAGCCAGTTCCTCCACAGGTTTAGCGTGTCTACCAACTTGGGCCGTATCGTCACTTAAGATCAGGTGAGATCATGGCCATAACGCTAAACATTGAGTTTAAAAAAAAAAACAGATCAGTAATGTTAGTTCTTATCAGCACGTTTAGCGGAAGTTTAAGTTTTTACGTGTTGATTTCTATTAATATTCATATGATTATATCATATGAGTAGTCATTATATATTTGCACTATGTAGTGTGATATTGGTTCAATCATACACACATAAAATGGGTTAATGTATTATATAAGTAAAGCAAAAAGTATGCATTTTAAAAGCCTCAAAAATTTGTAAACTTTCCTAACAAGGAAACCGACATTTTGTTAGATAGAACATTGATATTTTTTTTACAATATAATTAAATATTCTAAGGACGTGACATTGACAGAATTGTGTACATTTATGTATATGTTGTTATAGAGTTAGTAAAATGAACTTATAAGACTTTTCAACGCTTCTATTTAAGTTTAGATTCAATTTACACAGAGATAATTTAAAATTATGATCGTTAGTTATTACGCTGCCCGAAGAACTATATACATATAACTGTCACAATTATGGGCAACATTTGTTACATATTTTCTTCTTACATGAAAGTCAGAAAATTTAATTAAATTAACATCATATGAGCTAGAAAGAGTTTGATGAAATGTTAAAGGAAAACATTAAAAGTTGACGACGAGCAAGTTAATATACGAAAGGGTTATAAAGGGACTGTTATGTGAATGACAATTTGATATATACTGTTCATCTATCGGTTTAGAAATCGAGAACTTAGAAATCGATTATAAATTGTTTATCGAAAAAATAAACAAATTATTTTTTCCTCATTTCATATATTTCCGAGCTGTCGTCCAAATTTCAAGTATCTTCATCGGGAAATTAGTTTAAAATAAATTAGAAAATTCTACTTGATACAAGAAAGGAAGTTAAAAACATGGTAAAATAGTGATTCTTGAAATATCGTTTTTATAGACATCCAAGACATTTCTTTTTCTATTACGATAACTATTGCAGATTAAGACAACTTGGCTAGGGGCTAAGATATATTTACCAGCGTGTCCACTACCGGTAAAGCAGCATACTCCCACGTAGGTACTGCCCTTTTTATGACAGGAAGGATTGGAGGAGGCAGTTCGAACGTGTGCCGGACACTGGATCTTGGGCACGCATATGCCCTGACGTGGGCATTGTTCGCATGGCGGCTCTTTGTCGTGGGCATGATCTAAAACATTTCATTATTATAACTGAGCATTCGAGTTTTAAGAGGGATGGTAATCTGTCATGTCGCGTCTTATATTTCAATACGTAACCTCCCGTTATGTGGTCTTATTGTAATATTGCCGATACTTTGCGGGATATATTTTAATCCTTATGCACAATTTTTTATACATTTCTGGAGCGATGTTATTATGTATTGTCAATGGACGTGAGTTCGAATCCTTGCAATGAGAATGAGCTCTATAGATATATAGCATAGTGGTAGGGCTTATTCTAATCCCCAACTACCTAGATACCAGCTTCAAGATGAAAATCTGCGGCTAAATAAATATAGATGTATTTGGGTAGCCGTCTTTCAGAGCCAGAACATCCTCAGCTTCAGTTCAGATTAGTATGTACTCCAACATGGGTCGCTTAACGGTAAACCTTTGCTATCATAATTTCTATATGCTGTCTTGCCTTCCCAAAGTCATCACTTTTTACTCCTGCGGTGTCTGGACACGCATATATGATACATTTCGTTACTAATGGGTTTCAGCTTTAAAAGTCCGGTGAAGCTGTCAAAGCCCTTGGGGCTAACAGCGTAAGTCAGGTCGGAAAAAAAAGGGTTTCAGCTTTAGCTATTTATGAATATAAATACTCTGTTGTTATTATTGTCATAAAAATGATAAGGAAATTATTTTTACTTTGTCCAGGCGTTTCTATGATACAAAGTATGCGCGCGACCACCGGCAGTCAATTGTTAATAACGGCCAAAATTTTCGAAGCGATGATAGCTCAGTGGTAGTGTGTACGACTTCCCGTCAAGGGACGTGAGTTCGAATCCAACCACCTACAATGAGCTTGAGCTTTCGGTGTAGGAAAACATCGTGAGGAAACCATAGCATGGTGGTAGGGCTTTTTCTAATGCCCGCCTGGCTAGCAACCACCCACAAGTTGAAAACCTCCCGCCAAATACCAATAGATGTGTTCCGGCAGTTACAATTGAGAGCCAGTTCCTCCACAGGTTTAGCGTGTCTACCAACTTGGGCCATATCATCACTTCAGATTAGGTGAGATTATGGCTATAACGCTAAACCTTAAACTAGAAAAAAATGTACATTGGCCAGCTTAATACCATAAGGTATTTTCTTCCGAATAACCAGAAGTAATGTACTAGGAAAAACTTTACTACCATTGTAGGTAGTTCAACTAAAATAATTAGTGAAATATGTATATAATAATGGATATACTAACATAATGTAAATAATTCATAACGAATAGCATTCTATATTGATCAAAATGTAGTTAAGATAAATAAACTAAATATACGTACTTACATATATATATATATATACATATATACATATATAAATTTTATAGCACCTATACAACACCACTTTAAATGTTGTTTACTAAACCAACGAGTCATATAGAAGCAGAAGTAGCAATCTTGCTTCGTCAAAGTTTTTAAGTGTGTATGTCAAACCATCGGAAATGTTGATAGTATGTTATATTTTATAAAAGAAAAAAGCCAAGTAGATATATTGAAATATTTACATACGATTATTTCGCTCAAAAATATCAAAAAATTTGATTAGTACCTTTGTTTCCATATTTACTCAACTTAAAGTTTAAACTGGCGTGTTGTGATTTAAAAGTGTTTCGGTAACTTTTAATCCTTTCTCTTGGCGTGTACTTGCGATTCTCGTGCTTTAATCGACACATTTAGTGTTGTTTAGTGTACGTGTGTGTGTGACGAACGGACAGTGCAGCGCAAGAAGACCCTGCGACCAAGATTGTATACCTCATACAGGTTTACACAGACGTCCGCATTGAGGTAGTACCAGGCCATTTACAATTACTATCAGAAGATTCGCGTACAGTTTATTGTGTTTCATCATTTATAGCTGTGTCAGCGATTTTTTTAACGTGTTTGTCGAAAACTAAAACGCGTCGCTTAGATAAGATACAGTCAATATCCGTGTTCCACGATGACGTCATATGCACAACGCCATCTATCGAATATGGAGTTCAACTGTCAACATTAGTTCTATTTTGGCGTTTGCAAATAAGTGAATTGCATGCGTCGGAACACTTTAAATTCATATTATCCACTATCCCTTGATAGAGTGAACCGATTGCGATGAAACGATAACTAAGTAATACTTCAAGTTGCGTACAATTGTTACATATAAAAGTTATCTACATTTGAATTGTAAATTTTAAGTTTTTGTAAAGATTATTTTAAAAGCTGATAAACATACACTAAATTCAAAACTGCTGGAAATGTATTCTGTTTGTTATCCTTTAACACACTGGCATTTTTTTTTTATTTACATTTACAATATACAAAAACGATTTTACTATAGATGTATTATATGTATAGATTAATTCCAATATTAACCTAAACGTTTCACATCTACCGGAAGTCCCGTGACGGCTAATAATTTTCTTATGAAATTATAATTCGTATAAGATACGTTTCCTTACGATCGAGACTTCGTTATCGAGCCCAAAACAATTACTGATAATGGCAAATAAAAAACACATAATATAACATAAGGCATTTCTGCTGGTAAACATAGAATAGTAACGTCAACATACGACATAACGTTGCACGTGAGTTTAAACAAGGATTTATATATACAAACACCTACCGCTATTCTAGCTGTAATTTTGAATTACGCATTACGAATTACGCATACGTACGCATTTTCATTGTTATCTATCAGAAAATACGTAGGTATTCAGATAAAAAAGAGGTGTGTGTCGAATCCGGCATCCGACTGGAGTTTACGGCTTAAGTACTATTGTCAAAGTGAAAGCAACGCCAGCTAATGCTTTTCATAACATTTCCATGCCGGGGGAATGATATTAAAAATTAATTATTAAACTAAAAAAAAAAAACATTTTGATAACAGCTATTGTATATCCAGATGCTTACGGCCTGTAAGCATCTAGGCCGCTTTTTTTATACTTAAGGTTTAGCGTTAGGGCTATAATCTCACCTAATCTTAAGTGATGATACGGCTGAAGTTGGTAGACGCGCTAAACCTGTGGAGGGACTGGCTCTCAAGTGCAACTTCCGGAACACACCTATTGGTATTTGGCGGCAGGTTTACAACTTGAGGTTTACTTGTTTTTCTTTAAACCAAATGAAGTTACATCCAAAATCAAGGCTTATTTTATGTTTTTTCTTGATATATCAATCTATACACAACATACTTCCTTGAACGCCGACGCGATACTGAGGCTCGAGTGTGCCAACCGGCACAAAATTTGTGCTCCATTCGCGGAGTGCTAAAGCATATCTACACAGTTTTACGTATAATATCATTGTTAGTTACAGTTTTATTATAAACATACATTAACACGAAGCAAGTCGAAAGTGAATATTAGATTAGGTGTTTAGCGAAAGAACGTCACGAGAATCACTGTATTCACATTTTATGTAGAATTCGTGATATTTGATACTTACTATGTAACATTTTTTTCTGTGAACCCTAGTTTTAATGGCAGCGCTAAATACTATCTAGAGTTTGTGATGAACATTTGAGCCAATTCTTGTAGGGGCGCAAAAACTGCTTTCGAAAATATTTATTAACAACACTGAAGCGATCTAAGACTACACGACTGAAGTGAAAACTGCATCAAGACGAGGTTGATAATACGAAATATTTACTTTTTTTTGTGGAATTGGGGCAGCTGATGGTAAGTGATCACCGCCGACCATGGATACCGACAACTCCAGGAGAATCACAGATGCGTTGCCGGTCTTTATAGGAGGGACTGGCTCTCAAATGCAACTGCCGGAACACACCTATTGGTATTTAGCGGCAGATTTTCAACTTGAGAGTGGTAGCTAACCAGCGGGGTATTAGAAGAAGCCCTACCACCATGCTATGGTTTGCTCACGCTGTTTGTCCTTCACCGAAAGTTTAAGTCATTCTAGGTGGTTGGACTCGAACTCACGTACCATAACGCGACGTTCCTACACACTACCACTGAGCTATAATCTCTTCAATCTATGTTTATGTCGATACTTGCATTGCATGGTGGTAGGGCTTTTTCTAATGCCCGCCTGGCTAGCTACCATACTCAAGTTGTAAACCTGCCGCCAAATACCAATAGGTGTGTTCCAGCAGCTGCACTTGAGAGCCAATTCCTCTACAGGTTTAGCGTGTCTACCAACTTGGGCCGTATCGTCACTTAAGATCAGGTGAGATTATGGCCATAACGCTAAAACTTAAGTATAAAAAAAGTCCTGAACACGAATGATGCGTCATGTTCACTCATGTAACACTTGCCGGGCGAATGTAGCAGTTACGCGATGGTTACCCCTCCTTCCCTTAGTCGACGCAAACCGACATCCTCTGACCATAAAACTGACTATAAATTAATTATTTATTTACATTATTCTAGCGTGAATAAATATTCCGGCCTAGATATTGTCTGTAATCAGTCATAAATGCATTTATATTCTCTAAGATAAAATCTTTATCAAACCTTATTTATACAAGATATTAGCTGGCCTGATAGGCTTTATAAAAACCTACACGGAAATAAAACAGCCCTGCAAAGAGCCTGAACTTCCGGTGAACGAAAACATCGTGAGAAAACCACAACATCGTGGTGGTAGAATACATTTAGGTATGTTCCGGCAGTTACATTTGACAGCCGGCCCCTGCACTAGACTTAGTCCGCCATCTTGCGCCACGTCGTCACTCAACACCAAGTGAGATTGTAACCATAATGCTAGACATATATAGTGTTTAAAATATACTCAAAATGTTTAATACGACATGCAATATACCGCAATCGGTTTAAGTAATCTCCTCATTATAATGGCATGGTGGTTGGGCTTTTTCTAATGCCCGCCTGGCTAGTAACCACCCTAAGTTGTAAACCTGCCGTCAAATACCAATAGGTGTGTTCCGATAGCTGCACTTGAGAGCCAGTTCCTCCACAGGTTTAGCGTGTCTAAAAGCTTAAGTATAAAAAAAAATGCAAAGTAGTAGGAGATGGGAATTACGTTTCACTGAATTTCCACCACCATACACATGGCGACAATCTCAACTGACGTTAATTATCCATTTGGGCTAAGATGGTGTAGTGGCCAAGCCTAGTGAAGTGACTGGCTTTCAAGTGCAACTGCCAGAACAACCTTATAGGTATTTTGCGCCCGATTTTCAACGAAAGCATATTATTTAGCCACGCGTTAATTTAAAAACCCTTACCACGGTACTATGCTTTTATTACAATAGTTTCTACTTCACCGAAAGTTTAGACTTTTGAAGCGATGATAGCGCAGTGGTAGTGTGTACGACTTCGCGTCAAGGGACGCGAGTTCGAATCCAACCACCTGCAATGAGCTTGAGCTTTCGTAAAGGAAAACATCGTGAGGAAGCCATAGCATGGTGGTAGGGCTTTTTCTGATGCCCACGTGGCTAGCTACCACCCTCAAGTTGAAAAGCTGCCGCCAAATACCAAAAGGTGTGTTCCGGCAGCTGCACTTGAGAGCCAGTTCCTGCACAGATTTAGCGTGTCTACCAACTTGGGCCGTATCGTCACTTAAGATCAGGTGAGATTTTGGCCATTACGCTTAGCCTTAACTATATATAAAAAAAGAGATTCATTACAGGGATTCGAACTCACGTCTATCGACGCGACGTCCGTACACGCTACCACTGAGCCATTATCGCTTTATATAATATATACCGCGTATAACTTTTAAAGGAATGATTTTAGCGAAAAAACCAAAGAGACCTTTTTTGTAGAGCGCAAAATTTTGTATTAGAATATTTCTTTATCAAAGCTGTAGGTTCATTAGCTTCGGAGATAAAAAATAAAATGTAAAAAGTACAAAAATCCCATGTTATTTAAATGGGAAAAGTAACATGACACGGGCACGGTTTAACTTGAAAATTAAGAGCTTGTTTACGTTGAATAATTTTTGTTAGGGTAAAAACTAAAACTTCAGGGGGCGGCAGCAAAAAAAAAGCAACTTGGGAAATAACGGACACCCTATTATATATAGTATTTACAAAATATATCTTAATTATCTTGCAGATATAGTATACACTATCCAAAAAAAATTCTATATATATATTTTTGTGTAATATTTATCAGTAATTAAACATATCTATTAATTATTATTTTCAGATGTCATACTTCAGTGTGTACTAATATTTCCTACGCCAATGTGAGGTTACACTTTTACATTCCATTCCTATAAACAATTACCCACAATTTAAATAAAACTAATTTAAACGGATTTTATCGCGGTTATTTTGACTCACAATATTTTCATATATACGTAAAAGACTTCCACTGACTCAAACGTAATAATAATAGAATGAAAGATCCACCCGCTAAGAATTGATTTTACAATACCGCGTGGTCGAATGAGAAACGAACGAACGATGAACGAACTGACTGACACCACCTTTTTAGTTCTTTTTTTTTCGTAGGAAGATCTTACATAAGACACCCTCCTTCCGCCGGCCAGTAAAAGTGTGGGTTATGTCAGATTCTTGCTGACTAAAAACTTACGGCCTCCGAACCTTCCACCAGGATCGATGGAGCGCTTACACATTCATCTTTTAAATGGCAGCTATTTATAATATATTGTATTGTAACATGTAAAAAATGTTTACGGTACTACAAGACGTGTATAGAATAATTGAATTTCTAGGATACAGTCGTTCCACACTGGTAATTAAGCTGTCCTCAACTCATTTCTCAGGACTTGAGTATTTGAGATCAGTGATAAATAACTTTGATCCAAAGCGCCATTTTACCGAGCTAAAAGGCAACCTATTCCGCTGAAGAGCCAGTTCCTCCACAGGTTTAGCGTGTCTACCAACTTGGGCCGTATCGTCACTTAAGATCAGGTGAGATAATGGCCATAACGCTAAGCCTGAAGTATAAAAAAAATGAAAAAAAAATCTAACCCAAATTCAACACATATTAAATAGAAATCTAGGTTATATTTTTACCACGGCGTTGACAATGTATTTAAACTTACTTCTAATTATCTAACAAAAAACACCTACAAATCACGAAACACATAAAATTTAGACATATGAGAGGATGTTTAAACAATATAAAATAATACATACCTTTCAAACCGGGATGGTAATGGACACCACGTTCAATGTAAGTATGACTCGACACTTTACATATAAGACACAGTACAATACACATATACATTAGGATAATTGTATTGAACACCGACATATTAATAATTGGGTCTTTAATTTAAAATCAATCCGGACATGACGAGCGACCCAGCACACACGACCGACGCGCCGCTGAATAGAAAAAGTGACAAATTATGTAGGTAGCCATAAATATTCTTATAATTGTATGAATATGTACCCTACATTGAAATATAATTTGTATAACTAATTGTAAACGAATACATGTGTTATATTATTTTAATTCCAAAAAACTATCGGTAAAACTGCGACTTCGTTAGCGTGGAATTAAAAATACATATTCATTGTTGCCCGTTTTTGTAACTTCATCAATACACCTTTGTTTCTATTGATAATAAAGTGATTTCAAAGTCTCAAGCCTTCCTCAGTGATTTCTGTATCAAATACTAAAATAATTATTGAGCACTGACCAGTAGTTTCTAAGATTAGCGCGCTTAAACAAACAAACAAACAAACTTTTCCACTTTATAATATTTCCTAACTTTTTATGACAAAATAAAAATTATTATACAAAGTTTATCCCTCTCTTTTAACCCACTCTCTATAAATTTTTCGAGAGAAAAAGTAGCCTATCACCATTTCCAGAGTCTCATCTATCTATTTACCAAAATCCAACATAATCGATTCAGCGGTCTAGGCGTGAAAGCGGAACAAACAAACGAAGTTTCTTTTGCTTTTATAATATTAGTAAGGACTACCTGACTTCGCGTGGAAATAAAAATTTCATTTTATCATTTTCATAAAAAAAATGTTATATATACTATGTTACTCGGGGCTAATGTAGCTTGCTGATGGAGAAAGAATTATTGACACGGTCTAGTATTTCTTGAGTTTATTCGTTACAAACAAAAATACAAATCTCTCCTCTTTATAATATTAGTATAGATATAAAAGTACTGTGACAACATTCTAAAACAAATCATTGCAAGCAAATAATTGTCAATAATTTTTCAAAACTGTCGACTCACCGACTGAGTTACATAAAAGAAAATGCCTAGCGCGTACATTACTGAACATTTATAAGATAACAATATTCTTTTTGACTTACATAATTGAAACGCTATCGTTGAGTAAACAAAACGAACTGTTATATATCTATTTACAATATTAAATTGTTCAAACAATCAAATATTGTGTTCGTAAACAATTCTAATATAATTATCAGCGTTATAAATATTGTCGTATGCAAATAGTTTGCTCACACGACAATCGTACGATGTTTGCTGAGACCAAACAGGCAATTATAAATTTAACCATTCGCATGGAATTTATCTTCGTACGTAAAAAATTGGAAAACGTACGAAGAATTTCAACTTTGGAACGATGATAGCTTAGTCGGTGGTGTGGACGGACGCCACCTCACGGGACGTGAGTTCGAATACACATACAAGGAGCTTGAGCTTTCAGTAAAAGTTCGTGATAAAGCCATAGCGTGGTAGTAGGATATTTTTGATTTGTTAATCTACAGTTAAATACTTGTAGGTGTGTTCAGGCAGTTGCACTCAATAGCTAGTCTCTTCACTAGACATAGCGTGTACAGCATCTTGGGCCATATCGTCACTTAACATCAGGTGAAATTGTAGCCATAACGCTAAACTTTAAGTATAAAAAAACCGTGTAGGATTGATTTTTATCCAAACATGTAACGATGATAGCTCAGTTGATACTTTGTTCGGACGTCGCGTCAAGGGTCGTGAGTTTGAATCCACTTACAATGAAAATCAGTTTTCGTTGAAGACAAACATCGTGATGAAACCATAGCATGACTTTTTTATAACCACCCTCAAGTTTAGAATCAGCCACGAAATACCTACGGATGTGCACTTACCGAAAATATAAACATGCAGATAGAGTTTCCTGCCGGTTCTTATCGATGACTGAACCGGAAGTAGTTATGAAGTTCATAAACGCCTTCTTATGGCCTAAATTAAATAAAGATATTTGACTTGATAAGATTATAAACAAACTATTAAGAGGGATTCCATCTAGATAAGGGACAAAACGCTAGTTATATGTAATTCTTGATTTAGGCGGTCGATATATTGACTACTGAAAGGGTGAATAGACGCGATGATTTCGCTCAGTTCGAATCCAACCACTTAAAATGAGTTTGAGCTTTCAGTGAAGGAAAACATCGTGAGGAAACCATAGCATGGTGGTAGAGCTTTTTCTAATGCCCGCCTGACTAGCTACCACCCTCAAGTTGAGAATCTGCCGCCAAATACCAATAGGTGTGTACCGGCAGCTGCACTTGAGAGTCAGTTCTTCCACAGGTTTAGCGTGTCTACCAACTTGGGTCGTATTGTCACTTAAGATCAGGTGAGATTACGGCCATAACGGTAAACCTTAACTATAAATAAAAATAAGGGGCCAAGACATAGTTAAAGGCCAGCTATGTAAATTATAAAATTTTGATGCAACATCGAATAATTGTGAAGTAAAATCATCGTGTATACCGAACCAACGAGTTCTGACGGCTCGCATAGGCCGGTTAACGGCTAAAAACTGGATTCCATTTGATATATTATGACAACACGTTATGCGTATAACCCTTTTTTATTTCGATCACGAGTCGTAACAAGTTTCGTGCTGCAATAGGTATTTCAATTTATTTACCGAATACGCAAACAAATATTGATAAATGTTAAAAACAAATAAACAGTACGAGAGATTGACTCCCAAGTGCAACTGCCGGAAGCCACCTATAGGTGGATAATACAGCTGAAGCAGCATGGAATTTCATACTGTTATGCTATGGCTTGATCACTATGTTTTTCCTTCATATGAGAATTAATAAGAACAAGTAACACAGTACTAGTTGAGCTTACTGTACCATGAGGTTATACCAGCTAAATCTTCCTAAGATCTATTAACCCATTCCTCCCCACTGTCATATTTTCGGAGCACTACTTTCAAAATTTCTTTTTACGTATTAGCACTTTTATTTTTATTATTTCCGATGAAATTCATTTTTTTACACTGTTTTTCTAAGAAAATGTTTTTTTTTCGCTGTAATTTAAAAAAAAATAATAAACATAAAAGTCCTAATACGTTAAAAGAAATTTTGAAAATAGTGTCCTATAAATATGACAGTGGGGAGGAATGGGTTAAAAGATCTCGGCCTGTCTGGGATCGTAGTAAGTTCTACGACAGAACGTTCCTCTAAGGCTGTGCTAGAAGGCTCCTATCAAATTTGGCTGGGCAGGGAGTGGAACATGAGTAGTGAAGGTGAATGTTGACGCGCATTGAAAAGGGGCCTCTTAACCCTACGTCTATGATACAAGTGATTATCTATCTATCTATGATACACCTGATTTTAAGTGACGATATGACCCAAGTTGGTAGACACGCTAAACCTTTGGAGGAACTGGCTCTCAAATGCAACTGCCGAAACACACCATACACCAAACACGCCATACACTGGTATTTGGCGGCAGATTTTCAACTTGATATAATTATTAAGGTCAGTAATGACCCAGTACTCAAAACCACTCTCCGGGTAACCTTTCTCCAGCGTCGAGTGTCAGTGGAAAATAACCGAGCGCCGTCCGCGGTAATCAGTTTCGACTTACGAGTTCTTCAATAACTTGTTCACTTTCACGTGTTACTAATAATTAAATAAATAATTTAGTGGAACATCTTATAAAGTTTCTCTGGCGAACTAACTTGGCTATGATATTAGAAGTATAAAATGTATATATACGGCATATGCGCTCCGGAAATGGCACGCTGATTTTGTGCCACTTGGTACACTCAAACCTCAGTATCGCGTCGGCGTTCAATGAAGTATGTTGTGTAGCGATCAGTATATCAAGGGCCCTAAAAGAACAGAAAATGCCTAAGTATATAATGCACTATACAATACAAACAAAACTTCTAAAGGTGATGAGATGATATTTAATTTGTAATTATTAGTATTTTCATTGATATATTGATAGCATAAAATATATCCAACCGTATAATGTTCCGATATAAATAGAAACGTTTATACTTTAGTCGATGCACAGCAATGTATACATGTCTCTTTTCCGCGCACGGTATAAACAGCATACTGTCCTACTTTCTCCGTTTATTGAAATATTACCATAAGCGCATCAGCGTGCCTCTTGTTTTGTCAAATACTATGAAGGTACCGTATTTATACTTTTATATTATTGTTAGATTATTAGTATATTAAGCATAAATAAAACTATTGTAAACTTTATGTATCTATACAAATAAGGATTTCGAAGTGTATGTTTGTAATGTCGGAATAAATGTTTTTTTACTAAGGCGCATAAACGTAACTAGTAATTCTGTGTAATTATAATCATCCTGCTTGTAGGATGTTTTTTTTAAATAATTTATAGGTTTAGCGGTATGTTTACAATCTCACCTGATGTTAAATGACGATGTGTCCCAAGATGGTGGACACGTTAAACTTAGTGGATAGACTGGATCGTAAGTTTAACTGCCGGAACACACCTACAGGTATTTGAGGGCAGATTTTCATCTTGAGGAAGGTAGGTAACCAGTTGAGCATTGGAAAAAGCTGTACTGAGACCCATAGCAGTATGAAATAAGTCCCTGATCTCTGGCGGTAGCCTTGTGAGAGACACACTGGTCTATGCATGGTTATAGCATGGTGGTAGGGCTTCTTCAAATGCCTGCCTGGCTAGCTACCACCCTCAAACTGTAAAACCTGCCGCCAAAACCAGTAGGTGTGTCCCGGCAGTTGCACTTGAGAGCCAGTTCCTCCACAGGCTTAGCGTGTCTACAAACTTGGGTCGCATCGTCACTTAAGATCAGGTGAGATTATGGTCATAACGCCAAACCTCAGGTACCAAAACGCTACCGTGTATGTCCACCAACTCAGTTGACATCGTCACTTAACATCAGGTGCGACTTAGTGAAACACTAAACCTGTTAAATATTTTAAAAAATATCATAATCGCGGGCTGTCACTAGTTCAAAATAAAATTAACTCTATGACTGGAAACTATAAGATTTTGTTTGTATATTTCCCATCAACAAATGACACCGTGATACATTGAAAGTTGAATCGAGTTCCGGTGAAAACCGGTAATAAGATTAACACATTACATTAATAACTTATAACTTAAGTTATTATAAATTGATATTCTTTTTTTAATTATTGGTATTTTTTTATTGAAAATCGTTGCTTTCAAATTTAGGATGACAGTAAATGAAGATATTGAATTACAGTGTACAGTTACATTATCATAGAAGATGGTAGTTCAACAATACTGGCACTTTTTATGCAAAGAGGGCTCAGTGGTAGCGTGCATAGACATCGCGACAATGGGACGTGAGTTCGAAACCCTGCAATGAGCTGTACGAGAAATCCTGTTTTGGACGCGCCCCCGCCCCGGGGGGACGAGCGGGTTATGTGGGACTCATCCGGTGCGAGCCGAGAATATCCGCTAAAACTCCTGCGGCCCTGCTACCTGGGTTCGAACTAACAATCACTGCCCTACTGACTGCCTAACTGGACTACGGCACTAAAGAGTGCAGCCTGATACACCCCAACTCTCTTGCAGACAGCTGAACCGGTGCAATGGGAAGACAGGTCGCTCCACTCATCTGCCCTTGGCTCTACCCGAGAGAGATAGGGAGAGGACTCAGCCCATGAATGAGCATGAGCTTTCGGTGCAGGAAAACATCGTAACGAAACCATAGCATGGGATAGAGCTTTTTATAATACCCGCCTAACTCTTTACTACCGTCAAATTAAAAATCTACCGCCAGATTCCTACAGATGTATTCCCTGCTTTGCACTTGAGAGGCAGTCTTTTCACTAGGCTTGGCGTGTCCACGAACTTGGGCCGCATCGTTACCTTATATCATGCAAGATTAGATTCATAACGCTAAACCTATAAAGTAAAAAAAAAAAGGCAAATTGATTTACACACTAGATTTTACAAACGGCTTCGGCAGATTTTCAACACGAGGATGGTAGCTATCCAGGCGGGTATTAGAAAAAGCCCTACCACCATGCTATGGTTGCCTCGCGATGTTTTCCTTCACCGGAAGCTCAAGCTCATTGTAGACGTTTGGATACGAACTCACGTCCCATGACGCGGCGTTCCTGCACGCTACCACTGAGCTATCATCGCACAGAATTCGATACGAAGATAAGTAATACTATATACGACGAATAGGACGTTCTTTATCCCATAAGATGTAAGTAATCTTACGGGGTACGGGATCAAAGAAAAAACAAAATGTATATAGTATACTAGCTGTGTCCGTGACTCCGTCCGCGTGGAAATGAAAATGATTTATAGATATTTACACGTCTTTATAACTTTTTAATATAACTTAGCTTCTATCGGTGGTAGCGTGATGTTTAGTAGCCGAAAACCTCCCTTAACGATTGCTTTCACAATGATAAATACAAAATGCGTTTATAACATTCAATTATAGGTCGGAAGTACGATGTAATAAGGTGTGTAAAATAGATATATCAGTTGCTTGAGTAATTTTCTTAAATAGTACCTCATAGATATCCCGGATATCCCAGTTATCCCAGCTCATTGCTACAGATACCTATTGCAAAGACCAACCTTATACATTATGCTGCCATTGGAAAAATGATTAAATGTTATCACACCCTCAGTGGGAGTTTTTGGCGGGATCCTTATCTGCCGTGTTGTGATTTACATTTTTATCCAAATACTTAGTCATTTAGCCTTGTATTGTATAATATAGGCGACATTTTACGCGATACAGTGTTGCTGAGGGGCAGAAGTGAAGTGAATTATAAATAATCATTCGGAACATGATATATATGTTGCCACAAGACTCCCAAGAGAGCTGCAACAAGAGAGCTGCCATCTTGTTGAAAGATAGTTTCATCTGTCCAAATCTTATCACTTGAAAATAGCTGTAATGGTATCCAAAGAGGACTGAGAATAAAAAAGCCAAGAATAAAAAAAAAAAATTACACCCTTAGTGTAAATATTGTAATTTTTAAAGACTCCATTTCTAGTTTTAGGGTTAATGTTGGCGGGCTGTTAAGGGACCATAAACTATAAGATAATGAATGAATGAATGAATGAATTCTTTATTGCACACTTCATTGTACACGAGTTTTATGCCATAAGGCATTTTCTTCCAGCTAACGAGCAGTAATGTAGTAAGAAATAATTACTACCATTGTAGGTAATGTAAATAAAATAATAGGTGAATTAAGAGCGTAATAATAAATATACTAATCTAAATAATTTATCGTCCATTGATAATTTATTTGTTTTTTTTTTGTCATCTTTTTAAATCACTATTGTTTTTTATTTTTTGTTTCGCTTGACAAATTATGTATATATATTTTTTTTTGTTTACCAATTTGCATGTTGCCTTAAGAAGTCCAGTGTGTTTTAGATTTTAGACAGTATTTCAGAATTGGAATGGACTGGAATTGAAGCGATAATAGCTCAGTGGCAGTGTGTACGATAGCGCGGCAAGGAACGTGAGTTCAAATCCACCTACAACGAGCTTGAGCTTTCGGTGAATGGAAACATCGTAAGGAACCCATAGTATGGTGGTAGGACTTTTTCTAATGCTCGCCTGGCTAGCTAGCTACCATCCTCAAGTTAAAAACATGCCGTCAAATACCAATAGGTAGGTTCCGGCAGTCGCACTTAAGTGCCAGTGCCTCCACAGGCTTAGCGTGTCTACCAACTTGGGCCGTATCGTCACATACATAATTTATATATGTAGATAAACTGTGACTGTTGTAAGGCACTCACCACTGGCGGTTTTAAACATATAAAAAAATAATCCGTTCCGAGTTCTTGATTTTCTTGAATCTAAATATTATTTAGTTAGTTTTTTATACATTTATCTTTGTTAAGACGGTCAATGGTTAATGTTCCGAGGTATTATTCATGAATGGTGCAAAAAATGAAATAATATTACGCGAAATGTCAACATAATTTCATTACATTGAGCATAGAAACGTAAGTTTATTACTTAAAATAAAACATAATATTACAGATTAAGACCTCATCGAAAATATACACATAATACTTACAAATTATACATGAAGACCTTTGTCGTTTATCGATCTTTTTAATAGTGAAAACCGCATCGAAATATGTTGAGTGGTTTAGACGGAATAGGTGAATACATAGACGGAGGCAGATAGCGACATTCTTTTAATGAATTGTAAAGGAGGAATTAGACTAGTTTTTACGTGCGGCTTCGCTCGCATTAATTATGTCAACCAACCCGGATGACGCAATAAAGAGTGTCATACAAAGTTCGTCCCTCTTTTTGCCTCACTCTTTATAAGTTTTTGGCCAGAAAAAGTAGCCTAACTCCGTCTCCAGGGTCGCATTTATCTCTGCACCAAAATTCATCACAAACGATTCATCGGTTTGACAAACAAACAAACTCACTTTCGCATTTATAATATTTGTATGAAGGATGACGGATTATTGAACCAAATATGCAATCGTTTACAAATTCCATTAAATGTAAAATACCATCGAGCGGAGACGCGTCCGATCACTAGTCAATAAAAATACGTCATATCTACCTCTGTTGGATACTTTTCGACGTAGTCACTTGTAGCGTCTCTCGTGAAGGCGGCGCGCGGCTCCAATACGCAAGTCTCACACGCGACATACCTTAGCTGGCACGTGATATCAGATAAATATATATACACATATAAATATATATTAAATCAAATCAACATATCACCTATCAACGTTGTTATATGTACTATAAAACATCCCGCCGCGTCTACTGGCACAGCAAAAAGAACATGCCTTGAACAGTGATCGATTGCTGCCGAATCCTGTCTTCGTGATATTTTACCCCTGCCAGTGAAAGGGACCGGGGGTCGGTTTCGAGAACAGAGCTGATGTGAAAGAAGGAAAAAGAAAAGTTTTCGTTTTTATTATTTTCGAAGTGCAATCGAGGAAAATGGTCGTGAAAATGAACAACGTACCGTTCGAGGAGGCCCTCAATATGACCGGTGAGTGTTGTTTGTTTTGTTTAAACTTCCCGTTTAAAGTTCTAAAGCGGTACTTTTAAAAGTGCTTCATTACTCCGTTTCGTTTGGTTTTTTTTATTTATTTGTCTGTTGGTACGCGTTAAAGTTCTTGTCCCTAATGTTTGTGTATGAGCTTTTTGCAGTAGTCATACAAGATCTATCGTAAGGTAGTGATGTTAAAATGTAAATCTTTTGCAGAACTTACACATATTTCGTATGATATGTTTACAACCTCAGAAGGTTTTATTATAATAATATAAAACTTAACTATCTGCAAGCCATTTATCTATACTAATACTATAAAGAGGAAATATTTGTATTTATGTATGCCTGTAAAAAATAAACTCAAGAGTTACTGGACCGAGGTTTTTTTTTTTTTTTTTTTACCATTACAATGCTACATCAGGCCGGCATGACAGTAATGACTGACGACAGATTGTCGTTCTCTCGATAGCAGTTTCTGTTTTAGACTGCACTGTACTTAACATCTGGTACAGTTAAAGAAACAAACAAATGGAAACTGGTTCTTACAATTTTAACATAAACAAAATCTCAGAGGAATATTCCAGAAACTATAAAAAAAACATCAGGTACAGTGCAGCCACTTTACCGAACTAACATAAAAAAAAATCCTAGCTGAGTCTATATATATTTCTAGAAAAAATTATAGATCCCTAATAAAAGTTTGTTTGTTTGAACGTACTAATTTAACCGAACGAACGAAATCGCAGTCACAGCTACTATTATATTAATGGAATTACTTAACCCCTTTTTGTTTTTATTTTTTAATTCCGTAAAAAATACATCTACGTACATCGTGTGGGTGAAAGGGGAATGTTGGGCTCGTCGGTCGAGAGACGCTATCAAATAACAACTTAACAAGACTCCAGAACGGCCCGCATTCCCCTTGTTTTAATAGTTGTTTTTCGTTGTTTTTATAGACGTATAAAGCATTTATTTCATGTATAAATAAACATACGATGTTAAAGATGCTTTAATTCCCCACCATTTTCATTCATTTACCTACCAGTTCATTTTTATAACAGTGAACGAACTGAAACAAACATGTTCTGAAATATACGACTGATGTAATAATATATTCGTTAAGAAATAATCTAATGATACCCACATATCGACAAACCTATCATTAAATACGTTTTATTTATTTTTCTACAAAAATATCAGTAATATATTATACATATATAAAAGTATATCCTCAAATACTAAACTAAGGTGACCATAGGTCGTTAGCTTTGGTAGTTAGTTCTCTTGAACTTGAACTATGAGTACATTCCAAGATAAACCAGTTCATGTTTATTTTTTTATCGTCGGGAATTGCATTTATACTTGCTCTCCCACTCTCTCTCTCTCTCTCGCTCACGCTCTCTGGGGACTGGGAAGGTTATGTGGAACTCGCCCGGCGTTAGACGCCAAGAATTCCCACTAAATCCCCACACCCATCTCTCGTCTTGCTGGGGCAACGCGGGTTCGAACTCGAATTCACCACGTTGCCCTGGTTAGCCGATGGCCATACTGATACCAAACTATGTAATGTTTGCATGGATGTTCCATGTATTTAGTGTACACATGTGTGGTGTGTGTCGCCGGGTACCCTAATAGTTGCTGCGTGTTATTATAAAAAAATAATAATTATGAAACAAATTTTAAAAAGTGCAAAAAGTACTTCACTATTTTACAGGGACACCGATATCTAATGTGATCCAATCCGATATGGCTTGCTACCACCCTCAAGTTGATAGAAATCGCTGAATATTTATATGAGTATATTCTAGCTGTTCCACTTGAAAACCAGTCCCGCCTGTAGGTTTAACGGATCCACAACCTTCGACCAAATCATCACAAGACATCCGGTCATATATCCATAACGCTAAACCTATGAATGTACCGTTATAAATCTGAATTCCAACTTCAATACGGTTGCCGATACTCGGTTCGAACCATTCAAACGCCTATAGGTTTCTAAACTCGTGACGGCGAGTCGTGTCTGTGATAACCCGCCTCGAAACGCTCCGGAATCTCTGATAAGCGACATATTGCTGGTTATGACATCATGAAAACGTGGTGTAGATTTTGTTCTAATGTGCACTGTTAATGCATAAATAATAATAATATGTTCATATTTTTATAGATATATAACTTTCACCTGTGATTCCGCTCTTGTGAATATATATTTTATCAATCTATTCAATCAATTTTCTTTCAAATGCTGTTAATTTACTTGTTGTTCGAAGTTTGAAGCAAATCGGAAAACGCGATAACAAGTTTCACAGAAAGCCTCTCTTTACCCCACTTCCGGTAAGTTTTTGCGAGAAAAAGTAGCCTATCTCTTACTCCAGGTTTCCATCTATCTCTATGCCAAAATTCATTATAATCCATTCAGAGGTTTAAGCGTGAGAGCGCGACAAACAAACAGAGAAACTCAGAAATATATACCAGAAAATATATCATAGAAAGTATGGCCAGAACGAATTTTCAAAGCCAATACAGTCGTGTCTTCTCATAAGAACTCATCGATTACCTTATTTTACTATAACCTTGTTACAGTTGTATGGATCTCTTTAGAAGGAATAACTTCGTAGTACGTTCAAAGAACTTTATTGTTTTTTTTTTAGTAGTTAACGTTTAGCATTATGGCGACACACTCACCTGATGTTAAGTGACGATGAACCCCAAGTTGGTGGACACGCTAAGCCTAGTGGAGGAACTACCTATAGGTATTTGACGGCAAATTTTCAACTTGAAGAGGGTAGCTAGCGGGCATTAGAAAACCCTACCACGGTGCTATGGTTTACGATTTTTTCCTACACCGTAAGCTCAAGTTCATTGTAGCTGGATTCGAACTCACGTCCCTCGAAGCGGTGTCCGTATATACTACCGATTGAGCTATCATCGCTTGAGTGTAACTCCCACAGGTTAAGTATATTAGCTAGTTAAAGTTGTCATCACTTAACATCATATGATATTTTGATCAATATTTAAATGATTATTATAATAAAATATCGGTGCTGTGATCAAAAGACCACCGTCCTGGGAATAACGGTGACCGTCCCGGCATCCAGTAATTAATATTCTAACTTATTGTCTTTGTCTATACTAATCGTATCCAGGGGAAAAGTATGTTTGTATGTACGCACTTATCTTAGAAACTATAAGTCAGATTTCAAAAATTCTTATTGTGTTGGATAATGCAGTTATTGGGGAAGGCTTTCGATGATTCGACATGACGTTTACACTAATAGGAATAACGTCGTATTGCAGAACGTTAGACAAACGGGCATATTGATTATTATATATATATTTTTATAGTCAAGGTTTAGCGCTATGGCCATAATCTTACCTGAACGTAAGTGACGATACGGCCCAATTTGGTAGACACGCCAAGCCTGAGGAGCAACGGGCTCTCAAGTGCAACTGCCGGAACACACCTATTGGTATTTAGCGGTAAATTTTCAACTAGAAAAAAACCCTACCACCATACTCAAGCTCATTGTAGGTGTATTCGAACTCACGTCCCTTGATGCGAAGTCGTACACACTACCACTGAGCTATGAGCATGATTTTTAGTTCTACGCGATCGAAGTCGCAGGCACAACTGGGTATAGACATAGACAGAAATAATTTCCCAGCTCTCGGAAAATCATGTATCCTATTTCTATCAATTTAATTGAATACTATGGAACAATGTAACAACGTTTATATATATATACTACCAAAGTTTACAGAGGCTATATTTATCTTTCCATATTTAACAACGCATCGTTACATAAAACCCTGCCTTGCCTGCAATACAAGCGTAAAAAGGAACAAACAACTACCGACGAAGTCTCTTTTACACCTGCTGCAAATGACAGAGGTGTAAAAGAGACGAACGAAAACCGTCAGATCAGTAACATCGGAGTGAAAAAACAGGCTCCGCTGTCATTGAATTACAATACACGAAGGTACTGGAACGGCCATTTTAAGACTGTGAAAATGCGCTTTTTAAAGATCTCAACGAATAAATGCAGATTTTGTTATATTTCTGTAGAGTTTCAATTATAAACTATAAAGCGAATAAAGGCTGGTCACACTCGAAATTATGTCTGATTCGATCGCGACTACCATACACCAGTGCCTCTAGCCAAGTTGTTTGTCGGCAATAACTAGCGTTAACAAAACAAAAAAACGATGATTTATTGAGACCACATGACAGATGTGAAACATCACTGTATGTTACTCGCTTCTGTAGTCGCCTTGAGCCGACTTTACCCGAACGAGCATTCAACAGCATCAAAAACCCAAAAAAAAAAACTTCAAAACAATAAAAATATTGCGTGACATGTTTCAAAATTACTTTAACCAGTTCAGTCCATATTTTTATTTTCTATTAAACGCTGAAAATAAATTAACTAAGGGCTAAGGACACTCAACTTAATGTCACGTTCCGAGACCAACAGATATATATTCAGCAATCGAGTACTCTAATAAGTATCGGTACTCAATTGGGTTTTTATGATAATGAGAAGCAAACAGGCAGATGGCACATATAATGGTAAATGGTTATCATCGCCTATAAACAGCTGTGACACTGGGAATGTTGCAGCCATGTTGCTAACCTTAGAGAAAATAGCTCGTTCTCGTTCACTATGCCAGAACACGAGGCTCACACTGAACCTTTAATATGCGGCAGTCTAAACTCGAAGATGGTCGCTAACCACCCGACCACCAAGCTGTGACGGATCAAGGTCCCATGGATAACCATCATGACCAAGACCAAAGATGAGACCGACAACCACCAGAACCATGTCGGCTACTCGGTAGAGTGCACCGCGTGCATTGAGATTGGCTTTAGTAGCTTTTGGTATTCGATACCAATTACAGCCTCACATAGCAATAATACCATCGCGATGATTATATTTTAGTCTATCACATTCTGTGATCAACCACTGTATATCTAACTGCCGAAGACTTGAAGGCCAGCATGACAGTCTCGATAGAGGTTAGAACAAATGTAAAAGGTGGCCCTGGTCTCTGACAGTATGGAAGGTTAAGAGTTACAGTGATCTCTTATAAGTAGCTATTTGATGGGGCTTTTCACCTGATGAGTCTTGCCACACAGACCTCAAAGTCAGTAAATGTAATTTTCCACCACGTTATTAAAAAAAGCCCAGCCAGTTTCACAAAATGGAAGTGACGACTTTAAATTGTCTGTCTCTCAATGATCATTGTGATATCTAGATTGTATTATATTTACTATCAAGCAAAATGTGGTGGTTTGCGGTGCAAAATGTAAGGAACACCAAAGGCATATTGTCCTCTCTAGTGTTTGTAAATATTAACTCAATGTACACAAGTAGTGGTCCGCGTACGTTGAACTTTTTGCCGTCTATAATTAGATATTCCAGCTCTGACTAGATCTACGTTTGGATACCTCTAAGCTGTGTAACTGCAGCTTGCATTATAAACGGCTTTTTTATAAACTAGCTGCCTTTTTGTAATGTAACCCAATTTAAATTCTGAACAAAAGTTGTATAAATGCACTGCCTTAAGTTAAGGCATGTATTGTTCTGCAGTTACTAGTAGATATTTTAGTTAACAATATTGCAATAAAAAAAACTATAAAGACTTTGAAATCTACTCTGTAATAGATCCTGCATGTTCGACCTTTAATCAGTGCAACTTACATGCTCCAAAAGAGCATTGTTGGATCAAGCAGTTTCTAATTTCTATTAGTTGTGTGATTTGTCTATAATTAACTCTTAACACTAATCCTCAATTCAGCCACAAAGTTAGCCCAAAAGGTACGATAAAGTTATTAACGTTTTCTTCAGTCTGCGGTATATATCTTCAATTAAGTTTAATTAAATTTTACTTATCTTCTGCTATATAGAAGACGTAACACAGAGCTCAAACCAATACGGGACGAACTCAAGACCCGACCACTTGTGGCTAACTACCTATAATTATGCTGAAGGAATACTAACTTGCACAGAATGTGCTCGCGTATGCGCAACAAAAACGATCTATATTAATAACGAAACCCCTAATAGTTGGAAACCAGTCGCTGGAGCGAAATACAATCAAAATATTATAATTAACTTCGATTGCAAATCTAATTAAATTCTAACAAGATGCGGCATACAGCCTCAACCTATAATGCAATAAAAAACCCGTCCTTCAACCCGGAAAACGCATATAAGTTCAGAACACATTAAGTTGCATTAAAAACCGTTAAAGAGCTACATCTGGTTGCAGGATGCGAATCTATCGGCATTTACTCTTCCCGTCAAGACTAGAATGACAGGTTCGATCGATGCACTATCTAGAACAGAGATACCAAGTATATCATACTTGAATTTAAAATAAGAAACTTTTTTACGTCGTAACGTGTTATTAATAATACGCAAATTGAGCCAGGCGCTGACATGTTGACACTGACTTTGCAATTGGCCTACAAATTGAGGGTCAGGCAACTGGCGATAGAGAAAGCTCAACACAGTGTCATTCTGCGTGACAAAATTCCGAACGAAATTATTCTTCTTCAATTTATCAATTTAGTTGGTCATATTTGTGAAATCCTGTCTACCGTTGAACTGGAAATACTGTCAAATGGAACTCACGTCTCGGTAGATAAAGGTAGGCTAATCCTACCAACAGGAATTATCGATCGTCCTCGTCCTGAGGATCGATCACAGTTGTGCTGATTAGGTAAGTCTAATGGCGAAGTTACATAAACTGATGATGGTAAATAATTATCCATGGAGAGTGCCAAATATCATTAATTGATTCATCCCATCGCAAATAATGAGTGAACGGATTATATCGACAAATTGAAACAAAGTGCTCAGTTTTTTCATTACTTTGTTGCGAACCTATTACTTATTTTTTATGATTTTTTGATGATCTTCTACTTAAATAGTTCTGAACTTCACTAACATAAAAACTGAGAAACTCAAACGCAAGTATAATAAAAATGCTTTGAAATTCAAACAAAGGATACTAGCAAAAAAAATTCTAGACAAATTTAAAAAGTCTGTGGGCGATTTATTTATACACGGTTTAAAACATTTTACACGATCCAAATTTCACTCCTTAAATGGAAGCTACCTTCAATAACACTAGTAATATTCATAATAATATACTAGAATAATCAGAGAAAACAATAGAAACTAAACGTTACGTAAGTATAGCGTCATAGTTAAATATGTCCATCAAATTTATTGCTATAAGTAAACTTCCTAAGCCTTTTAAAACCGAATTAGAACCAAACATATAAATGGACGCCCATACATATATTAACACATAGTATATTAATATAACAATCAGATGTGTGAATCGTGTTCTAAAGTCTGCAGAAATCGTAAATGGATGTGTGAAACATAAGCCTTTGCGGTATGTTTTAAATCTGTCTTATTACCACGGCACGTCAGTATCAAAATCGGTGAAAACAAACATTAATACTTCTGTATGTATTTTTATAAACATGTTCCTGTCTTTATACTCTTAAACCATCTTTCATCATAATTAAAATCATCATCATCATCATCATAATTAAAAGTATTTATTTTGTTAATTTACCTCGTACAGTTAAACCCTGATCGGCTTGGATTTCAAGTTACATACACAAGCACTTTAAATTTTTTGCCCACATTTTTTCACCTCCCATATTCTAAACATTCATATTTGAATAATAGCCTTTGGGTATTACATAATCTACACATTTGTTTTTTAGATTACGAAATACATTATATAAAAACGACAAAAACTAATAATAAAAGGAAGTATAAGAAGCTATTAAATTAACTGAAATATATTCTAATTTATTTAGTGCCACCAAAGAAGATAAGCATAACTTACAAACCGGGAGAATCCGCCAATTAAAAAAAAAACCGACAGAAATGTCATGAATTGTTTTAATTCTAGCCTTGAAATATTATTAGTGATATATAATAGCAGAATCATGTTTCTAGATTAAGTGTGATATTACATTGTATATAAAAGTTATATACTAATAAAAAATAAAATAAAAAAACGCATTTTAGTAAATTTAATTCTAGCAAATTATTTTCAAATGATTATTTATATTTATTAATTTAAGTTATATTTATTATTAATTTATTTAAATTATTATTGCAAATTACAAATTATTAGCATTTGAGAAAATTGAGGAATTTGATAAAATCGTTTCGAAAACAGAGCTTTATAAGAAATTGTTTCTTTAACAAGCCTATAGTTATAATTTGTGTTTTTTTTTTTACTCCTTAAAATTTCCTAAACTCAATGTATTATTGTATTTGTCGATTTAAATATTGCATTCTTTAAAATCAGTATAGTATTTTTTGATACTACTTTTATACTATCTAAAGCGATGATTGATTATGCCGCGTCAAGGGACCTGAGTTCGAATCCACCACAATGAGCTTGAGCTTTCGGTGAAGGTAAACATTGTCATATAATCGCAGCACAGCGGTACGGCTTTTTGCTACGCCCACCTGGCCAGCTACCACCCTTCAGCTGAAAATCTGTCGCAAAATACCTATAGATGTGTTTCGGCAAATGCAGTTGGCAGCCAGTCCCTCCACTAGGCTTAGCGTGTCGAACATCTTTGGCCGCATCGTCGCTTATCGTCAGGTGTGGTTGTAACCATATCGTTATACTTATGAAGTATAAAAAAATCTCAAACTTGATCTCGGTTCGAGGCATGTAAGATGGGAATGTAGGGCCCCCGTGGCGAATTTGAGTGGGTATCGTTTGTTCAATGCAATTAAGTCACACACACACACACACACACACACACACACACACAAACACACACACACACAAACACACACAACCACACACACACACACACACACACACACTATCTGTTACCTACCTGGCAACCACGGGAGGGTGCTACGTAATTGTCTTTTACCCAGAGTCAAAAATAAAGCACGAAAATAATGTAAATAGTTTGGAAAATCCAAAAGTGCACGCTTCATAACGTAATTATAATTGAATGACGTAGATTTCAGCATTCACATAAAATTGACGTAATCCGACGTCATTGTAGAGCTATTGAAATAGAAATGGTCTCAATACATTTAGTTTTTTGGATGTAATCTTTACACAGACATCCGGACGTCCACTAAGATTTTTTTAATATACAATGAAATAAATGAATTTTGTTACCATCTAGTGTGATAGCGAGAGTATTTCTCAGGATAATAAAACATTTACATTGGCGTGAAAACACAAAAGATTTAAAACAATGATCATTGAAATATAGAAAATTGCTCGACTATGCAATGTTGAGACTTAATACCTAACCCCGAACGCTTCACATAATGAGTCGTGGAATGAATTAAAATTATAAATTGCAACTACCATTAGAATACTTGTATGTAACATTTTTGAAAAAACTTATAACTTTCTATGCCGACGAATAATGTTTTAGATTGATGTCAGTAAGGCTTTGGGCGCCATCGTAAGCTCGTAACTGCGGAGATGCAAACGCCTGGTACAGCCTACCGCGATTTAAATTTAATAACAAAAACCTGATCCGATGAAGGCATTCATTAACCTTTAATTCGGCACTCATTCCGCACGCTATAACATTCAATCACCGATTTACGAATAATCGATCTCGAGAATCTTTGAAAATTTTTGAATTGTCAATTATCGAACAACTAACGTTTTTCCGCTGATTCACTCAATCTAAAACGTACATTTGGTCAATCTAAAAGCTATGTTTCTGTCTCTCTCGCATTTATTTCTCTTTTCTTTAGTCTTATGTAGTTTGTTTTTTGTATTTATGCCAAACGCAAAGTTTTATGATAATGAGTTAATTAGTTGAAGCGTAGAAATGTCATAAGAGAACAACCGTCTTCACATTTGTGTGTAATCGCATTTTTATGAATAATACATGTTAAGATAAGCTCATTACGTTTAGTTTTTGTTCTAATGTCATTCTGTAGATAAATGCACTCATAATCATGTTTTTTTTTGGGTTTATTTCTATTTAAATATCTAATGAAATCGATTTCTCATCGCTCGTCAAAGCAGAAGAGTCATAGCAAGGAACGCATTTATGGAACCAGATAGAACTTGTTTTATATTACGTTACTTCTTTATTTGTTTTATTATTGATTTATCACACGGACACAAAACTGTGTTATCTTGTACAAAAATATTAATTATGTGACCAAAGGTCAACCAGTGTTTAGCATAATTTATATAAATCTATATCGGGGTCTAGTATTATACAAAGTTCAATATTTGATATAATAATAAAATTGTGCACCAATTTAGGATCATTCAAAGAGTTTCGATTATATTTGAATCGAAATAATTTTCCATTCGAATAACGAACTACAATTTTACGGACTACAATTTTATCTGATGTTAACATGTTTGATGTGGACACGCTAGGCGTAATGAAGAAACTGACTCCCTCTATCCACTCCACTATTATATAAAACAAGATAACAATGAAACTTAAAAAAAATATTTAGATTGAGTTTCATGCCGGTTCTTCTTTATGGCTGCATTACTTCTCGAATCGGTAGTAGTTTTGACGTTCATAAGCGCCTTCTTAAGGCCTGAATGGAATAAAGATTTTTGATTTGATTTAATTCCCAAAACCAACTGCCAGAACACGACCGCAGATATTTGGTGTCAGATTTTTAACTTTAGAGGGGTAGACAGAATAAGTCCTATCACCATTAATTTAACACTATGTTTTCCTCTACCCAAAGCTCAGGCTCAATGCAATGATACGAACTCACTTCCACCTCTACAATAATTGATATATCAGTCATATGTTTGGAAGAACCTATTACTGTTTGTTGAACTACTAAATGATACATAATTGGTAAAGAAGACGCTCGTATAACATGTTGTTTTTTGATTATTTCAAACTTTTTTTTTGGTTTGATTAACCAAACATTATGCATCATTGCATGGTGGTAGGGCTTTTTCTAATGCCCGCCTGGGTAGCTACCACCCTCTAGTTGTGAACCTGCCGCCAAATACCAATAGGTGTGTTCCGGCAGCAGCACTTGAGAGCCAGTTCGTCAACAGGTTTAGCGTGTCTATCAACTTGGATGTCACTTAAGATCAGGTGAGATTATAGGCATAACGCTAAACCTTAAGTATAAAAAAAAAACTAAATTTTGTGTCGATTAAAACGAATTCCAAAAACTAAACTAAACTCCAAAAAAATATATGTATAGATTGATTAACTATAACCAATCAGAAGAAACAACAGCAAATCATCGAGACGCTTTAGCTGATGTCATATTCTCACAAAAACCCCGTCGGATTTAGAATAAAGGTCATACTAGAGCGTATGGCCGATTACTTCAATACGAACAAAACCTGATCTCCAATTCATAATAATGCACGGGATATTCGACGAGTTTTTTAAGGAAAACTAAAATCACTTTATAGTTTCTAAACATTTCAATAAAAAAAACAAAATCAGCGCTATAAGAATGTTTATGTCGCAAAAAATTTGATACCAGCTCAAAATATATTACCGGTTAAAAATCCCAATTAGTCCAAGTCATAGTTATCACAATTGATATTATAAATAGTTATGTTACAGAGAGCTATCATAGACCATTTGGAACTTAATTAAATGGACCGGGGCATGTAACATCCTAACTATATCTGCAAGTGACGAAATCAGGATTTCACGTAATTTTGTCATTAGTTCTAAGTCATTTATGTACATATTGTAAGATCAGGATACACTGGGACAGACACGTCATTTTTAAACCGAAGCCCCTAAATGAAATAAAGACAAGGAAAATTTTGCATAAACATTATCAGTGGTATAGAAAAGGGCATAGATAACCGCTAAACGACATTGGAAAACAGCGGACGCTATGACGAATAATTTGAACTCCCATCCATTGATACGGCGTCCTTTAATACTACCAATCGAGCCATTACCGCTATCAAGTTAATAACAGAGTCTGCGATAGATATACATAAATCCGCGAAGCAAACATATAGTCGATAATAATCAATATGCTAATGAAATATTCGTCTCGAACGGTTACCTTCGAAAGCTGCGTGACCGGTAAACCAGAATTTGCGTCAATACATGGTGAAACGGATTCGTTTTGCGTAGAAAATGTTATTATAATATTCATCGCAGAAACAATATTAATAATATCTCGTTTGTAGGACAGGGTGATGAAAACTCACACACATTCTTTAACATAGATAAGTTACCTTTAACTTATACAATTTACTAACTTATGATGAAGTCTCGCGAACTTTGCGATGTGTAATTTGCTACAGATGTGCATAGATGCCTCGTCGATAGACGTGAGTTCGAATCCCCGAAATGAACCCGTCCTTTCGATAAGGAAAAACGTCTTGATGTAACTATTTTTTCTAATGCTCATGCCAGTGGCTAAGTACCGCCTTTTTTCACGTGGTTTTCTTTTTATATACTTAAGGTTTAGCGTTATGGTCATAATATCACCTGATCTTAAGTGTCGATATGGCCCAAGTTGGTAGACACGCTAAACCTGTGGAGGAACTGGCTCTCAAGTGCAGCTGCCGGAACACACCTATTGGTATTTGGCGGCAGGTATACAACTTGAGGGTGGTTGCTTGCCAGGCGGGCATTAGAAAAAGCCCTACCACCATGCTATGGTTTCCTCACGATGTTTTCCTTCACCGAAAGCTCAAGCTCATTGTAGGTGCTTGGATTCGAACTCACGTCCCTTGACGCGAAGTCGTACACACTACCACTGAGCTATCATCGGAATGTATAATCGAAGTGGTGTTTCCTATTCGTTATGTATGTCCCCATTCTGACGCCCAAACGCATTACACGAGCTCAGGCCAAGGCGAGAGGGGCATTTGGCAACACTCCACGGGTGATAATCACCGGACACTATCCTCTATAACGCACCACAACGAAACTG
Organism: Actias luna; assembly: GCA_039707435.1. Taxonomy (NCBI): domain Eukaryota; kingdom Metazoa; phylum Arthropoda; class Insecta; order Lepidoptera; family Saturniidae; genus Actias; species Actias luna. Next base: position 15,596,360 of record JAZHAC010000022.1, on the reverse strand, counting down.
CAAACTCACGTGTTGCCAGAGATCAAAGAGAGCTTTCGCACATCTTCTAGTCTAGCTACTGCCCTTAAATACTGCCCTGGAAGCGATGATAGCTCAGTGGTAGTGTGCACGACTTCGCGTCAAGGGACGTGGGTTCGAATCCAAGCACTTACAATAAGCTTGAGCTTTCGGTGAAGGAAAACATCGTGAGGAAACCATAGCACGGTGGTAGGGCTTTTTATAATGCTCGCCTGGGTAGCTACCACCCTCGAGTTGTAAACCTGCCGCCAAATACCGATAGGTGTGTTCCGGCAGCAGCACTTGAGAGCCAGTACCTCCACAGGTGTAGCGTGTCTACAAACTTGGGCCGTATCGTCACTTTAAGATCAGGTGAGATTATGGCTATAACGCTAAACCTTAAGTATAAAAAAAAAAAAAATCTGTCAAATACTTATAGGTATGTTCTACTCTAGAGCCATTCCCTTCACTAGGCATAGCGTGCCCACGTATTTCGGCCACATAGCCACTTAACATCTGGTGAGATTGTGGATTGGTGCCATAATATTAACTAAGCCTTTTAACTATAAAAATACAAACACAAACGAGCTTTGTCATGAGCCCAGCTATTTCCATCTTATTACTTTTACAACTGCATTGTAACAAAAAAAAATTGCATTGACAAGGTGCTATTTGCACATCTGCCAATGTCACTGTGAATAATTATATCCGTTGATGCCATTAATAATTATTATACACTGGCCTTTTTGTGATAAGTGACCTGACGATCGATCTTTCATGGTCGTTTATAAAGGCCATACACATATATTAATTATCAAGATGATTATCAAAAACATCAGATCATATGAACGTCGAGAACGTCATAGAACGATGCTGGCTCAGTTGGCAACGTGTACGGACGTATAGTTAACATACGTGAATTCGAATCCTTGCAACGAACCTGTTTTTTGTATGGAAAAGAACGTAGTGATGACTCTATGGTGTGGTAGTAGGGCTTTTATCTTACCCAACTGGTACCACCCAACTGGTACCACCCAACTGGTTAACTACCACGTTCAAGTTGAAAATCCGCCGCTAAATACTTATAGGTGAGTTCCGGGAGTTGCGACCTCCATAGGCTTAGCGTATCAACCATCTCGGACCACATTGTCACTTAACATTAGATGAGATTGTGGCCTAAACCCATAAACGATAAAACAATAATTCGATGGCTCATTTAGCAGTGAAATGTTCAACCGAAAATTGACTTCAAACATGAGAGTTATTTTCTCACATTTCGTACGGACGATAATATATACAATCCAATAGTCCGCAACTCCTAACCCGGCGGAAACCTCTTTATTTTATGGGATTAAAGTATGATTTCTGTAGTTCTATAATAATAATTACTCCCATGTGAAATTTCATCAAAATTTTCAGTGAGTTTATCATTTTATCATGTTTAGAAACAGACATAGAGGAAAACAAAAATTCATAATAAACCAACATACAATAAAAAAAAATATTAAACCACATATTTGCAGTTTTATTATGTATTACAAAGCAGAAAAGTCTTTATGTTTGTTTGAACGCGCTAATCTCCATAACCGCGTGTCGGATTTATTTTATTTGTATCTGATAGGGAAATCCTTGTCGAAGCCTTTGTGCTATTGACATCACGCTACCACCAATGGGAGCGAAGCTGTTTAAAAAATTTTTAGAAAAACGAACGAAGTCACAAACACAACCAGTAGCAATATAAAATAGAAGAAAATTACCTATATGTAATCTCCAATCTAGGCATTACTGAGAAACAATTTTTATAGCTCATTTTCAAGTATAAAACTCGGCCTCATTATACGCAATTACAGATTAAAAAACCAAGGTATTTCAAGTACTTTATGCGGGTATTACGAATATTATTGACTAGATATGACATATTGAATATGTTTATTATCTTAAACTGTTGCGTTGGTTGCATGGTGGTAATAATGTATATTATATATATAAATATATATAGTATAAATAGTATAAATAATATAAATAATGCCCGCCTGGCTAGCAACCACCCTGTAGTTGGAAATCTTCCATCAAATACCTAACGGTATACCGGAAGTTGCACTTGAGAGCCAGTCCTTCCACAGGTTTAGCGTGTTCACCAGTTTGGGTTATATCGTCACTTAACATCAGGTAAAACTGTAACCATAACGCTAAACTTATAAACTATTTAAAACAAGAAGCGAAGGTTTGATGCTAACGCTTTTGGATGCCGCGTGGAAGTATGTGATACAAATCTTTGAATGGTCTAGCATTTTCCATCGAGAAAAATCGAATTTATTAATACCTAAGAAGCAAGTCCAGAAGACGGTAGTGTGATAAAAAATTAAGTCGTTACTATCATTTATGATATAGCCTCAATCTTACCTGAAATTTCAGTAACGGTGTGGCCTAAGATGGTGAACATACTAAGACTAGTGATACTAGTTCGCAAGTGCGACTTCCGGAATACACCAATAGGTATTTGGAGGCAAGTAATTAGCTACCACCCTGAAGGAAAATCTGCCGCCAGATACCAATAGGTGTGTTCCGGCAGTTGCACTTGAGAGCCAGTTCATTCACAGGCTTAGCGTGTCTACCATCTTGAGCCGTATCGTCACTTATGATCAGGTGAGATTATGGCCATAACGCTAAACCTTAACTATAAAAAAGGTCTGCAGCCATGCAAAAAAATCTTCATTAAAAAAAATTCATCAAGTGACCGCAAATGCACCTGGCGTTAAGTGACGACGCAGTCCAAGATAATCATCAACATCTGGTGAGATTATGGCCGTAGCGATAAACCTATGATGTATAATAAATACAAAGTACTATCATCGGTACTTCTGTAAGGCCCCTACGAATACTATTGTGTACGTAGAGATTAATTGCTGAGGCAATCAAGTCCTTTGCGATGTTACGTTTTAGTATTTAGTATATGTTCGTACTAGAGTACTAAAAGCATTGTTAGTAATATATTCATCTGTACCTATAACAATACTACATCTGGGTCAAATAGGTACCTTCAAGTATATATGTATTTTTAAACAATTATCAATATATACGAGTACTTTGTTATCACTATAGTGATGTATAATATATTATCATAATTTTATCTATTTTTTTTATGGAATTGGTGGCTAGCGTCTCATGTGTTGGTAAGTGATCGACGCCCGCCATAGTCACCCACAAATCTAGGGAAATCGTAAATACATTGCCAGCATTTATTAGATAGACTGGCTCTCAAGTGTGACTGCCGGAACACACCTATTTGTGTTTGGCAGCAAATTTTCAATTTGTGGGTGGTAGCTCGCCAGTGAAGTTCTAGGAAATGCCCTACCAACATGTTATGGTTTCCCCATGATGTGTTCCTTCACCGAAAGCTCAAACACAACTCACGTCCCATGACGCAGCGTTCCTATACATTACTACGCAGCTATCACCGCTTTATTTGATATCTACAGTCTTTTTATAGATCTTAGACCACTGTCCGCAAAATTGTGAATAGATTTTCATTAAATTACTACTGTTATAACTAATATTAAGAATTAACATATAGGATACTTTTTATTCAATAAAACATATAAAATAAAATAAAAAATTATCTAAGGCCCTGGGAAGGCGCTTATGAATTCCAAAACTACCACCGGTCCAGAAAATACCCTACTCATCGAGGAGAATCGGTAAAAAACTCGATCTACTAATATTATCTGGTTTAGGTAGTTACATATTTATATAAGGAAGAATTGAAATATTTTATATATATAAAAATTCGTATCACATTGTTTGTCTGCGATCAACTCCTAGGTCTATCAGGTCAGCTAGTACATTATATTAATTAACTTTTATAGTTTTTGCCGGAAGCACTGAGAGGGAAATGAATTCCAGATATCACCATCGTACACAAGTTGATCAACTCTGTAGTAGCCTTTTGATATCAAACCCCTCTTGATACGGAGCTTGAACTTATCCGGTGATCGAAAGGACTCACCCGAAAATTGGAATTTTAGTGATTTTGGAATATATGACAATATTATTTGTGTAATATAAAAGTATGTTATGTTGATAATACTATTTCATAAAGTTTCAAAACACGACCAGAAAGTTTTAGAGTGCATATTTCTTGTCCACGCGAACACGCATAGTTAAAAAAAAAAAAACAATTTACCAAAATCTGTACAATCGTGTCAAGCACGTTGATATTCGTCTCTCGTCCGATCTCGCATAAAAGAAACCCAAGAGAAAGGAGACAACCACGTTGACTATTAAAACACCGTCGATGTGACGTGAATTCTTTGACATAATTATACTCATCTCCGATTTGAGATTTCGCTTGCATTACGAATGTGTTCGGAAATGTTTTATCGCTTACTAATTGAGCCATTGCACCAATTGTGTTTTTTTTCCACATACGCTTACGTATAGAATAGTAAAATATATACGAGGTGACATTCTTGTTAAGGATATCGACGATGTAACTAAAAAGTATATGATTTTTTTTAATACTTAAGGTTTAGCGTTATGGCCATAATCTCACTTGATCTTAAGTGACGATAAACCTGTGGGGGAACTGGCTATTGGTATTTAGCGGCAGATTTTCAACTTGCGGGTAGTTGCCAACGGCCCTACGCCCTACCACCATGCTATGATTTCCTCACGTTATTTTCCTATACCGAAAACTCAAGCTCATTGTAGGTGGATTCGAACTTACGTCCCTTGACGGAAAGTCGTACACCCTACCTCTGAGCTATCATCGATTCAAATCCTGTGATTAGAGTGTTTGAAAAACGAGTACTGGTCTTTCATCTAATAAATACAATATATGAAGAACTAAAACAATAGATAAGTCGTAAGTAAGTAATAGTTTACCGTATGGTAGTATGGGATAATATCAGTTGCCAATTGTCAACTCTTCATACAATCAATAGATTCAAACTTCTATTGAGTTTTTGTAGAGTTATAATTCTATATCGCTATATATTATTATTATTTTTGTTAATTATTTATTTTTCCGATAAAAAACTCCATTAAATAAAACTAAACACAAGAATCAAGACTTAAGGAGAGTACAAAAATTGAATATCACATACAATATATTAATTTCCATTACAGAGTCGCGGGAAACAGCTAGTAATCAATATAGATTGACATTATGGAGTTCGACAACTGAAAGTATTCTATTTTTGGTCACCAGGGTTCAGTAAATTCAACCTGCTGATGTTCATGCTGTGTAGCAGTGTCATCGCCGCGATGGTCTTCGAGCTGTACTCTGTATCGTATTTGGTGCCAGGTAGCGTCTGCGAACTGGGCACCACTAACACGCAGCAGGGTCTGATTGCTGGCTTACCTTTAATAGGTAAGTTATAAAAACTTAATGCCGTACTTATTTTGATGTATATTACCAAATCTTGCGTTTAGCAAACACATCACGCGAGATAAATACCTCTTAACTCCAGCTGCCGGAATACATCTGTAGGTTACCAACTGAAGATTTGTAACTATCCTACTTCCTGCGGAAACTGTTATATATTTAAAAGCTAGTTATATATTTTACACTCTTTTTTTCTATTCTCCTTACGCTAACGATTGTGAAAACAGACAATTGGCTATAAGGCAGGGGGCATTAAGAACTGTCTTGCCATCATACGATTATTTCATGAAGATATTTTCTTTTACCAAATGCTCCAAACTCTTTTCTATTTTTCTAATTTTAATAACCACTACAAAATCATTTATTCGCACGCTTCTTCAGAAACGAAAGGTTTATATGTTGCATGTTAACTTTAATCCGCATTGTAAGTAAATCACCAACTATTGTTATTCACAAATCTACCTTCAGAACAATGATGTCCCTGATAACCAGTTATTTTTTTATCACAGGTGTTATAGCCACGTCCCACGTGTGGGGCTACCTGGCGGATACCCGTGGTAGAAGAAAGATGCTCTGCATATCCATGACAATCGGTTTCCTGGCGGGGTCATTGGCAGCCCTTTCACCTAACTGGATTGTTCTCAGTGTACTCAAGTTTCTATCATCCGCCGCGTGAGTATATCTCCAACTGCTAATGATCCCACTTCTGATTTTTTTTAATTCTATTCTATTCAACTTTCACATACGCACTGTGATTAGAATTAGTAGCCAGACTTATAGTATAAATTATTGCACAATTAAACCTACGAATTACAAATTTCAACTCAGACTAAGAGAGGCGTATGTAGGACTTGCCTAGGGCAAACCAATACCTATTAAAAGCCCCATAGTGCCTCTATATGGGTGGAAGTGTTGAAAGCGTCAAGGGAGGTGAGTTCGAATCCACCTAACACGCCATGATAGTAGGGTTTTTACTAATGGTAGAGTGTAGGAACGGCGCGTCGTGGGACGCGAGTTTGAATCCAACCATCTATTAAAGCTTTATCTTTTGGTGAAAAAAAAAAATCGTGAGGAAGCCCTAGCATGGTGGTAGGATTTTTTCTAATAGCCGCCTAGCTAGCAATCAGGTTGAAAATCTTCCACCAATTACCTATGGGTTTATTCCGGTAGTTGCACTTGAGAGCCAGTTCCTACACAGATATAGCGTCTCTACCAAATTGAGCCGTATCGTCACTTAAGATCAGGGTAGATTATGACAATAACGCTTAACGTTATGTTGTTATATACATATATGTTTTACCTCGTTTATACTTACCAGTGGTCGTAAACCACACCTGCATTATTTTCACAAATAGATCAGATGTTCATTTAGGCTTTGCGTACAAATATATATACCTATAGGTATTTATATATATAATAAATATAATGATAAAATATATATATAACTAAAAAAAATTACAATAAAGGAAAACAGTTTCACACTACTTGCCAATACACATTATCAATTTACCTTTTGCTTCTAAACCTTTGATTGAATTACTTGCTCGCAGCACGTAATTAATGATAAATACCTGTAATTAACACTGCAATTCTAAGGAGTTATTTTTGGAATCCCACTGTGTGGCTTCTAAGATTAAGGCGTAAAAACAAACAAACGTTTCAGACGTATGGTGTAATACTCAACAGACAAAATAGAGGGTCGTGACGGTAAAATATTACATTTCGCTTTGTCTATCTTCCATCCGTACCGTGCGATAAGGACCTATCGTTCCAAAAAACATGGTGACGTCTAAAATATCTTGTCACATAATATATTTGTGTGCAAATAGGAACTAAATAATTTAATTATAAATCAAATGATCAATCTAAATGGACACGTTAGTAAATGTCATCAGCATAAATTCTTGAATTCATTTTATAACCGTTTAAATTAAATTATTTTTTATTAATCATTATTATGTCATTGAATAATGATAGAAACTATTAAATGAATATAATATAGTATTGGTCGTCTAAAGATTGGAATACATCCACCATCTATTTTAATATTATAAAGTAGAAATGTTTGTTCATTTGTTTTTAGGACAGCAAATTTTTAGGCTATTTAACATCCCGGTAATATTATTAGGCGGAAAGCTCTATTGAAAAAAAGTTACAAAAGTAAAGTAAATATTATTAAATATTTTATTTCTTTCACTCAACCAAAGCCGCGGGCATAGCTAGTTATTAATATTGTAATGATCGAATATTATTGTATTTGTTTACTAAATGGTTGCAATAATTAGCTATTCAGGCGGGCATTAGAAAAAGGTTCGAACTCATGTCAATTGATACGGTGTACATAGATGGTACCACTAAACTATCATGGCTTCGACTTACTATTCCGTAGGAACCGATGACTCGATCGTAGCCGTGAAGACAAGCAAACATACAGACATACTAAAAACTGCTAAATATATGCTTTTCACCACTACATCTGTAAATCTGTTTTACTTTATCCACAAATGTTTCGAGTCAACGCGAACGAAGTCGCGGGGAAAGCTATTTCGCAAATAAATTAGCCACTATCACTGAATCGAACCAGTTTATACCAGAAAGAGACGTGAGAAATGCCTTTAAATGAGGCAAATAAGCGATTTGTATTACAAATTAGATGCGAAAATGCTCGAAAAGAATTCGCGCGAATATTTTTATAGTAACAGTAAGTTATATAAAATTAATTCACGCTAGCGATAACCTAATACTGTTACTGTTATAACTGTACTCCAAGACAAGTTGTCTTACAACGACTGTTAAAAAAAAAGATGGAATGACATACTTTGAAAAGTCTTGTCTTTGTCGCACAGTGGAGCTGTGGAACCGTCTTCCGATCTGGGTGTTCCCTCCTTATATTGGGTCTTTTAAACGAGGCATGAAGAGATATTTAGTGGCCCGATAAGACAGTTGTGACTGACGCTGAACATTTGCTCCAGTCACTACTGTTACTGGACTATACTGAAAGTTACCATCAGGTGAAGTACAGCCATCTTACCGAGCAGGATAAAACAAATTTTTTTGGATGTCAAAGTCATCTTTAACATAATGATTAAGGTGGGCTTTGAAATTCTGATGCGCAACCTTTTGTGTGACGCTCGTTCGAGTAAAGTCGGCTTGAGGTGACTAAGGGAGTGAGATAAAAGTGTCATTTCACCTTTGTCGTGTAGTCTTAAGTATAGAGCGTTTTTGTTTATTTTTATTTACGTCAGATAATTTTGAATTAGTTAATTTTTTTAATTGCACGCCTCATAAGCAAAGCGGTGAAGTGGGTACTACTGTCACTTCACGCAAAACGAATAAAATTAATATGTCTATATTTATCATATATTGCACTTATAAAATAATATACACACACGCATATCAAGAAAAAACACTATTTTTAACACTCATGATATTTTTGATGGCACTTTTAATATTTAAACTAGTTAAAAAACTGTTTGAACATTTTCTGTTTTGAACGTCCGCACGTACAGAAGTGCGTATCCTGTATATTATCGTGATAACGATCGAAATACTTTACTAATCGAGACCTTTTTCCCCTTACGCTTCAGTATAATTAGGAATAGAACCCTATTACTTTTCAAGGTCTGATTCGATGTGGTTTAATTGTTATTAAAAAAAATTAAATGAGATTATGTGGCGTGCACCTTTGGATTTTCCAAACTTCACAATAATATAATGGACGTCAACAGACGCAAAATATCTTATTTCTTAATATACATTTTCAAGATGCGTAATATTGTGCGGTTATTTTACAATTAACAAAATATTAACTGAACAAAATAAAATAACAACATTACCATAAGATACAGAAAAAAAAATAAGATGAGATACGTCATATAAATAAAATAAAAAAAGTTGAAAATTAAAATAAACGGCGAACTGAACGGAATTAGAATAATTTCAGTGACATAACAAATGGAGACAGAAACTTGGACGGCTAATTAATTCGCTACAATATTTTAAACTTATATAGCGTATTCGAAAGAATCTCAAGTTCGGGGTTTTCGTTACTCAGTTCATTATACAGTCTCAATATTCGCGGGAAAATATTAAAGTGGCCGAGTTTCGTCCCATCAACAGGCATAACAAACAGTGGTCCAGGTTTACGGGAACGCCTATGATTTTATGTAGGAAGATGAGATCTTGCTTCTTCCTACTATTTGACAAGGTTGACATGTTTAGGTATTTCAGTATTTCTGTATATGGTGCATATTTGGTGCATAACAGAAAATATTCAACGATTTTTTGAAATAATATGTAGCTTTAATAGCTTCGACTGACAAGAAAATAAGTTGGAACGTTGATGGCTTAGTAATGAGTACGGACGTCGCATCAATAGACGTATGTTTGAATCCACCTGCAATGAACGTGAGCTTCCAGCGAAGATAAACGTGTTCCAACCATAGTACGGTGATAAGGCTTTTTCTTACGCCCGTCAAGCTAGCAACCATCGACAAGCTAGAAAATGTGCCTCGAAATACCCATTAGTGTGTTCGAGAAGTTGGACTCACGAACCAGTCCCTCCACGAAGCTTTACTTATCGCCACTAATATCAAATGCTATTGTATACATATAAAAAAAGGTGTATAGCTTGACATTTACCATGTGCTACGGATAACTCATCCTAAGAGTTGACTAGGGCTTTTTAATGGGACAAAACAGAAATAATCGATATATTATATTTGACACATGAAGACTGACAACAAAATTGACAATAAACCTATTTCGAATATTAAAAGGAATCAAACAAAAAAAAGTTTTATAACTAAAATATACACAAAGGTTGGACTCTGAACACCTTAAATTTTTCTTTATGACAATTGTCTGCAAATAGGCGGTCAGCCCATCTGATGGTGAATGGTTACAATCGTCTTTGGACAGCAGTAATACCAGGGTTATTACAGCCATGTCGCTGAACTCGAAGGAAAGCGCTAGTTCTGGTTCTCCAAGCCGGAACACAAAGACTCATACTGAACCTTTATTTTACGGCGGTCTGCCCCCGAAGGTGGTCGCTAACCAGTCGGGCATTAACCCTACCACTAAGCTGTGATGGTTCAATGATTACATGGTTAACCGTCATGACAAAAACCAAATGTAGGAAAAAACGGGAGATCCTCATTGGTTAGTCGGCAGAATGCAGCACGCGCTGGTGAGGTTGGCTTGGGTAACGCAGATGAAGACATAGACATCCACAAAGAAAGAGAACTACGTTCAAGATTAACGCCATTAAGGGGAACGAACTCGTGGACCATCAGATAGTATGCGATAATCGGTTGCTTTTATTACAGAGTATCAGGAGCGTCCGCCTTGTCGATCGCTCTCCTCGCCGAGTGCACGCCTGCTTCGCGCAGGACCACGCTAATGCTGCTTACCACCAGCGCTCTACTGTCCTGTACCGGGATTATGGCCAGTACGTACTCTTTATTACTTCTGTTGTATGCTCACCACCTCGCTACTTCATTAGCGAACTTAACATTAGCTTAGGTTACCTCTTAAAATATCAGCTATCTGCTAGTTAAAATTTCGTTAAAACCGGTTCAGCCGTTTCGAAGATTGACCAGAACAAATATGGAGATAATAATTTTAAAAATTTTGTTCGTCAAATGTATATCGTATATACTTGCATGTGCAATATATGTAAAGCGATGATAGCTCAGTGGCAGTGTGTACGACTTCGCGTCAAGGGACGTGAGGTCGAATCTACTCCACCTATACGATCTTGAGCTTTCGGTGAAGAAAAACGTCGTGAGGAAACCATAATATGGTGGCAGGGCTTTTTCTAAGACCTTTATGACCATAATCTCACCTGATCTTAAGTAACGATACGGCCCAAGTTGGTAGACACGCTAAACCTGTGGAGGAACTGGCTCTCAAGTGCAGCTACCGGAACACACCTATTGGTATTTGGCGGCAGGTTTTTAACTTGAGGGTGGTTGCTAGCCAGGCGGGCATTAGAAAAAGCCCTACCACCATGCTATTGTTTCCTTCACCGAAAGCTCAAACTCATTGTAGGTGCTTGGATTCGAACTCATGTCCCTTGACGTGAAGTCGTACACACTACCACTGAGCTACCATCGCTTCAAAAAAATATTTTGCTAACCTTGTTGATGACTCCGGCGTTGATTCAGTAAAACACAGTTACAAGGTATTCATTGTTGTATATATTCACAACAGATCTAGAATTCAGAATCTAACTTCTCACTTGCGCGCCTAAATATAGACATTATTTTCTTACTACACATATCACGAGCGAAATATAACAAACAAACAATAAACACAGTCAGTTTTATTAGGTATTAACTAGTATATCATATTAAAGTATTGCTGATAAAAACCTTACGATTACAATTAAATATAATTCATATCTGCACGCTGCCAAAGTTAATTCTATTTACGGAAGATTCGACGATAACAGAAAAAATAGTTGCGTCATTTCATAATAACCGTTTGAGATACGCAAATAAAAGGTTTTCGGTATATTTCCAAAATGGAAATATCTTAAACTATTTATATCTCATACAGCGAGAGCTAACAGTGGAATTCGTTTAGTTATATAGGTTACGTAAGATTTGTGTTAAGATTTTTAGAGTATGAAGGACGTTAATATTTGAGCGCATTTAGATTGTAGTAATCACGTAGATTGGAATTGTCAAACATTCCCTTCTATGACGCTGGAGAGATGTTCCTTTCGCGAACTTTCTATTGGTTAATACTTGGAGATTAATAGCACATCAATTTTCTTAAACTAACCGGCATACGTAATTAAAAAAATACACTATAAAAAATATAAGACAAAGCGATGATTTATTTAAATCGTATGACCAAATACAGTGTCTTCTAATACATTATTATTACAGAAGACTATCAGTCGTTTTAGGGCGTCATCGATAAGAGTTATTAGTTTATTTTTGGAAACGTTGCATCTCCTTTGAATCGGTGATAGCTCAGTGTTACCTTGTAAAAAGGGCGCGTCATGGGACGCAAGTTCGAATCTAACCACCTACTAAAGCTTAGGCTTTCAGTGGAAAAAACATCGTGAGGAAACCATAGCATAGTGGTAGGGCTTTTTCTAATGCCCGCCTGGCTAGCTACCACTCTCAAGTTGAAAATCTGTCGTCAAATACCATTAGATGTGTTCCGGCAGTGGCACTTGAGAGCCAGTCATTCCAATAAAGGTCGGCAACGTACCTGCGATTCCTCTGTTATTGTGATTGGTCCATGAGCGGCAGTGGTTACTTACCATCAGGTGACAAGCTTGCTCGTTTGCCCCCTATTCCATAAGGAAAATATCAGCCAATTTAGGGCGTCTTCGATAAGACTTATTAGTTAATCTGTGGATACGTTGCATCTTCTGAACGGGTATTCCTCTAACCCAGTCGCACATGTAATAAAATTTTGCACACCACCTGTGTCTTATACGCAATATGTTGAGGTTGCATCGATCGCTTCTTAGCCAATGGAATACAATAAAAAAAAATTCAACAATATTTTCTATTTTCTAACAATATATCAAAAAGCAAACATCTCCAATGCTATCAGGACTATTGATTTGAAATTTTGTCGGGAATATTCCTTTTTTGACAAAGAAAGTCATGTGAGGGATTTATACAATCACGCATGATTGACGGGGTTGAGTCGAAAGAAGTCGCAAAGCACTAGCTAGTCTAAAAAAACCTGGAAAACGTTCCTAAAGATAGCAATATATTATAAAAGCAATAAATCAGTTACAAAATCCATACTCTTTATTCTTCTTCTACCATTTTGTAATTCCCACCTGGTTAGATACCAGCGTCAAGTTGAAAATCTGCCGCCAAATACCTATAGGTGTGTCCACTATCTTGGGCCACATCGTCACTCAATATCAGGTGACTACAACGCTAAGCCGTATAAAAACGTTTTTAAAACATACCCTCAGTTAATCTTTGTTTCTGTTCCAGTTTTATCAATACCAATCCTGCCAATGAAGTTCTCATTCTACATTCCGGTTCTCAACATCCACTTCAACTCATGGCGTCTCCTGAACCTCGTGTTCAGTTTCCCGTGCCTCCTTAACGCCATCGGAGTCGTATGCGCCTACGAAAGTCCAAAATATCTGCTCAGCGTCGGACAAGACAAGAAAGCGTTGGAGACCTTGCAGGGAATGTTTGCTATTAACACTGGAAAGGATCCAAAATTATATCAGGTAATTGGACATCCACAATAAATACTACTGTATAAGAACTTTACATAAAAATTGTCTAACGGGTAGTCAAGACACCAGCACATTGAATTTAGTTAAAAGCCCCTCTGGGACAGAGTTTCTATAAAAAAAAAAGTAAAAGTGTATGAAAATTAACAGTAAAATCCATAGTTAACAACAAATTTGATTTACAAATCAAATGAAATTTTAGAAAGTTCTACGAAACATGTGCAATCTAAAAGAATTGGATGCGGAATAGCAGCGTGCGTATTGAAATTTTTAAATGTATTTCCAATTTTCTACCCAAAAGTTATGACATTGTATCTACAGATGCAGTTAATACAATATTTTGAAGCAATGATAGCTTAGTGGTAGTGTGCATGGACGCTGAGTCAATGAACGTAGTTTGAAAGCAAAGAGCCTGAGTTTTCAGTGAAAGAAAACATCGTGATGAAAACGTCGTAATAGTATGGTGGTAGATCTTTATCTTATGCCTGTCTAGTAAACTACCACCCTCAAGTCTGAAAGTCTGAAACCAAATATCTATAGATGTGTTCCGACAGTTGCACTTGAGAGTCAGTCCCTAGACTAAGCTTATCATGTTCACCCAATTATTGCCACATTATTACTTACCTTAGGCATATTGTTTAAATATTTACCTTTGAATTTGGATGGTGATATAAAATTTGTATACCTTTGAAGGTCAACTCGGTGGTTTTGGACGAAGACAATGCAGATACCTCATCAAAGGGTTTTTTCAAAACAATCGCTGCGCAGACCGTGCCAATGTTCAAACCACCTTTGTTGAAGAGTAGCATTCTATTGGGTGTTATGTTTGTAATTGTTTTTATTTGGTAAGTTGTCTTTTTCACCACTTTTTTACGTTGTTAGCCTTAAGGGCTTTGACAGTTTCATTGAACTTTTTGCGATTCGTGCCGAGGGCCCAAGGGTACAAGGCAGCGGGTGCAATGGTGCCAAAGTTGGCGAACCAAAGTAGGAAAAAGGCTTAGAGAGAGACAGTGACGTACTGCGGACTTTGAAGTCCGTTGCTCAAATAGCTTTGGAAACTATCCTCTTCACTACACAACCAGGCTTTTGGTTTGCAATCATCCACAGATGATTTTTAGGGTAGAAATACTTTTCTGTATTTCTTTTTTCATGTAGTGATATAATTTCAAAGCTTTATCTTTATGCACTACCTACTTTAAATTGTAATTTATTATGCTGTTTGTGTCAACACAAGATTTTCGACTATAATCTTTTCTAGAATGGAAGTATTTTACCTAAAGGTCTGATATCTCCCTGCACTACCTCGATTATATGCCTAAAAATATATATAGCTATATTCGTATATATCAATTTATGTTATGAATATGAACGCTTATAAAAATTAAATAATAAATCCCATTGGACATAAAGTGAAGAAGATTAGGCTGTCAATTTTTGTATCCGCTTCCGCTATTCGTATCAGCTTAGATCGCTTTGCTTTGAAATTACACAACGCAGATATCGAACGATAGTACAGAACTTTACTACTCAGTAATAGTTATAAAAAATGTATTTAGACGTATTTAGGTAGGTAGGTAATTAGGTACATTCAAAATGAAGTCTTTCTGAGTTTTATGTTTCTGGAGTTTTTTATATTTTAACTGTTGTAACTGCATATAATTTATCCTGTCAAAACAAAACTGGAATAAGCTTAAGCTATCATCTAGCTATAAATACTTTAAATAGATTAATTCATTTTACAAAGGCAATAATTTATTTCTTATAATTTTCAGCATAAACTCCTTCCTTGTTTGGTTGCCGTTTATGGTAGATGCATTCATGTCTTCAGTTGAAAAGGGATACACTAATATGACTATCTGCCAAATGATAAGGATAGCAAGAAATGAAACCAACGTAGAACAGGTATATAGATTTTTAATGCATTATTTTCATAGTTTTATCAAATATATCCTACTTAGGAATCTAAAACCATCTTTATCGCAAAGTTTCATTGATATGGGTCGGTCAAAACCAGAAAAAATAAACAGAGACATTTAAAAATAGCTTCAAACTTTCGAAAATCCCTGAGGCAGCTAAGGCAACCTGAAAGCAAGGCTTTATATCTCATCCAATCCTTCAGACAAGTCACCAATTAAGAGACTTAGAGAGATTATATATAATTATACTAATACTTTTGCACTGTCAAAATACTGCATCCCTTCAATAAATTATCAATGGGCAGATTAGACTTTAATTTATTTACAAAAAAACATGTTTTTGATACACAAGTGAATATAAAATTTTGCCGGATTCCTTAAAAATATTTTGATTATTTACTAATTTTATCACAATTTCTATATGTTTTTTATTACTATATATATTTTTTAATATAAATCAAATTTTAATTAATTTAAAATTATTTATTGCGCTTTAAAAATTATACAAGGGAGTTAAATGGAATATGGGAAATGAAATTTTCAGAACAACGATTGTACGATGAACCGCATTGCAATGACAATGGTTTTCGGCATCTGCACCATGCTGGCAGTTCTGAATGCTGTTGCAAGCGGAGCTATCAACATCATTGGCAAACGACGACTGTTCATTGGCATACAGGTAAACATCTAGTAACACCATTTATATAAGCAAATGAATCTATATTACGAGAAAGGTTCGTGAAGCACGAAATGGGGTAGATATTAAATTTCCAAATTATGAATTTTACGTTAGAATTTACGAATTACTCCTCGCTTAATTGTATGTAACTTTTTAAGAGCAGTATTGAAGCAAACTTCTGAAAATACTGTAGAAAACGATTGGATAACTGGACGAGAATTAGAAAGTACTAATATAATAAAATGCGAAAGTGAGTTTGTTTGTTTTTTACGCTTTCATGTCTAAACCGCTGAATCGATTGTGATGAATTTTGGTACAGACATAGATCGGACCCAGGAGTCAGAGATAGGCTACTTTTTCTCGCTAAATCTTTTTGGTGGTGAGGTAAATAGTGGGATTAATTTAGTATGAAACTTATTATTGCGACATCCGGTTTGTTTGACAAAATCAATATTAATACCAGCGAACAATTAATGTCACACATAAAATCTAGTTGGAAATAAAATTTTAAGAATGCGTCATCCTTATGCACATTTTGGAGAAGACTAAAAAGTAATCTGATTTTCGAGAGAAAATGAGTGTGTGAGAGATCACACACTTTATCTCTCAAAATCTTTACTTTTTAACAATTGTCACTTGTAAGGTACGTCGCACTCAATTTTTTCTTTGTTACTTCTGACAGTCTTATTACAAACGTTAGTCCATTTAAATTATTGGATACACATATTATCATACATTTGCACACCATGAAGTTAGTTAAAACCCTCGAGTGACTCTGCTCGCGCGATACAGTGACACTCTACATCACTGAGAGTACACCATCACACCGTATACCATTTGTGCACACTCACACGTTAAGTGCACAGTTCTGTAAGGGACTACCCTCGCGGCTCTTGAGCTGTTTACCTGATTAGGTCGTAGTTAGGATCACTAAATTAGTAATGCAGAACCTGTTGGCAAGTAAGGATCATAATTTTTTTTTCATTTACTGGCAGCTGCCCAAGCCAAGGTTCAACCGTCCTGGCACCCTTGTGCCTGCTGCCTCGGGGCTGAGTGCCCTCAGCACTCGCCACAAAAAGTTTGGTGAAGCTGTCAAAGTCGTTGGTGCTAACAGCGTACGTCAGATCGAAAAAAAAACTTAGTTGAAAGTGTAATGTACAGATTCTACGAACTTCACGATGTGTCACATATTTATAGCTACTATTCTTTAATAAATAGTATTCGTATAACAGCTTTTAATTAATTTTCAATGACCAAAAAAATACGCATAAAATATTTAGGTAGATGACATTATTTACCAAAATATTCATTAATAATGTTCCGTTCAGATGATGGCGGGTGTAGCTGGGATCATGATTAACTTCAGCTTGATCTGGCCTCTCAGTGCAGTCCTCTTTATAATGCTCCTTACTGACGTCATCAATTTTGGCTTCCTCTCCGCCTTCACTGTAGACGTCTTCCCGACTTTCGTCAGGTCAGTATTGTCTTTAATTGAAGCGTCACTGATAAACAACTTTGAATGTAGCTCTGAGTGCACAGAATATAAAAGATTGTCGCAGTATTTCATTTATACGTAGTACTATTTTTTTCTTGTTTCAATTACACTGAAACGGTCCGCAGCTATGAGACTAAAATTTAACAGGATTACGTTTCTTGTGTTAGTTAGTTTCATGTGTCGAATAAAATAGCAACTAACATACACGAAGTGCGTTACGTCTGTTTCTAGGTTGCAATGTTTCTAGAAAAAGCAACTATGCAAACGCTTGTATTGATAAGACTATGACGTCTTGGATAAAAAGTACGTAGAAATCTCCAATATTGTTTTAAGTATTAGGAGGCAATATGTGTTACGATGTTAGTGAAATGAAAGGTAAACGGAGTCACACACTGGAAGACAGTGTAGAATCACGTACAACAAGAAGAAATACAAACTTTCTAGTGAAAGTTGTGGCGATATACAAATTTGAAATCGCGTAAACCAATCGATGCAACGTTCCTCAAACAAGAACTATGACCAGCAGTGGAAATCTTTCGATAGATAGGCATCGCTGCAGTAAATTCATCATGTTCTATTAGAGAGTTTTAAAGCCATTTTACTCTGTTCGAGTTCATTATATTTTGTTCTAGGAAATTGTTTGTATTTTTCTTCGCAGAGCCAAGGCCGTGTGCATGATGATCATGTTCGGTCGTGGTAGCACGTTCCTCGGTATTAACGTGCTCAAGAATTTAATAGAAAATGACTGCGAGACTGCGTTCTATATTTTTGGAGGAGTTACCATAGGTGAGTTATTTCATATATATATATATATATATATATATATATATATATATATATATATATATATATATATATATTTTATACTTAAGGCTTAGTCTTATGGCCATAATCTCCCTGATCTTACTGACGATACAGCCCAAGTTGGTAGACATGCTAAACCTGTGGAGGAACTGGATCTCAAGTGCAGCTGCCGGAACACACCTATTTGTTATTTGGCGGCAGGTTTTCAACTTGAGAGTGGTAGCTAGCCAGGCGGGCATTGGAAAAAGCCCTACCACCATGCAATGGTTTCCTCACGATGTCTTCCTTTACCGAAAGCTCATTGTAGGTGCTTGGATTCGAACTCACGTCCCTTGACGTGAAGTCGTACATACTACCACTGAGCTATCATCTCTTCAAATAGAAAATATAGCTGTTTTTTGTAAGTATATATTTTTGTAACGGAAAATTTTACGAATGGACGTATTTTATGTTTTACAAATAAATAATTGTAAATGAAAACACGAATATTTACAAATTCAAAGTGATCCCATGAGCCTTAGAAATTTTGGGTGTGTCTCTTGTACAAATATGGTGGTCACACTGAGCATAGTGGAAAGTAAGTTTCACTTACAACTGCCGGATCACACCTACAGGTATTTGGTGGCGTATTTTCAATTTGAGGGTAATAGCTAGTTAGGCGGGCAACTCTACCACCATGCTATGGTTTCATAACAATCTTTCAAATTCGGTCCAACAGAGTGTTCCACGACACTCACCCATTTTTTTTTAATTTTCGTTTAAATTAATATGTATATTTCCTTTTTATTTCAGTTGGCGGTTTTCTCGCTTTTCTCTTACCGCCTGACGAGAGTCGGAAAGAGAAAACTAAAATATAAGCATGAAAAACTTCTATTATAAAGTGTGATAAATAAATTATATAGACCAATTAATAATTAACATGGAGAGTCTTAATTGATTTTTGTGAGAAAATCAAACGTACTTGTATTTTTTTTTTCGAAAAACATTGTACGAGTCAATAGAAAATAACTAATTAATTACAGCCTCGAAGTGACAGTGAATATTGACATTAAGAGCCGTGCAGATTTACGATTTGAAGTTGACCGACTGTCGGACAACTAAATCGGGTAATCGATAATTTAATCGCTCAGTTCTATTGTATTACTAATTAGCCCCTTACCTAATCGATTTAGTCTGTAGCGGTGATGCTGGCGAAGTGGCGTGTGCATAAAAAAAAAAGTAACACAGGAAGGCAATACTTAATCCATACAACACATCATAATAACATTATCTGATACAACAACAAAGTTGAAAAATTGTTGCATGTAGTCAAATAGGTCTCTGTCGCACATGAGGCTATAGACCTACAATCAGAAGCATCGCAACGTTGATATTCTGACAGAACCTTGTGGTACGTACACCCTTACGGTCGGACTATCACACATAGATAATAATTACAGTAATAATAATACATGCTATAAAACTATAATAAATAATAGTACACTATAATAAATAATAACAAAGCCTGCTATAATAAATACACGCTATATAATTATAATACAATAAATATCTCCTTTAAAATAACGTATTCTTTAACAGTTGATTACAGTAATTAAAAATCATACCTGAATTAACTTGAACGTAGTCTTACAATTAGCTAAATAGCTCACTTTTAATTTAATGAGAATCTTTTAATGGAAATTTTCTCAAACTGTTTAGTCAGTATAATAAAGAAAATTACAGTAGCTATTAACAGCATGATAAATATATATCACTTCATTGCATCCTAAATTTGGTTACATAATAGCTGAGACAAACTCCGGGTATTCCCCGAAACTAACCAACCATACACCAATAGATTGGTGAACATTATTTAAAAACTTATGTTCATTTGTGATTTGGCAAATTTAAATAGCTTGCCTCCGAAGAAGCCATATAGACGCCCAGTCACCTAAATAATAAACCGTTTTTCTATTTTATTTTAAAGCTAATGAGTATGAGTATGAGATAGGCGGTGGTATATTACTCCAGAAATGCGATAAAAGCACGCCCCTTTCGCACTTTATCATTTGCAACAAGCGACCGCATCGTCGAAGGTCCGGGCGTCGGGAAACGTTGCCGCGCGACTCACCGAAGTCGAGCTGAGCTTGTACAGATTCTTTGTAATAACAAGCAGTTGCCCGATAGTTGGACAAACTTTTTAATTGTGCGTAATAGGACGGGAATATTGATTCTGATAGAATTATTATTCAAGACTAGACGAATAGCGAAAGCTGGTCTCTGGTAATTCTCTGGGAGTTTGGAGTGTCTCCATTTTAGTGGGTAGTGTTAGGTGATTATATCCGATAAGTGAACACATGCCTCTCACGTCTTTCACCTGAGTTCGGGTAATGCGTTTGCGAGTTGTGTTGAGGAAGTCTGTAAATACTGGGATTCTAAACACCACGTTGATAAGAAGGAATTGTTATCCAGTTATTTAATTGACCGATTCAGTGATTTATCTTAGATATAGTAAGTCAACTTCAGATTGTTAAGTCTGCCGCAGTTCTAAATGACACGACAGTTCTCACTTTGCTATTATTTGAACTCTCGCGTATTTTACTTATAGAGATTTAGTTTTTAAGAATTAATCGATAAAAACATATCGATCTGCCATCGAATCTATATCTAGCGATGTAACTGTTTACAATTTTATTTGATCTGACATTATTATATAATCTGAGACAGAAACGTGCAATTTTTATTATTGTTAGAAAGAGGAAATGCTTGTATGTTTGTTTGTTTATACGCTTTCATCGAGCAATCATTGTGGATGGTGTTAGGCCATTTTATATTACGCTATCATCGATTGGCGCGAAGATCAGTTATAAAAGTGGGCAAAAATTATTATATTCTATTGAAAGTCGCAGGCACATCTAGTTTGAAATCAAATTCCATTTTGGCTATGTTCCATTTAGCGCTCTAAACGTTCACGCCTACGACCGCGTTCTTTCCGGTTCCGTTTACTTCCGGGTGTGATAATCACTGCCTACAGTGGAACGGAGTTGGTGGCGTATTTTTGGCGTTGTACCGTAGCCTTTTTGGTATGTAACATTTGTTACAAGGTTCAGTAAAAAAAATAGGATAGTCGAATTTTGTGAAATTCTTTAGAAACAATTGACAGCGAATTTTTTAACTTTAAACTGAAGTTGCGCGTGGATGTCATACACCATGAAGTTAGTTGTAAGTGAAGTGTAAAGATTCTACAAACTTCACGGTGTGTCACATATATACACGTGTATTATTCTACAATAAACAAGTGGTATTCGTAATACACTGTTGATTTTATTTACGATATTAAAAAGATAATATGGGTAAAAATTATTGTATCAAGATTGACGTTATGTTTATATAAGTTGTTGTAATTGAAATTGTAAAATTAAACATACAGGTGTTTATTTACTTTTAATAATGTTTTAATATAAACATTTATTTTATATAATTTGTACATGTTATTTAAATTATCGATAATATTTTTCAAACCAGTGAAAATAAGAAAAAGATACGTTTTTTCTATTCTCGACAAGTTAAGTGTAAATTCTCACGCGTGTACATTAAACACATTATTTAATAAAGAATATGCTAGATATCCCTAAGCAAAAAAAAAAACAAAATTGATATTGGATCTAGATATTCTCAAAGAGATTAAACTAGTTACGGGAGATGGTTTTAATATCACTTTTTGTAAGTTATTTGTGTATCACTAATAATTGAATGTTCCTTTCAATAAGAATATTGTAAATTGCGACTACAAATAGAAACTTCTAGAGTACTAAGGTACTATGGTACTCCTACTCGTAGGGTATACCGAAGCTTCTACATTCGTTTAAAGTAAGTCAAAAATTGTAGTACCCATATATCGACATATCAATACAGTTAATAAAACTGTGACTTATATATATTAAACTTGTTTAAATAATTAAAACGGTGGAGTATGTCGTTGTCAATATAGAAATAAACATTATTTTAATTGAGTTTTTCTGTCTGTCTGTTGGTCCTCTTGTAAAAAGGAAAGAAGGAAATCATTTATTCGTAATGCACTATACAACACAGAATGGATACTAAATTTGTTAAAAAAATATATCTTGGCATTACGAAAGGGTGTCCAGCTCAGCATATGCTGAAGTGCTTCCTCAGCGCTGATTATCAGCTGGCATCCGGTACGTAATAAACACAGTATTATTAATAAATAATCAGGTGTTAAATATAATATTATATATATATATTGCATGGTGGTAGGGCTTTTTCTAATGCCTGGCTGGCTAGCCACCACACTCAAGTTGAAACTCTGCCGCCAAATACCAATAGAAGTAAGCACCAGTTCCTCCACAGGTTTAGCGTGACCGCCAACTTGGGCCGTATCGTCACTTAAGATCAAGTGATATTATGGGCATTATGGGCATAACGCTAAAACCTTCACTATAAAAAAATATATACTCATACATATATAAATTATGCACAGGAGGAAATTGAAGACAGTTGAGTACATAATATAATATTAGATTATGTATAGGAGCCATCACGGGGAAAAAAAATATAAAAAAAAGGTATATACACAAATAAGATGTGAAGTAACTAGGCAAGATATACGTGAACAGTACAAAATTAGTGGGTAGTTTTAGTTTAAATCTGACACGGTGATAACAAATATTAATAATTAACATATACATTATTTTTTACCCTCTAAAACGCCTGTTCGTTACGAGATAGGGTAAATCTTGTAGTAAAAGAGTTCCTTGATTGATTTTAAGGCAATTCCCACTGTTCTGTAAACTGACATCTAAGCTGTTGTATTATATCTCTATGACAGTGTTAAAATATGAAGTATTGAAGGCACCGATAAGACTCGAATGAAGTGGCAGGGCATAGCTAGACTTTCATAATTCAAGTTTCTACAAACTAAAACAGTTTTCAAAAGTAAAGGATAATTTATACGTAAACTTGCCAATTGGCAATTGGAAATTACATCGAATGTATGTGATGCTTCGTCTATAACTATACAAGTTAGTTTAATGTCTTTGATTATATTAATAGTTTCTACAAAGGTTAGTGTTTTGTTTTCACTAAAAATAAACATAATGCTTAGAAATTAATAAAATTTTACAAATAATGAATAGATCTCTCTGGATTTCTCTCTACTGATTACTTATTGTAATAACTAATTGATATTACTTATTAATTATTCTGATCCTCGTAACACGCATCTCACA
Organism: Actias luna; assembly: GCA_039707435.1. Classification (NCBI taxonomy): domain Eukaryota; kingdom Metazoa; phylum Arthropoda; class Insecta; order Lepidoptera; family Saturniidae; genus Actias; species Actias luna. The sequence continues at coordinate 15,572,628 of JAZHAC010000022.1, read as the reverse complement.
CGCATATTTAAGCTTCCCGCGAGTTTTTCAAATACTTTTGCTGCCGAAATCTCAGGAAATTTATTGCTAAGGCAGGGATTTCTTCAGGAAAACTTATTTTCTGATCTGGTAACCCTACTCCTGGCTAACTACTACCTTCAAATTAAAAATCTGCCGCCAAATACCCATAGGTGCGTTCCAGCAGATAGATGCACTTGAGAACTAGTCTCTTCATTAGGCTTAGCGTGTCCAACATCCTGTGCCATATCGTCACTTAACACGAGGTGAGATTGTGGCTATAACGCTAAACCTATGAAATGTTTAAAAAATTAAAATTAACTATAGAACGAGTTTTACATCAAAATTTCATCAAAATCTCTTAAAAATATACAAATCTCTAAATTAAATTTTGTACCATATTGTTTAACTAAGTTAAATATTGTACTTATATATTTATTCTGGTGCACATCTCATTTTCTTCTGTTCCATAATTTGTTCGTCTGATGGTAACGCTAGTCCAATTATACCGCCAACTGGAAAAACAAAACGATCTTAAGCCGCTTGTCTGGTGAATAATGTAACGTAGTAGCGTCTTTTAAATAGCCTAAAACCTTCCCAAATGATTGCTCTACAAAATACAAAAAAAAAAAAAACCGGAAGTGTCTAAGTTTACCGCGTTCAAAAAACTAACAAACATTTCCGCTTGATAATGCTAATATAGAAGATAATATATTATATTTGTATGATGACGTCATAAATAAATATTTCCATTAAACAATAAAAAAATTTACAAAATGTTATAAATATTTAAATATAATATCAGAGGAAATGTTTACTTAAAATAACGATTATATAAGTTATTAAAAAATACATCGCCGACGTAAAATAGTAAACAAAAACAAAAAAATGCTATAACATCGACATATGCGTGCTTTTTTATGGAATAGTAGGCAAACAAGCTAGCGTGTCACCTGATTGTAAGTGAACACCGCCGCCCATAGGCACCCACAACGCCAGAGGAATCGAAGGTGCGTTGCCGGCCTTTATAAAAGGGACTGGCTCTTAAGTGCCACTGCTGGAACACACCTAATGGTATTTGACTGAAGATTTCTTGAGGGTGGTAGCTAGCCAGGCAGGCATTAGAAAATGCCCTACCAACGCAACCAAAATTTGTTACAATTCATCATATTTTTCACTAATTTGTTCCTCACTAAAATCGAACTCCAAACACTACTTAATTTAGTATTTTTTGTCTCTCTAACTGTGATTACCTTGAACATACGTATGCCTGATTTACAGTGATTTTATGTAAAACAAGCTGACCTGGTAAACCTTCTTCTACCTTTTCCAGTGGTTAATCACATCGACTACAGCGACATCTATTGCGTTATGATCACTTATCGAGATAAAAAGTATCCTATCTCCCAAGTTGGATCAAACAGCGCACAGTATACAAAATTGATTAAAATCGGTTCAGTAGTTTAGGAGTTCATTGCGAACAAACAACGTGACACGAAATTTTTATATATAAAGGTAACCGGCAATGAAGTTGTAAACACAAGGGTGGTAGTACTGACAGATTTTGATACACTTCAGTATTTTTTATATGAGTAAATCTTTACGAATTGGACTTGTGTGGTTACATCGTCATACAGGGACGGATCTATTAATGATATCGAACTTCTATCAGACAATACTCCGTAGTGTCAGCTAAAACAAAGCCTATTTGGGGAACGATGATAGCTCAGTAATAGTGTGTAAGAACGCCGCATCATGGAACGTGATTTCGAAATCAACCACCTACTATGAGCTTGAGCTTTCGGTGAAGGAATATATCGTGAGGAAACCATAGCACGGCTTTTTGTAATGCACGCCTGGCTAGCAACCACCCTCAAGTTGAAAATATGCCGCCAAATACTATTAGGTTTGTTTCGGCAGTGACACTTAAGAACCAGTCGCTTCTACAAAGGCCGGTAATATTTCCTCTGGTGTATGGGTGTCTATGGGCGTCGGTGATCAGTTGTTTGCCCCCTATTCCATAACAACGAATTAGTCAAATCACTGGAAGGCGTCAGACCACCTATAGAAGTGTTGATAGTTCAGTGATACGCAGCGCCAGTGGACGTGAATTCGAATTCCTGCATTAGATTTAGTTGAAGGAAAACATCTAATGAATCATAATAGAGTTTGTATAATACCTATCTGGCTAGCTATCAACCTCAAGTTGAAAATCTACTACCAAAATACCTGTAGGAGTGTTCCAACAGTTGCACCTGAGAGACAGTCCCTTCACTAGGCTAAGCACCATCTTGGGTAACATCGTGTAAGATTGTAGCTAACGCTGAACTGATAAACACAAATGAGAAGGACCATTCATTTGTGTTGTTCAGGACCTGAATGTTGTAGTTTGAGGCCTCGAAGGTATTATTCGTATCAGCTGGAACATTAATCGCTAGAGCGTGACTAACCGCATTCTTAGTCTTTAAGTCGTTTCTACAGCGGTAGAATATCCTTACCTATAATAACACTGCCGAATATATAGAAAGCCGCTTCACAGTTTGTCTCTAACAAACTCTTCAAAAGATTGATTCCCAAAACAGCACTGCCTCGTCCGACCATAAGTGTCAAACATACAGCCATTGCTCTGAAATATAAAAAACACATTTTTTGAAGTATAATACTTAACAAGGTCCATAAATAGTAAACAGTACAGACCAAAAGCTACAACTTAAAGTGATAATAGCTTTGTTTATAGTATATACGGATGCTGTGTCCATAGACATTTCGAATACCTGCAATGAGCCAGGACTTTCGCTGAAGGAAGCGATGAAACCATAGAATACTGGTAGGCATGTTAGAAAAATCTAATTCCCACCTGACTAACTACCACCCGTGAGTTGAAAATTTGCTGCCAAATAGCTATATAGGTGTGTTCCGGCAGTTGCACTTGAGAGCCAATCCCTCCATTAAGCAAGTCCGTCATCTTGTGTCATATCGTCATTTAACACTATGTAAACTTGTGGCCATAATACTAGATCTATAAACTATACCAAAAATGTCATACCGGGCTACGAGCGTCCCGGAATATTAAAATACGTATACTGACTTGTCTCGAAAAATTGTTTGTAAAGTGACTTTACTTGAGTAGTGAGAATTTAAATGAAGTTTTACGTAACTTACTTAACATGTGTCGGGAAGATGTCCACGCTGTAAGTTGTTAGGACTCCGAAATTCATGACACTGATGAGGAATACGACGAATAAAAGAGCGCTGAGTATCCAAATTGTGTTCGTGTTGATAACAAGTGCAGCTACACCGGATACTATCTGAAAACAAACGAAATGGGTATTACAATTAATATTATTTTTATAGTTAAGGTTTAGTGTTATAGCCATAATCTAACCTGATCTTAAGTGACGATTCGGCTCAAGTTGGTAGACACGCTAAACCTGTAGAGGAACTGGCTCTCAAGTGCAACTGCCGGAACACACCCATTGGTATTTGGCGGTAGATTTTCAACTTGAGGGTGGTTGCTAGCCAGACGAGCATCAGAAGAAGTCCTACCACCATGCACCACCTTCTCTATGAATAAATATATACACATTTATGATCTGCGGAACTGTTATCCGATCTGGGTGTTCCTTCCTTCAGATAGTATTCGATCTTTTAGGCGAGGCCTGACGAGATATTTAATAGACCGCAAGACAGTTAACCTTACGGAGGTCATTTTCCCCGACGGCAATCAATACTGTTACTGGACCGTACTGAAACATACCATCAGAGGAAGTACAGTCATTTTGCAGAGCTAACATATAAAAAGGGTTAATTTAATGTATTAAAACATATTTTGTCTTACATGCTTTGAAATTTAATAACACTTTTTATTTTTAACTATATGAAGTTATGATGTCTCACTGGTAGCGTCTACGGACGCTGCGTCAATAGACCTGAGTTCGAATCCCTGCAATGATCCTGAACTTACGATATATGAAAACAACGCGATCTAACGCATCGCTACCAATCTTTTTTTAAAAAAAGTTTTTTTTTATAGAAAGGTTTCCTACCATAAAATAGAAAACTAACACTGTCTGCTAACTAAATCTAAACCTTGAAGAATTCTTGAGTGATTTTTAAACGTATCATACGATTTATTAAGTTATAAAATGTAAGTCGTAAAACTATACGTGATAACTTATTAACATCATAAAGTTATATGCTCACACACACACACTTAAATATTTATACGTATATGTACAAAACGCCAAACGTAACCGTATCCAATCATTTCACCAAAAATTTAATATATTTTTTTTATAGTTAATGGTAAGCGTTATGGCCATAATCTAGCCTGATCTTATGTGACGATACGGCCTAAATTAGTAGACACGCTAAACCTGTGGAGGAACTGGTCCTCAAGTGCAACAGCCGGAACACACCAATTGGTATTTCATGGAAGATTTTCAACTTGATATACTGAATAATTTCAGTCCAGTTGCAACCAAAGCGGCAAAACTAATTTTCATAAGTACACACAAGGATAGAACTCGAAAAGAAACCGTAATTTTTAATAGCTCTACAAACAATTATTACATAGTTAAATAACATATTATTAAGGAGAAACCACATACCTGCATTCCAATGAACAGACTCTTCCTTCCAAAGCAACGCAAGAATCCAATCATAATAATGTTCAGAGTTGAAAGTATTATGCCGATGATGAACACCATGACCATTGCGGTTTTGTTCATAGAACAATCAGTAACTGGCTGTGAATTTCAATTATAATATTTATTAACAGAGAATCATAAAATTGATGTACAGATAGATATTCTCGTTACAGTTTGATTATATTTATAAATTAACTAAACGTGGCATGTGTTTTATTGCCAGCAAAATCAAACAGTCTTGTTATGAGACAAAGAACATCCACATCCATACACAGAATTACTCACTAAAATCTTATCATAGTCGAATGACTGAGTTAGAAGTGAGCAATCTCCGCGTCCATATGCAGAATAACTCACTAAAATTTTACCATAATGGAATGAATGGTGTGGAAACCAGGAATCTCCACAGCTATACGCAGAAAACTCACTAATATTTTACCAAAATTGTATGAATGGTGTGGGCACATGGAATTTCCGCAGACATACGTAGAATAACTCACTAAAATTTTACGACAATTGAATGAATGGTATGAAAACAAGGAATCTCCGCAGCCATACGCAGAATAACTCACTAAAATTTTACCACAATTGAATAGATGGTGTGGAAACAATGAATCTCCACAGCCTTATTAGAATAACTCACGTAAATTTTATCACAATCGAATGAGTGTATTAGAGACAAAGAATCTTCCCGTCCATTCGTAGAATAACTGACCAACATTTTACCACAATCGAATGTTTCTTGTATGAACCGATAGGACACAAGCATAAAAAGCAAGTTGCAACCTTGGAACAGCACTTTTATATAGATAGAAAGAATCTTATACTATTTCTCATGAATCTAGATATCATATACAAAAATATAATCAAATCCATCTGATAGTTTTAAAGACTAGCGCTTTTAAACATGAAAACTCTTCAACCTTATCATATTGGTATATATTAATAATTCGAAGGAATTACTTCCTTATTAAGGTACGACGTCATATTTAAATGGCTTTATTAATACGGTTTATTAAGTTATAAAATGTAAGTCGTAAAACTATACGTGATAACTTATTAACCTCATAAAGTTGTAAACATTTTTATATGCTCCCACACACACACTTAAATATTTATACGTATATGTACAAAACGCCAAACGTAACCGTATCCAATCATTTCACCAAAAATTTAATAATATTTTTTTTTTATAGTTAAGTTCAATAGTTAGTTAGTTAGTTAGTTAAGTTCCAACCTTGGAACAGCACTTTTATATAGATAGAAAGAATCTTATACTATTTCTCATGAATCTAGATATCATATACAAAAATATAATCAAATCCATCTGATAGTTTTAAAGACTAGCGCTTTTAAACATGAAAACTCTTCAACCTTATCATATTGGTATAGATGAATGATTCGAGGGAAGTAATTTCTTATTAAGGTACGACGTCATATTTAAACGGCTTTTTGCAGTCAACAAATATATTAAATGAATGTAATAAATCAAATTTTGCGCTTACCTCCTCTGTAACGGTTATGTTGTTTGACGACATCCTTATCATATCACATAAAGTTAAGTTTCCATAACCACTGTCGACCGACGACATGAAACTGTTTACTATAAACGGCAACCAGACGACAAATGGGTTGATGCTAAAACAAAGTCTTAATAAGAATAACTTGGAGCTCGAGAAATGTTGTATTAATGTTATGGTGTTGTAGAATATTTATGCCTTTTTTATTATGATCATGAATACAAAAGTATTCACTACCTTGTTACCTTTCAAAATCTTTATCATTCATCAAGTTAATCACTATTACTGATTGAGGTTATTTCTTAAATTTGGTAGATTATTTTGGCAGTATAAAAGATGTGTTACCTTAGAATATTTTCTAAAATATTAAGTGTGCAACAGGATTGTAATTAAATTCAGAAAACAGATATAAATGAGGTTATTATCCGCAAATTATATGCGAACAACAAATATTAGGTTTTTTAATATATTCAAAATAAAATAAACATAATAAAGTATTGCTTCATTCGTTAACCATTTTTATACCCTTTATAAGTTTAACGTTATGGCCACAACATTAGCTACTGATAAGTGACGATGTGGCCTAAAATGGTGAATTGTGATAACGCACACTAAAAACCAGCGCTTCCGTATATACCGTAATGTTATACTGTAGTTAGCAGCTAAGTATAGTGCTGTTATTGGATTTAATAGCATTTCATTTGTTCTGGCGGCACACAAGTAGGTTTCCACGCAAACGTACAACCAACCTTCAAGGTTGCGCTGAGTCGTGCGGTCGCCTACCATACAAAATAGTAGTAATATTCAATTAGTGTTAGTCTGATAGGCCGGGAACGCACTCACCCTCATATAACCTACTAATAAATAATTAGCATTTACATAAATCTAAAATGTATAGTTGAAAAATATAAACATATATATTTTAACTGACTTTCAATTACATGACATGTCTCAAGTAATTAGGCAAAGACAGCAAAAGTATGTTATTTTGTATTATCTTGTATATTATCCAATAACAAATCTATTTCTTTCTTTCTAGTAGAGGGACTTGGCAATAAATTTTCAACTTGAGGATGGTAGCTAGCCAGGTGAACATTAGAATAAGCCCTACCACCATGCTGTGGTTTCATCACGATGTTTTCGTTCACCGAAAGATCAAGCTCACTGGAGAGATTCAAATTAAAACTTTATGAAAATTTTCAAAAGTTTCAATTATACGAGAAACCAATTAGTCAATGATATTCTTATTCATTCTTATATAGATTGTAATAATTTAAGATAATATTTATTTTATTACCACACGAAGACGATAAAAAACAGTACAGCCAACAGTAGTGTGTTTTTTAACAATGGGAGTTTCAATAACGGAGAGGTCTGTACAATGATTGATCTCCAAAAACCTTTACAAGCGTTCGAGGAGCCCTCCTCGAATGTTACTGATTGAACCTGAAATAATACAACCATTTGTAATTGCACTTGTAAATACAATGCATACAATTTAGATATACTGGAGAAATAGAACGACCATCTTCAGATTTATATAGATCAATATCAGATTACACATATACCGTACCAACGTCGAACACACTCAAGCTACTTTGCCGTAATCTAATTCTATAAAAGAATCTACCATCCTTAACATACTAAATATGATAATACAATATGCAAAAAAAAAGTGTCACCATCAACTCCGGAGCCATATTGAATCACTGACATCGAAATTTTACCAGCAATCGTACAAAAGAAGCAGTTTTCCGCTCAAATACCAATTTTTGAAGTGAAAACTTGTTAAGACGCGTTGAGCACTTTTGGGTGAAAAAAGATTATGGAGTTCGCAACATTGTCACAGAACGCTTTCTATTTATGTGAAAATGTATGCAGATTGTGAATAACAAGCTTGTCATATATGAACGCTTGGTTCAAACCTCAACGTATGGATACGATGTTCATACTTCTTTTTTTTCATTAGTTTCTAAAATATAGTATTCACTTTTCTGGGCAGACCTCATGATTGCTTTTTTTATTTTTAACTATTATACCATCAATTATTTACGCACCTTCACAGAGAAATCTACCAGTTCCCACCTTTAGTAAGACTCATCAATCTTCTATAAACATTTTCTTTAAAAAAAAAAACATGCGTGCGTACAAAGTACACATGTCAGAAGTGAAACTTCTTTGGCGAACTAATTTATAAATCTTGTTTATATACGACGTTCGCTCTGTCTCACTTTTTCTCTCAATCTTTCTCACTCGTTTGCTCCCTACTCTCACTCCACGGCTAGTTGCTCATGCTACGTTCGCCCTGTCTTACTCTCTCTCAATCGGTCTCGATCACTCTCTCTCTCTTTTCCGACACTTCCGTTGCATACCGGCGTGACGTTTCATCTGTAAAAATTTTACACTCATGCGCCTAAAGAAGTTTCACTTCAATAACTCATTAAATTAATAAAAACTATTACTGCATTTCTAAGTAAATACTTACCGGATAAATATCCGTGCTTTTTCCGTGGTTTATAGAAAAAATCTTTGTAAGAATGTTCAACGCCTCATTGTCCCTTCCGACGCTAAGGAGAAATTTTGGACTTTCGAAAGCATACAGCACTCCTATAGCTCCTACCAATGACGGTAAACTAAATATCAGGTTCAAAAGCCTCCATGAATTGAAGTGAATGTCCAAATATGGCACGTAGTAGGAAAACTTGAGAGGGAGAATTGGTATGGCCAAAACTGAAACCAAGATTTTCAATGTCACCTTGTCTATCATGACATTATGCTTAGTGTAATCTTGAGGGTAAGCCTAATTCTCTAATGCCCTTCACATTAAATATATAGGTACGCACATCCCTTTACACTGTAAAATGTATTCCAGTGTTTAAATGTTCACTTGTAAGATGTTGTTCAATTTGACTACATAGATAGTTTTGGGGAGTCTTAAAGCAAATATTGGAAGAAACACTGAATATTGTATACTATTGAGTTTAATTACTCATTGATAACAAAGATCACTTATCATAGCGCAGTTATCAATGATATACAATATACCATACAATGAGCAAACATTGTGAGTTAACAATGTTTATTATCATGTGCAAGTACAACATACTTTTCATCAGATTTACAATTTACGTTATCAATTTAATAATATTCATTAAATCTTATTAAACTTTCATACAAACAATAAATCGGTACTATCTTCGATATCTACCATAATATCAATTATTTGCTCAGTAGCACACCTTAATAAATCTTTATATATCACATTTGAAGTTAAATAAATCTTTTTGTATGTGGGAAAATGCGTTATATTTCCGTCCTCGCCTCGGGGGAATTGTAAGGAATATTAACTTTTTATAATTAAGGTTAGCGTTATGGCCATAATCTCATGTTGGTAGACACACTAAACCTGTGAAGGAACTGGCTCTGAAGAGCAACAGCCAGAACACACCTACTGGTGTTGGCGGCAGATTTTCAACTGGAGGGTAGCAGCTAGCCAGACGAGCATTAGAAAAAGCCCTACCACCATGTTATGGTTTCCTCACATTGTTGTTTTTCTTCACCGAAAGCTCAAGCTCATCGTGGGAAGATTCAAACTCACGTCCATTGACGCGAACTGAGCCTACCACTGAGCTATCATCGCTGTAATCTTTATCCAACTTCAAAACTTATCCAACGCTTACCGCCGGAAATATAAAACCCCACAGTCATCAGCCTCCTTCCTGGGCCGATACGGGTTTAAAGTAATAATTACCGCATAACCCCAGCTATCGACCTGACCTAATAGTTTACTGGGCCTCTATCCTTGCAGTCTGATGAGCTGGCCTATTAGACGCCGCAATTTTAAAAAGCAGAGTTCTTGTAACACGTCAACAATACAATACAAACAACAACAACTATACAAACAACAACAACAATACAATTTTAAAGACAAGGAAATCCAATACCTGCCATTATTCCTGTAGCCGAAAGAAATACACTGGTCGTTAACGTTACGAAGATACTTCTCTTACTGAAGGGTGTGCATTCGCTTAATAAAGTCACTGAAATGGCTAACGCACCAGAAACTCTGGAATAAGAAATAAGATCAAATGAACATGCACAGGAATAACTTAGATCTTTATTGTATAATTTGCAAAATTGTTGTATTCAATTATTGATACAGAAGTACATTAATAAACATTATCGTAAGGTTATTATTATCTTACAGGCTAACAACTCATCACATGCCACTAATATTAAATTCTAACTAGTATTATAAAAGCAAATATAAGTTTCTTCGTTTGTGTCTCCCTCACGTAGTAGCTACTCATCAAGGGTTCGCACATTTAATATAGTATTTATTATTAATTATCTATATTATTCTATTTATCATTATTATTACACTAATTATTTAATTTGCTCTACCTATAATGGGAGTATGTTTTGCTTACTACAATGCTGCTAGTTAGATGGACCAAACTGGTTTACGGCATTAAGCTTGTCAGTGTGCATATTAAAATCAATAAAAATATTCATTTATTCATTCAAGGGTAGAGAAAAGGATGTATAGGATACGTTTGATCCAAAAAGTGCTGCTCCCAAAGGAAAAGAAAAATAACTCTCAGTTTCACGCGAACGAAGTCAAGAGAACTGATAGTTTATCAGAGATTTCTAATCAATACTAAAGCGGTAATTTTGTTTTAATATCTCCGATATTATCTTGAAACCACAGGCACTAACATCTGGAAATATAACATAATTTCGTGAAACAACGCTTGCTACTTCAATAATTTTATTTACCTCTCTCTTTCCCAAGATTTCTTATGCAGACATGGCAATTAGAAGTATCTTCAATTAAGCACAGCTTTCGGAAATATTTCCATTAATTTATAAATGAAATAAACAAATACTAACGAAGCCGATGACATGAATTTCAGAACACTAAGTACTATCCAGTTTGGCGAGAGAGCTGCTAACGACCCAGTTATGAAGCCCAATGTCATGGCAATGCGGAGAATCTTCCGTCTGCCGCGAGTATCAGCCAAATAGCCCCATACGTGTGACGTTGCTATTATACCTGTAATGAAAAAAAACAATAGCAGAACTGATACTCGTGACCATGAATATTCAATACTACAAACTTCTTTAAAAACCAATAACTTGACAGTATACCTACTAGCAGATGACTTAACAGACCTATCACCAACTAAAGCTATTCAATTGCTCCAATGGCCTTTATCAACGTGCAAGCACTACGACTGAGTGAACGTAATTTTTAGGGTAACAAATTAAAGGATAGATGTGTCATTCATCCTCCATATATCACTGGCTAGACTATAGCAACTATCGATTCATTAACTCCGCTAGAAGCAGCATAGTTAACTTAGCACCTTAGATCTTCCTCCTAAGTTTTCCCGAAAGCAAAGTGAAAGCGATTGCTTTGTTCCTCCGAGTTTTTGGCAAGCAAGACCTAAATAAATTATTGATTTGCTATGCTATTTGCGATGTGATGATTAAAACGTAAATGCCAGTTAATAATTAAACAATAGTTTGAGACAAATAAAATACGAATTTAGTACTCTATGGAATAACACATTTCAAAGTGATGTAGAAAGTCATTACATACATTTTTGTTTTATCATTACGTTAGCAAAAGTTGAGAGATAACTTGGAAGAGGCACTTACCAATTAAAGGTACGCCAGCAACTAACCCTTGCTGTGCACTGGTTGTGCCAAGTTCGCAGACGCTAGCAGGCACTAGGTATGAAACCGAGTATATTTCGAAAGCCATACCGACAATGATACCGCTGCATAACAGGAACAGAAGTAAGTTGAATTTGCCAAACCCTGAAACACTTACTTGTTAATGAGGTTGGATACTTTATATTCAGTACACAATTGATTGAGATTTAACAATAATTGTAGGCAAAGCTGTTGACGTAGAACAATGCACGTAACTGTTATCTTGGATTTAAAGCATCTTGACAACTCGATATAGACTGGTTGAGTTAGAAACGTGGCAAAATTGCTGTCCCGGTAAGCGGATCGCCCAAACATGGAGAGTTTAGATTATATATATATTTTTTTTGTGGAGTCGTAAAAAAACTATTGGCGGACTTCTCGCAGTGCGTAAGTACACTACCTGAATATACCACGGCGAAAGTGTGTGGAGTGACTAATAGGTTAAGAAGTATTGTCAAATATCCATAAAGATACCATAGTGATACTGAAACTCCCGTCTTTTTGTGTCTTTCTAACTTTATATATGGTTCAGTTGGCATAATAAAGTCAAATTGTTTAGAAAATCCAAAAGTGCACGCGTCATAACGTAATTATAATTAAATGACATAGATTTAAGCATTAATATTACACTCTAGAGCTATTAAAAAAGAAATGGTCCCAACAAATTAAGTTTTTTTTGCATAATCGTTACGCATCCATACTCGCCGAATTCCGGATGTTCAAAAAAACAAAATTCAATAAGAATTTTTGTAGTACATAAACCTATAACATATATAAATGAATTTAAAAATCATCGAGTGTGATGGTGAGAGTGTTTCTAAGGATAAAAAAGCCTTGCCATTATAACACATAAGATTTAAAATAATGCTCAGAATGCTCAGAGTAATGCACGACCTAAAAGGTTTCGCGTTATGAGACGTGCAATAGGTCCTCAGAATAATCCCAAGTTTCACAAGTTAGCAGCCAAACAATCGCAGTCTAAGCAAATCAAATTAAGTAATTAAATTATAATATATTCATAGAATACTTTAAAAAACTTACCAGTCAAATTCAGAGCATCTTCAAATAGCACTTTCTCGCGTTTCACAACCATTTTGTCTTATAATATACGAAAGAAATGTATGTGATGTGTAATTAATTTAAATATTACGTATAATGTGTAATAATATTTGATCAAGTTCACTCCACGCTAGATATAACACTCGACAGTACAAACTTAAGCGTGCTTTATAAATTTTAGCAAATTTGCTGTTGCAGGGCATTTATTAAATTAGGTTTTTGCAAACTAAACAATATTTCAGGTAGGCATGACAGTAGCGACTGGCGATGGATTGTTGTTCTCTCGATAGTCGCTGCTATTTTTGGACTGTGCTGTACTTAACATCAGCTACAGTGCAGTCACTTTGCCGAGCACAGTGGTAGTGTGTACGACTTCGTGTCAAGGGACGTGAGTTCGAATGCAAGCACTTACAATGAGCTTGAGCTTTCGGTGAAGGAAAACATCGTGAGGAAACCATAGCATGGTGGTAGGGCTTTTTGGCTAGCTACCAACCTCAAGTTGTAAATCTGCCGCCAAATACCACTAGGTGTGTTCCGGCAGCTGCACTTGAGAGCCAGTTCCTCCACAGGTTTCGTGTGTCTACCAACTTGGGCTGTATCGTCACTTAAACTCAGGTGAGATTATGGCCATAACGCTTAGCCTTAAGCATATAAAAAAAAAATGGTTTTTCATAAAAAGCAATAGAAAACCTGCACAGGAAACGCAGTGATAAATTGTACTGCATCAGCTAGTAATATATAATTAGTCTCTCGAACAAATTTTTCTCTCTTCTTCCAACCCCTTGTTTTTAGTACACACAATCTGTGGACTCTGGGTCCGCACCTATTTTAGGTACACGTGATTTAGTTGGCGTTAAAGAAATTGCTTTACAATAGTAGCTAGTCTTCTTACCCCATATCCTACCTAAGTAGAGTACACACAAAATGTCTTCTTATTCCATTCTCATTATCAGCTGTCATCTCAGCATTATTTTATATTCATATCATTTCTCGTACAGTCTATCCACACCTTCCTTTAGACTAATGCCCGTCCATCTTCATACTTAACATTTTTCTAGTTACATATATGGCTTCTACTCTTTATACCATGTCCATTCTATACTAATACCAGTATATAATTGTTTTTTATTTTTTACAACTTGTATTGTTTTATTATTTGAATAATTTTAATGCCTGGCTACATTCGCAACAGATGTTAAATGAGGGCGTGTCATAAAATTATAATACGTTAATCCTAAGAATGGAATTGACTGTAGAATGCAGCTGCCTGAACTCAAAATTTTCATATAATCATTACAGCTTCATTTTTTTATAGTTTGCTTACATTAAACATTACATATATTTACTAGCGTTTACCTAAAGATATCGAAATTGAAAGTTTATTGAAATTCATGTAACCGCAAATATTGTATAGGTAACTAGATTTTAAGTACGGCTTCGCTCGCATTAATATAGATTTTTTCATACAAATCTGATGACGAAATAAAAAGTTTCATACAAAGATGATCCCTCTCTTCAGCCAACTTCCAATGAGGTTTTCTCGAAAAAAAGTAGCCTATCATCGCCTCCAGGTTCCCATTTATCGCTGTACCAAAATTCATCATAATCTATTCAGCAACTTAAGCGTGAAAGCGTAAAAAGCTAATAAATGTTGGTCAGAATCCGATAGATGTGAAAACGAGACTAACGTTATTATTGATTTAAATTTACAAATAATGAAATTTGAAGCGATGATAGCTCAGTGGTAGTGTGTACGACTTCGCGTCAAGGGACGTGGGTTCGAATCCAAGCACCTACAATGAACTTTGAGCTTTCAGTGAAGGAAAACATCGTGAGGAAACCATAGCATGGTGGTAGGGCTTTTTCAAATGCCCGCCTGGCTAGCTACCACCCTCAAGTTGTAAACCTGCCGCCAAATACCAATAGGTGTGTTCCGGCAGCAGCACTTGACAGCCAGTTTCTCCACAGGTTTAGCGTGTCTACCAACTTGGGCCGTATCGTCACTTATGATCAGGTGAGATTATGGCCATCACGCTACACCTTAAGTATAAAAAAAATATTAAATTATTCATAATAATAATATGTCACACTTCAATGTCACAAATCGAATTTCACTTCTATCGGCAGCCCTTAACTTACCTTTTCGACTTCTTACTTTTTTTAATACGCCCGTATACTGATGCTCTTATCTCTATCTATATATTATAAAGTGAAAAAGGTTGTCTGAACACGCCATCCGTAGGAACTACAATTCGGATTTAAAAAAAATGTATTCAATAGAAAAGGTTTAAGCTATTTAACATCACATTACTAATAATAGAAGCAAAGCTGTATTGAGAAAACGGTTACAAAATCTGTCAAAAATTATTAAATAATTTTTAAGTCCACACGAACGAAGTCGCGGGCACAGCCGACATGAAATAAAGCAAATTAATATCTCCAAACCAGACTTCACGCATAACAGCAGAATATATTTTTGACAGCGACACGCTTATCAACGTCTCCGAGAGCGGTGGCAATCAAACAACTTATGACTACGTAACAC
Source organism: Actias luna (assembly GCA_039707435.1). NCBI lineage: Eukaryota > Metazoa > Arthropoda > Insecta > Lepidoptera > Saturniidae > Actias > Actias luna. Next base: position 15,557,137 of record JAZHAC010000022.1, on the reverse strand, counting down.
TGTTAATATAAACAATTGTATGATAACGCTGTCATAATACTCCATTAATACAATTTAAACTTTGTATATAATTACATGTGCATATCTTACATAAATTTTACTGTTAGTGTTCACTTGTTGTTAAGCTCAATTTAGTGTTTTATTTACTCAATTATACAGTGTTCAGTTTACGGAGTTGTGTATGGTTCGTCCACAGATCATTTGAATATTAAATATAATTGTATCAGAGTTATTGAAAAATTGACTGACTGTGCGTTGAGTGTGTACTTCCGAAAGATTGGAAAAAAATGCCTCATCATGTTACCTCAGCGGAAAACACGAATTAAACAAGAGATAAAATAACTGAAGATGAATTCGATGATTTTATAATAAGTATAGGTGAAAGTGAAAGTTGTGTACTAGATTTTTCCGAGATTGATTTTTTAAATTTCAGTTTGATGACGATTCATATAATTAAATGTAATTGTTTAACACACAATTGAAGGAATTGTAGGAAATTTCGTAATTAATACAGTTTTGCGAGTTATAAAAATATTTTTTTATGGAAATTTCGTAATTAATACAGTTTTGCGAGTTATGAAAATATTTTTTTAAGGAAATTTCGTAATTAATTCAGTTTTGCGAGTTGTGAAAATATTTTTTTATTGTTCATACATTTCAATATACACACATTAATACGACATGATTCATTATAATACGTTATGAAACAGCTGACACGTAGGCCGCGTCAAAATATACGAATAAGACTTAAAAAAAAGATGCAGATCGAGTTTCTTGCCGGTTCTTCTCGATGACTGCATTACTTTCCCAACCGGTAGTAGTTTTGACGTTCATGAGCGCCTTCTTAGGGCCTAAATTGAATAAAGATTTCTTCGTACCCAATAATCGCACAGCTTTGACTTTTTTTTATAGTTGAGGTTTAGCGTTACGGCCATAATCTCCCCTGATCTTAAGTGACAGCTAGTAAAGTTTTTTTTCCGCATTTAATTTTAACTGACGTATTAAACAGAATCAGATGGCAAAAATAGAGAAGCTCCAACACCACCTGAAAAGCCGACATAATTATTTAGTAAATATCTTTATCTTTATTTTATTTTATTTAACATAAACTATAAACACAATGCATAGAAAAGATAATTATTAATTGTAGTCTCTAGTATTGATACTTAAACAAATGAATATTGTTTTATGTCCTTTAACTTAAGGACTTTGAGCCAGTCCTTCTACCCAGCTTAGTGTGTTCACCATTTTGTGCCACGTTGTCACTTAACGTCAGTAGAGATTGCGGACATAACGCTAAACCTATCAATACCAATATTATAAAGAGGAAAGATTTGTATTTTTGTTTGTAACGAATAAACTCAAAAACTACTCGACCGATTTCAAAAATTCTTTCACCATTATAATGCTATATTAGCCCTTAGTAACATAGGCTATATAAATATTTTTTTTAATGAATATCGTTAATTAAAATTTTAGTGCCACGCGAACGGAGTCGCGGACACAGCTACTAATAAGCATATATATATTAAAATGGAATATCAAAAGCCACTTACTGAAAACAACAGCGGACGTTATATAGAAAGTCCAGGAACAATTATCAAAAATGACAGCGCCAATAACATTAACTCCTATGAAGGACGTCATTCTTGCAAACATCATTCCTAAACTTAATGCCATTGCTCTGCAAAAATACTAATATTAAATCCACGTAAATACAAGAGATTTCTAATAACTCATTGAAATTTCGGTTATAACATTGAAGTACAAATAACTAAACAAATCCAAACAAGAAATGTATACTGTGCTAATTATAGGCGCATGTATGAATTTATATTTCTAACCCAATGATATTTAAACACCGACGCTCTACGAAGTCTGCAGTTGCTCAACATTCAGAAGAAGGCTCCAAACATTATCTTAGATTCGACAAGCCACAAATCGTTGCCAAAGAACACCGATTCCTACCTAAGATGATTCGTGAGGCTATTGAAATTAAAAAACATCCAAATTTCAATAGAGAAGATGGTCGGAAGCTAGCACAAGCCTGGGATCCGATTATACATTTAATTAAATCGGAACCCAAAAGACCAATTGCCAGACCTCAAGACACTGTGAGCTCTTTCTGCATAGATCGGAACACAATCAATAATAAAAATTAAATTGAAGGTAGACACAGTGCCATGAACTTTTCTGGACAACCTACACCTCAGACCGCCACGTGATCGCGAAGGCTGAAAAGCTTTCGAAACGTCGGGATTAAAATCAATAAATAACCGCGATAAAATCTGTTTAAATTAGTTTTATTTCAACCAATGATATTTGGTGACAGATTTTTAACTTGAGAGTTGAGATAAATTCTCACATATTCCACTTACCTGTGGGAAGTTGGGTAAAAATCCACAAAATACGACGCTACACTGCCAATGCCGATTGTCGTGAATTGAAGTAAAGTAAAGAATACCATGCCAGCGATGGGTTCTTTGATCTCCACCAGCAGGCAACTGATGGCACATATACTTAGTACGGAGATAAGAACAGTTCGCCTCTTACTAGCCCATTTGACTATCATAATTGTCACCAGACATACCGATAAGCCATAGGCTATGCCTGAGTATATCGTCCTGTTTGATATTTCATCATTACATACATCCTGAAACAGATTAGATGAGATTTTTTTATACTTAAGGTTTAGCGTTATGGCCATAATCTTACCTGATCTTAAGTGACGATACGGGCCCAAGTTGGTAGACACGCTAAGCCTGTGGAGGAACTACTGGCTCTAGAGTGCAGCTGCCGGAACACACCTATTGGTATTTGGCGGCAGGTTTACAACTTGAGGGTGGTAGCTATCCAGGCGGGCATTAGAAAAAGCCCTACCACCATGCTATGGTTTCCTCACGATGTTTTCCTTCACCGAAAGCTCAAGCTAACTGTAGGTGCTTGGATTCGTACCCACGTCCGAACAAACCACGCGAAGTCGTACACACTACCACTAAGCTATCATCGCTTTATAATTATCAATAAATAAAACATATTATAACAGCTTTACTGAGACAGTGGAATCTCTGTAACTCGAATATCAAGGGAAATGTTAAAAACTGAAAGTATTTTTTGTGGAATAAGTAAGTGAGCTATCGTGTCACCTGATGGTTAGTGATCACCACCGCCCATGGACACACATAACGCCAGGGGAATCGTATGTGCATTGCCGCCCTTTATTAGAGGGACTGGCTCTCAAGTGCAATTGTCGGAACTCACCTATTGGTATTTGGTGACAGATTTTCAACTTGACGACGGTAGATGGTAGGCGGACATTAGAAAAAGCCCTACCACCATGCTATGGTTTTCTCATGATATTTTCCTTCTCCGAAAGCTCAAGCTCATTGTAGGTGTTTAGGTTCAAACTCAGACCCGATGACGCGGCGTTCCTACACACTAACACTGAGCTAACATCGCTTCAAATCGAGTTAATAAGTTTACACTTAACAAAAAGGTCGAAATATAATGGATTTCATTGCTAAAATTTTGAAAGGCGCGACTTCTAAGTATATTTTTGAGTTATAGATTCTATGTTAGATAAAAACAGTTTGGAAAATCCAAAAGGACACGCCTCATGCCATTCATTTAATTTTTCAGAAAAAAAAAACAATGTTTATCACTGGCTTATTTGATTATTACTTTATTAATTATTATAATAATCATTAATTATATAATCAAATAATTATTATTTTATTATTATTTAATTAATTATTTTATTTTTTTACTTATTCTTTATACTTATGTTACTTATTATTTTTTAAGCAAGCATGATTTATTGCTTGCCACAAAAACTCTGTAGATAGTTATTCCTACAGAATCTCTGTCACGTTGAAGCTTTTTTTCCGAACTGAAATACGAAAAACCTCGGCTTGGGCTGCTGTCGGAAAAAGAACAGAGATTTCGAAATCTTTACCTTTTTCTTAAAAAGTGATGTGATAAATTTAAAATGCGGCTTGCATAAAACATTTTATTATTAAACTACAATTACTAGGCTATTGATATGAAACAAGTAATTGGTTGATTACGAAGTCAGCTTTTTTAAATTTGAGTTATAGAATATAAAATTTATGTAGTATTAATACTTCTTAAGGAAATAACATTCTGTTAGAGTTACAAAGTCTAAATAATAGATGGCGCCTCAACGTATTTATGAGATTTTTAAAAGTTCATAAACAATAGTACAGTTTTGTTGTATTATGTGCCTATATTCGTGTAAATCAGCAAAATAGTGCCTATATGATTGATTCTCCTAATAGATTACAGTTGCAAATAGAATGTACATATCAAACAGCTGTCTTATCAGTTAAATAGATTGAAAATAAGTGGCGTTTCTCACATATTGATGAGTTTGCTTGATTGAAATGCGGAATAATAATACCTATTTGATTGATTCTCCTGAAAGGTTACATTTGCAAATAGAATGTATATAATCTAACAACTGTCTTATTAGTTATACAGTTTAATAATAGATGGCGGGTCCAAAAAGTTCATTAAATTGCTAATGAAAGATCTAAAAAAATATATATATTCCTAAATAGCAGCTTACTTGAATTTTAAAACTATGATTAAATCATTAATTTTGACAAAAAAACAAGGGAGATATGGCGTTTTCACAAAAACACCTTTCATAATTAATATATGTGATAACGAACCAAACAATCAAATGTAAATAAGTGTGAGCACATCGTTCCACTTAACCAAACAAGATTACAATTACAAATAAGAGAATCGAATGGAAAACCCCATAACAAAGTAAATTTAATATAAAATGCGAAGGTGAGTGTGTTTGTTAGTTCTGCACGCCTCATACCGCGTAGTAGTGCTCTACTCTCGATACATCAAAATCAAGCAATTTTTGGCTCTTAAACTGCCTCCACCACGAACAATTTATATAAGACAGTATGAATAGATGTATTTCAAGAAATAAACTTCAAATAATTTATCTCATATTTTGTAAAAAAAAATATTAATTGTATTTTACTACCTTGAAACAAAAAACTGTTAATTAACGTGAACTACCGGATTTTTTATACGAGGTGGTTACGATAACTACCAAAAATTAACCAGTTATATGTTGCATATTAATAACCTAGTATCCGTAATTTATTAATAAAATTGCTTTTTGCGCGACTGATTTTAGAATTTACTACATTTTACATTTACAAGTTCTGGGTGTCGTTATCATCTTTTCCTTTCAAGGTAAAGGCAAAGATACAGAATCCATACAGCCTAGTCGATCGTTATCTCATAATAAATAACTAAACTATTAATTTTTAATTGAAATTTATTAAAAAATAACGCACTATTCTTAATCAAAATTATTAAGATTTATTTTCTATTTTTCAGTTTGATTTTCTAGAAAAATGTGATTTTTAGTTTTTTAAACTATCATTTATTATATACATAGATTTTTCATCACGAAATAGTACTGTTCCGGACGAGCAGAACGTAACTTTTAAATTTACTTCTAGATTACTTAACACAAGGGTAGTCACGAGTAAAATTTAATAATACATACCTCTTCGGTTACGGCATAGCTCGTGTTTGCTCCGGCGATCCTCTCACAGAATCCTTTGTCGTCATTCGACCCAACATCGAAGGAGTTATAGAAAACATTCACCACGGTAGGGTACCACATGAAATAGACATTGTTCCTGAATTCAATAAAAAATTTATGTTTTTATTTTTTTCGAACTCCATATATGAATGTTGCCAAACTAATATTTATTGCGTGTACGTTTTAGCAATTTGGACAATTTATGACTAGTTTTATTAAACGAATTTTCATATATAAACATTATTACAACTCCAAAGTATGATTCGATGAACTGTGGACGTTAACACATACCGTATGCATCTGCTCGAACTTTGTCAAAATATTATTATAGTAACATAGATATCAAAGTCATACTTTTCACACATAACATATATTGCTTTGAAAACGACGAAATGTCGATCTACACTCATGTACACAACTATTGGTCATATTGACACTTTGGACAATTGGTCATAGTGACTGACTTTTGTATACCCACGTATGTAAGTCTAACTGCACGTTTGGCTTGGTAGGTAAAGCCTTGCCCAATTACATCTGCTGCGAGGTATTGTTGTGCGAGAGGCAATACTTAAAAAGAAGTGATTATGGCTCATTTGGCATTATGTACGGAGGTATCTTTGGACTTAAGTTCGACTTCCTGCAGTCAGTCTGAGTTTGAAAACATTCTGATGAAACCACAGCATGAAGGGTTTTATATTTTTTTTTTAATAGTTTAGGTTTTAACGTTATGGCCATAATCTCGCTTGACCTTAAGTAACCATACGGCCCAAGTTGGTAGACACGCTATACCTGTAGAGGAACTGGCTCTCAAGTGTGCAACTGCCGGAGCACACCTATTGGTATTTGGTGGCAGATTTTCAGCTTGAGGATGGTTACTAGCCAGACGGGATTTAGAAAAAAATCCTACCACCATGCTATGGTTTTCTCACGATGTTTTCCTTCCCCAAAAGCTCGAACTCATTGTAAATAGTTGAAAATGTACCGCCAAATATCAATAGGTCTGTTCCGCCAGATGCACTTGAGAAGTAGTCCCACCACTGGGTTTATCGTTCTTGGGCCACCATCTTGGCCCACATCGTCACTTAACGCTAAACCTATATTATATTAGAAATGTATCATGAGGACACCCGCGGTAGTAAAAAAAGGAAATGCAACGATAAAAAAAAAACTTACGTCGCACAACATAACGCCAGTAGATATAACAGTTGCAAAGTTCTCCATAGCAACGGAAGCTTAAATATTGGCAAGGTGTGCTTTATCAGACGACCCCAAGACGATGTCTTATCTGCGGCCGTTTCATCGTGTTTAACTGAAATATGCTCCACCTGTAGAAAACGATAATATACTTAACACTAAGACAGCGCGCATGTATCAGTGCCTAATAATGTATCACTGAATGAAACTATTTTACATTATGTGGGTATCGTCTAGATTTTTTTTTGTTTTTTAAGGCACACGGAAAGTTTTTATATTCACAATAAATTAAAAAAAAGTATATATATATATATATATATATATGTATAGATATTTTTTTTAGTTTATATTTTTAGCGTTATGACCACACTCTTACCTAAGTGACAATGTGAAAATGTTGATAGCGTATTAAATGTACCAACACTGTTCTTATAAAAATGTCAGCTTAATAATTTTAAAAACCACTAGCCTACCCTCGTGAATGCAGTACACATAATTCAGACCCTAATAGGGTATTATTTGGGGTTTTAAGTTAATGATTGTACCTAACAGAATTAACTGAAAGAGTTTTGTGATAGAATTACATATGATAATGGAATGATAATAATGTAAGTTTTTTTTTAACGTGGAGAAATTCTTTCACGGAAAACCTCTCGCCCCAGGTGGGACGAGCGGATTATGTGGGACTCACCCGGTGCGAACCGTGAATACCCACTATATGGCCATTCATTAACTACGTAACGATAATTTTGGTGACTTTTGACCTCCCTAGCCCCATGTAAGTATACGTAAGGTTTCTCGAAACCCCTCTCCTTTCTAAAATCTAAATATATTTATAAAATCTAAGAAAATCTCTACGTGTCTTTATGTAGGGGACGGCGGGGGTGAAATAAATTCTTACATAATATTTCGTGAATCAAAATTCAATATTAAAAATCTAAGTCCATTTTGGATTCCAAATAGTTTTCTTAATTTTAAAGAGTACAGTGTAAAAAAACTTATTAAAATTTTATATATGTTTTTCATGTTTGGTTCTATAAAAAAATTATAGTATTTAACAAATAATAAAAAGCATTTCCTTTCCTAACATAACAGTTTATTATTTAGTAGACAATAAAAGACGTATAAAAAACATTTCCTTTCCTAACATAACAGTTTATTATTTAGAAGACAATAAAAGATACGTCTTTTATTGTCATCTAAATAATAAACTGTTATGTTAGGAAAGGAAATGTTTTTTATTATTTGTTAAATACTATAATTTTTTTATAGAAACAAACATGAAAAACATATATAAAATTTTAATAAGTTTTTTTTTGCAATAAGCAATAAAAATCATTTAAATAAAATTAAATTTCGACTGTACACTTTAAAATTAAGAAAACTATTTGGAATCCAAAATGGACTTAGATTTTTAATATTGAATTTTGATTCACGAAATATTACGTAAGAATTAATTTCACCCCCGCCGCCCACTACATAAGGACACGTAGATTATTCTTTACCCCCCTCCCCCTCTTAATACTCTTACGTAATAAATGAATGGCCTCTATACCTCCACGGTGTACCTCTGCCGCATAAATTGGCGCGACCCAGGTTCAAACTGATAATCACCGCGTCACCCCAGCGGCTGGCCCAACTGGGCCCCGATACAAAAGAGGGACAGCTTGGTACATTCCAACTGTCCCCCAGATAGCTGAATATAACTGTTAAATACGCCACGCCAACAATCAGGTTTACATATAGGTATTTCACATCAAAAAGAAAAACGGAAACATTAATTTTCATCAATTTGTAGCGGAAAACATAAATGATAAAAAATAGTTTTTCTATATTATATAGTTGCAAAAAGAAACATCTTAGATAAATAATATACGCCTATATGCTAATACTAGCTGCGTGCGCAGCTTCGTTCGCGTGGAACTAAAAACTATAGGATTGTTTATGCCCGTTTATGTGACTTTCTTCGATACAGCTTTGCTACTATTGACGGTAGCGTGATGTTGAATAGCCTAAAGCCTTCCTCTGTTAGTTTCTAACATTAGCGCGTTGAGACAGACAAACTTACATACTGTCACGCCTCTCTCCCATAAGGGTAGGCAGAGACCACATCCTTCCACTTGCTACGATCCTGACAAACATCTTTCGCTTCTTCTACTTTCATAAGCACCTTCATACATGCTCTTCGGTTACGGGTACTTTTGACCTGGCCTTTCTCCAGAACGTCCTCGATCTGATTGAGATATGACAGACAAACTTTTACGCTATATAATATTAATATAAATACTATGATTGCTAACATTTTTTTAATAGGCGTTAGAGAAAAATACTTCACAAGAAGAACAACGTATATCGGCCATCGGCTCAAATGGATAAAATGATGACTTTTTGGGTAAAACAGTTTTTTTTATTTTTTATTACGGCATCTGCCTGTGTAGATAATTTCGTCGCACCCAGATTTGTAACAGTTGTTTGCGACTCACAGATAATTATCTTGTTTGGCGTTTGAACCCATAGCACTCAGCTCGGCGATATTTTAAAAGCTATTGGCATAACACCTAATTATTACACTATTTGATTATAACAACTTTAATATATACGAAATAATAAAAACCAACTAAGACAAGTAACGGAGGAGGGTGGTTTATTCACACTGTTTGCTTTATAAGCGCGACTCGAGCGCGACTGTGGGTTTAGTCAAAACGAAGCACTCGAGGCCAGATATTCACGTAAGGTTTATATTTTCCATTATTGACTAGACTGTTTTGATATATTTGATATCTATGTTGTAAATCATTGTTATCGGGAAGGATTTATACCGAACAGAGAGAGAAACGCGAGAGCAGTGTTGACAATTGAAAAAAGAGGACCCCGTTAAACCTATATCCGTGTCGCAAGTCTCGGACACTGTTCGGTGTAGTCCTCTCTGCCACAGCTACTAGATTTCTAACAATATTAAAAACACGATTATAGTTGTAAATAATTATGTATTTTGGTATATCTATTAACGAAACGTCAGTCAGTCGACGGCAGTGCATATGTGTGTATATATATATATATATATATATATATATATATATATATATAGGTTGTCTAGCTAGAATACAGTTAGTATCAAATATGGAACTATTATCATAAGATAATAATTATATTTATAACTGAATACATCGCGAGTCAAATAATTTGAGAGTTCTTTACATTAGTCATGGTCATTATTGCATTTAAATCTACGTGAGTTTGTTTTTCTCTTGTTTAAGACCTATGTCAAGAGACGTGAGTTCGAATCCACTCAAACCACACTGAGCTTTCGGTGAAGGAAAACATCGTGAGGAAACCATAGCATGGTGGTAGGGTTTTTATAATGCCCGCCTCTAGCTACCACCCTCGTGTTGAACATCTGCCACCAAATACCAATAGGTGTATTCCGGCAGTTGCACTTTTTTATAGTTAAGCTTTAGCGTTATGGCCGTAATCTCACGTGATCTTAAGTGACGGCACGGCCCAAGTTGGTAGATACGTTAAACCTGTGGTGGAATTGGCTCTCAAACGTGAGATTATGGCCAGAACGCTATACCTTAACTATAAAAAAAATTACAAGAAAAATTGATAGTCACGTTTTTACATTTCTTTTCTATTCTTAGGTTTATATATATTATATAAGGTTTTATACATGACATAAGGCCACAATCTTACCTGGTATTGAGTGACCCAATTGAGTGGCGAAGTTTGATGGAGGGAATGGCTCTCTAGTGCAACTGCCAGAACACACCTATAGATATTTGGCAGCATATTTTCAACTTTAGTGTGAAAAAGCCCTACCACCATGCTATCTCTTCATCAAGATGTTTCGAACTCTAGTCCTGTGACGCAATGGCCGTACACACTACCATCATGGCTTCAAAATCACTTTTCAGAAGAAAAAAAAACTCCTCACCGGATACAACTCTTTCTTCCCAAAGTTTTTCTCATACATCTTCCTGAGTACTTCCAGAGCTGCCGATTCGTTTCCACAGTTCGCCAGAAACTTAGGGCTTTCGTGGACAAAAAGTAACAGGAATGCGCCGATACCCAGTACGCAGGCTAACGTGAAACTGAACAGCCTCCAAGCACGCAATGTTATACCAAGCCAGGGGACCGGCAGAGAAAACTGAAGTGGTAAGATCAGGTATGCAAGAACTGTTGAGTGTTAGAATCATGAATTAATACATTTAGTTTTGTAATACCGACTACTACATACAATATAGCTTGTGATTTCTGTTATATTATATACGATAAGACGTGTCGCTGACCTGGTTACGATCTGCATGCGAGTTCCAAGCATTTTCTCAGTCAAACGTGGTCAAAATTAGTGGTGTGCGAATAATTCGACTTTACGAATGTAAGTATGTAATTAGTTCTCGAATGTTTCGTTTTTTTTTTACAATATTATTCGCGAAGTATTAATTTATTCGAGGATTTTTTTGTTTTTTTTTTTTTTAATTTAGGATTTGTTATGTTCGATATTAAAATATGAAATTTATAAATGATTTACATTTTATTTAAACTATGAAATAAAATTGCAAAAACAGAACAGAATCTTTTAAATAATAATGAAGGAACGAAAATAATTTTTGTAGCTTATTAAGTAAAATCAAAAATTTCGTGTTTAAAAATTTACTATAAATTTTTATACGTTCGGGTGCAAGTTCGCGAAATATGTATATTTCGATGCACGATGTAATGAATTTGGAATTGAAAAGAATCAAAAATTCAGTGATAACTCGGTAATTTGCGAAGTATTCGAAATGTTACAAAAAAAAAAATCCTAAAGTGTCAAATAATTCCTAATTTTTCGAATGATTCCTAATTTTTCGAACAAATCGTTTTTTTTTTTAATTATTCGTATATTTCGCGTAGTGCGATTCTAATTTAAAATCGAATATCAAGTCGATTCGATTCGATCACAACGATATTCGCACACCCTAGTCAAAAGTATGACATGGAAGTCTACATTTACGTATCTCCTTCTGACGTATTCCTGGGCAGGATGTGAGAGAGGTATATGACACACTTCTTGGTATTTAGCGGCAGATATTCAACCAGAGTGTGGTAGCTGGTCAGGCGGGCATTAGAAAAAGCCCTACCACCATGCTATGGTTTCCTCACGATGTTTTCCTCCACCGAAAGCTCAAGCTCATTGTAGGTGGATTCGAACTCACGTCCCTTGACGCAGAGTTCGTACACATTACCACTAAGCTATCATCGCTTCAAGTATAAATACAAGTACATGGATACAGTCAAGTTTCAAATTGGAATATACAAACTAACATAAATAAATTAAAGATATTAATTAATGGCACTTATGTATTTTTAATACTTTGGCACCTCTCGATAATCTTCTGATTAGATATTCAGATAAGAAAATTTAAAATACTGGAACTTGATCGATAGTTTCCTGTCGGTATTGCATTTGGTATGGTCTTGTATGTGTTGGTTTGGGTAACCTAATATTTGAAATGCGAATGTGTGTATGTCTGTTTGTAACACGCCTTATTTACTCAACTGTTTGTCATACAATTTTCGAGTATATGTCATCCAGAAATACAAGATCCCGAGAGTTCGATTAATAACTTTTAGTACCAAGCACACAAAGTCTCTAACAGTGCTAATATACATACAATTAAACTGTAAGTAACCGAACCAAATCTGTAAATTCTGTTTGGGCCAATTCTACCTCTGGATCTCTCATCGCCAATGAAATATAAGTCAATATAATAGTACACAGGAAACCTAAAAGCAAACAATATTTTCTGCAACGAAGCGATGATAGCTCAGTGGTAGTGTGTACGACTTCGCTTCAAGGCACGTGAGTGCGAATCCACCTACAATGAGCTTGAGCTTTCAGTGAAGGAAAACATCGTAAGGAAACCATAACACGGTGGTAGGGCTTTTTCTAATGCCAGGTTAGAAATCACCCTCAAATTGAAAATCTGCTCCCAAATACCAATAAGTGTTTTCCGGAAGTTGCACGTGAGATCCAGTTCCTGCACAGGTTAATGTGTCTACCAACTTGGGCCACACCGTCACTTAACATCAGGTGAGATCGTAACCATAATGCTAAACCTTATATAAAATATTAAAGTGCACATTTCAAGTCATTTTGTATAGTTAATTCAATTTAGTAAAACACGGAAATGAGTCAGTTTCATTCGCAGCATGCTATGTTAAAAGTAAGGAAATGTCAACTTGCGTTAATCTGGTTAGATCATAATGATTTATCAAAATATATATATATATATCTATCTTTAATATTATAAAGCGGAAGAGTTTGTTTGCTTGTTTGTTTGTTTGCTTGTTTGTTTGTTTGTTTTTTTGTTTGTTTGTTTGAACAAGCCAATCTCAGAAACTACAGATCGGATTTCAAAAATTATTTTAGCATTTTATTGAGCAATCATTGAAGAAGGTTTTACGCTATTTAACATCACGCTACCACCAATAGGAGCAAAGCAGTATTGAAAAAAGTAACAGATACGGGCAAAAGGTATCAAACAATTTTTAGATCCGCGCGAACGAAGTCGCGGACACAGCTAGTATGTATACATAACAGCAGAAATCGCTTACCGAATAAAATGAAATCCGAACTAATGTTAACACTATTTACGATGAAAAGGTAACGGCTTCTGTATTTCGCACTCGTCGACTCACCGAGCATTGTTAGAATTGAAGTGAAGCCTGCCGTAGAACTGAAATAAGAAATCATAAGCCTTAAATGCTTTGGTTGATAGAGTAATTGTCTGTCAACGGACAGTTTTTTAGCATCATCGGGAAACATGCATGCAGGGACCGTCAGCATTGTCCGTTGTAAATCAATACACTCTCTATCCGAACGAGTTTGTATATTGTATACACATTGCCAGAGATACTGAAAAGGCATAGATTCCATTGGACCAGAAAAAAATGTTCCCAAGAAACAGAAAGAAGACTTTGAGAATGCCGAATGTATAATAAAGCTAGCTGACCTGCCAGACCTTGTTTTACCTTTTCGAGTATTCGTTCACATCGACTACAGCGACATCTATCGCGTTATGATAATTTATCGGGGTAAAAGGTATCCTATCTCTTAAGTTGTATCAAACTACACACAGCGTGCAATTTTTTATACTCACAGTTTAGCATTATGGCCATAATCTCATCTGTTCTTAAGTGACGATACGGCCCAAGTTCAAGTGCAGCTGCCTGAACACACCTATTGGTATTTGGCGGCAGGTTTACAACTTAAGGGTGGTAGCTACCCAGGCGGGCATTAGAAAAAGCCCTGCCACCATGCTATGGTTTCCTCACGATGTTTTCCTTCACGGGAAGCTCAAGCTCATTGTAGATGCTTGGATTCGAACTCACGTCCCTTGACGCGAAGTCGTACACACTACCACTAAGCTATCATCGCTTCAAAATTAAAATCGGTTCAGCAGTTTACGAGTTCAACGCGGTCAAACAAGTTGACACGAAATCTTTATATATGTATAAAGGTAAGCGAAGCCGCGACGCGAAATGAGTTCTTTACGTAGATTACTAAAAATTAAAAATATCATCGGAAGCAAATACATCGTTTCGTACCATCAATTTTAAATTGCGTTCATTGTGATAATCCTAGGATTTACTGCATGCCAAAGATAAATTTCTAGGTAAAGCATGGCGTGTATCTATATCAATATGATTAAATGCTATTTTTATACTCTATCGAAAGATGGATGTGCTTAATTTAGATTTATCAAGTGATACAAGAACTTATTGGAATAGTTTGATAAGCGCCAACGTATGTGTTACCGAGAATTTTATTTTTACGATCGTTTTAAAAACAATACCTAGTATAAATAAAAAACCTACCCTCCTTATTTAAACCACAAGTGCAGTTTCAACAAAATTAGTTTTATGCCAATGAAAAAGGGACTAGTAATAAATAAGTGTAACGATATTTGTTAAAAAATACATAAATCGTAAAAAATAAATATAACTTAATATAATAGTACACAGAAAACCTAAATACAACCAATATTTCCTCCAATGAAGCGATGATAGCTCAGTGGTAGTGTGTACGACTTCGCATCAAGGCACGTGATTGCGAATCCACCTACAATGAGCTTGAGCTTTCGGTGAAGGGAAACATCGTGAGGTAAGCGTAGCATGGTGGTAGAGCTTTTTCTAATGCCCGCCTGGCTAGCCACCACCCTCGCTCAAGTTGAAAATCTACCGCCAAATACTAATAGGTGTGTTCCGCCAGTTGCACTTGAGAGCCAGTTCTTGCACAGGTTTAGCGTGTCTACCAACTAGGGCCGTATCATCATTTAAGATCAAGTGAGATTATGGCCAAAATGCTACACCTTAACTATATAAAAAAAAAACTAGCCTCAAAAAGAACTAGTTTTCAAACCAAGTTGTTCTCAAATACAACATGACATAATCTGTGGCTTCCGGCCTTTAAGGAAGAGTGACTAAAGAGTTTACTTACAAACTGCATCCTAAAACCTTCGACACGAACATAAACTGCCAGTTCATAGAGAAACTACTGAGGGCAGCAAATAAGAAACCAACAAACGTTGACAGGATCAAAGTGCGTTTTCTTCCTTTGACATCTGCGTAGTAGCCCCACGGAAAAGTGAAAAGAACACCTGAAAAACATTTTCATTGTATTAGTCTTTCGGTCTATAAAAACTATGGCTAATAGATAATTTTATTGTTGAGCATGTATTAGTATCAAACTTAGTTTAGTTAGTTCAGTTAAGTTTTGGTCAGGTTCACAGTAAAGTTTTTGTTTGTTTGGTTAACCAATTCTGGCTGTCGATCGATACGGAAATATTATTTCTATCAAATGCTATTAAATTGTTTACTTCATAATGTTGTTCAATATATTGAATGCTTAATAAACTTTGAAGGGAATCGGATGACGGATCGGTCGCATTTATAATATGGAGTAAAGATAAGGACAGGGAGATTTTCAAAATTAGCTGAATGGCTTCTACGAAGTATCAAAATCTCGTGACGAAAATTAGAGTACCTATGAAGGGACCTGACGCCAAAATCCCGGTTTCTGTTAGTCCTATATGAAGGTCACACTTGGCTGCAGCGATCACCACACTAAATCCGAACATGTCTAACGATATTCCACACATCACTACGCAGCTCGCTAAAAGCAGCATGTAGTTATACCAGCCGTGCCCTGAAAACATCAACATTATAGCTGTAACGGAACGTTTTAATAGTAGATCATAGTAGTTATTTAAACATTACGTGTGTTAGCTTGGTCGTTGATCGTCTCTTTATACTGTTAGCTGTCTCGTTGATCGTCTCTTTATATTAAATATAATATAAAAGGGTTTAAATATTTACACGTTTGATTAAAAATAACTCTGTGGATTGAAATTGATATTTACATGTTTGGTTAAAAATAACTATATGAATTCTAATTGTAATGACGAGATTTTATAAAAATTGTTTTAATAATCTATCTGAAGTAGTTCGCTTTTAGCGCTTTCAGTTTCCGGTTGTGGCAATATAAATACGTGTGTCTTCCAGTACTGAGGGAGTGATAGTGGAGCTCCGGAACGAATTAGTCAACAGAACTGTCAGGGATGTGAACAACCGAATAGAACGTGCATATTATTAAACAAGACGAGTATGATAAAAGAGAATACACTTGAAGCAATGATAGCTATAGCTATAGCTAGATATGAAGGAGTAAATTGAGACAAATCCAATAATGTACAACACGGCTATATTACAACGAGACAAGACTGACATTCAACGAAGTTTCTTTGAAATTTTGGACCGGTTAAGTTAGGTTAATATAAACATAACAAAGTTAGGTTAGATCTACACTCTCTCTTTAAAGTGCTCACAGAAAGATCAGTGCATACCAGTCAAATCCACTGCCTCGTCGTAGTCGTAACTTTTCTCATGGTGACACTTATCACTAGGCAATGTAACACAAGCCCTGTTTTCCATTTCCAATATGAAGTCTAGACTGCTTATGACAATTTATCCGAAACAACGGTTTTATATAAGTTTCGTCTAGCACTAAAGGGATTTGCTATGTAAATAATAGTTTCGTTGGAAAATATTTGTTCATGAATATACTATTGTGATCTGATATCTTATATGATAAAATGTACCGAGATGATATCAATATTATCAAATTGACTACATGTCATACTAAAGCCGCACATAGCGAATAAATTCGCATATGTTTTATTTGCGTTTTATACAATTTTAGAATCTATTTTTCATAGTATCAGTGTCCAACCGAAATAGGATTTTCAACTGAAAACGAACCTTCGGCTTGGGTCGAAACCGAAACTTATCTAAATTTGGAAAATTTATATTGTATATGTAGTTAAATTTTGTATTTTTATTTTCCCACGTATACAAAGATGTAATCTGTTTGAAAGATTGAGGGTAATTGATGTACGAAACAAGATTATTTATGAATGTATTTATAATTGAATATGAACAAAAATATAGGTAAATCTATTCATGAGCTACTCTAATAAGTAAACTGAAAAGTTTGAAAAATCCAAAAGTGCACGCCTCATAACACTCATTTAATTATTAAGAATAAAAATTAGCCGTACCGTTGTTTTATTTTATTAATTATTTCATTAATTACTAGCTGACCCTGTGAACTTCGTATCACCTATGCTCTGGAATTCTAGATGGCGTTAAAGTAGCTAGATTTTGAGATTTCTTGACAAACAATTTTTTTTATTTTTCGTATATTTTTTTCAATTTTTTTATACTTAAGGTATTATTAGCGTTATGGCCATTATCTCATCTGATCTTAAGTGACGATACGGCCCAAGTTGGTAGACACGCTAAACCTGTGGAGGAACTGGCTCTCAAGTGCAGCTGCCGGAACACACCTATTGGTATTTGGTGGCAGGTTTACAACTTAAGGGTGGTACCTACCCAGGCGGGCATTAGAAAAAGCCCTACCACCATGCTATGGTTTCCTCACGATGTTTTCCTTCACCGAGAGCTCAAGCTCATTGTAGGTGCTTGGATTCGAACTCACGTCCCATGACGCGAAGTCGTACACACTATCACTGAGCTACCATCGCTTCAATTCGCGTAGATAGTGATAATAAATAATTTTGTAAATCGATATCTTATTCAAGACTGGTGTTTTCTTTTTCACGTCTGATGTTAGTTTTAACATAATATATATTATTCCTTGACGGAGTTTTTAAATACGTGCAGTGGTAAAACACACTAAAATAGGTAGTGGTTTCCACACATAATAAAAAGTTACTCATATTAATTTTAGACAACGCCTACAGACGCCATTTTCCATCTATATCCATACGGATCCTGATAAGAATTGGTATTATCTCTAATGATTATTTGTCGGATAAGATAAGACCACATAATTTGAAAATAACTGCCGAAAACTAGTAATTATTGAATCACGCATTTATAATGTGATAATATATTATAGTAACCAATTCAAACAAATGTATCGACACGCCGTACTTGTGTAGAATAGTTGATATCAATAATACTTTGTTCAGTACAATCGCTGATAAATTCTATAGAATAATACCGCCGGTTTGTGAAACATCAAATCAAGGAGAGAAAGTAGATATGAGATATTTAAATTTTTCAACAGTGCTCAATAAATGTAATGAATATATAAAAATAGTAGGTATAAATAGGCTACCACCATACTATTTGGCCAAAATAAATCCTTCGAGTGACTCTGCTAGCTTTTTTTTTCGAAAGGACATACGCTGTTAACCCTAGGGGCTTTTACAGCTTGGCAGGACTTTTTTGGGGCGAATGCTGAGGGCACTCAGCCCCGAGGCAGCGGGCACAAGGGCCCCGTAGTGGCTGGCCCTTGGCATGGACTGCTGGCGGATCACTCTGCTCGCGCGATACAGTGACACTATATCACTGAGAGTAAACCATCACACCGCATACCATTCGTGCGCACTCACACGTTAAGTGCACGGTTCTGTAAGGGACTACCCCCACGGCCCTTGCGCGGCTTGTCCGATAAGGTCGTTCTTAGGATCACTAATTAAGTAAGTCAGGCCATGTTGGTTAGTCAGGTTCGTGAATCTTTCTTTATTTTCTAGCAGCTTTATACCCACTGCCTCGGGGCTGAGTGCACTTAGCACTCGCCCCAAAAAGTTCGGTGACGCTGTCAAAGCCCTTAAGGCTAACAGCGTATGTCAGTTCGAAAAAAAGAGAAACAAATGGCACGTTAATGCATACATAGTATTATTACAATAAACGGGAAAGTAGGGCAGAGTGATGTTTATAAGGGGTGCGAAAAAGAGACGTTGCTATGCACCGTCTAAAATATAAATATACTGTAAAAATAACTCGTTTTTATACAAGAATATGTTTTACATAATTCTTAAAACGTGCTTTCATGATAAAAATAAATATCCGAGTTATTTTCTATAATTTATTTAACATACGAAATAATCAAAATGTATCATAGTAAATGCAACTGATATTTTATTAGGGTTAAATACTATATAAATTTAAAAAAATATACAAATTTGTCAGATTTAAGATCCCGCAAGATTCCGTTTTGCATAGTGGTAGAGTTTTTTCTAATACCCACCTGACTAACGACAACAGTCAAGTGGAAAAATGCCGCCAAATATGTATAGATACAATCCACTTGAGAGCCAGTCCCTCTTCTAGGTTTAGGGTGTTCACCATCATAAGCCATATCACCACTAAACATCAGGTAAGAATGTGGCCATAACGCTAAAACTATTTAAAAAAATTCTACAACTAAACACTAATTTTTATTATGAATAGAGGGGGCAAGCGAACAAGCGTGTCACCTGATGGTAAGTGATCACCGACGCCCATCGACTCCCACAACACCAGAGGAATCGCGGGTGCGTTGCCGATCTTTATAGGAAGGACTGGCTCTCAAGTGCCACTGCCGGAACACACCTATTAATATTTGGCGGGAGACTCAACTCGAGTTCTACATTTTATGTTTTAAATGAGAAACATTGTCACCGCAGGCGACATTTGTCTGAACTCTTAATTTATTCCATCATTACATCATTCGTTGAACTTAGTAGCTGAGTAACAGAGACATAATACATTACTACATTTATAGGAGTGGCAACTGTGAGTGCATTGTGTAGATTATTTATTAAATTGGAACGCTTCTACAAGGAACTTATTTTGCTAGAATTTTAAAGTGTCTTATTCGGTAATTTACCTCAACATTTACTCTCATAAATGCTTTATATAATCACAAAAATACTCACAACTATATACCAAACGTATATAGTTTTTTAATGTTATAATTGAAGTGTATATGAATCACTGCAATTATAAGGCAAGATGTCGCAGACACCATATTCTACCTCTGCAGGGAAGGAGAAACACTGCAGATTTGTTTTCCTGGTTTAAACTGCCCAAAATCTTGTGGACTCTCCACATATACTTTCTAATGTTAATTTAATGTTACCCAATAGAACGTTTAGTCAACCAACATATTTGGACAGTCCACTGAGTGCATCCAATTAAAGACAGAATTCCTTCTTAATTCGCGCTGCTAAGTAATTGAATAATGTGATTGTGGTCTATCGGAACACTGATTTATTTACATGTTCTGCCAAACGATTCGTAAATACTTTGACGAAGTCATGGTTTGATGATTCTCATACTGTTATCTAGTTTTGTTTCAATTCTCTTTATATTAGCACATTAAAAAAATTCTATGTCCGCCCCGTGACCACGGAAGCTGAAAAGCTTTCGAAACATCGGGATCAAAATTAATAAATAACCGCGATAAAATCCGTTTAAATTAGTTTTATTTCGATGAATAATATTCGCGTCATAAACATAAGAAATCATTATCAATTTTTTAATTTGTTATAATTGCTACAATTTTTTTTCTGTTTTCAATTGTAATTTAGCGTATGTCATTAATACTTTTTTGTTTAATCTATTCCAGACGAAAAAGCGTTTTAGTCATTGTTATGCGAAAACATTGTGCATAGAATTATTTAGATATAACTACTGTTACATATAACTGTTTTTTTTACCAAATAATTAAATTAAAAAATTCGTTGCGTATGTTATTTTGTATTTACATAAGTCTATTCCCTTGTATGTGCGTTTAACACTACACAATAAATTTCGATGGAACTTGACACGGTGGTAACTGAAATTATAAATCAACATATGGGGTATTTTTTATCCCATAAAACGAAAGGGTCCTTCCGGTATAGGGGTTAAATGGCAAAATTTCGACACCGTTTAATCGAATGTAATTAAAAAGTTACACATACATAAGCTATTAGCTTACATCTTGCATTGATTAGTGTTCCTTGCGATTCATCCACTGGACACCAATCACTAATCTAACACCTATATTATCTTCTTAAAGAGAGCAAATTTACTTACAGTGCTAATAATAAAAAGCGGTTACTTCAACTTATGGACGCTTGTAGTACCCAAGGCATCACATGCGATTTCCCAGACCTTTAAAAACCAGGTCTTGAAGGACCGTACACAATAGTCAAACCAGTGCACGCTCTTCTTGAAGGACCATACAGAGTAGTCCTCCAGAAAAATATTAGTTCGAAGCTCATTTCACATGCAGACCATTTGTAAGAAGTAACTCTTCTAAGATCAAACTGTTTTCATCTAGGCTCCAATGAATACTCTACCAATAGCGAGCGATACGCTGGTGGAATATTTGGCCTAGCGATATTAGCGGTTATCACGCTGATCCCAATGCCCTGACAATGTTGGTTTAAATCCCATACAGGACAATTAATTGTATAATAAATAATCTATAAATTATTATTCTGAGTTTGGTTATTACTGTGTGCGCTTTAATTGTATATTCGTATAGTACCCCCTGGCAGACAGCTTGACAGCTAAAACTGGAATAGTCTTAAAAAAATTGTTTACTCAATCTATACACACCCTATATGTACCTACATACACTATGAGTAAACACACTGTAATTACACACACTGTAAGTACACACACTGTCATGACACACACTGTAAGTACACACACTGTACTTACAGGCACTATAAGTATACACACTGTAAGTACATACACTGTAAGTACACACACTGTAAGTACACACACTGTAAGTACACACACTGTAAGTACACACACTGTACTTACAGGCACTATAAGTATACACACTGTAAGTATATACACTGTAAGTACAGACACCATATGTACAAAGCGATAATAGCTCAGTGGTAATGTCTAAGACTTCCCGTCAAGGGACGTGAGTTCGAATCCCGCCACCTACAATGAGCTTGAGCTTTCAGTGAAGGAAACCATAGCATGGTGGTAGGGCTTTTAATAATGCCCGCCTGGCTAGCTACCACCCTCAAGTTGAAAACCTACCGCCAAATACCAATAGGTGTGTTCCGGTATCTGCACCTGAGAGCTAGTTCCTCCACAGGTTTAATGTGTATACCAACTTGGGCCGTATCGTCACTTAAGATCAGGTGAGACTATGGCCATAACGCTAAACCTTAACTATAAAAAAATCAATCAAAGTAAACATACTCTATATATCTCTAACCACAACCCCAATATACAAACGGTAACACACACAAGGAGACGAACTCTCTTCTTGCATTCGAGCCCCAATTCCATTTCCGATCCATAGATCGTCAACAGTTCTAATTAAAACACGATTTAAGAGTGATAAGGATTTCATTTAGCCCATCAAAATCCAATACAATAATACGTGATCATATTTCAAAGTATTCAGCACTTATCTACGAAGCCACAAAAGCACATTATTTGCCTCACAAATCGTGCTATAAATATCAGTTATTAAGAACTCATCAGCCAACTTATTACGCTATGACAGTAATACGGCAAGCATAAGGATTTAATATAGACCTCCCTACATCCTTTTAAACCTTTTGAATGGGGCATTTGATGGCAAGTTTCCTCAAAAAATCATTATAAAGACAAGACGGTAACACGCAAACTCCGCATAGCGCCACAGACCAGGTATAGCTTACACAAATCTTCCTAAATAGTTTTTCACACAGTAGTTGTAAATTTGATACACTGCGGTCGTTGGCTAATCCTAATTAATCCAATTAGATCACCTCGCTATAATCACTTTAAGACGACACGTGCCCGTGTGGATAAGTCCTTAAACTATACAAAGCACCAGTCCACTAAGTTAACAAACATTATAAACTATACTGTAGCAAATATATAACAACCGTCAGGTAAAATTAATGGAGTCAACAGCAGTTATTAATTTGTAAAGATATATATATATATATATATATATATATATATATATATATATATATATATATATATATATATATATATATATATATATATATATATATATATATATATAATATATAACGTAAAAATATGGTTATGTACAAACCTTACCAAATCTGCAGATTTAAAATTAGAGGAAATTACAAACGAGATGTACCGGGAGTTAATATCGCTCTTGAATTCATTTCAAAACACTTTATTCAATTCAAGACCTGAAAAGGTGGCTACGAACGTAAAAACTACCACCGGTTTGAAAAACAACCCAGTCATCGAGTAGAACCGGTAAGAAACTCGATCACTTGTTCGTAATTTTCACCATCCAGGATTATTTATGAGCGCTACCGGATTCTCCAGCCGAAGAAGTTAAAACGAAGCACAAAACATTCACCACGATTTGTTTGATCAATTTGAACACTTCACAATAGTCCTTGAATGATCTATCTAGTGCAAGTGTACTTAATAAATAATTGTAGGTATCGACGCGGTCACAAACAAGTCCTCTAGTCCTCGTCTTGCTATGATCGAGTTTAAAGAATCACTCCCTCTTATTTCAAACAAGACGTATCACAAA
Source organism: Actias luna (assembly GCA_039707435.1). Lineage (NCBI taxonomy): Eukaryota > Metazoa > Arthropoda > Insecta > Lepidoptera > Saturniidae > Actias > Actias luna. The sequence continues at coordinate 15,533,471 of JAZHAC010000022.1, read as the reverse complement.
GGCTTTGTCCAGACGTCCCGGAAGTCTATGGCGGCATCTTCGTTTCCGCGTTTAACTAATATTAAAAAGACCAAATGAAAATCTTATAACCCTCGAATGAAAACTAACTATAAGGCGGAATCTTATTTTTGAAAGATCAATCAAATGTACTTGTTATTGCATTAAAAAAAATTTGAAGATAAATTGAGATAAAATAAGGGATATTTACAGTCAATTAGATGATTAATTTTCGTCTTGTCATTCTATTCCCGACATATAATTGTGATTGTATGTATGTATTATTTATGTTATCGTTGAGCATAAATATATTTTCCCCGAGCAGACCGCGAGAGGGGCGTGTGGATGCATGATATAGGATACACCGATATATGATCACAAAAAAAGGAACTACGCTGAGTGTTAATTCATATTCTTTCACACTTTTTCTACTCTCCAGCGGGTTCTTGTCTGTCCCCTAACACACGCATTACTACAAAACTACTCAATAAATTATAACTCAATCTATGAATTATCAAAACATATTTCTAGCGCAGAAAAGGAAATTAATATAAAATTAAAATCGGAGCACCAATCAAAAACAAAGTTTTGTTTTTTACGATTTAGAATTAGTTTTAAAATACAAATAAACATGCGTGAAGCAAGTACAGGTTATAGAAGCATAACTTCTTAAAAATATAAAATAAGAGATTTTATGTCGGTGACGTATCTTAAAAGTATAGATTAAATATTTCTTCTCTTTCAAAAAACGAAATATTTCTAAACATGATGCGTCCTGGATCTCGTACTCTCAATTCTCGTTCAATTATAGAATCGCTGCCTGAGAAAAATTACCTCACAAACACTCGAATTATTATCGCAAATTAATATTACATTGGATATGAATGAAATCGTGCAAAAACCTTTATGTTAATACGTAAGTTATCGCTCAAAGTCCTTATAATTTATTACATTTTACAGTATCGCACTGTTGATATTAAAGTAAAAATAAAAACTTTAATTTACAATCGTCTGTAGAGCAAAAACGTTAAATGTAATCTTTTTATTATAATTACACAGTAACGTACTGTAAAATGTCAGATAACCATGTCCCTTACTAAGTGACGTTTCGAAATTGTATACATAATTCGACTTTAAATAATTATTATTTCTAAAAACTTCATCGCCTAAAACAATTAATCCTGTCTAGATGGTAACGTTTACGAATGCCACGTTAATGGATGTGAGTTCGAATGCCTGCAATAAACCCGAACGCCTGGTAAAGGAAAAAAAGGACAAGATGGCAGTAGAGCCTTTTACCACGTCCCGCCTTGGTGATTACTTTTTTTTCTTCAACTTGATGTTCAAAATTTTATTCTGTAGAGACTTCAACATCGCAACACGTAAACGTATTACCCGGGCACAGGCCGAGGTAAGAGGGACCTGTGACAAGACTCGTCAGGTGACAGGCATCGGACACTACCAGCTAAAACGCACACCCACAACTAGTGTTGCCACCAGAGACAATGCCCACACTTCTTCCGTGTGTTCCGGCAGTTGCATCGGCATGGACCATTCCATCCATCCATTTAACACCATATGAGATTTTGGGTTAAAACGCTATACCTATAAAATATTAAAAAACCAATAGCTTGAGTTAACGTAAGCGAAAAATTAATAGTTTTAAATAATAAGTACCCTCAGTTGATTACAATTGTGAAATGTCCAAGCAATTTGCACATTTCATGCCGAACCTGGCTGGACCAGCACATGAATCAATGCAATCACCAGATAACTTCCAATAATTAGGCTAATCATTATAGTTGTAGCATAGCTGGAGGTATTATCTTGAACTATTATTTATCTTGTAATGGCTCAGTTTACACCGTGGATGGACAAGAGTTCAAATCCCTGCAATGAGCCTAAGCTTTCCTTGAAAGTTAATTTCGTGATGAAACCATAGAATGGTGGTAGGTATATAGAAAAATTTATTGGCCGCTTGCCTAGCTAATACCCTCAAGTTAAAAATCTGCCGCTTAACACTTATAGACGTAAAATGAAGTAAAGTACGTATTAGAAGGATGTACTCATTGTCAGACGGTGAACATAGTCGTTGATGACTGGAGCCGAGTGAACCCAATTCAGCATTACCGAGTCGACAGTTACGGGTCACTTTCATTCGTAACTAAGTGGTAAAAAGAACCTAAAAAGTGTTTCCTTCCAAAATACTTTTATTACCACACACAACATGTTATAGGAGATACACCTATGCCAAGTTTCAACCACATTATAAAGCTTGATATTAATTTAAAAAAAAACTAATTCTCACGACGTGACGCGGCAGTGAGTTATTTCACTTTCAAAATCGAATACTCATAGTAATATTTACGGACTTTTAACGTCAGAGAAGATAAGTGTACAACTTCTATGTATTACTTTTCAAATGTCATTATTTTCTTAGTTTCAAAAAGTTTTTGTAAATTAAAATTAATATAGGCGTTCATCCGATTGAGCTAAAACAAACTACACTTGTTGTAGGCACTGGTACACAAATTTCCGACGTAGTACCATCCACCTACAATAGATGGCAAAGAAGTCGTTTCCACAAATGAATGTGTTTCATACGGTGTGCGGCGTTTTCAACGTTATCTAACCCTAGAAAGAATTTAAGGTGCATATCATTACGCTTTCCTGTAATACCTAAGCAATAAAAATAATTAAATTATCCGCTATAAATCTTTAGAGCTTTTACAGATTCACCGAACTTAAAGCCCCAAGAACAAAGGCTCAAAATACCCTCAGCCTGGGGTACAACCAGCACAAGGGTGCCAATATGTGGCAGAACCTTGGCTTGAGCTGATAGAAAAATGCGAATGAATAACACGGAACACTCTGATCTTATTAGATCATAACTAATCCCAAATAGGGATGGCACTGCGCCATAACTGGCTCAGATATATTGTACTGTGCAATCTTACCTGAATTAGTACAATAACAGTAGGCTACTTCACACGGATATTGGATACAGTATGTCTATCATCATACAATCTCGAATGATAAGGTGACTTAACGAATTATAAGATTCTAATCGAACATTAATCAAATTACGATAAAACTATGGAATTAAATTTATTTTACATATTTCCTGAACGTATCATACGCTGTAGACAAAGAATTTTAAACATTTGACTGTTGGTCTGAAGACAAAAACAAATATGGCGGACAAGAACTATAAAATAATTGTAGAGGTATTTTGAAACTCCCTTTTTTTCGTAGGAAGATCTTACATAAGATACCCACCTTCCGCCGGGCAGCAAAAGTATGGGTTATGTCAGATTCTTACTGACTAAAAACCTACGGCCTCTGTACCTTCCACCAAGATTGATGGAGCGCTTTCACATTCATCATCTAAAATATAAATAATAAATATAATATTTAGAAACTCCCTAAACAATTATGAAATTAAAAATTTCCGAAACCGAAATCATGGCGTATTTAAATGCTGCAACCAATTTCCGATAGGGACGAAATCAAATTAGTTTACCGTTGCCTATGGACACTCGCAACGCCAAGGGTATTATAGCCATGTTGCTGACCTTGGAGACCGTATTCTAATCCGTTTGTGAAGAGCCCTATATCATAGTTCTAGGAGAAAACTGTGCTACCCATCATCTGAGTCACCCAACCTATACCATAAATCCAACGTAGACGACAAGAAGTTTCTACAGAACCTAACTTTTGTCGCAATACGGCCAGAGGTTAGATTATTTATTTATTAAACATTGTACACAGGGTATAAAGCCATGCTATGGTTTCCTCACGATGTTTTCCTTCATCGGAAACTCAAGCTGATTGTAGATGGATTCGAACACACACTCATTGACGCGGCATCCGTACACACTGCAGACTGAGCCATCATCGCTTCATTCACCATGTTTCAATCAACTGCGGATGTCTGGCACCATCGAATACAGTCTTTCGCTTCATCACGAGGCAATCAAATGTCGTGCTTAAAGATCTTTCGAACAAAATGATTCATTCCAATCATTGTTTTGTTGACATACATTTTTATTATTTTTTATCCCCTATTTGTTTATTACAATCGATATTATTTATAAACATGATTGATAACATATTATTAAAGTCAACTACCCCGGAAAAACAATTTTATAAAAATATTATTTTTCCATATACATATATATATATTTCTTTTCTTTATGAAACAGTGACCGGTGTGAGTGGGTTGACCAGACCCCTCTTTCCTGGTCTCGTTTTTATTAATAAATTAAGAGACGTGTTCAAGAACGACACGGCTAGAGTGATCCGCACAAGCGTTACGTGACACACTGTTGTATAGTTACGCGCGCTTGTTGGTTTACTCAAATAAAATATTACAATTTATATTTTTACGTTACAATTACATATAGAAAACGATATCAGATATTACTTTTAGCAATCAGAAGCATGGTATTATATAATAACACTATGAAATCTAAATAATATGTACATTCCCGTTGAAAGTTGTGGCAATTTCTGATGAAGGAACAAAATTAGAACCACGAAACTCACTATAACCCATATTCAACAAAAAAATAGAATAAAATATATATCTTACGACCCTAAGATAATGTTTCCGCTAACGTCCGATTAATACTCTGCCTCGGGTGCGTCACTTCGAACGCGTGCAATAACCGTGTTAGCACCCCATTTGTACCACTCGACGTGACTTACTATCCTCCTAATAATATAATTATACTTGTTTTAATTCATTATGGTAATGAAACTTTAGCTAGGAAATAACATTGACTTACTTCAATTATCGTTTAGAGCATGATCTTCTTAAAGGATATTTCTTCCACTCGTTAACTAACAACATAACCTAAAATATAAGCGGTGATCGAGGTCCAATCTGTATATATATAACAAGGAACGTATGTATATATGAAATCGCAAAGCTGTAATCTTTAAAATCTTTAAAAGCTGTAAGTTGTAAATAGCATATCATTTGACCAAGCGCCATGAGAAATGGCACATATATACATTTTTTTTGTAAATAAGTTATATGCTATTCCATAACGCGATATGTGTCTCTGAGGCTAAGTCACTAACTACCGAAAATGGAAGAAAAACGGTCGCCACAAGTCAATTCAAGAAAATCTTTACTTTATTCTAATATATTAAATCTTAGAACGAAAAATAATACATTATCCATGATAACATCAAATAGAAATTAATATAGTATATAAAAAACAATTAATAAAATAACAAATAGCATGCAAAAGATTTAGTTCAAAAATAATTATGATGTTATCAAAGATCTTTGTTACCCGTCCAGAAAGGGCGTGTGACACGGACGAGCCATTATCAATCTGAAGCGAAAATCAAGCGTTAGTATATGTGCAGGTGTATCACTATACGCAGAACATGGCCGACTAAATAATAAAATAGTTTAAAGTACGAAAATGTATAAGAAGTCATACATTCAAGCTTTCGTCGTTAGTTATAATCTAGGCTTGGATTTGTGCACAACAGAATAAATAAAAATACATAAATTATTAAAAAAAAACAAACAAGTGTAAATCTTAAATAGTGAATTAAATATATATATTATACATTTAAATACAATGAAACTTTTAATAGTCATATTTTTAGCATCCGTTACCGGTAAGTTTTAGTAATAAATTTTATTTTTATAAACGAGTTTCTACTAATGTACATTTATTATTTTTACCTTACTGTGGAAGTTAGAAGGTATTTTTTTTTTCAATACCTGAAAATAATTTCGCTTTTAAATAAATAATATTAACCTTCATTTATTAAATAGACATATAAAAAAATATACCAATCGATTTCATCTCGATTATAAGGTAGTTTTCCGAACCTGTGGTGGTTTTGACGTTCATAAGCACCTTCTCAAAGCCTTAATTGAATAGACGTATTTTGATTAGATTTAAACTGAGTCAATTCAGATTTAGTATTTTTTGATATATCACAAATGAGTTAGTTCGTTGTCGGTATAGTGGTCATAAATATATATATACTATTTTTGTGTATCTGTTACCTTATACGTACATCATTCTTAAACTACTGTATACATTTTAATTAAATATGACATGCTGATTACTAAATTTTATGGACGCTTTATATACTATAAACTGACAGAGATTTTTCTTCATTTAATAGCTTTTTATGCTATTTCTAAATATGATAGGTGGGTCTGTGATCCGATGCTTAACTATTAGAATATGCAGACTGTCCATAATTATGAAAAGTGTATCGAATTTAATACAGCTGTCTCTTTACAGTCAACAATTGTCACTACAATAATAAACAATAGCATTGACATTTTCATTTCATACAAACATATTTTGAATAGTTTTTGTTTTAATTAATGTTCTGGTAAACAACATTAGTTTTCTGTTAACATTTGATAGTAAAAAAGAATAATAAATCGCTCGTAGTACATAGGCCTTATGGATAAGTTATAATAAGCCGTAATATTATATCTGACAGATACAAGTTCTGTCTGTATAAAATACGGTTTTATTTGTGAACTATATACACATATATATATATATTATAAATAATTTTTTACTCTATCACGGCGTAACTAATCGATCACCATGATTTTTTTCCTTCAGGCTCTTGGTGTGAATTTTCTTTGCTTATAGTTATTAGTTATGGAGATTAAAAATAAATACACTTTCGTGCAGCTGAATCCAATCGTGATCATCATGAAATTTCGCATATAACTCGTCAGTGGTCCAAAATAGGGTATTATTGGGTACTTTCCATCTAGAAAATAATTATTGTATCTGAGAGAAAGAATAATAGCTTTTATTCTAAAACGGAGCCTTCGATTTGGTTCGCTCTTGTACCAGTAACCCCGCTTGCTATTAAAATCCATCTACAATGGGTGAATACTGTGAAAGTAAGCCATGACGGATTTCAAATTAATATATCATATAACTTTGGAGATACTGCAAGCTCTTGGTGTTATAACACTAAAGTATATATATATATATATATATATATATGTATAATATAATTCTAAACAATACAACATAATTCGCCCGCCCAATGTTGTCTCTTTTGTGCTGGTATCGAAGCCATACTAAGTTGTATATGGCATTGACACTACAAGGACGTTGACCTAGCGGTTTGGATCGTGACTTCGCCGTTGCCCCCGTGTTGATATCTGCGGGTTCGAATCCGCACAGAATAATTATTTGTATGATTCACACATGATTGTTAACAATTTAAATGTTATTTTGTACCAGTTAATGTCTGTAAAGTTTTTCTTGACACAGAACTTGAAACTACGAAACTCTGTTTGATAAGTCACTTCAAGATGAACCAATACACAAGCAGTTTCTATGCTTGACTAATGTGATAGAGATTATTCCTTCATGAAAATCTAACTCACGGAAGTCATAATAGTTTGAAGATCCTATTGTGTTTAAAATCAGGAATACTGTCGTCACTTTGACGTTTCAAAATATTAATAATTAAATTTACTTATATTATAAATGCAACAGTCAGTTTGTTTGTTACGCTTTCATTCTTAAATCGCTGAATCGTATTTGGTGAATTTTGGTAAACAGATAGAGATGGGAACCTGGAGTCGGTGATAGGATACTTTTTCTCGAGAAAAACTTATTACAGTTGGGATAAAAAGAGGAATAAACTTTGTATATAATTTTTTATTGCATCATCCGATTTGTCTGACAAAATCAATATGAAGCGATGATAGCTCAGTGGTATTGTGGAAGAACGCCGCGTCGTGAGACGTGATTTCGAATCCAACCACCTACAATAAGCTTGAGCTTTCGATGAAGGAAAACATGGTGGTAGAGCTTTTTCTACTGCCCGCGTGGCTAGGTACCACCCTGAAGTTGAAAATCTACCACCAAATACCAATAGGTGTGTTCCGGCAGTGGTATTTGAAACCAGCCCCTCCTTTAAGGCTGGCAACACACCAGCGATTACTCTGGTGTTGTGGGTGTGCATGGGCGGCGTTGGTTTCTTACCAACAGGTGACACGCTTCCTCGTTTGCCAGCGTTATATTAAAAAATATATATTAACGCGAGCGAAGCCGCACGTAAAATCTAGTTTTAAATAAAAACGAAAAATATAAGTCGATGATAAATTGAAGACATACCTTACTGATATCATATCTTCAAAACAAATATCAAATTTGACGCCCGTAAAGAAAGTCATGGCCGTTAGTTCGGGAAACTGTGTTATGTGATAATGGTTAAGGGGCGTGTCGTATCGAAGGACGCAGGTTCGATCCTTATAAGGGATATAGACTTCTTATTTATCTTATTTTGAGAAAACGTGTTTATACATAACTAGTTGTGCCCGCGACTTGGTTCGCGTGTAATTTTTTTTTTATTATCGATGTTATAAGAGTTTATGGCAAAATGTTTGTCTTACATGATTTAGTTGACCCAATCCGTGGCAACCTTACGTGACTCAGTTCGGAACGTAGTGAATTGTGTATCTAGGAATCAGTATGCGTGTTCATGTCACTTCGGGGTCACGAATCTAGGAATGGTTAATACAAATACTTCCATGAGCAAGGGTAATCTTATATTTTTCTGACCTCACTATATCATACAATGTTTTTTTTTTCGGTTCAAGCTTAGCGTAATGGCCTTAATTTCACCTGATCTTAAGTGACATAGTGAAATAAAAAAATACAAAAGGTTATTCGTAATTGGCGGCAGATTTTCAACTTGAGGTTGGTAACTAGACAGATGAGCGTCAGAATAAAACCCTACCACCATGCTATAGTTTCCTCACAATATTTTCCTTCACGGCTCATTATATGTGGTTGGATTTGAACTCACGTCCCTTAAATCAATTATTTTTTTTATACTTAAGGTTTAGCTTTATGGCCATAATCTCACCTGATCTTAAGTGACGATACGGCCCAAGTTGGTAGACACGCTAAACCTGTGGAGGAGCTGGCTCTCAACTGCAGCTGCCGGAACACACCTAATGGTATTTGGCGGCAGGTTTAAAACTTGAGGGTAGCTAGCCAGACGGGCATTAGAAAATGCCCTACCACCGTGCTAGGGTATCTCACGATGATTTCCTTCACCGAAAGCTCAAACTCATTGTAGGTACTTAGATTCGAACTCACGTCCCTTGAAGCATAGACGTACATATTACTACTGAGCTACCATCGCTTCAACTTCCAATTTTCCCCTTTTATCATATGGCCAGTAATATCATACGAGAGCATATTGCCGGTACCTTTTGGTAACACCGCATATATAATAAGTAGAAACATGGGTCCCGAATAGCAATAAAATTTCTTTGGTCAGTTCTAACAAAGGGACCGCCATCTTGTTAGAAGGTTGCTTGGATTTTGACGTTATTAGTTAAATATTCTATCGAGGGCGATATTGGCTGAATCATCATATACATTATTTCTTAAAGGACTTTTTTCGTATGAATACCACAATCTCTTAATTCTTTAAAAAAAATAATGATTAGCAGATTATTTAAAAATCGATTTTACGGTTGGCTTGGTGGTTAAAGAAATTGCCTCGCTGCAGCCGACACACCGAAGTGCTGTGGGTTCAAATACCACACAGGACAATTATTTATGTGAATCACATTTAGCCCATCTAAGTTTTAATATTACTTTCTGTCTTATAACTGCATTTATAAAGTCCACTGCCCACATAGGCAGAGGCCATGACAGAAAAAGGGAATGTTATCTTATTGATAAAACATAGGCAATTACTTTTTTTATAGTTAAGGCCACAATCTCACCTGTTTTTATGTGACCATACTGCCCAAGTTGGTAGATATGCTAAACCTGTGGAGGCTCTCAAGTCCAACTGACGGGACACACCTATTGGTATTTGGCGACAGATTTTTAACTTGAGGGTGGTAGCTAACCAGGCGTGTATTAGAAAAACCCCTACCATCATGCTATGGTTTCCTCACGATGTTATTCTTCATCGGAAGCTCAAGCTCATTGTAGGTGGATTCTAACTCACGTCTCTTGACGCGGAGTCCGTACACATTACCACTGAGCATCGCTTCATTACTACTTCAAAAACTTTTTTTTTTTTCTATTAAACGGTTATCGAATTAGAAACACCATCTCCTATCAATCCATTGTATCCAATCCAATCCAATCTATGTCATATAACAGCTGTTAGTTGATTTATAATTTATTTTTATAAACAACCCATTACGAAAATCAGTTAAATATAGAGGCGAACTATTTATCTTATCCTGGCCAACCCTGGATTCACCGTGCGGGTGTTAAGTCTATCGTGTGGAAGAGATACAAATTCCGTGCAGTTTCCTTACTTGCGACACGGATATAGGTTTAAGGGGTCCCTATTTGACTCGCGTCAACACGCACCTTCACCACTCCTGTTTCTCTCTCTGCCCAGCCAAATTTGGTACGAGACTGCTAGCCCAGCTTTATAGACACGTTCTGATATAAAACTTACTACAGTTCTAGACATACAGAGTACCTAAAGTAGATTATAGAGAGATTTTGCTGGTACACCACTCTCTCCCACTTCGACCGCGTAATTAACCACGTAGCCATTCCTCTTATATTTACTCAGTAGCTCGTAGTATTTATTTGTTTTATAGCATATTCTTAAACCGAAAGTGGATGAAATATTTGTAAAGATCGGCTAATTATATATAAACAAAGATATGATTTAAAAAAAACTTAATGTTTTATGTCCCATCTAGGAAGCCTTCAAACGAATTACGTAAACGTATCAAGTACACTGTATGCTAATACCAGTTACATAAACAGACAGACAGATCTTATCTACCAAATATTAGCCGAGGGATATGAAACTTATGAAATATGGAAGCTTCCATTACGTACATTCACATTTTTGTATGATATATATATTTAAAATGTACTAATAGAAATACAGAAGAAGAAAAAACATTACACTCAATGCTTGCATACCTGTTCTAAAAATACTATTAACTGGCCCAGACTTTTGAAGTGATGATAGCTCAGTTGGCAGTGTGTACAACTTCGCGTCAAGGGACGCGAGTTCAAATCCACCTACAATGAACTTGGATTTCGCTGAAGGAAAACATCGTGAAAAACCATAGGATGGTGGTAGAGCTTTTCTAATGCCCGCCTGACTAGCTACCACCCTCAAGTAGAAAATCTGCGCCAAATACCAACAGGTGTGTTCCGACAGCTGCACTTGAGAGCCAGTTCCTCCACAGGTTTAGTGTGTCTACCAATTTGGGCCGTATCGTCATTTAAGATCAAGGGAGATTATGGCCATAACGTTAAACGTTAACTATATAAAAACAATACTAGCTGTACTAGCGACTTGGTTCGCGTGGTGCTGAAAATTAAATCTCACGCCGTCATTCAATTTTTTTTTTTTTTTTGTTAAAGTTAACCGATTTAAATACTAAATTTTACTCGAGGGTATGCTTTATGATGGTGAAGTTACGCTTGATGAAGTTCTGTCATAAACGTTATACTTTACCGTGCACAAAAAACAGACAGACATTTCTAAAAATGATGTAAATTTATTTCATTCTTAGGCAAAATTGCAAATTTTTTTTTCCACGTAAATCTACAACGTGCAGCGGACACTTTGAATTCACATTATTATTATATGTTTTATATTTCTACAATGTCCACATTTGTTTCAGATCTTAGCTTACAAGCCGAATGGTCATATGATTGTGAGTATATTAGTTATTTTTAATGTAAAAACACATTATTCATAACGATCACCTTCGACAGTGTCACCGTGTCATATGAATCGATCAATTACTTACATGATTAAAGTACAGTTGACCGGAATCACCTTAACCGCGGACAAGTTTATTCACTTCCGGTGTTACAACGAATGTAGTATGATTTAACACACGTATAGAAATTCAATATGTTTCCGCACTTGCACCTATTTTCTATACATATAATAAAGGTAAAACACCTTTACAGTAAATATAACTTGGTAATTATAACAGGAGTTAACTTTGTCTTCAATAATGAACTTCAATATATGGACCGTTTATTTTGAAAGTGGTGTAAGTCCATTTTCTTTTGTTTCGAGATAATTAAAGATTACTATATTTGTTGATAATGCAATTTCATTTACCGACCGGTTTTAAGTTGTACAAAACATGGGATTTTTTTGAGAAATTAATCACGCACCAATTATATATAAAAAAAATTCATTAAATTAAGCATGAATTACGTGATAGCTCATTTTTCTCAAAAATGGACTTACACCACTTTCAAAATAAACGGTCCATATATTATATAGGTTTTTGATTTCTCTGACTATCCCATTATACCCATGACACGTCGAAACTAGGGCATCACATGGTGGTAGGGCTTTTACTAATACCCGCCTAGCAGCTCCACTAGGCTTAGCACGCCCACCATCTTAGGTCATATCTTCACTTACCATTAGGTGACATTTTTTAATGGATTAGCCCGGCATACGAGCAAGTGTGTCACCTGATGGTAACTGATCACCGCCGTATATGAACACTCACAACAACAGAGGAATTACAGGTGCGTTGCCGGCCTTTATAGGAGGGACTTGCTCTCAAGTGCCTAGCCAGGCGGGAATTAGAAAAAATCCTACCACCATGCTATGATTTCCTCACGTTGTTTTCCTTCACCGAAAGCTCAAGCTCATTCTAGGTGGTTGGATTCGAACTCGCGTCGCATGACGCGGCGTTCCTACACGCTAGCACTGAGCTATCATCGCTTCGTGCTTATGGACAAAACGCTAAAACCTCATAAATCATATAAAACGAATGGATATATTTTTATTAAATCTCAATCGGAAACAACTATTACTATGAATTAACATACTGAATACATTTTGCCCCATAAAGTTAAAGGGTTTGCTCCAGAATAAAGCTGAATGTTAAAAAATTGAAATAAGTAAACCCTTTACGGAATTTAGTGCAACTTAGAATCAACGCTACGTTTTATTTCTCTATGGTATTGGAATGCTAAAAATAACGTCTTGAATTTTATATGAACTTGATCTAATGGATTTTATGAAGTGATTGCACTTTTAAAATATTTGTTAATCTTTATTAAATTTTTCAAGACCTATTTTGTCATAAATAACATATAACATATGGACGGTCACCAACGCACCTAGTACATATAATAAAACGTCTATTTTCCGACCAGACGAGACCCAATGGCCAGGCGTCTGCCGAACAGGAGAACTCCAGTCGCCTATTAACATCATGACCCGAAACGCAATTGTGGACAAGCACGGAGCACACATTAGAGGTCCCCTGGTATTCCGAGGGTACGGAGACGTTAAGATGGCGGGTTTAAACAACGGGCATACATGTAAGTTTATTATACCAATATATTCATTACTCTAACAAGTTGACATAGCGCCAATAAATTCAATATAATTATTTGAATTATGCTCTGATATTATTTTAATGCGGTTCCAATAATTTGTTAGTTAATTATTTATTTATTTATGAGGTCATTTGTTAATATTTCATACGTTTTTATGTTACACTTAACGAATAAAAAAACAGTGAAGCATTTTTAAAAGAAAATCTTTCACTGCAATAAGTCCTTTGAAACCAAATCTTCATTTTATCTATTTCAATCAGATCTTTTATATTTTTAATGCAATACAACGTAGCTGTAATTTCGCATATATAAGCGTGGGCTCGTGGGATCTATAGTTGACAGACTCCACTGATACCTTTTTACGTATATACCTTTATATACTTTTGGTTAAACCCGTGATGATATAAATGAGTTTGTTAACTATATTTCCTACAAATCATTTACAGAATTTTCATCTCAGCATTTACCTCCGCAGACTACGAGAGGTGTATTTCCCCACTTTCTCTGTATTCCGCCCTTAATTACGAGTATCCGAAAACCGGTTTCTCCATTATACTATGTGTGCTTATGAAAATTATTATCCGATTTTAACAGTGAAGTGGAATCACGTGCCCGAAGACCAAGCACCCGTTTTATCTGGTGGGCCTCTTCGAGGAAACTACACGTTCCTTCAGTTCCATTTACATTGGTTATCTGAGCACGCAATCGATGGCATGAAGTAAGTTAATATTCAAATTGCCATATTTTTGTATGAACACAACCGTACGTCCCGTTTTTTACGGCACTGTTATACTGCTTAATATTCAACATATGCGCATTAAAGCATAACTTAGGTAATGTTATTAGTAATTATTATAATCACTGTGTATACATATTTCCTTTAAACGTAACTTTAACTTCAACTAATCTTCAAACGTTGTTATAGAATTATAAAGAGCAAATATTCAGAGTGTTTAATACTTTGGCTGCAGTAAATAAAATCATAAACCTTCATCCGGTGCGGCGGCGGGTCGAAATGCACCCCCGACGATATTTCCGCCAATGCGTGGCAGGTCTTTCTCGACTTACCAGCACTAGTGTAGATTAAAATGCTAAAATCGAGAAAATACAATATATATATTTGTTTTATACTGTTAGAATAACTATGAACCAAACTGCCTAGTAATAATTTTAAAGGCAGTTAATTTTAAACACACACATAACTGTTCAAAATTTTTTTCAAAATTAACATGTCCAGAATAGAATATACTATGTCAACTCCCAAACCCGAAAATGTAATAGTTTCTCAGTAAAGTGTATCACAAAAATGCATACATTATAGTATAGTGTTAGAAATCAAATTATACGATTCCATAGTACTAAATCATAGATATTTAGTAGGTACATTTAACGAACATACATTGTAATGCCACAAAATAATGCACGTAGCAGTACATGTTGCAATATTTATTAAGATATACAAAAAAATTACATTTATTTGAAGGTCGTTTATCCATTATAGATGGACCTAATTGTCCATACAAAAACAGCAGTTACGTTAACCAAAATAATATGGACAATAGTGACTAGTGTTCGATTGACTTGATTCGAAATATTTTTGCCCGCGCCACCCTATTGCTCCTTGTACGGAGTTGGCCTTCTGTACCTATGTATACTGTGGTCGAAGAGTTCATGTTATCCTACGATCTGCCTTGAACATGAAAGTTGTACATTACCTAACACCGTTATCACAACTGTTTCGGAGTCAGATAACTAAGTGATTACATTATCATTATTTATTTTCAAATGGCTATTTTCATTTTTCAAGTATAATTTCGTGATGATAAATTTTTGCATGAATATTTATCATGCTGAAAATATTAATTATTGTTAATTTAGATTGACTATTTTTATGTACACGACAAGTCATCGATCGTCACGTGTTTATTAATTTGATAAATACTTCGTGATTTTTTATACAAATGAGTTTTATATTCTTATCGATTGAAAATTCCATTTCCTGGTTTTGAATAAAAAAATACAATGTTAAATGAACTGAAAATATTTTTCATAATATAATTAACAAGTAATTCTTACTAAAGTTATAGACATGTTCTTCATAATGGACACTAGCCAAGTTCGCCAGATAGACAGATGCAATATTACATTTTAAAAATCATGTGCATAAAGCTATTTAAACATATGCCTTTTTACATTATTTAGGGAAGTAGAAATTTATTTTTCGTATTTATAGTTATTATACTACTCATGATTATAATAAAATTAATCCAATTACTCATTATTATAAAAATATTTGAATTTAAAATGTTAACCTTTAATAATGTATTTTACAAGCGGTAAACGTTATCAGAAATCAATAGATGTCTACTTTTAACTGGCAAAAACAGGTTCTATTTGATAAGTTGATACGTAAAATAAAATTACAATTACCGACCGAAATTTTCGCACCTGGTTTATTACAGGAAAATATATGATAAGTAATGTAGTTTATATTCAATAGCTAGGTTTCATTAAGATTTTTTTAAATATATTTAGACACGCTAAACGTGTAAATGAACTGGCTCTCAAATGAAACTGCCGGATACACCTATTGTTATTTGGTGGCAGATTTTCAACTTGAGGCTGTTAGCTAAGCAAGCGGGCATCAGAAAAAGCTCTACCACCATGCGATGTTTTCCTGCACCGAAAGCTCAAGCACACTGTAGGTTGGATTTGAATTCACGTCCCATGACGCGACGTTTCTAGACACACTTCTAGAACATCGGTTCAAAACTAACTGCTATTCCATTCTTTTATTTATTTCGCTTACCACAGTATTAATTTTATAGATATCCTCTGGAGATCCACATGGTTCATATCAAGACTGGTTTGACAGTAGACGAGGCGTTGATGAGACCCGATGGGCTTGCTGTTGTAGGAGTACTATGCCAGGTATGTATATTTCTAAAATATAATACGTTATTATTTATTTAAGACATGCGCAATACGTTTAATAATGAAGCGATGATAGTTTCATAGCAACGCGAAATATAAAATATATAACTAATTTTCCCAAATTGAATTGATCAAAAAGTCCATTTTCAATGATTCCTCTCGACTTCTCGTTAGAGAAATTATATAAAACTTCAAGAAAGCTTTAGGTATAAAATCAAATTTTACTCTTATTTACTACTGCCATTTTTTACTTTATTCCAGGATATAAAACATCGCTAAATCGACAGATAAAATTACTTGACAAATATCAAAGTGTTTAATGTTAATTTTAAACCCTAATAAGGTAAACAAGTATTTTAATTATTGTGTACAGATATATAGTGGAGGCGACAGCGACCATGCTCTGGAAGAAATAATGCCATATGTTCCAAAGCTAGCTCACAGGACTGAAGATGGGATTGAACCCAAGACAATTGATCTGACGTAAGTTCACTTATTCGTAAATGTTTTCCACGCGGAAAAACTTTTGTCTCCGGTCCGAGTTCTGGCATATCAATGTCACTCCCTGTTTTATAAAGCTCTACTTTTTTATCGGATATGGTACTTACGTGTGTTTGAATTTGGAAACGAATAGATTCTGTATAAAGTTTACTTACTAATTGAGAAGTTCCTATGATAATGGAACAATAAATTGTGTAGGCGCACATTCATAACGACCAAAGCTATATTAGTAAGACTTTTAGCATGACCTCAAAGAATATATATAGAAACTTAGGTAATATTACCTACACTAAGAATAACTTGACGATACTTTGAAGCCATGATAGGTCAGTGGTATTGTGTACGACTTTGCGTCAAGGGATGTTATTTCGGATCCAACCACCTACAATGAGCTTGAGCTTTCGGTGAAGGAAAATATCGTGAGGAAACCATAGCATGGTGGTAGGGCTTTTTCTGATGCCTGTATGGCTTGCTACCACCCTCCGGTTGAAAATCGGCCGTCAAATACAAATAGGTGTGTTCCGGCAGTTGCACTTGAGAGCCAGTTCCTCCACAAGTTTAGCGTGTCTACAAACTTGAGCCATATCGTCACTTAAGATCAGGTGAGATTATGGCCACAACGCTAAGACTTAGGTATAAAAAAAAAAACTTTAGCTGTATATAATTATAAAGTATGTCTTTAATTTGTTAATTTCAAATATACTAGAGAATACTTTATTGCAGGAAAATTCTGTCGAATTTTATATGTGGGTCTAACAACAGACCTTTATTGTGCCCGTATTTCCGTTGGATCAATTCGTATCAAGTCCTTAATGCAATTTAATGGTTTAGGGGAGTAAGTGCTTAAATTGGCAGATGATCTTTGACCAGACTCAATATTGGTGAACTTGTCAGTTTCTGCAGCATTCTTTTTATTTATTTATATTGGATGATAGTATGCCTTTCTGCATGTTATATGCTAATTTTGATAATGATTATTTTAGTAGGTAAAACGTGTATTATCAACAAAGTAACTTACATTTTCGTTTATAATATTAATTAAATCCTTATGAAGTAATATCGATTTACTAAAAGAGCCTAAGAACATTTTTGTAACAAAATTTATTGTCATAGGCGGCTGTTGAGTCCGGAACCACAATCATACTACACATACCACGGTTCCCTGACAACGCCCCTCTGCCAGGAAGTCGTCACTTGGATCGTAATGGACAAGCCCCTCATCATCTCCGATTCACAGGTACTAGATTTGTATTTTCCTTTTGTGATGACATTTCAAAACTTCGTTACGTGTGTTCTTGTATTTTGTTTCTATAACTATGCAAATTTCAAGATTTTTATAAGAGACTTTGCAAACTAAAGGACTCGTTTTCCCTTTAGTACAAGATCTTCGGGGAAGTAGACGTCGGTGGAAGAGACAACTACCGCAGCCTCCAAGCGGTGAACCGCATCGTCTACCGATCTGTTGCGTCGTGTTCCTCTATCTTGGTGCCGAGTCTTTTCGGCACTCTCGCCAGTCTCCTAAACTGCCTCGGTTCCACTCTAAGCTCCGGCATAACCAAGGGCATCTGCTTCATCGGCAACATCAAGAGAAGAATATTCGGAGACGATATTAGGCAGTGTGCTAAATTGCAGTGATTGTCTTTGTCGGAATAAGTAATGTAAAACTTAATCCTTAACTTAAGTGTGCCTCTGAATTAACATCATCGGTTTTAACGTTATCAGAAAATAGTGTAGGCCGTTTTACAAGCATTTATTTAATGAGAGTTAGGGAATTGACTGCAAGTGAGAACGGCCCTTCGATTCCCTTTTTTATAGTAGACAAATTTACGGTATTACGCTTGATGGAAAACTAAACGCAATTTAAACAAAACGTTAACTACTCATGGTCTTAACGTATCTATATTCATCCATCCATGGTTATCATTATTATTATTATTATTTTTTACTTAAGGCTTAATCGTTATGACCATAATCTCACCTGATCTTAAGTGACGATACGGCCCAAGTTACTAGACACGCTAAACCTGTGGAGGAACTGGCTCTCAAGTGCAGCTGCAGGAATACACCTATTGGTATTTGGCGGCAGGTTTACAACTTTAGGGTGGTAGCTAGCCAGGCGGGCATTAGAAAAAGCCCTACCACCGTGCTATGGTTTCCTCACGATGTTTTCCTTCACCGAAAGCTCAAGCTCATTGTATTTGGATTCGGACTCACGTCCCTTGACGCGAAGTCGTCCACACTACCATTAAACTATCATCGCTTCATTATGCCGTCCTGCAATCCCGGAATACTACAAACGATAAAAAAAATATTGTGACAAGTTTAGCATGGCTTTGCGTGTTCATCATCTTGCACCGTATTGCCATTTAACACCAGGTAAGAAGAATGTGGCCGTAACACTAAAACCCTTGATTACTAGATACATAATCACTAATCATGGAACGATGTCTACCTAAACTGAACCTTATCAGAGTAGTTACACCTTCTTTGCGATTAATGTAATCAGGCATGCAACTAATTCCTTGCCCATTCTCAGTCTTGGATTGCCTCCTTCTACTTTCTCTTTGCATGTTCATACACGTAACTTATTATCAACAAATTACGTAGATCGGTTCAAGATAAAATTCACATTTAAATTCAGTCTACGTCAAACTGTAATTATAATAAAGTAATAAAATTTTCGTCAATAAAATCAGCCAGACATCTTTTGTGATGTAATCACATTATAAGCTATATTAATATACAATTATTTATAGCTTCGTAATGCCTTAGGATTATGATAATTTATTATGTGCCTTTATCACCGGTTCCTTTCTTGGCTGATTACCGTTCGAATTGCCGCATCTAATCATGAATCCGGACTATTAAATTGTTTGATTAACCGATAATTATGATTATTTGTTTGACGTCGATTAGTGTTTTAGGATGATTTAGAATTTTTCGATATGATTTGCAATTATCGTCTGCTTCATCATTGTCATTCGTTTAGACGCGCTGTTTTCGTGATCAGGCTGTATACCTTCATAAATGAAACGGGTTGTACTGATCTGTAAACTCATGGATGCTCGTTGGACATATCACATTTTGGGATCTACTAATTACTGCGAAGACGATTGCAGATAGGGATATTAATTGTAACCTAGGATGGATTGGTTATGGTCATAATTGTTTTTAAATTGTACCCACCAATCCCAATTCCCACCAAGTACCTACAGAGCCGCCATATTGCCGTGATACTATAATATAATAATGGAAGTACAGTATAAACTGTGTAATGCGAGAATGAACTTCGCATTTTCCAGCGATATTGAGAGTTGTTACTAAATAGAAAGAAGTCATCAAGGTGAACAAAGTTATGCCGTTTTAGGGAACATGTTGTAGAATTGAGTGACGCTAAATGTAGTTCAGACCGTATTTTGTAGCACTTTCTCAATGTGATAGATACTCCTTCATATAATAACAATAGATGACAGTCGTATAACTAGAAGAGTGTTTTATATGAAGGTGGAACGATATTAGACTAAAATAGAAGAAAGACCGAAGAATATATGGATGAAGTGTTTGAGATGGTATATGTTTAAAACGTGTGACTACTCAGATGACAGTTGATAGGAGAATGTGAAAGGGGAAAGCATATTGTGCCGACCTTTCTTAGACAGGATTAGAAGGAGAAGGAGAAAATACTCCTCAGAGAACAGACGGAGCTCTCTTTAAATAATATCTGATAGGAAGCTTTTCATTGCGTCATATCGATATTAATGCATATGATGAATGATGTATGGAACTACCATTTTAGAAATATAATCCGACAATTTCAAAGCAAGGTCTAAATTAAAGACAGAAATATATCAAAAAATATATGTACACACATTTTGAAATCTTGAAATGAACTTGTAAAGCCAAAATATAAAAAAATTGATCCCTCAATCATGTTACGAAGAGGGACCTTTGATTACTTTACTTTTAACAGGGAAGACAAGTTTAAAGGAAGATAAAGTGTGTCTATTTAAAAATAAGACATAATTTAAACTACAAACATATTATAATGCCAATACCCGCGACTTCGCTTGGGTGGACTTGATGCGTGTTTTGTATAACTTTGGCCGTTATTTTGGCAATTTTCTGAGCGTAGAATTATTGTGCAAAATATAACTGTTACTATATATATATTCCTATACTATTCATAAGTTATTAATATATTTATAAGTTGTCTATGTAGTTATTGAAACTCCAAACACACTATCTGAATCTACAAAGCAGTTTTAATGCTTACACTTTATGGTAATTCGTAATATTAGTATCGCCTTGTTAATTTTGATCAAAATATATCTGGACATATTTAGACGTATATCTGAGACCCTTGCTAAGTTGTTTTTCAATAATTGCTAACGAAACAAAAAATATATGGCGTGACATACGATATAGAATGTCCAAGTCACGTTGACATGAGTCATTCCATTCATTTTTGCTATTACTGTGGAACCCTGAATGTTATATAATCACGAATTATTTTAGTGTAGTATAGAGCCGGGGAATAACAGATATACAAACATATAAAAATATTTAATACAATGTTTTTTGAGCTACTAAAGTATTTAAAAAATTTAATATTCGAAAAACTTATTCAATAATAACCAGTTTTGGCTCAGTTGCGACATTATGATATTCATACATCACATTTCTTTCCTTTTTCCCGGTGACACGAGGGAAAACTTAAAGGATAATGATGTAATGTTAAGCTCTAGAGTTCTAGATTAATTAGTCATATTAATTGTTAATATTTATGTTCTATTAATTGGCTGTGACAATTTCTTATATGAAAACAAAGTTATCACATAACTTATATCCGCAATGTATTATATAACTATAAAAAAAAATATATATATAAATTATATGTTAAATTAGTAGCACCTATTATTTACAAAGTTATACGATACTTAACAACAATGCAATTATAACAGTCACTTATATTATAATTTAGGTGTTTCGAGGTGACACTTCTTATGGGCTTTGAAATTTTGACCCGTAAACTAATTTGTGTGACGTTCGTTTGGGTAGAGTCGCCTCGAAGCAATTAAGGTAGTGAAAGAATATATAGCGATGTTTTACTTTCCTCGTGTGGTCTCAATCACACACCGTTTTAATTTTGTATATTATCTCCCTATAATAAATGTAAATATAATTCCGCTAGTTAAAATATTATTTTGCTATCTGCACAGAGAAATTAAATTATTTGATTTGATTTAAGTAAGCACAAGATTATTAGAGGTTCTTTGGTGAGATCTTGGACTATCATTGGCTGATGTTTATAACAAGCTTAATATAAATGAATCATAAGTCTAATTTGTACTATCAAGGGATCGTTTTGTGAAAACTTTAAGAATTTGGTATGTTAAAGATACTCTGCACACTGAAGAACTTATTTTATCTTTAATACTTCGGTGAAGTACCGGCGGCAGTGACAACGATAGTAGTCTCCAAGCGGCGTTTCGGCGTTTCCAATTAGTTAATCTGACTATACACTGACTGTTATCCACTTACCATCCAAGCGACCTAAAAATACCTTCCGCTGTTTTACATGACAACCACGGTCGATGTGGTCACGGCGAAAACTCTACTAATGACGTCATTATTTTCTATTACTTCAAACTCACAGCGACCCATACTCCATTCTACTCGAGTTAATTATTGTAAACCCTGCAAGCAAGTGGAATGGGATAAACTGCATTTGTGGACGCCAAACGAAAGAGCCGTTATATAATAATAGTGGCATTTTGAATAATACAGCTCGATTGATAATAGCACGGAATTTATATTCTGAGTTTTCACCAAACCTCTGAAAAGTTTGGATTATCGTTTGGATAGAATTCAAGAAACTCTACCCACTTGATATTGTAAGTAAAGATCTCTTTGCCAATTTAGTGGCAATCATGTTGTAGTTTGTTGACTGCCTATTTACCTGGGGATGTCATGGGTTTTAAATTCAAAGTTACTGCATTATAATTATCTTGTATATTTTTCACATATACTATTACCAATTAGTTGTAACAAGGAGTGAGCGCGTCCCCATCACTGCTGGTCCGACGATCGCTGTCTAACATTATCATTAAAATACATACTATGTATAAGACATGGCCCGCAAGCCTATCAGTGTCTTCGGGGTTGCCCCTATGTGTTGGCCCCCACATACATACATTTATATGTATTACCACATTTCCGACAACGAGGATTAGTTAGTCGCCAAGTTGGGCAAAGAGAAACTTAAATAAGCAATATGTTACTCACTTATGTGATTATATGCCCTTGATAGACGAGAGTTCGTCTCTTATAAGCTTAAATAGATCTGAATATACAATACGTCAGTACGTGGTAGGTGTTAGGTCACCTCAGTAGGTGGTAAAACATTTGCGACACTAATTAATTTCTCTGTGCATCAGCACAATTAAAGTAATACTTATTTATATTATAGTTGTAAAAAAAAATGTTATTTAAATAATAAAATATTTTAAACATTACAGATAACAGTTTTATTACGTCTTTTACCTTTCATGTATTTTTTTAAAGTTTAAACACTTGTGAAACATTTGTAACACTAATTAATTATTCTGTGCATCAACACGATTAAATTACTACTTATTTGTATTATAATGGTTAAACAAATGTTTTTTATTTTTATTTGTTGAATGCTTAGTGGCTATTGCGACTATATCATCATGTAACAAACAATAACATAGATACATTAATAAATATATTTAACAATGTTTTAAATTAATTTTGTATAATTCTCTAGTAGTTTTGTGACAGGGTCAGATAAAAAGGAATTACATATGCCAACGTAGAACGAACTAGAAGCATTGATCACATACCTTATACTTTCGCTTCGAATACATTCTGCCAAGATGGGGAGCATTTACGCATCATAAAGGCGAACTTAATTGTATAAGTAAGTATGTAAGTAAGTAAGTAAGGCTAACAGTGATATCATCAATCCAGGGTGACTTTAAGGGATGTGGCTGAATCGTTTCGTACCATATTCCTTTAGTCTTGAAACATTTATCAAAGCACTCCTTCCAATGAGAATAACATGTATTTGTCGGTACTTCGCATATATCCTGTTAAGTTGGGCATATAGTAACAGGGACACAGTCGGAAAAAGTTATGTAAATAATAAGATATTTTACCCAATACACGTAAACGTTTTATTGCGTGTTTCACTTTTTCAAGTATTTGTGGTGGTTGACCGACATAACAAAACAATCTATGTACATATTTGACTTATCGTGCGGCTTATCACGGCATACAAAGAAAGTCAAGAATTATGAATATCCATGTAATGTATTGTAGATAACAACGAATATTACGTACGATAGCACGACAATTACTTAAGCATGATTTATATATTGCATTACAACATTTTTTTTAAATGGAGTAGGCTGCAAACGAGTAAGCGTGTCAACTGATGGTAAGTGATCACCGCCGTCCTTGGACATAATGGTACAAAAGAAATACCTAATGGTATTTGGCGGCAGATTTTCAAATTTAAGGTGGTAGCTAGCCAGGCGGGCATTAGAAAAAGCCCCACTACCATGCTATGGTTTCCTCACGATGTTTTCCATCACCGAATGCTGAAGTTCACTGTAGGTAGTTGGATTCGATTCATTTTTATTGTGTACAGAAGCGATAAAAATCTTATTTATTTTTTTAACGTCCTAAAACTTATATTTGTAAATTAGAAGCATTACGGTTTCGGCACCTATTTTAATAGATTAGTGGTTCATTATTAACGATATATCATAATCTGTACTAATATCCTTAAAATACTTTAATAATTGTCCTTTTCCTTTGTTTTTTTTTATAATTTAATTATTATATATACTATTTTTATATTTATAATTCGTGTGTACTGACACGATTTACTTACAATTACCAAACTGTGGAACATGTCATATATACAGGAATATACACATTCTTCTTGTCTTTAAATTTTGTATACTTCTGTTTTGTTTTCACCTGTCGAAATAAATAAATTAAAAAATATTATAAAGATTTGTATTTATGTAATTTGGTTTATATCGAAGAAAATCAAGAACGACTGGATCGATTTCAAAAATTCTTTCACCATTATAATGCTACATTATCCCTGAGTAACATAGGATATATAACATTTTTTTTAATGAAAATGATTAAATAAAATTTTAGTGCCACGCAAACGGTGTCGCGGCCACAGCTAGTTTGTAATAAAGATGTCATAAATACTTATTAATTGGGACTAGACTAACTAACTTGTTGCAAATTGTCACTTACGATGTCTTTTCTGAAAAGGCTAGATATGGTCCTATGACATACAATTGTCTCATTATATTTCGTGACTTAAAGGAAAGTGTCAAAGTTTACATGTGACTTGGAGATACATATCGTTTACATTATGATCTAATATCGACATACAATATTATGTATTCAGATAATAACGTATGTCCATCGTTAATACCAGAAGCGAATACCCTTCGATAACCGATTAACTCCAAAGTTCCGTAATCGATTAAGGGATTTCGAAAATCCCTTAACACATCCGGGGTACGAATGGATATCAGTGACTAAAACTTAACTGCTTCTTTGCAGCGATTGTCATCAGTTGCAACAAACTATTACATTGTAATATACTTTTTTTATAAATATGAGTTGTTTGTTTTTTAATATTCAGAAAGAGTTATAAAAACTATGAGAATGTGTTATGATAATTTCATAAGTGATATTAAAGAAATAAAACAAAACAAAATTCCTTGTTATAACCTATCAATTTTTGTACGATATATATTTTCCGTTCACCACATTTCATCAGAATTGATTAATATTTGACAGAGGCTTATTATTTATTCCATTTCTAAACGTACTGCCGCGGTATTTTACCTGGTGCGGACGAAGAAAACTGTGTCCTTCTCGTTGGTACGGAACAAATATCTGAGTTGTTTGTACGAATTCGGAAGTGACAAATATATATTTCAGCTTGTAGCTAAAATTGTGGGTGTGCCCCATCAAAACATCATAACAGGCACTTTTCTGCATGCCACGCAATGACAGTGAAACACATCCGCTCAGTGCAGCAGTGGACCTATTTCGACCGACCATCCCAACAGGAGGACGGTGACCCGATGCCGATAAAGTAAAATAAAAAAATAATATAAATGCGCATAAATTGTACGCTCCGCCAGTTGTGCTATCTAGTTGATCTGACGTAGCGTTCGTTCGATATAATCAACGATGGCAAGCAATAAATGAAAAATAAAATAAATTAAATAAAAAAGTTAAGATAGAACTATACGGATAAGACGGTGGGGCACAAAAAAAATACGACTTCCGTGTAGAGACACAGGTAACGCAAATACGTGCAATTAAATTACGGTCTTACACTATGGTGACCTGACTTAGTGTTTAACAAAAACAACCTCACTTTATGGTTCAAAGATTTCATCTCAAGTTTTTAAATTCATTTGAAAACGTATTTGTTAGTTCCCAACATTGAGTCCTGTGGTAAAGATCATATGGTACATTAATCATGTCATCATGGACAATGATCATGTCCTTGAGATGAGCGCTAAACGGAGAAATTGTCCAGGTTGCTACGATACTGCAGAAAATGTTTAACAGTACCCAAGCACAATAAATATTGCAGTAAATTGCAACCAAAACCTTTGCGTAATATGTTTTAAAGACAGGCATAAGTAAATAAAAAACTATATTAATTTCTTTTACGATAATTCTGTATTATTTTCGATAATCCCTTATTTTTTCTGTCCCATCACTAGTAAAATACTTTCCACTGCGGTTCTGGTCGATATCCGCTTGCTGCTTTCTTTTGTTTATCTCAGTTCCTGTTTGGTAGATCCCGGGGCAAATCGAATGTATGGAAGTTGGGTTCAAGGTTATGCTAACAGTACAAAACAATGTTTACATCATATTTTTGCAAAGTTATAGCATTTTAATCTACCCTAGTGCTAGTCGAGAAACGTTCGTTCGTCCGTTTCGAAATATCGTTGGAGCCGCATTTCGAAACCGCATGCATTTCACGTGTCAAAACCGAAAATTTGTATTTGAATATGATGGACAGATTCATACTTCTTCACCATCATTTCAGTACAAACTGTATTTACAAAAAAAAAAAATGCAAGTATCGTAGTGAATAGCACAGCCAGTTAGTAAAGTTGGAGCTGAGACTGACTGGCCAGGGTACGATGGATGTATTCGGGTATCGTCGGCCGCGGAGACTCTTTTCCTGCAGCCATGCCAGATTCATTAAGAATAATATACAGGACTTTACTCCAGCTGGAAACTAGCAAAAGTATAAAACTCTTTCTGGTCTATGTCAGTATCAGAAGTTAAGAGTTGCCATGGTGACCTCTTTTCTTTGCTTCCACGCCTAAATTGATTTCTCACAAAAATAATACAAATAAGTATATATAAAAAAATCTTTTCATACATAAAAAAGTCTAGTTGGCGTTACCTAATACAAATAGTGGGGCGGCAGGCAGTCTAGATTTATCCGGTGATTACGCTCAATGAAGCTGTTTGAATCTGATACCGTCGATTACACGGTTTATACAGTGATAAGACACGTCCACTCATATCCACTTAGCTATATCTTAAAATAGATCCCGTATTGCATAACAAAAAATCATTATTTTTAAATAATAACAGTTTGTAGTACAGAATATTAACAGTACAGAAAATTGAGTCCAAGATGGCGGACACGTTAAGATTTGTAGAGAGACTGACTTTCTGTAATTGAATAATAATCAAAGGGTTAGTAAAGGTAACTCCCGACTGGATACCATTGTGTATTAACATTACCGTTACACAATAACATGAAGGTGACATGAACGGGTTGTTTTGTAAACAATTGCTTAATCGCTCATACATGTTCACGCCAACAACCATTATCCGATGTGAACGGACAGCAGATACTCGGGCAAATGTTTCGAGTATTCCTGCCACATATTTTCGTGCTGCGTGAGTAAATTATAATATAACGTTGACGTAGTATATCTATACATATAAAAAGAATGTGGTTCTAAGGTGTCTGTACATTTTAGAAAAAAAAATAGTGCAAGTGACTAAGAATAAGTAATACAATACGTTTACATAATTTTTAGAAATGTACCTTTAGATTTATTAACTTAAAACGCAATTTAAAAAAGCACAGTCTATAAACATGTATGGAATGGTACACAGGGCTATTAAAATACTTTACAACCTCTAATTACCCACATTCCTAAAAGAGTAGGCAGAAAAAGACACTTCCCTTCCTTTACCCACATAAAACAATTTCGCTTCCTTCAAATGGCTTGCAACCCCGTACTTAATACATCTTAGTCTTCATTCATTGTAATACTATACTATATATTATATACAGAGAGAGAGAGAGAGAGAAACGAACTTCTTAGCAAACCATGGAGTCACCGAGCGGATGTCGGGTCCATCTTGTGGTAGGAAAGAAAACTCCGAGCAATACCCAAGACTTGTGACTCGTATGTAGCTTTAAGGTGCCCCTTGTCGACGCGCGTCAACACCCACCTTCACCACTCGGGCTTCTCTCCCGACCCAGCCAAATCTGTTAGGAGCCTGCTAGCGCAGCTATAGAAGCACGTTCTCGTATAGAACTTACTGCAGTCCTAGACATGCCAAGATCTTTTATAAGGATTTAGAGAGATTTTGCTGGTATACCTCTTGCTCCCACTTCGGCCGCGTATAAATTGACCACGTAGCCATTCCTATTCAGGTCATTCAGTAGCTCTTAGTATTAATTTGTTATCATAGCGTGTCCCTTAGGTATGTTTATTACCCATGGTCAAGTAAATCTAGAATCTGGAATAAATAAATATATTCGGTTTTGAAGTCAAAGCCCCAACATTCTCTGGGATTCTCTAATGCTTTTCATACGTATATTAATATTATGATAAGGAAAAGTTAATTTGTTTGTTTGAACGTGCTAATATAAACAACTACCAGTCGAATATCAAAAATGTTTTAGTATTTGATACAGCGATCAATAACGATGTTTTTACGCTTATTAACATCACGCTATTACCAACAGGAACAAAGCGGTATTGAAAAAAATAAAATTTTAGTGTATCGCGATCGAAAGACTTAATTTGAATGTTCTCTAAATCATATAATTAAAATATATTTATTTCAGAACTCGCAGCATCATATATAAATAACGGATCAGCTTGGAATTATGGTGGTATGTATATTTTAGATTTTTTGTAATATGGATTTTTGACTGTGCTGTGACTGTTATCTCCATTACTTTAAAGAAATAGATAAAAATAGAAGCGATGATATTTCAGTGGTAGTGTATACAACTTCACTTGGGTTCGAATCCAACCACCTCTACAATGAGCTTGAGCTTTCAGTGAATGAAAACATCGTGAGGAAACCATAGCATGCTGGTAGGGCTTTTTCTAATGCCCGCCTGACTAGCAACCACCCTCAAGTTAAAAATCTGCCGCCAAATACAAATAGGTGTGTTCCGGCAGCTGCATTTGAGAGCCAGTTCCTCCACAGGTTTAGCGTATCTACCAACTTAGGCCGTATCGTCACTTAAGATCAGGCCATAACGATAAACAACGATGAAATGCTTCATTTCAGACGAAGGCAGCTGGCCTGGTAAGCTATGCCAGGAAGGCGGTAGGCGTCAATCGCCGATAGACATTCGTACTCCGGACGTTAGAAAGGACTTTAGCTACCAGTTTATCAAATACGGAACTTTGGAGTTTATCGGCTATCGGAGGGTGCTCGTTTCTGGTATCAACAATGGGCATACAAGTTATTATCTAAACTGATAAAAATATGTAATAATAATCAGGATGTAAACCGCGCGTGCCACTAAGTTCGTCAAGTTGTTTCCTCTAACTTAAGATGTTAAGTCATAAAAAAGAATGAGAGAGTCAACTTTATTAGGAACACAATTAAGTGGTCTGTCTAATTACTTTCTATTTAACATAGATAGGTTAGAGTGACTGCATTTTAACTTATCGTAAGTGGGTACACTGTACAGTACTATCCGAAATCAAGAACAAATTTTTATGATATGGTATCTGCCCATGTAGGCAATTTTACCGATGTCAAATGTGAAGGACTTTATAAACAAAGTTAGCAGACACAAGATAATAACGAAACTTAGAATAATTACTTGAAGATTATAGAAATAATTGTCCTGTACGTGTCTCGAACCTACAGCACTCCAGCGCGATGGAGGCTGCGTGGCAAATACTTTAACCGTTAGGCCAACTGTACACTCAGGAGATATTAGCAATCTATTATTTACAGATGTCGCTTTCATGGCCTGAATAGTTGCGGCAACTAATCCTAAATCGTGATTAACAATGATAATAAAACAAAAAAAAATGATTTTATAACGAACTAAAAAAGAAAAAGGTTGGCAACGAAAAACATGGGGTGTTATAATACAAGTAATAGTTATAGTACAATGTAATACAAATTATGTGTTTGTACCACATTTCAGTACAATTCACCACTGAAGGCGAAGAAACTATTCATCCAGTTCTAACAGGGGGTCCCTTGAAGCACCGGTATCGACTAGATAAAATGAGTTTTCATTGGCCCTCTGAACATTCTGTCGATGGAATAAAGTAAATTTTTTTTTTGTTATTCAAACATTGTTGTGCACAAATAGAAATTAATTTTGACGTCGCAAATCACATACACGCGTACACGCACACACACACACACACACATACACACACGCTGACTCACACGGACGCGCACACACACACACACACACTCACACAGAGAGAGAGAGAGAGAGAGAGAGGCACGCAGGCACGCATGCACGCCCGCACGCTCACAACTAGATCTAACTTATGAACTGTATTTCGTATGTAACAATCAAACCGGTTTATACAACAAATATATTATTAATGTTCACCATATGCCTCATGCATCACTTATTCACACTTATACACACATGAACGTAAAAACAAACACTTAAATACACGCTCACTCACACGTGTATGCAGACGCATATAATTACTTATCCATACCCATGCTCACACAAACACACCCACTCACAACACATACAATTAGATCTAACTTGTGAACTGAACTTTATATGTAACAATCAAACCCTGTTTCTGCAACGAATCTATTATTATTGTTTTCATATACCTACCCGTTACTGGCGATAAAACTGAAATACTATATTCGGTATTTATCAGATTTACTTCTAAAATATTCTTGTTTTTCTTCTTTAGGCATTATACCAATTTTATTTGGAATCGGATCTCCTAATTTACTCTAGAGCATGTACAGTGGGTCGTCAGTGTGTCTGAATTGTCATTTATTAAATCATGCTTAATTACAGACAAGCGTGTTATATTAGATTGTCTACGCTTATCCCATCATGGTGTTATCCAACAAGGTTATCCTGAATAGATCTTACTTTAAAAGTGCCACTAATCTAATTATTCTTCTAAAATATTGAACTTCTAGATATCCAATGGAGATCCATTTCGTGCACGTGCGATCAGATTTGTCTGTCACGGAGGCGCTGCAGAAGAAAGACGGTTTGGCCATACTATCAGTATTCTGTCAAGTTAGTTAACGTGTCTACTGTATATTTAAGAGATATAGTATCAACTGATTCTGAACTCTTTAGTACAAGTGTAACCCCCCCAAGTGATAAATTTGAGCGTATAGCAATCCAGAAGTCGCTTTATATGTATATTCATCGACATTCAATTCGTATTATTGATCAGCTTTGACATTTTTTTTTTATTTAATGTAAATTATTTGCGACTTTTCTATTGCTTTTGGTTTTCCAAATTACGTAATAAGGGTACGAATTAAGTAATGTGGTAGCATGGTAGAGATTTCTAAGCGATTGGTAATAAATCTCTTACAATAGCTTTTTTTTGTTTGTTACGTTTAAAGATCAAGCAGTGTGTGTCCTATGTAGAGAGGCTTGCGACTCAGTATGACAAGGACTTACTACCAACGGATTAGTGAACTTGTTGTTGGTGGCTTTTGGTTGTAGATTGTAACATGCTTCACATCGGGGACAAAACGTCACATTAATTAGTGAAAAAAATTAATTACGATCTACTGAAGATTGTATATTTACAGTTGTTTTGTTTTATAAGAGACCAGCTGAATCCGAGAATCATTTTATTTATAGTTAAGGTTTAACTTTATAGCCTTAATTTCACCTGATCTTAACTGACGATACGACCCAAGTTGTTAGAACGCTAAAACCTGTGGAGGAACTGGCTCTCAAGTGCAACTGGCGGAACACACCTATTGGTATTTGGCGGTAGATTTTCAACTTGAGGGTGGTAGCCAGGTGAGCATTAGATAAAGCCCTACCACCATGTTTTTCTTCAGCAAAAGGTCAAGTTCATTGTAGTTGGATTCGAACTTACGTCCCTTGACACGGAGTGCGTACACACTACCACTGCGAGAACTCACTACCACTTACTTACTTACTTAGTAATTAATGTGTAAAATTGTAAAAAACTCTCATTCGCATGTTTAACATTAATGTAATATACATACATCACATATAAATGTAAAGGTGCAAGCAGACCTAGAAGATTATCAGCTGGAATTAACGGAAGAGGTCATGAAATACATACCCAGGCTACAGGAAACCGGTGACAGAATCAGCGGAGTACTTCTAGATATGACGTAAGATAATCACACTTTCATATTGATAGCACATTCCGCATAGGTTTCATAATACGCAACGGTGATTTAGTTAATTTATGCTCCTTCGACTGTAAAAGCAACAGTATATTCTCAAACGTTACCTGATTCTTTTGGTATTAGATTTAATATATTTACAAATAACAGGAGCTTTACGCCCAAAGTCATCACAAGAGCGAGGTTTCCAACGTTCAGGGATTTAAATGTTTTTCAAAAAAACAGTCAATATCTATGAACCATATTTTTTTTAAACATCACATCATAGATTCTTACTTGATATTTGAATATCAATTCATCTACATCTACGTTGTGCCATGGTCTCCCAAATATTTAAACTTGGTTCTGTATAATTTTTCAAAAGGATTAACTATTAAATATTAGTTATTTCACAGTTCATTTACAACTTTTGAGTGGTAGCTACTCACCACCATGTAATGGTATCATTACTACGTCTTCCGCTATAAATCTCATATTCAACCTAGATCTAGAGAACCTAGTCAAATAAGACTTTCATAATCTGTCATCTGTTGTCGGCAAATTTATAGCAGCTTTGTATGGTATCTTTTTTTCTAATGCCCGCATAGCTAGCAACCAACTTTAAGTTGAAAATCTGCCGCCAAATACCAATACGTGTGTTCCGGCCGTTGCACTTGAGAGCCGGTTCCTACACAGATTTAGCGTGTCTACCAACTTGGGCCGTATCGTCATTTAAGATCAAGTGAGATTATTGGCCATAAGTCTAAAACCTTAACCATGACAAAAATTAAACCGCTTCCCTTTTTATTTTAGCTAATAAGTATATCTCACCGTCTATAAACGCCTATAACAAATTACGTTGAGTTTGAATTAGTTCAAACAGTTCATAGAGGTAATTCAATTTTGAGCAACCAATTTCCAATTCACAACGTCCTGCTAAAATTGTCATTGATTAAGTAAATTCGATGCCGACAATTGTGTCATTAGGTAGATTAGGTAGAAGAAAAATTACGTAGTTGGTTTGTATTTACTCGAAGTATTGCGAAAGCAGTTTCCGGGAACTGGTAATAGGGAGTTTGGAAAATCTTAAATTGCACGCCTCATAAAGTAATTATAATTAAATGACATAAATGTGAGCATTTATATTAAATATTAAAAAAAATAACTTTTCTTGATATATTTATAGATATATAAAGAAGACTATACACTGTTATTCATTTTGTAATTAAATTACATTAAATTGGACGGTAATTTTCAATAAGCCATTACTCAGAAAGACAGCCCGACGCCTACCGAAATAATTTTTCAAAACAGTTTATTATACTATCCAGAAAAAATAGTGTTTTTTAAAGTGTAAATAGTGTTATTGTTGATATTTATCAATTAATTTAATATTCAAAGTGCATAAAAGATCGGATAAAAGCAATTTAAGCAGAGATAATTGCTTGACCTTGAGAGAGTGAGAGTAAAGCACTACTCAAATGCATCGCGTTATGAGACGTGCAACAATGTAAGTAAATGTATTCTTTCACCACGTTAACAAAAAGAAAAAGGTATTCGGTGTTTTCACAGGAAGCTGCTGAGTCCTAACAAACACAATTACTACACGTACGCCGGTTCGCTGACTTCTCCCGAGTGCAATGAAGCCGTAATTTGGATTATCTTCGACTCACCGATTTATCTTAGCGATGCACAGGTAAGTGGAGCTCTGTGGCATACGTTAAATATGAGCGTAGTCCAACCGGAGGTGCTCATAAAAAAAATTAGTCCAATTTGTTCAAATACTTGCACGTGAAGCAACACAACACTCCTTTTATTATAAGCTAAATAAATAGCATAATAAAAAAAGAATAAGAGACATTTTGTGTCAAAGACAAAGAAAGACAATCTTAAATAACCTTATATCGTATTTTTCCTTTCGTGTAATGAGATTTTCCTGTGTTGCGAAATTTGGAATTTTCCATGTGACCGTCTGGCTAGCCACCACTTTCAACTTAAAAATCTGCCGCCAAATATCTATAGGTATGTTTCGGTAGTTGCACTTAAGAACCAGCTCCTCTACTAGATTTAACGTGTCCACCATATTAGGCCACATCGCCACTTAACATCAGGTGAGTCAGTGGCCATACAGCTTAACTTATAACAAATTATTAAACAAATAGATTTTTCAATTTTTACAATATTTTGTGTTTGGCAAAACCAATTAAATGATAAAAAATAGGTTTATCAATTTTTACAATATTTTGCGTTATTTTTGGCAAAACCAATTTTCCACAAATTATTGGTAGTTGTCTTAACTTTACAGTATCAACTGTTCGAGAAATTGATAATGGAACGTCATAACTTTAGAAGCCTCCAGAAGCTCAACCGCCAGGTCATCTTCTCCCCGCCTACGACTAATATCAACACACCAAAAATCGTGGTGTTCTTCGAAAGCGTTGCAAAGCTCTTCGGAAGCTTCGTCACTAATGTCACGACGTAAGTTTCAATAAAAATAATTCGAAGAATCGGTCAGCATATCTAGATTCTAAAATCACGCAAATCGAGGGTTTTGATTCCGCTACCACTGTTGCTAGCATTAGCAACTATTCTATAACATGAGTACAATACATTTACGTAATTTCTCTCGAATGTCATGCAGGTCATAAGAGGGGTCCGACGTTTCTCCCTTATTGAAAAAGACCAGTTCGTTTGATCCGCTCTTCTTCTCGAGTTGAGGTGAGATAACTGTACTACTCGGGATCAAGCCCAGCAGACAGTCATGAATGACGAGCACCAACAAAGCTATGTTTAGCGCTTTCAAACAGAAAAACTTTTCCGCCTTAAAATATTAATATAGATTTATATACTCGTGTACACAGGATCGCGATTCACGTATGATTAGTAGGTTCTTCACCTGTTGTATAGTTTATTTCACTACAGTCTTCTTGTCCTTACACCCTACGAAATGCTAATATTAAAAAACGTGAAATGTCATTTAAAATAACATGTATAGATGTATGTATGTAATAAAGAATAATTTTGTTACAGATTCATGGGGAAAGGATTCAAGGCTCGATAAATTGTTAGCACATAGTACAGTAATGTTTTACACGTCTCATAAGGCAAAGCGTTTGAGTAGTGCTTTACTCTCACTCTACCAAGGTCAAATAATTATCTCGGCTTAAATTGCTTTTATCCGATTTTTTTGTCACTTTCGAATATCAAATGAGATGTCAAATATTACTTCTTATTTGATGTCAAAGTGTATTCGGTCTAGTCTGCCAAAGTGATTTAGTCTGGCACTGTCTAGCCGATAAAATGTTTTTGTTCAATATTAAAATTCTATCAACACTGGGCCGAAATGGCGACTCTCGTTTGAAAAATTGCTTATAACAATCTGAAATTGGTGCTTTAAATTCAGCGAGTACCAATACACGTGAAAACGGAACTTATGTTAATGATTTCACTGTAACGTGATTCTTATTTTTTATAATATAATTATTTTAACGATAAAAACAGTTATTTTTTGTAAATTATAATTTATCTCTTCTGTCATCTATACCCGATGACTACCAGTTATTCAAAAGAAAACAAAAAAAAATTTCTAGCGGTATCATTTATTCAAATAATAATAACATATTACATCACATCTCCTATACACTCATATATACATCGTTAACAAAAAATATATTTTACACGTCCGTCGTACTATGGTCTACAAAACCTTCCAAACGATTTACAGTAGTTTTAACACACACGCCAGTAAGTTAATACAGTGAAACTCGGAACATAAAGGTATCCGCTAATTATCAACACCTCTTACACGTCGATTTAAAACAGCGCTAACTTTATTGAGGCGTATTCAAAATCGAGACTAACTCCGCTTTAAGTTCAGTAGTTCAGTTTAGTTTTACCATCTTGAGTAACATCGTCACTTAACATCAAGTTAGATTAAACGAAAATGCTAAACCTGAATCGACATAAACATAAATCAACCGAATGAAATATTTCAAGGATCTTACCAAAGTAGAGACACGATACATATTCTAAGTCATATATTTTACAGGTGTATTCAAATATATGAATATAGTCAATATTCCAAAATGATTTTCTCACAAACAATTTTTGTTTTTTATTTAATAGGTTATAAACCTGGTGGAGGTACTGGCTCTCAAATGCAAGTGTCGAAACTCATCTACAGGTACTTGACGGTAGATTTTCAACTCGAGGGTGGTAGCTAGCCAGGCGGGCATTAGAAAAGCTCGTCCATTATGCTATGGTTTCCTCGCGACGTTTACCTTCACCGAAAGCTCTGGCTCATTGCACGTGGATTCGAACTCACGTCCGTTACCGCGGTGTTCGTACACGCAACCAACTGAGCCATCATCGATTCAAATACATATCTGGTGAAGTCACCCAACCTTGCAACACCTATCAATATTACAAATACGTGACCATAAGGTCTAATCAATACATATGTAATCCGAACATTGCAACAAAGTTTTTAAGTGATAAAAACAAAGTATAAGTCGGGATCGCTTAATTTATGCACGCAAAACGATTTTCAGTAGGAAATAATACAGATCGCTACCCAGGGACATTAAAATTACAAGCTCTTTACTTACAATAATTATTTATTCTCAGATGCTTATAATATGCCCACAGCCCTAAAGGAGTAGGCAGAAAAGTACAATTTCATTCCTCTATCTTCGTGCAACAATTTCGCTTAATTCAAATTTATCGAGCGCTTTTGGTTCGCAATCCCGTTTTTAATACTTCTTATTTTTGGAACGAAGTGTGTTTGGGGCTAGGCGAAAAAAAATGTAAGATTTTTCCGTCACAACCCTTTCTATAGTGTTGACGGTTATCGATATTGCGTACGCTATTGGCTATGCCTAGACATAGGCGCGCGCTTATTGGTTCAAGACAGCCAGTAAGTTCTCAACGGCCAGATATAGTTTGTATACGTAATACACGTCAACTGTTTTGTAACGTATTGTATGTATTATAATGACGTAGATGAACTGAATTATCTAAATATACAAAAATGAATACCTATTTCTCTTGGTCATCGCATCACGCGTGAAATGGTAGAACAATTTCGCTAATTCTTTTTTCATTGGGTTAATTATCGTCAGGACAAGGTTCTTATGAAAGAAAAAATTAAGCAAGTTAACTGGAATATCAGCAAATTTATGAAAATTAAAAAATCTTTACGACAATATCAATTTTATATACTGTCATTTATCATAGAACATTACAATAATGAACGCTATGTTTTTGAATATTTTTTTTTTTAATAATTATACCAATCGGAATTCATAGTTAAGACAGGAAAACGTCTGGCGGGTAAGCTAGTATACAATAAAATGTAAATTTTCACGACTCTAAAAACATATTGATTATGAATTATTCTATCATTCCTTCAATTCATTAGTTACGTCAGCGTTTCAATTAACTGCTCTCAGACACCAGTAATTTATTTATTTGTATTTGTTAATCAATAAAATACGTTTATCAATAATAATATACTACGAAAGGAACTTCGTTCCAACGGAGTGTTCCACGACACTCATTTTTATATTATTATTTAATTATTAATATCAGACAATCGGAAAAGTTTACTTGTTTGTTTGAATAGGCTAATCTTAACAGATCATCAAGTCAGATTTCAAAAATTGAGTTACATTTTATATCGCAGGATTGTAAAAAGTCTTAGGCTATTTAGCATCACGCTACCACCATTAGGAGCAAAGTTATATTGTATACAATTACAAAAACTAGCAAAAGTTATTAATAATTTTTAGTTACACGCAAACGAAGTCGCGGGCACAGCTAGTATATAATAAATATGAAACAAAACAATATTTGTTTAATAAAAAAAAAAAAAACAATTTTACCATTCACACATATACCGCCCCAAACAAAACAAAAAATGTCAATTTATTTATGTGTTCCGACTAATATTTTTAAACGATTGCAAAGATTTATTACAGACACTAATAAATTATGTTTTATTTCGATTATCAATCGCAATCGTTATAAATACCTGGAAAATATATATGGATACTAAATCAATACTATCACGAAGACAATCTTCCTATATTTAGGTCGAACAAAAATTTATAAACATACTAGATTTTGCGTACGAACAATTCGGTTTCATACAAGGTTTATCCCTCTGTTTATCCCTTTTTAAATTAGATTTTGGCGTGAAAAAGTTGCCTATCACCGCCTTCAGGTTACCATCTATCTCTATACCAAAATTCATCATAATCGGTTTAGGCGTGAAAGCGTGACAAACAAATTCACTTTCGCATTTATAATATTAGTATGATAACTAAAAACAATGATATTATAAAAGTATAGATACGTTACCTTCATAATATTTGGACAAAACAAGTGGCAACGAATACGCATATAGTAAAATTACAATGAACGAGGAAGTAAGACAGCATGTTCTTTATAACGGGCGCGAAAAAGAGACAAGTATACGTTGCTCTACATCGCCTAAAATTGTAACCATATTTTTGTCACAGAAAATTTGACGGATAGATGTACTTTTTTCTCTAAAAATACCGAATTATCAATGAAAATAATAACAATTACGAATTAACTGTGATCCTATGACCTTTAGAAGATTTTTTTATATAGTTTGTACTATCGCACTGTGTGAGTGCATTTTCCATTGTTTTAGCGCGCTTGATATATCAATCGGTACACAACATACTTCCTTGAATGCCGACGTGATACTGAGGCTCAAGTGTGCCAATAGACACAGAATTAAGGTGTCAATGTCGGAGTGCACTTGCCGTTCATTATTACATTTCATATCATTAACTGGAAATTATTCATTCATTTGTTATCGATATCGACATGAAGATTTTTATCGACATAATAATTACTCTCTATTGTAGGTCTTCTGAGGGTTAATATTGGAGTCTTTGTACGCCGATTACAAAGAACAGTTATCGTTGGTACATTTTTAATTTAACTAGATAAATACTGATAATAAAACGCAACATCGATAGTTCATGTAAGCGCATCACTATATATATATTCGTAAGTGTACGCGATCTGATTTGACAATTATGCTCTACCGACCTATTTATCGATATTATTAGCATCTATCTTATCGATAAAAACTATTCAGCTGTACTTGAAACCTGATTCAATAAGTATTCTTGTATAAATACATAATGTCCACGATCTGGTCGACACTAGTGTTCGTATCAACCTCTGATTATTTATAGCATTTTAAAAAAAGACCCAGATTATCCCAATATATTCTAACACTAGTGTATTAGCACATTGATAATTATCGATATTAAAAACATCTATTGTCATATTGGTCATACTGGTAAATAGGTCTTCACAAGCAGAGACCAATATTAAATAAAAGGAACTCAATAAATTTTTGCCTCCGTATCTGATCCAATAAGCGTCCCAAACAAATAATTATAGTCGATAAAATTCTATACATTCTGAATAAATTAGACCAAATTACATTAATTACTTTACGAGCTCGTGACGTCACTGATGAGTTCTTTCAATCTCTTTTCGATGTACTGGACGCGGGTGACGAGCTTGTCCTTGGGATTGAAATCTGTGTAAGGGATCTGCAGAACTTTGAAACCCTGGAAAAGAGAATCAACTTAAATTATTTTTTATATATCATTTCAGATCGAAGAATTGTATAGTGATATAAAAATGATAGACAAACAGACAGGTTGCATAGTGGTAGAGTTTTTTCTAATGCTGAACCGGCTAGCTACCACCCTCAAGTTGAAAATATACGGCCAAATACTTATAAATGTGTTCCGACAATTGCCAGACTCTCCACTAGGCTTAGCGTGTCCCTAACTTGGGTCATATTGTCACTTATTTTAGCTAAGATTTTGCAATATGACTACAATCTCACCTGATTTTAAGTGACAATGTGGCCTAAGATGGTGGACACGATAAGGCTAGTGGAGATACTGGCTCTCTGGCATCAGAAAAAGCCCTACCACAACGATATATTTTCATCACGATGTTTTCCTTCACCGAAAGCTCGAGCTCATTGCAGCTGGATTCAAGCTCACGTCTCTTCAAACTCCAATTGAAATTCACGGGTTTCAATTCATATGTGTTCATGGAACATACCTTCAGCTCCAAGAGCCTGGTGTAGAGCTGATTGACTCCAAGCGGAGCGACGGTTTTCCTGGACATGTCGTGATAGTCCAAACCCAAGACAGCTATCCGGTGGATCCTGAAACGGAATTTACATATAAATGCGCCCACGACTTTGTTCGCGTGGAAATAAAAAATATTTTTCTATTAACCTTATGTCCTTTTCAGTACTTCTGACAACTTTTATGACAGCAATTCCATGATGATTCACTGAGCAGTAAATCTTGGCTCATTTATCCCGTTTAGTTTTTTACTTAATTCCTAAACGCTAATCTTTAGAACTACCAGTAGAATTTAATGAAATGTTTTTGTATTTTATAGCACAATCAGTAATAGATTAGGATGGTATCAGCAGGTCATGAGAAAATATGAAAACTATATTACTAAAATATAATTAGGGGCCATTCATTAGTTACGTAAGGGTATTGAGGGGGGAAGGTAGGAAATCTTATTTCCTTATGTTGGGGGGAGCGGGATGAAATTTTTTCTTACGTAATATTTCGTAAATCAAAATTTAATATCAAAAATGTAATTTCATTTTAGATACCAAATAGTTTTTTTAATTTGTAAGTGTACAATTAAAATTAAATTTTTTTTAAATAATTTTTATTGCTTATTGAAAAAAAAAATTACTTATTACAATTTAATACGTTTTTATTGTTATCGATGTTTGGTTCTATAGAAAAAATTGTAGTTCTTTTACCATATATTATCGTATTTCTATTATTTGAAAAATAAAAAACTTTACCTCTCCTTACATAACCGTTTGCTATTCAGAAGATCAAGATAAAATCTTACGTCAGACAGAGGAAGGTTCGAGAAATATTACGTACACTTACATATGGGTAGGGTGTGACCAAAATTATCCTTATGTAATTAATGAATGGCCCCTTAAGTATGAGAGTGGAGACGTAGGAGAAGAGATAGATGGAAGAAGGTATAGATGTTCCGTGTTAGAGAAGACATGTGTATAAAAGGTGTGAATACTAAGATGACAGCTGATACAGTGGTAGTAAAAGAATGTTAAGTAAGACTGTGAAGGTGGATAGATGAAGGAATAGAGGGAGACGGAAGAAGATATGGATGGACTGTGTTAGAAATGTTACGTGTACACTTATGAATATAAGTATGATAGCTGATAGAGGAGACTGGAAAAGGTAATGTTATGCAGACTCTACTTAGATTGGTTAAAGGAAAATGAAGATAATTATACAAAGCATTGCTGTGACGTTAAATGTGGAACATTTTGGGATGATATATCACGACTACACTCAAGGTGTAACAAACGCTTCTCAGAATCAGACTGATTACTATATAATAATATTCGGTATGGTTTTTTTACTTTGGACTATTCTACTACAAAAACCAATGAACAAACTATTTGTTTTTTTAATTTCGTGACTTACGGGTGGTGGTTAAATATGGCTTTAATCTCAGCTGATCTTAAGTGACGATACAGCCCAAGTTAGTAGAGGCGCTAAGCCTGTGGAGGAACTGGCTCTCAAGTGCAGCTGACGGAACACACCTATTGATATTTAGCAGCAATTTTTGTAGACTAACCAGGCGGGCATTAGCAAAACCCCTACCACCATGCTATGGTTTCCTCACGATGTTTTCCTTCACCGAAAGCTCAAGCTCACTGTAGGTGCTTGGATTCGAACTCACGTCCCTTGACGCGAAGTCGTACACGCTACCACTGAGCTATCATCGCTTCCGAAATATTGTAAAAAAATTTGATAAATACCTTTTATCGTTAACAGCTTTCTCTAACGGTACCGGGTGACATTTCGCATCGACCGCGAATTCCGCGTCTGGAACATACAAAGCACCAAAGAGAAAATAGACAGCCAGTTCCTCTACTAGACTAAGGATGTACACTGTCTTCGGTCA
This sequence comes from Actias luna, assembly GCA_039707435.1. Lineage (NCBI taxonomy): Eukaryota > Metazoa > Arthropoda > Insecta > Lepidoptera > Saturniidae > Actias > Actias luna. The sequence continues at coordinate 15,490,944 of JAZHAC010000022.1, read as the reverse complement.
CATTGTCACTTAACATCAGGCGAGATTGTGGTCATAACGTAAAACCTATAAAGTTTTTTTGGTCATAATCTCACCCGATCTTAAGTGGGGATACGGCCCAAGTTGGTGGACACGCTAAACCTGTGGAGGAACTGGCTCTCAAGTGCAGCTGCCGGAACACGCCTATTGGTATTTGGTGGCAGATTTACAACTTGAGGGTGGTAGCTAGCCAGGCGGGTATTGGAAAAAACCCTACCACCATGCTATGGTTTCCTCACGATGTTTTCCTTCACCGAAAGCTCAAGCTCATTGTAGGTGGATACGAACTCACGTCCCTTGAGGCGGAGACCGTACACACTACCACTGGGCTATCGTATTAAAAAAACTTAACAAATTTATCTATCACATAAACATCGGGAGTCGATACAAACAGTGTAAGCTCTATTTACGCCACACGAATCAAAACTCTTTAAAACGTCCAAGTCATTCATAAGCATTTATCATTTACCCAGACAATGGTATCTCCTCCCCAATTAACGACAATTCGCAATAACACGGCACTATATAGAGTTTACACTGTCAACCGAATTACAATGAAGTCTTTTGAAATGCCGAAAAGTTGTAAATTAATAGACACGTGTTTCTATATGACAATGAAAGAAAAAAAATTAGTGGGTAAACCAGAAAAATTCTAAACGCTGAAAAACCGTATATCTTTTTATAGTTTACAGATTTAGCGTTATGTGTCCAAATGGTCCATATGGGCCAAGATTATGGACACATTTAGGTTAGTTAGGGGACTGGTTTTTAAGTGCAACTGCTAAAACAAAATTATAGGTCAGGGATGTCAAAGTAATAGCAGGCGACAAGATATTTTAAGAAAAAAAACTTCTATTAAATTAATTTTGTCTAAAAACCAAAAAATTTATATTCCTAAATAATAATCATCAATAATAAAGAATTGTGAGTCGATAGTACTTTTACTAATTATTATCTCGATAAGCACGAAATCAAAATTATTTGACTGCGCGTGCACGGTCTCATTAAAAAATGCTTCGTAAAAATCGCACCTTGATATATAAAGGTTCACCGACCCTGCTCTATAGGTGTTTGGCGGTAGATTTTCAAATCGAAGTAAAGGGCACTAGAAAAAGCCCTACCGCTTTCCAATTTGGACACTTCACTGCAAAATCTCACCATAGAGAAATCCCATGCCCGAATTACAGTTCCTCTTGAGGAATGTCTCGGCCGATACGAGGGATTTGAAGGTGTCCATGATGGTGTTGACGAAGAGTGTCTTCTCCTTGGTGTAGACGACGGGAACCCCCACGGATACGTCCTCGGCGAGGCGCGGACCCGCTCCCCCCTCTCCCCCCGCTCCCCCCTCTCCCCCCGCTCCCCCCTCTCCCCCCGCTCCCCCCCACGTGAGGCTCACGTGCGCGTCTATCATCATCAGCTTCCGCCGAGACGGGATCGGAATCTCTACAACGGTGTGGTACAAGAGTCAAGGACCAAATAAATTTCTTTCTCACACCGACGTATCTTAACCGCTGTGTATTCACAGTATACCAACTGTGTTTATTTTATTTATTATTCATTACACTATAAACATGTATGTATTTTAGTCATATTTAAGTGTGTAGTTCATGTTATTATTATATGTTCTGAGTTATTGAAATAAAACTAATTTAAACGGATTTTATCGCGGTTATTTATTAATTTTGATCCCGACATTTCGAAAACTTTTCAGCCTTCGCGGTCACGGGGAGGACTGAGGTGTAGGTCGTCCAGACACAGTAGACACTGTAACATGAACTTTTACTCTACAGTGTCTACTACTAAAATACTAATTACTAAAATCCGTTTAAATTAGTTTTATTTCAATGAATAATATTCGCGTAAACATAAGAAATCATTATGTTCTGAGTTAATTCAATTTTTCTTGTGATTCTTTTATATTTGTACTAAATATATTGTATTATGTTTGATAGCAATACCGCTGGTTAACTAGTAGAAAATGCCTTGCGGCATTAAGCTCGCCAATGTACAAACTAAAACCATAATAAAGTGTTCATCCATTCATTCGAACGAATGGATTCGAACTTAAATTCGAACACAGTATGAATGTTCTGAGAAAGAAAAATGTTAACTATATATACCGCCTGGTCTTAACTCAGTGTAGAAATAATTTATAGTTCTTGATTCCGTGTCGAGTTAGAAGCAATACTTTTCACTATTAATGACGCTAAAAGGGTAGGATTAGCCATTTTTCCGATATACAACGAACACAAGGGTGGCAGCTGCCGAAACCAGAGTTGGACAAATGTTTCATGAAGATTATGGTCACACTTCGAGCTGAGCGAACATTGGTACAAATAAAGTTCTAGCAAAAATACTATAATATGGTATAAATGTTGATAGTTTACATTCACATTATTCAGTCGGCGATTGTCTTTGCCTATTTATTTACAGATTAAATAGATACCAACGAACGTATTATTTTATTCATTGAAATGTCAAAGTGGCATTAAATTTATATACTTTTTTTTTTAATATATACCTGTAAGAAAAAGAGGCAAAGACACATAACGACTTACAGTAAAACGTTATAACACAAATTCCATGGAAATTGAAAAGTTTCCTCACCGCCAGCTGATAGAAGTTTTTCGATGAAATCTGGACGAAGTGTCGAAACTAATTGACTCTTCTCCGCTTTATTTAAGGTAAGAAGAGAGAAGACTAAGTCGAGCCAGGCCGATGACTTCGACATCTCATCTTCTTTAAGACCCAGAGCAATCTTAAAAAGAGAACAATAGAATTCTTCAGCACCATTTTTATGACTGGACATATGCTGTTAGCTTTAAGGGCTTTCACAGCTTCGACAAGCTTCGAGGGCGAGTACTAAGGCCCTCGGCCTGAGGCAACGAGCACAAGGGACCTATGAAATGGCCGATCCCCAGCTTGGTTTGGTCCGTGGTCCTAACTAATCCTAAATAAGTCCGTTATACACTGCGACCACTGTAAGGTGTGACGTCAATTACTATACTGAGAAGTCGTTCCTTTTAGTCAGCTATACTGGTTACTGTTTAAAACGGATCGCAGTCCAGTACACTGTCATATATGTTTATTTATTATTTAACTTTTTTTTATAGCTTATATAATACGGTTAAAACTCTTCACTGATTTACATTTTATACAAAGTATTGGTATAACTCTACATTAAAGACAATATTTTGCAATTTTTTTCAAATAACCAATAGTACTCGAAAGCTCCAGTATTTACAGTACAAAAATAGCGACGATCTATGACGTCATTTATTTCCCTAGGTTACTGTGGCAGTACACTGTCAAACATAACGGAACAGTACTCTCAGTGTGTAACGGAACAGTACTCTCAGTGTGTAACGGAACACAGCCAAGCCAACTTCCTATTTTAAAGGATTGTACTGATTTTACCTAGGAGTGGCATGACTAGACTTCTTCAACATCAGTATCAATAAGCTTCTTAAATTGCTAAATAGATTTCGATAAAACTAGTCACGTTTATAACCAATCAAATTAAACATCTTTATTTAATTTGGGACCTAAGAAGGTAATTATAAAAGTTAAAACTACCACCGGTTCCCAAAGTAAAGCAGTCATCGTGAAGAACTGGCAAGAAACTCGATCTGTATTTTTATGTATTTTATTAGATACATAAAGGTTTATTGTTTGCCGTTATAATAGTTATCACGATCGCTCACATATTGATCCACCCTATAATTGCCTTTGGCATCAAAACCCGTTTGGACATGGTTCTTGACTTGCCGACAATTTGGTAATGTGCTCTGAGACTTTACTGTGAAACCTAACACTATTACTTAAAAAACTGATACTGATCGTACAGAGGCTAAAATAAGTAGTGACAATTCTGTCACAATATCTAGTATTTAAGTCACTTTTTTAAGAAATGTAGCTTTTCCATGTTTTTATATCCAATACTATAAATACTTTTTATCATATAAAAATTAAAAATTCCTCTGAAATAGTGAATAAAAGTTGTTCACAAATCTAACTAATCTATAATCAAAATAATATTATAAATGCAAATATGAGTTAGTTCACACCTTAACTACTCGATAGATCATCATTTATTTTTGCATTCAGTTTCTCAGCAATACAGGAAAACACATAGGTTATTTTATAAATATATTATTCAGCAGCAATAACAAAAAAAAAAAATTTTATTGAAAAAAATTACATTAACATGATGAAAACCGCGGGTAAAAATTAGTGCACCTCACCTCAAACAATGGTTCACATTGAGGCGGTATGTAGTCCAAAGTGGCCAAAGTCACGATTGTAGAAGCGATATCCCCTGGACGGCATACAGCCCGGTTCTCCAGGATCCACTCTGCGATAGCACTCAGGGCTGGTTCATGTCTGTACCTCATCAGGCCGAGGGACACGACTATGGAGGTGACCACCGTAGGACGGTCCTTGTTCGACGGTAGACTTTCTATCACATCACTGATAACAGAAGGATTAATAGATTATGGACATAAACTATACTAACATATCTATATTAACGTTATAAAGTGGTAAAGTTTGCTTAAATGCTAATATTAACAACTACCTGTCGGATTACAAAAATTCGTTTTGTATTTGCTAGAGCAACCACTGAGGCAGGCTTTAGGCTATTTAACATCACACTACCACAAATATAAACAAAGCTGTATTGAAAAAAGATACAAAAACAGGCAATGTTATTGAATAATTTGTAGTTTTATGTGAACGCAATTGCGGGCTAAGCTAGGCTTAACATATCCAGCACCTCAGTCAATGGGGGAACTTAACATCATATCACATTAAAGCCACAATGCTAAAACTAAAAAATAATAATAAAATTGACTTACTGACAAATCCTGTCCAATAAAACAGGATCTGGAAAGTTGAGTGAAGCAATTGAAAAAAGTATGTCAGCCGACTTCTTAAGGTCAATAACTTCCGACTGTTTTGTGATGTTGTGCGAGAGGGCTCGTAGAAGCGGAGTGCTACGTCGACCCTTAAGCTGTAAAGCTTTTATAACCTATAAGATTGTTAAAATGTATCTGAACCTTTCTATATATACACAGAATTATATTATTTCCAAGCACTGCAAACCAAAAACAATAGAGGACCATCTACAGTGCATTTACGATCACCATTGCCATGTGATCCCACTAACATATATGCATATGAATACACTAGCTGATACTAAAAAGCGATAATAAAAGAAAGTCACAGTGGTGGCTTTATTGTATGGTTGTATTTTGTAGCATGTGTATGTTGTACCATATATATGGTTACCAGGACCATGTCAGGTCAGGCAGAGGCATAAAAAACTATATATAATCGTTCTTTATAGTTTTTATTTTGATTTTCATCATGTTAACTTAAAATCTGAGCTATTATTATCTCTCTGTGGTACTACATTGGTAAAAGGACCCAACAAGAAGAGGTTTTGAATGCATACTGAACTTTATAACAGCAAATGGTAAGGATGGTTATAAATCATATTCTGGTAATTTATTTCCTAGCCTACAGGAGTATAGAATAACTTGTCTTAATTTTCAATATCTATAAGAGGCAAAGGAATTAGCCCATACAGTCAATAATTAAATAAATGTGTAAGTTTACAAAACAAACCTTAATCATCTGTGTCAATGACAAATTTGTAATCAATCTTGCAGCTTCATCATCACCAGTGATACCGAGAACAGTGCTCAAATCTTCAGCCATTGTCAATGATGTCATAGTATGAGCAGCAGACGTCCTGGCCAAGATCCTGCACAGTTTTAAAAACCTAGGGTCCTTCTCAAAGTCTGACAGCTGCACTTTATTAGTGCTGGACCACTCTGATAAAATAGACACAATCTGGAATTAAACAACAAATACAAATATACTTAAGATAATTTTCTTATAAGTAAGAAAAAAATTATTTCTATGTCAGTGGTGATCTCCCTTCATAGCCAGAGATCAGGGACTACAATTTCAAGAAGAATAAGATGAAACCCCTATAAATCTATTGTTAACAAGCCCTTATGTTTTGAAGGTAATGAGTAAGTAGTTGTCTTCTATATAGATGAATACACTGACTGTTCTGGCATAGGTAGACCCGGAAAAGTTATTGTAACTGATTTATTTGCATTGTTAATAGTGTCACAATAGTGTTCATTATAATAAAACTGACCTTCAACGCATGCCTTCTAGAAACAACAGGATTCTCAGCTACAACCAGTAAGCTGTTTACATCTGTTGCTTTAGATATCTGTTTATCAACTTGCTGAAGCCGATTCAACTTCACTGACTTTGGACTCTGTTTCTTATCAATATTAGTAGTTGTATCTACAGTTTTTAGTGATTCAAATGCAGCTGCAACAAGACCTGAAAATATTGAACATAAAAATCGTTTTTTTTTTTTACCAAAATTAGGCTTAGATAATTTCACCCCGCTGGTTATGCCTGTCTCATCATAACTTATATCTACTTATTGAAAAGATAAAAGATTCCTTTTTAACAAGAAGGAAAGCACTACAAATTATTCTCAAAGCAAAATTTTTAACATTTAACAATATTATAAAACTGTTAATCAATATTTTTTATTTATATACAACATATTTTTGATTATACACTATTTAAAAAATATTTATGAATGGAAGTCCATTGATGCTACATCCCTATACACTTACAAACACTACTATTATTATTATTATTACTAATATGATACACGATTTTCACTGATTTAATTTTATAAATTGTATTTACAGCTATAGTAATTCTTATACAGTAGAACCTCGTTACATCAAAACCTCATTAGTTGAAAACCTCAAAATCTCTAAAAATGTTTTGTTCCCTTTCTTTCAAACACCAAAACCTCTATTCTCTATAAGTCGATAACTCTACAACTCGAATTTTTTGGTGTCTTCCTTGATGTTCAATTTATTGAAGTTCTATTGTATAAGAATTAGTGTTTGATAATTAGAGTAGTCAAAGAAAGTAGAAATACTATGCACACTTTTGCGGTTACTATTGTAAATAAATGGAACTCATCCAAATGGAAACCATTATTGTGTTATATATTAAATTTTTATACCCTAAATATAATTGTATGAAAATTGTTAGCTGTTGAAAATACCAGTTGACATTTAAAAAAAATAGTGATTTCACAAACTTATTAGACAAGTTTTTCTCCACCTAAGTTTTTAATACTATCCTTATTAATATGAAAATGTATTCCAGAATAATTAGAATTGTTATAATTATATTTAAATTATAAAGAAACTGTTCCCAAAATACCTGAAGTGTCTTTATCATTTTCTACTGTTGTCGGTAAAGTTTTATCGGTTATATTCTTGGATATGTCGAGCTTCTCCGTTTTAAACACCGTCGCTCCAGGGCTGGAATACTTTCGAACTGCAGCCCTCGTACTTAACCTCCAAATTATCGTTCCGCTGAATTTTAACATCTAGGAAAATATTTTAAACAATAAGTATTCATTCTAATCTTCATAACGGATCGAATAAGCGAGAAAAGTACTTTATATTTACAAAAGTTGTCTCAACAGCTATAGAAACTGTTAAAACAGAGCTTCTTACATCACGGATTATTTTTACTAATATGTAAGTAAATGTTAATATATTTGTTTTTTAGTATATTTTAGTGAAAATAAATTTACCTTTAACTCAATATTCTTGTAGTTACAAAATAAACATGTAATTTTTAAAACATTAAACAGGAAAACTATTTATCTTTTTGACAATGACATACACTTCCCTGTGTTACTATTTTTAATTTACAATTGTTAACCATTTCAATAAATCGGTTATCGAATGATGAATTGATAGATAATTGACATTACTTTCTTTAACATAAATGTTTTATACTGATGTCAAATCATACGAAGCAAACATTCTTTCATAATAACATATTTTAAGTCACCTGTCAATAAATTACTTCGAAGCAACCCACTGGAATTAATTAAAATAAAAATAATTGTTTTAAAATTTCAATATTATATATTACCAGCTGTACCTGCCATTTCATTCGCATAGAACTGAAAATGATTTAACTAATTTATAGCCCATATTACCCAATGGTGAACGAATTTTTAAAATCAGTCCAGTAGTTTTTTGAGTTTATTCGTTACAAACAAGAATACAAATCTTTCCGTTTTACAATATTAGTAAAGAAGTATAAAGCAGCGACCTACTTCATCTTCCCACTAACAAAAAAAATCTATTCTGCCGATTGCTGACGAATAGCTGCCGCGCTGAGCAAATTATCGCAAAATTTAATTTTATAAATGTAATTATTAATATATTTAAATTTGTAAATTAGTTACTAAGAATAATTTCTACACCGATTATGTTACATGTAATCATATTGAAGGTATTCTGATAACATTTTTTCTACTATTGTCTTTAAATCATAAATATATACATCCTATAAAAGAAGTTATAAAATAACGAAAAGAAACCAAATATAGAACAGTTTCTTTGTTATATAATTATACTAATCAAATCATATATCCAACTTAAAAGGCGCCACCACAGAGCACTACCGCATCCCTAATCCAAAAATTGCAAACGAACGTCGTGGGTGGAAGTTTTGTTGTGATATTCTGTTATTATTTTACAGTTAATAGCGAGATCAACCTAAGTAATTGTGAAAATGGTAAGACAAATACATTTGCTTTCGTACCCGTGCAAAGATTAATGTTGTATATATTCGTTAACGTCTTTCGATAATAATAATCTGTTATTGAAGGTATACCGATATCTTTTGCTTTACAATGAATTATTGTTAAAAGTTATCTAAATAAGCTTTAGTAATATAAACATATATTGATTTAAATATACACTGTCTGTACAATACATTGGGGTCCTTGGGATTCCATATCATAATTTGTAAATCTTGTAAAAAATACCGGTCGCTGGCATAAATACCTACTGCCGCATTTTTTTTTATCGCAAAGTTCTAACCTTATGGAATTTCTTCCCAACTACCTAACACGCCAGTCTTAGTTTATGTTCGTGAGTGTGTGTAATTAGTCCTACTGTTTTACATTATCTTTTAACAGATTCAGTGTACACAGCTTGCTTGTTCTAAGTGTTAAATCAATAATAATAAAATTATTATTTTATACTGTATTCAAATTATGGTAGGTCTTTCCCTTTAATTTTGTATGCCTAGAATTGATGTATATAGGACTCAGATGCTCTGAATCTCAGTCAGAGGTAATATGATTCATATCTATTTGTATAGATTTATCTCCTACCTTATATTTAGTGGCAACTCATAAATTGTGCCCCAATTTATTACTTATAATTTACTTCACTTATGTGCAATCAACAAAGTACATCATGCAAAATCCCACTAATGTTACATAAGGTGGGCCTAAATAGGATAGACTATAAGAAATATTAAAGGAGTTCATGGTTTCTTGCAAAAGAGAGATTGAATTGTCACAGTGGTGCTTTTTACTTAGTAGTTAGACTGTGCTCATCATGGGATAAGTTGCTACACTCACCTTGACTTGAGCCTGAATAATGTGTTTACATGGGTGAGGAAGTTTGTTAATATAAGTTATGATAGTAAATAATTAAGAGCCTACTGCATGGTGGTGGGCCTTTTTCTGATGCCTGCCTGGTTAGCTACCACCCTCATGTTGAAAATCTGCCTCCAAATACCTATAGGTGTGTTCAGGCAATTGCACTTGAGAGCCAGTACCTTCATTAGGCATAGCATGTTCACTATCTTGGGTAACATCATCACTTAACATCAGGTGAGATTTTAGCCATAACTTTAAGGTTATAAATAATAAAAAGATACTAGTAGCAGGATTTTGTAAACTAGAAATAATATCAATTATTAAAACTTGTATTTATGTGTATTTATTGTGTCAGGGCTTTAGACTTGTGATACATCCATTCATTCCTATCCTTAGAGAAAGATCTTTAGAATAATATAAAACTAGCTGGTGAAGTTGATCTTGTTTTTTTCTCTCAATTTCATCAATAACTTCCCCACTGTGTTATCTGATATGGTAACATATCTAGATAAATTTGTCCTACCTCTAAGTTGGAGAAAGTAGTATGTCTTTAGAAAATTTCATTGAAATTGGTTGAGAAATCTCTGAGGTTAACAGAAGAATATTGTGAACTGAAATTTTTCTATATAATGAGATGATCATTTTAATTGCAGTTGATGGTTCTCAATATATTTTTATTCTAATGATCTCTCTGTGCTAAATAATAATGTATCCATTGTTGTTGTTATGAGTTGATGAATCAGATGAGTGTAAAACATTTATTATGTAAACAATTTATCAATAATGCATTCCTAACCTATCTATTTCAGGTCAAATGGTTGCAATTGTAAACATGATCTATCCTATTAATTTAATTTGAATTAATATTAATTATACATAATTTTATCCTTATTTATTTATTCCAATGGAATCAAACAGTTACAGTTGTGTAACTATGTAGTGCTGTGGCTTCAATAGCTTACATAAGCAGATGCTGTAATCTGAAAAAATTAAATTCATTGTCCACTGAATTCAGTGATATTTTGTATGTGTAAGATATATGTAACTTCTTAATTGTTAAGCTTTTAGTAGATATCAATAAACCATTTTTTTTTTATGTATTACGTAAGTAAGGAGGTGATATATGCGAACTAGATATTTTTGCATAATAAACACATAAACTCAAGGGGTATAACTAATTTTTTAGGATGAATAATGACATTATCTCTCTGTGTGTCATCCATTAGTACCAATACCATAACTTAACTAACCATAACTGATCTGATGTAGATTATTCTTTATTTAAAAATATAGCTTGCTCTATGACTGAGTTTTAGTGCATGTTCGGTGAGATCAGTTAATTTTTAGATTGAGTTCTAAGGTTAATATTAAGTTAACAATTATGACCAGTATTTTGTCTTTAAATTTGATTTTGTATTTCACAAAAGGTTTTGTAAAAAGTATGTTTATTTGTCTATTGATTGCACAAGAATGACAGTCAGATTCTAATGAGGTTTTACATAGAGGTTGCTTTTGTAGACGAATAAGACATAGCATATTTTCTTTGTTAGAAATAAATTGAATTTTTGATGGAATCTTTGTAATTTTTTTAAATCTTATAGGATATATAGAGATTTATTCACAATTTCAACTGATGTTGATTGATGATGTCGCAGAAGATAGTGGACACACTGAGCTTAGAGACTGCCCGTGCTCGATGCAATGCTTAATCGCATTACCTGGGTTCATACCAAAGCAAGAGAGGTGTGTGGCAAGTCTCATTGGGGGATAAGCACCCGACACCACAAAAGCACCACGGTTACACATGGTTCTCCCATGTTGCCAGAGACCAAGGATACCGCCCATAATTCTAATCTCAGGCGGGGGACGCTTGGCAGGTTTACTTCAGGCATCTCTGTGGTAACTCAGTTGTTTGTTCCAGGCGGGGGCTGATGGCGCCGGTGCAGCTCGCTGAGCGTGCCCCGCACACCGCCCCCTCCCACTTCAAGGTAAGTTTCAAAGAAGACTTAACACGGACTTTTGTTAGGAACCTTATCTGCCAATGGTAACGTGAGTTTGTTTGTCAGGCTTTCCCGTCTTAACTGCTCAACCGATCATGATGAAAGCTTATATTTTGCCAATGATACTGAAAAACGTATAGGGCTATTTTCAGTCAGAAAAAGAATAATATTTTCAATACTCAAATAACTTTTAGTATCACGCGAACGAAGCCATGAGCACAGGTAGTCGCATAGTGTAGAAATAGCAGCATGGACCATATGCATTTTGGGATATCACAAAACTCACTGAAAAATTCTAACAACGGGGCACTGCTTTGTTAGGATTTTATAGTACCTTGCAAGATACTCTACCCTTTTAATAATGGCAGTAATGATTCTCAGCGATAAGTTGCCATTTAGAAAAAATGAAAAATAAAAAAACGCAACACTATATCTGGGCCTTCTTAGTATATATATGATTTACTTGATTGACTGTTTAATTGACTGTTTTGTTGATTTACTATGATTTAAGATAATTATAGTCTTTTGGACAATATGGCGAAATCGATTTTTAGCTATTTCAATTTCATATAGTGCTCTTATTAATAAAAGTTGGATCAAACAATAATTTATATTGTTACATAAAGAGCTATCACCGTCCATAATAATACTATTTAGCAGCAATAAAATTTTCATGATTCTACTCAAGCATAGAAATAGATCAGATTTTCGTGTAACGTACAAATTGACAGATTCGATATAAGTTATTGTGCGTAATGTTTTGTGTTACCACATAAAAAATATAATTTTCTACTTTATTATTCAAACATTAGCAGTGTCCGCGTCGTTAGCCTGGTCTTGAATTACGTTTTGTATAATATTAGGATCTGTTTCTCAACGTGACATGATGCTATTAAACTAAGCATGAATATTACCGTCATTGACTTGTGTTATATGCAATGAAGTTATATCATGCTCTCATAATTACAATGTTTTCTCATAGTCGGTGACTAAGCGAAATAAGCTGTTAGTTAAAAAGCTTTTTGTATGCTACATTTTCACGAATAATAATTACCATAAAGTAGGAATTGAAGAATGGAAATGAACACATATTTAAGTGCAAGATACAAAGGGATGGTATTTGAATCATGTTATGTACTATTACTGAGTTCATAACGTTGTTTAAAAAATCTTGCCTTAGACACGCTATTTTTAACGTCTTCACTACTATAAAGTGATGAACCATGATTTATTTTTGTCAATTTTAGTTGTCAATTACCAAATAGAGTAAATCACACAAAAACCCAGAAGCAATTCCTTTTATATGCAATAAAAAGTATTCTGAATATTAATTTATAATATTTGATATGTTTGCTAGGTAAAATTACAGCAAAATCTGTACGTACAATCTGACAGACTCAAAAATTCAAAATAAAGTTTTTCAAAATAAATTTGAGTTGTATATCGATAAAAAAGAAGATCTATTATAATTATTAAAAAAAAAATACAGACTTGACATAGATACAATTTAATTATATGTACATAATAACGTTTTGGTTTTACTCAAAATCAATATTACTTTATGCCTAATAAACTATAGGCTGAAGATCTACCAATTAACAACGCTAAACCCGTTTGTGGTGTAGTTTTTTCCTTTCGGATGGGATTATTATGAAGTCTTATGTTTCCACAGACGCCGCTCCTGTATTACATTTTGTCCGATTCGACGAAGAGGAGATCTCCCGATGGATCGCACACCGGCTACTGTTGAAAGGTAAGAATTTGTAAATTATACTTGTAAGTTGTGAAAAAATGACGAGTGTGATTTTTAGTTTCAAGCGTACGGTCTGCGTGCAGATGTAATACACCGTGAAGTTAGTTGTAAGCCGTACGTCTTGTAGCTCAATATGATACATGGTTTAGAGTGACTTCTTTGCTTCAAACTTAATTTATGTACATTCGTAGTGTGTCACGGAAATTGCGTGTGCCCTCGATACACACTATGAAGTCAGTTGGAAGTTATACTTTCAGCGCATTATGAGACTTAAGATTTGTTTTTTATTCGTTTGTAACGGAAATCGCGCACGTTATTATATGCTCTATGAAGTTAGTTGGGAATTATATTTTTTAGAGTATTATGAGGTATGGGTGAGTACATATAACCCGTTAGATGTATAACTGTGTAATGGGTGTTCAATAAGCTTATAAACTTTCCTATATCGGAATGTCTCGGTGTTCGTGTTTACCGGAGACGGATCGATAAAAAGCGACGTCGCCGCGCGGTGAAGTCGATCCGAATGCACATACGGACGATTTTATATTATTATCCATACCTTTTCTTACCACTGTTTTCTATGAATAAGAAATATTGTAGTATTTGTTAGCTTTTTAATTTCAATTTTTAATTAGACATAACTTCACTCTTAGTTCTTAGTTGAAAATAACCTAAACTATAGGTGAAGGTAAATATCATGATGATTGATATACTAAAAATAAAATCTTATTCCTTACGGACTTCTTTACCACAACGCGTAAACGTATTAAGTTAATAATAAAATAAAGGTAAGGCGAGAGGGGCGTGTGGAAAGACACGTGATAAGCATCCGGCAAAACCCACTAAATCGAGCCCTGGTGACACTACAAACACCCGTGTAGCCAAAGACCAGGGACTCTGCCCACACTTGTAATCTCAGGCGAGAACTTTACTACCTACAGTTAATATAAAACAGAGCTTCAAGATTTCTCACAATAGATACTAAGAGGACGTGATAGCGAACATACATAATAGTGTCGTCCGATGTGACATAAAAAATAACAGGATAAAACACTCTAGCATACAGACGAGCGGTCATAAAGAATACTAGCTGTGTCCGCGACTCCGTTCGCGTGGAACTAAAATTTAATTAATCATTTTCATTAAAAAAAGATACGCAGTGCTAATGTAGTATTCTAATGGTGAAAGGATTTTTGAAATCCATACAGTAGTTCTCGACTTTAACAAACAAAAATGCAAACCTTTCCTCTTTATAATATCGTTTTATAATCAGTGTAGATGTTTAAAAATAATATAAAAACACATGGTTTTGAATTACAATTTTGTACCTATGAAATCTGTATACAGAAGAGCGAACACACGCACAAAAAAACTATGTACATACGTCACAATACCGTCTTGAAAGACACAAAATTTATTAATACATTTTCATGGTGCCTCGAATCGATCGATACAGACCCCGAAGCGTTCCGTCCCGACCTACGCATGGACGTTTACCCATGCTCTATCGACTCAGTTGTATGCGTTCGATATTGTTGTTTACGAACTGTTCGCAGCGGCCTCGAAGTTTTCACATTAAATTTATTCGTGAAACAGCTATTTGCTGTAGAAATAAATCTCATATAATTATACTTATCGTGAATGTAACACGGTTGATATAGCGCTGAGTACCGTCGGTTCGAACGCCACACAGGATTGTAGTGTTCAAAATGTACCAATAACTGGCTGCCACCATCACGGAGATCGACATCGGTAGAGAGTTTATATATACACACACCTCGAAAATTAATTGATTTCGATCAGTTCGGCCTGGAATTAACTAAGGTTGCCATCGGTTATGCGATATATCACGCAAACGGACCTCTTATCACGTATTTCGCGAAACCAAAGCGATGGCAAAAGTAGCAAATAGTCAGCAATAAATTGACAAATCTAATTCACCAAAGCTGATAGGTGCAGAAAACGAATTTGTCGTTCCGAAGCTAATATTCAGCGATTTTCACCAGCTATCTTAATATTATAAACCGGAAATGTTTTTTTTTTTTTGTGTTCGTACACGCTAATCTTAGTAACTGCCAGTCGTATTTCTTTGTGTATTTAATAGAGCACTCTTTGACGAAGGCTTCGGGCTATTTGACATCACGCTACCACAAATAGGAGTAAAGCTGTATTGAAAAAGATACAAACACGGGCAAAAAATATAAAATTATTTCGTACTTCCACGCGAACGAAGTCGCAGACACAACTAGTATGTAATACGG
This sequence comes from Actias luna, assembly GCA_039707435.1. Taxonomy (NCBI): domain Eukaryota; kingdom Metazoa; phylum Arthropoda; class Insecta; order Lepidoptera; family Saturniidae; genus Actias; species Actias luna. The sequence goes on along the minus strand of JAZHAC010000022.1, from coordinate 15,475,380 downwards.
GGGTGGATGCTTTTTTCCGTTGGGGGATCCCAAGCAATTGACACCCCACGGCATCTTTCTTTTGGTTAGGGTGCGGGAACTGTGCAAGTATTGCATTCGTTCAGAAGCACTCGGGTGCTAATGATAGATGTCGATTGACAGCCGAACTCATTCTCACCGCTGTTGGATCCCTCGCTTGGAACATGCATGATTTAGAACGCGGATTGTAATGTGAAGGAATATAATTTTATAATGTAATAATCTTATAGAATATTATTTTTATTATGGAAAGAGGTAAAATAAATTTAGCTCCTTTAAAATATACAGATTTAAAACACTTTGTAGTATATTTGCGAATGTTTAAAGACTGAATACTGAATTTTAAGATATGCGATTTCTCATGCAACTGTAAAAACTAAATAAAATAAAGATATACGACTCGACATACTAAAATACCTAGGCACTAATAGATTATGACAACATAGACTCCTTTCTTGGATCAAGTGAAATAAGTTTTAGTGAAAGATAAATAATAAATTAAATTTAATTATATGAATTATTTAAATAATTACAAATTGTTTTTCTTTCCTATTAAAGAAATATTCCACGCTGTGTATCACGTGCTATGTCGCGGTGAATTTTACACGTACACTCGGAACATCCACTATACTATACTGCGCTATACTAATAATTATCTGTTTTCGATTCGAACCTACATACTCAGTGCTGCAGTAGAGAAGGAAGAATATCCCTCAAACTGCTACACCATCCGTACAATTAAGTTATAACTCGATTTCCCTTGTTAATAAAGGTGCGGAAGTCACCTTTGCTAACATTAATAGGACGGAATTTATCTTTGCACGGACGAGAGGGGAGATAAATCTAATCCTCGTGCAATAAGTTGTAATCCCAGCTTCATTTTCATAACTGTGGGGCGACGAGATACATGAAAAGATAATCTTTCCATAAAATCAAAGCGGAAAATCTTTTGTAATAAAAAAAATATTGAGCTCTTTAAAGACATTGAAGACGTTTAAACTTAGAACAATGACTATACTTAAAAATTAACACTACCAGATTTTTTTTATTATTATTACACTAGCTTTTACCCGCGGCTTCGCTCACGTTAATGTTGATTTTGTCGAACAAATCGTATGTATCGCCATTATCTCATCTGATGTTAAATGACGATGTGGCCTAAGAGGGTGGTCATGCTAAACCTAGTGGATGAATTAACTCTCAAGTGCAACAGCCGGAACACACCTATAGTATTTCCGGCAGGTTTTATACTTGAGGGTGGTAGCTAACCAGGTCGACATTATAAAAAGCCCTACCACCATGCTGTGATTTGCTCACTATGTTATCCTTCAACGAAAGCTCAAGCTCACTGCAGGTGGATTCGAACTCACGTCCCTTGACGCGAAGTCCGTTCACACTACCACTGAGCTACCATCGATTCGCATCGGATGCTAATCAAGAGAAATAAAGCAGAATAACTTGTTAGTCATACTGATTTGATTATTAGTAGATTACAAATAATATCGAAGGTGATAACTGCCGCAAGTCGTTCATTAAATAACTAAGTGTCATAACTAAAAAAAATCAACATTATAGCTTAAATATAAAAAGCCATACAAAATCCCAGAGATTGTTGGGACTTAGACTTCCAGACCGGATATATTAATTATTCTAGAATAACTAAACACATAGAACTAGTTGAACTTACTGTACCATGGGAAAGAAACATATCTAAGGTCCACGCTATAAAAACACCGTTTCGTAAACTTGTTTTTAGCCTAACAAAATTATTATTCAGTGCAAGAATTTGATTAGAATGTACACATTAATTGCCAGAAATTATACACTGAAGTCTTGTATTATTTGTTGCCTTAATTTTTAATCTGTGTCCGCGACTCTGTTCGCGTGGAACTGAAAATTTCATTTATTCATTTTCATTCATTCACTCAGGGCGAATGTAGCATTCTAATGGCGAAGAAATTTTTGAAATCGGTCTAGTAGTTCCTTGAGTTTATTCGATACAAACAAAAATACAGATCAATCCTCTTTATAATATTAGTATCGACTAGCTGTACCTGCGACTTCGTTCGCGTGTAACTAAAAATTTTTAATAATGTTTGTCCGTTTTTGTAACTTTTTTTAACGCAGCTCTGCTCCTATTGGTTGTAGCGTGATGTTAAATAGCCTAAATCTTTCCTCAATGGTTGATCAATCAAATATAAAAATCATTTTCGAAGACCGACTAATAGATTCTAACAATAGCGCGTTCTACAAGCAAACTTTTTTCGCTTTATATTCTTCTTGTATATTAAGTTCTCGTGTCACGATTTTACTTGCCATATTACACTGAAACGGCTTGACCGAATTTTATGAATTTTTATATGTATATTCGGTAGATCTGAGGATCGATCGTAATCTATTTTTCATACCCCTAAGTGATAAGAGTGGTCGGCCACAAACGTAATTTTTTTGACAAAAAAAAATGACTTTAAATATAGACACAACCATACATTCTCACGCTTCTACCCTCATCCATTAATTTTTTTCACTAGAAATAATTTATAAGACAAAACAACGTTTGTCGGTTCAGCTAGTATATTAGTATATATATTAATCGCAATCAGCTAAATGAAAATCCCAATAACGTCCCTTAGCTCCAGCATCCGCAACGGACGTCTCAAGACGGATCAATATCGCACGTGGTTGACGTAGTTCACCGTCCACGTGATACATTCGCAAACACTTATGCGGCTTCCCGATAACGGTAGTGGCCCGCTCATATACCCCTTTATTACTAGTGTTCCGACATTAATTTCTCATTGTCTTCTCATTTTGAATTATTGCAGTTAAACCAAGCCAAACCAAAAAAGCCAAGCATATTTCACTTCGACTCTTCAATATAATAATATAGTGTACTTTACTACTGTAAATTACACTAACGCGTTAATATTACAAATAATCATTATTGGTAATTTCAATCGTTTTGAGTTCCGAATTTTAATAAGCGATACAAATTCGTTGTAAAAATATCATAATAACTAGCTTTTCACCGCGGCTTCGCTCGAAACAATAAAGTTTTATACAAAGTTTATCCTTCTTTTCACTTCATTTACAATTCGTTTGTTTCGAAAAAAAGTAGCCTTTCACCGTCTCCGAGGTCCCCTCTATTTTTATATCAAAATTTATCACAATCGTTTCAGCGGTTTAGACGTGAAAGCGTAACAAACAAACTCACTTTCGCATTTACAATATTAGTACAGATTTTAACACTAGATTTACATTGTTTATCTATTAAAGTTTAAGAAATGGAATATTTAATAATCTAGTAAAAAAAGTACAACTTTTGACTAACTTTTGCATGGTGGTAGGGAGTTTTCTAATGCCCGCCTGGCTAGCTACCACACTCAAGTTGAAAAATCTCCCACCAAATACTAATAGGTGTGTTCTGGCAGTTGCACTTGAGAGCCAGTCTCCCCAATAAAAAAAGGCCGGCAACGCACCCGTGATTCTCCTGGTAATGTGGGTGTCCATGGGCAGCAGTGATCACTTATCATCAGGTGACACGTTTGCTCGTTTGTCTCCTATGCCATAAAAAAAAACTTCATAGTGTTACATCGGTATACAAAGAGTTATTCTTACTTTTCCATTTACTGGCTGAAATTTCATAACTCGCTAAAATAATTTTAAATTCAAAATAGAATAAGCTTGTGCTATGCTATGAAAATACCGCATTATATCTTATCGGAACTTGGCATTGTTTTCTTTGTTCGATACAATCTCTCATTAAAAATTCGCAATTGCACTAAACTGCGTGCAATTTTCACAGTATCCGTTCCTATTATTTTTACCCATTTGATTTCGTATTCGATTAGCGTCGCTTCCTTTGCCGTGATCGTGTCTCGAATACGTCAGTTGTTTTATCACCCTTGTCTTATTTGGTTAGGTTCTGTTTATGGCGGATAGGTCTTAGTGTTTGTTTAAACATAATAAAAGGTATAGCCGATCGACAGTCGATACTAACATAGTTCCTCCCAACTCTACGCCAGTCAGCTTGTGGTCACGTTCCAGAACATTCGAATTCATAAACTCGTGATGTTTACCCTTTTCGATTGGTAATTTCATAATATTCAGGATACACTGTCTTCGTAAAATTGAAAAATAAATACTTAAAAAAATGCGCAATATAATTCAAGTCCATGCGAGGGAATTCACGAGTGCATCTAGTTCATAAATAAATATTTTTTGGTTTAAATAAATTTACGCATTTCTTGTTTTATACCAGGTGTACTAAACAGTACACAGTACTGTACCCACTAAAAATACAATGACCCAAATTCCTCCTAATTATCAAGGACCAGATGAGTTGCACTTAGATAATAAACCTAATTCTGATTTAACAAGTAGTATAAATATTACACTATCTAATTAATGCCCCTATCCGATAAGTTCAGGCTTAGATGAATATTTAACTTTAACAGCCTCCCTCCTACGTGAGTGTTGTAGGATGGTGTGCAATCGATAACATCCAAGGTAATTCGCCTCGGATTATCCGAATGCAGTGCGATTAGAGTGGGATAGACGGTAAAGTGCTTTTACCAAAGCATTTGTCGATATTTAACCGTGAACGCACATTTTTTTATTTTTTTTTATAGTAAAGGTTTAGCATTAGGGCTATAGTCTCACCTGATGTCAGGTGACGATATGACACAAGATGGTGCACAGTGGTAGTGGAGGGGCTGCCTCTCAAGTGTGACTGCCGCAACACGCCTATAAGTGTTTGGTGGTAGATTTTCAACTTGAGGGTGGTAGCGCTAGCCGAGCGGGCATTAGAAAAGCTCTACATTTTATTAATTACGATGAATTTAGTTATATATTGCTTTGTTCATATTCAGCTTTTTTTAAATATTGCATTACATACGCAAAGTTGCTGATGACCACAGCGTCGTTTGTGTTTGCACCGTCATTGAAAAATCAGTTCTTAGCGAGTGTCAGCGTTGTGAAAGGAACATGCATGTCAAATTAAATTTAATATATCGAGTATGTTTTAGTAATCTCGTGATGGCCTAGTGAGTGGTATTTCGCTGTATACATATAATCAGTGTAGAATTTGTGGGTTAGAAGTATATAAGAAAATTAATGCAATTCGCATGCAGAGATGAGAACAAATTTATGACCGGCCTGATAGTTGATATTCGCGACTGCAGTAGCTAATACGTATTTTATAGGTTTTCCATTCGGAATAATCAATCGACTACCTTTCTCCGGTACAATCACCGCTTCGTTAAACTGTCACGTCCATTGTGACATCATTTTCCAAACAACGCCCGCGATGATTCAAACGCTTTATTCTTAACAATCTTACTGAAAACTACGGAGTCAACAAAGTGAGTTGAATCAAAGTGCCCGGTAACAGTTCTCGATGAAACAACGCCCTCTCCTTCGTGCATTTTCCACGACCCCACATTCATTTTCAACGTGACAGCCTCACCCCTATTTTCATCAGATCTCGCCTATATAAAAAGTGTATTTTAAGTATGACTACTTACGGTTGGAATTCGTGCGTTTGTTATTACAACTTGCGTTGTTTCGAAATCGAATTGCGACGGTTTGTCCAATCAAATTTGTTTGAATGATTCACAACCTTATGCTTGTAGTGTGAAGGTCTGTATTTATTAGAATATGACGCGCACATACGCAGCCTCCCCTAGGGTTGGCACGGTCGATCCTTCCAGTCGCCTCGCCGGCGTCGTCCGGGCTTGTTCACACCACGACTCATCGTCAATTAAACAAAACAAAAAAATAAAATTTACATAAAAATAAATCCACTCTTTCCTTTCCCGTGCAAGGAAATATGCTGGAGCGTGACAAATTTGAATTCTTTTCGCGTCTCTAACTCGAGCGGTTAATGGCGTCGAATCGGTTTTTATATTTATATCCGCGATGGTGATCAAGTTATACCGATACAAAAGTGAAGTGATTTGATCAGTGGTTTATGAATTATATCTTTTATCAATCAGTGACGTGCTACGGCCTGCCACATTCCGAGCTTAGTTTACAAGCTTAGTTAGGTTGTTTCTTTTGAGTATATTATAGAGAATTTATATTGAAAAAAAAAGGAGCATTGAAAGAGGTATTGTTTGGATATATTGCTGTGTTGGATATCGTCGTGTGCTGGCTTGTAGTTAGGTACGCAAAGTGTGACAATGCTTTTGTCTGTGTGAGGGACAAATGAGCTTCATAAATGCATAGGACGGTATCAATTTGCAAATTTTTCTCTGCAAACAACATTATACATATAACTCATACAATCAAGAAGAAAAATCGGAAAAATTGAGCAAATATTTTTTAATTTCATTCAGAATTTATAACATACTTTACGAGAAATATGCGACTAATTTTTATGTACTATATAAACCATGAAATATGTTTTGTTATGTAAATAGAAGGAAGTCTAAGAAGCGTTGATCGATGGTTTTCATGGACTGTTTTCTTTTCCGTATTCTGTAACGTAATTCGATGACGTAAGACATTTTTCCCTTAACAAATGGTTTCTTTGAACTGTGACACGTAACTGTAAACGATTTTTGTAGCACGGAAACTATTGATATAATCATTTATTATTTACCTTGATTAAAAGTAGACGTAATGCAGTATTAATATCAATATACATATAATTCTAATCGTAAGTATGAATTAAATAAATCTATATATTCTATAGAAATTGATATGCGTATGTAGGTTCCCTTTAGATTCCAAAACAGCTGGACCGATTTTCATGTAATTTCGGGCAGTTTTAAGATTAATCAGTCGGGCTATTGGATTAACATTTATTTTATCCATACAGAGCCAGCGCAGGTCGCTAATAATGTATATACATAGAGGATGAATATTTCTTTCTACCTTTATTTTCTCTATGGGTTCCTAAAACATTCATTTAATTATGATAAAACTTTGATATAATGTTCTGTTTTCGCCCGCAAATATTTAAGGCCCAAAATAAAAGAAACACACTTTTTTTAATTTCATACTATTGCATCAGAATTTTGGTCACAATAAGTCACTCATAATTTTTAGGTACCTCCATTCAATTTTGGTTTTTAAATTATTCATTTAATTACCCGAATAAAATTTTGAAAATAATATATAATTTGTTATTAGTTAATATTTACGCATAAAATATATAAAGATATGTTCTGCAAACCTCTCATACTTGTAAATATTTGCCAAATTGAAAAAGCGTGGTGTCGAATACCGTTGCGGTGATAGGTTGTCAATACAGTATTGTTTGCAGGCGCAATGCGCAGGTCTGTACTTACTCGTCTCAACTCTGGCTGTAGGCCAGAATATCAGCTGATTTAGTATTATATTTCTATTTATATGGTTATTGAGATCTTATTAAACGTATCGTGTTATAAACTTTATAGTTTTTAATACTAAAACAGATTTTTAAAATAAATTATCTAATCTATCAATATAATCGATAAGTGAATGTACCTATCAAATCTTGGATGAGCCTGCAATTGACGAAGCGAAGATTTTATTGAATTATGTCATTAATTCTCAGTTTTTTTTTTTATATTGTAAGGTCAGGATACGATGGGATTGACGTATTCATTGTGGACCTAAGTGCCTAAATAAACAAATAAATAGCTGACTTTACGAACGTTGTCCTGCCCTTTCTAGTAGTCAATAAATAAATCCCAGCGTCATCAATTATATTAAAAGACACCATAAAAAAGTCCTAATTTTTGATGATGAAAATATTGTTGAAGTTCAGCGATTTTATGTATACAAACATTTTTTTATACATAAACCAGAGGACCCGGTCGATCGACTATACTAGGAAAAAATATATAATTGAGAGTAATTCGTCCAAATGAGTTCATAATTACACACGCAAAAAAAATATTAAAATCGCTCAAACCGTTTAGGAGGAATTGAATTATTAGACTCGAAGGACTTAACACGTCACTGAGCTTTACGGCGTGCTCAGAAGACACTCAGCCGGGAAATTATAATCACACGCATACCGGAAAATTATTTATATTTTTCATTTAGTATCCTTGTCGTACATATAGCTCTTTTATCATGTAAGTTAAATTCCAGGAATATTCGAGCAAAAATTACATAGCTATCATCACTTCTATTACTGCCTATTATTACTTTTGCTATCGATTCTCTTTTTCCAAATGCATAATATGGCGGCCGGAATTTTTTATTCCCGCGATATTTTCTGGTCAGATACGTGATCTTGTGATCTTATAACGTTCATAAATACCTTCTTATACCCCAAATTTAATAAAGAAATTATAATTTGATGGTGACTAACGTATTCCAATCCAATGCATTCGTTGCATTCAATGAAAATTTCTCGACAGTGGCCTTAAGTTACAGACGTAAGTTATGAGTAAGACGAAGTGACTGTAGGTGGAATGCATCTGTCGTTGAAGTGTAATCCGTGGGAGTGGAGTGTCTTGAGCGGAGAACGGTTCACGGCGAATCTAGAGAATGATAACCTTCAGTATAGTGGAGCAATAACTTATTAAGGACAGGTCAAAGTAAATTGATGCGTGTGGTATAGAATAGAAAAAATTGAGGTCTCTTGACGGAAACCTTTCCAAGTATCTAGAAATGGTAGTGTCTCGGTTTATATTCCAAACTTTCCTGTGTTTACACCTCTAATGGTTATATATATTATTAACCTTTATGCTATTGACAAAACAGTTATAGTACCTTCGACATCCGTATCTTTATTGTATACACTTTACGTTTATACTAATATTATATATGTGGAAGTTTGTATGTTGTTTTGTCAACTACATAGAAACAGATAAATGGATTGGGATGGAATAAGTCAGATACATAGGATACCTGTTTTACTTCCACCTGATTAGTAAAAACATTAACACTACAAACCTATTTTTTCCATTGTAATAACATTTTTTTATTTATCTATGTTTTAATTCAGACTATTACTTCAACTTTTAATTATCCGAATTTTGGTGTTAATTTAAATCGATTAAAATGTTTTTATTACATTACAATAAAAGAGATATATGTCTATATAACTCTTTTATACATACTGTCTGTTTATAAACAACGTATTGTAGTCAATTATGTAATTTCTCACCCACTGCACATAATCCATGGCATTACCACTGTGTATTAATCTATATTCCATATAACTATAAACCCTTAACCGAACCTGTAAAATAGTAGTATGCATAAATATTATTTCCACCTTTATTATGCGCTATTCCACTTATAATTACCATCAGTTCAACGCCCTTCGTTAGGGGTGCGGTTTTTGATTAAAATGCACCTTCATACTACCGTCCAGCCTATTATATAAGGGGCTTATCAAAATAATGAGTTATATTTCTTTACTGTGAATTCAAAAATATTTGTCTTAAATAATACCCAATCCGAAGTTCAAACAAATAAATAAATTGCTATAGATAAAACTTTTAATATAAACATATAAATTATCATCAATATTTTACAGAATAATTAGTGACAATTCAAAACTTCAGATATAGCCACTATTTCACCTGATGTTAAGTGACGATGTAGCGCAAAATGATGGATACGTCAAACCTGGTACAGAGACTGGCTAGAACCAAAATTTACTGCCAGTCGACGCCAGCATTTGCATGGGGCTAGGGGTTTTTGTAATGCCCGCCTGGGTAGGTAAACCTGCCGCCAAATACCAATAGGTGTGTGCCGGCAGCTGCACTTGAGAGCCAGTTCCTTCACAGGTTTAGCGTGTCTACTAACTTGGGCCATATCGTCACTTAAGATCAGGTGAGATTATGGCCATAAGGCTAAACCATAAGTAATAAAAAAAAAATGGGTGCTTATGGGAGTGTAGGACTTACAGGATTAGAACCACTGTCAAATACCCACCCATTCCCGCTTCTTACCAGAGACTAGGCACGGCTTTCTAATAGAACTAGTTAGAATATAAAACTACTATTCATATTATTTGCTTAAATAAATAGTGCACGAGATAACCTAGATAATTTGTTAGGTATTTATTATATGTACTGCATTCGAGTTGTGTCTCAATATCAAGTATTGTTTGCTAATACCCAAAGGATTCAGAGCGTGATGTCGTCAACTTACAAAGTTTGCTTTCGTCATCACACCCACCATGTTCTCGTATTGTTAAGTACAATTATTTATGTATATCTACTATACAAATAAATCTGATGTCTGTATGTGATGTCAAAATTACAGGTTTCTTTGTTGTTGTTGTAAAGTGAAAGTATATACCGTCCCCTTCTTTATAGGTTTTCATCGTTATGGCCACAATCTCACCTGATGTTAAGTGACGATGTGGCCAAAGATTGTAAACACGCTAAGCCCAGTGAGCGGACAGGCTCTCAAATGTAATAAGCTTAAAATAACAATTTTCAACATTTTTGTATCTGGTTAAACTCCTAAACGTTTGGATTTTGAAGGGTCTTTGATTGGCAGGTAGCTAATATTATAAGAAGTAACAATGGATAATTTTATTTCATATCCATTACTAGTTGATTATAAATATATATTCCAATCTGTTCAAGGATTTTGTTTATATTTATAATTTAGTGATATATGCATTTTAATCACCATATTTCCTCAACCACCTGAACTGTTGACTAGAAATTCAGAATTTATATTTCTTTTACATTGCATACACACGCTAAGTACGGACTTTACTTTCAGGAGCCATTGAAGGGTAAACCGGGATCGCAATTGTAGACTGCAACTAATGTATTATTATAAAAACACTGATTACGTATATATGTCTGTTTGTTGGTATGAATTATACTTGTAATCGACTTAGCTTCTTTTAATTTTTGTACAAGGGAAGTTTATTTTGTTCCATAATTGATACACACTATGAGAATTGTTAATAATTAATATTTTTTACTGTTAAATTGATTTTGATAACATTTTTATACGAATGAATATTAAAAAGCCAAAAAGGATAAGGCGAATAAATTTCTGCGTAATATACATATACATTGAGCTGTACCAAATGCAGATAAAATCCAAATGAGACATTTATATCATCTGCCTGTCATATATATGTATCTTTATAGCTAATAATAAATTAATTAATACTCATGTAATTTATATCGTACGCACAAACCTGATCCAGAACAGTTGTGACACGGCTATCCAATTACTTAGGGACATTATCCGTCTAACATACTTTCAGTAATTCGATATGGCAACACTGAATACATTTATTCATTCAAATCGTATAGAAATTAAGGTTATCGAGCCGCAATTAGTCTCTCGATTACAAAGTAAGCGGTATGGAATTAGACGATCCAGTGTAATAGATGTTTTCATGCCTTTGCAACGCCGTACTCTCTCATTAGACGCTTTCATATGTGGTGTGACATAGGGCTGTCTCCTTTAAAAACTACTATTCTTGGTAGTTATTCGTATATTCATCAACTATAGTACTCGGGTAATTGAGCTTAATTTGGTATTTTTAATGTTTAAAACTGGGTTTATTTGAAAGATATTAAGATACGAATCACGAATTAAATATCCAAATTTAACGATTTTACATACGTATGAGCTTATTATTTATAATAAAAACACGAATGTAATTAATAATCACATTAGAAACGATTTACATGAAATATTGTGTTTTTTTTGCGAAAAACACAGGAATCAAAGAGCAAAAACCTATCTAAATACAAGATTTCATCCAAATCATTAGAGCCATTTCCGATATACGCTGATACATACAACAATTGCTCTCTTAATTGTATGAGATTTATTTGAATGTAATGAAAATACGGTACTTACATATTAACACCACCGCAATAGAAATTCGTTGGTTTATGTTAGGTTTGACTTCTGTTGAGAAAAAGTGCGAGTCAATCGCGGCAGCGGTTGGGAAGCCTTGTATATATTTAGCTAGTCAGTAATAAATGAAATAGTTCTTTGTCGTACATAAACACTTTTTCTCAACACAAGTAAAACCTAACGTAAATCAACGAACCTCAACTGCGTTGACGTTAATACGTAAGTACCAAAGAAAACACAACTATTTAATAATTAATGTTAAAAACAATTTAAGAAATGCTACTATGACTAGCTTCACTTTAAGTTGTCTTTTTTTTTAGATTTACTACTGTTTTTAATTTTTATCATGAAATCAGACGACATTAAGTTGATTGGATGACTGATACTTTTATTTTTCCATAAGTTACTCAGCTACGTTGGCTAAGTTTCACAGCAATATTGTAAAATTTACGAATTAAAATACATGAACTCACAGAATAAGTTAATAAATAGATCGAATTGTATTAATTGTTGGTTATTTTCATATAAATTTCGATCTCGTCGACCACTATAATAAAACCGGAAACATGCAATACTACTCGCTAGCTCGCACATGCACGATCCAAGTATACTTTGGGTTAAACCCGCCGGGGTGACAGTTCTAGTCACATATACAATCGAATCTCTATAACTCGAACCTCGGTAAGTCGAAATAAAAACCATTCCCTTTCACTGAACTCCTAAATATACGCTATCTCTAATTATTAAGACATGTAACTCGAACAAAATGTTATTTACCTATGCGGTATTGATAGTATATATTTTACTTTATAACTAGAAATTCCAAAAAGCAAACTACCTAAGTCGTAGTATAATTAAATATAATGCACTCTCGATATAATACTCGATATATATACTTAGAAATCGCGCCATTCTAATCGATATTTCTGCAATTAAATCATTTGAATCTCGAATCGAATACTCATTAACTCGAAATCGTTAGCTTGAAATTCGAGTTATAGATATTATTAACGCGTAATATTCACCGATATTTTCTATTTTAAACACGTGAGCCATCATACTAGAGCTCTTATCCGGGCCTCGGACGATGTTTACTGCTTCGTATTAAAGCTATACAGATGCACTCACTGGTAAATGAACTCCGTATCTCTGGTAAACATTGGCTTGAAATAATATCCCTGACGTATTCGATACACACGCGTTGCGGCCGCTGTAGCAGCACGCAAGCACGCATGTTGCGTGCGAGCGGTCAGTCTCCGCGGCACGCGGGTACTGCGCGCACGCTGCAACCCGCGGTCATTGTTTCCCTTGGCGCGTTCTCTTTTCAAATTTAAACTCGTACTTTTTTCTTACATTTTTTTTTAATATAGTATTTTAAGTGCTATTGGTGTAATTTAAAACGTTATAACGTTTTGCGTATACAAATCGTTTTGCGTGAGTGATCCAACTAAAGACTATGGATGTGATGATAGTGCCTTAAACGATTTCAGGGTAGAGTGAGCTTTGTTTCATGGCGTTTGCTTCTCATGTTGCGTCGTCGGTCGGGCTGTAGTGTTGTACCGTTCGCGTCATTGTGTTAGTACTATAACTGTACTTCCAGTTATTCACTTTTACTTAATTATCATCGGCACTAGTGTTATCCGATTTGTCCGTTGGTGGCAAAATAATACAAATTATTTTATTTTAAATAACTGATATTATCTGGAGCTCGTAAATGCGATCTTCTGAAAAGAAAGTTATATTCATAAAAGTTACTTTCATCTTTCACCTATGCGGTTTTTATGTTGAAAGTTGTTATTTATATATTTTTACTATTCTGAATTCTAAATATAAATATTTATACTGACGGTAAATATTTATTCTAAATATTTACCTTCAGTATTATATAAACACTATTTTGCATAATTGATACTAGAATCAAATCTAGAGGATATGCTTTTAGTCTAGAAAGATATATCGATATAATTGAACAAAGAGTAAGCCAAGTAACAACATAGCGCGTTTACAAGAGCGACTTTAGTTGGGAATGAAAGCAAAGCTAACTTTAGACATTTTCACAAAGCACTTCGTAGTTCGTTCCGGAAGCTCGTCGAGCCGGCTATAGAGAGCTATTCTGTGCCCCCTCGTGACATTTTTCCACCGAGAATAGGCACTTTCTGCTTGATGAAAAAGGGACTACAGAGTTATTGTCAGGCAAACTGTACCTTTTTTTAAATTATTTTGTATGGTTAGTTTAAACATGACATACATAATGTATATGTATAAATTGATGTATTATTATTGCCTTGTTAAGCGTTAACAAATTAAGTGGGTAAATCAATTGATATTTTTCCCAACTTTGTATCTACCCATATGCTATTATTTTTACTAGAGTAAATATCTCAAAAAGTTAAAGCTAAATCATTTGAGTTTTATTAAAAGACTGGTTGTGCCCGTGACTTCGTTCGCGTAGAGCCAAAAGTTATTTAATATTTTTGCCCATTTTTGTACCATTTTTTAATACAGCTTTGGTTCAATGGGTTGTAGCGTGATGTTAAATAGCCTGAATCCTACATAATACAAAAAATTTTGTAATCAGACTAATATTTCCCAACAATAGCGCGTTCAAACAAACAAACTCTTACGCTATATAATATTAATTTAGATAGTTCTGAATTGGTTCAGTGAAAAAATTACAAGAGTTCTTTAAATGTGTTATTATATAATTGAATAATTTTTACCTGTTTAATAATTCCACTTATCGTTTTTTACTGATGGGATTATTAAATAGGCGGCATTTTTATGGTATTTCGCAGGTGTAAAAAATTTAAATCCACTATCCTGGGATGTAGTATGATTGTTTTACTAAACTTGTTGAGTGGTGCAATTATTGATGAAATACGTAGTTCTTATTATGGCATCATCGGCCGGTGTTGATAATTTCATCAATATCAAGGTCTTTATAACAATTAATTTAACAAACTTAATTAATTATATTAAGTATTATTAATTAATTAAAATTAATTTAACAAAACAATAAATTTAGCATATAATTTAATGGACCAGGGCATGTTATTTAACGGTTGTCAAAAAAAAAAAAACAAGTAGTTGTTTATATTGTTGTCAACACTACGCATAAATAATATATAACTGGATCAGTTATGTCAAGGCTACATTCTATTCCGGAGCCAAAAGAAATAAACCCACTTGTTCACATACTGTATAAATATTCTAGGTTAGTTCAAGATACCTACTTGAGAAGGCAAAAATACACATTAGTTTATATACAGTTTTAATAAGAGTAGAATCTTTTATTAATTCAACACAGTTAGTCGAAAACAAAGCAAACAATGCCATCTTTCATCGAAAATTAGTTAATTTCGCGCGGAATTTCTTACTCTGAACGACCATTCAGGGGAACCAACGTGCCTCTGCGGTGTTTCTGGACCGATTAGATTTAAGAACCTTAAAGAGTATAGCTTACACATACTATAAAGGCCAACAACGCACCTGCGATTCCTCTGGTATTATGGGTGTCGCTGGACGGCGGTGAACACTCACCATCAGGCTCGCTTGTCTACTATTTCATAAAAAAAAGCATATACGTTAATATCATGAAGCGGAAATATTTGTATTTTTGTTTGTAATATAATTAAACGTTCCCCTATTAATTTCTTCAGTTTGTTACTTTTTCGGTTGCAATTATAAGAAATTTCGTTGACAAAATTCATCAAGCACAGTTTGAGAACCGGTGGGTGTAAAAGTATGCTATTCATCCCGAGAATTCCTTACGTAACTTAGGTAAGTATTAGTAATATATTTTGAAAGTTTCATCACCGAGACGGTTTAAATTGAGATTAAGTTACCAAATCCTACAAAAATCTTGTAATTCCAAAGCCGCCTGTAACTCATAAAAACACATTTTAAACTTTCGTGTATTGTATACATTATAATATAAAAATGAAGCAAGTGTTCAGTGAATATTAAATACCTAAAAGCTCATACAAACAGTGATATTATTTATTTATTCAGTAAAAATCTGTTTTGTGGCCGGGTAAATTGTCAAGCTATTTCTCTAAAACTCTGTCACTTCGCTAATACAAGTTGTGTAACATCAATTAATCTATATATAAATATGTAAAGATTTAGAATACAGTAGCTATTGTTTAACTGACAACCCAATATGCTGCGACGACTTTAATAGTAGCAATATTAAAAAAAATGCAAACAGGTTTCTTTCCTATTTGAAAAAGAATTATCACAGTTTACAATAATGGCTATCGTCAAATTTCAACCACCGTACGAACAATAGCATATATAATTAAAAGTAAGGCGACTCTTAAAGACCTAAATTGTTCAAGCCCATCAAGCAAATGTTAAGTGCATATTATATGTATTCCACATACAATGTTTTACGTGATGCGTTCACATTCAAACAGATAATAATTCAAAAAATGCTGAAAATGTGTTCTGTTGTCTAGCTTTTAACACCCTTGATATATACATATATATATTTTTTATTTTCGATGTACTAAAACGATATTTCTATAGATTTATTATATGTTTGTGTACATTTATTATGTTATATGAATTAAAAATATTTATTTAATATCAGACCACTAAGTCATTTCTCATAGAACCCCATACAAGTGTAAAATAATATTCTAATAGAGATGTATGTTTTTGTAGGCAGACTGATTCTCAAGCTTTTTCTCTATAATTAAATTAAACTGCTCTAATGAAAGCGTTTAACTACCGGATGTTGACATCGTTTTTACCTCCTCAGACTATTCACGCAAACGTATCTGTCAGTCAGACTTGTCAAATATAAAATTCAAAGTAAATTGGTTTATGTCATTCGAATCTCAGATTTTGTATGATGTTTGCGCACAGTGTTGCCACAGATGTGAAATCTATTTTCGACTTAGTCTCTAAGTGCAACTATGTTTTAAACATTTCTCACTTCACTGTGAATAATGTAATGTATATGAAAATAAAAATTATTTGTACATAATTTATTATATTGATCAAAGATTCCTAGATCTTTTCTGGGCTTTAGACTACTTTAATTTCTTTGTTAAAAGGGACCAGTAAGTTCAAAAAAAGAATGCTAACACATACAAATTAAAACTCAATCAAATTTTAACGTATTCTTCAATATATTTGGTAGCTTGCTTTTCCCTGGACTGCCCGCGATTGCCATTGCCTATGTAATACAGAAATTATAACTCAGGATATAAATAAATTATATTTTTACCGGTCTATATTTTAACTTTTAGGAGCCATTGGTTGAGGTTCAAAAAGATAAATCAGGCTTTCAAATTAAATATTGTCTAGTTTTACTGCAGAAAAGAAGAAGGACATTCTATCTCATACCGTAGTATTTTTAATGCGTCTAATTTCAGTTCTTCGTTTAAAAATAACTGGAAGATTCGGTTCAATTGATATTGAAATATAAATAAGACCTTGTTATATTATTAGAAGCAAGCCGCTGTGTTGTAATGTATTTAATTAGGCTGTATATTGTTTCTATTCAAACAAGTTACATTTGTTATAAGACAGAAAAGTTCTTAATATATTTTTAATAATTTCTAGGTTTAGCATTATGGCCACAATCCCTGATGTTAAGTGATACTGTGGCCCAAGACTCGGAATACGCTAAACCTACTGGAGGAATTAACCCTCAAATGCAACTACCAAAAACACTTAAAGATATTTAGCAGCAAATTCTCACCTTACTAGGGTCGCTAAAAAGCGTTATCATCACGCTATGGTTTCATAACGATGTTTACCTTCACCGTAAGTTCAAGTTCATTGCTGAGATTCGCACTAATGTCCATTGATGCGACGTCCGTATACTACCACCAAGCTATCATTGCTTCGTTTATGTAGTCTTATTATTTGTCATATTGTGAATCTGCAGTGAGACTGTGGAACAGCTTCACCACTATTCTCTTTTGATTATCACATCGAGTACTTCTGACGTAACATTTGCCGTACTCTATTACTATTACTACTGCGCTTTCAGGGACAATGTCTTCAGTTTGCAGTACAATTATATAGAAAAAAAATAACACAAAAATCGTGATGAAGCCATAGCATGGTGGTAGGGCTTTTTCTAATGCCCGTCTGGCTAGCTACCATCCTCAAGTTAAAAATCTGCCGCCGAGTACGTATAGTTGTGTTCCGGCAGTTGTACTTGAGAGCCAGTCCCTTCACTAGGCTACGCGTGTCCACTATCGTCAAAAATAATGAATTTTCATTTTACAGTAAAAGTGTATGTATATTTGTAATGAAACCTGGCAATACTATGTTTTTGTATTTAAAGATTGTGATGTGTGTGGTACGTTAAGTGTATGGGATGAATGCCGTTGATGGATTTACGCTTATAAAAAATTTAACTTGATTTATATAGTTTTGAATATTATTTGTAACTAACTATAATATCAATATGCCCCCACTAGAATAGATAAACATGTTGTGTTGTTTTTTCTTTAGTAAATCCCATTGGGAAACACTAACGACGCTTACGGGACTGCGTAATATATGGCTTTGTTGAGAATTGCTTTAAATAGAACGAAGTTGAATTTCAAATACATTTGAAACACGACATTGATGTTTATTTCACAGCAGATGTAAAGACACTGTATTTTGAACATGCTCTGATCACGGGATTTAGTGTAGAGAAATATTGACCCATACATTTTTTGAGTACCCTTTATGGCAGAGAATGTAAAAGAAGAAGAAGCGTGGAATCTGTCCTTAGTCTCTGACAATACGGGGAATTGAAGTGTCGTTATGATGTTTTGTGACTATGTAGTTTAATTGAGTTATTTATTTAGTACCGCTAGTGATGAGTGCAAGACAACGGTAATCACATTTACTCGGGTGACTAAAGCCGCTTGACTTTAGCCTCGCGGCGAAAGTAGACTGTCTAATGGCAATTCGGCTTGGCGCAAATGGCTATAGCCGCAAGCCCCACAGTTGGGTACCATCCGACATTGGCCGCATGCGGCCGGTGACTAGAATCGACTATGTAAACGATATAAGCAGTGTTTCGCACACGTTATTTCACTACTTCGATTCTACGTATAGATCGTTTCAGCATAATATTCAACATATTCTTAACTCCATCACACTAGTAAAGTATCCGAACCACCCAACACTTTACGTTGAGAAATCCATCCACGTATCGAAAATTTACGTTTTCTTCTTTCCTCTTTTTTCTTCTTCTCTCATTGTTCGTAAGCAATTCTTGAATAATCGAGTAACTAAGTATTTCAACACCCATTCCGCTCAACATTTTCGAGGAAAAGATCGAGCCACATGCGATTTTAGTCACCTGTGTAAATGGGCTTGCGATGCGACTTCGTGAGGCGATTTGTGAAGCGACTAACCGCACAGTGAAAATCGACCCGTGTAAACCCCTTTTTACTAATCAAAATTGAGCCATTTCTGAAAATAAATACACTGGACCTGTTAAGGCAACCACGTCATGCAAATTGATAGACAACAAAATACAAATATTTTGTGATTTAAAAAGATAGCTACGACGTCAAGTGACGATACGGCCCAAGTTGGTAAACACACTAAACCCGTGGAGGAACTGGCTCTCAAGTGCAGCTGCCGGAACACACCTATTGGTATTTGGCGGCAGGTTTACAAGTTGAGGGTGGTTGCTAGCCAGGCGGGCATTAGAAAAAGCCTTACCACCATGCATATGCAATTGTCAATGGGTGTAAAATATGCGAGTAATGCTTGCGTAACATCCGATGAGTCTTACTGCCACACGCGCTTCTCCCCTTACCTTTTGCGATGATGAATTCCGTAAACGGACTTTTAAAGTCACGTTAAATATACGAGCACATATGAGATTAAAACAAACGCTTAACATCATAAAGACGTGTAAATAAATTACATATTATTCAGGTCATAATTCGCGCATCGCTCTGAAACGAATGCATTAACAATTGGACAGTAGTAAGATTTCATCAACCGCGGAGCATTAAACATTGACCACCTTTCACCGTCTTGGACAAGTGTTACTGTTAGATATATATTATGTCTTTTAAATTACATTTTTATTGTATTTTATCATTTTTCTCGTCGTGCAACAGTGTAGAGAAAAAGCTTCTTTATGTATTTGATGGTCGTTTAAGCAGAATCAGTTGGGTGTTAGAAGGACTGACTTAAATTCAGCTATTGGTTCTTAATGATAACTGATTACTAACAGATATCCCACTTTATTTATAGATAGAGTTATTAGGTAAATATCGTATGTTTAATAAACATTGTTTATTTTAGTTTAAGTTTAATTGATAAAAATCAACCATAATTATAGTAATTCTGAGGGATTTATTTATAAAAATGGGAATAAATGTTTATTGTTTTCGTTCATTATTAGCTGCTAAAAATAGAGAATTGGTTGTCAAACAGAGAAGAAAATGGTATTCGACTGTTTTATATATAGTTTCTAATATGATGAAATAGTAAATACTTAGAAATGAAAATAGAATCTTGAAAAACTCTACCACTCTTAAAAATACTACAAACGAAACCGACAGCAATACATAGTCCGAGAATAACAGGGCCATATTTATGTAAGTAATATTTAAGGCGTTAATTCCAGCTGATGCAAAAGAAGAATGCAAGTATGTATGCTTACAGAATACTAGAGTCGCTCCGTGGCTCTGTCTGTGTTATCAATATTAAAACATTTATTAATGCCACCGGTTTTATTTCAATGTAGAAAATATTATAATGAATCTTGCTCGGTCTTACATAAAAATTGTGTTTAAATTAGAGCCGTTAGTTAATGAGAGTGGAGATTAATTAGATGATTAAGTAAATATGAGATGAATATTATAACAAAAGACACTCTAATTGTAATTTTCTAAATAGATTTTTTATACAATTTTGGCCATTGTATTTAAAACACACTAGAAGTATCGCGAATGTTGTCGCTGATTTCTGCCAACAGGGTAGTTAAACATTATTTTAAGTATACATGTTTATAGTCATATATTTTGTAACACAATTGCTTTCCATTCAAAAGTATTCCAAATTTAAGCTTAGGGTCTCCTCGTCTGCTTTCATCAAATGTTATCTGAACGTAGTAAAAATATATATAAAATATTAACAAACGCCACTGTTCATCTATTTCATCCCATCAGTAAACTATGACCGTTAAAGTGTCAGAATTATACAACCAAACGCCTAGTGGTAGCGTGTAGGAACGCCGCGTCATGGGTCGTTAGTTCGAATCCAGCCACCTATAATGAGCTTGAGGTTGCGAGGAAGGAATACATCGTGAGGAAACCATAGGAAACAGGTAGGGCGTTTTCTAATACCCGCCTGGCTAGTTACAACCCTCAAGTTGAAAATTTGCCACCAAATACCGAAGAGTGTGTACCGGAAATGACACTTGGGAGCCAGTCCTTCCTATACATAAAAAAGGCCGGCAACACACCTGCGATTCCTCTAGTGTTGTGAGTATCCATGGGCGGCGGTGTTCACTTACCATCAGGTGACACGATTGCTTGTTTGCCACCTATTCCGTAAAAAAAATATCACTTGACAGACAGAGAAATCTTTTTATATTTAAAGATAAGTTTTCCTTCACTGCGAATACTTTTATCATGCAATCTGCATTCACCTTGACTCGATTTTTTCTGTTCACCTCGAATATGTGAAGTTTAAAATTACACGTATGAAATATGTAGGTTTTGTATTTTATCTCAACGTGGATTTATCGCTTTACTTTCTTTGTTAATACTTAATTATAAGAAAAGCTACTGATTTATGTAAATATTGTTTATTGTTTCGTTTGTAGTCTGCCTCGCTTAACCAAGGGGAGATCGTATTCGATTTCCCTTGGGTACATCGGAAGATTAATTTTGTTTTCATTAAACTTTCGTCCACCGTTATTAGTAAACTAAGCCCACGGTATTAAATATATAAAGCAAATTTTAAATATTTGTCTACATATGTCAGTAGCTCGAATAGGTATGTATGTACCAGCGTGCATATTTTTTTATTAAGTCCGTCCAATGTTTAAAGAACGAAACGTTTTATTTTATGAACAAATGTTTTTGTAAATTACTATGACACGCTATAATACCAAGACAGCTCCAATAATGCCCTGAAGACCAATACACAAAGTATTATTATATATGTATTTATATGATTATTAGTACCTTTAGCGTATTAAAGTTTGCAGTCAACCTATAGATAGTCATGTTTATGGTCAATGATGAGTGAGATCAGTATTGACTAATTGTTGTTTCGCGTGAGTACAGTTAAAGTTTGAATCCATCAATTATTGCAAAATTGAAACGAAGATGTTAATTTATCATGCGTCTGTCGATTCTATTTTAACAAAAATTTAATTTTTCTTCTTCAACTACTAAATGATACTTTTGATTCTTGAGGGTTTTACAACCCGCTTCTATTGATTAAAAGAGATTTTAATAATTTATAATAATAATTAGTGTAGACACATCTATGTCTCGACTCGCACAGTACGGGTCGTAAAAAAAAGGGAACGAGATCTTGACCTACACGAGCTGAAGACCTAATAATAGTTTGTACAATTATCTAACACGTTATAGCAGCCGGCCGGTGCGGGTGTATCGACCGTGGGGAGAGAGTTGGTAATATTTATAATTAGTGTCGGACTTTGGCCGGTTGTGCTGCGATGAGTCACGGTCGCTAGTTTTACTTATAGCGCCAGTGAGGGCTGCTATAACTTGTAATCCTTTAGTACGTCACATAGGTTCTTTATAGCTTTAACGTTTGACCATAATCTCACCAAGATTGACCCAATATTTACGATTTTAGGGCGATTTGTTTTAAATGTTGCGCACCAAAGTGACTGCACTGCATCTGGTGTTAACAACGATACCAATCTTCGGCGACTGATAACGAACTTCAATTCACTGCCAGTCGACGCTATCATACCGGCCTGCTTAGGTGCCTCTTCAAGCCTCATTTGAAAGACCCAGTATTATAAGAGATTGTTATATCATATCGTGGGCATTAAACCCAGTGGAGGGACCGGTGCGCCGGTAACTGCAAGAACCTTTAGCTATTTGTCTAAGTTGGTACTTACCGAATAAATGTTTCAATTGCTCAGATGAAATAGAAGTTTCTGTTGACGCCATTGTATAATGCAAATTATTGCGTGGCTGCCCAAAGAAGCATACTTGAGAGATCTCCTAATTAAGAAAGTTGACTGGATATCAATTGTTTCGCAGTTGAGAAGCAAACTTTTACATCAAAACCATACAACAAACTCTTGATTTTTTATTGGTATAACGCACATTTATTTCTACATATATAGTTACCAAAAGACATCGCTTCGTTTAGAAAGTTAAACCTAGTAGAACATTCTACTAGGCTTAGCGTGTCCATCGTTCTGGGCCACGTAATTTCTTAACATCAGTTTAGATTGTGGCCATAACGCTAATCTTACAAAAAATATAAAAAATTTATACAAATAATTTTGCGGCTAAGAAGCGAGATTTTTCAGCAAAACCATAGTGTTAATTAACAGACGCGGATTGATCTCGTTTGTGTAATTATGTATTTAAAAAATTTAATGCTCAGTAAAAGCCTGAAACGAGATATGAGCATTAAATGCTGATTACGATTCTGTACGTATAGAAATCTGAAACAAGGCAAGTGAGTCACGCTTGCAGGTGAACGAGTTTGCACGAGCGTCTGTCTGCCTGTCTCCGCGCTGCGGCCGATGACTTTGCAACGGAATTCATGTCATGTTCTCTTATTAGATATTTTTTATTGATTTACCTACGACTAATACAGTGGTGTTCCCGTGACTTCGCGTGGAAGTACAAAATTATTTAATAACCTTTGCCAGTTTTTGTAACTTTCAATATTAGATAATAATGAAAAGGTTGTCGTATTTGTTTGTCATCAAGTTTTCCTATGATAATTTTCGAAACGATGCATTACATGAACGATGCGGTAAATGAAAGACATTCATTAGAGAAATGGTAAATCCGTTTTCACGTTGATTGTTAAGAGGTCAAGACTGTTGGTTATTATAATCTACTAGTTATGCCTGCGGCTTCGTTCGCGTCGGACTAAAATTTTATTTGATAATTTTAGCCCGGTTTTGTACCCTTTATCTGTATAAGCTGTTTATTCTATTTGTAGTAGCGTGATGTTAAACATTTCTCAATGATGTTCTGTGAAATAAAAATAATAATTGTTGAAATCCGACCGGTAGTTCATTAGATGAACGAACAAACAAACAAACTTTTCCGCTTTGTAATTTTAATATAGATAAATGCTACACTGAACAATTTTCATATTTCTTACTATTTCTCTCGTATGTCATGGCATCTAACTTATTGATTTATAAATTTATAAATTTCCGTTATTGAATTTATAAACGATTTTGAAAAGCTCTTAAAATTGTAAATTATTTTTATTACCGTCTCTTAAAAGTATGCAAACAAATGTCGATTTCTTAAAAAAATATTTTAAATTAATCTAGTTGATAAATACATGGATACTTTATATTATAAAGGTAAAATAATATAGTACTAGGTACAAGTTCTATCTCCAGACAAACCAACGCACGCCACGTTATCGAGATAGCAATGGAATTCACATTGAAAAGGACTTGAAATTAATTGAAAAGCTGAATTCAATATCAGTAGGATCATAAATAAACTTGTAACACTCGAAACGAATTGTTTAACGCTCGAATTGTATGGATAATCTTGATGCAGCTGCACTTAAATAACAATAACTTAAGTTACATGCAAACTTAACTTCCTTGACATACACTTTTAATAATAAACAACCGTACGCTCTGTGTTGGTACAAATGAATAAATTTCAATAAATATATGTCTATTAAATAATCTGTTTACAGTAAAGAGAAATGTTAAGTAAAAGGTGAAAATTCGATCAGCCTAGTGTTCGATAGTTAACTGACTAGAATAATTTCATCTGAAAGTGCATGAAACGCATTAATATTAATCTACTAACAGATCAATAACTCGACCACATTGTCAATTATCAGTTTTACTCGTAACACAAACATCTTCGGCTTGAAAAATATAATACTTTGCAAACTTTTGCGTGTTGTAGCCATTGTAATATAGAAATTAAAAACGGGTTTAAAAACACGACGTAGTTTTAATTATTGCTTGAAGTTTCGGCCTGGTTACACAGTATTTTGTACACACTGTAAGGTCAGGGTACGATGGGACTGACATGTCCTTTTTGGACCGAAGTCCCTAAAATAAATAAAGACAAAAAAAAAAAAAAAAAAAAAAACCGATTTTAATTTCTATATTATAATTGAAAAATATATATTTGCATTAATATTATAAAGAAGAAAAGTGTTTGCTTGAACGCAATATGCTAAATAACTAGCTGTCGGATTGAAAAATTATGTTTGTAACATCACGCTACTACCAATAGGAGCAAAGTAGTACTGAAAAAAGTTACAAAAACGGCCAAAAATTATTGATAAATTTCTATATGATTGATATAGTTCTATGATATAGATGATATAGATCTATATGATTGATCAGTTAGTGTTGGAATCCCTATTCCGAAGGAGACTATTCGTTTTATAGGATAAACGGTATCTTATATATTGATCTATATTATTATATAATAATATT
The DNA here is from genome assembly GCA_039707435.1 of Actias luna. Classification (NCBI taxonomy): domain Eukaryota; kingdom Metazoa; phylum Arthropoda; class Insecta; order Lepidoptera; family Saturniidae; genus Actias; species Actias luna. The sequence continues at coordinate 15,449,927 of JAZHAC010000022.1, read as the reverse complement.
ATAATATTAGCTATTGGCGTATCAAATTTAAATAGCTTTACGCGCAACTTTCTCTGAGTGAGTTCTTTAGCGCGTTGCCAACATGCAACAATGCAAACGTGCCATGATTTTTTTAAATTATAAGATACATGGAATGAGATATTCAAGAATGTTGAAAGTTAATGAAACCTATTCTATGTTATACTAAACTCATGGTATTTAACTTTAAAACGTATATGTGCCACATTTTAATATCGACGAAGTTGCCTGCGTATGACAATGTCATAAATTAAAAAAAAACCAAATTGCAAGTAATAAATTGCAAGCTTACGCCAACGCAAACTCTGTTATCTCCATTAAACATCTATCTAGATTAAAAAAGTTAGCCTCGACTAAATTAAACATACGAGTACATAAACCTACTATGGTGGAATGAATTGTCCATTGTGCAGTACCGGCGCCTCTACGTTTGTATTATGAATAACAATGTACACTGACGGACGATACAATAACCCGAATGCTTGCCTCATGACGAATTGTGATGAGAGATCTTTCAAAGAATATAATAAACATTCATCTAAGAATAAATCCTTCGTTGCTGATTATTCTCACTGCTACTTCTGAAATGTTTGCGCTGTTTCCTTATAAAATTGAAGGAATTCAAATGATCGAAGGTGGTACTTCAAAGGCTGTTTTTTTTTTTTAATTCACAATCTGCGGACTCTGGTACCGCAACTTATTTTATATAGGTGATTGAACTAAATAGTTGACATTAAAAACGTTGCTTTACAACAGTAGCTAGGCATTACACTAAAAACTAAAAACTATTTATTTTTCAAATGTTTATTATTTCAAGAATTTATGATAATCTAGCAACATGACCCCGCTTCGTACAGGTGTCACGAATAATCTGCAGCCAGATCCTCAAAAAAAAATCTGTTGATCCGGTCGCATCAAACTTCGCAATATCTCACTAATCTGAAGATTGTTTAAAAATTACATCATTATCGGTTTAACCGTTTTGTAGCCCATGGGGGACATACATTCGAACACTGAATTTTGTATATAGGAAGATAATTATCTGTCTCAAATCTCTCTGAATCAATATTGTACTTGTTACTTTATTAACGTTGACTTTGTTAAAATGATTTTTATCTTCTGTCACTGAAATATTTGATTCTATACGTGATATAAAAAAAAAAACATTAAAAAGAAATTAATATTTGAGAATTATTCTCTTAGACTGAATACGGACAGTACAGACAAAATTATATACAATGTGAATGCGTCGATCTTTTCGACTGAGATTGCATCACACGAACGCCACACTTACCTGGATGATTCATCCGGCCGTTACAACTGGCGTGTGTAATCAACCGGTCTCAGATACAAATTCGCTTTTTATTTAACCCCCGTTGGGGAAATGCAATTTGTGTTGCAATTTCCATAGCCGCTGTGGGAACGCAATCCAGTGCGGGTTACGGTTCACATGAGAAATTCATTTATTCACTTCGATTCGATTTTTCATTTTTATTTTGTTTTCTTTTGTTACCGTTGACGAGCTTTAGTTGTTATTAGTACAAAGGTTTTGCAAATATTTATTTCCCCGTTTGTACAAGAGTTTCCTCAAATTTCTTATATTGACTATAGTTGAATTTTAACCGCGTAAAAACTAAGTGTTTCGGAGTCTTAAAGTAATTCTAAAGTTGTTTCTTTATTATTCAATTGTTTAAGCGACTTCTTTAAATTTATAATTAATCAAAACCGTAAAGTACATCAACTAAAACTTTTATACATTAAACAAAAATAAATTTATGTATATTTATTACTCATAAAACTAGTTATTATAGTCAACAAAATTGCATACTTAAACTAACGAAAAGAAAAGTGTTTACATTCATTATATTATTGTAAAGATAGATTCATTTCTTATCCAAGATACTTCTGTCACACGACAAATCACACGTTTTTCAACGAATGCACTCTAAAAAAACTTGTACTAATTTATATCCATAAAAAATGCGCATTACGGACTGTAATATAAAACGAAATTGACCAGAATTATCAGATTATGAAAATTCCAACGGCTGGTACGTGCCACTGTAACTGGCGTTATCTCAATAATTTCAAATTCCATAATAGTTTTACCTTCTTTTTTCACTTTTTGCAACCGCTTTCACTTGATATAATCGATTTAACGGAACATAACTTTTCACGGACGATTTCTTTATCTAAATATCAAAAATATCCAACGAGATAACGCAAATCATCAGCATTATAAATTCGAAAGTGTGTCTGTCTGTTTGGAATGTTTTCACGCCTAAACCGCTGAACCAATTTCGATGAATTTTGGTAGAGACCTACAGTAGACCTTGCAGAAAGACGTAGGCTACTTAAAAATTTATTATATTAATGTTTTTTTAGTTACAAATTACGATTATTCTTACAACTTTCTTCTCATTTCTATCTATATGTAATGAAAATGTTTGTTTGAGGGGCAATCACATCAAAAGCTCTTAGCGTATCGACATCGGACCATGACCATTCGAAACATAATAATTTGTAGATGGTTTAGGCCTATGTATTATTTCATTTCCAACGATCCTTCATAATTTTATCGCTATTATACTCGTATAAATGTTATTCCCGTCAATAAAAACCAAAGACAGGCATTATCTCTTAATATATTATTCCCCTGGCAAAGCGGGCGGGAACAGCGAGTTTGTTTATAAAAATGAGTACACCCCGTACCACAAAGAAAAACAGGTTGAAGCCGTTTTACGGATTTCTTTAAAACCTTTGGAATGCCTGGACTGGTTTCGAGCTAGTCTCGGACCGAAGTGGTTTAGGTAATGCAATAATAGCAGCTGGTATAGTACATCGGCTCCGTCGCCCACACCGTGTTCGTCTTGCTCGGTAGAACGACTGCCTTGTCCTCTACACCAATGTTACCAGCCTACGCGACTGTTTATTATGCATAGAACAAACCTCCAAACCGCCTTCTAAGTGTAGACGCTTTGGTGAAGTCACGTAATTATTTCAATATTTGCATAATGATTTGCTTAATTATTCGGTAACAGGTGGTATTATATTATTAAATCTATCATTGTGGAGAAGCAAGATGGTGTTATGTAATCAATATATGTGCATACCAGATGTGTTAGCGTCTTTGTGCGCGCATTCATACGCGAAATTATGGGAGTCTGGTGTTGAGTGTGTTGTTTATTGGCTAACTAGCCTCATATATGTTGTTCTGCTCTTTATAGTAATCGATAAATTAATCGCAGCGCCATCTATGACGGTCTAACATTGTATGGTAATCTGCTTTATATACAAACTATCCGACGGCGACTTCGTTCGCGTGGAATTAAAAAAATGTTTTGCCTGTTTTGTAGCTTTTTTCAATACAACTTTGCTTCTATTGCTGGTAGCGTCCCTCAGCCTTCCTCAATGATTGCTCTATATACTACAAAAATATTTATTTTTATGTGACTGGCAGTTTCTATGATTAGCGCGTTCAAAAACCTTTTCCGTTTTACAATACGGATGTGGATGTGTATAAGGAAAATACAGTTATTATGACTGAATCGAGTCAAAACTATACTAAACTTTTTGAGATCGGACTAGTATCATTCGAAGCGGAAACCGTCATAGATGATTCTAGGTTACTTAATATTTGAACTTCATAGTCCTTTTAATCTTTTTTGTTTTCCATTTTCTCGTGAGCTCTTAGCTTGGCAGACGGGTTACCGGCTAGTGTATTTATAAAAATGAATTTTTATATTCTTACTAATATTATAAATGCGAAAGTATCTTTGTTTGTTTATTACGCTAGCAAGCCAAAAGTGCTGAATCGATTAAGATGAATTTTGGTATAGAGATGGATGGGACCCTGGGGACGGTGATAGACTACTTTTTTTCGCGGAAAAATTATTGTAAGTGGAGCAAATCGAGGGATAAACTTTGTATGAAACATATTATTGCGTCATCTGATTTTTTGACAAAATCAATAATCACGCAAGCAAATTCGCGGGTAAGGTCTGGTATATATTATGATGCTTTCGGCATTTCAAAAGGTAAGAAATACGTTTTTCTAGCGGTTGATGATAATATTTTCGTATCGTAATATAACTTTTTACAATTTCGTAATCTATTTTTTGTTATTATACATTAAATAATACGTAATGACTTTAATAGGAGAATTCGTAGATGCCAAGTTCTAATAACTATTGCATAAACAACGGTCACATTTAATAACCGCAACATATAATAGTAGATGAGTTTTATCTACGCCAGTAGTAACTACACATTCTTGTTAATTAACTCATTCCTCCCCACTGTCATATTTTTAGGGCACTATTTTCAAAATTTCTTTTTACGTATTAGGACTTAGAATATGTTTAAATAAAAATAAAATAAAAGTCCTAATACGTAAAAAGAAATTTTGAAAATAGTGCCCTAAAATTATGACAGTGGAGAGGAATGGGCTAACACCATAATGTGCATTTATATGACTTCATTATCGTTCTTATAACACACACTTTTCGTGGGTTTTATTTTAAATATTTATTTTATTCATTTAATCATGACAAAAATATATATTCAAATGAGGAACATGACCGATTTGTAGCTATAGTAGTTTAGAACTTTGTCGTAGCCACTATCACCCACTTCCGGAATACTTCTAAACAATTCTACAGTGAGGTTATAATAAATGAAAACAGAATAAGTAAGGGTATATTTGAAAGTTAATATATCTTAACTTGGGCAAAACGAAGTAAATTCAAGTGAACAATTGTTCCACTGTAGATGTTTGTTTCGGTAAAACGCTCGTCCGTAACTTACTTTCTGACCTAATTTCAGACAATAAAGAGTAAAAATGGCGACGCCTTATTAAATACTGCGTTTTGAATTTTTTGTACTTAAGGTTTAACATTATGGCCATAATCTCACCTGATCTTAAGTGACGATATGGCCCAAGTTGATAGACACGCTAAACCTGTGAAGGAACTGGCTCTTAAGAGCAGCTGCCGGAACACACCTATCGGTATTTGGCGGCAGGTTTACAACTTGAGGGTGGTAGCTACCCAGGCGGGCATTAGAAAAAGCCCTACCACCATGCTATGGTTTCCTTACGATGTTTTCCTTCACCGAAAGCTCAAGCTCATTGCCTACAATGCATGGATGGATGGTGCTTGGATTCGAACTCACGCCCCTTGACGCGAAGTCGTACACACTACCACTGAGCTATCATCGCTTCATATACTGGGTAGATTCTCCGTATAACTTATCTTAATCTGTGTGTTTCGTTATTAAAATTGATTAGAAACGAAGTTGCTAACCGAAATTGGTTCAATCATATCAAATTCAATAATTAGCGACTCTATCAAACAGATTTAAATTCAAAAGAATCTGATTCAAAATTAGGCGATAAAATAACAGACGGTGTAATTATGAAGTTATTTATTTATCTGAAATTATAAAATTTCATGTTTGTGTTTCAAAATAAAATATGTAACAGTGCCATCGGTATGTGTTACATTACGTATGGAATTAGATCAACCGATATATCAATATGTATTCGTATTTTCAATAATAATTTACCCAATGCCTATACTCTCTATTATTTTTAATTTATATACTAATGTTAGTGACTGGAAAAATATATTTATGGAACTAACAGAAAGGTTCAGAAAATCGTTGTTCAATTTTGTAACCCATTTATTGTGTAGAGGCTATATGCCACATTATTTAGAAGTGGAAAAAATTCCTCAAGAAAGTATAGATCAGAAATTACTGCAATTTCTGCGTGCGTCTACACCCGTCTAAATCAAGACTTTACGTACTGCTTCGCTCGCGGTAATATCGATTTTGTCAAACAAATAGAATGACGCAATAAAATGTTTAAAAGTTTAACCTTTCTTAGCCCCACTTCCGGTAATTTTTCCCCCAGAACAAGTAGCCTATCTCCGTCTCCAGGGTCCCACCTATCTGTGTGCCTAAAGTCATCACAATCGATTCAGCGGCTTAGGCGTGAAAGAGTAACAAACAAACAAGCAAACTCATTTTCACATTTATGATATTAGTATGAAAACCAATAAGCATCTTTTATTAAAACCCATATATACAGTTCACTGAGAATAATTCAGCACACCTTCATCCACTCATGTCTTCACTGCACAACCATTTTATATAGACAGTTTTTTTTTAGAATACTTTATACAAGACTGTGACGTTATATAACGTATATATACATCCTAATATCCTGCGTCTTCACGTGATATTTAAAATATTATTCAATTTCCTAACGTTTCATCATCGCTGTCGCAGTTATAGAAGTGCTTGACCGCTTCCGCGAGGAAATTGGCAAAGCTTCTATCTACATCGACGACCCACATCAGCGGAACTGCGGATCGATCTAATATTTTTATGAATATTAATGTTTTCGTGTACGTGGATAGGTATTAAGTTATTATGTATTAGGTCTTAAAATAGAAAATTTATTTATTTATGATACTAACTAAGCTGTTCTATTACGTAGGTACCTAATTATATTTTAATGATATTTGACGAGGAAGTGGATTGGAATGAAAAGTATTATATTATTTATTATAAACTGCAAAACAGGATGTGTATAAAGGTTGAGATGCAGTCGCTCACAGTCATCATATTATAGAACTCTATGGTTTGAATATTTCTTGTATTAAATCATTTCTAGATAAATATTAACAATTAATATTGGCATTGAGTAGTGTGGCAATTAAGTCTACTTTTGAATTAAAGTCCTACAGTCACAATATATGTATATGTACATACAAATCTATTTTGTTTTAAAAATAAAACTGGTACATTAAAGATTATGCCTAGTATTATGAGAAACTTTACGAATGTGGCAGTTTAATTGATACAAAATAATATCTAAACTCGAAACAATAATTTATGCATCATGCAAATAATACCCCTGTATGAGATTCGAACCCTCAGCAGTCACCACCCTGTAATATTGTCTTCTTTTTATTAGATTTATTTTGTATTTATATATCATTAAAAGTGAAGTTGTAGAACAGTCTCCCAGCCCAGCTATTCTCTTCCTCCTCCTATAACATCGCGTCCTACAAGCGAAACGTAAAAAGTCATTTACGCAGGCTGGCATGACAGGACGTCTGGTGCCGGATTGTCGTTCCATCGGTGGTCGTCTTTGGATTGTACTTAACATCAGGTACAGTGCCCTCACTTTGCCCAAATAATACAAAAAAATATCGACGTAATTATCCACGAGTAAATCTTCTAATTGATTATATTTGCATACGTGGCAAGAGTCAATGATGACACGATGTTATTATGATTTAAACGAAATACATGAAGGTTCATCTACAGAGACTAATACCAATACGACGTCATATATATCAGTAACGCACTTTTTTATATTTTTTTACTACTAACTGTCACAGTGGATTTAGTATTAACCACGATCACTAATCGATTTCAATTTCAATATGTTTTTGTAACATTATGATTAGGTTTAGTCATTCCTATTCTAATCAACCTTCCAACATACTTTAACTTCTTTCTAACTTACCAAGTTACTCAGCTAGCGGTAAGAAATATACTTTACGACCTATTCGCATGCCTACCAGATATACATAAAATAAATCATAAAAATCTGTCGAGCCGTTTCAGAAGAGTGGGACAACAAACACCGTGATACGAAGTTTATATATGAATATAATTTTTTGGCCATTAATTTTATAAATAAATATTAATATTAATACACTTGCGGACACTCGTATTAATTCATATTATAGTACGTAATTTCCCGTTAACCCGATTTCACTGTGCACCTACTGTTTATTGAACCGACGAGTTACGCCCAACCCTATTTATTATGACGTAAGTGACATAACTGGGTGAGTTTATTTTTTCCGTGTTTATAATAATCTCCCCTTTACCGACCTCCTTACTCAGTTCCCCTTGATTTAGTAGCTCGGTCAACAGACCGACACATATCAAGTCATTACGAAAAAAAAAAAAAAAAAATATATATATATTACGTGTTGTTCATAATTAACCACTGATCTATTAAAACAGAGCGTATTAACATACCGCTTCTAATTAGCAAAGATAACTTTAGAAGGTTACAATAAAAGCCTTTTTTGGGATTTTTGCCGCTAAAGATGTTGATCCTGAAAATGCTTCTTATTCATAACATCTACATAACAGTGCCCCACGCTTTAATCATTATACTAGATTCGATTAATATTTGTAGAGATAGGTTTTATGTTGGAAAATAACATGGGTTACTTATTGTTAATTCTGTAACTAGTAGTTTATGAGAGCTCTTATAAATGCGCCCTTGAAATATGGACCTGGTTTCGTCATTTCACTACCCTCTATGGCACTGGCAGATATCCAGTAAGGTTAAGTGGCGAACAAAAAAAAACTTATTTTTTATTTGTTGGAATAAATGATGCATCGGCGGTTATTTGATTCAGCCTATAGACGACATATTTGTATATCCACCACTGCTCCAAGATCTACGCCCGCACCGCTGGCTCCTTCCTAATTATGGCACTGCCTATTGTCGCGAAAATAAAACTTTAAGGGTAGAAATAGGGTGCTAGAAATTTATAATGCTAAATACACTATTCTTTAAACTAGGTATGTCAACATTTCATATTTATTGATAAGCAGTAAAATATGTTCATTTATGAATAGCTATGTCTGTAGCTGGTATTATTAGAATTTAATTCGATTTATCAAATTCTCGCGATCGTAGTCACAGGTTCAGCAAAAGCAAAACGTAAGTAAAGCGATAGCAAAAATTTTGGTAGTTAATTGACGAGTTTATTTTAAACTAAAAAGTGTCCAATAGTTACACTTGAGAGGCATCATCTCCGCTAGGCTTAGGTCTTTTCCCACATCTTAAGCCACATCGACACAACTATAATGTATTCATTGCAAAAACTATACCTATTAAAAATGAAATTTAATATCACGATTGTTTGAAGAAAGAAACACGAATAACTTCGCGGCTACCACAGTCACTTACTATCAAGCAAAACATTTTTTTTATTATATCACTAGTTTTTCACGTCCGTTTTACTAATTTCAAGCCGTAAGCGCACAAACACAATCGGATTCATCTAAAAAATCTAATTTATTTACGTTCTGTTGTATATAATTTTTAACTTTAATTAAATCAGACAGATTTATTAACTTTCTAGGCACCGCGACATGTTGTGTTGATTTTATGTCGGAATTTCTTTCACTTTGCGAGAAATAAATATATTTTTGTTGTAACAAAACTTTTAAATTTTCACCATAAGTACGTACCATTTGTTTTTTCTCGTGTGTTTGAAAAGTAATTTTTAGATTGGCGAAAGTTACATTATCATGAACTAAGCCGTCGACGAATGACAGTGCCTAGTATAATTCACAAACACTTGATATTACCAAGACTCTCAGTATAGCAACTTTGTTTTGCTTATATAGGACTATGTTAATATACCAATTGTAAAGAACCCGCTTCACATCTCGCTACGGTCGGACAGTTTATAACCAGTTTATATATAGAACATAGTGGCTTTAACCTTGATGATTCATTCTTCGTTGGTTTTTGTATTTTACTTGGTCCATAATTGTCATTCGTGTCCGTTGATTCATTTTTGTGAAATTGTATACTCATTTGACTGCGGGTTAGTAGGTCATGACAGTTGTGTCCGATGGAATCGTGTACACTAGGTTTAGGAATCACTATAGTTTTTTTTATTTTATGTTATGGCCCTAATCTCACGCTATACCTTTGGAGGAACTGGCTCTTAAGTGCAACTGCCGGAACACACATATTTGGCGGCATATTTTCAACTTCAGGATGTGGTAGCTAGCCAGACGGGCATCAGAAAAAGCCCTACCACCATGCTATGGTTTTCTCACGATGTTTTCTTTCACCGAAAGCTCAAGCTCATTGTAGATGGTTGGTTTCGAACTCACGTCCCTTGATGCAAAGTCGTACATACTACCACTGAGCTATCATCGCTTCAATCGCTAATGGTAGTTCTACGGTGAGTTGATGTATACCCTACCTTATCACATACTACCTTTTATCCGCGGCTTAGCTCACGCTAATACTGATTTTGTTAAACAAATCTGATGACGTAATAAAAAGTTTCAAAGTTTATTCTTCTTTACCCCACTTCTAATAAGTTTTTCACCAGAAAAAGTAAGCTTATACCGGCTTCAGAGTCTCATCTAACTCTATACTAAAATTCATCATAATCGATTCACCCAAACTCACTTTCGCGTTTAAATATTTGTAAGAATTAGCTGTATTCGCGACTTCCTTCGCCGCGTGATACTAAACATAATTTTATATTTTTTGCACATTTTTATACCTTTTCAGTATACCTCTGCTCCTATTGGCGATATCGTGGTGTTAAAAGTCTAAGGTCACCTCAATGATTGCTCTGTTAAATATCAAAATAATTTTTGACATCCGATTTGTGGTACCTAAAAATAGCGTGCATAAACATACGTTTCCGCTTTATATTTTATACTGAGCTCTGGGTTTATTACTCGATGGTGTAGTCGTTCATACCTCTCTTGTATCCTGTATAAAGAGGCGATATTCTTTTCACCAAGATAAATTGCAGTGCTACTATGAAAACAAAACTGGTCAGCGGCTTCCGGAATAGACGAGTTATAGTTTGTATGCAAGCGGTGCGATGTGATTAATTACTGCTATTAATTAAACAAATAGCGGTTTCATAGTTTGGGCTCGTATCGCGCTATCTCTATTATTCGCTGTAATTAATTACTCGGCTGCGAAAGGTTGTTTAGCAACCTCGTGACGTCACGCCGTTTTGTGCGGCGCCCATTCATACGCGAAGTTATGGGAATCTGGTGTTAATGTGTTTTAGTTTGGCTAATAAGTCTCGTAAAGGTTACTTGATCTTTAACAGTCTGTCGGCGACTTCCTTCGTGTGGAACTAAAAATTATTGCACGCCTCATAAGCGAAGCGTTGAGGTGGGTACTACTGTCACTTCACACGCGAAACAACTGATTTGTCAAACTTAAAATGTCTCTATTTGTCTCTATATTGCACTTGTAAAATAATATATGCACACACATATTAAGAAAAGACACTATTTTTAACACTCGTGATATTTTTGTTATTTAAACTAATTACATAACTGTTTAAATTCTGTCTCGGACGTCCGTGTGTCTGTATGTGCGGATCCTGTATGTTATTACGATAACGAGCGAAATATTTTACTAATCGAGTCTTTTTTTTTCTTACGCTTCAGTATAATTAGGAATAGAACCCTATTACTTTTCAGGGTCTGATTCGATGCGGTTTAATTGTTATTAAATAAACAAAAAAATGAGATTATGAGTCGTGCACTTTTGTATTTTCCAAATTTACTGTCTAATATTTTTTGACCTTTTTTGTAAGTTTTTTCAATACAGCTTTTCTCGTATTGGTGTTAGTGTGATATTATATAGCCTAAAGCCTTCCTCAATTATTACTCTGTCAAATATAAAAAGTTTTTTTTTATCCAATTGTTAGTTCCTAAAATTAGAGCGTTCAAACAAAGAAACGAGTTTTTCTGCTTTATAATCTATACTCTATACTAATATTATATAGAGGAACGATTTGTATGTTTGTAACGAATAAACTAAGAACTACGGGACCGGTTTCAAAAATTCTTTCACCATTAGAATACTACTTTATTCCTGAGTAACATAGGCTATACAGTAGAACCTCGATAAGTAAAAATCCTCCAAAGCTCAATTAAATGTTTTGTTTCCTTCGCTTCAAACACCAAAACCTCCTTTCTCTATAAGTCGAAAACTCTATAACTCGAATTTTTTGGCTTCACCCTTGATGTTCGTCTAATAGAGGTTCTACAGTATTAATTACTAGGAAAAATTAGGGATTCCTACTCGGAAAAGTTTCTTTGTTTTTAAAATAAACAAAAAATTTATATGGTAGAGCAATCTTTGACGAAGGCTTTAGTTTATTAACATTGACATTTTTTTTCATGCGAACGAAGTCGCAAGCACCTCTAGTATTGTATAATAAAAATAATATAGATGACAATAAAATAAAAACTGTAATAATACAAAGATAAATGTAATCTAGAAAGTTCTGTTTTGCAACAGCTATCAAAATACAAGGGAACGTATAAATCAGAGAGGTTTTATAAATACGGAACAACCGTAATTTACAGCAGCGACTTCATATAACGGAACCTGGGAATTTATACATGTGTAGAGACAATAGGATGTGTTGCATCATCTAAAATAACTGCCAGTGCGCTTTGCAAACGGTGAGGTGATAATTATTCGCTCTAATAATTATCAAAACACCATTGTGCGAGGGTATATTTCACGTCTTACGTATTATTCTCAACCGGTCGTCATGAGATTTCGCATGCACGATTCAGGCGTATCGATAAGTCCATGGGGGTACCTTTTATCCAGAAAGCAGATACTTTCTGTTCCCGAGGGATGTACAAAAGTAAGTTTTAGTGCGTAGTGAACGAAGTCGTGGGCTCAGCTAGTTTTTATAGTCTACGAAATTATCTCATAGTAATTCCGTATGGTTTTTGTGTTTTTGGTAACGATGTACGAAGACGTCCTGGTTTGTTGTTTTGTCGTAGATTTGAGCCTTCCAGGATACTTTTGAAGCAATACTTGTTAAAGGACAATTCAATGATCCGTACTATGGTATTATAAGTTCGAAAGTTAGTTTTCTTTTCTTTTTTTTTTATCCGTGAATGGTTACTTTTTCTGTCGAAAGCTGATTGGAAGCGGGGTAAAGTAGAGATAAAAATTGTATGCAACTTTGTATTACGTCATCCATATATCTACCTGTTCTTGCTAACATCCTGATGTAAATAATTTAATAGCATTTGACAAAAAAAAATGTATTTCTGTATCGATCGACAACCAGAATTGGTTGACTAAATCAAAATAAATGCGAGCGAAGCCGCTGGTGAAAATTAGTTAATAATTAAAACCAAAGAACGCGTGTTGTTTATTAAATACACATGGTTAAATGAGATTGTAGTAAAATATAACGTAGGAATATGGAGAAAGAGAGTTATTCTGAGTGAGACTTGTATTTAATGAAATGGTTTATATGATATCCCAAAACGCGATAAATGGCGCTGGAAAGTGTCAGACATCCTGGGAAATATCTTCCGAGGCAACTATTTTACAGAATTTTTGAGTTTCATGCTAACGTAGTCGCGAATATAGTTTGTTTCAAAAATTTCCTACGTGAACATAACCGGGACGTTGAACTGTAGGAAACGCAGTAAGTCACCTATCGAGACTGCATTGCGGTGTCGGAAAGAAGTATTTATGGCACATGCAATCTGCATTATTGCGTGTATAAAAATGTCCCAACTGAATATTCACTGCGAAACAGGATTTTTATTTTTATTTGAATACAGTCTACATTCTATACAACTATGCTTAAGGGACTTCGCATTTTATGGCCTTATTGAGAATTGTCAATATATGGACAGAAGATATCGTTGTACGGACAAGAAAGTAAACCAACTGAAGACAAGTAATCTCGGAAGTGTTTCGTTAAATCGATAGTGACACTAAATGGAGTTTATTTGTTGAATGTCGAATTTATTATTTGAATAATTGAAAGCGACTACTTATTGCTTTTATTATAATTACTAATTAATAAATTATAAAAATTATTCAACAACAAAACCGTCTAAATATTGTGTCTTTTACTGTAACTCGATCACAGCATCACTTACCGCGTTACTGGATAAACACATTTAAATCTGTTTTTTATGGTAATGAATCTCTTACCAAATATAATTTTTGGATGCCTCAGATTTATTGCAAGGTATAATCCACATATTCAGGTCTCAGTTCAACTATGCATATATTGTTCTATGCCAGCGTGGTAAAACGATATGTTTAAAATGGCATTGGAACAATGCAATAAACAAAAGAGCAAACAATATTTTACAAGTAAATTCGTTCTAGTATGAAATAGTCATGCAGTTTTATGAAATGAAATCGACTTTCTCTCGTCGTTCGCTTCGATATACGCTTTGTTATTACATTTCCATCTCGTGATAAAGCACGCGTACTTTCGTATCAAACGGTTGACGATACGCTGTGTTCGTTATGTGACGATACGTTGAGTTCTGATATCCGATTTATTCGTAAATCTCAAGGTTTCTGGGTACCCGGTGTCATGACATTTTATAAATAATGGTTAATTAATAAACACGTAATAGCTAAACTTTTTTTAACACTTGTTCTCTTCTCTTCTTCTTCTTCTTGTTCTCTTAAAAACTTCTCTTGATTTAAAGTGATTTTGGATCGGCGGAGTACGTTTTCTTCTTCCATAAATGTCTATAAGTCGACATCTCTTCATTCACTCCCCTTTCTTTCATCTCATTTCTCACACACTATCAATTTTTTCTTTGGCCTTCCTCTTCCTTTCCATCCTTTAACGATCATATCTATTATTTTTCTCACCACATACGTTTTCTCTCGTCTTAAGACACATGACCGAAACATGGCAATGTTGCTAGGCAAAGCTTGCAAAATTACCGAATAAGTATAAAAAAAATTATAGAGGCAAAAGATAAATATTAAAAATTATAGTTATGGCTGATCTTAAATACTTGTAGTAAATTTAATTCCTCTAAGTTACCTTACTCTAAGGCTTACATAATTCTGTCTCTCTTATATAATCATACAAAAATCACCGCATGTATTTTATTTTTTTGTTACAATTAATGTATAATTAATTTAACTTTGGTATGTTCACTGTGTCGGTCCAGAAATGATTTATTATGTTGAAGGACATTTACAATACTGGTCAGAACCGTAATTATTACCTTTATAAGCAGCGGGTACCTATTATATTTGCCATTTATTCTGTCAACGGTTAAATTTAGAGTATAACAAATTAATTAAAAACACCGAAACGTATATTGCCCAGTCTATTATTAGACAGCTTGGCTAAAATCCGTCCCTTGTAAACCTGGTCCAAGAAATTCTAAACATCCCCTTAAAGATATTTAATAAATTAATTCGGATTTGGCTAGATAGCCGGAGCAGACGCTCTTCATCGTAGTATAAACCCTGACCGAATCGTGACAATACTTTCTAGAACCTTCTTATCGTGTGTTTTTCCTCAAAGCTTTCAGGATCATAATGGAACGCCCTGGATGTGGCAGTTGTCCATAGTCGACGATAACCATTGGGTCTACTTGTAGTTGCCTGCCCTTTTCTATTAAAACATATAAATACATTTGAGTGCGACTAGTTTCTGGTATATATGCCGAAAGGAGCAGCAGGATTTGTTGACATTGAGGGTGTTCATAATTTATTTTTACCTAAGCCACTTAATCTCTCGATGAAAGGCCGTCTCATATTGCTCGTCGCTCTTAATTTCGTCTAGGCTAATCGTCTCACTCCAATTACTAGAACGTTTCTGCGTATCGCGAAATTCCATAATGTCACTTTCACCGGTTTCGGTTGTTTTGCTTTCGGTGTCTGTGACAGACCGACGGTCTCGTGGAGTACTCGACTCGTTTTCTATTCCTTCGACTGTGTTCTATTGTGTTGGTATCTTTCGCTTTTACATTCCGCTTCTGTTTCTATATTACGTAAAGTGATTAATGCTGATTATAGTATATCCGTTAATTCCGTGTGAATGTCGGGCTTCATCTGGCTATTATATCATCGATCTAAACGCAATTTCATGGCTAGTTTTCTTGAACTT
Organism: Actias luna; assembly: GCA_039707435.1. NCBI lineage: Eukaryota > Metazoa > Arthropoda > Insecta > Lepidoptera > Saturniidae > Actias > Actias luna. The sequence goes on along the minus strand of JAZHAC010000022.1, from coordinate 15,434,172 downwards.
TTTAATAATCTAGTTTCATTTAGGGCTCCCGCTCTGGATATTTTGTAAAGAGTGAAGTTAATGTTCTGCGCAGTGGAACTTACACAACTTTGAAATCACGTTTGAACAACATACTACACAAAAAATAAATTGCAGTCGTACTAACTGACGTACACACTTTTTATTATATTCAATTTGCTATCTAGAGTTGCTGTTGGTGTGCGAAGACATCGGCTCTTAACATGAATTAATTTATTAAGTAATTGAGAATACGTCTGGACCGGATGATGGCTTTAGGCTATTGAATATCACGCTAACACCAATAGGGGCAAAGCTGTATTAAAAAAGGTACAAAAACGGGTAAAAATTATTGAATAATTCACAGCTATCATATAAAGTTATCGTATCAACTCGAAATTCAATAGACTTATTTATACTTTCTGTTATTTTGGCTGGTACAGTTCAAGTATTTTAGACTTAAGGAGTTTAAGGAATACCCGGAGGACGTAGATTAAGTAGGGGCTTAAGATTTAAACTGCCGACTGCGTCCTAAGAGCATTGGCTTAAAAGGTTTTTTATCTTCTAAAATAAAAGTTGGCAAGCTCTGTGTTTGTATATATATATATAGGTTAAGGCCTAACAAAGGTTTTTCTCCTTCGTTCGTGACTTATCTTTTTTTTTTGTTTAGTGTGTCTAGTGACGTGCTTCAATGGCGTCATTAAAAAAATGTGCCTAAAGGCATAAATGATAAATGAAATCATAATGATAAATGATAAATGAAATCATATCAAATTTAGTCGGAGGATTGTAAACGTAAGTGCTAGTGATGAAACTTATCATAAATTATTAACTTTGTTATTTGTATCATATTAAAAATACCTTAATAACATAGATTAAGTCGTCTAGGAAAAATGTTATTCCATACATAGATGAGAATTTCATTATTGATTATAGAATTTGCTGTGAGAATGCCACTCTTCTGTAAGTAAAAACTCGATTCGGCATATTAAATCTTCCAAGCGATAAAAGGTATCAATCACATAATATAATAGAAAAGGGTTTTAATTTACATTTCATGTCTAATTTAATAATATATCATTATAAATGAATTTACAGTCGGTCAACAAAATAATAAACTATATGTCTGTAGTTTTAGGAATTTCTGATGATTTTCAAATATGAGCTGTCGTATCTAACGACGCTTGAGTCCATAAAAATTAAATCCATCTACAAAAACATAATTTACTGGCTGTAGCCGGGATTAAGTTCGCGCGAATTTTACGGATGATGCATAACAGAAGCATAAATATAAATTTTCATGTTCTTAATTTGAGAAAAATTTACCCTTTTTTATATTTTATAGGTGTAGGAACCTATGGAACGATAGATTTTAGCTTATGAACACAATATCACCTAATGTTAACTAACGGTGGGGCTCAAAATTGTGGACACGCTAAGCCTAGTGTAGGGACTGGCTCTTAAAATAAAGTTTTATCTCAAATTTCATCCGTTCGAGGTTTATTTTTAGCGACTTTGGTAACGTATATCTTTCACCAATCTCCAATCTTTCCATATACACTACAAGTTGTCGTAATTTATCTATTTACTTTTGCTTTTAAGGCATTTATGACTCGGTTGTTAGTATGTAAGGAAGCCGTGTCAACGGACGTGAGTTCGGCTCTCTACAATTAGTCTGAGAGTTCGGTGAAGAAAAACATCGTGTGAAACCATAGCATTGTGATAGGGCTTTTTCTAATACCCATCTTGCTAACTAACACCCTCAAAATCCGGCAGTTATACTAGGGAGTTAGTACCTCCACTAAGTTTATCATATCCACGATCTTGGACTATATCTTCACATGGTAACATCAGGTTAAAAAAAAACTTTTGAATTTCATAGCTTTCTTAATCCATAATTTCTGTTTCGCCAATCCCCGTATGTATACATTCAACGATGTATTATTATCGTAGTCTAAATTTATATATTCAGAGTTTATTTATTTTAAACTCTTATAGAATCCGTTAATGTTCGCCTTCTAAGCGTTCGCATCTTCCCCGATACAGATTTGGGCGTAAAAAAAATATATAGTCTATTTTTAAATGTGACTTCCTGCATGGGTTTGTGTCGCTTGGCTAAAACCGTCACTAGCGGAGACGCGAGTTATAGAAAAGTTAAATCAGCTGGTTTGCCGGTACTCTCTTACTTTTAAAACTATACATGAAACTCATTTATATATACTGTAATTCTGTAGTGTACCTTCTGTAGACTGAGAGAAACCGTTTAGTGTTGATATTTAAAAAATCTCATGTTCGTCCGTGAGATTTGCCAGTGACGTACTCTAGTCACGGCTACAGTTGTGTTAAGTTTGTTATAATTTTATTATGCCTTCTTCAGTCATTGTAGGTCAGCTATATTCCAGTCATTTCGCTCTTAGGCAAAGTCAAAATCATTTTTTTTTAATTTAGGCTCCAAAGTTGCGCTTATAAACGTCAAAACTACTACCGGTTATCGCGAAGAATCGGCAAGAAACTCGATCTGCTATATATATACCAGTTCTGGTGTCCCTGGTTCACATATAGTCAGGACCGCGGATTCTCTATGCGTCCACGGCAACAGCCCGAGCTGAGGATCGGCCACTTCATGGCTCCTTTGTGCTCGTTGCGTCGGGCTGAATAACTTAGTACTCGCTCCCAAAGTTTGGTGATGCTGTGAAAGCCCTTAAGGGTAACAGCATAAACCCAATCAAAAAAAGGAAAAGCGTACTGTCCCTGAGTGATCGAAAAATAACTTTTAGTACAATGCAATATTAGTTAAGGATATATACAGGTTATTCATAAAATAAACCTGACGGGTGCATGAATTCTTTCAAGTCTATCTTTAACGTCTCGTTTTAAATACGTATTTTTCGCTTAAAACACCATTATTATATTGTTCTATTGTCTCTTTAAATTCTACAGAGCAGAAGAATGGTAATTCACAACGAGTCGCCTACGGTCATTCATAAATTAAGGTCATCCTGTTAACAAAAGCTTTGGTCAATTATACGCCCTGTCAAGTGTTAAGCACTTTGTTTGTATCACGGATATTATGGATCTGAAACTGTCGGATATCCGAAACCTTTGAAGCGATGATAGCTCAGTGGTAGTGGCCAAGGACGCCGCGTTTAAGGGACCAATCCAATCCAGTTCGAATCCAAGCTTGAGCTTTCGGTGAAGGAATACATCGTGAGGAAACTATAGCATGGTGATGGAGGTTTTGCTAATGCTCGTCTGGCTACCTACAAAAGTTGCCGGCAAATATCAATAAGTATGTTTTTTTTATTTATTTATTACGAATCAATCTTCTAACGCGAGGTCAGAAACTTTATTTTGCGTTTCATAATTTTTTATAGGTTAACATATTTGTTTCATTTTTGGGTATTACCCTTACAATCGAATTTGTTTAAAAGGCAATATGTTTAACAACTTATATGATAAACTTAAAAATACTACACTTTATGGAGTACTTATCTATCACTACAGATAGGGCAATGTTTTTAATAGTACTGCAAATTTTATACAAACTTATATAATTGTATAATTGTTCTACTTATACTAGTTAAACTTTTACACTAACTTATATGGTAAACTTATGAATACTATACTTTATAGAATTTAGTGCTTACCTAACAATACAGACGGGGCAATGTTGTTAATAACACTGCAGATTTTATACAACACAATTTTAATTATACAAATTTCACTTACATTAACACGTCTTAATACTTCTCATTTGGCTATACAAACAGACCAATAAGTATGTTTCGGTAGTTGCACTTGAGAGGCAATCGTTCCACAGGTTTAGCGTCTCCACCAACTTGGACCGTATCGGCATTTAAGATCAGGTGAGATTATTGCCATACCGCTAAACATATAAACTATTACAAAAGTCCTAGTTAGGTATAATACTAGCCGGTGCCGGCGACTTCGATCGCGCTATTTTCATCAACTGCACGTGATCGTAAAATCCGTTCTTAGCAGATGATTATGTCGTGTAAGTAATGTAAGGAATATCCATGACAAATGACCAATAAAGATCTGGTAGTATGGAAATGTTTCGATCAGTCAGTTGGTGGTATTTCGCTTATAATGAAGGGTAGCAAATACTCTATAGTCAACATTGGTATTTCTTAAGTAAATACGCCAGATTTTTTCTGCTTTCGAGCTGTAATTCTTTAACTATTTTTATATTTAATTTATTATTTAGGTTAAAAAATTGTTTATATTTTAGATTAAATAATTATTTATCAAATGAGATTCACGGAATAAACACATTTTTACCAAAATATCAACATAGGTCGTTTTGAGGCACTTGTCGCTATGAATAAAAAACATCTTAGTGTTTTCTCACCAAATGAACTTTGTAGGGGCCGTCGCCCCGAAGAAATTTGACTTTCAATAAACGTATATTTCCTTATTTATTATGTATAATGTACTTTATTATATTACAATATATATTACAATGTATATTACAAGCAGTATGTGAATAGCCATTATTTTCATAGCTCCGTGTTTAATTATAAACAAAAAGTCAAAACCTTTTAAAAATATATGTTAATTACTTTTTAATTAGGTATTAAGAACTCTCTGTTTAAAAATTGCAAACTGTCGCTTACTATGTTTCTTCTGAAAAGGGTCGACATTTATAAATTACTCTGATTCATTGTCTATAACTGTTAGTATTCTCAAGAATAGACAATAATATATAAACACTGTAGTGGCCTACATTAAATTGATAATAAAAATAATAAGTTTATAGAGCGACCTCTCCATGATGGTAATTATGCAGTACAATGAACTTTCGCCAATGTTTTAAAATGCTTATGTAACACAGCGGTACGTTGAACCACTTCAACTCGGTTTGCTTAGTACATGTTTATGAGTGTATTTGTCAACGCTTTTCACGTGCTATCTATTACAGAATAGTTTGATAAGAACCATAATATATATGTTACATGTAAGCACATGCGCCTACGTAATTCGTCTAATCTGTGTAGCTCTGTGTTTAGGGAATATTAGGGACTAGCTGTATCTGTGATTTCGTTCACGTGGATCTAAAAATTAATCAATAAGTATTGCCTGTTCTTCTACTTTTTCTCAATACAGCTTTTCTCTTATTGGTAGTAGAGTGATGGTAAATAGCCTAAGGCCATCCCCAGTAATTGCTGTAATAAATGCATTTTTTTTAATCTGTCTCTGAGTTCTTAAGGTGAGCACGTACCAACGAACTTATCTGCTTTATAATATTAATATAGGTAGATTTACATTGGCGTATCAACGGTTAGGGGCTATGTGGGGGTCTGCCGTTAAGACCATCCAAGTCCCGACGGCTACTCTCCAGACAAGGACTGGAAGTAATGGGAACACTGTTCGCGGTTTCTGGGTTAGTAAGGGAGAAATGTAGGGTCAATGAGGGGATTTTCAGAGGGTATATTTTTAAGTGAGACTTCACATAATACACTAATAGTATTAGATTTGATACACTTAAAAATTCATATCTGGCGCTGCCTTACGTAGATACTTCATTGCTCCCTAGCAAAATTCGTAATTCCCAAATAAAACTTTGTTGGCCTAAATATTGGAGTATGTACCACTTAGAGTGTAGACTTCAACGTTTAAGGATGGTTTTCCGCAAAGCACCGCCTTCATCAATCAAATATCTTATGAGAGCCCTAAGTTGATTAGTATTACTAAAAATTGTAATCTTGTAGTGGATACTAAACTTGCCGGTATACATAAAAACATTCGTAAATACGCCAATAATTACGAGAAAACAGGAAATAATGAAGATTTTTGCAGTGTATCTTAACAAATGACTGTGTAGCGTCTGACAGATAAGAAATTTTTAAATCAAACGGTTAACAATAAATGTAAAAAAGAATATAAAATTGTTCAATTCTACACAACATCTCTGCAAACTTTGTAACATCTCAGAATGTGCCTCAGTTTTGATTCAAAGCGGCTAGACCACTTGATGATCTGTGGGGAACTTTTGAGTTCCATCCATCAATAGACCCTTTAGACTTATTGAGCAAAGAGTCGGTCATCAAGCGTTTTGAAAAACTCAGAAGACATCGCGTCAAATCCGAAAGCGTTCAATGGACTTCGAAGTGACGTTGACTTTAAATCCACTTGTCGGTTACTAGCTAGCTAAGTCCGCGACTTTGTTCGCGTGTCTTTGAATGATGTAGCATTTAATATTAGAACGTATTATTTAACCTTGTAGGCATAGTTTATTTATGTTACGTAGAGCTGAAAAATCTTGTCTACGTAACGTTATTTTTAGTACTCCAGTACTAGTGAGAGACGGAATGTAGATTGATGCATCAAACCCCGTTAAGTACTTATTTTGACACATTTCAATTTTTATTCCTTATCTCCGTGGAATCATGACGCTGTATGATATAAGAAATATTAATACCTAATTTTCCTTATAACTGTATCAAATTTCATAAAAGTCAATCCAATAGTTTCAGAGAGATGCGCATACAAAAATACAAACAGTTAATAATTTTGAATATGTTTATACATAAATTACACTCCAAATTATAATTCTCAACTGTGGTTATGAAGACAATAATAAAAACTTTTACATTGACAGCAGTTATCAAAAATGAAATCTCTGTTTATGAAAGTGGTAGAAAGTTGGACAATAATTCTGGGTTTTATTATAACCGTGGTACTGATAAGTGAAGGTCATTCTCGAGAGTCTTGATCTTCAGGAGGGTCGCGTAGCCGAGAGCACGCTGGCAAACTGTTGGGTACCCTCGAAACGGTTACGTAAGTAGGTTGAGGGCCCTCTCGACTTCTCGGTGTCTTCTCATCCGGTCGATACTTGTTACAGGATTTCTTTCTTTTAAATAAATATATTATTTATTTGACGATTTCTGATGCAGCTTTACCTGACTGTATCTAATATTACAGACCGGAATAGTTTGTCTATTTGATCGCACTAATATTAGGAACTATTACTCGGATTCCAAAAAATCTTTATGTATTTGAAGGAGCGGTCATTAACAAAGGCTTTATGGTATTTAACATCACGCTACCTCCAATAGGAGCAAAGCTGTATTGAAAAAGGTTACAGAAGCGGGCAAAAATAGTTAAGTAATAAAACATTTGCATTTCCGTTAAAACACAATAGATCATCATTGAAGTCTCCAAAATTTCTCGACTTTGAAATTTTGCGAGTGATCCACAACCTCAAACGCATCGTGTTATGAGGCGTGCAATCTTTTTAACTACATGCGTACGAAGTCGCGAGCTCGGCTAGTATTTTATAAGATTAACGTGCTTTATTTAAGGTTTACTGTCCGTGAATAAGCTCTATTAAAGGCAATGGTGAATCGGAAAGCGCATATTACTATGTGATAATTATTTTGCTGATATCCCAATTACTGTCAATTTTTTTTATATACTTAAATTTTAGCATTATGGCTATAATCTCACCTGATCTTAAGTGACGATACGAACACAAGTTGGTGGACACGCTAAACCTGTGGAGAAACTGGCTTTCAAGTGCAGCTGCCGGAACACACCTATTGGTATTTGGCGGCAGGTTTAGAGGGTGGTAGGTACCCAGGCGGGCATTAGAAAAAGCCCTACCACCATGCTATAGTTTTCTCACGATGTTTTCCTTCACCGAAAGCTCAAGCTCATTGTAGGTGCTTGGATTCGAACTCACGTCCCTTGACCCGAAGTCGTACACACTACCACTGAGCTATCATCGCTTAGCAAATATCTATTTAAGCCTACTTTTTTATGTCAATTTCATTATACATATCTAGCTTTTATACACGTTTTCGCTCGCATTAATATTGATTTTGTCAACCAATTCTGGTTAGGAGTAATTAATATTTTTGTTATAGTTCTTATTTATTTATTTGAAATCGTTCAGGCAACGCAATTTTTGTTCACTAGAATTACATTTATTGTAAGTAATAATTAAAAATATACATTTACCAAAATAATAGTTAATCTATAACACTCGGGGTTACTCACAGTAAAAGAATTTTCCAATTCGCATTACACCGAACATAACTCACACACTTTACATCGTTATAATATTAATATAGATGACCGATAAAACTTACTCTTATGCTAACGTTTTCTCTCCTCGCTATATTTATTATTTTACCTTTTTTCTTCATTTATAAAACAATGTACGTACTGTTGGCTTTATCCGAGTTAAAGTTAGGTATATTATTATTCATGCATGTAAAATAATATCAGTGTTCTTGCTTCGCGTATTCAGCTTGCCAGATAGGTGGACGTTTATAGTTACTGCCCCATTTTTTTGACTTTGTAAAACAATTTTTAAGCGATATGATGGCTTAGTTGATACTGTGTATGGATGTAACGTCAAAGGACATGAGTGCGAGTCCACCTACAAGGAGCTTGATCTTTCGGTGAAGCAAAACATCGTGATCAAACCATAGCATGGTGGTAGAGATGTTTGGGCTGCATGACTAGCTACCTCTCTTCAGTTGAAAATCTGTTCTTATGCTCTATAGGTCTGAACGTTATGGCTATAATCTCACTTGATGTAAAGTGACGATGTGGCCCCAGATGGTGGACAGCTAAGCCTAGTTAGTAGAGGGGTTGGTTGTCAACTGGAGAATCCCGACCACACTTATAGGTATTTTACGGCAAATGTTCAACTTGAATATGATAGCTAACCAAGGGGACATTAGAAAAAGCCCGAAATGTTATTGTTTAATCACGGTTTCCGCCTTCACCGAAAGCTCAAGCTCGTTTTAGCGGTCCGAACTCGAGTCCAGTGCTAGTATATTGCTTCGCGTTAATGAAAGTTTAGTTTTTAATTTTACATCATCCGCATCAAATCTATAAACAGTATCGCAACCTTGAACATGTCCAACGTAAACACGGCTATTTTCACATGGGATTTACGATCGCTCTGCAGCAATATGAATGTCGAATGTCGGTCCCGTTTATGCGTTTAACATCAACTTTATATTACGTATATGATAATAAATATAACAGTTTTAATTAATAATCTTGTTAATATTCGTTATAATCTAGAATGTGGGGGCAAAGTATAAAAAATATATAACAGAAGTGCATAAAAAATTAATAAAAAAATAATGGTTAATATTTTACGACAACACGGCATAACTAATTATATTTGTTTCAAAATCGAAGCCGTTGTCTTTCTCTGTGCTTGATAAAACAAAGTCGTATTTAGCGGCAGCGGAATACCTTGTTCTGTTGACAAAATGCCTTCGGTCTGAAGAATTTTTAATTCCTTGAGCCTCTGAAAAATTTTCAATTTCATGAGCCGTATCGGCGGCCAGTCGATTCCAGGTATAAGTGTAAAGTAACGATCGCTCTAATAATTAGTGATAGCTTTCCGTATGGTAACGTTTATATTATTAAAATATCATGGCTAAATTTTTTTTTATACATAAGGGTTTAGCGTTATGGCCATAATCTCACCTGATATTAAGTGACGATACGGCCCAAGTTGGTAGACACGCTAAACCTGTGGAGGGGCTGGCCGCGACCCAGTCGATTACAATTTTAAACTACCCCGTACAAGTTTAGTATGTGAATAATCATGTCATATTCATTGATTGCCCCCCACTCGCATGCGTAAAGCCATTTGGCCAATATAAGTGATACGTGGTCACATCTGCTACAATACGGTAAAGTACTTGCTTGAGAATATTTTTATAGTTATTGTCATGGATGTTGTACTAAATTACAGTATACAATAAATCATTTCTCAAAAATATATTAAGTCAAAGTCATCAAATGAATAAATGGCACGATCGGTGTCAAATAATAATAAAAAAAAATCACGTCTGCATTTAGGGTTGTCACTAGTATTTGAATGAAAATGTTTTTTTTTATATACTTAAGGTTTAGTCTTATGACTATAATCTCACCTGATCTTAAGTGACGATACGGCCCAAGTAGGTAGACACGCTAAATCTGTGGAGGAACTGGCTCTCAAGTGCAGCTTCCGGAACACACCTAGTGGTATTTGGCGGCAGGTTTACAACTTGACGGTGGTGACTACCCAGGCGGGTATTTGAAAAAGCCCTACCACCATGCTATGGTTCCCTCACGATGTTTTCCTTCACCGAAAGCTCAAGCTCATTGTAGGTGCTTGGATTCGAACTCACGTCCCTCGACGCGAAGTCGTACACACTACCACTGAGCTATCATCGCTTCAAAATGTTAGTTATTAAAGATAGGAGAAGCTACTACATGATCTCAACCTGGCTGTGATCGACTACAGTGACTGTTAATGTCCTGGACAGGTATACAAAGGTATTACTCAGGGTGAAGTTATTCTGTTCTTTGATGCGCTCTGTGGTGGATAGTATATTCAATTTTATTGGTGCAAGTACTTGCGCATTTCGGGTAAGTTGAAACTCCATCAACGTTATCGTAAGATAAAACCACAAGCGGTCTTGTCTTCAGATGCTCTCGGTGTGCGTTCTTGAATAACTTGGGAATCTGTGGAAACTAGAGAGTCAGTAGAAGTTTGGTTTATTAAATTTTCGTTTGAAGGCATATAAATAAGTATTAAATTCGTTTCTATTGTAAAAAAAGGCTTTACTATCAATTACTCTTCTAGAAGCATTTGTTACCGATAGAAATCTGTTACCACCGCAGAAAAATAGTTTCCAACTGTTAGTGTCAGTTTGAGAGTATTAGATTGTATAACGCTTAGAATAAAATGGATCTTGGAAAAATGAAACTGTATAGAATAAAATATTTTCACGTTATTTATTACTAGCTTTTAACCGTAGCTCCGCTCGCGTTAATATTGATTAAATTATAAGCAATTATTCTCTAAAATTTGAAGAAAACAGGTAAAAATAGCTTCAAACAGTCTTTATATCAAGTCATATAAGTTATTCGCGCGAAAAAGTATCTTTAAGCTATAATTCATCATGATCGATTCAGCTTATTAGGCACGAAAGCGTAGCAAACAAACAAATTTACTTTCGTATTTATAACATTAAGTGAGGACTGATATATAGTATGATTACCCGAAATAAAGTAAAACTTTTTATCATAAAATAAAGGTGACAACCCTACCTACATAAATGAATGAACGGACACATGTTCATTCATGTTATTACAAAATATAATATTAACGTCGTCTCTCGTTTGAGAATGAAAATTGTATTTTATTCGTGACAATAATAAAACTTCTTTATAGATTCATTATAATAACGTCATAATATTTTGACATCTCCGTCTGTATCATGGCTAGTGTTCTGAAGAGCTCTTTAACCTTATCCCCCTCCTCTACATTCCACAACAGAATCACGCGGGCGGGGCTTCGGTGGCATAGTTTCACGGTGTTACCAATAACGTCAAGAACCAAACAGATTGCCGACTTTTTTGTCGCACCGTGAAATTGTGGATCCGACTTCCTGTCAGTGTGTTCCCTCCTTCCTATGATATAAGATCCTTCAAAACAGTCGTGAAGAGGTATGTATGCCAGTATAACAGCGGTGACTGGCAGTTAATTCTATTCGGTGACAGTCACCATCACCATACTTACCATCAGGTACAATGCAGTCACTTTACTGCGCGAAGTGAATAATTTTTTTTTATTTAAACGACATACTTTATAAATAAACCGTTTACCACTCCTTCTGGCTCTTTGTCTTACCTAAGCACAACATATTTTCCTCTTCCACTCTCTTTTCTATCAGATGACATCTCAGCATACAGACCTTATACATATATAATTCCTCATACAACCCATCCATACCTTACCATACATATATCGATTTAACAGGTGCTATGTATGGAATACATGTATATGCATGCGAAATATCAAGTCGGTTAGCTTTGAGCTTCTCATGCAATTGACAACAGAATGGAGGTATCTTATAGAAACCCGTTTGTTTGAACGCATTAATCCTTGAAACTACCAGTCGAATCTCAAAATTTTATATAGAGTAATAATTGAGAAAGATTTTAGTCTATTTAATATCATTCTACCACCAAAAGGAACAAAGGTGTATTGAAAAAAGTGAACTTCTACAACCATGAAATTCTGGTTGCACGCGAAAGAAGATATATACATACATATTATATATAACCCATCCATTGTCAGAATAAGTTACCACGTCATTCGTATAATCTTTATTTGCCATATCTCGTGTTTGAGGTCAACCTCGAGCCTACTTGCTATTAAACAAATAATTTGGCGCCGTTTCGTTCAAATTTAACCGATCGGTTTATATCTCTGCGATCGACCGAAGTTTATTATTATGAGATACAACAACTTTTAATACAACACGGACGCGTTTCAATTTATCCACCATGACGTTATCCAATGCACGTTCTGCTGTTCGGACCTACGACGCAACCGTTCTCTTACCGCCGAACTTTTAACAGGAGCTCTGTGCGAAAATACAAACCGATAACAAAAAAAAAAAAAACCGGAAATGAAGTAAATTGTTAAAACGATACAAAAGTGCAAAATGAATTCGCGGGATTATTACAAAGTGTACGGTAAACGTTCGGATAATTGTATAACAGCGTTGGACAGTAACAACGATGTGTTGTTGGACAACGATACGGAGTTCAACGCGAACCAGTTCAAACTGTACGATGACTTCACGACCGATCTCCGCATCAGCTTCAATCCACTGAGGCAGAACTATCACGATGCGGTCAGGAGCGATAACGCGCTGAGGAGGGTCGGCGATCCCAATGACTCGGGCGTCGACATGGAGAACGGGAATCCGTTCGATGATGTGACTCCGTCCAAAGATACCGATTTGGTAAGTCATATAACAATGTTACGTAATAATAATTCACGAAGTGAAAACGTAAGGTTCTTCTCTCGTCTGTATCTTTTGTATGTATCACCTAGAAATGAGAGAAAACTTTGGGAAGAATGTTAAAATTGCTACTGACATTTTTTCCCCTTTTATTACTACAGCGCCTGTCTAGGTGGGAAACTTTGTCGATGTCAAGTATGCCTATAACCATAATTAACGTACAAACAGTAAAGTCACCAAACTTATTTGTAGATTCGAACCCGTAGCATTTCGAGGCGGTACTTTGCTACGAGGCAACTGCTGAGGTCAACCTTTCACTTATTTTTACCTTCTAATGAAAGTGTAGTTTTGATCTTTATACACATTAGCTAATAATCAAATAAAAGTAATGTGGTTGTTAGACTGATGTACTTAGCACTTACAATCGCTCGTAACGTCTTTTTTATAGTTTAGGTATATCGTTGTGGCTATAATCTCACCTGATCTTAAGTGACGATACGGCCCAAGTCGGTGGACACGCTAAACATATGGGGGGACTGGTTCGTAGTTAACTTCTTCCGAATTATGCTGAAAAGGCAAGAATACATTTGTGTATTATGCAGTGCGTCAAATTATTGAGTTTATAATCGCAACCACGATAGCTCTGAAGCGTGACGTCCGTAACAACGGACAAAAGATTAGAGGAAAAGTTAAAAATAAACTTTGTAAATTAACAAAATTTCAACACAGATTTACATAAAAACATATGGTATTTACTTGGTTAACAGATCGTAGGTAGGCTTCAGAAATCTTAAATGCTGTACAAACAAATAACTTATATTATAAATATACTATATATATATACTTTTATCAATCAGAAGTAGAAATTCTTAATAAAAAGAAACCACTTTGCTATGGCCTAACGCTAACGCAACACAACTGATGTGCACGCGACCAACGCTCGGAACTAAGTGAATGCATCGGCGGTCTAGCTGCCCTTTTATAGGCAGTGACTATAAGCAGTGATGAGGGTAGTTGTGTCGTCGTGGAGGACAATTGCTAACACGGCCTCTCCTGACCAAGTGTCGCCCTCGACACAAGCTCCGTGGCTGAAGCCTGGTCTGGTGCCGTTTTCATTGACTGACCAAGTCTCTGCCTCCAGTGAAAGTGGACAGTGAATCACTAACAGTGATTCCTGAGCCTGGAATCAAACTGCTTGGACCGACAACAACGGCAGCTCCAAGATCTTGGTCTACATTTAGGGAAGGCACAGAGTAACCGGCCCCAAAGCGTAACGCGCTATTCTGTGGCTCGTGTGCAACCGTATTTTCATGAAACCCAGGCATTTTTCTTCGTAGATTCAGAGCTTTTATTGAGCTTCCAGTTGTCACTATCCAGGCTGTGTATGAAAGTAAAACGCCAAGGCAGATATGCCTGAAGTCTAATGAACGCCAAGACCATGTTAGGTCTGTAGTTCATCGAACGCCAGGGCAATATGCCCGAATTCGGATAATTGAACGCCAAGGCCTTTCGCCTGTAGTTCAGATAATGAACGCCAAGGCTTAAAGCCTGTAGTTCAGAACGCCAAGACCATCTTAGGTCTGTAGTTCAACGAACGCCAGGGCAATATGCCCGAAGTTCGGATAATTGAACGCCAAGGCCTTACGCCTGTAGTTCAGATTGTGAACGCCAAGGCTTAAAGCCTGTACTTCAGAACGCCAAGACCATGTTAGGTCTGTAGTTCAACGAACGCCAGGGCAATATGCCCGAAGTTCGGATAATTGAACGCCAAGGCCTTACGCCTGTAGTTCAGATAATGAACGCCAAGGCTTAAAGCCTGTAGTTCAGATAATGGAACGCCAAGGCCTTACGCCTGTAGTTCGGATAATGAACGCCAAGGCCTAATGCCTGTAGTTCAGATAATGAACGCCAAGACCATGTTAGGTCTGTAGTTCAACGAACGCCAGGGCAATATGCCCCTAAGTTCGGATAATTGATCGCCAAGGCCTTAAGCCTGTAGTTCAGATAATGAACGCCAAGGCTTAAAGCCTGTAGTTCAGAACGCCAGGGCAATATGCCCGAAGTTCGGATAATGGAACGCCAAGGCCTTACGCCTGTAGTTCAGATAATGAACGCCAAGGCTTAAAGCCTGTAGTTCAGAACGCCAAGACCATGTTAGGTCTGTAGTTCAACGAACGCCAGGGCAATATGCCCGAAGTTCGGATAATTGAACGCCAAGGCCTTACGCCTGTAGTTCAGATTGTGAACGCCAAGGCTAGATAAGCCTGTAGTTCCGATAACAAAAGCTTTTACATACCCTCAAAGAAGGCTGCACATAACTCAGGGCACCACTCGCCACGCCAAGGCACCATATACTGCACCGCTGCTTGTGTAGTTTTTCATAACTGCCGCTATGCAGTTTCAAGCTCATATTCTTCATAACTCTGCCGAACGTTCTCAGGAACCGGTGAATTTACGAAGGCCTCGACCTTATGTGGGCTCGGCCTCACCTGACCCTGACTCAAAACCCGCCCAGAACACGTCTGGGGTTCCGGTGTGTACTGTTATTTTCTACTACCACAGGAACGACGCCGTAACGGACAATTCCGCGTTGAAACACTCGATCGGCTAGGCTACGTGACCGATACCGCGACCTATTATTACTAGAACGACGTCGCGATCTACGACTGGATCCGCCAGTCATATTTACTAAAACTACTCTGTTCTGTGGGCTAGGAGTTACTTATCCCACGTCTGATTTTATCAATCAGAAGTAGAAATTCTTAATAAAAAGAAACCACTTTGCTATGGCCTAACGCTAACGCAACACAACTGATGTGCACGCGACCAACGCTCGGAACTAAGTGAATGCATCGGCGGTCTAGCTGCCCTTTTATAGGCAGTGACTATAAGCAGTGATGAGGGTAGTTGTGTCGTCGTGGAGGACAATTGCTAACAATACATATAACTTCTTTATTATTTGTTTATACATTTAATATAAAACATATTTGTTACTATAGTTTTTATAATTTTTAATGAAATGGTTCAATAGATTCGATATTTTGTGAAAATTATTACGTCTTGGATCATATTTTGCTATCGATATAGAGACCAAATTTTTTTTTATATCTTTCTAGTACCAAGGAATGCAGCAGCATTCTGAAACCACTGGATAGACAGTGATAAACATTGACACGGTGATAACTAATATTACCAATATGGATCAACATACTTTTCATTCAGTATTTTTTATTTTCTTAGGAAGGCATACAGGCTAATATCAAAAAAAATAATTATAAAAAAAAACATTGCATCGATTTTATAAAATCACGATGCACGTGAAACTTTTTTTCGGATCTTAGGAATTTAACTGAAATTTTTCGGAAAATTATTCGATGTAGGATATTACAATCGAGTTTCCAATCTTAACTTAATAATTGGAAAATGGGAAACCAATGCCACACGATCAGCTGATGCGAGCTATGAGCGTCGCTATATCGGTCTTGACTGGTCCACTGAGTGAGCGCTTTTCACTTTACCGGTTGTACTGTGACATGCGATAGATCGACTAAAAAATTTTTGGTGATGGAATAAAAGTTTCACTATAACGTCGATATTGCTAATTATAAGTCTAATAATAATAATTAATAATGCATAAAGGTAATTACATGATATATGCTTATAAATATAATAAAGTTTCCCTATTAACAAAAAAAGTTTGGAAAATCCAAAAGTGCACGTCTCATAATCTCTTTCCTTTTTTTATTTAATAACAATTAAACCACATCTAATCAGACCGTGAAAAGTAATAGGGTGCTATTCTTAATTATACTGAAGCGTAAGAAAAAAAGGTCCCGATTAGTAAAGTATTTAGGTCGTTATCATGATAACATACAGGATCCACACATACAAACACGCAGACGTCCAAGACTGAACTTTTTTAAACATTTTGTAACTACTTTAAATAACAAAAATGGCATCATAAATAATATCATGAGTGTTAAAAATAGTATTTTTTCTTGATGTGTGTATATATTATTTTACAAGTGCAATATATGATAAATAGAGACATTGTAAGTTTGAAAAATCAGTTGTTGTGCGTGAAGTGACAGTAGTACCCACCTCAACGCTTCGCTTATGAGGCGTGCAATACAGTAAGAAAGAAAAACAGTGCTGTGTTAAATCGAAGGAGTTTCTCCGGAATAGGGATGAATTTTGTATTAAATGAATTTCGTGATGATTTGCGATGCGGGTTTCTCAGCTCGATAACGGACATGATAACTAAAAATATAAAGTTTGATTGAATTTCAATCAGTATGAATAAAAGTATACATGTTCTGGCGAAACTCCAACACCGTTTCATTGATCAACATGAAAATTGGCACATATCAATATCACTATAGTAACATTATAAAGCGGGAAAATTTGTTTGTTTCAACGTGCTAATCACAGACAGTATATATGTCAGGTTCAAAAATATATATTTGTATTTGATAAAGCAACCATTGAGAACGGCTGTGGAACATCACGCTATAACCAAAAGGTGTGTTGGAAAATGTTTCAAAAACGGGCAAAAATTGCCATAAGGTTTTTTTAGTTACACGCGAACGGTGTCGGGAACATAGCCAGTATATATATTTTTGTGTAGGAAGTTTTAATGTTATTCATGCACGCGATAAGTGGCACTATGGTCGATAGATAGTAGAGGCAGATAACGTCTACCGAATTAGCTAGTTATTTTGTATGTATAAACAGGCAAAAATAAATTCAGTTCGGCTGACTGCATCCGATCCAAAGTTCGGTTGTAACAGTGACTGGAGGTAACAAAATAGTTGATTCGAAAATATAAAAAATAACAACTCATTCCCTTTTTGTCTTCTGTTTGTGAACCAAAATTTTCTGTATAACAATTGACAACGACTTGTATTGTTCATATTGTTATTAATAAACAATTAGGTAACAGTTTATTTACCCAATTTTACTAGAATTTTCGTAATTCTCCTAGAACTTCCGTAATTTTCAGTGATGACAACTGTTAAATTTTGACCATTCAAATCAAATTACTTTATGCAATTATGGCCCTGGTAAGGCGTTTATAAACGAGAAAACTGCCACCGGTTCGGAAAATAATCTAGTCGTCGAGAAGAACGGACAAGAAACTCGATCTGGTTATATATTTAGGTACATATTTTTATTAAAAAAATAAATATACATGTACAATTGTTTTTAGCGACTGCACAAAGAAGAGTTTCAATTCCAGAGATCATCGTCATTTACATTTTTTACCATATATTTATAATTACTAATGTGTTTACCAATAATATCGTAATGTATGACTACACACATTTCATCTAATGGTCAGACAACAAATTATTTTTAATGCGATACAAATAACACTGTATACATTCTAATGGCCAAAACGCTTCGTCGCTACGAAGGAACCGAACTTCCTGCCTGGCTGTATGTAGCTCGCAATTTGTCGTGACGCCCCCCATTGTTATCGCGGCGAAACTTTATTACAGTCTCATTGTTATTTGACGTCCTGATCGAGTGACGTTCGTAGAACAACGGGAAGTGACAGGAACTTGTCTTGAGGTCACAACACGGGTCACTTGTTTGCGTGGTTACAAATGACAAATGTCAGTGAAAAACTCTAATGACCAATTCGAATGTGAACCGACACTCGAATAATCACTGCCTTGTAAAGTTTTTAAAAGCATGATTCAGACACAACAGCGGTCACTTAATCCAAGAGTTACAAATTCTAATCCAAAATATTGTGTAAGAATCTAATTGTGGATAAGAATCAGTAAGTTATAACAAAAGTTACTGTATTTTTTTTTGCATATCACAGTATTTACCTTGTGGTAGACATTGCCATTCAAAAACAGTAGCAATTACCGAAAAATCAATGATCTATTGGCGGTCATCGCTAACATAGTTGCTTCTTTGCAGCTAGTTGTCCATATACTGTTTAATAAGAAAGTCGCAATAACTTTTTTTATAGTTAAGATTTAGCGTAATTGCTATAATCTCACCTTAAGTGACGATACGGCCCAAAATGGTAGACACGCTAAACCTGCTGAGGAACTGGCTCTTAAGTGCAACTGCCGGAACACACCTATTACTGTTTGGTGGCAGGTTTTCAACGTGAGGGTGGTAGCTATCCAGGCGGACATTAGAAAAAGCCCTAGCTATGGTTTCCTCACGATATTTTCCTTAACCGAAAGCTCAAGCTCATTGTAGGTGATTGGATTCGAACTCACGTCCCGTGACGCGTCGTTCCTAGACACTACCACTGAGCTATCATCGATCTCAGGAAAAAAAAACTTACCACGTTTTATTGTACTTATTCAAACGATCCGCTGGCCGAACAATGTTATAAAGTAAAAAAGTAAAGTAAAGTAAAGTCCGCCCCGTGACCACGAAGGCTGAAAGAAAAGCTTTCGAAACGTCGGGATCAAAATTTAATAAATAACCGCGATAAAATCCGTTTAAATTAATTTTATTTCAATGTTATAGTTTATCGATAATATATACAACCCAACAGTTTTACGTAATCCTTCGTTTCGCTATGATGGTGTTAATTAACTAGATTCTTCAAAACAAAAGAAAAATCCTGATCCAACTGCTATTTAATTTCACAGTATCATCTGCTGGGCTAATTGGGAGGTTCCTTTAAAACCTAATAAAATCGCTCCAACCATTTCGGAATACTCACGGAACATCGATATTTATATATTTATTATTAGATATATTCAGAAAGAAATATGTAACATCTAATAATTTCCACTGACTTCAATTTGTAATACGTAAGACGTTTCTAGTAAGAATCTTGTCAGATAAATAATGGTAGCAAGTAGCTATGTTGAGTGGTAGAGGGTAGGGACACCATGTCGATGAATGTGAATTCGATTCCCTCTAATGAACTTTAAATTTCGGTCAAGGAACACGGCATGTTGAAATCATAACATAGCGGTAGAGCTTTTTCTAATGCTCGTCTAACCCGCTACCACTCACAATCTGAATATGGGTCACCAAAGACTTAGTTCTGTTCTATCACTTGTATTTAAGAAACCGTCCCATCACTAGGCTTAGCGTGTCCACCATTTTGAGCCACATTCACTTGCCACCAGCAAGTGCAAGAATCATTCTCGCATTGATGATTCAAAACGCTATCTAAATATTTGTATCAATTAAAGCCTGTCCGAGGAATTAAGTCTCATCATTGTTCTGAATATTGAATGAAACTCGATACGCCGTTCATATCGAGCGTGTTCACTGAAACCGATCGAATGAGGTCGTAGGATCGTAACTGTTTGCTTATGTGGGTAGGATCGCAAAACTATGTGTTGTGCCCTCAATATTCCAGAATTGGCGCAAGTGGCCTACTATTATTGCACGCTAAAATTTTGCTATTTGTATGAGTGTATTATTTATGGCTTCCTACGGCATCGTCCACCTGTTATAGCCAATTATAATAGGAATAGTCATGAATAAATGTATTGATCCTTGCTATGTGCTGTTTTCAAGACACTGTACTTATTTTCTTCTTTAATAGTACTCCTTAGTTTAGATTTTTATGTGAGTTCTCGACTCCTCAATACATTAAAATGCAATAAATTTTGTTAAATTCCTTTGATACGAAATTTAATTGTATCCTTTATACCGGAAGAACCCTTTTGTTTTATGGAATAAAATGTATCTTTATGTCATTACTAATATTATAAATGCGAAAGTGAGTTTGCTTATTTGTTATGCTTTCACGCCAAAATCGCCGAATCGATTATGATGAATTTTGGTACAGAGATAGATGGGACCTTGGAGACGGTGATAGGCTAATTTTTCTCGCAAAAAACTTGTTGAAAATGAGGTAAAGAGAGAGAAACTTTGTATGAAACATTTTATTGCGTCATCTGTCGGTTTATGTGACAAAATCAATATTCATTTGAGCGAAGCCGCTTGCAAAAGCTAGTCGATAATATATTTTACCGCCATGGCAAATTTCACCAAAACGTATTCAGTAGTTTGGAATGATGCGCGTTCAAGGAGACAGACCCAATTCCAAATACCATTATTAAACGTATAGATTAGACGCAGATAATTTTATTATATGTATATCAATAATTATATAAGAGTTTTTTTCGACAAAACGCTCTGGAAAAACGAAAGGGCAATAAGAACAGTCTAGGTCAGCTTAAGATCAATCTAAGGTTCAGGGCATAGCCAATAAAAACCATACTGCCCTTGTAACTACTAATTGGAAAGAATTATTACCGATAGCTGAAAAGCTAATATCATCAATATTGTAAAGTAATTGATTTTACGATATATATTATGCCTTATAAAATTATCGGTCACTCGCTGCCCCCGCAAATCAGGCGGTTTGCCCTTTGCAGTGACCAATAACTCGACTATAAACTGACCTATCGCATTCAGTAACCTTTTCTATAAAAATCCATGCTAGTATCAATCTCTATGGTGATAGGTTTTATTGTGCTATCTACGAGTATATCTATATTACTAGTATTTAAGCGGAAATGTTTGCGTGTCTGTTTAAACCCGTCAAGCTTGAGAACTACTTGTCGAATTTCAAATATTATTTTTGTGTTTGATAGAGAAATAACTGTAGAAAGCTTTAGTTAGAAAACTTTAACATCACGCCACCACCAATAGGAGCAAAACTGTATTGAAACAAGTTTAAAAAACGTGCAATATTATTAAATAATTTTTAGTTTCACGCGAACGAAGTCGCGGAAATAGATGATATAGGAATAGGATAAATAGGAAATATATAGTAAATCATTTGAACTTGAGAGATTTTTATTCTATGTAGAACACAATAATATTTACGAGTCTTATAAAGTTGAGAGAGAGAGAGAGAGAATCTAGGATTACTATGTATATTAACGAAGTTCGATAGTTATTTTTGAACAAGAAATGAAAGTGAAGAATCTTCTAACTTAAGATTAGAAACGAGAAAAAAAACAATTAATATAGAAGAATAAATATACAGAATATAATCATTTATATATTGGTTATGGAAAAATAATATTGCTATTTAGTCATCATGTAATTACGTAGATTGAAAAGATTATTTGCTAATCTCTTTTAATCTAAAATTACAACAAAGGTGTCATTGTAAAAACACTTTATTCTTACCTGAAATTTTCTCACTTTTAGGGCGCCCTTTTCTGATATTTTCGCCCATTTAATTATACTGTTAGGAATCTGTTTTACCATTTTCTCAAGTGACAAAATCACAGACAAATAATATTTAGTTTTTGTTTATTTAAATATCAAACGATTTTTTAACACATACATATTCGTAAATATGTTAAGAATCGTCTGATACTCGCATGGCCAGTAGCATTAACACCCGACCAAATATAATTATTGATTTAATTAAATCCATTAGAAGAGTAAACTTTACCTTTTCAATAATATTCAATGACATTAAACTTATCAAGTAACGCATGCCATAATACTATGTAATATACGTGAGTCATCGTATATACGTGATTCCTCCATATACAAAATGATAACATAAAGAAGTAAATTTCCAGCTACATCACTTTATTATATAGTTAATAAGGCTTAGCGTTATAGCCATAATCTCACCTGATCTTAAGTGTCGGTACGGCTCAAGTTGTTGACACGCTAAACCTGTGGAGGAACTGGCTCTCAAGTTCAAATACCGGAACACATCTATTGGTATTTGGCGGTATATTTTGCATATATATTATACATATTTTGAGGTGCCTGAAAAGAGCCTCCATGAGTGACGACACCTAAGTACATTCGGTGTTCCTTTGGCAGTCAGTCTCGGCTCCAACGCAAGACTTGAATAACTGCAAAATGGTTCTTCAAACTCGTTATATAGTTATATACCTTGTTATTATACTAGCAACTCGTCCTGTCATGGATAACTGTGTTAATTATAGAATACATACACGGCTGGTACAGTTTAAAATGTATTTTTAAAGGGATAATTTGGTTAATACAGCACACCCCAGTTAAACTCTGAATACAAAGTTTTATTTTTCCGATTTCTTCAACAGTAAATGTATCATTTCTCAGCCAATTAACATAACATCTTCCATGTGAATCACTCTGACCATTGGCAAAAATTAAGTAGTTTTTGTGTTTATCGCATTCAAATAAACAAGCAGACGTGACGGGGCCCTTGTTATGTCTAACGGAAAACTGTTTCGTTGATGTCGAGTGATCAATCTGTTGTCTCGATGAGCAGCATTGTAACTACTTGACCATATGTGAGAACTATAATACGTGACACCAATTCTAGTGGTGTTAAGTCACAGATGGACGATTTGGTGGATGCTATGTATTTAATAAGTGATGATAATGAATGGCCTAAATTACCCTACTATGCATGTCATGGAGATCAGGGAGGACTAATATTTTTTTTGCCTTTATATTATCAGTGTAGCTTCATAGCCTCAATCTCACCTGACGTTAAGTGACAATGTGGCCCAAAATGGTGGACACGCTAATCCTAGTGGAGGAACTGGCTCTCAAGTGCGACTGCCGGAACACACTAATAAATTTTGGGTGGCAGATTTTCAACCACTATGCTACGGTTTCCTCACGATGTTTTCCTACAGAAAAGTGTCAGGATCGTTGCAAGGATTCGTACACACGTCCATTGACGCGGCGGCCGTACACACTGCCAAGTAAGCCATATCGGATTATCGAATTTATAGTAAGTCAGTCGGTATTTTGAAATGTTCTGGTCCAGTTAAGCTTAAAGTCGGATTTTGTATTTCGCCATAAGCGCATGGGTACTATTACAATGTTAATGTGCTAATATATTATAGAAATAGACAATTCAAATGCAGAATAAGGAGTGATATTTAAAGTAAATTTTATTGTACTAAAGCAAGATGAGTGAGAGTAAGTAGACTATATTTCATACTGACTTGCAAACCTCTCTGTAACTGAATATAGGTTGATCCCAAAATATGTCTAACAAAGATACTGGTTTGTCTCGAAATATAATGATCTGTCACAATATAATCACAAACTAGCCGAGGCCAAATCCATACCACCTCGGAATGTATGTCTAAATTAACTCTAAATGTTCCAACGTTATGTTATAAGGTTAGATAAATAAAAAATTACAGTGTCTGTATATCTGTTGATGCTTTTTTATATTATTATGTTGGCATTTCTGATAATGTCAATAGGGGCACAACAAATAAGAAACAACCTCAAACATACAATAATTATTTGAGGATCAGGCAACAGGCTTTAACCGCTAAGTCAACCGTGCAGACAAATAACATAAAAAAAAATGATGTTCTTTAAAAAACACCATGCGCATAACAAATTTGTTCATTGTTCCGTTATCATGGCATAATGAATTTAGTATTGATATGTACTCAGAACCCGTTATGTTCCTCGTATACGTTGCTAATGCGTTCACAGTTTACACAAAAAGTTTGATGTTTTATCAATAAATTAATGCCCCGACACAGTGTTGTTTCAATCAATCATATGGGCTCTTTTAATTTTTTCCGACCAACTTAGCTCTTGGTGCATTTCGTGGTTTTTTTTTATTTATTACTCTTTTATATACAATTTTACAAGGCGGACTTAATCCTCCGGTATTCTCTACCAGTCAACCTTGAGGTGGTACATAGATAATGCAAAGTAAAATTGCATATATTATATGCCCTTTTAAATAATATAATATTGAGGTGAAAATATTACATACTAGCTACCCAGGTGAAGTTCACCTTCGTATCACCTTATATTCTGGAATGCTATATTGCGTTAAAGTATCTAGATTTAGAGATTTTTTGACAAACTTTTTTTTATATTTCGTAATATATTTTTTTTTCAATAAAAAGTATCTTATGTTACTTCTAATACCAGGAATATTAATACAAACAAATTTATATTTTATAAAAGTAATTCTCAAACTTTAACTTGAAGGAGAAACCGATTGGTCGACATTCTAATAATGAGAGGTAGCGCATTATAGAGAAGTACGGATTGGACATGAAAACCGGCATGAACTAAGCCAGAGGTAAGAGAAGGACATAAAAGAAGTTGATTATTTAAAAACCGGTGATTTGGAATCGGATGTTTTCTAAATAATTCGTACATGGATGATTAAACGGCACATGTCGCGTATTCAAAACTGAATTATGAAGTCAATTTATGTGCTTGTTCAAGCTCCAAAGGTGTATACGTTCTCACATATAAAGTTAAATTGACGTATCTAAAGCAAAGAATTGGCCCTGCGTCGTGAATTTGCACGCCGCGCCGCTTGCAAAATTTACAAATTCTGCCCTTAAACTTATTTATGTAAAAAAATTTAGTAATTTTCAGTATCACCCTGGATCCAATCATCTTTGTGTGTCATATTATTTGTCTTCTATGTTATACATATAATTCTTTATAATATCTGGAAAAAGTACTTTACATAAAATAATCTTAGACTTTAAATTGTATATTCAGGTCTTATTATTATATCAAATATGATATGACAATATATATTTCAATACTTTAAGCAATTATTGTACAGAAACCGGCCTTAATAATTTAATTAAGGTTTTACTTATTTTAAATATACAGTCCGAGTGAGAACTTTTGACACATCTTTACTTTCGCAGGTTTAGCGTTTTATAAAACACAAGTCTGATCGTTTTATTCTATTTTGTTGCAGTTGGAGAACGAAGTTATGGTAGATCCTTGGAGCAGTATGGAATCCTCGAATTCACCATTAACAGATTCAGGACCATCGGCAAGTGAAGATTGCACCCCTTCCACTTCTAGCGAACCCAATCGCTGTAATCCAAATGTATCCTCCCCCGTCTCGTCAGAGGCGCGCCGCTTACCTATTCCAAAAGACAGTAAACTAAACAACATACCAAACTTAAAATCGGACAAAGCGCGCTCGAGAGACCTCACATTAGAATTGGACACTTTAGAACCTAACCCTAGTTCGCGCCGACCGCATTTCCTCGATGATGACTTCCAACCCACATCGCGTTTGAATATCGAATGTCGTATCCCTAAACCACATTTCTTAGATCATTCACCGTCCCCGGACGAATTCGACGAACGAAGCGACATAACTAACCCAAACTTCCTAGACGATGACGTCGATGGCGATGATAGTCAAACGCAAAAGAAATCTGGAGCGTTACCAAAAAGACCACAAAAAACCAATACATATACGGCTCAAGAAGACCGACCACATAGAACAAGTTATAGAAGTACTCTACATTATGGACTAGATAGTGTGGTGAGATCAAGCGAACAAGATAAACGTGCTTCTCAACTCTACAGAGGGACCTGGCCAGGAGAACGTGACGTCTGGACAGGTCGAGACTCCGCCAGTGTCCGTAGTTTTTCTAGTAGTGGTTCTGCAGAAGGCACGAGGCCGTCCTCTAACTTGGAAAATAAAATGGAGTGTGTTTGCTCCCTAATATCTCTTTTAAGTTTATCACCAGAAAATAATGCGGATTTGAGTGGACCGCTACTAGATATGAGCCGTTCAGTGGAAAGTTGTATAGCAATGAGACAGGCCGGATGCATTCCACTCTTAGTTCAGTTGATTCATTCTAAAGTACCAAGAGAGACTCGTGATCGGGCTGCGAAAGCTTTGAGAAATATAATACACACGCAAACAGATGATAAAGCTGGCAGACGAGAAGCGAGAGTTTGGAGATTACTCGAACAAGTTAGAGAGTATTGTTACGTTTTAGAAGATGTAGTTGAAGCAAGGAAGGAGGGGAAGGAAATTGTTGAAGATGATGCGATTAAACATCCGAGCCAGAGTGTTGCCGCTTTGATGAAACTGTCTTTCGATGAGGAACACAGGCACGTGGTCTGTCAACTCGGAGGGTTGCAAGCGCTGGCAGCTTTGGTGAGTGGTGATCAAGCAGCTCACGGTAGCAGAACTGATGATAACACTTGTCTTACTATGAGAAAATATGCGGGCATGACATTGACGAATTTAACCTTCGGAGATGGAAATAATAAATCACTGTTATGTTCTTTTAAGGATTTCATGTTAGCGCTGGTCGAGCAACTGGAGTCGCCCAACGATGATATGCGGCAGGTAAGATTTATTTTTAAATATATATGCTTACATCGAAGTATAATTTTATTACTGTTCATTTATATTATTGATCATGTAAGAGAGCCATTGTATCAGGCAAAACTGAGGCGTGGAAAAACGCAGACAAGGAATAAATTATAAATATATATAGTTTTTACTGACCTTATGACCCCACACCATTAAAATTATTAAAAGTAATACTTTATAAATTTTGTGAAATAAAAGGGATTTGTTCTAATGCTTAGGAGAGGATAATGTAGAACTTTAATTCCAAATTTTAGTGAATTACTCATCGTGAATTATTTAAAACGCTTTTATTTTACATTAGGTAACAGCAGCAGTATTGAGAAATCTATCATGGAGAGCAGACACAAACAGCAAACAAGTCTTACGGGAGGTAGGAGCTGTGAAAGGCCTTACAAAAGCTGCCATGACATGTCAGAAGGAGGCTACTCTCAAATCAGTCCTGTCTGCCCTCTGGAACCTCACAGCTCATTGTTCTATGAATAAAGTCGCCTTGTGTTCCGTTGATGGAGCTTTAGGTTTTCTCGTAGATATGTTAAGTTACAATTCACCTACCAAAACGTTAGCAATCGTGGAGAACGCTGGCGGAATTATGAGGAATGTGTCCAGTCACATTGCCGTACGAGAGGATTACAGACAAATTCTCCGAGAGAGAAATTGTTTGAGTGTCTTACTCCAGCATCTAAAGTCTCCTAGTTTAACGGTTGTCAGTAACTCCTGCGGTACTTTATGGAATTTATCAGCCAGATGTCCGCAGGATCAACAATTTCTCTGGGACCATGGGGCTGTACCAATGCTCAGAAGTCTTATACATTCAAAGCATAAAATGATAGCTATGGGATCAAGTGCAGCTCTTAAAAATCTCCTAAACTCAAAACCTGGAAAGACACACATAATATCTTTAGACACGACAGCTAGAAATATGAATTTACCCGCCCTACCTACCCTAGGCGCACGTAAGCAGAAAGCTATTGAACAAGAGTTAGATCAAAACTTAGCAGAGACTTGCGACAACATCGAACCGGCAACGTCACCGTCGACAAGTAATAGAGAAGAGAAGAATCTCTTCACAGCTACAGAGCGACAAATCGCTATGAACCTGGAAAGGCATAGGATGACGTCGAGTTCACCCCTCATGGGGACTCTGACGTCACAAATATCTCTAAGTCATAGTGCACATCTGGCAAGTTACTTAAGTTGTAGCAATACGCTGTTAAAAGGAGCTCTGGTAACGAGATCCTCGTCAGGTAGTGCTGGGAACGTTAACAGATCTGACAGTAAAGATTCGGTTACGAGCACTCATTCGGATTCAGTGTTTGAAAGAGTGATGCGCACAGGAAAAGTGCCCGTACCGACACCGAGAAATAAAGACTTAATGAAAAGTGAAACCGGGAACGAAGTATTTACGATGTCCTTGAAGCAACAACCGAAGGAAACCTACCTACCGTACCCCACGCAGCCACCGGTACCACCTCCAAGAAGCTCAACCGAATTGAGAACTAGCTATACAGAGTCCGGTTTCGACGTCGACCAGGATTCTTGCGACCAACCAATTGATTTTAGCCAGAAATATTCTGAAACGAAATCAACTGAAAGCGAAACGGTGAAGCCAAAACCGGAGACGGACAAAAAGTATCCCAAAAAGGACAGTCAAAGTCCAAGTTATGGCGATTACCAGGAAACGGATCTCGATCAGCCGACTGACTATTCGCTTCGTTACGCGGAACACCAGTCTGAAACCGGTTCAGATATGTCTGAACCTCCAGGGCTGTCAGTACACGAGGACACGATAAAACACTTCGCAACCGAGGGTACGCCGTACGAAACCCCAGCTATTTTCTCCACAGCCACTTCCATGTCGGACCTCCGGGTCATAGGTAAAGATATGAAAACGAAATCAACGCCCAGCGTCAAGGAAAACCCAGAGTCAATGACCCATTCTGATGAGAAAGATACGTGTTCGATAGAAGATCCACCGCGGCACGATAACGATATGGCGGCAACGACACCACAAAAAGCAACAGTTTCGGCGCCCACTCAAGAGAAAAGTGGCGTTTTTGATACCAAATTCAGCTCGGGGATGATAAGCCCAGAGAAGCCTATCAATTATTGTGACGAAGGTACGCCGGGGTATTTCTCAAGAGTGAGCTCGTTAAGTAGTCTCGGGGAACCGACTGAAGAGAATAGTCTGGCCAAAAGGAATGCGATGGCGACGATAAATGTGGAGCCCACACTCCCGGAACCTAGCACAAGCGGCTCTGCAAAAGACAAAGAAGGTAAGGATGTTCATCATACACTTTAATTTTTTTTAATGTGAGCAATTTGGTCAGAATCCATTCATGCTTGAGCTATGTAAGATGATTGTAATAAACTCTTGAACTTAGAAAATCTTTGAAACCTGTCAAACAGTAAATAATAGCACATTAATGCATTGTCAATTTTTTTTTTTATGTTTTATTATTTACTGACTTTTTATCATAAGTAATATTATTCTGTCATAGTAATACATTTTACCTTCATTTACTCCCATTTGATCTCCAATAAGGTAGAAACTTATAGGTTGTGAACTAGATAATTTGAAGAAATCAATTCAGGCCATTACAAGAATATTATCTGGATATATTATCTGGATGATAGGCACAGTAAAAGACAAGTAGCATTTAAACACCAAAAGAGGATGTGGGGTCGTGACTTTGTTTATTTTGGATGACTACGGGTTGGAGGGGTTTAGACGGTGATTACATCAACTATATTTATTTTAATTTTACTACAAATTGAATAGATTAACATGACTTGTGTGTGTCCGAAAGCGAATATCATATTCAGGAATTCCCCATAGTAATTGTTATTCTTTACTCTTTCTCTTGCGGTGTTTTATAGTAGGGTAGGAGGGGTGTTAAGAGCTTCGCTTAATTTTGGTGACAAGGGAAAGGGCAGGGTCAAAAAGAACTGAAATTCTGTTTATGTCATACTCGAATGCCTCCAATCCCCCGCACTGCTAGACATAATCTGTTTTGACCAGGATCAAAAGCCGTGACCTTCGCGACGGACACAGTAGCTATGGGAGGGGAAACGGATATCTCTGGGCAGGCGTCGGCGCAGACCGGCTCGCCGCATCAACGGTTCGTCGAAGAGACCCCGCTGATGTTCTCGCGGTCCAGCTCGCTGGGGTCCCTGCCGGAGTGCTCGCAGCACGACGACCAGGGCTCGGTGGTGTCTGAAGTCAGGTAGGTTATATTATCACTCGTTATAACCAGCCAACACAACACACACATTATAACAAATACTTGATAGTGGCGCCCCCTTTTCGATGTATGAGGACAATTGTAAAAGAGTCTCAAATATTACATACAACTCTGCAATAATGACGTCCAGAGCTTTGTCAAATTTAGATAAATTATTTAATGGAGCAGTAACAGCTTGGTATTTAGCCGACTAAATGGTAACACTTCTTTTTAAGCTTGGTTTTGTCACTTGGTTTTTTCTGGTAATAATGATTTTGGCGCCCCCTGAAACTGCCACCCGGGGCTGGAACCTAAATTCATCACTGGACACATATCAAAACTATAGGTATAATGTTCATTATAGTAACTCCAATACCTTTAGATTAATAATCTGTTGCGTCAGTTCCCGTTCTAGATTTTTCGAATGATATGAAATATGTGCATCATCACTAAAATAATTCACTATGTATATTTATGTAAGTATGATACTATGGTGTGATCACTAGGTTGTTTGTTATCGAAACTTTAATCTTACTATTATTGGTATTACCAGCCAAGAAGAAATTTTTTACTCATGACCGTTTCGTGATGTACTTTACATACTTGCTATGCCCGCGATTTCGTTCGCGTGGTTGTCGATAATTTAAACGGATCGCTTAAGAGAATTGTCAATATCAATAGATGACGTAATATGTATAACGACATCTATCGCGCATAGAGTTCAACTGTTAGCATTAGTTCTATTTTGACGTTGCAATTAAATGCATTGCGCGCGTCGTATTCATATTATCTAATATCTCTTGATAGAGTGAACCGATTGCGATGAAACAAAATCTAAGTAATACTTCAAATTGCGTACAATTTTTACTTTTAAAACTTATGCACAATGGTTTTACGTGATTTTACATTTTACGTGATGTGCGTACAGACAAAAATTCCGAAAATCCTGTTAATGGGTTCTGTAGTTTATCCTTTTACACCCTGATTGTTTTCCTTTGGAAAATCAACTTTTCTACAGGTTTATTATATGTATAGATAATGGTTTGATACGTAATGATGTGATAAGTACTTTTACACATACCAGTTTGATAAGTATCTTTACACATTATATTGGTGATAAATTTGATGCACGTTGGCTTAGTCGGTTGACGTCTGGCTGCATATCCCCGAGCGAGATCCCGGACTCGCCGTGCGCGGGCGCAGCGCTCTCGCCGCCGCCAGCGCCGCTCCCCCGGGACTGCACCGCGCCCTCCACCCCGCCGCAAGGTAACCATACACGCACATACATACCCATACATACTCATACACACCCATACATATTCATACATACCCATACATACTCATACATACCCATACAGACTCATACATACCCATACATACTGATACGTACTCATACATACCCATACATACCCATACATACTCATACACACCCATACATACTCCTTCCGGCAGCAGTCCATGCCAAGGGCCAGCCACAACGGCACCCTTGTGCTCGCTGCCTCGGGGCTGAGTGCCCTCAGCATTCGCCCCCAAAAAGTCCTGCCAAGCTGTAAAAGCCCCTCCGACTAAAAACGTAATTCCAGTCGAAAAAAAAAAACACATACATACTCATTCATACCCATACATACTCATACGTACACATACATAAATACATACAGTCTTGCACAGACAGTACATTAATAAACATATTACTTTTGGGAATTGTTATTATGATACTATTAACATTTACACTTAATTAAATTACAATTAAAGAGATTTTAATTACGGGTTAAGAGGTTATCTACAATTCTAAATGTAACATTTTGAGATTTTAATTTTTTACATTAAATTGAAGCGATGATAGCTCAGTGGTAGCGTGTAGGAACGGCGCTTCATTGGACTTGAGTTCGAATCCAATCACCTACAATGAGATTGAGCTTTCGGTGAAGGAAAACATCGTGAGATAACCATAGCATGGTAGAGGGTTTTATTTATAGCTACCACCCTCAAGTTGAAAACTGCCGCCAAATACCAATAGATGTTCCGGCAGCTACACTTGAGAACCAGTCTACAGTTTTAGCGTGCCTACCAACTTGGCTCGTATTGCCAAAGAAAATCCGGTGTGATTATAGCCATAACGCTTAACCTTACCTATAGAAAGAAAAATATAGTGAGGCAAATTTATTGTCACAGAAGGTCAGTGCTTGGGGTCCGTGTTCGAGGAGCGCGTCTCCAGGTTCCTGGTGGAGCACACGCCAGCGCAGTTCTCTGCGGCCACCAGCCTCAGCAGCCTCACCATAGACGACGAGCCGAAACAACAAAAGGTTACCTAAACAAATAACAATCCTTCAAATAGTACCTAAACGCAAAAATTCTGAAGCGATGATAGCTCAGTGGTAGTGTGCACGACTTCGCGTCAAGGGACGTGGGTTCGAACCCAAGCACCTACAATGAGGTTGAGTTTTCGGTGAAGGAAAACATCGTGAGGAAACCATAGCATGGTGGTAGGGCTTTTTCTGATGCCCGCCTGGGTAGCTACCACCGTCAAGTTGTGAACCTGCCGCCAATTACCAATAGTTGTGTTCCGGCAGGTGCACTTGAGAGCCAGTTTCTCCACAGGCTTAGCGTGTCTACCAACTTGGGCCGTATCGTCACTTAAGATCAGGTGAGATTATGGCCATAACGCTAAACCTTAAGAATTAAAAAAAAGAATGTGTAGGAGGCGCCATCTATTACCAATCTATTTAACTAAAATAACAAATTAATTTCAGTCTATATTCTTTTACGAAATATATTCACATGAAGGTATTATTGCCTGGATATTACCACATAAAAATTTTTTTCATACGAAATTTATCCGCAATTCCTAA
This sequence comes from Actias luna, assembly GCA_039707435.1. Taxonomy (NCBI): domain Eukaryota; kingdom Metazoa; phylum Arthropoda; class Insecta; order Lepidoptera; family Saturniidae; genus Actias; species Actias luna. The sequence goes on along the minus strand of JAZHAC010000022.1, from coordinate 15,401,204 downwards.
AAGTTTTTTGGAAAAAAAAGTAGCCCAACTTCGTTTCCAGATTTCCATCTATCTCTATACCAAAATTCATCATATTCGATTAAGCGGTTTAGGCGTGAAAGCGTAACAAACAAACAAACTCACTTTCCCATTTATAATATTATTAAGGATAAGGGTAAGGTACCTTTTAAGAAATTTAATCACATGAAAGTATTATTAATTACGTTAATCGTATCTGTCTTTGCTCAGCTTGTCAACCGACATACCTATTTTTTCCAATAACTATCAATAAGTTTCAATTATATCGATAAAAATAAATAGATTTTTCTTCGTTTCTTAACCGTGGACGTGGATATAAAAAAATCTCATCCGAAACATTTCTTTTTGCCTCAGCTCAAGGTAATACCAAGGCATACAGGGGGAAACGTACCCGTCGAACCCGAGCACAACGAACAGGAAGACACCAACCAGGACACCCCCGACAGGTGAGTTTTTTTCTACATTTTTTATAGGTTTAACGTCACGGTCACATCTCACCTAATGTTAAGTGACGATGTGGTCCAAAACAGTTGACATGCTAAGCCTAGTGAAGTGCTAATTGCAGCTGTATACATTAATGTTATCGTAATAATTCTAAACTACAGCTTTAGTTTAAACTAAAACTACTTTCTCTTATACGTATTCTATCAATCTATATGGTCCAGTGGCTGTTTAAAAAAATACAATGTAGTATGAGTGCTAACTATACTAATATATTATAATTAAAATTAAGGAAAATTATGAACTAATAGACGTAACTATCACATAAGATACGACACTAACTAATATTAAGTACAATTTAATATAAGAATAATACTGTATTACCGAATTAAATAAACAAATAAAAAGGTCTCGAAGCATGTACGAGGTGATTCAGGGGATTTTATAAAAAAAAAGCTTAGTGACGGAGCTGGCTCTCAATTAACTGCCGGAACACACTTTTAGGTATTTGGTGGCACGTTTTCAAAGTGAGGGTAGGTAGTCACGCTACATATACTAAATCTACACGTCTGTTCACACATTCTCATATTGGCGTATTGATATTTTTTATTGACTTTAATTTTACCTCGTGTGATGTAACGAAATTGACTAGATTGCCATAAATCCGTTGTTAGAATTATAAAAAACACAGTTCAAAGATACAGATATATGCATTGATTTTGCAAACTTTTGAACATGTAGAGTAAAAGCAGGGAGATGCTTTAAATGATAATTAAAACAAATTGATAACAATAATCTTGATAGTTTATTGTGTTGTCAACAAAAACTTGCATAATTGGATTGTATTAACGACGGGCTTGACTTAAATACTAGAACTCGTGACAACCCATACCCTGTGCAGCCACGTTGTTGTAAACTAAAGGCTTTACAAAAGCATTTCAATATGCCTTTATTCAGCCGTTATACCGTTTTGAAATGCCTATATAAATCATCAAGACTCTCAATGAAAATATATAGAAGTTTATACGGACCTTAAGTTCTACATAAGTTCGTTTATTATAATGCTTTGTGTGTTACTTGGGAAATTGGTCACCCAATATTTAGGACTCAGTAAGACCAGTAAAAGTTTAGGCAATAGTGTTAGGTTTTATAGTGACGTCCCAAAACATTACTGGTTTGCCGCATAGTAAGTTCAAGCGCCATGTCAGACGGGTTTTAATGTCAAAGGGCTATAAATTGGTGGATCAATATATAGAGGATGTCTGAAAGTTACACCTTTCCCTTTGCATGCGCTAAAACGCATTGTAAATGTATTGCCGGTTCTTCTCGATGACTGAATTATTTTCCTAACTAGTTTTGACGTTCATAAGCGCCATCTCAGGGCCTAAGTACGTGGAGTGCACTACTAGATAATTAATACACTTATAAAACAGTTCGGTTATGTAATTGGGAACACCTACAGTTTTCTTTTTATTACGCTAATGTTTCCCTCCAATGTCAATTTTGGATTTATTTAGTTTTAATAAATCGTAATTTATTAAGTATATTGATTTATAAGATTTAATCTGATTTTCCAGGGACCGACCACAACCGTTGAGGCTGTTGAATGTCGCATCAAATTCCGCAATCAAAGGTAATACAAAAAAAAAACTAAATATACTAGAACTATGTTATATGTAAATCTCTCACCAAGGGTTTACTTAAATAAAACTGAATCTTCTGCTATTGATTTTAAAATAACTTGGCCATGTAAAATGGAGTATAACGTCGTTTGTCAGTCGAGTAGCAGCATAATTGATCTTTTACATGGCATATCATAGTCATTAAGCACCGACCTCTGAGGAGTGTGTTAGATTATTCAACTTATTTCGTAATCACTGTTTAATATATCTAATTGGTCGATAAAAAGTTGCAATAAGGATAATAGAGAGCATAGGTATATTTATTTATTTATTTATTTATTTATATATAGCAAGTCAACATTGCACAGACATAAAGTTAATATACAAAACATAACGAATAACGATTCCAATGCCGGTACAATAATTATAGACATGCATAACTTTCTCAGATAAATATGAAACAAATTTAAGTCTAAAAGTTTAACAAACATAAATATACAAACAAGTGAAATCATGATTGAGAAAGCAAATAATGTATTATGGTATATAACAGGATAATGTTATATTTCACTTGTAAGCTTGTATCTGGTAATTAAAAATAAAGATTTATCTTACTAAAACAATTCTTAATTTATTGGTTTCCTATTTTCAAGTTTTATGATCTGTCTCTGTCGCACTAGTTATTGGTTCCGATTTTCTCGCTCATACATCATGATCATCGTATCTCTAATTTTTAACCACCAATCAGAGAGCATTGGCATGTGTTCAGACTTCGTTTCGGACAGAAAGCATGATACAGTTTTTCTATAAGGCTAACGTCTCTATATTGGTATCAGAACCGCAGACCCCGGGCGAGGTCTGCCGGGTCTACTGCACCGAGGACACGCCCGCGCTGCTCTCCAAGGCGGGCAGCAACTCCAACCTCTCCGCGCTCTCCCTCGAGTCCGCCCCCCCCGGCCCCCCCGGCCCGCACCCCCAGCACCCCCAGCACCCCCGACACCCCCCGCACCGGCAACACCGGCAGGCGGAGGCGGAGGCGCAGGACACGTCGGACAGCTCGAACCTGAGCGACGCGGCGGACCTGCTCGAGGAGTGCATACAGAAGGGCATAGCCAAGGTAAACATACTAACACCCGCCTGCAGGTTCGTTCACGTAAACTAGAACAAGACACTACAACTACTCGTTTGTTTTTCACTTTTCAACTAGATTGTACGTGCGGCTTCTATCGCGTTAATTTTGATTTTGTCAAACAAATCGGATGTCGCAATAAAAAGTTTCATACAAAGTATATTCCTCTCTTTACCCCGCTTCCAATAACGTTTTATCGAAAAGAAGAACCCTTTTGCCGTCTCCAGGTTTCCCACCTGTCTGCCAATATTCACCAAAATTCATCACATTAGATTCAGTGGTTTAGGCGTGGAAGCTAAACAAACAAATAAACAGACTCACTTTCGTATTTATAATATTAGTATGATATTATATTTGAGTCGTATTATTATTGAAACCATCGTCAACCCACAAATAAAAAGACACGTTAAATCGGTTTTTTCTAAAAAAACAAACCGTACAATAAAAGGTCTAATAAACACGGATTAGTTTATTTTGATAACGTGCGCAAACTTTACTTTAATTCCTATACATTGTATATATGTTTATTGACATCCCACTTCTGAAAGACAGCGATTAAATATTCTGAAGGAATGTCCAAGACATTTGTGATACTGTATGGTATTGTAAACCAACAAAAAAATATATATTCTGTGTGTTTAGTTGTCACTGATTCAACGGTTTAGATTTAAAAACGTAAGAAACAAATATACATTTTGTTTCACATTTATAATATTTATTTGTTTTATATACATAATATATTTCTCTGTCACAGGTCGTTAAAAAGAAAGGTTCGAACGCGGACACTTCGAATTTCTACAGAGATGACGTTTATGTAAGTGTACTAAAATATTTATTCGCATAAAATAATATTTTATGTTTATACAACATGTAAACATAATAAACTTACATTAATCTATAGGTAATTTCTTATCCTAAAAATGCTCATTTTTTTTTAATAATCATCCCTCAATGAACAGTTTATGCAATATATTTTCTTTACTGTGATTAAACTATGCTAGAATATATAAATGTAATAATTCTATAAATTATTCCCTTACAGAGATCGCTTCCGCCTTATTTAAGATCTTCGACTGAAACGGTGAAACTGTCCCACGAGTTTTCTAGAAATATTCGTGACAGGTGAGAATATTATAACTTTTGGTGGAACATTATCGTAGAGTTGATTAATATACATTTTAATTATTTGTGTTTCAACAGTCGCACGCCGAGCTCCGAGCGCGGGACCCCGCCGCCCCCCCTGCCCCCCAAGCCCGGCCGCGCCTCCGCCCCGCCCCGGCCGCCGCCCCCACCGCCACAGCCGCCGGAGTCGCATGAAGGTACGCTAATATTTACACACATGTGCTTATATAGATATTAATCACTGCCATTTAGCGTATTGTCGATATTCAACGTTTTAAATTATAGGTCGAAAACACGAGAGCCGCCTGCCGGTGAAAAGTCACCGTGGCGACAGAACTCACCCGACGTTCAGCGCCGTCGAACTCATCCGGAACGATTCGCTCAGCTCCCTCAGCCTGGACTCGTTCGGGTCCACCGACAGGGAGATATTCGAGGAGACCGTGAAGGCGGGACTCTCCAGCGTGCACCCGCGCACGCGCTGCGCCCCCGACACCGGCAGGGGCAAGGCGCACTCCGCCGAGCGGCCCGTGGACTGCGCGCGCCGCCCCCGCCCCCACCGCTCCCTCGACCGCGCCGCCCCCGCGCACACCGCGCCCGCACCCGCACCCACCCGCGCCCGCGCGCGCCGCCTCGACCGCGACCTCGACCGGAGCTCCTCGCTCAGCTCCGTCAGCAACGAGTCCTTCGGCTCCACCGACAAGGAAGTGTTCGAGCGCTGCGTGCGCCAGGGCATGTCGCGATCGCACCGCGCCCGCGCTGCCCGCCCCGCGCCGCTCGCCCCCGCCCCCGCCCCCGCCCCCGCGCCCGCCTCGCCCCCGGCGCGCGGTGCCCTCGGCCGCATGGTCGGGGAGCAGTACTCGCGCGACCGGGCGCTGCTCGAGGAGGTGATAGCGCGCGGCGCACTCCACGCTCAGACAAAAAACGTTCTCGCGCCGTCTGCGGACCGCGCGGCCGCAGACGAGCGCGCACCCCCCGCAACGCGCCCCCCCGCAACGCGCCCCCCGCCCCGGGCGCGCACTGGCTCTGACCCGCTCGCGCGCAGCAACGAGTGCCTCGCGCCGGGCCGGCCCCCCCCCGCCGACACCGCGCTACACTCGGAGCGCGACGAGCTCGAGCACTCGAACGAGTCGTGCGCGGACGTGCTCGACGGCTCCTGGGAGTCGGTCCCGGGCCGCGCCCCGGACGACACGTGGAACGACAACACGTGCCCCGATGACGTCACGTTCCCCACCGTGAGCGTGTCCCCGGGCGAGGCGGGTGAGGCGGGCGCCGCGCTACCGGACCTGCTCGAGACGAGCGAGCCGCCGCAGAGCTCGCGCGCGCGGCCCGACCTCACGGACAAGCTGGACGACGAGCCCGGGGGCTCCCCGGATGTGCTTATTGTTGATGACGTCAACGAGATGCTGACGGGCGTTGTGCCGGAGCTGAGCTGTGCGTCCCCTCCCGACGACGGTGAACATAGATTCGATTCCATATTATCTAGTGCCATAGAGAAAGAGGCGGCCAGACTAGCAGCTCAGTTGAAAAATTCTCAGTTTGTCATGGAGAATAGCGTTACTTCTTTGAATTCGATAGATCTCGACAACATAAAGCCACCGTCGAACTTGGGCAGTTTACTGTCACTGAGCGCGTCCGCTCACTGGGACGAAAGTTCGCAAATTTCAAAAAAATCGCAGCGCCATCGCAAGAAGTCACTCCCGGTGGCGCTGATGGTGAAACGGGCAATCGGAAATTCGGTGAACCAAGGAAGTTCCGAGCATTTGGACAGCAACCCGATCAGCTTTCTAGACAATGTAAAGCCCCCATCCGAAATGGAGAACATCGATATGGAAGGAAGCATGGTTTCTGTCTCGTCCTTAGTTTCGGAAGTCGCAGACGTCAAGGACAAAACGCCAGTGATTTTCGACTTTAAGCAACCCATCCAGGACTTTCCACTTTGCACCGCTTTCAATACAGTCTTCCATGACCTGGACAAAGTGAACCCACCGTCACTGTTCGATGAAATGGCCGAGTCCACTTTGGAATTAGAACAAATTACGGCACAGCATATCGCTGATATACCATCGGGATCGGAGAACTGCACTCCTCTACCTTCGGACATCAGCAGCGTGGAATCGACGCCAAAGAGAGTGCGCGACTCCAGATACTTAACGCCAAAGGAGAAAAGGCAGATATCCAAAGACCGTTACCAAACGTACACCATATCTGACAGCGTCACAGAGAACGATGTGGTCGTTGAAGTACAGGAAGATTTCGTCACTTGGACAAAATCTGAGAGTGACAGATCCGAAGATTACTTCACGACTTCCTCCGAAAGTAGATCTAAAAGAAAACTGAGCGCGAAACAACGCAGGATTGAGGACAGAGCTAGGTATCAAACACAGACTGTCAATATCAATAACATATTGGCCCAGGAAACTAACACTAAAGTCGTTGATCCGCACCTAGAAAGTTTGAAACAGCGTCTTGCCGCTAAAAAGACAATGAAACAGAAGCGGATTGAAGATGCTGATAGGTTCAGAACGAGGACGCTAAGTGAGGACATTCCCCCATCGCCGACTTTCGTAACCAGAGATGCTAATTTTGAAAACGCTGAAACGACAACCGGCTACGACAGCCTCTCGTCCAACGAATTTAATCACCAGCAGCTACAGGACAGAACTGGTGACGATGATGTCTTCTCCAGGGATGTCGACAGCGGCCACAACGAGGACGATTTCGAACTGAACTCGGCTAAAATGCAAACATACACGAAAAGTTTTCGAAACTATTTACCAGTAATAGAGAGCCCAGCTGCGGTCGACATGTGTGTCGTTTACAACCTCAAAAATTTAGAAATGACCGCCTCTTATAAAAGCAAATTGCAAATGGATAAGAATCAAAATCCGAGCAGCAGCGATTTCGCTAGCTTCGAGGGTGACAGCAACTCTGAAGATAAGGTCCTGTCCGAATCTGACCCGGAAACTGCGAGACCTAAACCGAAAATAATCAAACCGACTTTGCAGCGAGAAGACACTATGAGCTTAGACTCTAACGAGTCCCTCGAAAGGGAACAGGAATCCACGAAAGCTATCAGAGGGAGAAAGAAGGCAATGTACGTCTCACCGTATAGACGCAATCCGGCGCCAGCTAAAAAGCCTACTTCCACTACGACCAAAACTACTCCTAAAAGTGCGCCTCCTATGAAAGGCCCAGCAAACGCTAGCAAAACTTTTACTAGTGCCAAAATGCCAAACAAATCTGCTTCGAAACCTCCGAGCGCCAACACTTCACCTAAAAAGACTGCACCAAGTAGAACGCTCACGAAGTCAGTTCCACAAAAACCTATTCCCACTCCACCGATCGCGGCAAAGCCTTTGCCCCTCGAACGTCAAGGGACATTCACTAAAGAAGACAGCACCGTACCACCTAAAGATCTACCAGTGCCTGAGAAGAAGACCAACGTTCCCAGGCTGACTAAAGCGACGACACCAAATAAACCTGGCAACACTTCCCCATCGAGACTGCCGCAACCGAATCGTTTCGTCAAACCTCCAGCACCGAAGACCCAAAAAGCCGTAAACAAAGTTCCAAAGAGGAACGAGCCGATCATGAAGTATTCTCCGTCGAACCACAGCTTGCAGAGTAACGAAAGCGGAAAAACTATCACTATAGTGTCCAGAACGTCACGGCAGAGCAGCACTTCCAGTGTCAACTCGAACAGTGACGCTAGAGCGGGACGGAGAATCAACGAGCACGCACGGAAACAGCCGAACAAGCCCGACAAGAAGGTCTGGATAGACAGTGACAAAGTCGAACCTCCGAAGTTAATACGGAGTTCCACCTTCGAGGGTCAGCCCAAGCTGAACCAGGTCTCGTCAGCGCCAAAGCAAAAATCCGCGATCGGGATCCGTGTATCCCAGATACCCAGCCTCCGGCCGAAGTCCACGCCGGGGAGGGTCAGCCAGATCTCGGCGAAGAAACCGACGAATTCGAAAGTATTTAGCAGGAAGCAAGTAAACGGACAAATTACGTCATAAGTTAGTATTTTCTAGGACTATGCTGTATTCCTTGCAGGGACAGAGAACTCCTGAGTTAAATTTATGTGAAGAACCTTGTCTATGGCAGGCACCATGAGTAATGAAGTGACCAGTAGGGATCAATTGATTTGTCTGTCTGTGTGCATGTACATGTACTGAGTGTTGATTTAATATATAAAAAAATGGGCGAACAAAATGGAGAGTGATAAAGTTCGAGCAGCATTTTTGTTAATGTCACATTTTCTTTTTGATTTATCGATATACGTACTTTGTAATGAGTAGTGAAATATTTTATGTTCGTAAATCACTTATATTTTGAGATACCTTATCTATGTATTATAAGTTTACTTTGAGAAGAAATAATTTAGTTATTTTGTTTTCTTTGAAAAAGTATATTTTATTATTTTTGTATATTTGTTGCATTTATTCGTAAGCGCGGGGACAACGACTCTAAACTATCCCTTATCTGACTGCTATATTTAGTTTTTTTTTTTTTTTCTTTAAATAATATCGAAAAGTACAGTCACAAATAATATTAGTAGTAAAATATTTCTTATTTAAACAAAACGGACAGTCGGAACATTTTTCTACTGACAACTTTTTTTGTCTATATCGACAAATTAAAGTTATTTTATCGATTATATTTTAAAAAAATCATGTAGAAATATATGTTATTTATCAATAGATCTTGCTAACACGTGAAATTATCTTTTTTTTTCGTTTTTACCAACCTAATATTTTTAATTCAAATGAGTCATCCAAACGTCAGTCTATAGCCAAACTACCTTCATCTTTTGTTTTTCCAAATTACACTGAACCGTTTAATTCAGCCAGGAAATATTAGTTTTACTGCACTGAATTAATACGATGCGGTGTGAATTACAGTGATCAATGTATTACTTGTAAATATTGCCAGTACTAAAAATGTATAGTGTCTAAGGGTTACCCGTAAAGCGATTTTGTATATTTTTCATAAGATTATCATAATAAACGGGAAAGTAATGTTTTGTATCGGAGTAAAAAAATAGAGACGCAAACGGCGTCTTCCCGTATCGACGTCGATACTCTAGAGACGTAGTTTCTTATCGAAAATTGTTTTTACATTTTTAAATAAAATTCGGCACGTAAATAAATTGAAAGTTCTGAAATACAAGAGGAAAGGGGAAGACGATCGTTTGTCTCGATTTTTTACGTCTAGTCAAGTTAATGTTTTTAGATGATAAAGGGAATTTCGTAGTTGTTTTTTGGCTTAAGAGAAAAAAGGTTTTACACGAATATATAAAACTGGATCGCATCGATTGTAGGTTATATTATATAAGTAACTGGCTTCCCGTAGTTATTGTACGCTTCGTTGTCGATTTTTTTTTATTTAGAAACATGAAGTTTCTATGGAAAATCGAATAAAAAAATATAACTTACCCTCAGAAGTAATATCTTTACCGAACTGTTGAATTCGATGAAGGAGAAGGTAGTAGTGTATCTGTTTTTTTTTATAATATTTATTTATCGACATCGGTACTATTTTACTACAGAGATGATTTCCATAGAGTATAAAAAAGACCTTAGTAAAGTAATGAGTAAAATTGACGATTTTCAGTACGATTACTTAAATATGTAGAATGCGAATGCATTTATATATGACCAATTAATACTAACCTTGTGATGTTAATATGATAGTGATGTTTCAGTGAAAATTTGTTCGATTAATAAACAAATATATAAAGATTTTCATTTATATAAATAATTTGATTTCAATACATCTTTCGTCTCAACTATATTCGTAACAAGTGTGACGATTGTAATTATGAACAAAATTGTCATTTCTTACTATTACAGACGACATTTTGACTTTGATACTTACCTTGCTTTTTAGTAATAACTTCTGTGCCAGTAGACGACTGTGCCACTGTAAAATTTCGTTGTGAAATGTCACTTTATTTGAAGTCTCATTCATCGATAAAATTAAAAACCTATTTATTCGAAATCAATAGACATTTTTTTTTATCAACGATTTTTGTTACCTAACTGTTGAACTAAGTTTTGACGACATAAAGAATATACGGGAACGAATATTGTATGAAAAAAAGTCAGAAATCAGTATTAATTGCGCATTAAATGCATTCGCGAGTGTGAAAGTGACGTTTTGGATTAATTAACTTGATTAAACTTGATAAATAACGGATCGCTTGTTATGTTATCGCTACATATTTAGTAGTTTATATGAATATAAATTAGCGCAATATTTGAGTTTATTATTAGTATCGAATTTTGTCTTTCCCAGATGAAAGCGTTCCTTGTTCAACGTAGTGTTTGTTATACGCCATCAGTTTTCATAATTTTAATTAAGCCAGTCTTTAGTTTACTGCAATAGTTTTAAGGTTCATCATAGTTTGATGGTAAATAAATTACACTTACCGAACGTTTTCTTTTATTTATCACTACCTTGTACCCGCGGCTTCGCTCGCTTCATATTGTTAATTCAAACAAATCGAATGACGCAATAAATAGTTTCCTACAATGTTTATTCCCCTCTTTACCCTACTTGCAATAAGTTTTTCGCGGGAAAAGTACCTACCTACGTGTCAAAGGTTCCATCAATCTCTTTAACAAAATTAATCATAATCGATTTAGCAGTTTCATCGTGAAAGCGTAACAGACAAATTCACTTTCGCATTTATAATATTAGTAAGGATCTTTCAGCTGACCATTTTGAAGTGCCATAGAAATTGTATTCAGTAGGTGCATTCCAGATAGCGTTCACAACGCTCAAAATATGCCTTCAGCAGGACGATAAGACGGATATGGTTGGTTTGGACGCGGCGAAAACTTCTCTAAAGACCGATTGTGACGTCACTAAATCAAGTGTAATGAGTAATCCGCGGTCGTAAACGTTGGCTAGAAAGCACTCAATGTCAATTCTTTCTAAGGTTATATATTTAAAATCGATAACAAAAGTGACAGCTGTCACTTGTTTCCTTTGTTGTCCTCAACTTCTGCCCTTTTCACTTACACTGTTTGACATATGTCCTTATTTTTATTGGTCTAAAGCTTTCATATGAATGAATCTACAAAAAGGCGACTACACTTTTGATACGTTGAGTGAAATAGCATCCAAATTACGTTTTATTCGCATAAATCCAAACGTGTATACAATTTTTTCATAGTTTACAGGTTTAGCATTATGTCTACAATCTCATCCGTTGTTAAGTGACCATATGGCTCAAGTTTGTCGACACCCTAAACCTAATGGAGGGACTGACTCAAGCGCAGCTGCCGGAATATACCTATATTTATTTGGCGGCAGATTTTCAACATCAAGGTAGTATCTAACCGGGCGGGCATTAAAAAAGTCCTACCACCAATGTATAGTTTCATCACGATGTTTTCCTTCACCGAAAGCTCAAGCACATGCAAGGATTCAAACTCACTTCCATTGACGTTGGGTCCGTATGCATTAGCACCTCAACCCTCATTGCGTAAAACATGAAACATTATAATATAAATGTTATGAGTACTAAGAATAGATCATGGGGAATTATGAATAAAATAAAACGACCAAATCGAACTAGTCAGATTTTATTAATTGTATGAAAATTCCAATCAGCTTTCCGAGTAGCATACTACAGTATAATATATAGAACAGAAGAAATATATAACATGCAAACATTACCTACTACTCACATAGTTTTGACATTTATAAAAAATCTATGTCTCCCTTATACATTCATATCTGTTATATAATTATTACAATAACGTAGAAAATATAATAAGGTAATTATTGTGTAAATAGTTCACATAGCAATAACAAATACTATAAAACCGTTATCCATGGAGGCATGCAGAGGTAGTTCGGTACATTTATTTCTATAGTTAATTCGGCCACACGGATTGAATGAATCCACCGGGTCGCTGTAATGGCGACCAAGCAAATCCTAACTCACCATTCGGCCGCAGTGTGCTATCTTATAATTATCAGCCTATCTATATGGAAGGGAACGAAAAAGAAAATGATATAAAAAAACAGTGTGTCACCTAATTTACACTTACAAAAGCTTGTCGCGCATACATATGTAATTATCAAAAAAAAATAAAGTACACAAAAATATGATTCATTTTAATTATCAAAGCGAAAAAGCCATTTTATTATTAAACCTATTTATTTTCCACCAATAAGCCGCATCAGATGCCTCGTCAGCCGCGATCTCAAGCTGCGAATATTATCACGTCTGCCAAAATAACATTATAATCGAGAAGAATCACAATCGATACATCGATTAGGCCTTGAAGCGCTATTATCGATAAGTTACACGACGATATATGTATATCAAAAATATTTAATTCATTATCAGTATCCATTCATTATGATAGTGTTATAAATATTTCAAATACTAATTATTATTGAACTTATATTTCTTGCGACGCAGACTATGAATAATCGATAAAAGCGAATATTTAGCACCGTGAAGTCAGTTAAAAGTGTATAAACTGCCGCGTACATTTTCTGCTAAGCTCATAGTGTGCTATACCCAGCGCGTACATCTGGTTGTTCATTAACCAGGAAATAAATTAGATTTGACTTACTTTCAATTATAAAAAATACTGTACTTAAAAAAAATATGTTATATTTAAATTGTCCAACGAACATATATTTGATTGTTCAATTATGTATGTTCAATTATGTATGTTCAATTTATATGCATAGTATTTAATTTAATCAGTGAAACTTTTGAATTCGGTTCAAACCTTTTAAAACGTAAAAAGAAATTTTTTTGCATATCAAGAAATATAACTTCTCACGTGCGTACTTGCGTATACACATACATTTTTTTTAATATATCTGAATAATTTAATATTTCTGAAAATAGCATCGAGAAACTGTATCGATAAAGCGCATAATCGACTGTCAGAATAAAACAGCTCAATTGAGATGGAAAGAATAGTGCGGGTAGAATATGTACAAAACGGTGATGATTCTTCACAGATACCAAATTACAAATGCCAAACTAACCAGGACATATAGACTTATATATATTATGCACGATTCGTATCTAAACTATTAATATTATTATTTTTTGTTATTAATTTTTTTTAATGTAATTTATAAACTGCTACACGTAACATCCGACCGGGTTTGGAAAGTTCTATGAATTTCACTCAACTTAGTAAATTATTAGGCAATATGTGAGGCTATGTGTGAATTATGTCATATTGCAATGTTATGAATTACATAAATTACTCCACATGTATCAGCTGTCACACCCAATTTCAAGTCAACAACATTGGTAGATTGAAATCGAACCGATAAACCTTCGGGACCAAAAGATACCAACAATTACACGAACATAATTTGACATCAAAGATATATAAAATAACTTTTATATAAATATTATATGCGACGTCAAATATAGGTCACGTGTTCAGAGGGAACGACGTTTACTTGAGCCAGTAAAGAAATCTTCAGAAACATCGACATTTTCAAAACCCGGTCACGAAACCTTAAACATTAAACAGACAGATTTAATTTAAATGGAACAATACATGTATATATATAAACTTTTTTTACACATTTCGGGTATTGAGGTAGTATTATGTATCCATATTTGTTGTTTATGTCAAGTGCTGTTTTTTACCGCTTACTTATTCGATATATCATAAAACTCACGTCCTTTAAAATAGAACCACAATACCCTGTGCTGGATTCTAAACCTAACACCTAACAGCTAGGGGACAAATACGGTCGCAAAGGGCACAACCGGGACAACTTGGATTCCACACAAAATATTCTAACCGTAAACAATTTTTAATTACGTTTTATCGAACATTTATATATAAAAAATAAATGTATTTATGTATGTTTACGGTTCATATTTTGCTTTTATACTCTGAATTGTTGTTTTTATTGCCATGTAAGTAACTTTGCCGAATGGCAACCCTACTTGTGATCGATGTGAGATGATGAAATGAAAATAAACATTATACGCCATTTTACTAGCAGATTTCACTTGCAAAATAACGTGGCGAGAGATTCATAATGAAAAATTAATGTGTATTTTTTATATGGAAGATATAATCAAATATTTAAAATTAATAGTATACTTTGGATGTAGATCGTGACTTCACAAGAAAAATGCATTTCGCTGAAAAGCAGCGCAGTTTATTTGAATTCGGTCACAAGTTGCATATAATTTTTTGTATTAAAACGGTGTATTGTGGAGTAATAAAATCGTTCCTTTTTGGGTAGGATGTCAATATACGATTGTTCCCTTTGCGACGAAAACATCGAAAACGGTTTATCAATGAATACAGAAGTTTCTCGTAAGTACCTATTATTATTAACATTGAAAAACGAAAGCCTCCGGTAGAGGTTCACTCACGACACAACTTATATTGTAGGCTAATGCTATGAAATATATACTGCCGAAATGCCGAGGCCTTTGGGACAGCGAAGACGTGCTGTGCGGCAGAAATGTTTCTCTTCTTAAACCAACATCCATCTCACACATTTTATAAGATTATTTTAAATATACACATAACATTGACGAAAAATCTTTAATATCTATTAAATTTGTATTTCTTTTCGCTTTTTTTATATTATATTCTACCGCACAGTTACACTATCAGTGGGTGTACCGATCTAGCGTGTTTTTTCGGAGTCGCAGTCCAAACGAGCACGGTTTTGAAACCTTTAAGAAATCAGTCCAAACGGGCATTATTTCCAAACTTTTAAGAAAGCAGTCCAAACGAGCACGGTTTCCAAACTTTTAAGAAAGCAGTCCAGACGAGCACGGTTTCCAAACTTTTAAGAAAGCATTCCAAACGAGCACGGTTTCCAAACTTTTAAGAAAGCAGTCCAGACGAGCACGGTTTCCAAACTTTTAAGAAAGCAGTCCAAACGAGCACGGTTTCCAAACTTTTAAGAAAGCAGTCCAGACGAGCATAGTTTTGAAACTTTTAAAAACTTTAGTAACGATTTTGTCTGTGAAGAGTATTGTAAAGGACAGAATGATGGTTGCCCGTTTGGACAGCGACAGCCCTATTTAATTTCACATTTTGTTTTGATTTTTTTATTAATTTGTTATAATAAAGCAGGAGGGTAGACGCGACGCGTTCGCTACCCTCACGTGCCAAGTCAACTAACCAGCTGTTATCCATTATGATATATATATTCCCTGCCTGCTGCTACCTGCGTAGGTGATTGAGGCCTCCAATACTTGTGTTTTCATCGAAATATTGTCAAAAACCTATGATTCATCGAATGCTACACGACTGCTATCTTCGGTATTTTTTGCTATGCTTTTTTATATATTCGCTCTCGAAAATCTTTCCGCATAATGTTATCCCCGACTTATTAGTCATATTCGAGTTCAAGGAACTCTAGTAACACCTAACAAAACACAGTCTTTGGACATTCATTTTTTATCACTAAGACCAAATCTCTTCAAACTTGTAAATAGTTCCCCTCCAAAATATATTTCGGAGTTGACAGTATATCCTCATCTCTCTTTTTTTATTTTTATAATTTATTTTTAAATTCTTAATCCGCAGTACATTAATCTGCCTTTTTAAGTAAATATGTCACGTTATTGGTGATCGCACATCGTAAATGATTTGTATGCCAATATTCATTTAAATCTTCTGTATTTTTTCTTTTGTGTTTATATAATTACTCTGTCAGCAATTAATTTTGGATGAAAGTCCCGAAGTCGAATAGTACAGTGACCAAGAAGTAAAACATCACGACTCGGCCGTACCACGGGATAGTCTATCTGAGCCAAATATTTATCGATCACTTATCCGCACGTGTAAGAACATCGGAACGACACTCGGGCCGCTCTGACGGTACAAAATATTAAATGCAAACATCTGATATATCTTACACAACAGTACATCGAGCGCGGGACCTCTCGTCCCGGTGTCGACGTGGTCTATCGATAAATTCTGTTAAATTATCGACGAAAGCGTAGGCCGCCCCTCGAATTGTATATATCGATAAAATAACGTTACGCTTTGTACTCGTTCGTTACACTCTCTATTCCTTATACACTAATATACATAAAATATCACAGCACTATCGATTCACTTAACACTAGAGCCGGGACGCTTTGCGCCACAACTTTCAATAATAAAAAAATTAAATAAAAAATAATAGTAAAGGGAATCGAATCAGAAATGCAATGAGCACACCATCGTTGCACTTTCATAGAATCAACTCTGAATATTGCATAAACTAACGTATAGATTAAAAAAATAATATTTAGCAAATACCTTTGCTGTACACAATACTTGTATTTTCGGTTAATAATATATAATTAAAAACGGTAACAATATTTTCATAGAACATTTGCACACATACTGCATCTAATCTATATGAAATATCAAAATTTTACTGACTGAATCAAAAGTTTAACCTTTCGGGATCCATTGTTTACATTTTACATAACTTTGCACTAAATACGACACCGTCAATAAATGAAATAAATTTAAAAACAATTCTGAAAATACTGTCACCATTTTCGGGAAATATAGTGGTCAAAATGAAATTAAAATAGATCACGTCGCCGGTGAATCAATAACACATAACTATCATACAGGGTCTAACAGTGAGAAAGCAATCAACGATGGCGTCGAAAGGAAAATTATAGGAATTCAAAAGGCTATGCGGGAACACGACAGATTGGGAGAGGGGGTTATTTACAAAGCGAAATTTATTCACACCTTCGTCTACAACGTGTTGGTCGTGACATTACTCGAAGTCACACAAAGAGATACAACTGTGCTACTCCCGGACGCTTTCGGTAAACTGATGTAGGATCTTTTTCTTTCGAAAGGACAAGTGTTTGAGGGGGATTTCACAGCTTCACCAAACTCTGGGGATGAGTACGAAGACACTCAATCCGAGGCAACGAAAACAAGGAAGCCATCAAGTGGCCGAACCTCGGCTCGGGCTGTTGCCGGGGGACGCGAAAAGTCTTCTGACTAATCGAATGAACTCGAACTAACCTATTCCAAAGGATTGTACTGTGAAATCTGACAAAGGCGTAATGGCCGTACCCGTCCTAGACTAGTGAAGTGAATATCTCGTGAAAGGATGACAAACAAACTCTTCTTATAGCAGAGACAAATGGGGACGGACCCCATCCAGCAGGGGAGGTCCCTCACAGAACCGTATACCTAAGTTGCCGTTCAAGTATTTCATTGATTTGAAGTATTTAACTTGCCGCAATTTAGGGGGTGTAGGGTCTGGTAAATCGTCTTTTTTTTTATTTATGCTATATTACGTTAATTATGTTTTTGTAAGAGTTTATTAGTAGAAAGACGTAGAACATAATTATGACTTTTAGGTAATAACGGACAATTGGGTGTTACGTAACGTTTGAGACAGGACGAAAATGGTACAGAAAAATGCAGTTACAGCGCGTACGTGGGGGGGGGGGGTCAAAAATATCCAAATATTTCGTCATGTAATACTTAAACGGCCCCTAACTAACGTGTGGGCGTGCAAGTGTGGTGATGCATAGAATGATTTCAAGTGCTGGGTAGCTCGAGGGCGATGTTTTTTTTTTTTTATACTTAAGGTTTAGCCTTATGGCCATAATCTCACCTGATCTTAAGTGACGATATGGCCCAAGTTGGTAGACACGCTAAACCCGTGGAGGAACTGGCTCTCAAGTGCAGCTACCGGAACACACCTATTGGTATTTGGCGGCAGGTTTACAACTTGAGGGTGGTAGCTACCCAGGTGGGCATTAGAAAAAGCCCTACCACCACGCTATGGTTTCCTCACGATGTTTTCCTTCACCGAAAGCTCAAGCTCATTGTAGGTGCTTGGATTCGAACTCACGTCCCTTGACGCGAAGTCGTACACACTACCACTGAGCTATCATCGCTTCAAAATGATGTTCGACCTAACGCGCTCTTCATAAATAAAGGGCTGACTACAAGTTCATGTAGATATATTATCGTCTAATCATGATACAAGCGGAGGCTCGGGAGACAACGTTATCCCCATAGAGCTCACGTTAGTTTGCATTCGGTTCAACATCTTTTAAGACCTCTTAATTAGTTTAACTCGCGAATTTGCCCTCAGCACTCGTCTCAAAATGTTCGGTGAAACTGTCAAAACCCTTCAGACTAAATTCGTATGTCAGGTTGAAAAAGGGATACGCCATCGGTCCCTTCCAGACGGTCACTGTGTACCCACCGCTTAGGTCCTAAAAGGAAACCCTAGATCCTGTATACGCGATACACCCGCATAGTAGGACATGTGAAACCCCCTTTTTTCATTTTTAAACAGATTAGACTACATAGCTAAATAAAAAATATATCACTATGTAATTTCCATATATTTAATTCGCTTAAAAGGACAGGGATTAGTCAAAATTCAATTTGAGAAATTTCGGGTATCCGTAAACGCCCAAGCTGATGTTCGGCCACTTGGGCACCCTCGATTTCGCTTGGGGGGAGCACAGCCATTACCTAAAGATTATCCATTGATGGTAAACATTTAAACGTATCTCCGTATTTGTCGACAAGACGAAGGTGTCAACGATCGTGTAGACGATGTTGAATGCTTAAAAAAATGCCCGCCCTAACAATATACAAGAAAACCTAGGGCTGTCATACATCAGAATTGTTCATACCTAATAATACTTCAAAAATCCCCACACACTTGGGTAGAACCAAGTTTTCGACAGAACATGTACATATATATAATTATTTCTAAATGAATGAATCGTGTTTATTATGCTATTTTAAAAATGTTTATAAACTCATTTCGGGTGCCGATGAAACGGTTTTCAAAATGGAGGGAAATCAGATGACAGCCCTTGAAATACCCTCCGTAGCACAGAAATATCAGTATAAAATGGAAATACCTATAATAAATAACAAAATTTCAATCTCGACACGTGACAAAGGAATTCTGCGATGTATTCGATTTAACTATACGCGAATCAAATAATATAGACATAGATAGATGGAAAAATTTGAGGAGACGAGTGTTTTTGGGTTTGAGGAGTGTTTTGGGAAAGAAGAGCGATTTGGGGAAATGGGTATTTTTGGATAGACGCGTGATTTGGGGAAAATGTTTCGGAGGAAAAAAAAAATGTGATAAGGAGTGGTTTGAGGAGAAAGATAAGAGGAGTGAAATGAGGAGAACGGAAATTAAGGCAGAGCGATCTAAAGGGTTTGGGCGCGGGCGGACATATTTAAGCTATTCGGCAGTGGTACGTGTTAAAAGCGACACATGCTAAAGCGAAAACCTTAAACTAACTGAGGTAGACTTACTATGAATATGATTATAAAGTTTACCTTACTAAATCGTTTTGGTGGGATTTATTGTTTACAATCGTAGTTATCATTATCATTATTAACAATATTAAAAATATTTCCTATTGATTACTGAGGTATATATATCCCATCTCGCCTGAGGTAGCTGTGTGGAACGATTGAACGGTTTCAAAACTTCACAAGCGCTGATTGTTTGTATCAACTGCATTGTACAAATCGTAAAAACCATTCGACCATTATAAATCTACTTTTACATATATGTATATATAAAACGGACATTTAGAACACACGGCAACACTGTTTTAGCTTTGTACTTTATTCGTAGAAAAATATAACCTGTTTCCTATGAACTTATCAATAATAAAGTGTGTAAAACTGTTATAATTTCAACTCAGAGTAAACAATTACAGTTCAATATAATCATAGAAAATATTATTTCAATAATTAACATTAAAATATAAGGACAATAAATTATTAAAAATTGCAGACATCCAACTATTTCTTATCAAATCTCAACAAGGTCAAAGAGGTCTAAATTAAGGAAACAACATATAATTAACGGTTTGTCTCTAATTGAATATTATAATGATATTAAATATTGTTAAGTGAAGTAATATATCATTGGTAACTTAGAAAGATTGATATAGAGGAGAACATTACAGAAATAATTATGATCTCAGATAGCATTTTATAGTAGTTCATTGCCTCTGAGTGCGGGTAGATATACATTTGTTGATCGCATATAGTCGTTTGAGACCTAGTCAGACACAAATGCTACAGCATTATCCTATCACCTCTAAGAATTCTTTCACTAATCGAAACCTTTATTATCTGTAACCAACATAAAACATAATTTGCTGTTAAATTTATTTATATAACTAAGAGGAATGCAATTCAGGATACAACTGCATATAATCATTAGTTATTATCAACGGATGTAACTTGGAACGGATCAATGTTCTTCGGTGTATTAATATATGTGAAATATATTTATAAAAAAAGCTAAAACAAATGTTGCTGTTTGCTCAAATATATAGTGCTTCAAAAATTACGGCTCTTAATAATACCTTCAACACAAAACTGTGTTCAAACGTTGCATAAAAACAAACGGGTTTTACTTAACACGAATATCTTGATTAAGTTCAGTTTGAATCGGGTTATATGTAGGCTGTGTTCCGTTATACACTGTGAGCACTGTAAGGTCAATTACTGTATTGAAAAGCTGTTCCCTTATAGTAAGCTATACTGGTTACTGTTTAAAACGGAACGCAGTCCAGTACACTGTCATCTATGTTTATTTATTATTTAACTGTTTTTTTATAGCTTATGGAGTACGCTTAATTCTTCAGTTACTTTCATTTTATACAACGTATTGGTTTCATGTTGCAATAAAGACAATATATTGAAATTTCCCATGTTTATTGTAACGATCGGTATCTTTGAATACAATATTCAAATAATCGATAGTAGAAACTGTCAAATTTCTGGAAGCTATTGATCGCGTAATCAAAGCATTGGGAGCAAAGACGATATCTTACCTCGAAAGCTCCAGTACTCACAGTACAAAAGTAGCAAAGATCTATGACGTCATTTATTTCCCTAGGTATTAACCTAGGTATTAACCTATTAGTGGCAGTACACTGTCAGCCATAACGGAACGAATTTCTCCTCAGTAAGAAAACTGAACAGTACTCTCATTGTGTAACGGAACGCACCCGTAAGGGGCCGTTCAAGTATTCCGTAATGAAATTTAAGGGGGAAGAGGAGGTATTATGAAACGTTACGATGCGTTACAAAGGGCGGTAGGGTGTTTCTTAAAATTTCCCAAGTTCTCAACCCTATTCATTTATTTTAACGGTGAATCCCTCAACTATTTCTAATCGCATTGCCTAAGGTTTTATTCTAAGAGTTTGTAACTAAAAAACTATATAACAAAATTATGACTTATAAGTAAAATCGACGAAGACGAAGAGGGGGGAAAGTACGGAAAATTAAACGGTGCGTTAAATGGGGGGGGGGGGATGGTTAAAAATCTTCAAAATATTGCCACACGTAATACTTGACTTACGGCCCCTTAATTCGGGCACGTTTACAGGGAGGTCAACCGGGCGAAGTCGGTGACGTCATCGTGCGGGGAGTAGGCCGGGTAGTACCTGGTGAGTATCGGCGGGTCCCAGGGAGCGGGCGGGCACTTGGCGGCGTCCTGGCGGTAGGTCTCGTGGGGCGCGGGTGCGGGCCGGAACAGCTGCTCCTTGATGGTGAGCAGCGGGTCGATGTGCGGCAGGATGTGGTCGTCCAGGTCGATGTAGTCCCCGTGTATGGGCGCGGGGGTCTCAGCGCCGCGGTTCACGAACTCGGGCCCGTACTCGGGCGGGACGCAGGCGGCCGGCGCACCCGACTCCATCGGTTCCACCACATCTGTAACACGTTACAGTTAGCTGACCTGCCAGACCTTGTTCTGCCTTTACGAGCGGTCAATCACCTCGACTACAGCGACATCTATCGCGTTACGATCACTCATCGAGATAAAGAGTATCCTATTTCTCAACTTGGATCAAACTGCAGACAGAGTGCGAAATTTCATTAAAATCGGGTCAGTAGTTTAGGAGTTCATCGCGGACAAACAATGTGACACGAAATTTTTATATATAAAGATTAGAGTGGAATCCCGATAACTCAAATGTCAAAAAAACGTCGAATTACTGAGTTTTCGAATTAACAAGAAGTTCATGAATTCATTACTAAATAAGTACCGATCGATAATAAACAGACATAAGGTGCACAACTTTGTTATTATGTTATGTTATGTCCGTTTATCATCATATGGTCTCCCATCGAAAATCAACGTTGCAGTACTGCTGTACTACTTCACATTTTGTTGAACGGGTTTACCAATTGTTGGACGTATCTTTTTTTTTATTATTCAAATTTATAAAAAAAAAAGAAAATCTAAATAATTCGAGAATCCGTGTATTTTGGGCTTCAGCGGAAGGAAATGTCATATTTTTCGACTTACTGAGGATTACGACTTAACGAGGTTCGAGTTATTGAGATTCCACTGTTTTTTTTTATAGTTAATGTTGTGGCCACGCTGTTGATGGACAAGCTAAGCCTAATGGAAGGACTAGCTCTTAAATATTACTGCCGGAACACACCTACAGATATTTGGCAGCAGATTTTCAAGTAGTAGCTAACCGGGCATTACAAAAAGCCCTATCACCATGTTATTGTTTCATCATGTTGTTTTCGTCCATAGAAAGCTTCAGCTTGATCACTTCATCTCTCTCGATTACTTAATATCTCATTACTGGTCCCATGGTCCAATTTAAGTACAGTTAAACCTGGATAAGATAAGGAGCTCAAGGGACTACGATTTATTTTTCTCTTATAGAAGTATCTCACTAACCCGAGTTTTTAGCTTACAAAGTTACAGAAGGAGTCTGTCAATCGATTCACAGCTCTGAAAAGGTCCAGTGAATCAATATTTCGCCATTAAATATAGAGGTTCGATTCTTATCTATTTTCATTCACAATTGTTTCAATGTTTACCCAAACACATATATAGAAACAGAAGATTCGAAAAAGAAAAATTTTTAGGTATGGACTTTTTTTGGATTCATTTGATTTCAATACAAATCGATTCCAGAATCGATATTTTTCAAAAAAAAAAAATGACATCCCTAGTTGTCATATCTCTTGTAATTCGACTTAAAGAGGTGCTACTGTATAGGAATTGAATCACTCACCAGTAACGAGCGTAGCAGTGTTCTCCGGCAGCATGTCATCAATGTCAAAGATCAGTTCACAGTTCTGCGCGTTGTTGTTCTCACAGAACATCTGCAGCTCCTTCTGGATCGTAGCAGGGTCTATGCCGTCAATAGAGATCTCGTCGTGTTCCGCCGACGGCACGGCCTGTGCTGCGCCGACGGTCGCCACCTCGGGAGCTGGCTTCGGATCCGCGTGACCGTCACACTTCACGAAGACCTGCTTGGTGTCTTTGCAATCCACTTTGTGTATGCGCTGCAGATGTTTCGCCCAATTCGGGTGGTTGGCAAACGACTTCGGGCAGTTCGGGCATTTGTGAGGCTTGAAACCGGTGTGTATGTTTATGTGCTGCTGAAGGTCCACCGGCTTCAGGAAACCCTTGCTGCAGTACGTGCACGTGTAGCTCCTGACTGTGTTATGCGTTTTCTTGTGCTCCTGAAGACGGCGCCTCGAGTTGTAAGTCTTGCTGCACACCTTGCAGATGTGGAGGACGGATTCAAAATGGAGCGAGATGTGCTTGATGATTAGGTATTTCTCTTTGTACTCCCTGCTGCAGATGGGACACGAGTAAATGTTGATGCGGTGTACATCGAGGTGCTTCTCGCACGAGGAGAGTGTCGTGAAGTGGAGGCTGCAGACCCGGCACCAGTTCTGGTGGATGTTCTTGTGTTCGCGCTCATGAATTAACATATCTCGATGTGAATCGAAACTGCAAGGAGCAAATATTATCAGTTGGTTTTTATTTATGAAAATAAATGCTTAATATTTTTACATTTGAGTCATATAATTATGTCACGGAATGAATAACGAGGTATGGTAAGATTTGATAATAGCATCTGACAGGATCCCGGCCACCATACACCAGGTAAAATTGTTTTTTTTTTAATAGTTTATAGCTTTATCGTTTAATCACACTGTCACCTGACCGTATAATCTAAGACGTCTAAGAATCCAACCATCTACAATGAGCTTGAGCTTTCGGTGAAGGAAGCCATAGCATGGTGGTAGGGCATTTTCTGATGCGCACCTGGCCAGCTACTACCCTCAAATTGAAAGTCTGCCGCCAAATACCAATAGGTGTGTTCCGGCAGTCGCACTTGGGAGCCAGTTCCTTCAAAGGTTTAGCGTGTCTACCAACTTGGGCCGTATCGTCACTTCAGATCTGGTGAAATTATGGCCATGACGACAAGCCTTAACTATAAACAAAATCGCTGAAACACGTATGTAATGATAACAAGACATTAATCTTATTTGATAGTCAACCAGGAGGACATTAGATAATAAATACCCTACTACCATGCTATGGTTTACATCACAATATTTTCCTTCACCGGGTGGGTAGACTCATTACAGGTATTCGAACTCACGATCAACAATGTGTTATCTATACACTCTACCACTGCTGTTGAATAATTTTTGAAAGTCTTAACATATTAAATAATTTTATTTCACTATAAAAGGCACGGTTCTATATCACAAATTTGCTGGTGTCTCTGAATTTGTTCACTATTTTACTGGCAACCGGACATAATACATTCTTACTGGGTGTCTACGTTGTAAAAGAAATATCCATTACAAATTAATAGATCTGGAAGTTTTCGAGATATCGTGACGAGTCAGTTCACTTCACTATTTACTAGTTGTGTATGTAAAAATTATTTGATAATTTTCACCCATTTTTGTAACTTTTTTCAGTACAACTTTGGTCCTATTGCTGGTAGCGTGATGTTAAATAGCCTAAAGCCTTCCTACAATCCAATTAGTAGTTTCTAAGATTAGCGCTTTCAAACATACAAACAAACTTTCCGCTTTATAACATTAATATATGTATAGATCAAAAATTTTAATTATGAATTGGCATGACGGCAATTATTCCAAGGACAAAGTTCACATAAGTGCATGAGATTCATATAAGATATTATATTCATTTTTAACAATCAAAAAACCACGTTTGTTTTATTAATACACTATTCAAAAAAAAAAATCGGAATTTAAATACAATTTAGCGATAAAAATTACCCAAACGCTTCAGGGAAATTGCGTTTACCAAAGAAATATTTCTCATATGTAATTAATTGTATCTTGTGAAGCATCCAAAGTTTTTCTCAGATTTAATTTAATTTACAATTATACTAGCTGAGGCCGCGACTTCATTCGCTCGGGCGTTAAAATTACATGGTAATTTTAGCCTGTTTTTCTAATTTTTTTCAATACAGCATAAGTTCTATTGGCGGTAGTGCGATATTAAATAATCTTAACCCTCTTTAGTGACTATTCTACCAAATATATTACACGCTTCATAAGCGAAGCGTTGAGGTGGGTACTACTGTCACTATACGCAAAACAACTGATTTTTTTTACTCAAAATGTCTCTACTTATCATATATTGCACTTGTTAAATAATATATACCTACAGATCAAGATAAAAACACTATTTTACTAATGATATTTTTGATGCCATTTTAGTTATTTAAGTTGGTTAACAAAGTTTTGCCTTGGACGTCCGTGTGTCTGTATGTGTGGATCCTGTATGTAATCACGATAACGACCGAAATACTTTACTAATCGAATAGTTTTTCTTTCTTTCACTTCAGTATAATTAGAAATAGAACCCTAATACTTTTCACGGCCCTATTCGATGTGGTTAAAAAAAAAAAAAAACTATATTATGAGGCGTGCATTTTTGAATGTTCCAAATTTTTATGTCAAAATTGGACATTATTTTTAAAGGCCTATTACATTTCACGGTCTGATTCGACGTGGTTAAAAAAAAAAAACTATATTATGAGGCGTGCATTTTTGAATGTTCCAAATTTTTATGTCAAAATTGGACATTATTTTTAAAGGCCTATTACATTTCACGGTCTGATTCGACATGGTTAAAAAAAAAAACTATATTATGAGGCGTGCATTTTTGAATGTTCCAAATTTTTATGTCAAAATTGGACATTATTTTTAAAGGCCTATTACATTTCACGGTCTGATTCGACGTGGTTAAAAAAAAAAACTATATTATGAGGCGTGCATTTTTGAATGTTCCAAATTTTTATGTCAAAATTGGACATTATTTTTAAAGGCCTATTACATTTCACGGTCTGATTCGATGTGGTTAAAAAAAAAACTATATTATGAGGCGTGCATTTTTGAATGTTCCAAATTTTTATGTCAAAATTGGACATTATTTTTAAAGGCCTATTACATTTCACGGTCTGATTCGATATGGTTAAAAAAAAAAAAACTATTATGATGAGTGCATTTTAGAATGTCCCAAATTTTTTTTTGTCAAAATTGGACATTATTTTTAAAGGCCTATTACATTTCACGGGTCTGATTCGACGTGGTTAAAAAAAACTATATTATGAGGCGTGCATTTTAGAATGTTCCAAATTTTTATGTCAAAATTGGTCATTATTTTAAAAGCCCTATTACATTTCACGGTCTGATTCGATGTGGTTAAAAAAAACTATATTATGAGGCGTGCATTTTTGAATGTTCCAAATTTTTATGTCAAAATTGGACATTATTTTTAAAGGCCTATTACATTTCACGGTCTGATTCGACGTGGTTAAAAAAAAAACTATATTATGAGGCGTGCATTTTAGAATGTTCCAAATTTTTATGTCAAAATTGGACATTATTTTTAAAGGCCTATTACATTTCACGGTCTGATTCGACGTGGTTAAAAAAAAAAAACTATATTATGAGGCGTGCATTTTAGAATGTTCCAAATTTTTATGTCAAAATTGGACATTATGTTTAAAGGCCTATTACATTTCACGGTCTGATTCGACGTGGTTAAAAAAAAAAACTATATTATGAGGCGTGCATTTTTGAATGTCTCAAATTTTTTTTTGTCAAAATTGGACATTATTTTTAAAACGTCGGTGATGGTGGTGATGTGAGGGTGGTGGACGAGTTACATTTGACCGCAGTGTGCACAGTCGAACTGCAGGACGGAGTGCAGATGTCGCCGGTGCTCGATGAGCCGGCC
Source organism: Actias luna (assembly GCA_039707435.1). Lineage (NCBI taxonomy): Eukaryota > Metazoa > Arthropoda > Insecta > Lepidoptera > Saturniidae > Actias > Actias luna. The sequence goes on along the minus strand of JAZHAC010000022.1, from coordinate 15,373,808 downwards.
CTTGCTCTTGAAGGCGTGCCCGCAGATGTTGCAGCCGAAGGGCTTCGCGACCGCCTCGCCCGAGTGGTAGGCCTCCGTGTGCGTCACCAGCAGCGACAGACGCGGGAACATCTTGCCGCAGTCGTCGCATCTGAAAGGACAGACATAGCTCAGTGATACTGTGTACTACTTCACTTCGAATCCAACTAACTACAATGAGTCAAGTTGTAAACCTGCCGCCAAATACCAAATAGGTGTTACCAATGAAACACCAATAAAATTAAAAAGTTGAGTTTTCTATTAAGATTCTATATGCTATTATAAAAATATTAAAGTATGTTGTATGATAGCTCAGTGGTAGTATGTACGAGTTGGCGTTGGTGGACGTGAGTTCGAATCCAGCCAGCTACAATGAGCTTGAGATTTCGGTGCAGGAAAACATCGTGAGGAATTCATAGCATGGTGGTAGGACTTTTTCTAATGCCCATATGGGCATTATTCAAATTGAAAATCTACCGTCAAATATCAATAGGTGTGTTCCGGCAACTGCACTTGAGAGACAGTTCCTCCGCAGGTTTAGCGTGTCTACCAACTTGGGCCGTATCGACATTTGAGGTCAGGTGAGATTATGGCCATAACGCTAAACCTTGAGTATAAAAAAACCGATCATAGCTTTAGCTCATATGATCTTAAGTGATGATACGGTCTATGATAAACATGTGGAAGGACTGGCTCTCAAGTGCAGCTGCCGGAACACACCTATTGGTATTTGGCCCTTTACAGATTTAGTATGGTTACCGGCTCAACCCACATCACTTAACATCAGGACAGATGGCAGGAGGGTGTTCTTCCGCTAGCTTAAGGCTGACTGAGGAAGCAGCTTGCTAGACTGCCTAGGAAATCCTGGCTTACCACCAGGACCCAAAGACATTGATGACAATGGGGTTTTAACGGGTATCCTCAAGGACTAGCACCGAGCGAGTCTTATATATCTTCCCTAGTACCCATGGACTGGGAGGAAATGCGTAACTGCAATACTCCAAGGTTAAAGCTAGCCAATTGTAATAAATGATAGACTCACTCAAACTTATTCTTGGTGATATGGAAGTGGCAGTGGTTCCCAAACAGCATGTATTTATCGTACTGTTTCTTGCAAATGATGCACGTGTACACGAGGTCCCTGTCACCGTGTTCATTCAGAAAGTGGAGATCAAACTCGGCCCTCGTCTTGAACAGATCATCACAGAAACAACACAGGATGCCGCCAATGATGTCTATCGAGGAGTCGCCGTTCGGTGGCTCGGAGATGTCCAGCAAATCAGATTCGCTAAGTACATCGCCGAAATGTTTGGTCAGATGCTTGACTGCATCGAGCTTGGTGGGTAAGGTCTCCTCGCATATCGGACAGGGGTACAGTGTGGTGCTGTGCTCGTCAATGTGCATTTCACAGATGTCACTATTGTCTATGTTCTTCTTGCAGACCAGGCAGGGGTATGGGGCTTTACTTTTCTCTATCTTGTGTAAAACTTCATGGACAACCAATTCTTTTTTGGATGGAAATCTGTAAATAATGGTTAAATTTAACTTTGCTGTATTTTAATGATGGTGTTACTTCTGATTGGAAGTTAAGTGCTTCAATGTAGAACAATATTTTTTCATATCCCACACGCAAATCTTGTTATCAAAGGTAAAACAAGAATATTGTGCTATTTATATGCACCCTGAGGATGTAGTGTCAGTACAAAATGTGAACAACTTTTAAAACAGACTGGACATAACAAATGTGTAAATTAGTGTAAATTCATTAGATACAAGTGAAGAAGAAGCAATTACCAATCGGATCAACTGCTTGCCTGTTATTAATAATAATAATAATTACCCTAATCCAGTACTACAGCTGCAGTTGGTGATATATTGGTTTTGTTTTGTACTGTGCTTACAACCAGATATAATGAAATACAACTTTGCCGGGATAAAAACAAATGTTGAGACAGTAACATTATAAACACTACTTACTTCCGGTCACACGTGACACAAGTGAATGTATGCACACTGATCACATGGTGCGTGAGTATACATAATTTTGGGAACATCTTAGAGCAATGTTGACACCTGTAACAAGAAACACTTTAATTTTTAAACATGCGAATTTCCAGAAACTTCTAGTTACAATTTGTGACTACAGTGATCTCTTACTATACTAATATTCAAAAGCTAATTTAAAATTCCTACTAAATTTATAATATTCAAAACAATCTAATACAAATTTAGAACAAGATAGACAGAGAGAGATTTCTAGGATAAATATTAAATATCACAAGAATTTTTGAGAGATATCTGAGGATATAATTGTAATAAGGATACAAAAATGGCACATGTTTACAAACATTCTAGAAAAATCAAATATTAAAGAACAAATTGGTGGCTTTATTTTTATACATTTTCAAAGTATTTACAAATTAATAATCTGTAACATTATTTCTCATACACTTGGGCACAATAACCATATAAAATTATGCAAAATTTTCAACAATATTATACCAAATAGAATAAAATACAAAGGTATATACAGGTGATATATTCAACTACACCCTACTTTCCTGATGCTTGGCCTGTAAAGAGGAAGCCTGCTAAACACAACATTAAAAAAAGGATGATACCTAGCCAGGTGGCCATTAGAAAATATTCCTACCATTATAACATAATTTCATCACAATGTTTATCCTTCACCAAAAGATCAGGCTCATTGTTGATGGATTTGAAGTTACATACATTGACATAGCATCCATGAACACTACCACCTGAGCCATCAGCACTTCAAGTGAATATATGCACTTTTTCTATAGTTAATGTTCATTATTATTCATCATTATGTCCACAATTACACTTAATGTTAAGTGATAATGTGACCTAAGTTGGTGAACATGCTAAGCCTAGTGACCAGCCTTGCCAGCAATGCTATGCCAGGGACTGGCTTTCAAGTGCAACTGCTGGAACACACCTATATGGCAGATTTTTAATTTAAGGGTGGTAGCTATCCAGATGGGAATTAGAAAAAGCTGTACCACCTTGCTGTAGCTTCATTACAATGCTTTCCTTCATCAAAAGCTTAAGCTCATTGTAGGTGGATTCAAATTCACACCCTTAAAGCAACAACCTTACACACTGCCAACTGAGCCATCAAAATATAAGTTGTCTAATATAACCTTGTTTGTTTGTTACTCTAACTACTTAATGAATGATTAGAAAATTTTGGAATACACATTGTTAAGGGTACAGAAAAGGATGTAGGGTATTTTACACACAAAATAAGTATTGTTATAGTAGATATAAGTATTTGATAGTATAATGATTTCCACTTCATTTGAACAAAGAAGCTGGTACAGCTTGTACATTATAAATATGAAAATATAAGTCTGAATGTGCATCCTTCTTTCACACTTGAAGATATAGATGGATACAAATTAAATTTGATGCCTAATTTAATTGTTTTGCTCTAAAATTAGTTAATCAATAATTATTAAGTTGAATAAAGTTTAGAATTTATTTTAAACTGAGGGAGAAAGGTACCATCTAATTAGAACTAAATTTTTTAATGTTTACTTACTTAAACTTGTCTTTAGAGACATGATTGAGATAGCAATGTCCTTGGAAGCTTTTGTATCCTGAAATCTGTTTGCGACAGACAACACAAGTGTACACAGTTTCTGCATCCTCTGTTTTATGGTACACATAATGACTGTCGAATTTTTTTTTATTACCAAATGTTAAATTGCAAATGTGACAGTATATTCCGCCAATTAAATCAATAGTTGTCGGCTTCGAAGGCAAGCGCCTAACCGGAATGTTATGTTCAGCTGAATGAGGTATTGAAGCCATGTTACCGCCGGTAGCCGCCTTTTCTATGTATGATCCATGTATATTGAATTTATAATTTATGTCATATGGATGTGAATTCGGTTATTATAAACATTGTAACGTAGTTTAATTTGGAGCTACATGTTTAATTCCCCTGAAAAAAAAAATGATTTGGTCAATGCACACAGCCCCAGTGACCTTGGTATTTTTGCATAAATAATTTGCATCAACGGTTTTGACGAGAAATAAATTTCGAGATAATCGTCATGAACTGTTAACTTAAAATGTAGATTTCCTTACATAGCGTCCTCCATCATCGATAAATTCGAGGTTGTTCAACCATTGTCACAGTAGATTTGATAAAAACTGTAATTACCTTGAATTTAAATTATTAAACTCACTTTTACAAAAGAAAACACATAGGGCCGCATGAAATTTGGTACCACACTACATTTTACATAACAGTAGCTAAAAAGAAAGATAAATTTCAATAAAACTACAATGCCGGATAACAAACAACGCCAAGAAAACGTGTGGATTTTGATTTATAGAATTGATATGTGTTCAATCTATGTTTATCGATGTTGTGATATATTTAGCATAATAATCTTATAGAGCTCAACTTTCAAATATAAATGAAAGAGATAGAAAATTTCACAATAATGTAAAAAGGCCATGATTATAACCGATACTGGAATAAAGATAGACCAAGATTGCGAGAATAAAAAATCTAATAAAAAAACGCGCGAGTTTTAGTTTCCTGTTTTTACTTAGAAATCTACATGCAACAAAACAGAAGTATGCACGTATTGTATACGTCATTAAAGATATAACTATAAAGTGCGGCGGTTCTGTCAGCAATAATAACCAATTTATAGTAACAGGATTAAATGAAACACATTCAAGTCACATTTATTTGTAACTCACACGAATAAAGTAAACATTCTCACTCTAAAATAGAGAAAAGCATGGTCCAGGCTCCGATAGGTAATTTTGTGTCAAACAAAAGTATTTAGAGCAAGTAAGAACAAGCTATTTAAACTTAAATATGGTGAAAATATGATGGTGTTAGCAAAAACATTAAGAAAAGGATTAGATATAAAATAACAGTCGTTTAAGTTATTGGTATAGTTGCTTTATTAAATGAATACTTATTGTTGTACGTATACCAATCGTTTATCTGAAATATATACTTTTTACTATGTACTATGCATCTATTTAACAATTAAGACTGTTAACTGTAACTATAAAAAAAAATTCGGCGACACATTTAGTAATAAAGTGTGTAATGGTGTTTGTTGTGAGTATTATTTTTGTAAAATGAAAACTACTTTAGAGACGCTTTAGAAACAGTAAACGAAAATGAACCTCTCTCTTTTGGGTTGGTGAGGCTGAATCGGGCTTTCTAGTTTGCATCCGACAGCAAGTGCTTTCACAAGTGTTGTCACTTTTTTTGTATAGTCGTGAACTCACACTTTTTTTGAGAGAGACCAGACGACCATGCCATGATATTTTGCTTAAGGGTATATTTCGATATATACTGAGACCACTCTAAGGGCTGACGTTAATCAGCAGCAATCAGTATACTGAAAAGACGTTCATTTATAGTTACCTATACTGGTTATAGTTTAAAACGGGACGTAATCCACTGTACTGTCATCTATGTTTATTTATTATTAAACTGATTTATTTATAGCTTATGGAATACGCTTAATTCTTCAGTTAATTTAATTTTATTCAAAGTATTGGTTTTACTCTGCAATAAAGACCATATTTAAAAATTTCCCATGTTTATTTATGGATCGGTATCTATCAACAATCAATTCAAATAATCAATAGTAAAAGCTGTTCAAAGCACTGGGAATATCTTACCTCGAAAGCTCCAATACAAAAATGACGACAATCTAAGACGTCATATACTTGTCTAAGTTACTGCGGCAGTATACTATGAATCATAACATATTTCTCTCCATTAAGTACTGAACAGTGATCTCAGTGTATATCGGAACACACCCTAAGTAAGCTGGCAGCCCTAATTCAGTAATGTCATGATTTGTCTCATATATTCTATGGACATGTTAATTGTTACTAAAACCTAAATGTCAAGCAGCCATCATTCAGTATTTTAGATCAGTGTTCTCGAACTTACCGATTTGTCGGTATTTCTACCGATATGGTGCCTCTCGTATCGAAATACAGAAATGAAACAATTTTTGTACGATTTCTATTACTGATTTTCATTAAGTTCTTAATGATTTTCATTAAGTTCCCTTTACGTTTATCTTTTAGAGAAAATTTCTTGTTATATGTGTTACTGCTCGTACATTGATACTTATCCAAATGTTTTAGGAGATTCCCTCAGCATTTATATAGATTCTAAATAAATAAGTTTTTTTTTAAGTTCAACTTCTTTAGAATCGTAGTGATTTCAAACTCGATAAAACTAAAAAGTGAGTCCATAGAGACACAAACACGTAATATTCAATAGGATTCAGGCGGCGAGAGAATGAGATAAAACACATTACACGTTCTCGGTCTCCTCTTTGTGCGATGCTTCATAGCGTTCCCACTATCGTACTAAGCATTGTCCATATGTATTTCCAATACCTTCAATGAGTATTTTTTAATCAGGGACTTTTCAGAAGTTTCACTTTTACCGTATGTGATTTACACAAACTTTTTTCATTTGCCGTCTCATGCAGAACCAGGTACAAAACGAAAAAAAAAATTACTACTATCTAGAAAAGAATGGGTAGAAAAATATCAAGGCTGATTAGAAGTAGGCGACTTGATGCGATGATAGCTTAGTAGTAGTGTCTACGGATGCCGCGTCAAGGGGAGCGAGTTCAAATGCAGCTTGAATCGAGCTTGAAGCTTTTGGCGAAGAAAAACATCGTCATGAAATATAGCATGATGATAGGGATTTTCCTAGCGCCGCCTAGCTAGCTACTACCTTTCATGGTAAATAGCTAATAAATGGTTTTAATAAATGATAACTGTCAAACAGTAGTTATTAAACGTTAAAATAACAACATCTGATTGAATGTTTGTTGTTTGAATGTTTTTTTTTTCATATCCTACCGATTTTTGGTTCAAATATACCGATTGTAACAGGCAACTCTACCGATTTCGCATTTTGCGTTTGAGACCGCTGTTTTGGATGCCTCCCGGGTAGAAACAAACCGATGGATTTTATTTATTTTATACATTAAAAAGTGCGCAATTTACATGTTATTCTATATTACCCAACGGCAAGGTAAGCAAACAAGAGAATATTAAAGTATATGTAGGAAATAGTTTGTATCAAATTATTTATTTTACAAAATTTGTAAAACAACATGTACTACTGAAATGTCATTACGATTCTTAAATTTTAAATCAATAAAATAAAATGTTTAAAGGAAATAAATTATTTTCGTATATAATTTCGTACAGAATATGCTTTGTTATTTTCTCGTAAATCGTAATATAAATATTTATACGCATTCGTTCTTACCTGTTATGAGAATAATTTTCCGAAGAAACTTTAAATTGTTGAATAGAAATATAGTTTCTACTAATGTTTTGCAATCATATGGCAAATACGTATTTGTTGGCAAAGTGCCAAGTTTCTGAAAATAGAATGACTGACACGTTTACATACAATTTACTCTCCCGTTTTTCTACATGTAACTCATTAATTTTCCGCAATGGAGCGCCTACACACGACCAACACGAGTTTCCACGGCTCTATGAAGAGCAGAGACTCCTCATCAACAGCCGGGAGCGATGCAAGGGAAAAAATTAAAGACTGTTGCAGAAAGTTCATAGCTTTCATGTTCACGCAAGTGGGTGTCGGCGCCCTTGTCGTTTGTTACGCGATATTAGGTGCAGCGAGCTTCATGCACATTGAGAAGGACAGCCGTGACGAACAACTAGAGATTGTTAGACTGCTTAGACTGAACTGCGCAGAGGAACTGTGGAATATAACAGACACTCTAAATGTACTCAACGAAACCACATGGATGTCAAAAGTAAATGAAGTGCTCAAAGTGTTTCAAGGTAACATAACTGCCGCAGTCCGTACTGGATACAGCGGTAGATCTGCAGAGGATATCTGGTCGTTTCCAGCTGCTTTAATGTATTCTCTATCAGTGTTTACTATGATAGGTTATGGTAATATTGTGCCAAAGACAATTTGGGGGAAGATAGTGACCATAGCATATGCTTGTTTTGGCATACCGATATATATTTTGTACTTCTGTAACATGGGCAAAGTTTTAGCGAAAACATTCAAGTGGTTGTACATAACAGCTCATGAGTGTAGCCGTAGAGAGGATACAGTGTTTGAAGAAGGTGAAATAGTGCCCATGAAAAGGAAGATTACAGTACCATCAACAGCCTGTTTATGGGTGATATCTTTTTACATTTTATCCGGGACAATAATGTTTGGAGCATGGGAGAAATGGAATTACTTAGATTCAACATACTTCTGTGTGATAAGTTTGTGTAAGATTGGTTTTGGTGATTTTGTTCCCGGCGCAAACATTTCTGATTCAGCTGGAGGATCGCATTTGAAGTTGGTTATAAATTTTATATATGTGTTATTGGGTATGGGTTTAGTGGCGATGTGTTATAATTTGATGTGTGAAGATGTCAGGGTGAAGGTCAGAGAGTTGAGGGAAGATCTTAAAAACTGTTTGGATGATATCACATTAAAGATTACTGTTTGTATGAATGATACAAAATATTACCATCAAAAACAGACACGAAACATCAAGTGATTTATCATTCTGAATATTTGTATTTACTGCCTATTATATTTATCCTTAGATGAGGGATAAGAAAAAGATTATATGACAGTTAATTATTGGCCCTATCATGGATCAAGCCTATTGTCTATAATCATATTTAGAACAGGGTAGAATATTTCTATTGCACTGTTACAGTATAATCTCTTAATGTTTTGCAATATTTCATAGTAACTATTGTAAGTTTTACAATTTATTAGTCCATTTGTTGGCATTATTTGTGAATTTTGAAAGTGTTTGAAGTATGATACATATTGTGTTAATACAAAACATATTGTTTTTGGTTGTAACAAAATTAATGAACAGTTTAGATAAAAGTGATCTATTGTTTTTGAGATTTATGCAAATACAAAGCTAAATTTTTTTCTTGGTGTTTCATTATATTTGAGTTTCACTAGAAGTCATACACAAAAATATAGTCATAATTGCAAACAAAGTATTAGTACTTGTATTATACTACAACTTTAATATAGTAGAGTAGTCCTCAAATTTTTATATACTTCATAGAGATAAAAAATGTTTTTTATAAAAAATTATAATGTCGGCATACTGAACTATCTTTCTATGTGATGCAATGATCAAAGCTTTAAATTTGTTTATACAAGTAATGAGCCGGCCATTAAAGCCGAGGTTCATAACTCTCACTGGGCTATTCTCTACATTTATTTTCACACAAAATACTCATTTACAATTAATCATGTGTATACAAAGTGGTATAGTTTTGTTTTATTTAATATTAGCTGTACCTGCCATTACCTGTCATATTCTTTCATGTGGAACTAATAATTATTTAATCATTTTTGGCTGGTTTTTGTAACTTTTTTCAATACAGCTTTGTTCCTATTTATGGCAGCGACATGTTAAATAGCCTAAAGCTTTCCTCAATTATTGTTCTATGAAACATATATACATATATTTATATATATATATTTAAATCTGACTAGGTTAGCATGATCGGGCAAACAAAGTTTTAACACTTTATAATGTTAACCCATTCTTCCCCACTGGAAGTCAACATTTTGGGACACTATTTTCAAAATGTCTTTTTGAGTATTAGGAATTTTATTTTTATTTTTTAAACATATTTTGCAGTGCCAATTTTTTATTTTATTACAAAAATAGTGTAAAAATATGAATTTCATCAGAAATAACAAAAATAAAAGTCCTAGTATGTAAAAATATGACAGTGAGGAGGAATGGGTTAATATAAATTACTTCAATTAATCCTTTACAAAACATGATTGCCTGTTTGTTTAATATGACATACTAGAAGAAAGAAATAAAAACATACCAAACTTAGTGTTTTCTAGGATTACTATAATCATCTCATGACACTGGCTGAATTGAGGTCAGATACAACAAAAGCAATTTACCAAAAAAAAAAAGTTCTATGCTAATCGTCAATGTTTGGTGACTAATTTTAATATCCACAAAACACAATAAAAATAATTGCTTTACCTATTCTAGGACAAGAAAATGAAACTACAATAAATTTGAAGATTGTTCATCAAACATATTAAAATATTTTAGGTAAAAAAAAAAAAAGAGTTTTTCTATGGTTTACCTCCGCGGGAGAAGTGATTCATTATAGGCTTGTTTGTGTATATATACTTGTATTTCTCTATTTCAATAGATTTTTTACTTGATCATACTCGAGATGATTTTATCAACACTTAGTTAAGGTAGACCGTAAATAAGTTTAGTTTCTTTTCCGCGGTTCAGTAATGTTGGATTGATAGCGGGGCGGAGGGCGATGGCAATCCCTCTAAGGTTGCGCCGCGTGGTGGGATACGACGGGCGTGTAAACGACGCCCTGTTCCAACCCGCCTCTGAACATGTAACTCCTCAGCAGACTCTCGTTTACTTCGGCGGTGATGTACAGGTGAGGTACAGAAATTTTATAATCCAACTGCTAATTTACCGTAGGGATCGTCCATTAATCACGTTCTGTTTTTTATCGACTTTTTAATCCCCACATGAAGGAGGGAAATATTTTTAATAGGTGTTAGTTGTGTCGGCGACTTCGCGTGGAACTAAAACTTTAATCATTTTTGCCCGTTTTTGTAACTTTAACAGCGTGATGTTAAAGAGCTTTAAGCCTTCCGCATAAATTGTTCTACCAAATACAAAAAGGCCTTACTACGTTAAGTGCTTAAAACCACACGATAGATGTGAATCATAACTATATCTTTCTCACTCTTTTAGTCGTCTGAAGCCTACTTTACCCGAACAAGTGACACACAGACAGGTCGCGGATCAGAATTTCAAAATCCTTCCACACGAAGTGTCACTTTACAAGATTTTTTGAAATCTGGGAGTTGCTAAGATTTACCCGTTCAAACAAACCAACTCTGCCGCTTTATAATATAGATAAAGACTTGGCTTAGATTGTTATTTTATTATATGGACCGTTTATTTTGTAAGTGGTGTAAGTCAATTTTTGAGAAAAATGAGCTACCACGTAATTCATGCTTAATTTAATGTTAATTTTTTATATATAACTAGTCCGTGTTTAATTTCTCAAAAAAATCCCATGTTTTGTCGGTAAATGAAATTGCATTATCAACAAATATAATAAGTAACCTTTAATTTTCTCGAAACAAAAGAAAATGGACTTACACCACTGTCAAAATAAACGGTCCATATATACATAAGTATTGTTTGTAATGAAGCTTTATTACGGTGTTGGCTCATAGGACTATCCAGAGGTGATGCAGTCGCACCGCGACAATAGGAACTACTTGAAATGGAACTTGGAAAACACAGCACGTATGCTGGGTCACAACTTTCCTAATAAACACATATTGGTCGTCAAGCCGTCTAGGTGAGCAGTCCTCTACCTTCTGTCAATTGTCAATTGTAAAACCCGTTGCGACTGATACGCAGTAGCTTGCGCAAGTAATTGCCGTTGACACTTGCGCCATTGTTTACACAATGTCACTCACTATATAGCGCCTTATAGACATATACCTTATACAGCTAAAGGTTAATTTCTCAATCATGCATAGTCGATTGATTTACACCAGTGTTTCGCAAATTTTTTGGTGTACCGCCCACTTTAGGGAAATTCGAATGCCCGACACCCCGCAGGAAGAGTTCATCTAAATTTTTTACAGAAATTAATAGGGAAATTTAATAGCGATCAATTTTTTTTAGACGTGCCGATATCACTTAAAAGTCTCAATAACAGTATGTTCGGTAGGGTGGCGCAAAACAACCGACTATTTTTTTTTTTCATTCTCGGGTAAAAAACTGTTAGATTTTGATGTTTTAAGAGACCTCTCCAAACTAAAAAAAAATTAAGAGGTCGCTCCAATTTTTTTTTAATTTCAAAAATCGTCAAAAATCGTTTTTTTTTTTTTAATTTTTATCTATTATTGTAATAAATAAAAGAAAAAAAATGTATGGAATTTAAATTTAAATATTAAAAGGTTGCTCGAAAAAATCTAAAGTAATGAACTAATAATTGAAAAAAATTTTGAGCGACCTTTCAATACTTATTGTTTTTTGGTCTATAAAATTTTACCGTAACGAGAAAAATAAAACGATTTTTGAAATTTAAACAAATTTGGAGCGACCTCTTAAATTTTTTTTTTAGTTGTTCTTTGGAGAGGGCTCTTAAAACTAATTTAAACGGATTTTATCGCGGTTATTTATTAAATTTTGATCCCGACGTTTCGAAAGCTTTTCAGCCTTCGTGGTCACGGGGCGGACTGAGGTGTAGGTTGTCCAGAAAAGTTTATGTTACTGTGTCTACCTTCAATTTAATTTTTATTATTTATAGTGTTCCGATCTACGCAGAAAGAGCTCACAGTGTCTTGAGGTCTGATAATTGGTCTTTTGGGTTCCGATTTAATTAAATGTATAATTGGATCTCAGGCTTGTGCTAGCTTCCAACCATCTTCTCTATTGAAATTTGGATGTTTTTTAATTTCAATAGCCTCACGAATCATCCTAGGTAGGAATCGGTGTTCTTTTGCAAGGATTTGTGGCTTGTCGAATCGAAGATAATGTTTGGAGCCTTCTTCCAATGGGATCCAATTATACATTTAATTAAATCGGAACCCAAAAGACCAATTGCCAGACCTCAAGACACTGTGAGCTCTTTCTGCGTAGATCGGAACACTATAAATAATAAAAATTAAATTGAAGGTAGACACAGTAACATAAACTTTTCTGGACAACCTACACCTCAGTCCGCCCCGTGACCACGAAGGCTGAAAAGCTTTCGAAACGTCGGGATCAAAATTTAATAAATAACCGCGATAAAATCCGTTTAAATTAGTTTTATTTCAATGAATAATATTCGCGTAAACCTAAGAAATCATTATGGGCTCTTAAAACATCAAAAACTAACATTTTTTTACTCGAGACTGAAAAAAAAAAATAGTCGTTTTTTTTGCGCCACTCTAATGTTCGGGCAGTGGTACTTGTGAGCCAGTCCCTCAAAAATAAAGGCCGGCAACGCACATGCGAATCTCCTGGTGTTGTGAGTGTCCATGGGCGGCGGCGATCACTTACCATCATGTGACTCGCTTGCTAGTTTGCCTGATATTACATTTAAAAAAAATTATAAAAATGTATTATATCAAAGATTTCCTTCTAGTCTGTTATGTGGTGAAGTTTGCCTATATTGGATTTACGAGCCATTATGAATATGGCGACTTACCAGTCTCACAGCAATGTTATTGAGAAGCCATCTTTTATACGGAAATATGTTGCAGGGTAGAATTCAAAAGCTTTAGCTGTTATGACAATTTCGTTCCGAGCAACAACACTGGAGTACCCGAGCACACGCCGACGCATAACTCGCTGCAGCATCTCGAAAGGTATAGTGTAGGTCCCTTACCACATTTAGACTCATTTGGTAGCTTATAGGTACTCCGCATCAATTGTGTTCGAAACCTCATAGCTCAGCGGTAGTGTGTACGACTTCGCGCCGAGAGACGTGAGTTCGAAGCCAACCACATACAGTGAGTCTGAGCTTTCGGCGAAGGAAAACATCGTGAGGAATTCATAGCACGGTGGTAGGGCTTTGAGGGTGGTAGCTAGTTGAAAATCTACCAATAGGTGTGTTCCGGCAGCTGCACTTGAGAGCTAGTCCCACTACAGGTTTACTGTATCTACCAACTTGACCCGTATCGTCACTTAAGATTATGTGAGATTATGACAATATTGCTAAAAAAATCCTTGCAATGAGCTTTAGCTTTCAATGAAACAAAATATCGTGATGAAACCATAGCATGATGGTTGGAGTGTTTCTAATACCCGCCTGCCTAGCTACCACCCTCAAGTTCAAAATACCTAGACATATGTTCCGGAAGACATACTTGAGAACCAGTTCTTCTAGGCTTAGTTTGTTCACCTTTTGGGGCCACATCATCACTTGACATCAGATGACGTTGTGATCAAAACGCTGAACCTGTGAAGAATTAAAAAAAAAAAAACTATTACTGTTATCACGTGTACTTTTCTTTGGTATTTAAGTGTAAACTGAATTATCCAGATTACTTCAGGCAGTCATTGTAAGGCTGAAGTCTTTACCGGAATCGGATTTGGAGGCAGCGTGTCCATTACCGGAAGAGATTGATATTGAAGATCTTCGAGTGAGTTTTTATGTAGTTTTTTCTAAAATATTTACGCCACTAGGTGATCCGGTGAACTTTGTAACGCAGTACTAATGTTTGAATTTTTCGACTTCTCTATACTATAATATGTATTTGTTATACATATAAAAAATTCATTATTAATCAGTCTATCTGTTGTTGAAAAATACATGAAAATCCGTTGAAAAGTTTAAAAGATCTGAGTTTTTATCTATACATATAAATAAAATTGGAGTGTCTGTTTGTAATATTGAAATAACCGTTTTTTACTACACGTATATAAATATGTACGGTACATACATCAAAATGACATTTTTTTACAATTTTTGTCTATCTGTCTGTCTGTTTGTTCCGGCTAATCTCTGAAATGGCTGGTCCGATTTTGACGGGACTTTTATGGACAGGTAGCTGATGTAATAAGGAGTATCTTAGACTACGTTTATTTTAGAAAAATAATGTTGCAATGTCCAAGTACTGTCCAGTACCGCGCGCAGCTCTCGCGCACGAATTAATATTAGTTAAATATATTCATAGTTACGACAGGACAAAGTCTGTCGCGTCAGCTAGTGCTATATAAAGATTGTTCTAGCCATCTACTAAAACTATAGGTATATTTTATGTGAAGATTATGTAGTTGTATCTGGCAAAGGATAAGTTTCAAATTGTAGAATTAGTTACCGACAACTCGATTGATAACGTATATCATAAACGTATGTTATTTGGTTCTACGGTTTATGAGTGAGATTTTATTTTATGGAATAGTGGGCAAACGAGCTAACGTGTCACCTGATGGTATGTGATCACTTCGTGGACACCCGCAAAACCGGGGGAATCGCAAAGATATAAATAACTGAATAAGATCTATAATTTGTATCGATACGCAGAGGCCACAAATATTTGTAACGTTTGTCTGTTTGTATGCGCTTCACCCTAAACCGGTATAACACGATGATATTAAATATCATGAACTGGCTTTGCCCGCGACTACGTCCGCGTGGAACGTTAATTTTTTTTAGAATAAACTTCCAGTGATAGTCTTGTCAAAATCCGTCCAGCCGTCTCAGAGATTCGACGGCACAAACAGAGAGGCAATAAATTTTTGCCTATGCCTATAGGATTGTAAAATAAAGGCGATATTAATATGAAAAACATCGACAGAATATGTCAGTACATCGGGCTCCGGACGGGAAGAAGTCCAACGGAGCTGAAGCGACAAGGTCCGGGGTCGGTCGTTACGAACGCAAGCCGTGAGTAGGTCTTGTTCCAATCGATGTTGTCATTATAACCATTATTTTAATTCTACCCTCATTTATTCAGTGTTGACGGCACAGGCTGATCTATAACGCGTCCTCTCACGTTAAATGTTATCATGCTAGGTATTCATATATACTGTTAGCTTTATCATAGGTCGCCGCTTTGTTTTTAGCCTTATCGTTGATCTTATCTCTATACATTAAATGTCATATTGCAGGGGTTTCAATATTCACACGTTAGTTCAAAATAACTTCACGGATTTAAACTAATATTTACATTTGGTTATATTGAACTTTATAAATTCAAATTGCAATGAAGAGGTTTTATATGAATTGTTTTAATAATCTATTTCGAGTGTTAAGCTTTTTCATTGGTCGCCTCTTTATTTTTGCTTTATCATTGATCGTCTCTTTACTTTAAATTTCAATTTACAAGGGTTTCAATATTCACACGTTAGTTCAAAATAACTTCACGGATTTAAACTAATATTTACATTTGGTTATATTTAACTTTATAAATTCAAATTGTAATGAAGAGGTTTTATATGAATTGTTTTAATAATCTATTTCGAGTGTTAAGCTTTTTCATTGGTCGCCTCTTTATTTTTGCTTTATCATTGATCGTCTCTTTACTTTAAATTTCAATTTACAAGGATTTCAATATTCACACGTTAGTTCAAAATAACTTCACGGATTTAAACTAATATTTACATTTGGTTATATTTAACTTTATAAATTCAAATTGTAATGAAGAGGTTTTATATGAATTGTTTTAATAATCTATTTCGAGTGTTAAGCTTTTTCATTGGTCGCATCTTTATTTTTGCTTTATCATTGATCGTCTCTTTACTTTAAATTTCAATTTACAAGGATTTCAATATTCACACGTTAGTTCAAAATAACTTCACGGATTTAAACTAATATTTACATTTGGTTATATTTAACTTTATAAATTCAAATTGTAATGAAGAGGTTTTATATGAATTGTTTTAATAATCTATTTCGAGTGTTAAGCTTTTTCATTGGTCGCCTCTTTATTTTTGCTTTATCATTGATCGTCTCTTTACTTTAAATTTCAATTTACAAGGGTTTCAATATTCACACGTTAGTTCAAAATAACTTTATAGATTCAAATTGGTATTTACATGTTTGGTTAAAAATAACTTTATAAATTCTAATTGTAATGTCGAGATTTTATAAAAATAGTTTTAATAATCATATTCGCACTAGTTCGCTTTTAGCGCTTTTAGTTTCCGGTTGTGGCAATATAAATATGTCTTATAATACTGAGGCAGAGATAGTTGAACTCCAGAACGAAACAGTGGACTGAAGTATTAGTGATATGAAGAACCGAATAGTACATGCAGCCTATTAAACAAGACGGTTAAGATATAAGGGGTTTTTACAATACTAAATACCAATGCTACTGATAAGGTGCACCCGAGACAGTGTATCGACTATGGCTATGTATATTGCACGCCTTATAAGCGAAGTCTTGAGATGGATACTGCTGTCACTTCACGCAAAACAGTTGATTTTTCAAACTTAAAATGTCTCTACTTATCATATATTGCACTTGTAAAATAATTTATATACACACATATCAAGGAAAAACTCTATTTTGAACACTCATGATTTTTGATGCCATTTTTGTTATGTAAACTAGTTAAAAAACTGTTTAAAAAGTTCTGTCTGTATGTTATCAGGATAACGGCCGAAATATTCTACTAGTCGAATCTTTTTTATTTTCTTAAGCTTCAGTATAATTAGGAATAGAATTCTATTATATTTCACGGTGTGATTCGATGTGGTTTAATTGTTAATAAATTAACAAAAAAAAAAAGAGATGAGACGTGCACTTTTGGACTTTCCAAACTTTTTATCTTTATTTACAAATAAATTCTATTTGCCACGCGCTTACTATGCTAGATTTTAATAATTTATGTTTGAGATTAAAACTGTAATATTTCGCGAACTACCACCCTCAAGTTGAAAATCTGCCGCCAAATACCAATAGGTGTGTTCCGGCAGCTGCACTTGAGAGCCAGCTCCTCCACAGGTTTAGCGTGTCTACCAACTTGGGCCGTATCGTCACTTAAGATCAGTTGAGATTATGGCCATTACGCTAAACGTTAACCGTTAGGAATTCAACCTTCTTGTATATTTTAGTATATTCTAGTGACTTCTATTCGTTTTTCTTTTAGTCTTTCTTTAATATTCGAAATTATTTTTCTATGTAAATTCTAATGTCAGTCTTCATGTGACCAATATAAGATATACAGCAAAATATCGTATTATTCCTATATTTTGCCTTTAAAGCCGCAGTTAACACTCAGTCTGAGCTATTCGTATATATGGACCGTTTATTTTGAAAGTGGCGTAAGTCCATTTTTTGAGAAAAATGAGCTATCACGTAATTCATGCTTAATTTAATGTAATTTTTTTATATATAACTAGTACGTGTTTAATTTCTCAAAAAAATCCCATGTTTGGTACAACTTAAAATCGGTCGGTAAATAAAATTGCATTATCATAAATATATAAAGAATAAGACATTGTTTACTATCGTATTGAAAAACGTCAAGCACACAATAGTCTGTGGTAGACATAAATATTACACCTGAAAATCCTTGAGACGTAATCAGCAAATAAAAATCAACAAAAAAAAAAAAAAAAATTACTTATGGTTGAATTTAGACCATGAAACGATGTCCGGTAGTTGTAGATTGATAGGGAAAATGATGACGGAGGCAAAAACAGAACCATTCCAGAGGGTCCGGGAGGCGGCGCTGGTGGGAGCTGGTGGAGCTGGACCGGAGCCGGCTGACGCTGGTCGGGTTCAGCAAGGGCTGCGTCGTGCTCAACCAGATGCTGTACGAGTTCCACTACACCAGCACCCTGACACCTTGCGACGAGCTTGCCACCAGGTACCACAGCTTATTACGAGCACTGCGAATTTAATACCCGATTTCTTTTATTATGATCTATACGTCACAATCTCACCTGATGTTAAGTGACGATGTGAGCCAAGATCCTCTCAGTTGCAAATGCCGGAACACACCTATAGGTATTTGGCGGCTGATTTTCAACTTGAGGGTGGTAGCCAGCCAGGCGGGTATTAGAAAAAGCCCTACCACCATGCAACCTACAGCTTACCCACTGGTGGATTTACCCATAGGCTGAGTAGACTTGATCCTGGAAGGGCAAATTTTACAGGCAGCTAATTTTGGGTATTCTTGTTTGGTTTTCAAGGTTAAAACTTCTATAAAGTTTGGATAGGGGGAGTAAATGCATGTAAGTCGTCATCGACATGGTCACGTGACGTGTTAACCTACACACTTTATCTGGGCCTATTAGTGTAACTTATTGTGCTGTAAACAGTTTTAATTTAAGATCAAACAATTCATTTTGATATCCAAAAATAACAACTGTTTGTTTATAGTTTTAAGTTTTAACTTCTGTCGGCAGACCTCATGACTGCTTGGCATTTTTTTTTTTTAGAAGTTGTAATGATTCATTCTTATACATATCTAAATGTTGCTAGATAATGTTTCACCACTTAAAACCTTCAATCTTATATCATTTATATTTTCTACAATTAACGTAGTTCTGTATGGAATTTAATTATAGATATAGCTTGAGACGGTAAAATTTGACCCGGTGAGATTTGTTAACCCGCCACTGACCTTACTAGAAGCACCGTGAATTCAGTACTAGGTCGAAATAAAACTAATTTAAACGGATTTTATCGCGGGTATTTATTAATTTTGATCCCGACGTTTCGAAAGCTTTTCAGCCTTCGTGGTCACGGGGCGGACTGAGGTGTAGGTTGTCCAGAAAAGTTCTTGTTACTGTGTCTACCTTCAATTTAAGTTTTTTTATTGATAGTTTTCCGATCTACGCAGAGAGAGCTCAGTGTCTTGAGGTCTGGCAATTGGTCTTTTGGGTTCCGATTTAATTAAATGTATAATTGGATCCCAGGCTTGTGCTAGCTTCCAACCATCTTCTCTATTGAAATTTTGATGTTTTTTAATTTCAATAGCCTCACGAATCATCCTAGGTAGGAATTCGTTTTATTTCGATTTAATAATATTCTCGTTAACAAAAGAAATCATTCAGTACTAGGTGTCTAGCAATAAGGGAAAATTGTGGGACCTTATAGTGTTTTTGACAATTCCTCTCGTTAGAAAATTGCAATAGGATTAACATAAAAATTACATTGTTACCATATTAATAAAAACAGGGATCTATGCTTAGATAATAGTGTTAGGTTTTACAATAAAGTCCCAAAGTACATTACCGAATTGCCGAACAGTAAGGTTGAAAATTACAAAAGGTATCGAAACGATACACTGTTATCAAAACTTACTGAAGTTAATTTACAAGCAATATCTGTAATTTCATCAACTCACAAAAATAAAATTGACGCACAAAATTAAACAAAGGGTTAGTGTCGCATGATCCCTTCTTGTTTGATATTAGAACGTTGAAATTTACGAAAGGTATCTAAAGGATACACTGTTATCAAAACTTACTGAAGTTAATTTACAAAGAACACCCTCAATTAAATCTACACACATAAAAAACTTACCCACAAAAAAAATTATGACCGTAGTGTCACATGACCCGTTCTTGTTTGATATCGGAAGGTTGAAAATTACGCAATCGATTGAAAGAATACACTGGGGGTCAGTGGGTAAAGGCGGTAAATACTTCCAGGTTTATACAGCGCATCGAGGATATGTACTGGTTGGACGGAGGTCACGCCGGCGGGAAGAACACTTGGATCACGTCACGCAGCCTGCTGGAAACCCTCACCAGGCTCAGTCAGTTTTGTTTTCCTCCATGCATGTTATACAACATTAGTAACATAAACAAAATTTAAAAAAAAAAGTGTGTGTGTGTGTGTGTGTGTGTGTCAGCACCGACGGAAGACTGGAATTTACTCCTTAAAAACTATTAATGTGTCGATTATGTAAATAGAGGGTAAATGAAAGCATCTTAAAAAAAAATCAAGCTATATATAAATATTTATTCATATTATTTACATTATTCCAATGAAGGGTATAACGTAAACTATTTCGCATAATAATAGGTATACACATATACATAATCTGGAAGTGAAAGGTCATAGTACGTTGCGCTAAGGAACGTAACGCCTCCATTTTACTTAACGCTAGATTTTACTTCTCATAAAATTTTCATATCGCGGGCTAAACATGAAAATCGAGTCTTGCGGAGTAAACTCCAAAACAACATTACTTCATGCCTTTTTTTTATATTTAGCGTTATGGCCATAATCTCACCTGATATTAAGTAACGATACGGCCCAAGTTGGTAGACACGCTAAACCTGTGGAGGAACTGGCTCAAATGCAGCTGCCGGAACACACCTATTGGTATTTGGCGGCAGATTTTCAACTCGAAGGTGGTAGCTAGCCAGGTGGCCATTAAAAAAAACCTACTACCTACGTATTATTATAAGATGCCTATTGCCTGATGTAGCCAAAGATGGTGGAGCACTAAGCCATGGGCATGTTATGGATTCATCACGATGTTTTCATTCATCGAAAGTTCAAGATTGTAGGTAGATTAGAAAACCACGTCCCTTGACGCGGCGCCCGTATACACTAATAAGTGAGCTATTAATACCAACACTTATCACTATATTAGTCCAATTTGATTCTGAGAAGTAACTTGGTGAACCTACCTTCGAATTTCAAGGTTTAATGCTAATGGAACTTTGGCGCCCAGCTTATTACTGAGTCCTTAAAGGTCCAAGAGAAAGTATTTTGCTAGAGATATTTTTCTTTAAATATACATTATTAAATAGACAGTTACATACTTATAATGTAAAATAGTTTCGAAGTTTTCGAGTTACGTTTCGAGCCATTCAAACAGAAACTAACCAAAGAACTCGCTTCCCAGAATCTGCGTAAGCAATATTATCGCTGCAAAACTAAAATGGGATCTTATTGAACATATTCCCCTTATAAATTGTGTTATAAATATCGACAGGAGAAGCCTACACTTGTAGAAGTCAGTTAAAAACTATATGAGTTGAATGGTGGATTTACCGGTGGGGCTGAGTATGGCGGTAGATTTTACAGGCCGCTAAATTGGTGTATTCTAGTTTCGTGTTTTAGAAACTGAATTGATTCCCACTTATACCTAAATATTGCTAAATAATATAGTTCACCACTTAACATCCAAGTCTTATATCGTTCTTTCTTCTACAATTTACGTAGACGTATGTGGAATCTAACAGTAGAGGTAGTTAAGGATAGCATAATTTCATTGGCAAGTGTAAATACGCCACTGCATGAGCCAAATCTATACCTAGAACCGATTTTTTTTTTTTTCAGAACTAAATATTTATATCCACGTGAGTCCGTATCAGGTGCTTGACGAAGGTCGGCCCTGGATCGGGCGAGAAGAGAAAGCTTTTACGAGCCTGCTGAGGAAACTCGGAGCGAAGGTTATATTCACCATTTTTAATTACATTAGCTATTAATTGTATATATCGAATCTTTGCAGGAAAAAGGTCGTAAGCGCACAAATTGCGTGCTTAACAGGTGGTTGGTAATGTGTCCAGTCGCCGCACCAAGGGGCGTGAGTTCGAATCCGCCTGCAATGACTTTGCGCTTTCGGTGGAGGAAAACATTGTGAGGAAACCACAGCATGGTGGTTTAGGGTATCCATAAAGGGATTTCTCCACGATAAAAAAAAAAAAAAAAAAAAAAAAAAAGGGCTTTTCTAATGCCCTCCTGACTAGCAACCACCCTCTAGTTGAAAATCTGCCGTCAAATACCTATAGGTTTGTTTCGACGGTTCCACTTTAGAGCCAGCCCCTCCACTAGGCTTAGCATGTCCACCATTTTGGGGCACATTGTCAATTATCATCTAGTGAGATTGTGGCCATAATGACGAAACACAAGAAAATCCTAATTAAAAAGTATCTATGATATAGTTATAAATAAGTATGATTTGTTTATAATTAACCACTGCTCTATTAAAATAATGACTATGAACATACTGCTTCTAATTTCCAAGATAATTTAAGGAGGTTACAATAAATAAAAACCCTTTTCTAAATTTTCGGGTCTCACGATATTTTTCCTGAAAAGGCATGTTGTAATGTTTTTTTTACAGCCAGATAATAGATTATATGAACGCAGTATGGTATAGACCACCGTATATTATACATAATTATAACTCTATACATTCTAATTTAAAAAGTGCATAAATTCAGAAATTTTCCATGAAATCCTAAATCCTAAATTCACAGTTTTTAAGGCAGTAATACAGTACCTCTACGAAATCTCTAAAAACTTTCAATCAAATTTATTTTACCAGTAGATTAATTAAGTATATCTATGATGAGTCTTTATCTAGAAATATCATATGCCAAGTCCATTAATTAAAACGAAATGTTAAATTCACCAACAGTTTTACGACCTTAATATGACATAACCTCAATATACAACGTAATCATTATATGGACCGTTTATTTTGAAAGTGGTGTAAGTCCATTTTTGAGAAAAATGAGCTATCACGTAATTCATGCTTAATTTAATGTAATTTTTTTATATATAACTAGTCCGTGTCTAATTTCTCAAAAAAATCCCTTGTTTTGTACAATTTAAAATCGGTCGGTAAATGAAATTGCATTATCAACAAATATAGAGTAACCTTTAATTTTCTCGAAACAAAAGAAAATGGACTTACACCACTTTCAAAATAAACGGTCCATATAAGCATGACATAGTTAATGTCATTTTAAGGTCACAGATTATATTTTACAAATTTATATTAGAAATGACAATAGTCACTGCTATATTAATATGCTTTAATAAAGTGTCAGTGTAAGGTCATGAGTTTATAATTTATAAGCCGAATAGAAACGAAGTGTTAAATTCACCAACAGTTTTACGACCTTAATATGACATAACCTCAATAAACAACGTAATCATTATATAAGCATGACATAGTTAATGTCATTTTAAGGTCACAGATTATATTTTACAAATTTATATTAGAAATGACAATAGTCACTGCTATGTCAATATGCTTTAATAAAGTGTCAGTGTAAGGTCATGAGACTTATAATTTATAAGCCGAATAGAAACGAAGTGTTAAATTCACCAACAGTTTTACGACCTTAATATGACATAACCTCAATATACAACGTAATCATTATATAAGCATGACATAGTTAATGTCATTTTAAGGTCACAGATTATATTTTACAAATTTATATTAGAAATGACAATAGTCACTGCTACGTCAATATGCTTTAATAAAGTGTCAGTGTAAGGTCACGAGTCTTATAATTTATAGGCCGAATCGAAAAGATGCCAATAGATTTTCATTTGAACAGGTACATAGGTATATGCACGGTTCGAAAACCGGCCTCCAAACGCTCAACGTGCACTTCGACGTGCTCGCTAACTTCAAACGCGTACAGGATGAGAATATTACCTCGGCAGAGGACTCTGACGAGGATCTGTAATCTTACCACCTCCCTATATTAGGGACGCGTGTATCGAACCTTACAAATGTAACGGTTTTTTAAAAAAAATCATCAATTATGTCGATGGCATTCGATTGTATGATATTCTTTATGGAAGAAGAGTGAAAAATACTCTATGACAAAGTGGGCTACGTCAATTGCAAGCTATTGGCTGCGCGATCATTTTAAAGTGATAAAAAATATTGTCATCTGTAAATTAGATTTACTTTAATAAATGATATATTGTTATCGTTCTTATATTCTAATCGATTATGATAAATTATCGATATATTTTCAGTTCTTTATCGATAACTTTTTTATAATTATAAAAGGAAATGGATTTTGTGTCTTGAGAATATATAAATTTGTGGTTTTGAAAAGTTTTGCCTTTTTTTAAACAAGCATGAAGTATTTAACTTAGGAATGGCATATAAATATCACGATTAATGGTTCTTGATATTTTTTATTATGAATCGATGATAACTCAGTGGTAGAGTGCACGACTTTGCGTCAAGGGACGTGAGTTCGAATACATCTACAATGCGCTTGAGCTTTCGGTGAAAGAAAACATCGTGAGGAAGCCATAGCATGGTAGTAGAGCTTTTTCTAATGCCCGCCTGAGTTGCTACCACCCTCAAGTTGAAAGTCTGCCGCCAAAATACCAACAGGTGTGTTTCGGCAGTTGCACTTTAGAGCCAGTTCCTCCACAGGTTTACCGTATCTACCAACTTGGGTCGTATCGTCACTTAAGATCAGGTGAGATTATGGCCATAACGCTAAACCTCTACTATCAAAAAAGAGAGAGTTTAGTCTAATATTCCCTTTGACGAAGATTTGAGACTTTTGTAATACAATAGATAGTAAAAAAAACACTGAACATATATTTAACTAAAATGCAAATATAAATTAATTAAAATGTTTCTTAATAATGGCTTCGATCGATGAGTGATTTTTACTTTTTGTTTTACATGTTAAGCTTTTAGTCATAACTTTATGTGATGTTAAGTGATAATGTGGCTCAAGATAACATCTCGCTAAATTTAGGACGAGCATTGGTTTTCAAGTGAAGATGCTTTAGGTCCTGCAATGCAGCTGGTTATATAAATATTACCGCAAGTCTATGTTCTCATCATGGTGTTTAGAAAAAACGAAAGCTCAGATTAATTGACCTGTAATAAAGTAATTATGATGTAAGTAGTTTTAGGTTATCAAATTTGGCAAAATCTCCCACCTTTTTTACTATTTTGTCTTAAACATTCCAAAGTTAATAAAGATAAGTATTTTGAGAGATCGTTTTTTATTTACCCTCTAGTGATTTTTCATGTGGAACATTATATGCGCGCCTTGGAATTAAAATCGACCCTTATGCCGCGAAAAGAAACGGCATGATGCTTGCTTATGCTATTTCCCCCCCTTTCTCGACTTCGGCGAAATGTGCACCACGTATACCTTGTTACGAGAGCTGCGAAAGCTTTGAAGAGATGATAGCTTGGTAGTGTTTACTCACGTTGCGTCAAGGGTCTGCGTTCGAATCCGCCTCCAATGAGCTCGAACTTTCGGTGACGGAAAACATCGTGATGAAGCCACAGCATGGTGGTAGGGCTTTTTTATCCATCTGGCTAACTGCCACCATTAAGGTCGAAACCTACCGGCAAATACCTATAGGTGTGTTCCGGCAGTTGCACTTGAGAGCCAGTCGCTTCACTAAGCTTAGCGTGTCTAACATTTTGGGCCATATCTTCACTTAAACTTAACGCTTAACCTTAAAATAAAGGGTACTGAAACTTCTGAGTACTGCTACTCGAGTGTCATTGCTAAACACATTCTCCAAAATAATAATATTAGGTATCATTAATAATTAAAATTGTGTTTACCGATCATAATTTTTCAGCGCCTTGCTTCCCTTAGAAAATATCAGTTACCATATTTGCAACACCTCCCCCCTCCCTTTTTTAGTACATTTTTGTCTACCCTGAGGCGAGGAAAGTAAAACGACAAAAATGGATATTAACAAATTTATTCAACCCTTCGCATTGAGTACGCACAAACCCAACGCGGGCGGTAATAATAAGAAACACAAACAAACAAACCCGCTTATAATAATACCCAAACTGTTCTAGAATTAGCTAATATTATACAAAAATCTACGTCAATACATTTCCAAAAAAAGTGGCAAATTACACGAATATCCAAGATTTCTTCTCCATTCTCATTCTCTATTCCATCTCATTCTCTTATTATGCAAATCAATTAAAACCTTTTAGAAATGTATCAACGTCACAAAGGCGAGTGGACGACGTTACATAGTTTTATTATGAAAAGGAATGATTACATTTTTAAATTTTAAAAAGATTTATTTCAACATCTAGCGATCTCTATTCAAAATGAAGCTTAATGTGATTCAATAATATGAGATCTGTGTTACATTTTTTACTCTTTACAGGTGATTTTATAATTGCTCGTATTCCGTTTGGGAGGTGAATCTGGGACTATAGAGGAGTAATTTAGCCCCATCATGGAGGGGTCGAAAGTACCCCATTTCGGAATAAAACTGCATTGAATATTTTTTATTTTATTAAAAAATATATTTTTTACTGAATATTACTGGATCACTAATATCCGATAATCAACAGAATGACCAACTATTTCAAACCGAATAACTCCCGACACAAAGGACAACTTTAAGTTTTATGTGAAAATCCTGAAGAATTTAAACAGAAAAAAAAAACACAAATATTCAATGCAGTTGTATTCCGAAATATGGCGCACTTTCAACCCCTACATGATACGGGTTAATTTACTTCTGTACAATCCTGGATTCACCTCAAGAACTGTATTCAAGTAATTAAAAATCCCCCTACTGGAATATATATATATATATATATCGAATACCGATGATTCCCCATACGGTAGTTAGAAAAAAAAAAACAATGTTAAATTCTTTAGCAGTGCTTCTACTGAAAATATCAATGTAAATAACATCATTAAGATATTAAACTACGTATTTGGAAAATAGTCTAATAAATAGCGAAAGCAAGTCTTAAATTTTTATATATGCCCTTTTTGTCAGAACAGTTAACCATATAATTCTTCCTTGTAATCCTTGTAATTCCTTGTAATCGTAAGTTCAGTGGTAGGTCATTACACGATTGGTTAGCGACTACCCTCGGTCTTAAACTGCCGCTAAATAAAGGTTCAGTATCAGCCTTTATGTTCCGGCATTGTAAACAAGAATCAACTTTCCTTCAAGTTTAGCAACATGGCAGTAATACCCGTGGAGGTACTGCTGTCCATAGACGACGGTGACCATTTACTATCAGATGGGCCGTCTGTCTATCTGCTTTTCATTAACGTAAAAAATATTTGCCAATAAATTGATACACAAATTTACCATTTCAAAGCAAATATTTAGCGATTTCTGCTATCGATTTTGCAAAATGGGTAATTTAATGGTTTCCTCGAAGCCAGGTAACAGGTATTTGATTATTTGTAGATTTAACGGGAATTCCCCAGGTAGCGACACCATTTAATGATACGATGCAGCATTCGACAATTTAATGAGTCTACCCTTTTTTTATTGGACATATGCCTTAAGGGCTTTCACAGCTTCACCGAGCTTTTAGGGCGAGTACTAAGGCACTCAACCTGAGGCAACGAGCACAAGGGAGTCATGAAATGGTCGACTTGGTCTGTCGCCACAGAAAGTCCTTAATTTTTTTTTGCAATATATTAATTTTAGCGGTTTGATAAATCGCTGCCCTAGACGAGTACTTTAACAAAAAAATAATTGATAGGCTCAAGAGTAGCTAAACTCAGACGTTTGTTTGTTTTGATTGTGAAAGATCTAGAAATGGGACCAAAAACAGCCAGGAGGGTCTATAAAACTATCGGATATATGAACAGGACTATCGATATTTCGATATATTTGAAAACAGAGCAAATCTGAAAGACATTGATACATTAAACAACTTGCGGCATGTTCATATTAATATTATAAAGGTCATACATGAAATAAATGCATTTCTTGCAACATTAACAAAAAAAAAAAAAAAGTTTTCTCTAATAAATATGTTTTATAAAATAGTTTACACAACGGTTACAATATTAAGATGTAGGATCCTTTAGAAGACCCTTCATTTTTCTACTGTAACGTTAAAAAAATCGATTCGTATTGATTAATAAAGTCTCATTTTAGAACGGCTCCTCCAAAGTGCTAGGTTCGAGTCCCGCACAGTATAATGATTAGTCTGATTTATTAATTATTGTTACTGTGTGTTCATCAATTGTGTTTATAAAGATCTTCCCTAATATTATTGGCAAAATCGCCTACACAGATAGATCCTATTAAAAAATGTTCAACTTTATTAATATTTAGACAAAACTATATTACCATATTTAATGGCAGTAACTTTACAAAGGATTTTAAATTTATATCACTAACATACACAAACAATTCATCTTTTAACAATAAATACTTGCGGGTGTTGGATAAGTCACGTCTAGTCATAACCGATCTGTGCTAAAGCCGTGTAATCTAAACTTTTTCATATGCATATTTTTCATATAAATATATTATTTAATCGCGGTCTGCGGTTAATATTATTCCAAACAGAGTCTGGGAACTATTCGATAAGCACAATCAAGTTGGCAAACCACAATAAGATATCAAAATATCTGCGATTGTTTAACTTTTTACATTTATATAGAAAAATTAATTATAACTGGGGAATAACAGTACACTAATAAACCAATAGGTTATTGTACTATAGTTAAAAAAAATGTCAAGTATTATAATGCATGGTTACAATTTATAGCAATATTAAAAGTACAATAAATCCTGCGCGTTTTCTAGAACTTTCCAATCGAAGATAGCTTGGCAAAACTAGAATAACTATAGGTATACATTTCATATAACATTGATAAGACCCAAAATACTAAGAGTTAAACTGGTAACAGAGTAAACCTATGAACTGTCTAGAAACTTCCGATCCGGGCTTGCCAGAAGAAAATTAGTATATCTATGAGGCTTAATCTAAAATAATCAGAGAGGTTTCACACATTTTTAAATTTGTCGTTAACGTACTTTCAACTAAATTGTTAATAATTTTCTTATTCTTGACACAATACCTTACAGAAGCTTCAGAAGAATTAAATTATTAAGAATTAATCAAATTAGATTTAGCGCATGTAATTGATATTAAAAACTGGGGGTATTACTTTCGCGTTCAAAAACGCCAAAAATCAAAGCGTTTTCAAAACACCTTCATGACATATCGGTCGTTCCTGATATACCTTATATAAAAATATGTTTCAAATGCATTATTTTCGTTTTAATCAATTTTTGATGATTTTAGTGGATACATTATTACCTAAATGTGACATTGAAATCTCAAAATCAGTGTTACATAAATGTTTTATATACGACTCAAGGATTATGCAAGATATAGGTCTCAAGCGTTTACTGGGTTATTCTGGAAGATGTTTTACTTACTATGCGGAGGTATAAGTCTCGTTCACATGTTCTCAAACTGTCCGTCCTTGTCCAGCAAGAGGATGTTGGGGTTCTGCTTCTCGAACTGAGTGGGTTTCCTGTCGCGCTGCTCGTCGGTCCACTCGCCCTCGCCCGCGCCCCACTCCCCCACCGTCTCCCCTATCACATCAATCTGCTCCCTGGCTCTTATCATCTCCACCTGGCAGCAAGAGATCAGCAATGAGAAGCGATGATAGCGAAGCGATGGAGAACATGGTGGTAGGGCATTTCATAGGTACAACAACCCTCAAGTTGAAAATCCAAATACCCGTAGGTGTGTTCCGGCAGTTGCACTTGAGAGCTAGTCCCTCCACTAGGCTTAGCGTGTTCAACATCGACACTTAATATCAGGTGATATTGTGGCTCTAACGCTAAACCGTTTCTATAAAAAATATATATATATATATATATATATATATATATCAGATACAGTTGTAGCCCTTAACTGTAACCATAATAAATTTTTATAATAAAATAACTTATTTAACCTTCGGCAGTGCGATTAGAAATAACCGATGAATTCTTCGTAGAACGTAAATATAAAGAATTGCGAATTTGGGAAATTTAAATTTACTAGTTCCTCATTAAAATTAATTAAAAAAAAAAAAATATATGTTCACACCAAAGCACTCCCCCCCCCCCCCCCCCTTGTAACGCATCGTAACGTTTTAGACAATACCCTATATAATACTTGAACGGCCCCTAAAGTGCGCAGTACACAATTGTGAATGCGTGGGAACAAGCGAGCGAACCTGTTACCTCCGTGTCATGTTTCGCGAATTTATCGAACATGTTCGCGTACATCTGCTTCTCCTTTTGTTTCTGTTTCTGCATCGACGATTTGCATACAATTATCTGGTTAGCTGCGGCCTGACAAATAAAACAATATCATGTGACATATTGTAAAACAAAGACCTCCTGTATGCCGGTCTGTTTGTAATAAACTCAAAAAGTACTGTACAGATTCTCATGCGATTTTCACCAATAAACAGAGTGATTAATGAGGAAGGTTTTTAGGTTAGGTTTTAGGTTAGGTGACAATATATGGACCGTTTATTTTGAAAGTGGTGTAAGTCCATTTTCTTTTGTTTCGAGAAAATTAAAGGTTACTTACTATATTTGTTGATAATGCAATTTCATTTACCGACCGATTTTAAGTTGTACAAAACATGGGATTTTTTTGAGAAATTCAACACGGACTAGTTATATATATAAAATTTACATTAAATTGAGCATGAATTACGTGATAGCTCATTTTTCTCAAAAATGGACTGACACCAGTTTTAAAATAAACGATCCATATAATATAGACACTCTAATTTTACTATATATATTTATTGTTTCATTATATATATATATATATATATATATATATATATATATATATATATATATAAGTAAAAATGAAACAATAATTCCTCAGTAAGATAAAATCTCTGTAAGAAGCTTGAGCTTTCAATGAAGGAACATATCATACCTATATCTATGTAGGTAGGTAGGTATGTATCTATGTATCTATATCTATATAGTCTATTACCTAAATACCTATGGCGAAACATGTAACACTCGGAGTAGTTACCTTATTCTGTGGCTCAGTTTCTAGAACTTTCTGGAAGTCCTGCAGAGCTTGCTCCGGTTCTCCGAGGCCAAGCAGGGCCTGGCCTCGTCTGAACAGCCCCTTGACGTTACCAGCGTCGAATTTGAGCGCCTGGGCCGCGTGGTCCTTCGCCTCGTAATAGTGCACGGGCACCACTTTTAAATAAACCAGAGCCAGATTCAAATGGACAGAAACGAGAAGCTCTTTGGCCTGGTTCTTATTGTCTTCTGTCTCACCAATGTCCTCGGGCATATCTAAAAGGTTTGGAAAATTCAATAATGCCTTGTAATCTATATTTTTTTTTTGTTTATTTAATAATAATTAAACCACATCGTATCACACTGTGAAATGTAATAAAGTACTATTCCTAATATTTCTATACTGAAACGTAAGAAAAAGAGACTCGATTAGTAAAGTACTTCGGTCGTTATCGTGATAACATACAGGATCCGCACATACAGAAGGACGTCCAAGACAGAACTTTTTGAAATAATTTTTTAACTAGTATATATAACAAAAATTTCATGAGTGTTAAAAATAGTGTTTGTTTCTTGATATGTGTGTGTATATATTATTTTACAAGTGCAATATATGATAAATAGAGACATTTTAAGTTTGAAAAATCAGTTGTTTAGCCTGAAGTGACAGTAGTACACCTCAACATTTCCCTTATGAGGCTTGCAATAGGGCATATGATTTTATGTAAGTTAAACACCAAACAAATATATCAGAAGTTATTATCAGCAGTGTGTTTTCATCTTTTAATCTCTCTTTTCCAACGAGCTCTAAAAACCTTGGTCAATTCACAGGAACCACAAGGACCTTATTATACCTACATATCTATACAGAGGACATATTTCAGCAATCAGATCACCACAAGTAAATAGAAATCCTTGAAGAGATTTTTAAGAACCCCCTTTTTTTATATAATCAATACATTTTGAAGTAGCCAAATAATATAAAAGGTCAACGGTAATAACAGAAAAGTTTTTACTGAGTTATCAATTAAGTAAAACATCAAAATAAAACATAACTTAAGTCACCTGGCGAAATAATATCTTTGAACAGTATTCTTTCAAAAATAGATAACATAAAAAAAAAATGGAATGACACATGTGAAAATCAAAATCAAATTGAAAGGCAAGTCGGCTAAGGGCATTGGTACATAATAATATATTTCGGGAGCTGCTGGATTTCCTTCGCCTCTATATCATTACATTACAAACAAAGAGAAACTGAGATATATAATTAAAAAAACTTTCACTTACCATCGAGTAGAGAAACTACTCTTTTATACATCTTAATAGCGATGGTGTATTTGCTTTCCTTGAAGTAATTTGTACCCTTTTCTTTAAACAATTTAGCCTGTTCCAGTTTCTCGGTGCCGTCCATTGCCCAGGAGTCTTTCAGCTTTTCGAAGTTCTTCAAAGTGACCGTATATTGGACGACTGCATCCGGAGGCACTCCGAGTTCCGCATTCCCGGTGGATTTGAACCCGTACTTCGGTTGTATCGTCAAGCGAGACTTTTCGTCCTTCAGGAACTTCTCTAGTGCGCGTTCGATTCCGTTGCAGATGTTGTGCTCGCTGCCTTCGCCGAGCGAGAAGGTGACAGTTCTCGAATCGAACACTTTATCGTCACCCTCGAGTCTCCCTTCCAAATCAACTGTGAAAGTGTTCAACGTCAATTCACCGTCACTTTTAGGTCACCTGTATACAAGTCTTAAAAATCATTCAACTTTTATTTTAAGGCGTCATATGTACACGTTCTAAGCTATGGATCATTCGACTTTTTTAATGCGTCATATTTACAAGTTCTAAAGTATGAATCATTAAACTTTTTTAAGGCGCCATATTTACAAGTTCTAAAGTATGAATCATTAAACTTTTTTAAGGCGCCATATTTACATGTTCTAAAGTATGAATCATTAGACTTTTTTAAGGCGTCATATTTACAAGTTCTAAAGTATGAATCATTAGACTTTTTTAAGGCGTCATATTTACAAGTTCTAAAGTATGAATCATTCGACTTTTGAAGGCGCCATATTCACAAGTTCTAAAGTATGAATCATTCGACTTTATTAACGAGTCATATTTACAAGTTTTCAAATGACACATTCAAATTCATTTTGTCTAACTCAGTCATTCATATATTTATATGACGTTTTCTAAAAGGAATATAAATTAAAATTATTTCGTAATAAAAAACTTTTTAACGGATTTTGACAGACTATTCTCAGTTCGATAGAGGGCGATATAAAAAGAATTATAAACCGGGTTTATGATATTGCTGAACGCGATACGTGGTACTGTGATCAACTTATCAACCACTGTAAATCTACCAGATGCAGTGAGTTTATTATAAAATTGATTTGTCAAAACGAAATTAAAGTTTTCATTCAGTTTAATAGATAACATTAATTATTACGAGGCATTCTCTATTTCATTGTAATGTTTTTATAATACCGTTAATTGTCACGCTCACCAGAATGTAAGGAACCACAACTTTCTTCCTATCACGTTACAACGCCATTATCTCCGACAAGAATAGAGTATCGTGAAGGCATATAACAGGTTCCCAATTCGCGGTTGACTTGTTAAAGATAGAAAGCCTCTGTTTTACTATGCAGACATTTTAGTCGGAAAGATATTGTTACATTGTGGAATTAACACATCTTTTTGAAGCAATGATGGAACCGAATCAGCATAGTGTAGAAAGCGCGCAAAAAATTGCTTATCAGTTTACACCCAAAAAGGAATACTTTAGTTGTAGAATTAATATTTTAATACCTGTCACTAGAGCTCCATCCTTAGGGCTGTCATCACCAGTTCCCATTTCAATTATGTGACGTAGAATGCCCTTATTCTTATTCGGACTCAGATCTTCCACTTTCCAGTCGATCAGCTCTATCTGCACGCATAAAGTAAAAATTTTTAATGATAACATAAGTACAGATTCGAAGCAAGTTCCACACAATAGATATCTATATAGTACAACGGGGCTAATATCTATTTCTCGGTACAGTATTCACAGTAGTTCAAAAGTAATTCCTGGTGTCTGTTAATAAGGGGGAATGTGGCTCATCTTGGTGTTTTTGAATATTTGATAGTACTTCCCAGACACTGGTTAGGTTGCTTGTCCGGCATACTGCGAGAGGTTGTGGGTAACAGTCACCCTGATGCCATTTTAAGCTTGTCACATACCAGGATCAGCAGACAATTGTCTCAACTTTTAGTTGACACTGTGTCTTAACACTATCAGTAAGTTTATTAAAAAATAAATATATATATATTAATATCTAGCTGACTCGACAGACATTGTCCTGTCATAACTATGAATATTGAATTCGAATTGGTACAATTCATTAAAAAATATATATATATTCAAAAACACAGTGTTCATTATTGTAATGCACTAAGACAACTGACAGCTAGTTTTGTAAAATTGGTATTGTTGTAATTTTTTTTTTTTTGTAATTTGCTTATATCCCGGTCAACTTTCTTAAGTGTTTTCTTTGATAAAAACCTTGTTCTTGATTAGCGAAATTGTTATATATATATATAGATTACATACTACAGTACAGTAAAGTATTACAAACACATAAAAGTATATGTATAGCTCTGTTTGAAGAATAATGAAAATAAATAAATAAAAATCAATCAAATCACCTCAAACTGTAATGTTGATTTTGGTGGTATTGTTGGTGGTTTCCCATTGGGTCCATATGCATATTCCGGGGCGCATGTCAACATGCACACTTCGCCCTTCTTCATGGTGGCCACTCCTATGTCCCATCCTTTTATTACGGTTTCTTAAAAAAAAAACGTATACTCCTTGTTAAGTGAAGGAATATCTACATATATAATAATCTAGTGATCATGCAACTTTTAAAAAAGTTGACTGAAGTTAAATTTATGAAATATTATTTATAGAAAAAATGGTTTATTAGTCCGAAAGGTCGGAACTTCCGATTATATACACCTCTGACTCCGGCACTTTGAATCGAGGTTATAACGGAGTTCACAACACAACTAGTAACCGCAGCTAGAATAACACACAAAATTTAACGTGTAGCTCAGAGAAGTATTTGATTTTCTCAAAGGATTGCTCTACAGAGCCTTCCCTTAAGTTTTATGGAAAATACCAAATTACATCGTTACAATTCCTAATATTCGAACAATATTATTATGTAATATACAATTTATTTATTTAATATTTCTATCTTCTTTCCTACCTCCAACTCCATCTGGTATACCCACCTCCTTAACATCTATAGTTTATAGCTATACCATGATATGATAGATGATAGTGGATGAGTTAAACACTAGTATATTGTCTCTGTCAGACAACAAGACAAAAAAATAGTATACCTATATTAATATTTTTATTAAATTATAATATATTTATTTCTTTACAATGTTTATCATATATTTGTAAGCGATGCCTAATATATTTTACTATATGTTTTTGTTGTCAATGTTGTTATTCAGAATGTTACTGCAATTAATGTAACAAGTTTTTAATGCACCGCAACTGGACTTGGGTTCCAGATGAAACTCAGCGCTGAGTGTTTTGGACACCTCAGCATATGCTGAGCTGGATGCTTATGCTAGTAATAAAATATGTACTATTATTATTTATGTGTGTTTTTTCCCCTTTTTTTGTGTTTCTTTTAATGTTTTTATTTATAGTTTCCTTTGTTGCTTGCATGTATTTTATTAGCATTAAACAATTTCATTCTATTAT
The DNA here is from genome assembly GCA_039707435.1 of Actias luna. Lineage (NCBI taxonomy): Eukaryota > Metazoa > Arthropoda > Insecta > Lepidoptera > Saturniidae > Actias > Actias luna. Next base: position 15,337,939 of record JAZHAC010000022.1, on the reverse strand, counting down.
AAAGATAAGTTTGATTCTTTGAATGCGCTAATCGTAGTACCTACCTGTCGTATTAGATAAAAAAAATATAGATTAATTATTGAATTAAGGCTATAGGGTACTAAACATCATGCTACCACAAATAGAAGCAAAGCTTCATTCAACAAAGTTACAAAAACGAGCAAACACTATTAAATAATTTTTAATTCCCTATAAAGGAAGTTGCAAGCACATCATAAACCTATATATATTTACATAAATCAACCAGGTTTTTATTTTTACTTAGTGTATAATTAAAAAACCTGAAAATGGTTTTTTCACAATTTTACAAATGTGCTCTCCAATTTTCAATATTGAATCTGGTTGAATTTCAACCACTATACAGTATATATATATATATATATATATTACATTATTATAATTCCCTATCAAGCAAAATGGAGATTCGCCAAGTTAGCGCATGTGCAAGAAGTTGAGAAACCAATCCCAAAGCCAAAGTACTCTTTATTAATAAATCATGCATTTAGTGTCATAATATTCTGAATTCCTATCTATGTTCATCCTGAAATATTGTGGGAATAGCACCAAATTTTCTAGGTAAGTCCCATGCATGTCCATAATCCAAAAACAGTTAACCAGTCTTTGGTAGATATAGTACCCACATGGGAAGCAAGTTACTGTAAGCATATCTAATTTCTATCGGGAGAATCTCAAGTATCTCTCTCAGCCATGAAGAATATTATTCATTTAAAAAGATATTTCCATACATACAAATACCATAATATATCATTATTTACAACTATAATCGTGTTCTTAATATGGTTACTAATCATAACCCTAGTAGTTGTGGCAGCGAGTATAACACTGAGCAGTGTCCAATCATTTCCAATAATGATTTACAGCATAAATATCAAAACAATACAAAATATATCTAGTCAATAATAGAAAATATAAATCTTATATCCCCCCGGTAACATTCTAACATTCCAACTACGTACAATGAAGATCCAACCTCAATTGCATTGCTTTGACTAAACTGAAAGCTGCACTCACATCACACTTATATAACAATCAGTGTGAATACACTACCCTCCCCCATTGCTTATCTTATTATTATGTTATATATACATATTGAAGTTGTTGTTATAATCAAATATTGTGATAATTAAATAGCTTTTAAAATGGATCACTATACACATATTACCCAAATGCTTTTAATCTATTTGTACCTTCTATATCAATCCTACATATCTCATAAACAAATTACATGGTGTTGTGACAATACTGTAGTAAAATGAAACTTTTTTTTTTATAGTTGTAGTTTAGCATTATGAACTCAATCTCACCTGATAGTAAGTGAACATGTGGCCTAAGCAGATGAACACGCTAAATGTGTTTTTAGTTTGTGTTCACAGTTTTCTTTGTATGTAAAACTAAACTATAGTGATAATTTATCATATACTAACAGTGCCTGCAACTTCATTCTTGAGGAACTAAAATTTATCAATTTTTGCCTGTTTTTGTAAGTTTTTTCAAAACACCTTTGCTTGTATAGGCGGTAGCAACATATTAAATAGCCTAGCCTTCTTAATGGTTGCTCTAGTAAATACACAAAGAATTTTTAAAACCGAACTGGTAGTTTCTAAGATTAAGTACACTCAAACAAACAAAACTTTTCAATTTATAATATTAATATAGATTAGTTGGCATTGATACCTAGATGTGAGCTTTCCTCCAGTCAAAAACTCCACTACTGCTTTTCATTCAGAGATAAGGTCATGTATTGTGATAAAAACTGTTGTATGTCTCAAGTTGGTCCAAGCGATATGCATTCGCACAATTTGATAAAAAGCAGTTGAGAGGTTCTTAAGGTTAGAGCGGATGAACATCAAGACAGACGATTTTTGTGCACACATTATGCAATATAATAATTAAAAAATAGAAAATAAATCAGTAGAAATATTTTAAGGAAAGTCACTGGCATTTGTACAAAGACTTCTTGGAATAAATTAACATACTTTATATTATAATTAGGTGGATAGATTCTATAGCAATTTATATTCAGAACTTGTGACCTTAGAGGCTAAAATAATGGAGGAATATAAATTATGCAACAATGTGGGTTTAAAGACATGTTGAATTATAGTTCCAAGCGTAAGCAGTATATGTTTCAAATAATAATTTAATAGAGGTAGTGAGGCCAGGATCCACATTGAAGAGTTCAGGTTCAAAAATTTCTCCTTGTCTTTTTTCATTTCACCAAATTAGAACATGTTTTCTTATACTAATCAACATAGGTAGTGTATTAAAGAGATTTACATATCTCACAAATAAATGCCAGGTTTGGTTGAAGTGCAGTAAGTGAGTTGTGCTTTCAACCAAATTTTGGTTCTCTATCTGGTCCCCATAAGTTAATAAAATGAACATATGTCTATCACATTAGCTCAATTGACAAATTAAAACATTGAAGTGCACTTTGAACATTGTATAGTGCCAATCCTTTTTTTTTTATAGATTATAGGTTTTAGCATTATGGCCACAACATCACTTGATGTTAAGTGACCATATGGCCCAATATGGTGCACATATATACTTGTGGAGGGACTAGCTCTCATGTACAACTATCAGAACACATCTACTGGTATTTGCTGGCAGATTTTCAGTATGGCAGTAAATAAGCTCTACCACTAAGCTATGCTTTCACCAGAATGTTTTAGGCTCATCGCAGGGATTCAAACTCATGTCCTGTGACATGGTATCCATACACAATACCACTGAGCTATTATTGATTCAAAAATTAATTTTAATTAACTTGGATCAATAATGTGGTCACAGATTAGGAAAATATAAAAAATATTAATAAAGAACAATTATGACAAATCTGTTGAAGTTGTAAGTAATCTTTCAGAGAATTTTACATATGTATGCCCTTTTATATGTTTTATTGTACACTATATCAATACATGGGTTTCTGCACTTAAAAACCAGTTCCTACCTCCAGATTTAATAAAATACTTATTACAATACCTTATCGCAACTTTATGCTTGTTCAAAAAACAGCAGTTTTAAAGCAAAGATTAAGTTTTTAAGATACTTGTAAAATTAAATATACGAATTCTCTATACGAAATACATTTGACATAAATACAAATCATTTGATGTAAATTTAGCGTTCAGTTACAACTAGGAAAACTGATGATTTTATTCTTTTTCTGGATAACAGTAAGCACGTGTTCTAAAGCTTAAAATAAAAACGTGAAATTTGTATTATATTTACCTTTGCCTAGTTCGAATTCGAAAGGCTCGTTCCTATCTTTGCTGGAATCGAACTTGGTACCGTCTAGAAACGTGCCCGTGTAGTGGCACCTCACAAAACAACCAGGATTCGGTGTGTCAATACCCTCGCCCTCTTTAATAATTCTTTTAAGGATTCCACGGTCGCCATTTTTCGTGATATCAACGCCCTCGTCGATGGTCATTATTGTAGAATTATTATGTGAAAAACGAAGTTACAATAAGTGTTACCACGACCAGCGCACTTTTTCTAGAAAATGTATGATTACTGAACACCTACTTCAAGCCGGTCAAATTTAAAATTTGGCAATATCTGTGTTGCTAGAATTATGTTCACCAAATTGTCTCAGATTGTAATTAAGGCTTCCTGTAAAAGTTAGTAAAATTCCTCAAAAGTATTTTATTTGTAAAATAAGCCAAAGATTTATTTTGCACATTATTTTGTATAAATAAAAACTATAAGTAAAAAGTAAAAAGAGTAGCTTTTCATCAAAATTGGTATAGGTAGGTAATAGGCCACTGAAATAAGTACTAGTAGGATTATCTGCTGATATAGTTTTGTGTTAATTATTATTTAGACTTTATAGGTTAACTACTAGGAATCGTATAGAACACTATCGTTTCCGGCTTAAGAGATGTACGTTGATACACTTTAAATCATAAGAGAGAAACAATTAATAAGTTAGATTAGAAGGCTAACCTTCAGCCTTCTGGATTTTTTTTTTGATAACCAACCAGAAACAAGTGGTCTGAAATAACACAGGCGTTAAAAGATGATGTAACTATTAAGTATCTATTTGTAATGCTTCAAAATATTGGGTACATTTAAAATGATCATAAAGGATGACTTAATTCAATTTTAAGGTTCGGAAATAAATAATATGGTGGTTTCTGACATTTTCAACTGTTTTTTATTACACTGACTCTATGTTTAAAAAAACCTGTTGAGATGTCCGGGTTGTGGGCTCTATAATCCGGGGTTATCACGTGTTTTATTGTGCTTACCAAATTTTAGAGATGGTGATCCTAGTTATACAGTACGTTCTAATTAGATATTTATAAAAAAAAAAAAAAAACAAATATGGTGGAATTAAATTAATTTATTATTTACAAATTATCTATTAAACAACTGAAGAAATTAAAAAAACGGTGTGTCCTTAAGATCACATGACAGAAATAAAAATATTTTCAAGTCGAGTTTTATGAAAAATTCCACATTATTTTTTAGGATTTGACTTATTTTAACTATCCAATCAACTTTGTATTAAAAAATAATCTATTCGATTAGGCACTTAATTTGAACGTAAATTTAAACGATCAGTTATATGGATTCTAAAATTTTATATATTATTACCAAGAACCTCGTGTTTCAAGGAATCTTCATCAAATCTGGTATCTCTGTGATGTACAGATAAAAACACAACCACAGATGTAAAACATTAAAACGGAAAATATGCAATGAAAACTGCCATTATTATATGCACTTTCATATGATACATTACTTTTTCTTAATAAAATTAAAGTAATACCATCAATTATTACTTGTAATATATTATTTTTATTCTATAAGCAATAGTTTCGTGTGTATATTATACTCATAGAATTATAATATGAAAAAAGACAACTCAATATAGAATTTTGTCTGTTTATTTTTCGATGTCCAATATATATTTTAAATAAAACTGAAATGTCACAAGGGTTCATAAATCATGAACACTGTATTTATAATAATATACCGATGTCGGTACTAGAGAATAATAATACTCAAGGAACATAATACTTCTAGTAGAGTCAGTACTCTGTCATGAACGTAGATGTGGATCATAATTTTAAGTTTACAAAAAAATGTATAATGATATTTTGATTTCCATTTTAAATACATAGAAGTTAAAGAGTTAAAATTTTTCTGCTAACATTATTACACACTGTTTTTTTTTATTCAGAAAAAACGATGTTATCTATTGCAAGTATTTATTGGTTTGAGATAATCACAACTAACCAATAGCTTTTGATATGACATTGTGTAGTGCCAGTTTATAGATTATTATAGATAACTCAGTTTCTCTCATAACTGACAATTAACGTATTGCTAATTGGACACAGCGCATAATGTTATAATAAATATACAAGGTAATAAACTTCAAATCCAGGCAACCATACAGGAGTTTATATTGAATGAAACATTTTTTACATACAATTTCAGTCTTTATTTTTCTTATATATAATATGTATAATTTTCACATGTACATACATTCTTTATACACACATTTTTTAGCAGCTTATAATTAAATACCTTAAGTATTATAAATTGTATGATAAAAAATGATGACAATAAATTATTCACATTAAAATATGTACATAAAACAAACAAAAAGTGTATGGCAAATTTTCTTTTTTTTTTTGTAATAATGATTTATGATATTTGCTCAATCTAGATCATATTGGATTAAAATATTACAAAAATACAGCTTGAAGATAGTAACAATGTTGATTGGTAATTACTATGTAAAAATGTTTCCTCCATTTCTTTGAACGAGATAGCTTTCCATTTCTGCAGAAGAAACTTACTCTAAAATTAGCTTATATAGTAATAGAAATAAACATAATTATGACTCTATTTGAACAGTCTTCCATGACAATGATAATAAATATTTACATACAGTATTGTATTTTAAATACAGTGGAAAAATGCATTCATAAGTTGAAAACAGACATGATTTTTATGTCAAGCAGCAAAGAGACTGTTGTTAAGTACAGTACAATCCAAATCAGCAGTGACTGACAATAAACCTGTATTCACAGCTTTTTAAGGATCCATGTTACATAAATCCATTTTTCATATAATTAGAAAAATCCTTATTACACTTTCACATATCATCAGCCTAATATGTTGCTAAAACTCTTTTAATCAAAAACTTTTGTAGTTAGATTATTTATATAGATTTTATAACTTCCAAAAACTTCAAGAAATCATAATTTAATAGAAATTTTACAAAAAACTGCTTTGTAAGCTCTCAGTAACTAGATAAAAGTATAGGTATTTATTTTATCATCATATAAATTCTTAAAACAGTATTTAATATTAGGCTGATAATATACAATATAAGTAATTTATGAGGTTCAGAATTCACAAAGGTTTCAGGCTATTTTATAAAATCATTTATAATTTGCAAATAGCTGAAGTTTCATGACTGCAACTGGCGATTGGTGAGACCCGGAGGACAGTGGTAACATATTACAACTCTTTTAATGGCCACCACTCTTTATGGTTTCTACTGTGTAGTCTTTTTGCAGAGTGACCATAGAAAAAGTTGTGTTTTATTTATCAGCTGCAATATTTTAGATAAAATTACACTAACTATATACATAAAAAGTTTTAAACATTAAATGTTAATATACATGTAATTATTTGAATAGTTATTGTAATCAGCATTTCATTATTTACAATAAATCAATATTTTATAATAATGATTAAATAAAAGGAAAGACCTTATTGCTTCCAATTTTGATTATCTAATTTTATTACAGACAAAGTTATTACCACATATATTGTTCAGTTGTTTAAATAATAATAAGGTAAATACAAAAACGAACTGTAGAACTGCTTCATTTGTAGAGGACAAAAAAATGACATATCTATCTACAATTGTTTTGGCATTTGGTTACATAATATCTATAATGTTTAGATGAACTATGGGACAAAACTTTTTTTACACCATGCAACCATTCATCAGAACCATCACAGCAGTCACATATCCCGTCGTTTACCTTGCTCGAGGGTATTTCATGCAGGGATACTGGTTTTTGGTATTGGGAGTCACAGTAAAATGTTCCATTTACACATGCACTTGTACTGGGCTCGTCTGTGCCATCATCACAATCACAATAATCATCGTTGATCAGATCAAACGGTATGTGCTGCTCAGATTTGATACATTTAAATTCGTTATTAGCTGTCGGTCTATATTGTCTCATGTGGGACTGCAATACACCGCGTATCACACCATTTTCGTTAATATATTTATCAGCTTCAGAACGTAAATGCGCTATTTGTTTACCCTCCGCGTGATCCATAACAGACACAATTCTACCGGAGCCACCTGTTTCAGATGATATGGTCAGGAAAAAATAAAGTTGATACAGTATGAAACTGATAACAACGCAAAGTGTTAGCACAATAATGTTCTTTTTTTTCTTAATACCCATAGTTATACGACTGGCCACAGTTATAAAAATTGATTTTAGAATAATAAGCTGAAATCTAATATTGTGTATATACAACCGTTTGATAACGAGATATGATTATTATCATATACATTGTCAAACAGTAAACAGTAGGGTTAACACCAGACTAGGGTGTCTAAACACCTGTGATTTAAAAATCAAATAAATTAAAAAAAAAAACAGTGTATCGATCTTTCATCTGTAAAAATCGTAAATCGATTTTTTGTATTTCATGGGACTTATATTTATTTACAAATTGATTAAACATATTACTCAAATATGTTTAAAGCTATTATAATTTTAAGAACTGATAAAACACAAAACTTGCTAGTTGAAAGCCTACGAAAGTTGCTGTTGAGGTTTCGTAGACTGGTAAAGAAAATCTCTTTACGGCGCCCTTTTTCACATTTTACGGCGCACCAGGGCATCGCGGCGCACACTTCGACAATTCCTGTGCTAGGCAGTCTTACAGTCCGATTCATATAATTATAAATATTCGTTGTTCAGGGTTTTGAAAATAGATGGTGTTTTGGACTTTGACAAGCTGAACACGCCTCTGTACACACCTTCCAGTTCAGAGTGCGCTTCTCGGATTTGGGTCTCGTCTACGGGACCGAGTTCTAACTCTGGGAATAAGTAAGTACCAGTAAAATAGGTATATTTATTTCCATAAGAACGGGATGTAATAGGTGATAACATAAAATAATTACTCTGATTACCAAAAAATAGACCGGAATCAGACATGGACAATTTCATAAGAAATATAATTTTAGTGTCACTGCTATATTTCATATGCTTTAAAAATCTTTGAGATTTGAAATTATGATTATTTATGGTCATTTTATAGATCCTTGGTATTTATTTATTACTTATATATTAAATAGACAAGCTAAGAAAGATTTTGTGTTATAGTATTATAAATTTCTAGAAGTCAAATATTTAATGCATCTAACTGCGTATAACATATTTTGAAAGTAGCAGGTTTTTATCACCTGTTAAATAGTTTTAATGATATGTATTATTTTCACTGTTATTTCACTTTTATAGTTATAATTCTACATCTGATTTGAATGGGTATAATTTGTTATAGATAATTTGTGTTTTACATATCTGCTCCCATTTTAGATTATATTTGGTTTGTTAATATTAGTTTGCTCAATGAGTTATATTTTATATATTGATACATAGAAATTGTTAGTGCCCTCAATGGGTTATATGAACCCTTTTTATTGATTGTATAAGATTTGTATTTATGATTTTTATATGATTGTAGACAACGTTCAAAGTGCACTGACATTTTCGAGGACCCGGAACTGAAACACTTGCTCGGACCCCAATGAGACTAGCTGAAGGTGAGTCGAATTCATTGATCACGTTTTGTTCAACTTGTATGTGATCATACCCCCTAGGCAAATTGTCTTTCGAAACGAGTTTGTGACGTTAAGAAAAAACAAAGTATGCATTGATATATGTCAAAGCGACTTTGACATTCTAGAATTGTCGTCCCATTGGTGCTAAATGGAACAACTGATGTATACCCAGGTGAAAGGGATTTATATGTGCAGCACGGGACCGCCATACACAGGTGATGTTTTCGTTAGAGTTATTATTTTGCGGTTTGTCAAGTATCAAGTAACGATGACTTAGTGGTAGCGTTTATGGACTCAATAAGTTTTGCGTGTTTAAGTGTGTTAATCTGAGGGACTACCTGTCGGATTAAATAAAATCTATTCGGATTGAAGAGCTCAGTTATTTAAAAACTAGCTGTTGCCCCGCAAATTCGTTTACAATATTACCAACAGTAGTGCGTGATAGTAATGTCTTCCTTCAAAGGAAAATAAATTTCAACTGAATAGGTCTGGTAGTTTTAGAGATATCACAGTAAAAGTATCAATGTAATCAAGCATTAATTAATTTTTACTCCGTATTTTACACACGTTGGGGGTGGATTTGTAAAAACGCTGTAAATAGTACTCATTTGTTTTAATGAAAGAATATTTTCCCTCGTACACTCTTAGATTTGGAAAAATCGCTTCTCTCCCTCACAAATGGGAACTACAGTCCAAATATGTTTTTAGCTGCAGTAGTTTCGGCTGTGCGTTGGTTAGTTAGTCAACCATCTATTTATGTATATAGTTTTATCAGGTATTTTAACATCACGTTACGACCCGTAGGTGCCGAATAAAAACAAACAGAACTCTAAGCGAAAAAGATGGGTCTTAAGTGCTCAACCGATCGTTTTACGATATTTTGCATACGTATTTTCAGTAGTACAGTTAAGAAAATTTCTACATGTCCTTATGTTGGGGGATGAGCGGAGGGGTGAAATTCATTCTTACGTAATATTTCGTGAATCAAAATTCAATTTAAAAAATCTAATTCCATTCTGGATTCCAAGTAGTTTTTTATTATTTTAAAGTGAACGGTCGAATTTTTATTTTATTTAAATAATTTTTATTCCTTATTGAAAAATTACTTATTAAAATTTTATACGTTTTTATTATTATCCATATTTGGATCTATAGAAAAAATTATAGTACACTTTCCCGTGTATTATCGTATTTTTATTATTTAAAAAGTAAGTTACTTATGGTAACCATTTATGGGAATAAAAACTATCGGAATAAAATGATAAGTGTAAAAAATAATCAAATCAACAAATTTCTGATTTCAAAAGAAAATTACTGCAACTTTGAACGATTAAAATCACCAATTAAAGCCGATAAACCACGATTACTCTTGAAACACTACCTTTATAACTTTTATGTTATTATTATTATTTATATAATCAATACCATGAATTAATGTAGTACACTGCATTATATGAACATCAATTACTTTTGTAATTTGGGAACATAGGACTAGTGTTTCAGAAACTACTGATTTTTCGGTACTTCTACTGATATAGCGCCTGTCCTACCGAAAAATCGAATTGAAGATAATTCTACCGCCTTTAATGGTTTCTAGTTGGTTTCCTATTTCGTTTATCATGTACTAGAAATTCCTTGGTTAAATGTCTTACTACTCTCGTACATTAATAGATAACGAATTTTTTTAGTAGATTCCTCGAACAATTTTTTTTATGTTTACAAATAACAATTTGTTTTTTCCACTTATAATCGCAAAAGGAACCGAGTACAGGCGCGAACACAAGACGAAAAAAAAAATGTTTAATGTGTAAAAAAGCTCTATTGAAAAACTCAAAGTTGATTTTAGAACTTTAATGTTTATCCAATGGTGGGTAATACAGAATGACTTAAAATCTATGGAAGTTTCTTAGTCTAAATAAAAATATTATTTGCACCGGACAAGCGTGGGCGATTCGACTACTAAGAATTATCCTATGCAGGTCCTTTACTGCTGAGTACTGTTTTGGAATATAAATGCAGGGCTGGACTGAGGAGATATAACTATTTATAGTGCCGGTAATTTAATAAAAATAAAATCACGAAATATGTTCATGACATCCACGACTAATAGAAGGCTTTTAGAAAAACAATACATTAGTAGAAAATCAAAAATATTAAACCAACACCACACACCCGAAATTATCGCGAAAATTAAAAATTCGTCTTCGGATGAAGCGAATGAAAATACTGTGAGAAACGTCGTAGATTTAGTGATTGAGAAGAGTAGACGTACTGTTTTCTTTAAATAAATGTTTTTGTACTGAGAGTACGAAATTTTTTGTCAAATACGGTAATTTTTGCACTCGTATACGGTAATCCCAAATGTAGGCAATGGCTCCAGTGGCAACACTGGTCGGTTAAACGCAAATAGAAGTGGTTTAGCTAATATGTATATACAAAAAAACTCTGTTTATTATTATAATGTGATTATTTAACGTTATGTTGATGTAAGGATAAAACTTGTTAAGGGACAATAAAATCGTACCAGGATGAGTTTCACAACAGCAGATAGTCAAAATAAGACTGAGGAACCCGACAAAAATGAAGAGTTGGAGGTAAACTGTTTTCTATACACATTTTTTACAATAATATCTTTAATATCAGCTATTTTGTAGACAGACAAAAGCATAGTGCTTGTTATGACAATGATTTATTGTTTCCTTTTATACTGACATTTCAATGTCTTGTGATATTATATTTTGCTGACACACACAAGTCAATATTGTGAATCAATAAATTATAATTGCCAAAGGTCACTTAAAATCGAGAATAATTTATTATTGTCACATTCTTATAAACAATGTTAATGTATCTATGAATACTAACAGAGAAATAAGAAGATTTACATTTAACTTTATATTTTTCATTAAGTTTTTTTTAAGTTAAAAATTCCTTATCGAATGGTACGGATGGAGGCTAGACAAATCACGACATAAGATTTTTTCATCACTACCCTTTAGTGTGTTCTATATGTCACTATAGTACTATAATGTAGATAAATATACATAGCATGTACGATGTTGGCTGTGCCCAGTGTTAGGTGCTCTATACATGCTTATTGGTTCAATACAGCAAGTAAGGTCTGAATGGCTGTGCAGGTATAGTTTGTACATGTCATACGAATCAACCCTTTTGAATAGAATGATGTACAATTAAATGTTTATTTGGACAACTAGAAAAAATATTTTCATTATTATCTTTTCTACCATCCCTTTAATATTCAGTTTTATCTGTTTCATTTAATTGCTCACAGAGCCTAGTAATTAATTTATTTGTGTTTGTTAATGAATAATATAATGTATATATTAATATGTAAGGAAATTCATTCTATCTGAATGTTCCATGATACTCATGCATTATATGTTTTATGTAATTTGATAACTATCCATTGTATTTGGACAAATAAGTATAAAGACATCATAAATGTAGAAATTATAAATTGAGTAAATGTTGATCTTCTGAAAAAAGATTGTATTTATGCCTTACAGCATAAATTTGTTTATGTAGCCTTAGTGATTCACAATTATCAGGATTACCATATCCAAAACCGGATCAACAAATAAGTTAAATCCATATATGCACTAAGATATCATTATTGACCTGCACCTTGGGTAACATCTGCCCCTGACATTTCCTAATTGTTTTAACAAGATAGCAGTAGTTATAAAGACTTACGAAAGTGTAATGATGTTGAGCATTATATAAATACAATCTGTTTCCAAAAGTCTCTCCATACATTGAATTTTCCAGATTAATGATTATCCAAATGACTAGTTATAAGAATTAGTCCAGTTAGTGTGTTTCCACTGTATTTGGTTTTGTATTAGAAATTCATTATCTATATGGAACAGTGTTGGCTCAATGGCAGACTGTAAGGACACTAGATTAATTATTCTCAGTTTATAACCAATTTTTTGAGCCTAATTTTTCAGGGTATAAATGAAATTAAATCAGACGAAAAGAAACATTATTATGTAACATAATTATATTTAATATGTATATACCATGTTTATAATAGATATAACATGGTAACAAAAATTGGAAAATGTGTGGTATGTACAGGCAGACTTATATAAGCTTTGTTCCACTTGGTGCTGTCACAAGCTGTGACTGTTTACAAGTTATAAGCTTACTAATTATTCGTTCCGAAACAAATACAACACTCAAATTGAATTATTCAAAATATTTCGAAAAATTTGTTTTTTTTTTCGATTTTTTCGTGAATTGTTATATTATTCGCAAATTTTCGAATATTTTGAATTCGGACTTTGTTATGTTCGATATTCAAATATGTAACGGATTTTTTTATATTGATAGATTTGTTTTCTCTCTAACATTCGCTGACGAATAACGCTCACCATTATTCATTGAATTAATTAATAGTTAGCAATATTGATCGCATTATTTGTCGAATTTATAATAATTAGAAAATTTGAATTATTAGATAGCAATATTAATATTCCATTCAAAAGATATTCGCACACTGCTAATCAAGTGGAATTGAGTGTAGGTACACCTTACAGAAAGGTTGTTGTGAGCTTGGAGAAAGTGCAAATAATGATTTCATTAGTGGTGTTTTTGCTGTGACTATATAGGCTGTAGTCATCATGTGAAAGGCTGAAGGCATATTTTGGGCACAATATATGCTATATAGACTATATGGAATGTATTTCTAGTATTTAGTATGTACATAAAATTAGTGCTTTTATCTTTCAGGTGGACAATTCACAGAGTATGTTGCTCAAAATAGCAACACTATATGCAGAACAGTTAATGAGTGATCTGATATTAGTAGTTGGTGGTGTTAAATATTCTGCCCATAGGCTAATTCTCTGTGCCAGTAGTGAAGTCTTCCAAGTAGGTATTTTTTATATTTAATTCATATGATTAATAAAATCAAAGTCAAGGAACTTTCCTTCCTCCTTCCTTTACTCAAGGAAGAGCCTTCGTTATCTATATTTGGTTCTTTGTTTGAAGACACTAATTTTCATAACTATGATTGTTAATTGTAACTCATAATTGATAACTTTTTGTATATATCTTTTCACATATTCATTAATTTACCTTGACCTAAGTATATACCTTAAAATATTAATTTAATTTAGTTAAATAAATAATACCTTTTTTTAACTTCACAATATATTTACATATACATATATATTGTGATTGGTATGTATTCTGGTTGAAATGTCTGAGACTATTGCCAATTATTGAGGGATATGTTATAAGGATAGTACAGTAATATAGTTATCTCTACAATTTGTTGTACTTATCAACTTTCAGGTTATGTTGATGAACCGTGAGTGGAGTGAATGGAGCGAGACTAAAATTGTTTTGCAGGAGACACCCAGTGCTGCTTCAGTCTTCCCACATTTTCTCAAGTAAGTTCTCCGTTTCTTTGTAGCAATAGCGTTGAGTTTAGAGCAAATCTTTATTAATGTTATTAAACGGAAAAGTTTGTTTGTTTGAATCAGTTAATTTTAGAAACTACCACACGGATTTCTATAAATTATTTTTGTATTTGATATACCAATCATTGAGGAGGTCTTTGGGCTATTTATCATCACGCTATCTGCAATAGTAGCAAAGCTGTATTGATAAAGTTACAAAATGGGATAAAAATTATTAAATCAATTTTAATTCCATTCCAACCAAGTTGCGGGTACAACTAATTTATACATAAAAGATAATCATTGCATACTGAGTTTTATTTTGGTTAAACAAATTCACTAAATTCTATCCCCAGTTTCGCTATGATGTTTTATATTTTCCTTTGTATTGTTCCCTCTAAATAGAGTTAATGAGTTTTCATCTTTAATATAAAAATCGAGATTGTCAATAAGAAAAACATTTTTAATTTTCCGAGTATTTATTATTTTTATTTCTTTATTGAATTAATTACATAAAAAAAAAACACGTATAATCTCTAGTCGTGTAGCTTTCGACATATTTAATATATTCTTTTGTATTCGTTATATTCTAATGGAAAATACTTTAGGCGTATTTTGCATTCTTTCGATCACAGTGAACGATGACTCAGTTGGTAGTGTGCACGGACGCCACGTGAATGGTAGTCAGTTCGAATCCACCTGCAATGATCTTTACCTATAGGAAAACATCATCCATAACATAGTATATTCTAACAATAAGCACTACACCTTGCTATGGTTTCATCACAATATTTTCTTTCACCGAAAGCTCAAGCTCATTGTAGCTGAATTCGAATTCACGTCCCTTGTCGCTGCGTCGGTACACATTATCAGCTGAGCTGTCATCCAATCAACTTAAAGTTTTAATTGTCCCAATTACAGATATTTCTACACGGGCCAAATAAGGATTTCGTATCAAACAGTTCTTCCAGTGTTGTCACTAGCAGATAAATATAATGTTAAGGTATGCACTATTACCGTCCCTACGTACCCCTATAATTAGATTCCACATAGGAATATGTAAATTGTAGAATAAAAAACGGCATAAGACTTAGATTCTAAATGGTGAGACATATTGTCTAGCAAAATTCAGGTATATGTGTAAGTATGAATCATTTTAGTTTCTAATAAACTAACCAAATTAGCCGCCTGTAACATCTACCGCTTTTAGGATCCAGGCTATTGGTAAATCCACCACTGTAGCTTAGTGTTTTGGTCAACCAGTCAGTAATTCAATAATTAAATAATTATTCAGGACCATAAAAAACAGATCTTAAAGAATAAATTGTTTTTAAAGTGTATAGGTTTAACGTTATGGCTACAGTTTCATCTGATCTTAGGTGACGATATGGCCCAAGATGATGGGCACGCTAAGCCTAGTGGATGGGTTGGGTCTCAAGTGCAA
Source organism: Actias luna (assembly GCA_039707435.1). NCBI lineage: Eukaryota > Metazoa > Arthropoda > Insecta > Lepidoptera > Saturniidae > Actias > Actias luna. The sequence goes on along the minus strand of JAZHAC010000022.1, from coordinate 15,322,200 downwards.
CTGTTGGAACACACCTCTAGGTATTTTTTAATGTTATGGCGACAATCTCACCTGATGTTAAGTCACGATATGGCTCAAGATGGTAGACACGCTATGCCTAGTGGAGGGGCTGACTCTCAAATGCAAATGCCGGAACACACCTCTAGGTATTTTTTAAAGTTATGACTACAAACTCACCTGGCGTTAAGTGACGATATGGCCCAAGATGATGGACACGCTAAGCGTTGTGGAGGGGCTGGCTCTCAAGTGCAACTGCCGGAACACACCTATAGGTATTTGGCGGCAGATTTTCAACTTGAAGGTGGTAGCTACATTACCAACTGAGCTATCATCGCTTCGAAAGTTACTTAGTCCAGTGGTTCTCAAGTGATATGATTACCAACTGACAGCATTACAGTTCTGTTTATATTAATTATTTTCAGGATTTAGTAAGCTTGTGCTTGAGCTATATGTCTCAGCACATCGCGCAGGCAGCTAAGCGAGGCCAGCTGATCGCTTGGATGCAGTACACCATGGCCTGTGGTCATAATGATGTCGCTAAGGTGTGTACTGTTTATACCAATTGTATTATTATTATTTTTTTATACTTAAGTTTTAGCGTTATGGCCATAATCTCACCTGATCTTAAGTGACGACACGGCCCAAGTTGCTAGACACGCTGAACCTGTGAAGGAACTGCCTCCCAAGTGCAGCTGCCGGAACACACCTATTGGTATTTGGCGGCACAACTTGAGGGTGGTAGCTAACCCTCACGATATTTTCCTTCATCGATAGCTCAAGCTCATTGTAGGTGCTCGGATTCGAACTCACGTCCCTTGACGCGAAGTCGCACACACTACCACTGAGCCATCATCGCTTCAAACCGCGCTTATTGGACTGACAGAAATGTAATGTATGCCCAAACCCAAGGAAGCATATCTTGCCTAACAGAGTGGTCACAGTATGGAACAAACTCCCGGAAATACTGTGATGTCTCCAACCGTAAACTCCGTTAAGAATAAATTGGATAAAAAAGTTATTTCCAAGCTATCTGATACCCACGCGTCAGCTATTAGCTAATTATCAGCTGGACTAAGTCTTGCCGACCTCGTGGAATTGAAGGTTCATTGGTGTTCGCAGGCCTGCCAGAACTTCGTCAAGTGGAACCTGGAGTGGGTCTGGTCGGACGTGGAGCTCGGGGAGCTGGAAGGCGAGACCCTCGTCCAGCTGTTGAATCAGAGTGATCTGGTGCTTCATAACGAGATGAGTCTGTACCAGTAAGTGCCATGTTCTATACTACATCATTAATTCTTGATTACATGTGTAGGGTTTTTTAGAAGGATCCTAAGTTCAGCCGTTAAAAGGGAGTATAGTATTGTTTTAAACGTTTGTCAAACAGTCAATTTATGATAAATACCTCGCGTGATGGTAAGTGATCACCGGAGCCCATGGACACCCACAACACCAGAATTGTATGTGCGTTCCCTGCCTTTATTGGAGGGACTGGCTCTCAAGTGCTACTGCCGGAACACACCTATTGGTATTTGATGGCAGATTTCCTGCTTGAGGGTGGTAGCTAGCCAGGCAGGTATTAGACCCTCCCACCATGCACCGCCCACCGACCTATGATACACCAGGAAGTTAGTCAGTGTTTCCGTTTGGTAGGTTCTTGAGTTCAGACAATATTTAACTTGGACCCGATATTAAGTGTCCCATTTTATAGAATAGAGGGCAAACGAGCAAGTGTGTCATCTGACGGTAAGTGATCACTGCTGTCCATGGACACCCACAACACCAGAATCGTATGTGCGTTCCCTGCCTTTATTGGAGGGACTGGCTCTCAAATGCTACGGCCGGAACACACCTATTGGTATTTGGTGGCAGATTTCCTGCTTGAGGGTGGTAGCTAGCCAGGCAGGTATTAGAAAAAACCCTCCCACCATGTACCGCCCACCGCCCTATGATACACCAGGAAGTTAGTCAGTGTTTCCGTTTGGTAGGTTCTTGAATTCAAGCATTGAAAGTGACTTCAGTCTTGTCTCAAACATTTTTCTAAAAGGGCCACAAGTTACCACAAGTAGTAATGTTTTAGCTTGAAACCGTAGTTGTTCACGTCTTTGTAACACGCCATGAAGTTAGTTACAAGTTATAAATCATTTACTGTGCTATTAGTTAAACAATTTCTTAAGTAGTAAGTTTTGGTCATGTTGCCGGCACACACCACAATAATTTAAGATTTAAAAGATGTGTGTGTTTTCTGGTTTGTGAACTAAATAAAAATAACTTTTTTTATATATTTATGGCTTAGCGTTATGGCCATAATCTCACCTGACCTTGAGTAACGATTCGGTCCAAGTTGGTAGACACGCTAAACCTGCGGAGGGACTGGCTCTCAAGTGCAACTGCCGGTGCATACCTATTGGTATATTGGGGGTAGAAAATAAAGTTTGAAAAATACAAAAGTGCACGCCACTTAATCCCCTTTCTGTTTTGTTTATTTAGTAACAATTAAAAGGCATTGAATCAGACCCTGAAAAGAAATATGGTTCTATTCGTAATTATACTGAGGCTTAAGAGAAAAAAGGACTCGATTAGTAAAATATTTCGTAGTCGTATAGGTCGTTATCGTGATAACAAACAGGATCCGCACACACAGACAGACACACGGACGTCCAAAACAGAACTTTTTTAAACAGTTTTGTTACTAGTTTAAATAACAAAAATGGCATTAAAAATATCACGAGTGTTAAAAATAGTGTTGTCACTTGATATGTGTGTCTGTATATATTATTTTACAAGTGCAATATATGATAAATAGAGACATTTTAAGTTTAAAGAATCAGTTGTGTTGCGTGAAGTGACAGTAGTGCCCACATCAACGCTTCGCTTCTAAGGCGTGCAATATAAATGTTGCAATTTTCTGTCATTATATTTCATATCAATACTTACGTATTTACATACATACGTACTTTAGGATTAAAAAATCTTTTATCTAAAAATCGATTATTATATAATACGTCAAAATCCAGTGAGATCACCATATTCATGTAAATTTAATCTAAATTCATGGTATTGTAATTTTCATTACCAATGAATTCATAGCCAATGGTTTCTTATAAGGCAAAGAATAACTAAAAAAGATACCTATTAAATTAATAAATAAGATTTCAAGACTTATAATGCATATTGTATATAATGCAAACAAAGTAATTGTACATGACAACCCGCATATATAGAGGTGCCACCTGGTTGTAGATTAAAAAAAAACAAAAGGGCAAAAACACTTACAGCGTACAGCCAAAGAGTTATAATATATAATTTATGCCTATAATTTTGTTACAGTTTTGTGGAGCGATGGTTAAGCAAACAGAGGGAGAAGTTAGACGCTAGTGATTACAATGAGATAGAGAAGAAGACGCACTGGGAGTCTCTTGTTGCCGCTGCCTTCTCACATGTCAGGTATATATATTAGGTTTTCTAAATTGTTTCCAAAATCTATACACGTAATCTATTACTTAATAGATTAAGATTAATTAAGACTTAAATAAGATTTTTTTGAAAATTATTATTTAGATGTTTTTCTTTATAGTTTTCATTTAGCGCTGTGGTCAAAATGGTGGACATGCTAAGCTTAGGACTGGCTCTCAAGTGTAACCGTCTATAGGGATTTGACGACAGATTTCCAACTTGAGGTTGGTAACTAACCTAGCGGGTATTAGAGAAAGCTCTACCACCATGCTATGTTTTCATCACTATGTTTTCCTTCACCGAAAGCTCAAACTCATTGTGAACGGATTCGAATTCACGTCTCTTGACGCGGCGTCCGTACACATTACCAACTGAGCTATCATCGTTTCGCTGTTATCAATATATGGTTTATACAGTCGAATCGTCGAAGTTCCTGTTTTTAGTTGGTTTATTTTTATAGTCCATATCTTCAGTTCTATTTAACGACAATGTGTCTAGTGTCGCTATTTAGAGCTGATCAGTAGAGTTAAATAGACTTTAAATTAATTAATTATTTATTAATAGTTCCTCCACAGTAACCTATACTAATACTTTTATAGAAACAACATATAATTCATGGTGAGTGCAGCAACCTCTTACAGACATACATTGCATGAGCAAAAATCTTGCATTACTTACATTCGTTTTATTATTTATTTTTTACAACAAACCATATACAATTTGTACTGCCGGAACACACCTAATGGTATTTGGCGGCAGATTTTCAACTTGAGGGTGGTTGCTAGAGAGCCACTTTCTCCACAGGTTTAACGTGACCACCAACTTGGACCGTATCGTCACTTAAAATCAGGTGAGATTATGGCCATAACGCTAAACCTTAACTATTAAAAAAAAACGCTATAACTGTCATTGCTGCGCAGCATAATTACTGCTGGAGATGCTCTGCAAAATACCAGGTGATCGTACCGTATCCAGGGCTTCATGGCCAAGAACTAAGATCATTGTACCACTCTATTATTCTAAACCTGCCATTGCTCCTAGAGATATTATTTCGACGTCGCGTTAACAAACAGTTTAACAGTAAAGCAGGAGTTTGATAATTGTAAAAAATTATAGGTTTCCTATGATGTGTCCGAACCAACTTGCCAAGTTATTGCTCTGCCCGTTGACTCAAGAGCACAAGGATTTCTTCATGGAGCGAATGGCGATAGCGATGAGCTATCAGTCAGGTAAAATTGGTGTTAAAGATCACCGCCTTTATAAAAATTACCTAGGAAAGTATCTATGGAAGCTTCTACAATCAATTATTGGAGATCACAGAATTGCTGGTAGCGTGATGTTAAATAGCGTAAAGCCTTCCTCGATAAGTGCTCTATCGAATAGAATATGTTTTATATCCGACGGGTAGGTCTTAATATTAGCGCGTTCCAACAAACAAAGTTTTATACTTTATAATATTTAAATAGATATGAGTTATAAGTTAAAGTACACAAAAGTAGATAAAAATCACATCCCGGTATTATGAAAAGGTGGTCAGCTCAGCATATGCTGAAGTGTTCTAATAAGTAGAAATTGCGATTCTTTCTGTATAATATCGATTCGAATTGACATTCAATGAATCGATTCACAAAAAATCGAGATCCCAAACATCGCTCATCGAGAAATGTTTTCTCTTCGTGTTCATTTTTTCAATATAATACAAATCATAAAAAAAATAATAACAATAGCCTTTATTTAACAACTTTTTGTACTTTTTACATTAAATAAATATATTTTTAATTATTTGGTCGGCATCGGTACGCGAAGATTGTCTTGCATTTCAGCATAGGCCTCCCCTAAAGTTTGCCACACTGCGCGGTCATTTGCCTGTTTTCTCCAAGTCGTTCCTGCTATACTTTTAATATCGTCCTCCCATCTTCGGCGCTGTTTCCCTTTCTTTCTTTTGTAATGTCGTGAATACCATTCTAGTATATTTCTCGACCATTTATCCTAATGACTCCTAATCAAATGACCTGCCCATCTCCATTTCAATGATTTGATACAGTAAGTGATGTCAGTAATTTTAGTTTTAATTCTTATAGCCTCTAATTTTGTCTTATCTTTAATTTTAATATTGAGTATGCTTCGCTCCATACTGTATTGGCAGGTTTCCAGTTTGCGTATATTATCATTTGTTAGGCTCCATGTTTGACATCCATATGTCATTACAGGTAAAATACAAGAATCAAATGTTTTACTTTTAACTTTAAGCAGTACGTGTGTATTCTGGATTAAATTTGGCACGGAGAAGATACTGGTCTCTTAAGGAAAATCACAATAATCGATATTTGATCGTTCTTATACAAATTAAAGTTGTGTTTACAAGTATGAAAACATATCAGGGATACAAGAACACATTTATGTCACAAATTTATTGGTTACATAAAACCTTCTTAAAATTGTTTGAAAAACTTTCAAAAAATGCACTTTACACAATAAAGTATACAAAAGTAGATAAAAAGTACATCACGGCATTATGAAATACATACTCTGAAGTGTCTTTCAAGTTAGAAATGGCGATTCCTTCTGAAAAAGATCGATTCATAAAAATATCGAGGTCCGAAAAGTCGATACATCGAAAATAGATTTTTTTTTGATTCGCTTTTCGTGTTATTTTTTTTCTCGTATAAAACAAATCTTGAAAACAAAAAGAAGAAATAATGTCTTATGATAATAGATAAGAATCGAACCTCGATTCAAGGGGGAAATATCGATTCACTGAATTGATTCATAGTTGTGAGTCGATTAAATTATTTTTTTAACCTTAAAAAATCGATTCTTAGGTTGATCGATCTCAGATAGCTGTCCTTACTACGAGGCTTTCAGCGCAGAGGCTAAATTCATACTTTTTCAATTATATAGTCACAATGTATATCAATGGCATTCAGAGGTTCATTTACATTTGAGCCTCACAATGCTGGAATAATTTGGTACCTCGCCAGTTTGTACTTAAAATACAGTTCAAGCGTTTAAAATAATACTTTAAAAAGCTTTTACTACAAGAGCACAGATTGGAAACTTCAAATGAACCTCTGCTGTATGAAAATAGTCTCCCAGACCTCTGTATTATCTATATTTCTTTTAAATATTTTGTATCTTTGTGTTACACTATTACAGCATCATTTCCATGTATTACTAATATTGGTATGCACTATATGCTGTTCCTATTAATTCCTGCTGCTTAATTTCGTGACATCGCCTTCAGAGGATCCAGTTTTACAATACCAGTATTGCACTATATCGGTATAGCTGTTAAGCTGACACTGGTACTAATTTATAATCATACATATTGTTTGAGTTTATGTTATATTTTGTTGGTTTTTATTTTATTTTTTAATTTCTGTATGCTTTATTTTTTCATTATCATGTGCTGTGTGGTGGATAAATAAAACTTTATGTTTTTCTAATTAAATAGGAAATTGTTTATAAAGTATATATCACTACATAATACCATCTTCCAGGGCAATACGAGAGAGTGGCCGAAGTCCAACAAACCGAGGCTGGTCGGATGCTGTTCACCCCTCGGCTGTACACCGAGGACACCTGGGGCTCGATACTCTCCGTGGATAACTTCCACTCGCTGCCCTGCTACCACACCAGGACCTTCATCTTCTCCACGAAACCCTCGATAGCGGACGTCGCACCACAAGAGAAGCTGCTAGAATGGACCGTAGATCTCTACCCGAAGGGGGTTTGGTTCAAGAAGAGCCTGCTTATCGTGTGGGCCGGTACTTATGATGTAAGTTTATTAAACTTAACCGTTAAAAGGTGACTGTTGAAAAATCCTCTATGTTACCTTACCATGGCCTAATCCTCTTCTATACCAATAAATAAAATTGAAGCGTCTGTTTGTAATGTACAAAATAACAGCTATTTGCTAGGTGCATAATTATGAAATTAATTAATTAAACCCAGTTAGTTATAATTTTTTTAAAAGACATCATATCGACATATTTAATCTCAGCTACCCTTGTTATCTACCACAATTGACAGTTTTTGTACAGGAAATTATTGGCCGTCTCATCAAACCGGGATCATCAGGGATCTGTACTTCAACTTTTGAACATAACATCGGGATAATGTACCACGCAGTTTGTAGGACAATGTGGCTGTTAAATTATATAAGTATGAAATAAGCAACAGAAAAAAAAATCAACTTGTTAGTTATCATTTTTGATGACCTCGCATCGATACACGTTGAAAGGAGGGAACTCTTTGATCAAACCATACTTTTTATATCACAAATATTTTTTCAAATAATTCAGATCTAGAGGATAAAAAAAAAAACTTGTTAGTAATACATTTCTGAGACTCATCAAATCGACATGTTTTATCCCTGCCACCCCTGTTAGCTACCACAATCGATAATGTTTGTATGAGAAAAGTTGGGCGTCTCATCATAACGAAGCTACTTATAGAAAATTAGCTTGATAGTAATCAATAAAAACAGGACGGTAGATCCTGGATTATATAGGCTTTCTCCGGCGGATGCATTTGAGGGCCAGTTCCTCCGTTAGGCTTAGCGTTTCCACCGTCTGAGGCTACATCAGGTCCGATTGTGGCCGTAACGCTGAACCCTATACAGCAATGCGATTAGAAATAGTCGATAGATTACCCGTAAAAGATAAACGAAAGAAAGAAAACGAGGGAACTTTAATTGCCTAGTTTTATATTTAAATTTAAAAAAAAGTATAGTTTTACATAACGCGTTCTAACCCCCTCTTTCTGCCCTTGTAACGCATCGTAACGTTTTCCCAGGCCCTCTCCCCCGGGTAATACTTGAACGGAACGGTTCATATACGGACATATTCATGTGTCTTTGGCAGGTTCCAGAGGTGGTACTTCGCACGGTGCGCATATCCATCACCTGCCAGAACAGTCCAGAGTACACAACCGACCAGTACGGTGGTCAGGAACAGCTCGAGCCTGATATCAGGGTTAAGGTATTCACCATTATCTTCTAACGCATCTAGAGTAGAGGGATTTATTTTACGGCAATTTTATTTTTCGGTGTTCAATGAAAATAGTAATATACATATGAGAAAAATAATGTTACCAAGCTTGAGCTCTTTATATCAATTTTAAGTGCTTACTGCATATATAAAAAAAATATTTTTATAAAATTTCTAATGCTTAGCCACCTTTTACAATATTGTGAATCGGTTTCATGGACTTTATGGGGAATTTTACGCTCTTGAAAATTGCTTCAGTGTTTTTTTTTGTGTAATAGTTACGCAATAAACACTTAAGCAATTTCAAAGAGCGTGAAATTCCTCATTACTATATTTAAAAAAATAAATATTTTCCTAGGGCGCCAAGAAATCCTTTGGCGGAAATGAATCACACTAATCTAAAGCATATAATATATCTTCGTTTTTTGGTTAAATTTTAATTTTTTACTATGTTAGATAGGATTATAGGGTTGCATGTTGGTCCTGACTGTCAATGGATCTTTATACTTAAGAGGTCACCGCCGTTAACATACTGTATTTTACACATCGTCAGTAATTTATAGTCTTTATACAGAGGTCGGATTTTGTGACAGTCATGACCGTCGATGATGACTCGGGTTGAAATGTACGTAACGTTGTAAACGAGAGTTCTCACGTTGCTTGTGTGCCATTATGGCAGATCATTCTATATTTATTTAATCTTTTTAGACTATTCCACTGCTAATTTTAAAATAACATTGCCTGTTAAATTTAGTCATTGGTTGATAATGGATGGTAAATTGCGTGGATCCTGTGTATATTCATGTAGGGTTCGCACTATACACTAGCCTGAGGTTTTGCTAAAACAATACATCAACGTATCGATTATTATGCCACGGTAAGATGCCGTTATAAAAGCCAGATTAAGGAAAAATGTACCCCCGTCATGAAAGTGACGTGAGTTCGAATCCAACATACATAGAGCTTGAGCTTGCGGTGAAGGAAACCATAGTGCTTATTGTAATGCCCGCCTGGCTATGTACCACCCTTTTTTTAACGTGGTATTTAAAATCCCAGACCGTGTGGACTTCCTTAACGCAATGCGTAAACGCATTATCCGGGCTCTGGTCAAAGGCCATGAGGTGCATGTGGTGACTCGTCGGGTGCGCTAATCACCCAACACTACCCATTAAAACGCACAATGGTGACACTTTAAACTTCCGTGTTGCCAGAAGCTAGGGATAGCTTTCACCATACGTCTAGCCAAGCTAGTTGAAAATTTGCTGCCAAATACCTACAGTTGTGTTCCGGCAGCTACACTTGAGAACTATACTATGTGTATATATATAAAACATTGTATGTTTGATAACCGAAAGGGCACTGATCGTTGATTGATTACCGATGTGTTATTGCGTGATCATTGCCATTTTCTATTGTACTTTACACTTGGCATGACAGCGACGACCGTCGATTGATAGGGATTTTTCGGTGGTCATCACTATTACGATATTTTGCCTAAAGATTTAGTTCGGATAATTCGCACATCACAGTTTGATAACCATTAACGTCGATTGATTGTGATTTCTTGGTGGTGGTGACTGTTACAGTACTTTGGCGAAAATATGACTGTAACTTGGAGTTCATAAAACTCTATTTTGGTTATCGTATTGGCTAGGATTTGACAGTTCCATGATATTGTTTCGCAGATCGGTATCTTGGTGTGGGGCGTGCAGAAAGGTGTCGAACATGTCGCTTCCGTCATCGAACACGTTCACCGGTTTTCCGTGCAAAATAAGTAAGTGTATTCCGCCTTTTATTTATAAATTTATTTTTATTATTTAATTGAAGGTTCGTCTACAATCACCCTAGAGTCAATTCACGTCAAGTGGACCCCCCTTTAAGAAGTCATTAAAATTTTAATTTGTTTATTTAAAAGTTAATAAAAAATATGATAATAAACAAATTAAATTTGCAAAAGAATTTTATGTGAAAATATAGATATTTTACTATAATTTCCTGAAAATTTCGTTAAGTTATCTTCAATAGTTTTTTCACAATCTATTTTTTAATTAAAAGTACCAAAAATTTTTATTGTTAAAAAAATTGTTGTTAAATACAACATTTTCAAAAACTGTTTTAAGGGATGATTTTTAGGTACGACTACTTTCGATAATTATATTTTATTAAGTTTTCTATCATCAAGTGGAAAAAGGGGGGTCCACTTGACGTGAATTGACTCCCTAGCAATTACCTGATAATGTAGGTTCGAACCCGCATCTCTCTGGAAAAGAGACAGACGATGTTAGGATTTTGGTCCGTCGGGCGAGTCCTACATAATTCTTCTAGCTTCCACGGGCTGGAAGGGTATACGTAAATGTATTTTCCCAATTTAAAAAAAATGGGTTTTCAATAACATTTTCACGCCATTTCCCAATGATGTCATAAAAGCCAGTCCCTGTTGTTGATTATAGTTTGCGTTGTGGTTATAAATTTTGACTTACGGCTTTTTTCCATACATACATTTTAAGTATAGTACATATCTGACTTCTTAGAAAACGGTTACAAAACTTTCATTAATTAATATATGTGTATGTTAATTGTTCAGGGTTTTGAACATAGATGGTGCTCTCGACTTCGACGAGCTGAACACGCCTTTATACACTCCCTCCAGTTCAGGTTGTGCATCTCGTTCTTGGGTCTCGGCTGCGGGCCCGAGTCCTAACTTTGGGAACAAGTGAGTACCAGTGAAATAGCTATATTAATTACCATATCATTGAAGTTTATTACTAATTCGTGATAATATAAAAGAATAATAATTATTTCCAAAAGATCGATCGGAATTAGACATTCACCACTTCATATGAAATCTAACTTTTATATCACTGCTATCTTTCATATGCTATAAAAGATATATGTCATTTGATAATTATGAAGTTATATTGTTTGCTTTTTTTCATGTGGTACAAAAAAGAATTTGTATAGTAGTATATCAGTGGTATTTTATCAGATGGCATTAAAATAATTTGTCATATGAAATTATAAATCTTTACCACTGGGAATTTTATAAGTCCTTGAAATTTGTTTACTGCTTATATATTTCACAGACAAACTAAATAGGTTATTGTGACACTGGTAATATTAGACATTTGTAGCCATTAATGCATTTTTGTTGCGAATAACAATTTAAAGCAGGTTTTTATCACTTGTGAAAAATAGCGTTCATGAAATGTGTTATGTCACAGTGATTTCACTATTATAGCTATATTTGTATATCTGAAATGAGCGGGCCTATTTTTTTATAGATATTTTTTGTGTTACATGCAAATGTTCGTTTAAATTATAGATCATTTTCATTTTTTTTATATTATTAGGTTTTTCACTGAATTATGTTTTGTGTACGTTGTATGTTTTATACAGAATTACATAATGTCGATTGGTACATGACCCATTTTGTTTAATTGTATAAGGGTTATAATTATTGATTTTATATGATTGCAGACAATGTTCAAAGTGCACTGACGTGATTGAGGACCCGGAACCGAAACATTTGCTCGGACCTCAACGGGACCAGCTTAAGGTGAGTCGAAGCTTATTTGCTACACTTTCTTCTACTTGAGTGTGATTATCATCCAACCTTAGCCATATTGTATTTCGAAACAAGTTGCTAACCTAAAGAGATATAATAAAATGTATGGGATGACTGTCATCCCATACTTTATGTTGTGGTTTCTTTAGATCAGCAATTATTAAAAGGCAACTTTGCTAGCAGCAATGTAGTTAAAAAGTCAAATGATGTATACTTAGGTAATAGGCATTTATATCTGACACAGGGACCACTTTGCATATGATGATATTTTCGTCATTGTGATTCAGTGTTGGTTTATCGCGTATCAAGTAACTATGGCTCAATGGTTGCGCCTAAGGAAACAACTAGTTTTATTTGTCTGTCTGTCTGTTTGTACTAGTTGGATTTTAAAATTTCTATTCGTATTTGACAACTCATTTGTGAAATAATTTTAAAAGCTGTTAAACATTATGCTGCCATACTTACGAGCTGAGCAAAATAAAAAATAATGCTAAGTGAGACTATAAATGGATAGGTCATTGCTAAACTCATGATATTTTGCGTACACGTTCTCAGTGGTACAAAAAAGGACACAGATAACTAACTTTCAGTTCGACGCAAACAAAGTCACAAAACTCAAGTAGTATATTTCACTATATTTAAAGTAATTCGTTTCGTGGAACTTGACTGTCACGATGTTTATAATTTGTTACCAGTTTATTTAGATAACATCTTTTCAGCTATATATTGCCAATTTAATCGTATACAAATAATCGATACATCGCTTACAATAAATCGCCTTTCAGATCCAAGTTGTCATCGTCCCACTGACAGATTACTGTCACGTGACTGCGCCGGATTCCACCAACGGATGACAGATGCGTTAGTCCTGTCTCTTTTCAGCATACGCACTGTCTGTGTGCGGGAGCGAGACGGCACGATATCTCTTGTTAACTCTTCTATTTAACTGTGCCGTTGTTGGAATATGTTTTTTGTGTTGACGGAGTATTAGATCTTTAAATTTGCCATGATGTGGTTGTCGTTTTAATTCATTAACGTATGTTATTTCGCGCTATGTTATTTGGCGATATTTTGCGTGATTTATATTGGTTATCGTTCGTAAGTAAAATAACTTGTGATTAATGATTCAGGGTATGATTTCTTAGTTGCTACAAAAATTCTTGGACAGTTTTGACAAGAGAGTGGTCGTTTTAGTACAGTGTTGTACGAAACCTGAAGAATTTTAAGACATTTTTCGTCATATATATGAAGCGATGATAGCTCAGTTGGTAGAGTGTACGGTCGCCCGTCAAAGAACGTGAGTTCGAATCTGCCTACAATGACCTTGAGCTTTCGATGAAGGAAGACATCGTGAGGAAACCATAGCATGGTGGTAGGACTGTTTCAAATGCCCGCCTGGCTAGCTACCGTCCTCAAGTTGAAATTCTGCCGCCAGATACCTGTAGGTGTGTTCCGGCAGCTGCACTTAAGAGCCAGTTCCTCCACAGGTTTAGCGTGTCTACCAACTTGGGTCGTATCGTCACTTAAGATCAGGTGAGGTTATCGTTATAACGCTAAACCTTAACTATATAAAAATACTTGATTCACCTCTTCTAAAATAGCGATTTGTAAGCTTATTTACTTTATTGTGTTGAAGGTTCATTTTGCAAAACAACATTCGTTTGTGTACTGTACTACACCGCCTCATACCCACTAGGATTGTAATTTAGTCGAGTACCGCCGAGTAATTTAATAATTAAAATACACTGTACTGCCTTAAACTTGTTCGTAAGACGGTCGAGTAACAATACACGAGTGAGTGGTGTCATACAAAACGAACGTTTAACACAGCAACGAAATCCTAACTAATATTATAAATGCGAAAGTGAGTTTGATACGCTTTACGCTTAAACCACTGAATCGATTGTCATTAATTTTGGTAAAAAGATAGATGTGCGCCTGAAGACGGTTATAGACTACTTTTTCGGTCGCAAAACGTATTGAAAGTGGGCTAAAAAGTCGGTTAAACTTAGTATGAAACTTTTAAGTACGTCATCCGATTTATTTTCAAGATCAGTACTAAAGCGAGCGATACCGCACTTAAAATCTAATAAATCGCTATTTGAAAAGCGGTGGACGATGATAAAATACATAGAAACAAATTTTAAAGTGTTTTCTTCGAGACATTTAGTGGCAGCTAATGAACTCGACTAAAACGACAGGTTTGGACTTGTTTAACAAATGAACGAGTCAGCAGTGAAGTGCGGACGGAGGCGCTTCTCGCTAAAAATATCGACTCGAATAAGTGATTTGCTAATCAACTATTTTTTTTAGTTCAGATACGTGTAGTTACTAAATTACTCGGTACTCGACTAAATTACTAGACTAGTGTGTACACGAGGCTTTAGCATAAGTATGGGTTCGCGAGTTACATTTGGGCTCACGTTCAAAAGAAAGTCGTTATATAAAAATTTCGCGTCACTTTGTTTGTCCGCGATGAACTCCTAAACTACTGAACCGATTTTAATCAAATTTTGCACACTGTGTGCAGTTTGATCCAAGTTGAGAGATAGGATAGTTTGTATCTCGATAAGTGATCATAACGAGATAGATGACGCTGTAGTCGATGTGATTGACTACTCGAAAAGGCAGGTCAGCTAGTATATTATATATAGTCAGCAGTCATAATATATAAAGTCGCGTTGTATAACACTTATTTCAGAATATTGTTATATTAAGCTTATCGTGGAATCATTTTACGATATAATTATTATGGATTACTTGTTGTTTGTAAATAAACTATTGAATTAATTATGGCTTTTTACTTACTATTTGATTTTGTTATATTTTTATATCCTTTGTATAATTATTATCCAGGCCAATAACACAATACTCATTAGCTATACGAAGTAAAAGTTATTTGATAATCCGTTCCAAATCGAGTCAATGGCACTGCATAATTTTTGCATATAAAATGGGATCCCTCAGAAGCAATATACCTACTACAATGTAGGTGAGCACTGCAGTATAATTGTTTCACCGTAAAACGCCAGAGACCTCCAAGTATTGCGAAAGCATTCCTCGGTCTCTAGTAATATGAGGGATTTTGGGTCACAGTGGCGATTTTGACGTTTTTTTTATAGTTAAGGTTATGCATTATGCCCATAATGCCATCTGATCTTAAGTCGCGATACGGCCCAAGTTGGTAGACTCGCTAAACCTATGGAGAGACTGGCTCTCAAGTGCAGCTGCCGGAGCAAACCCATTAGCTATCTATACATATTACCTATTTTACCTAACCAGGCGGGCATTACAAAAAACCCTACCACCATGCTACAGTTTCCTCACGATGTTTTCCTTCACCGAAAGCTCAAACTGTTCGTAGGTGGATTCGAACTCACGTCCCTTGTCAGTGTATCCGCGCACCGTGCTTTTTACACGATAAGTTCATCCGCCTCTTTCGTACCTCACCTGACATCTTGCGTTAGGGCATATTCTGGTATAAAAGAAATTATTTTTCCACACATAAAAGCCCTCACTGTGGTTATTTTACAAAGGCGAAGAGAGGGGTTGAAGTTTCGAGTTTTCTTGGTACTTCAAGAATTGTGTGTATTGTAGATATTTGTTATGTATACTACGGTGTAGGAATGTGTATTTTACAAAGACTTTAAATAAGTACAAATGCAATGGAAATAGATTTATTATTATAAAAAACGATGGATTTACATACAAAAAAAGAAAATAATATAAGCGATTTTAATAAAAACTTCACAATACTTTCTTTAGTCTCAATATTCGATGAAATTCCAATGACATTACGTCACGACAAATTTCGATGTTTGTCGATTTCGATGAAAAGCACTTACAGCACTACGATATCGTATTAATTCGATAAAATACATACAATTGAATAAAGCACTTAACTCTAAGAGAATATACATATAAATTGAAACCACGTTTCTATAGTAATGAGCAAAAGATTGAACAAAGGTATTATTACAAATTAGGATTTCTCATCGATAATATTTTTCACTATAAAATAATGATATTACAAATAAAAATGCGTAGATACAGTATATGCGCTCCGTAAGCGGCACGCTGATTTGTGCCAGTTGGCACATTCAAGCCTCAGTATCGTGTCAGCGTTCAACGAGGAATGTTGTGTACCGATTTGTATATCAAATATCATAAAACATAAAATACCCTTGTCTGTAAAGCGATATTGTGTAAACCGTTATAATGAAGAATCTTTAAATGATACATGTTAATGTATACCTGTCTCTTGCAATATTAATATATGCAACAGCGTGCCACTTATTTCGGCTAAATATAATGAAGGTAACGTATCTATATATTTTTTTATATAATATCTATAAACCATTATTAAATTACTGTCATTTATATTTTTTGTATATTAAAACCAAAAGAACTGGAGCATTTATTAATGTTATGTAAATACGGTAAGAGAATCTAAAAGTATTTTAACATCGATTAAGTATAACCAATCGAAAAATCGAAAATAAAATCGATTCACGTGTAACTAAAACTTAAAATTATTTACGCACCATAAGGCTTAATAAAAATACTTATATATCGTGCACTAAAAAACCGGGAGTTTATTATTAAATTGAATCGTTGGATGGAATAAAAACTTTACTGTTATAAGGAGACGGGATTTTAGTATAGAATTATTTCTCCAAGCAAAATCACGTGCTTTTTGGTATGTCCAGTCTTCAATTCCTTACCCATACAAAGTTAGCATTTAAATGTATCTATTTAATGCCAAATCATTTACAAAAATAGTAACAGTTATTATTTTCAGTGTATTTTTTTAAGTACCGAATAAAATCACGATAAGTTTCTTTTATCACAGCGTTCGATAACAATCGCATAAAATTAATTTTAAATTCATAATTAGCAAGCATTAAGCACTCTCATATTATGTAATACTTACTTGGACTACTGATTTTTGTAATATTTCGGAAAATATTTAAATCAGTTGCATTATAATCATTTATTAATCCGTTCGTTGCCTTAACACATGTCTTTTTATCACATTGTACCTGTTGTTATATCACAAGTGATAAATAACGGCTAGTTATATTCAACGCGTAGTGATTAAGAATAATAACGTCCGACTGTAAACTAAAGCGATGAAATAGTCGGCTATCGAAGTATTATCTCACTTGAATTCGTTTATTTTATAGTCAATAACAACTTTAAGTAAACTGGAATTTATCAGTGTCGTATTAATTTCACCAAAATAAAGTTTTTGAATGCGGCAGTTTTAAAAATTATAACTAATTTTGTTCGTAACAATTTTACATTTCACCAGCGCCGCTATTTTGGTCCATATAACTGACACGTGATTTATATTTATCACTTGTTACATATAACCAGTGATACGTGAAATGCTACAAATGTTATAGAACTATTTCATTGTCCTATGGTTTTACCATTCTCTCGCATACCTCTAAATCGATAAGTAAATATATGTATACATATAAAACTTAAAATGAGCAAATTATAAGTAGGAATTTTAAATTTCACTCTTACAGCTTGTGATTTTATGCTAGCAACGGAATATTTAAAAAAATCATCTTGCCGATAGTTATATACCTTTAATATAAATGCGGTCATAGTAGCAGTTCCTTGGGGAAATGATTCATTGCAGCGTAGTCTTCTAGAACCTGAAAACATCGATCGACGATTGTAACTATTAGTACCAGTTTTTACAGTTTTATATAAATACAATTGAATACAAAGAATTTGTCACGGGCCTCATATGATATAGTTAGAGAACATTCATTAACTACGTAAGGATAATTTTGGTCAATTTTGACCTTCTTATCCCCCATGTTAGCATAAGTGAGGTTTCTCGAACCCCCCGCCTCTTTCTTACGTAAGATTCTATCTTGATCTTTTAAATAATAAACTGTTATGTTACGAAAGGAAATGTTTTTTAATATAAAAAAAAAATACGGTAGTACACGGAAAAATGTACTATTTTTTTTTCTATAGAACCAAACATGGATAACAATAAAACATATAAAATTTTACTTTTTTTTAATGAGTAATAAAAATTATCTAAATATAATTAAATTTCGACAGTGCACTTTAAAATTAAGAAGTCTATTTGGAATCCAAAATAGAATTAGATTTATAATATTGAATTTTGATTCACGAAATATTACGTAAGAATAAACTTTACCCTCCACCCCTCAACGTAAGGACATGTACAAATTTTCTTAACCCCACCCACAATATCCTTAAGTGATTAATGAACGCCGCTAGAGTCAGTGCTTCTAAAAGTTTTATTTATGTGAGTGTGTTAGTCAGTCAGTTATTTGTGTGTTTTTAAAAAAGAGTCTGAGCAACGTTTGTACGGTTTACCTCTCGCAGAGTCTGTTCCGTAGGTCTGGGCACGTCGAGGTGTACTAATTCTTTTAGCTTGCCACCGTCGAGGCAGAGCTGCTTATTAAGCAGGAGCTCCGCCCCCGAGCTGGGCTCGAGAGGCGTGTGCTCGAGCGCATACTTCCTACAGATATCGGCCCACGCAGTAAGGTGCTTGTCGTTCGCCTCCTCCGCCACTGACGCTATATCGTTCTGTGAATACAATCACGCCAGAATGTCACGACGAAACAAAACGCGCCTGCGCACTCGACACTAGGTAAATCTGTGACGGTATGATCGTGCAAGTTCCACGTTAACAAGGAAGTCATCACGTACGGTGTAATATAATAAAATTATTTCAGACTAGATTTATTCTAATGATTTCTTAGGTTTACGCGAATATTATTCATTGAAATAAAACTAATTTAAACGGATTTTATCGCGGTTATTTATTAAATTTTGATCCCTACGTTTCGAAAGCTTTTCAGCCTTCGTGGTCACGGGGCGGACTCGCCCCCTCACTTTCGAAACGTCGGGATCAAAATTTAATAAATAACCGCGATAAAATCCGTTTAAATTAGTTTTATTTCAATAGATTTATTCTCTTATACTGAATGTCAACTATTTCACACACTAGATTTATTCTACCTAGGCAACGTAATCATTACTCTATCCACGATTGATTAACAATTTGCCTTCCGCCATTTAAAAGCGTGGTGGAGCGACCTTCTCCCTTCTAACTTATGTTAGTATAAAGACCAAAATACATGTTCTTAACATTTATAAATATTTTATATCAATATATGACAAATTAATAACACTTTTTTTATGAGAATATATCACTAGAGACGTTTCATAACACATCACGTACTTCCGTTACTTATTTTAAATGTTTCATTATACCGTATGTATTAAAGTAGTAATAATAGATTTTAAAATCGATCACAAGAGTAGTGAAGTGAAAAGTAAAGTGTTCGAATATAAATAACTTAGGTCGAAGATCAATCCGCACTGGTCAAGACATTGCAAGGCAGTTGACATCTTTCATTTCTATATTTATCTTACTACGAATTTAGTAATAATAAAAACAATTATAAATGGACCTTGCAGAGATTTTAACAATAACCCGCTCTGTATGATCGAAGGTAAGGGTTTCAAGCGATACCCGAGAAACCGGATTGGGGAAAATTATATCAATGAATGCTGGATACACAATGTAGGCGTTCAGTTGCAGACAATAGTAGTGAAGTTAAAAGACAATATGTCTATGTAAGTAATAGTTAGATTTTGCCGTACTCTCCAATGTAGTCCAAGGCTTATGGGACTAACATTAATATGGAATACTTTAACGCCGTCAAGACTATAAAGTAGAAATGTAAATACAGTAAACAAAGACAGTTATATGGTCATTTTAGCTGTAACAAATGCAAATGAGGCAGTATCTCAACTAACGTTACTAACACGACTATGCAATGTAATGAAACTGGTAAAAAAGTCTAATAAATAACGTCAACGATCAAGGGAAAATATAAAGGAGAGGTGGTTTTAATTTCACGTTTGCAAATAATTCCAACGGATTTGCCATTCGATTTTAAGCGACCAAAATTTCTCATGCGACTGTCAATTGCGTAGACAACAAATAACAAAAGCAGTCGTTGAAAGTTTGCTTACTTAACTTGGAGTTTTCCAGATTCGGGAACGGATGAATTGATATCGTGTGTTCGCGCGTCGGATAAAAAAAAAACGTATATTTACGCACCACAAAAAGAAACAAGACTATATTTAAATTTCACATGTTTCATTTAAAAGGCATGTAATTCATTTGAAGTTATAAACAAGTTTCATGCAATCACGAAAAGAAATGTAAAACAGAAACGATATTAGATATAGCCAGTTCTATTGATTTTAACGAACTGAAGATGGAAGACTGATTAGAATTGATTATAGCTAATCAGAATGTGAAAAATTATTTGATAAAAATCGTTCTAACTATTTTTGAGTATTAGTGAGAATAAAGAACATCGATTACAGACGATACAAAGTTTACCGAGTCAGCTAATAAAATTATATAAATTAGTATACATTATAATATAATTAGAAATTTGGCGAACATTTCTACAGGCCCATTAGCTCAGTTGGTTAGAGCGTCGTGCTAATAACGCGAAGGTCGCGGGTTCGATCCCCTCATGGGCCACGATATCTTTTTTACATACTTTTTTAATACATTTTTTTTAATCAGTTGCAGTTTAATTTAAAAAATAGTATACAAATGTATTGTACGAGAAGTCAAATTTTAACCGTATAGAATTTTTTACAGGTCAGTATTATGTGTAATGGTATATGTAAAGGTTTTTTTTAGATATGTATAATTTGAAACATATTATTTTTGATTGTCCCTACACTGTGCTGTAAATCATTTTCACCTGCTCTTATAGCATAACATTTAGCAGGAAGGACATTTTAACTTTTTTATATATGCATGCTTACCCAAAATTTGGCTGTACTAAACATTTCCTCTACACTATTACCAAATCTTTAATCTCTTGTACTTGTTTGTTGTTTATGTGTCTATTTAGCTATCGTTTTTTTTGTTTGTTTCTAAGTAAACGGCAAAGGTAATGAGACAATACAGCCAAGTCAGATGTTATTTAATAATTAAGAGTTTAACTCTTCACCAAGATGGTGGCTTGTTAAAACTGTCTATGAAATATTTATAGCAACTAATATATCATGTCCTGAATTAATATGCAAAGTTTACTTAATTTATGTACTTTAATTTCACCTTACATAGTAACTTTTTTTACTCCAATAAGAAGTATTGCTTATGAGCGCCGAACTCGTCGATGTGATACTGATGTAGTCAAGAATAATCAGTCAAGTGCATAGAAGTAAAGTGGCTTGTCTCTCAGTATTTTACAAATTCCACTTAGGTGAGTGCGCGTTGAAATGACATGATTTATTTCCACCCAACCCGTTACACCACAGGATGACCAGACGCAGCGAGGGTTTCCACCCTTATATGGTAGAAGTACCCACGATTTATATGAAACTATATATGTCTTCGTTCATCACGCGGACAGCAAAGGAGTGGAACTCTCACGTCGTCTGTCTTCTCATGTATGTACTTACGATCTGGTCATTTTCAAGAGATGAGTCAATAGACATTTTTTAAGTTTGCGCTCTTCCGGCTCCATCTATGTTTACCACCAGGCATGATTGAGATCAAGCGCAAACTTATAAAGATTAAAAAAATTATAATGTCTTATTAGAAAGAGAGAGCGAGAGAGAGAGAGAGAGAGAGCGCCAGTGTACATAAGTATAGTGCAATAAAATATTCATTCATTCATAATGAAAATAACAGACATAATAATCCTTACCTTAGCCAGAGTCGATATGGCGGTCCCATAGTAATCATGGTTGATCTTGAATATATCGGAGACGAGCTCGGCTAGACTGCCCTGGGTGCTGTTGGCTTCATCGACCACGTTGTAGGTCTGCCTGTTGGCCTGGGGAGCTGTCCCGAGGGTCCAGATGGCCCGACAGACGTCACGGACGTGCACCGTGTTCATCTTCAGGTCAGCGGTCCACAGCAGCTTCATGGTCTCTCCGAGATGCTTGTATATACCACCGTAGAGCAATCTTGGTGCTGGGAAACATAGGACACTCTATTATTAATCTAGATATAATCTTCTTTTTCTTGTTTCTTTCCTAAGTCATTTGGGGTCAGCGCAATACGTTTTCTTAGAAATCAGCCAGCATCCCTACATTCACTCCCTTTGTTTTCATCTCATTCCTCATACACTCTATCCATCTTTTCCTTAGCTTTCCTTTTTTTTCCATCCTTTAACACTCATATCCATTATCTTTGTAAATATATTTCCTCTCACATGTACAAATCAAGACAAACGATTTCCTTTCTACTTTTCTACCACAGGCGCCACTTTCAACCTACCTCTAGCATACTCACTCCTAATTTTTTCAATTCTTGTAACACCACACATCGATCGACATGCAATCGGCACTCTTCTTTTTTTATTCTTGGCAACTCAGTGCTCTTTAGAAACTATAGTCAAGGTTGAGCGTTATGACCATTATCTCACCTGATCTTAAGTGACGATACGGCCCAAGTTGGTAGACACACTAAACTGTGGAGGGACTGGCTTTCAAGTGCAGCTGCCGGAACACACCTATTGGTATTTGGCGACAGATTTTCAACTTGAGGGTGGTATCGAAATAAAACTAATTTAAACGGATTTTATCGCGGTTATATATTTAATACTATAGTATTTAGTAACCGCGATAAAATCCGTTTAAATTAGTTTTATTTCGATGAATAATATTCGCGTTAACTTAAGAAATCATTGAGGGTGGTAGCTAGCCAGGCGGTCATCAGAAAAAACCCTACCACCATGCAACATTTTCCTCACGATGTTTTACTTCACCGAAAGCTCAAGCTCATTGTAGGTGGATTCGAACTCACGTCCCTTGACGTGAAGTCGTACACACTTTCACTGAGCTATCATCGCTTCATAACAATTAAAACTATTACTTTTAAATCGGAAAATGAATATGATTTAGGAACGGGTTAATATTAAGAGCTTATCTGGGTATGATATTTATTTTTAGTGTATAAAATGAAATATTTAGGGGCGTTTGAATTAAAAAAAATCATCAACTTGATATTTTATGATTATATTATATATTTTATATAATATATATACTTGATATTATATTTGATATACACCCTAGTGCAGGGATGCAGAACCGATGGCACGCGACACAATACTTCCGGTTAGACAGCAGTTACAAATTTTATTATGAGTACAAAAATACTTAGATTAGAGTTATTAAGAAAATTATCTCAAAACACCAAAATATATTATTGGAAAAAAAAATACCAATGATAAGTTGAATATTCTTAGGTTGACCAGAAATATAAATAAAATGTCGACAATCAAATTTTGGAAACTGGGAATTCGTTACTAAACACATTTCACCGTTTAAAGAATCAGCAATGTTATTTTATTTTAATACACATATTGCTGAGACAATGCTAAATGATTTTTTTTTCTGTATTAAATAGGCTTTGACTTGATAGTACTCAGTATTATTTTTTTCTTAAAAATCACGAAATAAATAATATTTAACGCCACGTTTATGGTGTTATCAAACATCTCTTTATAAAAAATTGCACGTTGATACATAAAGGTTCGCCATCCCTGACGTAGTGTGTGTTGGTTTTTACCGGAAACGCCTAAATGTTTATTATAAAAAAAAGGTAGCGACATACCATTGTTTAAAGTAACCATTTAAGTGACCGCTATCCCACAGACGAGTACGGTGAACTCGTGTGAAAATATTTAATTTATATGCAGTGGATTTCGGTTATAACGAAGATAAAGGAACCAACACAATTCTCTCTATATATATAGGGATGTAGTTATAGGGTGGGTTTTTTGGACAGATTATAGTTAAAGGAGGGTAGTTTATAACGCCGATTAGTGTAAAGCGCGATGCGAGTGCGGCTTTGGGTTCAGTCTAGGCGAGGCGCTTGAGCCATATTCATAGTGCGTGGCTGGATCATTACCGAAGGGACGTAAGATTTATGTTTCTCTATTATTGACACTGTTTTGGTATTAAACTAATCGGCGTTATAAGCTACCCTCTTATGACGATATTCTGCCATAAAAAACCCACCCTATAACTACATCCTTACATATACATAGGTGCTATAATAAGTGGACAAGGTGTCACATCGAAAATTATGAACTAATTCTTAGATTTATCTTTACCTACCTGAGTATTAAATTTTTGTGAATTAATTTTTTTTATAATTAAATTATAAAATTATAAGAAAATTATAATAAGAATGTATATTTAACGTCCATGTACATTTTAGATTTATGTAAAAAATTATTGCAACTGCCTATATAATAAATACTGAGATAAATTTACAACAGTTTTAGAAATGCCTGTCAGTCTGTTTGTTTGTGCACGCATCACTGCTAAAATATAACGTTTGAGATAAAAAATCACCAAGGAAATCATTAAGCGTATCCTCGAGTAACATTTAGTCTTTGTTTTATTCAAAACGGTCAGTGGCAGTGTGTACGGACTCGTCGTCAAGGGGCATGAGTTTGAATCCACATACAATGAGCTTGAAGGAAAATATAGCGAGGAAACCATAGCGTGGTGATAGAGCTTTTTATAATGCCCGCCTGGCTAGCTACCACCCTAAAGTAAAAAAATTGCCGCCAAATACCAATAGGTGTGTTCCGGCAGTTGCACTTGAGAGCCAGTTCCTCCACAGGTTCAGCGTGTCGACGAACTTGGGATGTATCGTCACTTAACATCAGGTGAGCTTAAAAATACCTTGGCTATAAAAAAACTATATCTCTCTCGTTCCCTTAGTCGCCTCGGGCCGACTTCACCCGAACGAGTGTCACACAAAAAGGTTCGGGTCAGAATTTCAAAGCACTTCCATAAGAAGTATCACTTCAAAACTTACTGAGGCTTCTCCTATCACCAATGCCGTATACGATAGCTGGCCTAATGATTGTATAGTTGAGCTCCGCGTCCATACTCTTCAGCTCTTTCTCCACTTTGTTCTTCATACGCGCTTCCGTCGTCCAGGGTTCGACCGGACCATCTTCCTTTTGAGGCTGAAACGTTTGTGAGTAAAATTTAAATCGAATAACTTCGTTTTTAAAAATTATCTACCAATGTGACACTGGCAGAATAGTGTACAATATGTTGCCATTGAATAAGAAAAAAAATATGTAAGTGGATAGATATCTATGGTGATAGAAGTTTTTAACGGGATCTTGATCTGCTGTTGTGAGTTTTATTGTAATTCTAATTTTTAGCTATTTGGCAATATGTTAAGTTAATATTGGTAACTTTTTACGTGCTGTAGTGTGGCTGAGATGCAAAATTGAAGAACGTAATTGAAATTGAATTTTAATAACGATTAGGGATATGTTATATTTGGCTGTCACAAAAAATCATTAGATAGTTTGAGCAAGTGCTAACATTTTACATATGAAATAGCTTCAGACTTGGCTGTATGATTTCAGTACCTTTGCTATTACCATAAAGGGGACTACATTAAAAAAAAAACCTACGGTGATTGTAACACACTCGTCCGCCGTAAATTCCTGTCAACAAAATCTTTACATACCTTGTCACTGCTGTACATCTGCCCGCTAGATATTTCTACTAGCCTCGGTACTTTCAACTTGGCGCACTGCTTACCCACGTTCGAGCTCAGCGTGAAGATGCCCTCGGAGTACACGGCCTCGGTCTGACCAACCCGTGTCTCCCCCGCACAATTCACTACGAGGCCCCATAGGGGTTTATCGCCGGGGTCTAATGCGGAGGCGCATGATGCTGGGGAAGATTACCACATAAATTAATGTGGTGAACCCAAATAAATGAATTTGAAGCGACGATGGGCCAGTTGGTAGCGGGTACGGGGTAGAGCTTTCGGTGAAGGAAAAAATCGTGATGAAACCATAGCATAGTGGTAGGGCTTTTTCCAATACCCACCATGCTAGGTACCACCGTCAAGTTGGAAATCTACCGCCAAATACTTATTGGTGAATTGATGCTAATTGTACTTGAGATCCAGTTCCGCCACTAAACTTGGCGTGTCCTCTACCTTGGACCACATCACCATATTGATCGCCACCGCCAATTTGTGGCCATAACGCTAAATCTATAGACTTTTTTAAATACTTATTGAACCCCAATCATATTGTCATATGTCAACTGTGAACATTTTCTATAAATAATAAAATAAGATAAATTTAATCGTGTCTCTTACTCGCTGAAAGGTTTTTAAGGGTAATAAAATCCCTTTATATTTTAAATTATATAACATTTTCAAACTATCAAATTGAGTTACTAATTTTAAGTGATCAGTTGCCATACATTTAGAACTGTGTCCGCGGCTTCGTGTGCGTGCAACTAAAATTTGTTATAATCATGTTTTGCTCGTTTCTGTAACATTTTTCAATACAGATTCTCTCCTATTGTTGTTAGCGTGATATCAAGTATCCTAAAGCTTTCTTCAATGATTTCTCTATCAAATACAAAAATAATTTATGAAATCCGACAATTAGTTCACAGGATTACCGTGTTCAAACAAACAGTTCTGCTGTATAATATTATGTATAGATTAAGTAATTCGGTAAGATAGATGCTTCAATCTACTGTTAGCACACGATTTCAAGCGTATAATTTTTTTTCAACCTGCCATTCAAGGCTAATTGTGATTTTTTTTTTATCGATAAAAAAGTGTCGAGTCTTTTTAAGTCTAATTTTTTGAAAAGACGTAAAAGACTTTAGCATTTCGTTGTTAATTTTGTAGTGCCTTTGGCTGTTAGACTGTTTGGAAGTTAAAATTAAACTACCGCTTCATACACACACTATAGAAGGCGATCAATACAATTCAATTTACTTTAAAACCCCGTTGATCATTGTAATTTAATATAACCTCAATAAAAAAACCATCTGAAATTGTTCGATGCTTGTAACATTTTAACGTATTCCCAATTAAAGCATCGGACATGAAATAAAAAGCTTTTAAATTGTAACAATATTTATGGGTAGCTAAGTTTTTAGCGGGATCTTGATCCGTAATGTTGGCATTTTTATCTTTATTAATATACTTTGGCCTTATTGTGTCATATTGGTAACATATTACATGATGTAGTAATGTTGTTTTAACTGTCATTACTTACATTGTTTAAAACTTTTATATATAGTACATTGTAAATTCTATTTAACGCCATTCGAAATAATAGTAAACTTTGCTTGACTTCGGTTTGTTTAATAGTAAAATAATATTGATTCTTCTTCTCTCTATTTAACGATAACCCTTGTAGCGAGTCTACTATCCCGTGTAGCAAGCTAGTAGACAGACTCGTCTAAACGGTCCTTCACGAGATAAGATAACAATGCATATCATTATGGAACTGTAGGTTTATTCACACCCATATTATAATCCGCGCTGAAGCAGCCAATGGGTGTCAACTGAAATTAGACGCACTATAAAAGGTCCGGCGCTTGTTTGCGTAAATTCACTACAAACTTTCGTCTTTCATTCTATACCTTACGATATATTTAAGCAACTTAAATATTATAGTAGATTGTCCAGTATCGTACACCGCCCACACAAATCCAACTCTACACCCTCAATAACGTCTCAAAATTCTAATTGTCGCTATATAGAGCGTCCACTGCATTTAATTTTGTCGCTCGAACGTGTGACTACGTTCAAAACGGATAAAATGTGTAGTACATTCATTATTTTTGGGCAATATATGAACGCACTTTAATAATAATGGTTCACACGTCGCTTTGCTTTCAAATTAATTTAATTAACTTTAGAAATAATGGTTTCCAGTATAAATATGTTTGGCTTTGAAATGAACCTGTAGGCGGACCGAAATCTTCCAGAAGTGTATGATATATCGGTGAGGTGATCATAGGTAGCGACGTGCTGGTTTAGGTTACGTTGAACTTGTGATATCAAACAGCGCGAGATGGGAGAGCGCCCCTAGATATGCATATATATTTTGTAAACTTGCTTCATGTTTATTAAAGTAATAATATTAAATTATAGATGCATTAGTATTTTATAGTATTATGTACTATTTACCAATATTTAAATACATCTATTATTTCTTATTTTGACACTAAAAGTATAATTTCTCTCGCGCGTACAACATATGCATACAAATTATTGTTTTTTATACCAAAAACGTAACTAATTTACATAAGTATAGCACTTAACATATAAGAATGATTTACCCAACATACTTTCACAATTCCACTCTTGTAATATGCAATACATGCAATTTCATAATACAAAGTGAATGCTTCATAACCCAATTTACATAAATATCTAATTATGAGATCATTTTTGTATTAATTTATATGCAATTGTTTATAATGTTAAAACAATGGATTAATATATTGTTTAGTTTAAGTGTTTGGTCAAACATACCTAATGATAAGAGAGATGGTAACAAGCTATGGTGATTAGCTAAGTCTTGTGGAAGGAACAGCTTGCGAGTGAAGCTGCCGGTAGCCAAGCGGGCATTAAAAACTTACCTTAATGCTATGATTCATGTTTGTCTGAATGTATGTTATCTTTGTTAGAAAGATCGAGTTCATCATAACTAAGGTATGTAATATATATATATTTAATTGTATATATATTTTTTTATACTTAAGGTTTAGCGTTATGGTCATAATTTCACCTGATCTTAAGTGACGATACGGCCCAAGTTGGTAGACGCGCTAAACCTCTGGAGGAACTGGCTCTCAAGTGAAGCTGCCGGAACACACCTATTGGTATTTGGCGGCAGGTTTACAACTTGAGGGTGGTAGCTAGTCAGGCGGGGATTAGAAAAAGCCCTACCACCATGCTGTGGTTTCCTCACGATGTTTTCCTTCACCGAAAGTTCAAGCCCATTGTAGGTGCTTGGATTCGAACTCACGTCCATTGACGCGAAGTCGTACACACTACCACTGAGCTATCATCGCTTCATTCGTACACAATACCACTGAGCTATCATCGCTTCATTCGTACACACTACCACTGAGCTATCATCGCTTCATTCGTACACACTACCACTGAGCTATAATCGCTTCATTCGTACCCACTACCACTGAGCTATCATCGCTTCATTCGTACACACTACCACTGAGCTATAATCGCTTCATTTGTACCCACTACCACTGAGCTATCGTCGCTTCATTCGTACACACTACCACTGAGCTATAATCGCTTCATTCGTACCCACTACCACTGAGCTATCGTCGCTTCATTCGTACACACTACCACTGAGCTATCATCGCTTCATTCGTACACACTACCACTGAGCTATAATCGCTTCATTCGTACCCACTACCACTGAGCTATCGTCGCTTCATTCGTACACACTACCACTGAGCTATCATCGCTTCATTCGTACACACTACCACTGAGCTATCATCGCTTCAAGTCTGATCACAATCTTAACCGATGACGGAAACACGCAAACACTCTAAAGTTGTTACCTAGGGGTTTGCGTAGCTTCACCAGACTTCTGTGGTACGCAGAGCTACTAAGTACTCTACCAAAAAGCGATCTAGCAAAAAGGTATATAAATAGCCGAACCTCGGTTTGCGCCGTAGTGGTCATGCAATTCTGCGAATCGAATCTAACACTAACTAGCTAACTAATAATTATATATTGATTCATGTATGAATCAACTTTATTAAGCGCTCCTATGTGTCCCTACTAACAATTGTTTTAAAACCAGTCATAAGTATTATTTTAAATATTTTATAGGTTTAGCGCTACAGCCACAATCTCATTTGATGTTAAGTGAGGATGTGGCGCTAACGGTGGACACTCTAAGCCTAGTGGAGGGAATGTCAAGTGCAACTGCCGGAACACATCTATTAGTATTTGGCGACAGATTTTCAACTTGAGGGTGGTAGCCTAGCTCTAGAAGTGGGAAAGCTGTCCCTGGCCACTCGCAATACGGGGGTTTGCTGTGTGGCCGTTGTACGTTTTAGTGGACAGTGCACGGTGATTAGAACCTGATAAGTTATCACATACCCCTCACGCCTTTGGCCTGAGCCCGGGTAATGCGTTAAAGGCTCGACCGCTATGAGTATGATATATACAGACTTACGAGTATATTTATCAACACAGGTAACATTAAAACCCACTCTCTTTACCACGTAACTTCCCTTTGGCGTGTTCACGAATATAACCTACTAGCTTTTACCTGCGGCTTCGATCGCGTTGATAATTATTTTGTGAAACAAATCAGATGACGCTATAAAGTACTAAGTTTATCCCACTCTTTACCGCACTTCGAATAAGATTTTCGCGAGCAAAACTACCGTATCTCCGTCTCGAGGCTCCCACCTATCTTTATACCAAAATTTATCATAACCAATTCAGCGGCTTAGACGTGAAAACGTGCCAAACCCTCTTTTGCATTTATAATGTTATATTAATATATATGTATATATATTAGTAAGGATATGTACTACGTTAATTTCTTATAGGAGTATGAAACATCGCCATAATAAGCACAATATAGAATTGTAATGAACAATACCCGAGTATTGTTTCGTGTTATCATCATGGGTCGCATACTAAATAACGTAAAGCGCAGAGTTTCCTCCAGCAGTGACGTAGGGGCCGGCTCGGGCCGGAAGTAATGCGATATCAAATCACTTATTTTTTTGACAACATTAATTAAGTGTTGCATTTAGTTGTCCTTTTTTGTTAAACGAAACAAACTATGTGATTATTTTCAAAGTACGTCTTTTATACATTATTGAACGCTACTTTAAGCATTAAACACATGGAAAATTTTAATATTCGCGTGTGGTTAATATTAAACAAAATTTAATATATCTTAAATAATATGAAGTATTTACAAAATTATAATTCTTTCGCTTATTTGGGTGATATATAATTCAACGTTAAGTTTTTTTTAATATATCGAAAGAGGAAGAACTTCCTGGCTCCTGTGAGTCAATTCTTAATTCATTTTCACGCAGAGATAAGTCGAAATTGATATTGATAACTGCAGTAGTGTATAATGAAGATCATATTTTCGGAAATAATTAAATCTGAAGATATTATAACTTGAATTTTAAATGTCCACGTGTTTGTCATATAAAAAGTTATAAATTATCGAAATCGCGTTCAATAATGTATAAAAGAAAAGAAAAATAGTTTAAAACGGATAAATAAATTTGGAATAAAACAAACGATTTCATACTTTAGGAACTTTTTCTGGACAACGACCAAGTACCTAGTACGCTCTACGGCTTGAGTATATACTCACTGAGTATTAGTTACCCACGGAATCTCCCTTCGATTTGAGAAGCCTACACCCTTGCTATCTCCTTGTTAGTGTTCCAGAAGTGTATGCTATGTCGGTGATATGGTCACAGGTAGCCACGTGCTGGGTTAGCTTACGTTGGACTTGTAATAACAAACAGCTCGAGAAATGAGACTACCTTTGCATAACTATTTATATTGATTTTTCTAAAACTGGTTCATTTTTATTAAAGTGCTATTAAATACATCCCTTATTAGAATAATGAATTAACGTAGTGTTTAACTTGTCCAAAGTACAACGATTACTGTTTTGAAGTCGGTGAAATTATGGCTGGGAGCTTTATTGACGTGCGCCGGTTGAATCAGTAAAGTTATATGAAAACAAAGTATTATAGTATGATTCTTCTTAGGAAGCACTATAAAATACTAGAGTATGCTGGGACTCCGTACTTCCTACGGTTAACACGGGATTTATTAATTTTTCTCCAGACCATCAAAACACATAGTAATGATTGAGCTCACTGTACCATGGGAAACAAATATCACAAAAGACCACCCTATAAAAGTAAATAAATACTACAAGCTACAAAATGACCTGAATAGGAATGGCTACGTTGTGAGTTTATACGCGGTCGTCGAAGATGGAGCGAGAGGTATACACGCGATATCTCTCTATAATCTGGTAAAAGATTCTGGCTTGTCTAGGACTGCAGTAAGTTCTATATTAGAACGTGTCTCTAAAGCTGCGCTAGCAGGCTTGTGCCAAATTTGACTGGGCAGAGGGAGAAACACGAGTAGTGAAGCCGAGTGTTGACGCGCGTCGGGTGTAGGAGGGAGGGGCCTTAAGCCTATATCCGTGTCAAAACTCTAGGGACCTGCTTGGAGCTTTCTTCCCTGTCACACTATGGAAGGTTTCGGAATGGAATGAAAAGTTCGTCTCTCTATTGAGCTCTAATAATGGCGTTATGGCCAATCTCACCTGAAATTAAGTGACGATGTGGCCCAAGACAGTGGACACGCTAAACTTAGTGAAAGGACTAGCTCTCAAGTCCAACTGTCCGAACAAACCTAAAGGTATTTGGTGGCAGATTTTCAACTCAGGGATTGTATCTAGCTAGTTGGGCGTTAGAAAAAGCCCTACCTACATGCTATGTTTTCATCTTTTTTTTTTAACCACAAATTCAGGTAAATTATAGAGGATTGCACTCACATCCATTATCGTCGAGTTTGCAGACACAACCAACAGAGAACCATAAAGGCTTCAAATCTCAATGATTATTTCCAATATGTATTTCATGTCCAGATTGGGCTTCCTTACAGTTTCAAAAACAAAATGTATTGTGAATTCTAAAAGATAGCTCATATAATTATTAATAACCGAGTGTAGCTATCTGAATGACTAATGGCTGATAACTTATCTATACAAGAGATGTCAAACACTACATTATATTAATGCTGTTGACATTTGGATAAAATGGCATCACAAGGATTTCCTGTTGAATTCATCTTTCAGTAAATTTAGAAGCGACGATAGCTCAGTGGTAGTGTGTACGAGTTCCTGTCAACGGATGTGAGTTCGAATCCAACCACCTACAATGAACTTGAGCTTTCGGTGAAGGAAAATATTGTGAGGAAACCATAGCATGGTGGTAGGGTATTTTTCTAATGCCTGCCTGGCTAGCTACCACCCTCAAGTTGAAAATCTGACACCAAATACCAATAGGTGTGTTCCAGCAGCTTCACTTGAGAGCCAGTTCCTTTACAGGTTTAGCGTATTATCTGCCAACTTGAACCATATCATCACTTAAGATCAAGTAACACTAACCTTAACTTTAAAAAAATCTCTTATGGAGTCCGAAAATTGTTTATCTCAAGTGAAAAATTCTTCAGGTGTTTTAGGAGATTTAGGTAACAACTTGAACATTGTATTACAACTTGCTTGCATTCGTGATAGGAACACATAATAATGTAGAAAGTTATATCATTGTACTAGATACATACTAAATATTAAAAATCATGAGTGCAATTATGTTTGCATTGAAATACAAGTATTTTAATTATATTTTGCCTGTTTTGTAACTTTATTTAATAGAGCTCTGATCCTATTCGGTGGTAAAATTATAGAAGTCTATATTATAAAAAATTAATTTAAATAAACAAAGTACATTTAATTATTAGTATTTATTTACCTAAAAAATCTATAGTTTATTCTAATTAAACACATTCTACTCATGTATATTTTTATGCTACCATAAATATTTTCTTAACAATTGTTAGTTGTATATGCTTTACTAGACTGTACATTTGAATTAGTACAGGTAAACTAAATATTATTAATATTTTCCTCAAACACAATTACTGTTCAGTAATATACCTTCACTCAATATAATTAACTAGTTTTGCCTTGTGACTCTATTTGTGAGGAACTAAAAATTATTTAATTGTTCTTGCTCATTTTTGTAAGTGCAATACAGCTCCCATTGGTGGAAGCATGATATTAAATAGCCTAAAGCATTCCACAGTGATCGCTCTACCAATTACAAACAGGAGGTTTTAAAATCTGACTGGTAGTTCCTAAGATTACGAGGTTTCAAATAACCTTTTCCACTTTAAAATATATATACAAATAATTATTGAAAATCTAAAGGCAAACCATTAATAATTTGTCTGTAAACACCAACTATATGTATATGAGAGTGCAAATAGATTTTTGAACAAATCTCTGCTTGACTGTCTTTTTTTTTCTATTTAGCAACACATAGCACTGGTTGAGCTGTCTGTATCGTGGGTAATAACTATACCTACGGACTCTGCTATGAAAACAACTAACATAACTAGCTACTAAATCACCTAAACTGCAATGGTATTGAATTAAATATAGCTGGCTTTTATTTAGTGAAATATATGCTAAAATGGCATTACAAATACCATTATTATAAGTTCAGGTATCACTCAAAGATGAAATACTTTTGGATTTAGATTTCGACGGCACTAAATGTTTGTTTGTTTGTTAATAACAAAAAAATGGCAGTTCTAGAACCGAGCATTTTCTAGAAGTTTTTATTTATCAGAGACTGATTCCGTTCACTTCGGCAGTTTATTATATAAAAAATAAATTAAATTACTCACTTGAATTAATAAGGTTCGCACTCTTGTATTCAACGCGGGGGTCTTCGAATATCTTCGAATGTGTCGGATTGAGAAAAGCCAGCTGCGGTGGTGTTTTGTCGACGACACGCACGCCGCTCACAAGTTCATTCGAAATCAAATATTCCACCAAGTTACGACCGATGAAACCGCACCCTAAACAATCGTAGTACAAGATAAAAAATAAAAACGTTTTTTTCCCATATAGATGACTAACACACGAAGACCGTTAGGAGAATTAAAAAAACAACTACTATTACTATTCTATTAAACTTCGTGGTATTTTTAATTATATCGTGGTAAAGATATGTAGTGAATAATTGGTTTTCGAAATAATAGTTACCTCCTAAAACAATAACTCGTGGTTTTGAATTATCACCGGTAGGATCACACATTTCGCCAGCGATTTCACAAAAACTGAATGACAGTGCAATGACATTTTTGAATTTTTAACAGCTTGTCTTTTTTTTATTTATTTAACGCTGCTGAATATATATTATTTAAGTTTAGATGCTTTAGTTAATCCAGAGATATTGCCATTACTACAAAATCTTGTTTCCCAATTGATTAATTTCATTTGAATCGAATGGCATTAATAAAATAAATTTCTACACGTTTTAAATAAACATACGGATGTTGTAATGTTTAAATAGGGTTTTTTCTGGTATCAGTTACAAACCTTTTACAATGTTGTATTTAATCCTTTTTTTTTTTTTTACAGTAAATTAATATACTTTATCCAATTGGGATGGTTAAAATAAGATAAAAGATGAAATAAAGGGCGTGATACAATAAGAATAGTGTATACACGTGTAAAATTAAACAAAAAATAAAACAGTAAAATGTTAAGTTTACATAACCATTATTGTTGGTTATTTAATCAGTGTCTTAATAGTGTTATTCATTAACACACATAACTACGAACGTACAGATTATGTTCTCTAAGACTGAAACGTATATATCTAAAAAATTAAGTGGCTTATGTATATTTTTAGTCTAAAGAAAATTACAAAAGAAATATAAAAATGACGTATGTTTATTTATAATTTATAAATGCTGCCATTGTATTAATAAAAGATAAAATTAGGAAACTCTTAACTAAATCCTGTCTCATCCTAACTCTTGTTACCGATAACCGCTTAGTTGTAGAAAGCTTGTCAAGTTTTATAAGAACTAATAAAATTAAACTTTAAGATTTTAGTGTCATTCTGTGTTGTATATTTGTAATCTAAAAAATATTTTATATGTAGTTTGCTTATATTGTTTGTGTTATATTGTTTGGATATAATTTAGAGAGAACAACACAAATTGTTTAATTCAATCTCCATCGTTTATGGTTCTACTTACGTGACATTGGCAAAATTGTGTGCGTACACATGTGGCCATTAAATAAAAAAGAAGAAGAAAGAGAATAACACGCATATTTTTCCAAATTTGCTATCTTCACTTCTTTATTATATATACTTTTGGCAAAGATTTATTTTGTTGTAGCATGCTAGTTGTATGCTGGTCAACCTTTTTGGTAGTATACTTTTTATATGTCTATTAGATATACAGAAAAATAAATGGAATGAAGCTTAATTTATATACAAAAATGACGTGTTTTATTTTATTTGTAAATAGTATTTAATTATAAATTTTATTACAGGGTTTAAGCACCCTCAATTGGTGACCCCGACTAGTAAAAGTGCAGTAACGTAATAATTACCCTCAATACTAACAAATATACACAATCAAATTACGATTTGCTTTTGTACATCAACTTTATAAATTCATAATTGCTAAGGCTCGTGCGTTTGACTGTCGTTTGTTCAGTGGCTGATGTTAATTTTGGCAAAATATCGATCCGTTTATATGAATAGTGCCCGTTTGAGTTTCATTTCTGTGGGGAGATTCGCTGTAAGAAGAAAACCTCAATGGTCTTCGGGTACTGAACCATGCCGTGCACTGAGACGGATCAACACGCGTGTCTTCAACACGTGCACAGCCCTCTAAAAGAGCCCGACCGAGCAGCCTCCTGGACCACCGCACCCTCAATTGGTGACCCCGTAAAAAGTCTGGTTAAACAACGATGTTTACTATGAATCCTAGTACAAGGCAAAAGACTCTTCTCTTGTTGTAACAAGATCGTCATAAGCCAGTGAAGTCGCGAAAGCTAGACAAGGTATTACAAATTTCCTTGAATGTATGGATAGTGTAGCAACATTAGCCGGAGTTTCTAACATTTAATTAACCAAGAAAATAGGCAGTCTAGAGCAAGAGAATAAGGACCTTAAAAGCTATTCATGATTTGTGTAACTTAGTCATCAGTTTGCAGGCGAGAGTTGACTCTTTAGAATCTTCAGGAGGTGCCGCTGCTGCAACTGCAAAAGCCCCAGCCTCTACATCTACGTGTGTCCAAGGTGGTGATGTGAAGGGTTTGATATTGGTTACCTTTCAAAATCTGGTATCGATAAGATTTGAAAAGGAAATATACAAACTCGTCTTTTTTAAAATAGGTTCTACTCAACGCAGGTGCTAAGCCGTTGACCACCTTAGCTGTGGAACTAAAATACATAATGCACGAGACCCTTAAGCGATGTATCGTTACTAGGGAATTTACCGATG
This sequence comes from Actias luna, assembly GCA_039707435.1. NCBI lineage: Eukaryota > Metazoa > Arthropoda > Insecta > Lepidoptera > Saturniidae > Actias > Actias luna. Next base: position 15,285,209 of record JAZHAC010000022.1, on the reverse strand, counting down.
CCTCTATAACTTTTACTAGTGGAGATTACCAATTAAGGGTGTTTAAACCATCTAATAATTATAATTAAATATTATTTATAAATAAAATAAAACGTCATTTTTGTATAATAAGAGAAGTTTCATTCTATATAAAAAAAAGTTTACTACCAAAAGGGTTGACCGCCACAGGTATATGAAGTCAAACAATTTTAGTGTGTCTCAGTTAATTTAATAATTAGATAAAATATTTTTTATATTTATTAAAAAACAATTTATATCAGCATTTATTGTTATTCAACCTTAATTCGTCTTCACATTCTTCTGATTTTGTATTATTGTACTCAATAACTTCTAAATCGTTATTTCTCTTCATATCGGGGGGCAAAAAAAATGCGACTGTAAGTTCAGCTATAACATTATAAAAACATTTTATATTACTATGTAGGTACTTCCTTTTTTCAATGGTCATATTTGAACTATACCGTTCATAAATTGTTATATTTAAATTGTTCGTTGAAATGTCTTTGGAAGATATTAGTTTTTTTGTAAATATCCTTTTGTAAATGATTGTACAGCTTCATTAACATTATTAAAGAGTAATCAAGAAAAAATACTGTTATGTACTGTAAAAGAAATCACAGGCACAGTTAGTAAAATATACTTATATATGACTAGAATCGCGTAACCACTGATCATAGGGATACGATAGTCTGTTAGTAAACTTCCAATTAATTGAACGTTGAAAAAGCCTAAGCCTCTAGCGATGACCATTAAAAGACGTGTAGCCCTATCTCTAAAAGAATTTAATCAGTTGGATAAAGATAAAGACGCGCTTCTATTAGCTTCATTTATATCTTTCTATGTATCAATCAATTCGCATGGTGGTAGGGCTTTTTCTAATGTCCACCTGGCTAGTTACCACCCTCAAGTTGAAAATCTGCCATCAAATGTCTATAGCTGTGTTCCGGTAGTTACACTTGAGAGCCAGGCCCTCCACTAGGCTTAGCGTGTTCACCATCTTGAGGTACATTGTTAATTAACTTCTAACTAATAAAATTTCTGGACGGTGCTGACCACGTGATCAAAGCAGTGAGATCACCTTAACTCGAAAACGCCAATGCTCACAGTATAAAATGGCGATGCTTTATAACGATATATTGCGGCAGTAAACTATCCGCCATATAGGAACGAATTTCACCCCAGTGGGAGCACTAAATAGTACTCACAGTGTATATCATTACTCACCTAGTATCGTAACATACCTTTGGTATGTTATTATTAAGAATTATTTAGTGGAGTTAACTTCCACAAGTTTTTGTTTCTTTTTTCGACCTGACATACGCTGTTAGCCGTAAGGGCTTTGACAGCTTCACCGAACTTTTTGGGGCGAATGCTAAGGGCACTCAGCCCCATGGCAGAGGGCGCAAGGGTGCCAGAATGGCCGAACCTCGGCTTGGACTACTGGATAAGTGTTAATGTTGTTCAATATCAATGCAACATAGAGAATTGTGGAGAATAATGCTATACTGAACAAAAGAATCCTGATAAACAAGAGGAGGATTTCGCTGGTTATAGCCAGTAAGCCAGCTGGGTAAGCCAAATTACTGTACGTATCTCTTATTATTTAATCAAATAAGTCAATATTAATCTTTTATCTAAAAAGCAAAGTAGGAAAGTATTAGATTTACCTATAATCTATGTGTATAAAACAAAGTTGGGTTTGTTAGAACACTTATAACTCGAGAACGGCTGCACCGATTTTCATGGTTTTTGATTTTTATAATTGCCTCCGTAACGAATAGTAGAATAACAATTATAATGCATTGGAAAATTGACGGAATAAATAAATAAGAGAGAAATAACATTTTCCTCATTCAAAATGAACATGGGTTTCGTAACTGTCAAATATTTAATGTTTATCCCGTCGAGTCGGTAAACTCTCCCCACAAATTAAAGAACGTATTTAAATAAACGTTTCGAATCGAGAATTTATATTCACAATATTCGGATAATGGAGTATTTTAGATTTTAATAATGTAGAATAATGTCAGTAATGAAGATGGATTGACATATTTATTGGTTGTCAAATATTTATGCATGCGTTCAGAAATTTACAATGAGATGGGAAGTGATTCTAACCATTGCTTGGCCAACATTAAAAAATAAAATAGTTGTATCCAAACGACATCGTTTAGCGGAATGCATATTGTAAAGAATAATTTTATAACAATGTAAATAAACGCTACCATTCAGAAAATACGAGCAATGGTGGCGACGAATAATAAAAATGTCGATCTCAATGCGACTATTCAGAATTTTCTTCGAGTTTAGTTATTGTTCTTCAAATCAGGCAACACAGTTATCAACTAGAATTTACTGATATTGTCTGGACTCTCACCTCACATTTTTTAATAAAAGTAGATTTTGTTGGATGTAAGAACTCTATTGAATGGTAAAAACGTGGACATCTGCGTACATATTATGTTGGTTCGTTGACAAAATATAGCCAGATAAAATCTATTCTATTAAGTAAGATCATTGTACCATGGGAAACAAATATACCAAAATACCACACTATAAACTAAATTTAAGGTAAGTACTACAAGCTACTAAATAAGCTGAACAGGAATGTCTATTGTAGATAAGTTATACGCAGTCGAAGTGGGGGCAAGAGCTATACCAGCAAAATCTCTATCACCTACTAAAAAGATCTTAGCCTGTCTAATACAGCTGAGAGTACTATATTACAACGCTTCTCAGAAGCTGCACTAGCAGGCTCCTACCAAATTTAACTAGACAGGGAGAGAAACCAGAATTGTGAAAATGAGTGTTGACGCGTATAGGAAAGGGGGGGCCCCTAAGCCTACATCCGTGTTACACGTCTCGAGAACTGTTCGGAGTATCACTCTTTGTTATACGATGGACCAACCACCCGTACGTATGGTTTTATGTGTAATGTATTATAAAAAAATATTAAGGTGCTTTATCGAAATAAAACTAATTTGAACGGATTTTATCGCGGTTATTGATTAATTTTGATCCCAACGTTTCGAAAGATTGTCAGCCTTCTTGGTCACGGGGCGGACTTAGGTGTAGGTTGTCCAGAAAAGTTCATGTTACTGTGTCGGTCTTCAATTAAATGTGAGGTGATTTTTTTGGATAGGGCCGCACATAAGGACAATATTGTTTTATAAATAAAAAGTTCTCAAATCAAATTAACCCATTTTTTTTAATTCAATATAAACCCTGTGATGGCACTTCTGAACATCAAAACTACCATCGGTTCGGAAAATAACCCAGTCATCGAGATGAACTAGCAAGAAACTCGATTTGGTTATATTTTTTTTAGGTACGTACATATTTAAAAAAGATAAGAATTTACAAAAGGTAAGGAGGGCGCCACTGTCTTTTACATGGTATCTCCTAAAATATTAGATTGAATAGTTTTGATACTTTTTCATTTTATTTAATTTGATTTTTTAATAAGAAATTTTATCGAGCGTAGAACTACTCGAAGATTTAAAGGCTACCTTGCGGCTACAGTATCAGTCCATAGACATGATCTACTCGTCGAGACAAATACAAGCTCAAACACTGTTAATTTAAGCTAATGTAATACAAAGGTACATACATAACTAACTTGTCTAAATTTTATTAAGGTGAATTCGTTGATGGAACTGATTTTGAAGACTGCAAGATAATTTTCTTGAGAGACTATATACTTGGTATATGGTGCCTGAATTCAAGTTGGGAATAACTATCATGTCTTACCAATTACAGTACACTAATAACTATTAAATGTGGTTAAAGCATTTGCCTCGCTGCTACTGTTGCACCGAAGTACTGTGGGTTCGAATCAAGCATTATGTATTTGATACACAAATAACCGTTTTGTTGTTCTTATTGATGAAATTGCCAATATAAGCAGAAGCTGTATTAAAAAGCAAAATACTATAAAATTATCAAAGAGTTTCTGTAATATGAAAACTTGTACTTATGAAGTTATGAATGAAAACGATAGTGGGTAGTCGAAGTGACGTCACAGAATTTATAGATTTTTCTAATATCACGCTAAGCTTGAACGAGAGAGACTGAGATATACGAAAACATACGGTTGCCTCTTTCATTCAGTTTCGTGGAAAACGTTTGTTATCTTTGGATGTATGCCGCCCTGGTAATTCGGGTAAAATTGGCGGATCAATCGAGATGAGTCGGGGTAGAATTTTACCGCGAAGATACGAAAATAATACCAATTGTAACACTAAAATTTCAGAGTTTTTTACACTTGCGAATATACTTTTATAATATCATTTTATTACGGTTTTTATCAAGTCGATAGAATATTATACTAATATTGTAAAAGATTATAATGACGTCGATTCCTGTTTTCCCGAACGGACTACGGAAATTTTTGTGGCCACTGAAATGTATATTAGCCGTAAACTTTACTTGTAAACTCACTCGTGAATAAGTTTTATTCGCGTAAAATGCTCCTAATACCATACTATATAGGCTCAAATAATAGAATTTAAAGAAGTTAAATAATATATTCAACATATAACTGATAAAACCCTCACAAAACTCCTGAAATTAATGCGTAAAACCAACAAAATTAAGTTCAACTGATGGCATTTTTCATTCGACTTCTCACCCTCTGTTGTAACAAAATGTATAATGTAATTAATGTAAAAAAATATAAATAAATACAACAAATACTTCGCAAAAAGTAAAAGATAGTTTCTAGAGTATTTCAACAATTTCCGCCCCCTACTCGCCTACATATTTCAGTTCGGAAAATCACACCTGAAGCAAGGCTTCACGTTTTCCCGACATCTGACTTACTAGGAGCACATAAGCAGCAGAAAGTATCGGAATGCGATAACATGAAGTCACGAAAATATATTTCTACTAAATTTTTCTATTTATATTTTAACCTGGTTTCGTAACATATAACAATAAAACAAAATAAATTGTTATTCGTTAATTTAATTAAAAAAAAAAAAAGTTTATTATTAAGACCTTACGGCAGATGTAAATATTTTATCAAAGTGAGGTTGGTGAAGTAATAAAAAATACATCTGTAACGTATTGGCATAGCACATACCGTATATTTTTCAGTACTGAATATAACTGATGCGTCATACTCTCTCATGTAACGATAGGAGAGCGCGTAAAGTAGCGGAACGTTGAATCTCCCGCTCTCTTAAGAAACTTGAGCCGACTTTATCCGAACGAGCGTTACATAACCGAGCGTGGCTGCTGATTCTCTTTTATGAGACGCAAAATAAAGTGCTCAGCGCCCTTAAAGCATATCTGAAGTAAAATAAAAAGAATAGAGTTTTGTTAATAACATAAGTATACCGCATCCATGTATTTAATAAACAATGTTCCGTGTTAGGGGTAGGGTGATATCTTATTTTCGTATGAAAATCAATACTTTCTAGCGCATGCGTACATATTCCCGTTGCTATGACAACCGACTCGGTTTTCCATCAACCCCTCTCGATCTATGCTATCCTGGTATAGCCGCCCACAACTCTGAAATTTTCCTGCCCTCCTACAACTTTTCCAGGCATGAAAACACCTTCGTTTTCCGCTATTTAGGGCGGCTTTCACCGGGCGGGCGAGCTTTTCATTCCCATACAGTCTATGAAGAACATATTTTTCACATATTCAATATTTTTTAGGTTAGGTTTACTGCGCATCTCGTTTGCGCAGTACAAGCGATTAGTCTGTTCATATCGTCTGATTTTATCATTACAGTAGAATCTATATAACTCGAACCTCGTTAAGTCATAATTTTCAGTACATCAAAAGAAAAACAATGCCTTTCCCTTCCGCTGGACCCCTAAATACGTGAAATCTCAAATTATTAAGGCTTTGTGACTCGAAAAAAATATTATTTCTTTGTTAAGTATTGACAGTACGTATTTATTTACTATAACACGAATTTCAAAAAGCAGACGCCATGTCGTAGTCAAATATAATGACGTCTCGATATAATAAAAACCTCGGTGCAACATGGTATTTTATAAAACTCGAAAAACATACTTAGTAATCGCGTCTTTCTTAGTCGAAATTTCTACAATTAAATACTTTGTACCTCGAACTTCTTGTTATGTCGAAAACTCATTAACTCGAAATTCTTACCATTTCCCTTGACATTCAAGTTGTAGAGATTCCTGTATAATACTAGCTAGTGCGCTGCGACTTCGCTCGCATTATTTCCATCAATCACGCGTGATCGTAATATTCCTTCTTAATTTTATCTCAATAAAATGCCAAGAAAAAAATTTACTATTTTTCGTACATAGGAGAATTAGAAAACGCCGAAAACATCTTATTGTTATTTTTATGCTTAATGTCAGGTCAACAGATGAAGATTTTAGTGTCTCACCCATAAATACTATGCCACCTCTGTTAATTCCTTAAAGGGCTAATTTTTTTTAAAGTTTAAGGTAAGAAGTTACCTTTCAAAAAGGATCTACAGTCTAGATTTTCTATTTTTAGCTACACTAGTTTCGACTGCGTGTTGAAAACTTAGTCAACCGACGTCTTTTAATATATTGACAACTAGCTTATATTCCCTTGATTCACTTGGTTTTGAAGCGATGAACTCAGTTGGTAGTGTCTACGGAAGACGCATCATCGTTTCCACTTAAAGTGAGCTTGAGCTTTCACTTAAGGAAAACGATACAAAACGATAGCATGGTGGTAATGATTTTTCTACTACCCGCCTGGCTAACTACCATTCTCAAGTTGAAAATCTGCGGCCAAATACCTATAGGTGTGTTCCGGCAACTGAGTGCCAGTCCTTCCATTAGGCTGAGCAAGTCCACCACCTTAGGCCACATCGTCACTTAACATTAGGTGAGACTGTGGCCGAACGCTGAAGGTATAAACTATAAAAACCAGTAAACAAAAACTCAGTTTTTTGAAGTGAAACTACATAAGAATTGTTGTGATTTCAAACTCGATGAAACGAAAAAGCGAGTCTATAGAGACATAAACACGTAAATGTATAGGAATCACCCGGCGAGAGAATGAGATAGAACACACGTACTCGGTGTCCTCTTTATGCGATGCTTCGTAGCGTTCCCATTATCGGCTACTGATTCAATACTTTTCAGTAAGTATGTTTAATCAGGGACTTTTCATAAGTTTCACTTCTACCGTGTGTGACTTGCACACGAACATTTTTTTTGTTTTTTATTACTCTACAACGTTGGTACCTGATTGCTGTCATTCCCTTACGATGTTTTTTTTTCATAATAACAATAAGGAAGTTGCTTGACACAAAAGAGCATAAGAACGGTACGGCCCAAGTTGGTAGACACGCTAAACCTGTGGAGAAACTGGCTCTCAAATGCAGCTGCCGGAACACACCTATTGGTATTTGGCGGTAGATTTTCTTCTTGAGGTTGGTTGCTAGCCAGACGGGGTTTAGGAAAAGCACTGCCACCATGCTATAGGTTCCTCACGATGTTTTCCTTCACCGAAAGCTCAAACTCATTGTAGGTAGTTGGATTCGAACTCACGTCTCTTGACGTACACACTACCACTGAGCTATATATTAAGGGTTTCCTCCATATTTGCCCTTGATGTTCGCCCGACATACGTCGATGTGTATGTATAAACGAAAATATATGATTCACGAGTAAACTGAAACTCTAAAAGATCAGAACTATAGAATTTTAGCGTTATTGCTATAAGAGAGTCTAATCTTAACTAATATAATAAATGCGTATGTGAGTATGTTTGTAACTCTTTCATGTTTTACTCTATCACGCTCTCACGCATTATTCACTCGAAATTCCTACAATTATGAATACATTCATCAAGAAAAATAGACTGTTACTAGGGGATAGAAAGACAATTTCCGAAAGATAAAATCTACATTAACGCGAGCAAAGTCGCGGGCAAAGGCATGCTATTCCATACATGTATAATATATAAATGTATATTAATGATAGTAAAATGTGAATGAAATCGCAGGCATCGAGTACTTTAATAAGTAATTTATTTATTAAAAACAATACACCTGATAAAGTTTCACTTAAGTATTTCGTATGTACATAGTACATCGGTACAATCATGTTTTTTATACATATCCACTATTTTATAATTTTCTCGTTAGATCGATAATATCTCAACCCCGTCAATCATTGCAATAAATGCCTACTTAAAATAAATTTTATTTAATTCCATTAATTATGTTATAACCTATTGATCTCATACTGGTTCGTGCGTTTCGTTCTGCGCTGGTTCGACGTTTGTTTTCTTCGAAGCCTTCAACGTTTTCTTGCCCGGCAATGTGAAGCAGAATAATGAATTAACTGAAAAGATAAAGCGGTTATCTGTTATACCGTGGTTATGGAAACGGCCATCATACCCACAGCCATATGCACATTTTAAAACTACGTAAATAGGCTTATGTTACAAATTTTAATTGAACTCTTGGCGAATTATAGTTCATATGTTTATGTCTACTTCTTATGTAACCAGGGTAGCAGTATTAATGTTTTTTTGTTTTTTTTTTTATACTTAAGGTTTAGCGTTATGGCCATAATCTCACCTGATCTTAAGTGACGATACGGCCCAAGTTGGTAGACACGCTAAACCTGTGGAGGAACTGGCTCTCAAGTGCTGCTGCCGGAACACACCTATTGGTATTTGGCAGCAGGTTTACAACTTGAGGGTGGTAGCTACCCAGGCGGGCATTAGAAAAAGCCCTACCACCATGCTATGGTTTCCTCACGATGTTTTCCTTCACCGAAAGCTCAAGCTCATTGTAGGTGCTTGGATTCGAACCCACGTCCCTTGACGCGAAGTCGTGCACACTACCACTGAGCTATCATCGCTCATCATGTATCAGGTTAACTAAGTTCCAGCTGGAAACCACCACTACAGCAATTTGCCGTAGCACATACTAAGGTCGCATCCCTTTTTGAAGTCAAATGAGGCTTTAATTGGTTATTTGAAGCGATGATAGCTCACTTGGTAGTGTGTACAAACGCCGCGTCCAGGGATGTGAATTCGAATCCACATACAATGAGCTTGAGTTTGCGGTAAAGAAAAAAATTGTGATGAAACCATAGCATGGTGGGCTTTTTCTAATACCCGTCTGGCCAGCTACCACCCTCAAGATGAAAATCTGCCGCGAAATACGTATAAGTGTGACCCGGCAGTTGTAATCGAGAAGCAGTTCGTCCTTTAGGCTTAGTGTATCCGCCATCTTGAGCCACATCGTCATTTAACATCAGATGAGATTGTAACCATAACCCTAAAATATACCATTAATAACCATTAACCACTTGCATTAACATTAATTCCAATAGGTAATTACATACACGTGTGTCTTTACAAAAGAACATTTGACTGTATTCATCGGAATTTAAATACATGTTCATCCTTTCATACCTATTAGAATACTTCCAAAGAGATAGAATCCAGCACCGCAGTTGTTCTCCAAGAAAATCCCGATTAAATTTGACCCGGTCATGGAGCCGACACGTCCCATCATCATGGACAAACATATCGCCATAGCTCTGTCGTGAAAATAAATAAATAAGTTTTAAAATGCATTCTACAGGAAAAAATACATAACTAGTCTGCATCCGGAATACGACTATAATAATTATTCAAAATTAGCTGACCCGATGAACTTTGTATCACCTAAAGGCGATGGTATTTATTCTCGCTAAAACTCAAAATCGGTTCGATCTATTTGTATTTTTTTTTAATATTGATTAGCTTAATCATTTCTAATCAACCTTCCAACTTGAATTTGTTTAGATTAATAGAACTGGCTCTACCTAATATAGTTTCCGGTTTTCATTTCTTTTGGTTACTGAATTAAACTTGTTTATAAATCCAAAAATATCTTTTACATATATGAAATTTAAATATCGGTGGATTCGAACCCACGTCGTTAAACGCGGTGTCCGTGCACGCTACCAAGGGAGCTATTATCGATTCATTATTTTTCATCTTGTGAGATTTTAAAAAAGTCTGTTCGTTTTTTATATATTTTTTTATATATTCCTTGTCCTGGTTATAACGAATACAATAAAAAACTAATTATTCAATTTGGTAAATACAATTCAGAGATTAATTTATTTATATCACTTGATAGAGTGAACCGATTTCGATATAACAAAAACTCAGTATCTCTTGAAGTAAAGCTAAGATAAAGCTTCGAATTTGACTCACACCAACTATTGTATGGCCCATAGACGATTGTTCTGATTATAGATACTACTTTGTATTTGCTAATTTTATGTTAGCAAATTTGCTACCACATAAGGTTAAAACTAGTGGAAATCCTTACTAATATAATAAATGCGAAAGTTTGTTTGTTTGTTAGGCTTTCACGCCTAAACTTTTGAATCGATTATGATGAATTTTGGTATAACGATAGATGGGAACAGAGTCAATATTAACGCGAGCGAAGCCGCAGATAAAGTCTAGTATATAAAATAAATATATGATTTTTAAACTTAAATAGTGGAAAACAAATCATGTCTGAATATTGGTCCATTTCAATTTATTTACAACTAACTTTTACTCGCGGCTTCGCTCCCGGTAATATTGATCGTATGGTACTTATCAAAACCAATAGCATCGAGGTAAATTACACATTGAGAAGTATTTGTTACAAGTAATATTAGAAATAAAAAAAAATTGTTGGATTCTAAAAAAACACAGCACGGAGGCAGTGATTGCTACGCTAAACTCAAATAAAATATTAATTTAAATCTCAAATAAAAATTAACTTGAAAGATGACTTCATTTTACTATATTATAAGTAAAAAGTCAGTGATAGTTTGTACAACTTCGCGTCAAGGGGCGTGAGTTCGAATCCAACCACGTACAAAAAAAAGCGGTAAAAAAGAAAAAAGCTGACAAGACACTTTCAGTCTGACCAGCTTGAGTTTTCGATGAAGGAAAATATCGTGAGAAAACCATAACATTGTGGTAGGGCTTTTTTTAATGCCCGCCTGGTTAGCAACCAGTCTAAAGTTGCCTCTCCTGCACAGGTTTAGCGTGTCTACCAACTTGGGCCGTATCGTCACTTAAGATCAGGTGAGATTATGGCCATAACGCTAAACCTTAACATAAAAAAAAAACCTAATAACAAGGTTTATATATCTATCCGCAGTAGCCAAAATTGGATAAACTCAAATCAATTAAATAATTGGTTCAATAAATCTAAAACCAATAACTAACAAACAGTGAGGTATAAAATTCACAACCAAGTTACTAACTAGCAACATTGGTTGGTTCTTGGATAGGTTTGGGCATTAAACTATAAGATTAAGCTTCGAAGTAGACGATACATTTAGTTAATATGATAAATTCTTACTTCTTTTTTATACTTAAGGTTTAGCGTTATTTATGGCCATAATCTCACCTGATCTTAAGTGACGATACGGCCCAAGTTGGCAGACACGCTAAACCTGTGGAGGAACTGGCTCTCAAGTGCAACTGCCGGAACACACCTATTGGTATTTGGCGGCAGGTTTACAACTCGAGGGTGGTAGCTACCCAGGCGGGCATTTGAAAAATGCCCTACCACCATGCTATGGTTTCCTCACGATGTTTTCCTTCACCGAAAGCTCAAGCTGATTAGGTGCTTGGATTCGAACTCACGTCCTTTAACGCGAAAAAATACATTGGTGTGGTATTTGAAATATTAACCTGAATTTAGTCGGGAACAGTTCCACGGCAACAGCGTTCATGAGCCCTATGCAAGCTCCTGACATTTGAAATATAGCGAATAACACAACTGCAAGTTGTTGATTATAGGCCAAATGTGCTCCGATACCGCAGACTCCGGTGATGCCGAGAATCGTCACCAATATTAGCTTCTTCCCAATAAAATCGACGAGGAAGCCCACGGCGATATACATGGAGCAGAATACTAAACCGATGTAAATTGAACGTTCGAAGGTTGCAGTATTCATGGTATCATCGCAGAAGGTCTGAAATAATATTTAGTGCATTAACTACCCTGGTAGACGTTGTCCTATCGTTTCTAATAGATAGCTCGACTATTGCACCACCACTCGTATTCTGGGTTAGCAAGTTAGCATAGAAACTTTTTATGGTGATTGGTTTAACGATGTTGACATTTTAACTTTTCCAATCCCAGAGATACCATTTCATTGAACCTTAAAAAAGCATTATGTAACTATCAATATTTCTCTACTGTTTCAGAATGATACGCGTACAGTAGACAATGTATAATCGGAGATAGACCGAGAAATAATAACACAATAAGCGAACAAATACACTTCGATTATAATTTTTAGAAAGTATTTTAGTTTGAGTAATTGTTCATTTACGTTTATAGATTTTTATCTTCATTGTTAATTAATTAACGTATCAACATTTATATAAATTTTCTTTATATATCACAATAGATTATCGTATCATATTTTTCTTTTTTTTTTACAGTTGAGGTTTAGCGTTATGGTAACATTCTCATCTTATGTTAATGACGATATGGCCCAATATGGTGAATACGGTAAACTTAGAGTAGGGACTGGTTCTCAAACTCAAGCTGGCCAAACTGACTTGAAAGTGTCTCTCTTGTCAGCTGTTTTACCAGATTTTAAAATCAACCATAAATAATTTCATAATACGCACTTACATCGGTACTGTTCGCAACCGCCTTTTGATTTGCGTCCAACACATCGCAGATTTTCGTTTCACCTCCCTCGTGGTTAGCAAGCGAGTTTAGTATTGTTGGAAACCATACGTAAAAACCATTGGTTCTGAAATGTTCAAGAAGAAGGTTAGTGGTACGCAGAGAATATAACGAATGTGCCTTAAGCGACCGTAACCACGGCACATCAAGTTAAACTTCCGCAGTAGTGGTTTAAATTTAGCTGATAAGAGGTTTGTGAAACACGTTTTTTGTAGTAGCAATTATTGTTTATACACTTTATAGAGTTGTTGTACATAGTGATTTCACATCAGGTGAGATTGTGCTAATAACGCTAAATAATTAAGAAAAAAAAACGCTGTATTTTTCCAAATGAGATTTCGAAAATTTTACATTAAATTCATTTATGTACTCTCTCTTTTTTCTTATTATTGTGGCGAAGAAATTCGTTTACGGACTTCTATTCGTGATGTGTAATAGTAATGTCATGTGGTTTATGAGAGACGTGTGTGGTAAGACTCTTTCGATGACCAGTACTATCACTACCATCCTCAAGTTGTGAACCTGCCGCCAAATCCCAATAGGTGTGTTCCGGCAGCTGTACTTGAGAGCCAGTTCCTCCACAGGTTTAGCATGTCTAACTACTTGGGCCGTATCATCACTTAAGATCAGGTGATATTATGGCCATAACGCTAAACCTTAAGTATAAAAAAAAATCCACTAAAAATATACCACGGTAACATTAAAATCCTCGTACTGCAAGAGACCAGCGAGAGTTCTCGAACTTCTTTTAAAGTGGCTCTAACAAGGTATGATTTCAATATTACTTATGACAATCCTATTCTTATATGGTTAAGTTGTAATAGATTCCTTACGTTGCGAAAATTCCAAACTGCACAAAACACGTCAGTAACGTCCAAGGTAGGAGTGGCATCTTGAAAAGTGGAACGGTTTGTTCTTTCATTGAGGATAAAACTGCTGCAGCTCCTTTGCTGTTGTTAGATCTCGAGTTTTGGCTCTCCACAACTAATGATATTACCTATAAAATGAATCAGTTTGATAGTTTCACGTTTTAAATTTAAATCCGGGGTTGTTTACAAACTATGAAAATATATTTATCTAACAGCAAACTCAGATGTGTAATTATAAATTAATATTATTTATATATCTGCCGTACTAAAAAAAAAACAAAATGGTACGTAGAAATTAAATCATGAGTCTTAAACAACTAATAAATTTCTGTGCACGATGACAGTGAACTATAATTTTGCAAAAGGCCACTTTACATTCTTCAAGGGAAAACCTACTTTATTTGATATTACTTGGTTAATAGCCAAGTATTATCGACTTTAAATACTATAGCAAAGAAATTTCAACGTGAAGCTCTGTTACTCACGATGATGAAAATGCTATTTCACAAAATAAAACGACCATTGCATATATTTAATCGCATTTAATCAATTCTATATGTTTCTAAACGACTGACAAGGATTACTCACTTGAAAATCCTCTCGTGAAGTTCTATTGTTAGCTGCATAAATCTTGGTGACCACTTTTAAACATTCTTCATACTGTCCAACAGCGTTGAGGAATTTTGGACTTTCGGGAGCAAAGAATAAGAGGCACGAGGCGATTGCGTACGGTACAGCGCACGCCACGATCAACAGCCGCCAGGGCCGATATAGGATGTCCAGGAATTTGATGGGAAATGCGAAATTCAAAGGAAGGATTAACCAGGCTATACCTGTAAGACAAAGCTATCAATGTAATACAGTTAAGACTTTCATCAAATACTACAATAGTAAAATTTTACTTACACGGAAGTACTACAGTGCCTATCCCGACGAAAGATGACCCAAAGGCGACCATCTTGTCTCTGTGTCGGAGGTTGTTAAACTCTCCTATGTATGTGTACACCACAGCCGATGAACCTGACATACTGAAACATAAGTTTAAAAAAAGTTGTAAATATGATTCACCTCTGAAAGTAATTCAAATGTAATTTTATTAATAAAATGGGTAAATCAATATTCATCACTCCTAGCCAAGTCTAGACACGCGGCAGTGTGTCAAGCCAAGTTCAAGCAAACAAAACTGAGGAGAAGGACCATGTGTAATATTACACGAAGCATTTGGAGCCACTTTTGACACTCTCCTAACTCAATAACTATTTCACATAAACATTTCAAATTTGGCGCATATTTTATTATTAATATTATTGGTTTATTGAGACTTGTAATATACATTATATGTTCAAAATAGTTACATATATATTAACGTCCAAAAAATCGTCATTTTTATCACTGACCTATAGATCATCACTCAAACTCAGTTCCAGATGACCTAGAAAGTTCGAATTTGTCATCCAGATAGGTGCTTGGGGGAATACCAAGGAATCAATTAGAAATTAGGAAAATATTTTCATTTTATTACATTAAAAGACATTAAACCGACACTAAATCCTGTGATCAAGAAAGTGTTAAAACATTGTACGTATCTTTACAAACAACTTTGAAATAAATATAAATGTTATATATCTATATTTTTTTGTTTTCTCTTTTCGCTAACGGTTATAGAAATAAACAACTAGGCTAGGGGGCCATATATGCTTATTTATACATAATGTTTTAAATCAAAAATCTCCGCCACATCTGTTTGTCTGTCTGAACACGAAGAACTCAGAAACTGTCAAAAGGTTTTTCATACGCTTTTCATCAGACCAATTGATTAATAAGGACCTTCCTTTCCTTAATGTATAGTTTATTAATATTTTGTTTAAAGTTACTAAAATATGACCGATAATTACTGAAGAAATCACTTAAAAAACATGATAGTAAGCTTTATTGACGTGCGCTGCCTAAGCGAACAAAGCTGTATAAAAATAATTTATTACGGATTCATTTATCATAAACAGATTTAGACATTGTGCCAGCGCTATATCACTAATATCTATGATCGACACAATTAATCACGGGAACCAGAATAGGTTGCTTGTGTGTTATAAAAGACTATGTCTCTTTGTATTTTAGTGTACTTATAATTGGAAACCATTGAACTGATTAGTATGATTCTTTAACACTGGTAATATTCGGTTATAAGCAAATACTAAAAAAATATGGATGAATGAATGAATGAATTCTTTATTGCACTTTAAATATGTACACTGGCGAACTTAATGCCATAAGGCATTTTCTTCCAACTAACCAGTAGTAATGTAGTAAGAAATAATTACTACCATTGTAGGTAGTGTAAATAAAATAATTGGTGAAATAAGAGCGTAATAATAAATATACTAACCTAATATAAATAACTCATGACGAATAGAATATTAAATAATCAAAATGTACTCAAAATAAATAAACTAAATATACTTACATACATATATACACAGCCAATTGAGATTAAAAAAACATCTTTCTAACTCTTGTTTATTATAGAAATGTCGATGTAGTTGTGATTTAAAACTGGAGATGGTTTTGGCTTCTTGAATATGACACAGGAGTAAAGAAAGAGGAGGAAAGTAAAGGAGTTAGAATAAAATGTCGTCCTATGTTTAGGTATCACAAGGGTGTTACTGTATAAGGAACGTACATCCCGTCCGGAACATATGTACTTTGCTTATTTGATTATTAATAAGTTTGATCTTACAAAATTTACCATGTAAACTATTATCGATAATAATTTGTTTTAGTACGTAGTAATCTAGAGTTTCGCTAAAGGAGTAGACAATATTTTTGCTGACATGTTAATATTTTATTATTCATATGTTACCGGCATCCATAGTAACATTTTGATATTTAAAATTATTTTAGTTAACGCTAAATTATTTAATATAGACGTCATTTTGTATTGCTTGATTGTTGTGAATAAGTGATGCGAATTAGAAATATCTTTAGCTATCATAAAAACCCTCTGGATGTTTTATTAAGTGGTTAACCATTTTATTAGAATACCGAAAACATTACAAGATCCTCTGCTGATGGGTAATCTCTGTTAGCCTACGACAAAGAAGATTAGTAAAAAAATAAAAGAATCAACGATGGCTCTGTGGGAGTGTGTACCGATTTAGTATCGATGGACGTGAATTCAAATCCATGCAATAAACCGAGTTATACCATGGTGGTAGGGCATTTACTAATACCCGACGGGCTATATACTATTCTCAAGTGAAAATCTATCTCCAAGTTACTATAGATGTGGTCCGGCAGTTAAACTTGAGAGCCAGTCCCTTGACTAAGTTAGCATACCCAACATCTTTAACCATATAGTCACTAAACATCAAGTCAGATTGTGACCAAACGTCAAACGTTAAAAGTATAAGTAATATACTTACAAAATCGCTGATAAGAACTGCAGTACTGCAAACGAGATGATATCCGGCGAAAAACTAGCGAACACGGAAAATATCACCGAGATTATCATAGAAAACAGCATCACGGGTCTGCGACCCTGCGTGTCAGCCATCCAGCCCCAGAAGTATGATGTCAGAATTATAGCTGGAATAAACATATTAGCATTAAGTATCAAGTGGAATAAGCGATTAGTAAAATATAGATAAAATCATATGTATACTTTCAAAGAGTATATATCCTGTTGCTAACAGAAAATTTCAAAATAAAATGCAACAGTGCGAAAATTGTATTATGATGTATAGACAGAATATAATAAATATTGCGCAAGTTTTACTGATCGCTAAATTTTGTCAAAACATAATATTAGGTAAACTCAAGGCGATTAAATATTTAGAAAAGTATAATGAACACTCATATAAAAGGCAAGTATTATAAAAAAATCAGGCCTTCAAATTCTGTCATAATATCGCGTTGTATTGGAAATAAATACATATTTTGGCGTTTGCCATCACGAGGACGTTTTTTAAGGGTTATTTTGTGTATCTTTGTAGTATTTATTATAATAGAAAGAAAATAATAAATTCACCCAAAAATGGAATAGCGGAGAGCAAACCCCTCTGCTGAAGTGTCAAGTTCAGGTCGCACTGTGCTGCTGGTAGAATATAGCCCATAGCGAGGCTCTGCATTATCACACCCATTAGAATCAATCCGCTCATTAACATATGCAGGATATTGTACCTCCCCAAACCTGAAAAAATACGGAATATATTCTATATTTATAAAGAAACAAAAAAAAAACGACATAGTTTATGTCTATATAAATGTAAAAGGTTAGTTCTGTATCACGTTAGATATAAAGTGGTTTGTAGCGAAATAAATAATTGCATTAGCCGTTTTGAAAAAATTGTAACTTAATACTTCCAGATTACCCTTTCAGACCGAAGCCATCTTGTTAGAAGGGGGACAGGTTCTGAAAAATCTTGCTATAATTGCGCTGAGCCATTAGGTGCAGCAAGGCACTTATTGGTAGACAGAAACAAGTCATCTTTGTAAAAGTAGCCTCAATTTTAAGATCTAAAAATAAGCCCTTCCTGATCCTTGGTACTGCACCTTACTTTATTATTTTAATGGACACGTATGAGAAATACTATAAATTTCGAGAAGTTATTGGGGCTTCGACTTCTAGACCGGATTTATTCATTGTTCCAGAACATTGAAACACTAGCTAGGGCTGCAGTAAGTTCTATATTAGGGTTAGTTCTATATTCTATATATTCTTGTCTCTAAAGCTGCGCTAGCAGGCTCCTACCGATTTTTTCTGGGCAGGGAGAGAAAAGGAGTAGTGAAGGTTAATGTTCACTTACGTCGAAAAGGAACCCCTAAAACCTATATCCGTGTTCTAGTATCGGGAAGAGTTCATGGTTCTCTCTGTACCACACGACAGACCCGGTACCCGCAAGGCGAATCCACGGATAGCTAAAAAGTTATTTTCTGTATACTATCTGCTGCGGTAGTATTGTTTTGCATTATCCAGCAGTTACAAACTCAATTAAAACGCATTCTATTGCGTTTAGCGATAACATAAAAATACTCTTCAAGGTGAAATACTACTCATAACTATTTAGGTTAAAAGAAAAAAATAGCTTTGGGTCACTTTTAGCATATACATGTTTTCTGACTTGAGGCAACCATTTGTTACCCATTCAGTTAAAACTTAAATTCATTTAATTAACAAAATATGTTCGTTTTTTATCGTTATTTAACCTTTAGATATTATCTCAGTACTCTTACTATTTTTTCATTATGTTTTTGCTCTTGTAAAATGTGTGTGAGTATGAATGATAAATAAATTCCTTTTTTTTCCAATTTAAACGATGATCTGTTATATGATGTCGAAGATTTACGTTTTGTCCTTTACACCGGAGGTCCCTTTTTATAGCTTGCTAGCTGACCTGGCTAGCTTGTTCTGCCTTTTCTAGTAGTCAACCCGATCGACTACAGCGTCATCTATCCAGTTAAAAGGTATCCTTTATCTATCTATCTATCTGTCAAGTTAAGTTAAACTGCACACAGTATCAAAATTTGAGTAAAATCGACTCTGTTGTTTAGGATTTTATCACAGACAAACAACATGACACGAAAATTTTGTATATAAAGATAGGTTCAGCGTTACGGTCATAATCTTACCTAATCTTAGGTACCGATACGGCCTAAGCTGATAACAACGCTTAACCTGTGGAAGAACTGGCTCTCAAGTGCAACTGCCGGATCACACCTATTGGTATATGTCGTCAGATTTTCAACTCGAGGGTGGTGGCTAGCCAGGCAGGCATTATAAAAAGTCCTACCACCGTGCTATGGTTTCCTCACGATGTTTTCTTTCATCCAAACCTCATGCTCATTGTAAGTTGATTCGAAGTCACGTCCCTTGACGCGAAGTCGTACACACTACCACTGAGCTATCATCGCTTCACCCGCACGCAACTAATGTCGTATTTCAAAATTCTATTTGTACTTGATAGTGTTATCATCGAGGAAGGCTTTACATCATCACGACACTACGGATAGAAGTAAAGTCGTGTTGAAAAATATTACAAAAAGTTGCAATAAAAATATCTAATAATTTAATAAATTTAATTCCACACGAACGAATTCGCTGGCATAGCTATTATTTAATATACAGATATTAGTTACACATTTATCACAGTTCTAGATTTATTTATTCAACGTTAGGCCGGTACTTATTAGATATTTCATTAACAATGCAGTGATCAACACATCACCATTGTTATCAGTATTATCATTTTGTTATTATGGGGTTTCCCTGACTGCAGCGAGTTTACATTGCCGTTTGAAACATTATGTAAATATTTTACAAGATTTTATATTAATACACTTCAAATACTACAAATAATGTGTTGTGTAATTACATATATGTATTTAATTTAATACCCACAGGCGTTTATAACACTTTGTTATTCAGGAGTTATGGTAATTAGAAATATATCTTTGTACATACAATTATATTATATGAATATGATATATAAATATTAATATTATAAAGCGGGAAAGTTCTTCTGTTTGTTTGAACGCGTCAATTTTAGGAACTACCATTTGAATTGCAAAAATTATTATTGTATTTTATAGAATATTTATTGAGAAAGGCTTTAATCTGTTTAATATCACGCTACCATCAATAGGCGAAAAGCTGTATTGAAAAAAGTTGTAAGATATTACATAATATTATATAAATTATTTATTTAAAAAACACCTTATCTTTACTTCATACTAATATTATAAATGTGAAAGTGGGTTTGTTTGTTTGTTCGTTACGTTTTCACGCCTACACCGCTAAATCGATTGTGATGAATTTTGGCACAGAGATAGATGGGATCCTGGAAACGGAGATAGGCTATTTTTTCTCGCGGTAAACTTATTGGAAGTGGTGTAAACAGGGAGATAAACTTTGTATGAAACTTTGTATGAACATTTGTATTGTTTGACCAAATCAATTTTAACGTGAGTAAAGCCAAACATACGATCTAGTAATATTATTAATGTGAAAGTGAGTTTGTTTGTTACGCTTTCGCGCATAAACCACATAATAAATTATGATGAATTTTGGTATAGAGATAGACGGTACGGTGGAGACGGTGATAGGTAACTTTTCTCGCAAAAACTTACAGGAAGTTGGTAAAGAAACGAATAAACTTTGCATGAAAATTTTTATTTCGTCATCTTAATGCTTGATGCTTCATGCTTAAAACTTTAGAGAATTATTGCTTACAATTTAATCAGTATTAAAGCGAGCGGAGACGCGAGTAAAAGCTGTGCAAAATTTTCTTTTACTTTCACGCGAACGAAGTCACGGTTATAGCTATACATATATGATGTATTACGTGGTGCCCTCTACTCCGTTCAGGTTTCCCCCGCAGTCGCGCTATATAGTAAAATGCCTTCTCAGTGGGTGTCCGTCCATGTGGTGAAAGGGATACCCTTGACAGATTACAAGTCTATCGGTGTGGTAGTTTTGGAGATAATCTGGTAAGCCAGAAAATGTATTTACAGATGAACTAAATTAAGCGACATCTTTCGCGTGGAACTAAAATTGTATTTAACAATTTCTGTCCGTTTTTGTAACTTTTATGAATACAACTTCTAACCTATGGGTGATAGCGTGATGTTAAATAAATTTGAGCAATCTACAATTATTGTCCTATTTGATACATAAAGAATTATTGAAATCTGACTAGTAGTTTCGTAGATTAACTCATTTAAACAAACAAACTTTTTCGTTTTTTTAATATATATACATTTTTTTTTGTAATATATGTATTTTAGAGTTTTTCGGTAATTGGCATTTGTCAAACCCATTATACTATAATCCTAGTCAGCACACAATTTTTTTTTTGTAGCAAGGGCCAAGCGAACTAGCGTTTCACCTGATGGTAAGTGATCAAGGATCAAGGACACCCACAACACCGGTGGAATTGCAGGTATCTCATTTATTTTATTTTATGTATTCAATATGTATTTTTTTCAATAACAACATTCAATCGACATGAATAAACCCAATGACTCAAGAGTGGACGTATCGCGTCTATTCAGTGCAGTTTATTTCGCTCGAGCCGGACAAATTCCAATCGAAACCGATAAACACCACCGACTATCTGTCACACATAGCTCACAAACGGTTGAGTCAGTCGTAGTAACTGTTATATCTGATGAAATATGTTCGGATTCCAGTTAATATGTCACCGATGTATGCGAAGGAAATATATTTTTACTAAATGTCTGTCTCTCTGACTGTTCCTTGTACGCATTTTACCTTGAAGATAGATTTTTATATTTGACATTGTAGTAATAACATTGTTTCCGTCGAAATAGGATATAAAAGTGAAAGCCTTATAGTTAACTAGACTTTACGTGCGGCTTTCGCTCGCCTTAAAATTGATTTTATCAAACAGACAGGATGACGCAACAAAATGTTTCATACTAAGTTTATCTCTATTTTTACCCCACTTCTAATATGGTTTTCGCGAGAAAAGTAGCCTCCCACCGTTTCCAGATTCCCATCTATGTCTATACCAAAATTCATCATAATCGCTTCAGCGGTTTAGTCGTGAAAGCTTAACAAACAAACACAGTTTCGTATTTTGGTATCGAGATAGATGAGAACCTGACGGGGGTGATAGGCTATTTTTACTCGCGAAAACCTTAATTAGAATTATGGGTAAAGAGAGGGATAAACTTTGTATGAAACTTATTACTGATGCATCTGATTTGTTTAACAAAATCTATATTAGAGCGAGTGAAACCGCACGTATAACCTAGTAGTATTATAGATGTGAATAGTAAGAGTACTATTCCCGTGAGTTAGAAAATAATAAATTATATCATACCCACAAAGTCAAAAAATGCTCATGCAAACGAAGTCGCGGCCACAAATGGGTATTGATTGCACATTATTAGTTATTCGAAATAGATACCAGATGCATTAGTTTGATAAAACACTGACATACGACCCTTTATATCGAAATATTCTCATTTAATAATGTAAGGCCTTATTTTACACAGCGAAATGACGTAGCGTTCTATTTTGTCTATTAATTAATTGATTGAAGTACATTTGATATTAAATATATTGTAAATAGTATTAACAAACAGCAGTTACATATGCCATAGTGATCCACGGAAGTGCCAAAGCGATGCCAGGGGTCACCGTGGGTATGTTAAGTGGTTATTTCTAGTTTGCGCTAGGATTCTTATATATACAGTAGAATCTCGTTAAATCGAAACCCGATAAGTTGAACACCACTAAATGTCGAAAAAATGTTTTGTTCCCTTACCTTCATACACCAAAACCTCTATTCTATATAAGTCGAAAACATAGAAACTCGAATTTTTTGGCGTCTCCCTTGATGTTCGATTTATAGGTTCTATTGTATATGTAAAAACTCAAATTTTGACATGACATTGATTTTAAGAATTCTCTTAAACATTTTGTTATTTAAAAAAAGTTGGTCGTCAAGGGACTCCCGGGAAATGTTGGCGTGCGAGAGAGCACGGCTCCCTGACGTTTCTTTTCGTGCAGATGCTGGCCGGGCATGAATACTTCCGTTGGTTCCTGCACAAGACGGCACGCAGGGAGCCGACAGCCACCTGCCATGAGTGCGGCGTATGATTACCATCAGGACGGTCCGGTCGTGGAGGTGACGAGGTGAGACCAAGTTCGAAACCACGTCGCCCCAATAAGGTGACAGATGGCCATAACGATTTTCCCACATACTCTTACATAAACCTCTCAGTCCCCCAGGGCGTTGAAGGTATGAATGCATTTCCCACAGTAAAAAAAAAATGAGTGAGTGAGCAGAGAAGTTACGCGCGTGCACATGCTTAAGGAAGTCGAGAGAGGTGGCATAGAAGGGGTATGACAGCATAAGCTGTTTACCGTCACTTTGTTAACATTTTGACATGCTTTTTGTTTATACGCCATTACGTGATGAGGCGATGATAGCTCAGTGGTAGTGTGCACGATTTCGCGTCAAGGGACGTGGGTTCGAACCCAAGCATCTACAATGAGCTTGAGCGTTCGGTGAAGGAAAATATCGTGAGGAAACCACAGCATGGTGGTAGGGCTTTTTCTAATGCCCGCCTGGCTAGCTACCACCTTCTAGTTGTGAACCTGCCGTCAAATACCAATAGGTGTGTTCCGGCAGCAGCACTTGAGAGCCAGTTTCTCCACAGGTTTAGTGTGTCTACCAACTTGGGCCGTATCGTCACTTAAGATCAGGTGAGATTATGGCCATAACGCTAAACATTAAGTGTAAAAAAAAAAAACGTTAGCCATTGTTCAATGCCAATTTGGCTAGAGGCACTAAACATATATTATTTCATCAGGTCCATGTACAGTTACATCATGGAGTACATTCGATTGCATTTTGAACGTTTATCTCGGATTGGATATGACAGCGTTCGTGCACGCACGCATGCATGTGGATTCCGTTATCAGATAATTGCGTCAGTGTCGAATACGTCAATAGTTCATCGTGTCACTGTCATCCGCTGTACATATGTTCGAACTATACAAGCATTCCTTTCTGACAACAAGTAACTTTTGATTGCATGCGAGCGAAATCACGGGGATAGCTTGTCGCTAATAATTGTTATCACCACGAATTTACATTAATACTATATTGTTTTACGTTTGATAAGTGATTATTGCAGTTACCTACAGTTGTCCTCAATAATCTTATTAGATAACATTATATACTACACTAGCTATGCCCGCGACTTCGTTCACGTGGAACTAAAATAATTTATCAATTTACTTTTGGGGAACCCTATTTCTTTCTTCTAAAGTAAATGTAGCTTGAGGTACTTCTTACATCATCAGATATCTACCAGTAAAAGGCTCGTAAATATCAGTGTGACCGTTTGAGAGATTACCCGGAACAAACAAACAGACATATAACAGACAAAAACTTTAATATATATTTTTTTATTTATGTACCGTAAATATTTTTATATGCATTAAGTAAGAAGGTGTTATTTTGGCATTACAAACAGACATTTCAATTTTATTCATTTGTATAGATCAATACACGGTTGCACTTGTGTGATTCGAATAAACAGAATACGTGCGATAGAACATGCTTAAGCGATCATAGCTCAGTAAATAGTGTGTATTGATGCCGTGTCAGTGGACGTGAGTTCGATACCCTGCAATGAGCTTTAGCTTTCGGTGGAGAAAAACATCTTATGAAGCATAGCATGGTGGTAGGGTTTTCTCTAATGCCCGCCTGGTTAGCTACCAACCTCAAGTTGAAAATCTGCCACCAAGCAGCTATAAGTGTGTTCAGGCATTTGCACTTGAGAGCCAGTCCTTCCACTACGCTTAGCGTTTCCACCATCTTGGGTCACATTGTCACTTAAAATCAAGTGAAATTGTGGGTAAAACGCATAACCTTAAACTAAAAAAAAAAATTTCACTATCAAGTCACGTCCAATTATTGAGTCACCTTCTAAAAAGTTACTTAACATGTAGATCCGCATATCCAAGCTTAGATTATGCAAGGTCTTAATTTGATTTGTGATAAGAAGCTGATAAAATTCGCTAAGAAACAAAGGAAAATATAAAATAAAATAAAGAAGTTAATCCCCTGCGAATTGGATTCGGATAATATATATAGGTAGATACAAATAAGCTTTGATAAGATTTATTGTACTGTATTGTTGTTTCTTATTAGTTTCTAAGCGACCTTTTTGTATGATACAACTTTATCGTTTTACTACATGTTCCTGAAACTTCGCTTACGTGGATTTGTATTATGTTTTGTATAATATAAGGACTTATTTACCTCACTTAATGAACACAATATTGTTGTTAACTTGTTTATATTGTTTATATTTATTGAACACCGTATATTGTTAGATTAATTAAACAGTCTGTTAAAATAGTTCCATTTGGCGACCTTATGTCGCATGTTTAGAACTTATTTTTTAAATTCACAGACATAATATATAATTATTATGCGTGATGTAAATATTACTAGAATTCTTATAACTATAATCGATTTAATCTCTGTAATGAGCTTGAGTTTTCGGCGAATGAAAATATCGCCATGAAACCATAGTATGGTGGTAGGGCTTTTTCTAATGCCCGCTAACTACTATCTTCAAGTTAAAAATCTGCTACAAAATACTTATAGGTGTGTTTCGGCATTTGCACTTGAGATCCAGTCCCTCCACTAGGTTTAGCGGGTCCACGATCTTTGGCCATATCGTCATTTAACATCATGTGAGATTGTTGCCATGCCACTAAAACCTATAAATTGAAAAACATAAAAAAAAACAAAGGAGTACGTATTAATTTTGATTTTGTTTGTAATCGGAGATATGATAAAGCGTGACCAATTAGTTCACATTTTTTTTGCTTTACCCACAAGTGAATAATGTAGGAAATACTAGACAGATATTTTGCTAACACTAAACAACATCTGTTCTTTTGAATTTATCACTTGAATACTTAAATAAAGGTTCTTAAAGAATGTATAATATACACAGTTGTATATATAAGACTGTGTCAAACTTGTCGTGAATTAAAAAAAGTAAAAAAGTTCGTAAAAGTATTATGCATAGGTTTATTGTTGTTGTTTTGTTTAATTCAGTGTGAAGACAATTTCATATTCGTTACTTGACATGTATTAACAATTCTTTGCCAAAATTCCTATGTAATTAACTAATACGCCTGTCAGATGTTGTCCAGCTTTTTGTAGTAGGTAATAGTAGATTCATAGTACAGCTATCGCTTTCATGAATATCATAGAAGCTTTATAACAAATACGTGTATACCAAGCATGGTGGTTGGGTATTTCATTATGCCCACCGGGTTAGCTATCAATTTCAAGTTCAAAATCTGTGACCAAATGCCTGTGTAAGTGTGTTGTGACCACAATCTTACCTAGTGTTGAGTGATGACGTTGCCTAAGACAGTGGACACACTTAATCAAGTGTAACTACCATAATACTCCACATCGGGAGGGTGGTAGCTAGCCACCAGAGGTATTAGAAAAAACCTTATCATCATGGAGCCCTATTAACTAAGCCAGTTCCTCTACTGCATTTAGCGCGCCCACGACCTTGGGTCACATAGTTATTTAATATCAGGTGAGAGTATAGGGTAAAATACAATAGTAAATATACGTAGTAAAAATTAATTATAATAATCATAACTAATATAAATGCGAAAGTGTGTTTGTTTGTTACGATTTCACGCCTAAACCGTTGAATCGGTTACGATGAGTTGTGGTGTAATGGTAGATGGGACCTTGGAGACGGTGAAAGGCTACATTTTCCGGGGAAAAACTTATTGAAAGTGAGGCAAAGAGAGGGATGAGCTTTGAACGAACCTTTTTATTGCATTATCCGATTTGTTTGACAAAATCAATATTCATGCAAGCAAAGCCGCGGGTAGAAGCTAGTAATAAATAAATATATTACAATACCGATATTGTAATTAACGGAAGGATAAATTTATTCCTCTGTCAGTTGAGTTTTATTTTGCAAGAAGTTAATGATCAATATTTCGTAACAAAAGAACAATAACAATCTAACATTGTAAAGAAACATAATTCTCTAGAATTACAAATAAATTTACATTATATGAATTTACAATGTTAGAGGAAAATATCATTGAAACGAAATGTAAAGTTAACACGTTCACTGCGGAATAGGAAAATATCGTCTTGCTGCGGTACTTCAGCTGGTGCGGACGAAGAAAACTACGTCCCTTTCGCTGGTGCGGAGCGATTTTCTCAGGTGTTTGTAAGAGTTCGACAGAGATAAATATATGTTTCAGCTTGTAGTCAAAATTGTAGGTGTTCCACGCAATGGGGGTGAAATACATCCGTTCAGTGCAGCAGTAGGCCTATTTTGAGCCACCGCCCCAACAGGCAGCCGACAACCCGATACCGCACAAAGCCCATGTCCCTCCAGTTAGTGTTGTGTGATCTAGCTGAGTAGCGTAGTACTTGTTCGATATAATCAACGATGGCAAGCAATAAAAAAGAAATAAACTAAATGAAATAAAAATGTTAAGAACTTTGCGGGCAAGAAGATGAGGTAAAAAAAACTACGACTTCCGAGTATAGACACGGGTAACGCTCACATACGCAATCAAATTACGGCCTTTTTTTATATATAAGGTTTAGCATTATGGCCATAATCTCACCTGATCTTAAGTGACGATACGGCCCAAGTTGGTGGACACGCTAAACCTGTGGAGGAACTGGCTCTAAAGTGCAGCTGCCGGAACACACCTATTAGTATTTGGCGGCAGGTTTACACTATGGCGACGTGACATACTGTTTATCAAAAACTACTTCACTTTATAGTTAAAAACCGTGTTATCTTAACTTTTTAATTTCATTCGAGAACCTATTTATTAGTTCCCAACAGTGAGACCTGTGATAAAAATCACATGTTAAATAGATCACACGGATTAAAAAAAAACATTTCGGAAAATCAAATCAAACTCAAGGATCATGTTCTTGAGATGAGCACTAAACGGAGAAATTGTGTAGAGTGCTACAAGACATTTCGCAGAGCCTTTACGCGAAAAAAAAGTAAAAACAATATTGCAGGAAATGCAACTAAAACGTTGCGTGACATGTTTTAAAGACAGGCATAAGTAAATAAATAAAAACTATTTTAATGTTTTTTACGATAATTCTGTTTCATATTCGATATCCTCTTATTTCTGTTTGTCCCATCACTATTAAAAATACTTTATATTGTGGTTCAGGTCGATATCAGCCTAGCGCTTTCGCGTTGGCTTCAAGGATATTCTAACAGTACAAAAAGAAATTGTATACATCATATTATCGCAAAGTTATACCATTTTAATCTACCTTAGTGCTGGTGGATCTAGAAAGACCTACCACGCAATGGCAGAAATATTGTCGGGGGCGTATTTCGACCCGCCGGCGCACCAAATTAAGGTTTAAGATTTTACTTGCCATAGCCAAGGTGTTAAACACTTATTATAACTAGAGATATGATGGTGATAACATGACCTATGGCAAAGTAATACTATTTCGCAATGTAGGTAATTTAAAAAAAATAGGAATTACATGTTACATGTGAACAAATAGTGACGCGATATAGAATTAGTTCAAAACAAAAAATACAAACAGTTCAAATTAAATCACAGCAAGTAAATAAATCCCTGCAGTGATCCTGAGTTTTCGGGGAAGGAAAATTTCGCGATAAAACAATAGCATGTTAGTAGAGTATTTTCTTTAGCCTGCCTGGCTACTAACCACCTGTAACGTGGTGTTTAAAACCCTATTCTATATTGGCTTCCTCATCGCAACGCGCATACGCATTATCCAGACCCGGGCCATGTGGTGACTCGTCGGTTGCTAACCCAGCACTACCCACTAAAGCGTACCACGGCGACACTTCAAACTCGCGTGTTGCCAAATACCAGAGACGACGCACACACTTCTTTCAGTCTCTGGCGGGAATGACCATAAGGAATTGTAGTCTTTTCGGATTCTTCTACCAAAACGGTCTGATACGGTAGACCCACACTCTACGGACGAACCGTGATGCGCGTTGGTCGCATACAAACGCCAAGGAAACTACCCTCCTCCGCAGACCCTGGCTATGGTAGCCTCAGATCATTCCCACACCTCTGAGTCTGAGTATGAGATAGGTGCTCCACGTTGAGCTCCCACGATCACTCTATGTTTCTTTCGCGGACATAACATATTCGAAAGCGAAGACAAAGGTCTAAGACTACTAATTGGCCGTTAGTTCGAATCTACCTGCAATGAGCTTGAGCTTTGGTTGAAGCTCTTGAGCATGGTGGCTTTTTCTAATGCCTACTTAGTTAGCTACAACATTTAAGTTGAAAATCTGCCACTAAATAACTTATAGGTGTGTTCCGGCTGTTACACTTGCGCGTCGGTGCAACTTAGTGTGTCAACCATCTTGGGTTACCTCGTTACTTAATATCAGGTGCGATTATGGCCCTAACGCTAAACAAATATTTTTGGGCTGTACTCTAATTACCATCAGGTAAAGTGCAGTCACATTACCGGGCTAAAATAAAAAAATAATTAAAAAAAATCTATAATAAAGCTAGACTTAAAAAAAAAGTGGTGCCAGTTAGAAGTTATCATTATTAAAATTTGTTTTGCAATGGTTAGGTATTATATATACTCCTTGCCTTTTGACTCTGAGTGTAGTTGTGTATGTCGACACGTGTCTCATATTTAAATGGTTTTGGAGTCATTTATTATCGTGTCAGTGACGTTAATTAATGCCATTGTGGTCTATAAATTATAAAAAAAAAAAATTCAAGTATTGTTTTAAAGATATACTGATTAGTGTATAATGTCGCATATACATAAATCTAGATAGATTTAAGAATGGCACATTTGGTCGACACCATTTAAAAAATATATAAATGTAATTAACTTACCCGCAAGCATCATAGCTTCGTCTAATGTCGCAGAATAAGGTTTGTCATTCTTCGTCACACTTGTTTCGATAGTTCCGTTTACCGTCATTTTTATTACCTGCAAAAAGGTGTCAACAGTTACTGTCTTATTTTTGGACTCAATAATTATTTAGTTAAATGCTACTAATATATATAAAAAAAAAAACATGACTATTAAACTTTTTAGTACTACTGCTGAACTATGAAAAAAAATGTTTCAAACCTGCTTATTCCCTATGCTACTACAATGACTCTGCGGGCATAGTTTGTAACAATTTTCAATTATATTATAGTTATGTCTAAATGAAGTATCTACACCAATTTGTTTTCTTTCTCGAATAGCTTTTTATATAGCTTATATAGGTTTAGCGTTATGGCCACAATCTTACTTGATGTTAAGTGACGATATTGACCCAAGATGGTGGACATGCCAAGGCTAGTAGAGAAACTGGTTCTTGAGTGCAACTGCCAGAACAAACCATAGCTATTTACCAGCAGATGTTCAACTCCAGGGTGTTATGTAGCTAGACGGGCATTAGAAATATCCCCACCCCCATGCTATGGTTTCATCACGATGTTTTCCTTTATCGAAAGCTCAGGCTTATTGCAAGGATTCCAACTTACGTCCATTGATGTGGTATCCGTACACACCACCAACTGAGTCATTATCGCCTCACAAATCTATCATAAATAAAAAAACGAAATATGTATGGGATGACAAATGTCAAAGTCACTATGACATTCTATATAGAATGTCATCACGTACATTTCTGTCCTTTTTTACATTAGTAATTATAGAAAGACTATTTGGCCTTTATATTCTTATGTTTACACCAATTGACGATCACTCATCCATACTAAAATATTATAAATGCGAAAGTTAGTTTGTTTGTCTGTTACGCTTTCACACCGAAACCGCTAAATCGATTATGATGAATTTTGGTATAGATATAAATGGAAACCTGGAGACGGTGATAGTCTACTTTCTCTCGCGTAAACCTTATAAGGAGTGGGGTTAAGAGAGGGATAAACTTTGTAAAAAACTTTTTATGGCGTCATCCGATTTGTTTGACAAAATTAATATTAACGCGAGAGAAGCCGTACGTAAAACTAGTATTGATATAATCAGATGTGAGATCCCACTAAATTGTGACGGTTGAAATCTTAAGCGACTGGGTTTCGAATACTATAAATGTAGGATACGCTTCATTTAGCGCTGACTGCGCTCAAAACATGTTTTCAACTATTCCGTATGACGAATACGGACACTAATGACGTCATAGTTTTCACTCACGTCAATCTCACATCGACCCATAAATTATTCCATCTGTGTTAGTGATTGTAACGCTCGCAAGCAAGTGGAACGGAAAAATACTGCGGTCGTGAGCGCGAACCTTGTAAAATGCACTATGGTATGAAGCGATGATAGCTTTGTGGTAGTGTGTACGGGTTTCGAGTCAAGTGATGTGAGTTCGTATCTACCTACAATGATCTTGAGCTCGGTGAAGGAAAACATCTTGAGGAAACCATGGTACGGTGGTAGGGCTTTTTATAATGTCCTTCTGGCTAGCAGCCACCCTCAAGTTGAAAATCTGCCGCCAAATACTAATAAGTGTGTCTCGACAGTTGCACTTCAGAGCCAGTCCCTCCACAGGTTTAGCGTGTCTACCAACTTGGGCTGTATCGCCACTTAAGATCAGGTGAGATTATGGCTATAACGCTAAACCTTAACTATAAAAAAATGATGCGGGGCAGTCTTTGGGGACTGTCGATAGAAGTGAAAACTTAGTAACAGAGAGACATATACTCTTTGTATATCTATAATGTAAAAACGCACTAAAGTATATCTATGTACATATATATATATATATAGTTCATGGAAAGCGTTCGGTGACGATGATGCGAGTTTACACAAAAAGTGCTCAACGCGCCTAAAAAATTTTAACATCAAAAATTTATTCAATATTTTATTATTGTTTTGTATATTGTATCTACATATGTTATATAAGTATATAACTATATTGATATTGTATATTGTACATTATTATTATTGTCTATTATATGACTGCTGGGTTTTTAATCGAATTTAATATTAAAAACATGTCGCCATAATTACAGAGCCGCAGGGGGTCGTTTACTATCTAATCAACGTAAGAATATTATTGTATTAACTTCGGAAATAGATCCGATAATGTTTTTACAGCACTGTACTTATTAGATAAAATGAACATGTTTTTCATAAACTATCTTATATATCTAAAGGTTAATGGAATATTTCGCAATTACTCGATATATCAAAACACTCGTATCTTTCAGGTGAATGTAAAAATAATAATCTATATTATTAGTAAATCTTTTGTTCAATCTTTATATGTAATTTTTAACCTTAATTTCGTGATAATCATAAGGATATTTTTTTAATGTCTGTTTGTTTGTTTGTATGGTGGAATTTATTGAAAACTGCTGGACCGGTTTTCAAGGAATTTTCCGAGTATTATGTAATTACTCAATTGGTAAGTTATGCCAATATTTAACAATACTTTAAGAAACAATATATTTTTAGTTTTTAACGTTACAACCACATCTCATAAGATGTCAATTGACGATGTGTTTGGATGGTGGACACGCTAAGCCTAGTGGAGGGACTGGTCCTCAAGTGCAGCTGCTGGAACACATATATAGGTACTTGGCGACTAATTTTCAATTTGAGAATGGTAGCTACTTAGGCGGGCATTAGAAAAATCCCTACTACCATACTAAGGTTTTTATCACGATGTTTTCCTGACGCCATATTGCCGTATTTTCACTCACGTCAGCATGCTAGAAAATGCGTAGAAAGTGTAACATTTTCCCACGTAAAATACAATTAGTATTTATCTAAACAACCGACTTAAGTCAACAACACGTATATCTAGTAATTTTCCGATCATATATCTACGAAAACGTATGAATATATTTATAATATAACAAGTATGATTCATAAACATATTACTGATGATCATATCATTATAATGTCATTGTTTTCGCGGACAATTAGATAAGATTGCAACGAAATTAAGACGAAAACAAGTGATCGATGATATCGTGGTATTAAATAGCAATAAAATTATTATCATATGACATTACAGACGGTCGAATTGGAAATAATAAAGGTGTATAAGTAAAGAAATAAATAGTACATATACCGTAACGATGGACGCGAGTTTGAGTCCCGATCTGAACTCAACTTTCGGTAATGGAAAACATCATGATTAGGCCGTAGCATTGTGGTAGGGCTTTTTGTAATATCCAACTGGCTACTTACCACCCTCGAGTCGAAAATCTGCCGCTAAATACCTATAAGTGTGTTCTAGCAGTTGGGCTTGAGTTACTACATGAAGCTTAGCGTATCACAATCTCGGGCCACATTCCAAATAAGTCAAAGATCCAATATCGAAATTGTATTAAAAAAGTATCAATTTAAATCTCATTATTTCTTCTGATCTATAAAAATTATTAAACACTGGTTATTTATTAGTATTAACATAACAATTATCGGTCCAAATTTATAAAACGCGTGACCAAAAACGATATTATTTTTACGAAAAACGGGGCAGACTGAAAACCAGCGCTGTATGGTGCAGCTATGCCTCACAGCATTTGCTGAGTTCGTCCCTTTGTGACGTAGTATAACTTTAAATACTTGTGTTTCTAAAACTTTTGTGACTGGCAATAAAAATTATTATTATTATTTCGATACTTTTTTGAGACTCTCCACTAAAACGCCGTAAATAAAAAAAAAACGTTATCATGTGTAACGTTCAGCTATAAGTAATGAGGTCTAAAAATGTATTGACGTTCCGTTATCACTGCGCTCGCTAGTTTCAAAGTTATCATAATATTATGTTAACAAATGTATTGCCGATGTTATGTACACATACGGTGCACGTATTCTACGATCAAACAAAATAATGTTATGTAATTAATTATATTATTTTTAATGTCTTCCTCGTTATGGAGACAGTGTAAAGTATTTATAAAATTTAATATGTTGCGTAGTATATCTAAGCGTTTAAGTTACAAGGTTTTTATAGGTTTTATATAGGCTTTTTTAGGTTTTTATAGGTTTTTATATAGGTAGGTTTAAATATACGTGTACCAAAATAAAGTCGAAAAATAAACTTTTAGTATCTAATAACAAATCCCGTTCAAATCCGTGAAATCAGTATACTACATCAGATTCATATAATATTCAGAGATAATTAAATAAAACTAAGTATAGTTTTGTAACTTAGTAGGTATGTCAAAAACTGTAAAAATTAGTAATATATTCTAGAATTCGTTGCGACTTTATTTGCGTGGTACGAAAACTATTTTGACTCCTCCGAGATCGTATGTTTACCGGTTGAAAAGTATTTATTATCCTACTCTGTCCCTCATTGATCATTATATCCGTTTCGCATATCGTTATTTTTCATTTTGCTAGGCTGAGGATGAACCTTGCCATCACCTTCCCCGTGACAGACCCTCGGGCAATAGAGGCTGATATGTTCGCGACCTTCCTTAACCGTACTGAAGGTGCGTTCTACAAACCCTCAATCCCAGGGGGCTGAGTATACATAAATTCATTTCACCAAAAAAAAAGGCTCCATAGTCATAGATGATGTTAAATGGCCAATAAACTTCTATAATAATTAGGCTGTTAAATGCCAAATGATTTTTTAAATTTTTCTGGTATTTCCTAAGATTACTACGTTCAAACCATCTCTTCAGTTTTATCATATTATCAATATAGATTTGTAACGATATTTTACGTTCGATGATGGGTCAGTTGTTAATGTGTTTGGACGCCGCGTCAATGGTCGTGAGTTCGAATCCACCTGCAATGAGCTTGAACTTTTTGTGAGATAAAACATAGTGATAAAACCATAGCATTATTGTAGGGCTTTTTATAATGCCCATCTGACTAATTATAGGCGTGTTCCGACAGTTGTACTTGAGAGCCAGTCCCTCCACTTAGGCCAGGGCTGAATCCTTTGAAAATGATAAAAGGGGGAAAAATAGTAGGATGAAAGCCATTGAAAAAGGAAGAGAACAAAAGAAGAAATCAAAGGAAAAATAAATTACAGGCGATCTGAGCTCGGGAAAGGAAGGATTGAGTTATTTAGGGTAAAAAACAGTTTCTCACGATTTTTGGAAAAACTAAAATTCCTATGGAAAAAAGTAAAAAAAACCAAAGTTGTAGATTATATAAATATCTACAACTTTTGTAAATACACTTTTTTCAAGTAACCTTAAATAATATTTGAAAAATTCTTAAAACCAAGTTTTTGGTTTTTTATTTATATCTTTTACGTAAAAACATTTTTTTTTCTCGAAATTTAGTGAAATCTTTTCTTTTTATGTCCCAAACACACTGTATTTTTTTATTTAAAATATATTTAGTTTTCACTTTATTTTGACTTAATATCGATAAACCACCCTAATTTTCAGTCAAACAATTTCATGTCCAAATATCAGCTTTTTTAATCAAAAGTCGCTGGGATTTTTGTGCTTCAAAATCTCTACTTTCTGATGGTATATTAAAAAATAGACATTACTATGGTAAATGCTCCCAGGAAATGCAACCAAAACCACAAAAAAAAATCTAATCCGAAAATTCCAGGTACACCCAGACCATACTAGCATCTTCCCCAATGCCTTTAAAATAAAATACCTTTTGTTGTGTTAAAATTTTCCGTAGGTTATTCAGGTATATAAGTTATATTAAAATAGCAATAAATAGGCATCAACGCCTACAACTTTCTCAAAGTATTGTACATGTCTTATTAAATATTAACTTTACTAACTTATTGAGTTGCATTTTCTCATGTAAAAAGTGAAAATGATGGATTACGATATTTATCCTGATTCAAAATTTACTTGGAATATAAAAATCATCGTGTCAAATAGCTTTTTGTAAAGTAAACTTAATAAATAAGTGCGCCACTATCTTATTGTTTTAACAACTGACCTGACACTCGATTCTTTGCTTGTGTACTTAAGGATAATCTGTTGGTCGCGTGTCTGGAATGAAATTCATTAATATTCATTTTATACTACATTTTACACATATTTTTATTATACTTTATAGGTGTACCATTATGACCACAATCTCGCCTGATATAGAGTGACCCAAGATGGTAACCACGCTGAACCTGGTAGAGGAACTGGCTCTCAAGTGTAACTGCTGGAACACATTTATGGGTATTTGGCTGCAGATTTTAACTTGAGGGTAGTGACTAGACAGACGAGCATTAGAAAAAGCCTTACCACCATGCTATGGTTTCATTACGATATTTCCTATCTCCCAAAACTTATTGCAGCTGGATTCGAACTCACGTCCATTGACGCGGCGCCCGTACACACTACCAACTGAGCTATCATCATTTGTATATTTATTTGGCTATTTGTACGGCATTATTGAAACCATTCGTTTTGCATGATGATTTTTCTAATGGATTTTTCCGAATTTTCGATCATAACTACGACCTATTTTGGATCGACGAACAAACACTTGGATTCATAAAGAGCTATAAATCGGATTGCTGCCACAATACTGCTTTGTGTTTGAATTCTAATTTGTAATCATTTATCTCAAAACCGGTACTTCTCCACGTTCCTTTATATAAATAAAAATAAATGTATATTTGTGTACTAAAGTTCGTTTCTACTATCTATGCATTTATTACTTTACTAGCTTCTACCTGCGGCTTCAAAAAACGCTATAAACAGATTCATACAAAGTTTATTCCACTCTTTACACCATTTCCAATATGTTTTTTGCGAGAAAAAATAGCTTATCACCGTCTCCAGATTCTTATTTATCTCTATACCACAATACATCAACATTGATACAGTGGAATAGGCGCAAAAGTGTAACAATCTAACTTTAACATACTGAATTTAATATTATAAATGATAATATTAGTAAGGATAAGAATTTTCTACCATTACAGGTGTATTATAACTATAGAATGCGTTTAATAAAAATTATGGTATTAAGAACTGTACTGTACTGTACTGTTCTTCTATCTATATAAACAAATTCCGCGTATCTCGGAAACTGCTTTAACGATTTGAATGAACTATTGTATCTAGACAGATTCTTGCTTTTTGAGTTCACTTTATAACTGTATTTTTCTTAAAATATTTTAAGGTAATTATCATACTGATATTATTATTTACAATTATGAAGTTTTTTTTTAATTTAAATTATTAGTTATTACTTATGGATATTTCGTCTATCCAAATACACTTTTTTATATAAACACATTAAAAAGACCGATACAACCTCAGTCACCTAGGTATTACATTATTATACTATTAAAATAATACTCACCAATCAGAAAATTTGTAATAATCACAAATTATGACATTAATACTATTTAAATTTTAGCGATTCAATTAATTAATTTAATTTAATAAGAACAAAATACTACACACATACACAAAATTCTTGACTATTTGCTTTCAGATAGCATTGAGACTGGTGTTTCCTACTCTAGTCTGCCGTGAAAACTGAAGCGGTTACCACCGCCGGCGAGGAAATCTAAACTGATTAATGTTGTACGTAATATTCATTATAATACTTCGGTCAGTGTCATCTAACCGATAAGCGTACCCTAGGGATCGGATACTCGATCCCGGGTCATTCGAAATAACTCTACTAAACTTCCCTACCAAGATTATTTATTTTGTTTTAACAGAAGTGATGGAACACATTGTGATGAAACCATAGCATGGTGGCAGGGCTTTTCTGATGCCCATCTGGCAAGCTACCACCCTCAAGTTGAAAATCAGCCGCCAAATACTGATAGGTGTGTTCCGGCAGTTGCACTTGAGAGCCAGTTCCTCCAATAAAGGTCGGCAACGCGCCTTTCTTCTGGTGTTGGTTACCATCAGGTGACATGCTAGCTTGTTAGTCCTCTAGTGTATAAAAAAAAGATACTCCCGTTTTATTGATGTGGTATTTAAAATCCCAGGTTTTACGGACTTCCTCATCGTTATGCAATAAGGCATTACCCGGGCTCAGGCCATGGCAACAGGAGTATATGTTGAGTCATCGGGTGTTGATCACCCAACACTATCCACTAAAACGTACCATAGTAACACTTTAAACTCCCGTGTTGCCAGAGATCACGGCCAGTTCCTACACTTCTTTTACCAGGTGGCTAGTTTCTACCCTCAAGTTGAAAATGTGCCGCCAAATAAGTACCTATAGTCCATAATCTGTAGCTACACCGTCACTTAGCATCAGCTCAGATTGTGGAAATAACTTTAAACCAATAAAGTATTAAAATAATAACATGTTCCAGTGATATCATCCAATGGAGGAAAACTTAGGTTCTGCATCCAGTTTAAATGACAGCTTTCGATATAAGAAATACATTCCATATATATGTTTGTATGAATTTTTATAAAATGACGATTGACGTTACTCGAAGTATTCTGAGAGTATAGATTCAGTAAAAAAAAAAATTATCTTAAATAAATTTATTTTATCACGTATAACATTAAAAACTAGAAGAAATGCATTTTCAGTCAAAGAATCCAGTCACCCGTGAGAAATGTTTTAATGTAGATCAGCTATTTGGACTCCGGCGTTCATTCCTTGAAGATTCGGTTGGCAGGAGGAAACTCAAAGCTGCACAGACTGCAAATAAGACACAATAAGCGATGATAGCTCAGTGATAGTATATAGGAGCGTCGCGTCATGGGACGCGAGTTGGAATCTAACCACCTACAATGAACTTGAGCTTTCGGTGAAGGAAAACATTATGTGGAAACCATAACATAGTGGTAGGGCTCTTTCTAATGCCCGTCTGGCTAGCTACCACCCTCAAGTTGAGTATCTGCCGCCAAATACCAACAGGTATGTTCCGGCAGTTGCACTTGAGAGCAAGTTCCTCCAATAAAGGTTAGCAAGGAAGTGGCAGTTGCCCTGTTGTTGTGGGTGTCCATGGGTGGCAGTGTTCACTTACCATCAGCTGACACGTTTGCTTGCTTGTGCGTTAGTATATTAGCTAGCAATTTTTTCCTTTCTTAATGTTGTTTCGTCAATAACTTGATTTCAGTCTTATCTATTTAATCCAGTGATAACTTACTTCTCTATGACAAAACAGTTACCTATTTACATTCACTGTTATTGGTTTTCTTAAATTTACAGTTACAGGGTAGTTTTTTTTATAGTTAAGGTTTAGCGTTATGGCGATAATCTCACCTGATCTTATGTGACGATACGGATCAAGTTGGTTGACACGCAAAACCCATGCAGGAACTGGCTCTCAAGTGCAACTGGCAGAACCCAGAACCCTTTCTTTTTATGTCATATCCATAATTTTCATCCGTTAAGAGTTTGGGGATAAAAATTAAAAAAAAAAAAACGTACTGTTATGGTAATTTTGTAGTTACATTATGGCGATGTGGTTGAGTTTCAATATGTATAAAAACCGTTTGTGATAGTAAGAGATGTACTTAGCATAATAATGCTATGTCAACAGAGTTGTCAGGTTCTAAAAATAGACAAAACATAATTCAAATCTCCACGAGCAAACTTACAGATAGCAGAATATATATCATGTTTATCTGTCTGTCTGTCCATTGATGTACTATACCTCAAGGACAAGTGAACTACTTTAATATGAGTGTAGTTCACTTTCCAAGGTAGTTTCGTTCACTGGTAGCGTATAGATTAAGTCGTGAGGCGAATATACGGGGAAATTGTTAATTTGCTGTTAAGTTCTACGTAATGAATTCTTATAATATTTATTTCAGATTATCACACTCACTTTTAAGTTTTTATAAAAATAATACAATGAGATCTATTTTCATTATTATCAAAACTACACGCAGCGTTTCTGGTCCGCGACCGCCGCAGTTTTATGCCCACGATTTCACGGTTATGTATTTAAAATTAAATAGAATAGATATAACAACAATATAAGTTGTATTTCACGACTCCCTTTTACTTCTATGGTATGCACGGCTGCGTAATGCTTGGTTGCACAATATAGGTATGTACAGAAAATTAGATTCACACAAGGAGTTGCAATACAGAAAACCAGGTGCATATAGCAGATGATAGCTCAGTGGTAGTGTGTAAGAACGTCACGTCATGTGACGTGAGTTCGAATCCTACCACCTACAATGAGACTGAGCTTTCGGTTTAGGAAAACATCGTGAGGAAACCATAGCATGGTGGCAGGGCTTTCTCTGATGCCCGTCTGGCTAGATACCACCCTTAAGTTGAAAATCTGCCGACAAATACCAATAAGTGTGTTCCGGCAGTTGCACTAGAGAGCCAGTTCCTCGACAGGTTTAGCGTATCTATCTGTTTGGGCCGTATCGTCATTCATAACGCTAAACCTTAACTATAAAAAAAATTAGTAAATTGAGAGTGTCCATTAAAAAGACAGAAGAAGTCACCAGGTTTCGTAGGTCTTTCGAAGCAATGTTAGCAACGCTACCACTCAAATCTATGGTAACATGAGTTTCAAATAATAAAAACTGTCCCACAACCGCGGCGGGTGGGAGCAGTTAAAAACCGTTCCGTGTGTTCTTAACCTTATAATTTTATTTATTCGCGATTGCGTTTCAATGTAACGCCGTCGTCACCGTAACTGATAACGGTTCAAAACAGTTGACTTTATTAAATTATGAAATATTTGATAAGTTTTATATTATCACAACGATTTGTCTTTCAAAGGGCATGCATGTAAATGACGACAGACTTACTGCGTTTTTACGTGCATAAGTATTTTAATTAAATCGTTGTTTGCTTCTTATTAATGTATTGAAATAAAATTTGCTCGGAGGTGGGACATGATGACTTTGTCTTCATTGGATACCAACTACAATACACTAGGCGTATGCAATGTTGTATATTATCCTCTTACTCTGTTCCCGAGTCATTTGAGGTCGGCGTAAACGTTTCCTATCCGTATATCTCCATCATGGTTCCAAGTGATGGTTCCTTCATTAACCCCCTTTCCTCTATCTCATTCCTCACACACTCTATCCATATTTTCTTTGTCTTTCCACTTCCTTTCCATCCTTCAACATTTATATCCATTACTTTTCTCACCACATGCGATTCCTCTCAAACTCTATAGGTATTTGATAAATTAGGGAGTATTTTTTAAAGTGAAACCTCATTTAGATGAGCATGAGCATGTTTATGTTGCGGGTATTGAATGAAATTGAGCTGTCACGCTCGGCTATGTAACGCTTATTTAGGTTGAGAAGTAAGAGAGACATAGCTCACCCCTTGTAGCTATAATCGCTCATCAACAGTTACTTGAAATAGTATGTCGCGTCCTATTCAGTATTAATATAAAACCGGTCTGTAGCGTGCCAATATGTTTAATTTGATACGTTATAATAGTATTTCATATTATTAATTTACTTTTATTTCTGTTGTCCACTGTTTTTTTTTGTTCATAGAGAAATAAATTATCCTTGAAAAGGGCTCAACCTGTGTTGAGTCAGCTATTTGTGATATAAGCTGTACTTACGGAATAAGAGGCCAGAGAATCCGTAGAAGGTAACCGTGCAAGCTGTCGCCAGAAAGTACCCAGCGGCGTTCGCTCCTGCAGCCGAACCTATACGTCCGAACATCATTACAGCCCCTAGAGCTGTACCCCTGCGAATAAATATAATAATAAATCACAAATATTATCTGTGAAAGTTTTTTTTTAATTGGCAACTTCATATCTCCGGTAATTCTTTGTCAACATTGATTATATTATGTTGAACCATATAACGCGCCGAAAATCTAACGAATAGTGTAATGTAAATGTTTTCGATGAATACAACGAATGATTATAGCTAACTCAGTGGTAGCGTGTACGGACGTTGCGACAAATATGCGGAATTCGAACCCGTGCAATGAGTCTGAGCTTTCGGAAAACATCGGGATGACAATAGAATGTTGGTAGGGCTTCTTTTAATGCTGCCATATATCTGTAGCTGTATTCCGTTAAAAGCACTCGATAACCAGCTCCTCAAATAGGCTTAGCGTGTCCACCATCTAGGACCTTATTGTTACTTAACATCAGATGAAATTATGGCCACAACACTCTAACCTAACTCTAACCTATACTCTATTAAAAAAATGCTACTAATAATCTCACAAGTCAGTACGACCACGGCGAGACTTCTTTTTACACGCTTTTTATTAACTTCACCTGTATGTTTGTTTGTATGTTTGTAACCGACTCCTTTGGGCGCGATTTTGACCCAATTGAAACGGCCAGATTTCGTTCAAACTTTGTAGATTTATCGAGACCGATGACAATACACTATTTTGATAAAATTATTCCATTTTTCAATTTGTAAAATAAGATTTTTCTTAATTTATATAATTTTCATCTATAATTGATAAGGCAAGAAACTTAATTTTAATTAAAAAAAAACAAGCTATTATAAATAAAGCAAACTAAAAAGTAGAAAATAAATAATTGCTAATAAACACGCTTTTTATAGAAAACGAAACTAAAAAAATATAAAATAAGAAAAAAATATGTATTTTATTTAAAAAAAAGCGTGGGGTGCTTTTAAGATTATCAAAATATAATCACTCTACTCATATCTGTCGATAAAACATTTATAACTATTTACACAATTCAACCCACGCGTTTTTTAAAATAAAATACATTTTTTTTATTTACAATATTATTAATTTATATTTATTGAAATTTTTAACACTATTCCTAATTTACGTTTATTGAAAATTTTAACACTATTCTTAATTTAAATTTATTAAAACATATTTTCTATTTTTTTAGTTCAGTTTTCTATAAAAAGCGTGTTTTTTAGTTTTTTAAACTATTATTTATTTCTATTTAATTACTACTCACGCGAGCAAAGCCGCGGTTAAAAGCTAATGAATTTTTGAATGTGCACTTAAATCGTGTCGAAATAACAACAGAAAAAAATATAAATTGTTTTTCTTTTATAGTTAACGTTTTAAGGATATAGCCATAATTTCATCTGCTCTTAAATAATGATACGGCCCAAGTTGATTGACATTTTCAGAATGACATACATTTCCTTTTATATATCTTAATATATAAAAATCTCTTGACACGTTGTTTGTCCGCGATGCACGCCTAAACTAATGAACCAATTTTAAACAAATTTTGGAAACCGTGTGCAATTTGATACTTGTTAACACTATAAGTGGTCATAACGCGATAAATGACGCTATAGTCGATATGATTGACTACTCGAAAAGGAAGAACCAGGTCAGCTAGTATAGAATATATTTTTATATATCTTTTATAGTTAGTCCTAGTTTTGCAGTGTTATATGTCGTTTATTCGTTTTTTGCTTTACACCTACCATCTTTTATCTCTGCATCACAGTAAGGCTGACTGTTAAAGAATGTTTATGGCATTAAGTCCGTAAACTTAGCCCCTATGCAGGTTTTGCCTTTTTCTACGATCGTTAGCGTAACGGAAATAATAAATGTATCGTCACCTAACATTCTCTTCTAGTACAGAAGAAATGTGGGCGTTATCCGTGATTTCTGTTTACATGGGAGTTTGAAGAGTCGCCGTGGTGAATTTTAATAGGTAGTGTTGGGTGATTAGCTCCCGTAGAGTCACCACGTGTCCCTATAGGCTTGGCCTGAGGCCGGAAAATACTTTAACGCCTTGCAAATTGGACATCCG
This sequence comes from Actias luna, assembly GCA_039707435.1. Classification (NCBI taxonomy): domain Eukaryota; kingdom Metazoa; phylum Arthropoda; class Insecta; order Lepidoptera; family Saturniidae; genus Actias; species Actias luna. Next base: position 15,241,505 of record JAZHAC010000022.1, on the reverse strand, counting down.
TAAATGCATTTAGAGCACCAACAAGAAAGAGAGTTTTTTTGTTTTGGGACTGTAATAATAGAATTTGTATTATATTGTGTGTGAATTCATTGTGTCATGCTTGTATAAAAATAAAATCAAGTAAGAATGTCTTTCTGTTATATTTACATAATGAGCAAACGTTACGCGTGTAAATGTTCCTTCCCATCAATCTTAACGATGTTGTTTTCATGTCATAATCCGAATTTATACTAAAGATAACAGTGATAATGGACCGTAGAACGATCTATCGTTATTGTATGTTTAAATTGATTATAGTTTTCCGCTTTGATATATAGTTATTAATTATTATTTATGAACGTTTATCTCCGTCTTAGTCTGCGACACAAGACTTCTTTTACAAATTAACACTTTGGCTGCGGCTAGTAAAATCATAGACTTTCATCTGGTGCGGCGGCAGGTCGAAATGCGCCTCCGACAATATTTCCGCCAGTGCGCGGTAAACCTCTTGACCCACCATCACAAGAGTAGATTATAATGCTATAACTTTGCGAACATAATTTTGTACTATTCGAATAACCTTGAACCCAATTTCCTTGACTTCGATTCGTCCCTGGATCTATCAAACAGGAAATGAGAAATAAACGAGGGAAAGTGGCAGACCGCTTTCGACCTGAACCGCACTAGAACGTATTTTTAGTAGTGAAGGGACAGACAAAAATAAGGGGATATCGAAAATAAAACAGAATTATGTTAAAGGTCTACCTTATGGTCACGAAATGTCATCTATTTGGCAGAACATGTCGTAAATTCCTTTTAATAATATTATTTGCACAATAGAAAAAAATCTAATACAGAAAATAATGGAGATTAAGTCGGCACAAATATATATGGTTCTGATTCTAGAGATTATTGATTAGTTAGTTAACTTGTGATTTTATTTTGTGTATTATGAGCGTTATTGAATCATCAGGATTACCTTGGATTGGACGTACTAAAATGTACAACGTGGTTTTAAAACGTTTGCTAAAATTTATAATTTAGATATCACATTAGCTAATATTATACTTTGGTGATAATGTTCATGGATTTATGAAAAACATTGGCTTTTAACCGTGACGCAGCTCGAGTAAAACTTGTTCCATAAAAGAAACTTGATAATAATTTTTTAATCTGTATAAAAACACATTTTTTTTAAACAGTGAAGTTGAAGTTGAAACAACTATAGCTCAGTGGTAGCGTGTACGACTTTGCGTCAAGGGACGTGGATTCGAATCCGACCTCTTACAATGAACTTGCGTTTTCGGTGAAACAAAATATATTGAAGAAAACATAAAATGGTGGTAGGGCTTTTTCTAAAGCCCACCTGGCTAGCTACCACCCTCAAGTTGAAAATCTACCGCCAATAGATGTGTTCCGGTAGTTGCCCTTGAGAGCCAGTTCCTTCACAAGTTTAGCGTGTCTACCAACTTGGTCCGTATAGTCACCTCAGATCAGGTGAGATTATGCCCATAACGCTAAGCTTTAACTATAAAAAAAATATGTAAAAAGTCTAGAATTCACCACAAATAGGAAAAGTCAATATGTTGAAGAGATAACATGTCAAGATCTGGTTGTATTAAAATCTTATTAAAAGACAGCCGATTGCTAAGTACAAATACGGAAATAGCTAAGTACCGGAAACAGAGATAATTTTTAACATATGATATTAGCTAGGTAGTATGTATTAGAGAAGGCCACAATTATATATATGCTTCAATGATACATATGCATCAGTGTTGTCGCTGAATATTTCAAATTATTGTAAGATGAAGTTGAAAATATGTCTACCACCCTTAAGTTGAAAATCTGCCCTTGAATACATATATGTGTAGAACTTGGGAGCCTCCATAGTTTTAACGTGTTCATCATCTTGGGCCATATCAGCACTTTACATCAGGTGAAATTGTAGGCTTAAACCTATAAGTATAAAACTATCATTGCAGCCGTTTCTATCATCAAATAGGAAAGTTCCATTTCTGAATTTTTGTTTGAACGGTGTGAATTTCAACACGCAGTATCCCACAACCTGTTTGTTCTGTTTCACTCATTAGTTTAGATTCAAGAGGTAGTTACAGACAATATCTTACCTTAAGTTAGTTGGGAATAGCTGTACCACGTATGCTGTTAGTGGACCGATACCTAGTGCCGTGAGCTGTAGTGACGACATAGCTGCACCAGCCAGTATCCTATCAAGCAAATATTCTTATATATAATTTGTATACTTTAACTTATAATTTTTTCTGTTATTATGTACTATTACAAACTGCTTTCTACCAACGATTTTGCTTTTGGGAAACTAGAAAGTACAAAACAAAATTTAGGTAACTATAGGTTAAAATTCTTTCTTGGCTCTTAAAGTAATAAAGCTCTTAAAGCTCTGCAAAGAGTTATCAAATATTTCCAGAGAGCTTGGAATATCATTATGGTGGTTGGAAATCAAATCAAAGTTACAAGTAAGATAAATATGGAAGAAATTCTGATAATTACTATAACTTGACCCAATGTATAAAATAATGAAATATAATAACATTTTCATTGTTAACCTCATTTATTATTTCAATCTAACGAGAACGTAATAGAGATAGCTTGGATTTTGGAATTAATCGCAGACGAGAGGCAATTAGTAATCTTTCAGAACCTTTTAGAGAATAAAGATAAGAAAATACAGAGAACTTGTAACTATGTCAAAGTGTTGCTAGGATCAATATTTTCTTGACTCATAAATAATTATATATTTGACAGATGTTTACGATTATCATAACACTTCTAGAGGACTTAAATACCTGTTTGTAGTCAGCCCTGAGACGAGGCATGCAATGCCAACAGTGGTGAACATGGTAACTATCAAGGTACGCTTAGACAATGTACTTAAGCTTCCTGCCATAACCAGCACTCCGTAGATGAGAGACGTCACCACCACAATTTGGAAGGTATCCTTCGATATTGTGTCGACACAACTGTTGTTAGTGACCGTCTGGGAAATACAAATATATTTGCATATACATATTTTATTTTCTTTTTGTTAGAGTTTTACCACAGTATTATTTAATATTTAGAGATGATGTATCATAAGATCGTAACACACTAAGTTTTGTTTGAAAATTGGCTCTTAAGTTGTCACTATCGGATTACAGCTATGAGTGCTTAGTGACAGATTTTTAAATTGAAAGTAATAGTCGGCCATTAGATAATGTACTACCGCCATGCTATGATTTTTTATAGTAGTTAATGTTAATGCGTTTTGACCATAATCTCAACTGATCTTAAGTGGCGATACGGATCAAATTGGTAGACACGCTAAACCTGTGGAGGAACTGGATCTCAAGTGCAGCTGCCGGAACACACCTATTGGTATGTAGCGACAGTTTTCAACTTTTCTGGTTCCTAGCCAAGCGGGCATTAGAAAAAGCCCTACCACCGTGCTATGATTACATCAAGATGTTTTCCTTCACAAAATGCTCAAGCTCATTGCAGCTTGTTTAATAATATATCTTATTATAATGCCTTCCTGGGCTGAAAGCTTTCATACTATTTACAGGAATTTGAACTCACATAGATTGACGCGATGTCCATAAAGACTACCATTGCTCAAGGGTATATTATAAATGATTATTAAGTTAATCTGTATCTAAGTTCTACTTGTATGCCCATCACATATTTGTGCATGTTGATTCGCATACATTTTACTAGATAAGGTGTGCCGGTGTTTAATATTGCTTCTAAAAATGGGTGAATGATGACGGAACGTCCAATTTTGGCAATACTTGCAAAGTTAATTAATACAGTAATATATATATACACTGATGTAAAAATTGATAGATCAAATTAACGTTTTTGGGAAAATTAAATAATAGATAACTTACAGTATTACCGATTTGATTGATCAGAGTACAGACGGTACTGGAGTCTTCCGATGACTCCCTCATCATTTTATTGATGGTGTCGGGAGCAAACAAGAACAAACCATTCAACCTGAAAATTAAGAGTATCAGTTACGTACTGAGTATTTACCTACGAAGAGGTTACTGATTTAAAAAGCGTAAGACGTTTTCTATAATGTACATTTTTTAATCTAGAAATAACATGATGAACATCAAGGTTCACGAGCTATCGATAACGTAGAAGGCAGTTGGAAGAATAAAGTAAAGGTGATTGCTAATGTAGACCATTCTGTATCGCAACGCTCAGTGCTTTGTTCAAGTATAGCAAGTTTTTTACCACAATTTTACCTACATTTTCTATCATTTATTATACCAAGATTTACACGGTGGTAGGGCTTTTTCTAATGCCCGCCTGGGTAGCTACAACCCTGAAGTTGTAAACCTGCCGCCAGATACCAATAAGTGTGTTCCGGCAGCTGCACTTGAGAGCCAGTTCCTCCACAGGTTTAGCATGTCTACCAACTTGGGCCATATCGTCACTTAAGATCAGGTGAGATTATGGCCATAATGCTAAACCTTAAGTATAAAAAAAAAAGAAAAAAATAGCGATGACTGTCCGTACAGGAGTTGCTAACGACGATATTTGTCGCTATGCGTTCTTATCAACGTACCACGTCGTATATCATTAGGTAGTTGAATTTTTTTTTACCCACGCAGAAATTTGATACAACAGAATATTCTTATGAAATAAGATAAGACCATTTTTTAATGACAATGACGATTTTTTCAACTACTAAACCGATACTGCTAGTACATATATATAGAAATATAATATTCAATAAATTCATTTTTGGGTCTATATTATCATGACCCTCGACGGCGAACGCCTCATCCTAAATATTCTTATATTTCATTTGTTTTTACTGTTTTAGTTTGTACATAATTTGACCATGTAAATCGTTAACAATATGAAACCATCTGACCTTCTATATTCGGAATTCATCTCTCCATAGTGTCCAAACTATCACATTTTTCGTTAACAATTTTTTTTAAATGCATAACATAAATCCAATTTATCAGTCTTATTCTTTATCTTTCATACGTCGTATAAAAAAATCTAAATTTATCTTAATAACTGTTATATATATGACAATTTTACCTAGCACCGAGAGAAGTTAGGACAGTTTGTAAAATAAATTGATAAGTTGTCAGTGTTAATAACTTACAAACATACTTCTACATATTCGAGTAGCCAAACTGATTCTTTTCTTTGGAATAAGAATGAGTGTTTGAGTCATAGTTGAACCAAACCATGTAAGTACTGTGTGTTATTGCACGCCTCATAACGCTAACCGTTTGAGGTTGTGCATTACTCTCAACGTCGATCAATTTTCGAGACTTCAACGATCATTATTTCCAATATGTTGTGTTTTTCCGGCAATGCATATGTTTTATTATCCATTATTATACTAGGTGATTTTTAAATTCATTTATTTCGCTACATTGTAAAAAAAACTTAGTTAACAAAATATTCGTGGACGTGTCTGTGTGTTTGTATTAATGTGTAACGATTACTCCCAAAAAACTTAATGTATCGGGACAATTTCTTTAATAGCTCTAGAATGACATCCGATTACTTCTTCGGAATTCATCTACTGAAAGAATAATTAAAATAAAAGATTCAGATCGAGTTCTTGCCGGTTCTTCTCGATGACTGCGTTACTTTCCGAACCGGTAATAGTTTTGACGTTCATACGCGCCTTCTTAGGGTCTAAATTGAATGAAGATTTTTGATTTGATTTGATTTGATTTGAAACAACAGTTATACTTACAATGAGAATAGCCCGAGCATAAGAAAACTGATTAGCGTCAGCCACTTAAGATGTGGGGGTCGGAACAATGCAACCGATGACTTGCTGGACGTTGATACAGCTTCAACACTTTCAACATCTTGGCCACTTTCAGTTACAACATCACGTTTCAGTGATCGTACCTAAATGCATAAATAATGCAGTTTTGTTGAAATAAAACTAATTTAAACGGATTTTATCGCGGTTATTTATTAAATTTTGATCCCGACGTTTCGAAAGCTTTTCAGCCTTCGTGGTCACGGGGCGGACTGACCGAATAATATTCGCGTAAACCTAAGAAATCATAATGCAGTTTTGTTAATATTTACATCATTTTGATTCATCATATTGAATAATTGGGAGACTCGTGTTCAAATTATAAAAAAAGATATAGAAAATGATTTTGATACTAAGGTGTCATACTTGGTGGATTCTATTGAAAAATTGTTATGAAATATACAGAAGTATACATTTCTATATGTTTCAACAAAATTTATAAGTATTTTTTTTAAATGGAATATTGGGCAAACAAACTAGCGTGTCACCTGATTGTAAGTGATCATCGCCACCCATGGACACCCATAACACCCGAGGAATCGCAGGATACATTGTAGGCCTTTATTAGGGAGACTGGCTCTCAAGTGCAACTGTCGGAACACACCGATTGGTATTTGACGGCAGATTTTCAACCTGAGGCCATTAGCTAGCCAAAGACCTACCACAATGCTATAGTTTCCTCACGATATTTTCCTTCACCGAAAGCGCAAAATCATTTATAGGTGGTTGGATCCGAACTCACGATCCATGACGCGGCTTTCCTACACGCTACCACTGAGCTGTCATCGCTTCTTTTAAACAGTGTCGCTCACAGGGAAGTATTTACTCAACAGTGGAACATTGACAAGCTTGTATTATTGCTAATTTAGTTATTTGTGGATATACAGAGACTCCGCAATTTCAAGAGCGTATTTATCAGTGTATTTCGGTAGTTATAAAAAACCCATTTCTTTTGACTTCCTCTGCTCCCGACGTCAAGTACTCGAAACTTTGAGTTTGGGATCAAACATTAATCTAAACTAAAGAAGTTTTAGATACATCCTTTACATTTTACACGATTATCTATCTGGTATATTTGCAAAAGCGATTCCATAAGGCGTTGGTAATAAGGTTTAAATTGATTATGTTAAGCACAGCATCTGGTGTTTATGACAATTTTTTTTCATAGTTAAGGTTTAGCGTAATAGCCATAATATTACTTGATCTTAACTGACGATACGGCCCAAGTTGGTAGTCACGCTAAACCTGTGGAGGAACTGGCTCTCAAGTGCAACTGCCGGAACACACCTATTGGTATTTGGCGGCAGATTTTCAACATGACGGTGGCAGCTAGCCAGGCGGGCATCAAAATAAGCCCTACCACCATGCTATGGTTCCCTCACGATATTTTCCTTCACCGAAAGCGCAAGCTCATTGCAGGTGGTTGGATTCGAACTCACGTCCCTTGACGCAAAGTCGTACACACTACCACTGAGCTATCATCGCTTCAATGATTATCATTTTGCTCCCTCATCGACTATTGCTTAGTTCAAAGCGTCGTTTCGCTGTGAAATTTAATAGACCTGTGCCGCTATTCGAGTTGTCTTTCGATGATCGCTAACGCATCGTTGACTTAAAGAAGTAACACCAATGTGTAGATAATACATAAGCAACAGTGTGTGTCATCCAAAACATATTTACGTTTTCTTTTTTCTTTAAGTTAGTACTTGTCAAAAATCATTTGGTTAGAGGTATTGACGTTTTTCTTTACAATAGCCCGTTCCAGTAACATCATTATCCAGATGGTAAACACAGTACTATCCTGGGAGCAGATGCAATGTGTAGACGAATCCTGCTCCATGACCCAATAGGCGACAGAAGAACACAGTTCCACACACGCCTCTCAGCCCATCAGAGAGTGGATGCCTAAGGGAGGGGAGCATATCCCCTCGAAAAAAAAAAACAGTACAATCCTAAACCAACGGCGACCATCGAAATATCGGAAATCCAACGTACGTTGTTGTTGTTATCTCAGCTTGAAACTTTCTCAACTGTCATGTCTATCGTGATGACTACAATCCCATCCGATTTCAAGTAACGATGTAGCCCAAGATGCCATGCTAAGGCTTGTGGAGGGGCTGGCTCTCAAGTGCAACTGCCAGAACGCACCTACAGGTATATAATGACAGTTTTTCAACTTGAGGGCGGTAGCTAGCTAGGTGAGCGTTAGAAAAAGCACTGTCAAGCTATGGTTTCATCACAATGTTTTGCTTACCGAAAGCTCAGGCTAATTACGGGGATTCGAACTTAAGTCTATTGGTGCGTCATCAGTAGATACTACCAACTGAGCCATCATTGCTATAAAATCTAAGTTTAATATATACGGAGCGACATATACTAAAAACGTTTGCCCATACGTGATATTACAGTATCGCATACAAATGTCATCTTTGGTAGATCGAAATAAAGCCTTCGAATACTCACACAATAATCATCCTGAGTCAATCCAGTATTGACTGAGTAAACTTTTCTGAGTACAGCCACGGCCTCGTCCCATTTCCCTTTACTGAAGAGGAACTTGGGACTCTCGTCAGCGTAATAAGTCCAAACTGCTACAATTAGCAGTGGAAGAGAGTAGACCAGAGTCAGGAGGCGCCATGGCCGGAAAACGAGCAGTCCAACTTCTAAACGCCACTGATATGGAAGGATTATCCACGCGAAGACTTTGAACAAACAATACTCAATTATACAAAATATCACGTGATAAAAAGCTACTGAATTATATAATTTAATTTTTCAACAATTTTGTTGTTATGGTTAATAATTTGAAGCGATGAAGGCTGAGTTTGAAACCCTACAAACTTGAACTTCCGGTGAAAGAAAACACCGTGTTTAAACCATAGCATGGTGATAGGATATTTTCTATAGCCCATCTGACTAACTATCAGCCTCAAGTTGAAAATCTGCCGCCAAATACCTATATGTGTGTACCGGGAGTTGCACTTGAGAGCCAGTCCCTACACTAGGCTTAGCGTGTCCACCACCATCTTTAGCCACATCATTACTTAACATCAGGTGATAGTGATCATAACGTTAATCCTGTAAACGATATAAACAATGCTATATTTAACAATTAAGTAGTAAAGAACCGAGTTAAGAAGTAATCTATACTGATATTATAAAGAAGAAAGATTTGTATTTTTATTCGTTATGAATAAACTCAACAACAAATGGACCGATTTTAAAAATTAACTTAGATCTATGAAATAACATTTTAGTTTCACGGGAACGGAGTCGCGGTATCAGGTAGTCATTATTAAAATTAGTTTCGCAATAACTACATATTATATTTATTTGAATTCAAAGGCATGCATTGGAGTGTATGTGGGACTGTGGGTGTCGATGCGTGTACCATCTTTAAACGGGTTTTCTAGTCATTTTTGTGTTAGTGCAGTGGATTAAATAATATTTACCAGGACAAAGAACGGAGAGGACCATGAGAAGTCCATTTCCTATGAGGACAGAGAAGTCTCTCCGCTTCCTCGGAAGGAGTTCACAAGCGTAAGCGAAGCCCAGTGACGATGGACACGACAAACTGTAATTTTAAAAGTATATGTGACGGCGTCAACGATTGATAACAGGTAGTGTGATAAAAATATGTATAGATAAGTAGTCCTATATATAGATCAGCTTACGAGTACAGAGTTTGTTATCCAGCGACAAAGTTCGAAATCGAACGCCCTTTTTCAGGTTTACCATCACTTTAGCCATATCGTCACTATAAAAAAAGCAAGATTATAGACAAACTAGCTTTTGAGTAGAGAAATAAAATATATTATGTTAATATTTTTGCAAGCCGGCAAAATGGCGACTACTGGCTATGATTGTACTTTATTTCTTTCACGTCGGTAAATCACTTTACAGTTGTCCTTCGTGTTGGCCAACTGACAAAAGTATGTGAGATTTGACTCATGAGATCCAAAACCCTTACAGTGGCCTAAAATTCCCCCCCGCTAGCCAGAGACAGGGAATTGTTTTCGATGTTTTTCTAGAATAATTGTAGTCCTTTAGGTTTTCGCTGTATTCTGGTAATTTCATTGTACTTACCATAACTGTTGATATCCCTTTATTGTGTCAAGATACAAAGAATGTGTATAATTAATTATATACTACATGTGAGAAATTTTGCATTTTACAGCGGCTACAATTTTTTTTATAGATTTTAAATACATTAAAGCTGAGTCAGAAGTTCGTACAACAAAACAAATACTATGAATAAATTTTGAATAATTATTAACAAATACAATTAATAAAAAAAAGTGTGGTGAATCCAAAAGTGCACGCCTCATTTTATTTGTGTAATGGTTACTTAAATAAATAAATACAATAATAAACTTAAAACCAACTACATAACGTGTCAAGACGACACGTTGTTTCCGTTTCAAGCTCAAATTCGCTCTAAACGCTGACTCATAAGGCTCCAGAAAAGGGATAATATAAAAAAAAAACTTACAACAGTGATGAAGCTAACTTGCAGAGCGCAAATCCAGTTAAATTTGGTATGAAGGCAGCGAGAAGTGCTAATGATCCGGCAACAGCCGATGAGAACATTAACACTGGCTTCCGACCCAGGGAATCCGCTGCCCAACCCCAAAACGGAGCAGTTAAGATAACGCCTGCAAAAAAAATACGCTTATCATGTAAAACTCACTAATATGAGAGGATCGAAGCCGTAAATTCTTCCTCGATAATAAAATCATTACATATAGCAATTATGAATTTTTTTTTGACACAAATATGTATTATCAATTTAGAATTGATTTGGCAAGTGCAGAATTCAAATGAACTTATATTTTGTTGACGATTTCATTGGCGTTTTTCCCGTCATTCATTCATTCAAATCCGTTTCTCACTCACTCTAAACTCACTAGTTTCTCACACTGCCAAAGCAGTATAGATATTAATAAGTCAATAGGTTCTATAGTTTTGAAGATCTGAGGATAAGCGATGATGATAATGTGACTGATGATGCGGAAACCTCCTAAAAGAAACACTTCACTAGTCAATACATCTAAAGAAAAAGTTCAGAAGTACTTTACTTATAAACATAACTGTGTCCGCGACTCCGTTCGAGTGGAACTGAATTTTTATTTAATAATTTTCATAGGAGAATGTTATATAGTCTATGTTACTTAGGAATCTGTAGCATTCTTCTAATGTTGAAATAATGTTTTAGTTTATTCGTTACAAACAAAAATACATACCTATCCTCTTTGTAACATTAGATAAATGGGTATACAGGTATAATAGCTCAGTGGTGGACCGCGCCGATAGACGTGAATTCGAATCACTGCAATAAGTCCGAGCGCCCAGTAAAGAAAAACACCTTGAGGAAACCATAGCATGGTGGTAAAGTATTACCTAATATCCACCTGACTAGATATCACTCTTTTGTTTTGTGACGTGTAAAACATCCCTTTAGGGACTTACATTACAACGCGTAACAGCATTAACTGAACTCAGGCTAGAGCGAGAGGGGTTTATGGTAAGCATCTGAAAATGACCACTAAATGGTACCACATTGATACAAAACTTACGTTGCCAGAGACCAAGAACTGTTTTCAAACTTCCTGTATTCTTTGGCGGGAGACTAGATACCAGCCTTAAGTTGAAAAATTGTCGCCAAATACCTATAGATGAGTTAATTAGGGTCCAGTCCTTGTATCACGCTTAGTGTCTTTACCATCTTGGGCATCATCGCCACTTAACATCTCGTGACACAGTGGTCATAACGCTAAACCTATGTAGTATAAAAAAATCGAAATTAATGTTTATAATGTGTAAGGGCTATATGTGTGGGAGAGTTGAAAGTGGCACCAGTGGTAGAGAAGTTAAAAGGGAATCTTTTGTCTTGATTTGGACATGTTATGAGAAGAGAGGCAACACATGTGGTGAGAAAAGTAATGGATTTGAATGTTGAAGGATGGAAAGGAAAAGAAAGACCAAAGAAAAGATGGATGGAGCATGTGAAGAGATGGAGGTTGATTGATAGGGATTTATGGAAGAAGAAAACGTATTGTACCGATCATATAATAATCTGAAGCGATGATAGCTCAGTGGTAGTGTGTACGACTTCGCGTCAAGGGACGTGAGTTCGAATCCAAGCACCTACAATGAGCTTGAGCTTCCGGTGAAGGAAAACATCGTGAGGAAACCATAGCATGCTGTAAAGCTTTTTCTAATGCCTGTCTGGCTAGCTAACACCCTCAAGTTGTAAACCTGCCACCAAATACCAATAGGTGTGTTCCGGCAGCTAATTTTGAGAGCCAGTTCCTCCACAGGTTTAGCGTGTCTACTAACTCAGGCCGTATCGTCACTTAAGATCAGGTGAGATTATGGCCATAACGCTAAACGTTAAGTATAAAAAAAGAAATAACTTGGGAACAGGATAATAAGTTGATGATAAATATGTGAGGGCTATTTACCTATATTAGGTATCGAAGTGACGATTCCTCGTAAACTGTCCGGGAGATGGAGATCACAAGCTGCTGCGGGTAAGACGAACGCGATGCCGATAATCTCGAACATCGTCGACAGTATCGAGAGAATCATCAACACGCAGTGTATTAACTGATATTTGCCGGCACCTGGTAAAGTGAATTATTTTTACTTTAATTTTGAAGCGATGATAGCTCAGTGGTAGTGTGTACGACTTCGCGTCAAGGGACGTGAGTTCGAATCCAAGCACCTACAATGAGCTTGAGCTTTCGGTGAAGGAAAACATCGTGAGAAAACCATAGCATGGTGGTAGGGCTTTTTCAAATGCCCGCCTGGCTAGCTACCGCCCTCACCCACCGCCAAATACTACTAGGTGTGTTCCGGCAGCTGCACTTGAGGGCCAGTTTCTTTACAGGTCTAGCGTGTCTACGAACTTGGGCCGTATCGTCACTTAAGATCAGGTGAGATTATGGCCATAACGCTAAACCTTAAGTATATAAAAAAATATATATTACTAGATATTGAAGAGGAACTTCTTATTGCAGGGCTTTGAAATTCTGAACCAAAAACTTATTGCGTCACCGCTCGTTCGGGTAAAGTCGGCAAGAGGCGACAAAGGGATCATGTTTTACTTTTGTCGGGAGTTTTTAAATACACAGGTTTTTTTTTTTAATTCTTTAAGCTAACTACCCTCTCCTACACAGACGTTAGTATGGCAGGAGGGGTCGATACGCTTGTGCCCATCGGCCACTATAGGCCGGACTGAAAAGGAGTCAAAGGTCGCCTCTCATTTGCACCAGTCTGGCTGTTTGAAAAAGCAGCTTGTCATGCTGCCCGGATGGAGGCTCGTCTTACCATCAGGTTGAGCCAGTTTCCGGGGCGACGCGGTGATTGCAAGATTGAACCTGCGTCGCTTCAGTACGCGGACAGATGCCCGTGGGGTTCTAATGGGTATTCCCGCTACTTCCCACCGGGTGAGCTCCAAATAAAAAGTCGGTAGAGTACCTTGCTCGCGCTTACAATACAACGTACAGCCATATAGATATCTTCCAGTACAGTAGGAATGCATTCAAGATCGAAGTTATAAAAAACTAGATCACACATAAATGCAAACATACACACAAACGAAAACACATACACCCACAGGCACATATACACACTCACACACAGTGAACCTTTAATCATTTATACTGTATAGCTTGCTTAGGTAAAACCTAGAAATTATATAAATGTTACTCATGAAGTGGTAATTTAATAAACAAAGCTGGACTACCCCAGACAAACAGCCACGCTCTATTAGTAACGTGATACTAATGTTAGAAAAATACCTATGTCATGTTGATTATGTTCCACTTAGCGTTTACAACGTAACGATCGTTAAAACGCTTAACGTAAGTGGACTAGAGCATGGCTAATTTATAGTTTTGATCTAAACATTATAAATGACGAAACCAAAAAAAATATATAGCAAAACCTAAAAGAGGTTAAGGCGCCATTTAAGTATTACGCAACGAAATTTTTAAACATTTTTGACCCTCGCTACGTGTGTTTATTTATTACATTTACATTTTTCTGTACCTTCTCCTAAAACGTTATTTAACGCTCAAGCGAGTATTTACACCTAAAAGTCATAATTATGTCTTACCTTTTTTTTAGTAATAAACTCTTAACGTATATAACTTATTTATCTTAACATCTGGAAATGCGATTAGAAATAATCGAGGGATTCTCCGTAAAACATAAACATGCGAACTTGGAAAATTGTAATAAGCTAGCTTATTAATAAAATATAAAAAAAAACAATGTTACGTAACGCGTTGTTCGAACTACTTTCCCGCTCTTATAACGCATCGTAACGTTTTACAAGAGCTCCCCTCCCCCCCAAACGGCGTTACGAAAAACTGGAACGTACCCTAATTTACAAATTGTAAATCTTAACCACACCACAATTGTATCTTAATGATACAATTCAGAATATAATATACTAGCTTTTCCCGCTGCTCTGCTCGCGTTAATTTCGGATGACGCAACAAAAAGTTACATACAAAGTTTATTCTTCTCTTTACCCCACTTTCTATAAATTTTTCGGAAAAAAAATGTAGCCTAGCCCCGTGTCCAGAGTCTCATCTATATCTAGATCAGACGCCGTCGTAATCGATTCAGCGATTTAGGCGTGAAGTTTAACAAGCAAACTCAATGTCGCATTTATTAGTAAGGAAGTAAGGATAAAGACTTGGCTTTTAAATCGACAACAAAGTGCACCCCGATTTGGCTGAGTTTGATTCAATGTATAGATAGACATCACAACGCGACTGCATTCGCGTGAAACTTGAAATTGTTTAATATTTATTCTATACAGCTTTGCTCCTATTGGTGGTAGCGTGATGTTAAATAACCAAAAGCCTATCTTAATTATTGTTTTATCAAATACATAAATATTTTTTGAAATCTGATAGACAGTTTTTAAGATTAGCGCGTTTAAACAAAGACCAAACACACAACCATACAAACTTTTCCGCTTTACAATATTAATACATAGATTACAACGGAAAATCTGCATAGTTCGTAAAAAAAGGAAACGAATATAGTAATTAAAAAATCGTGTCAAACCAAACCTGCTAAATCCAGTGCTTCTTCCAAATCAACATTCTCCATAATCTTCACTGGCAGTGGTCGACTCACCGCTTTAGGGCCTCTCGTTATGGTAAACTTTCCCTTCATCTCTGTTTCACTGTAGAAAAATATTTTATAATAATATGAACAACTGTAAATAACACGAGATTTGTTACATTCAATAACTATTGTATTTATCGACAAGATAAATAAGTTCTGTTAAGGCGTCTAAACACGTGCGTTTTCATGGAAATAATCAAATAAATAAATACATATGTAAACAGAAGCGAGCGCATGAAAATATTTGCGATGACATCTATTCGATTTTAAACTTTAAACCTTTTAGATACTTGGTTTGTTTCAGATTATAATATATGTTTCTATTGTCCGTATATACATATATTTTAATACATACTTATATGATATGAGTAATTTCCGCTTATTGAATTTGGATATAGAGAACACATTAGTTTACTGAATAGTAGGTCCGAGTAAGTTTTTCTTTTTGCTCCCTTTTCAATCTAAGCTCTGCCCATTACATTTTTTTACAGATCTCATGAGTAAAACGGTGTCCTTTCTCTTTAATATTTGTGGATAGGTATCACTTACATATAGAGTATGCCAAGAACAGGTAAGTAAGGGAGTCTTTAAAAATATTATGTAGATTTGAAGATATATTAAAATGTTATATGACCTACTAAAACTAATTCGTCTCGCCAGAGATTACAAGCAATGTAAAAGCAGTTCATGGCCTGGTTATTAGTAGATGTTTTTATTTCACGAGTTCCAAATGAGTCCATTGTACCACTTTACCGACGTACCCGGTATCATACTGATATTATAAATGCGAAAGCGATTGTGATAAATTTTGGTACAGAGATAGATGGGACTCAGGAGATGGAGATAGGCTACTTTTTCTCGCGTAATCTTTATTGGAAGTGGGGTAAATAGAGGGGTAAACTTTGCATGGAACTTTTTACTGAGTCATACGACTTGTTTGATAAAATCGATGTTAACACAAGCGAAGCCGTACTTAAAATTTTGTATTATATTTTTACCAATTTTAAAAAGGGCTAACTTATCTATGAATTTATTGATTTGAAAATAGAAAGGATAAGGCAATATATGGGTAACATGATTCTTAATAAAAGTCCTTAGTCTTAAAATATAAAAAAAATATATATTTTTGGGTTAGAGGTGGGTAAACCGTGGCTCTCAAGATTTATGTGGAATCTTTCTGGTGACAATAACTGCGGTTCTTTAAGCTTCCCGTTTATACCATGCCGAAGTGACGGCATTATATCTGCCAATTAGCTCAGTACGATGGTAAAATAAGTACAAAGATTTCCAGTTCATTTAGTAATTACATCTGTGATGCAGGCTTGCAAGCATCTTGGCAACTCCGCAACAAACTAAAAGAAAGCAGTTGTCATGATTTTCTCAAATGAAACTTATGGGATAGCTTTGAAATTCTAAATCGCAACCTTTTTGTGTGAAACTCGTTCGTCAGGCTCAAGGCGATTGAGGGAGTGAGAGGGATATAGTGAAGTTTCATTATATTTTTTTAGAATGTATAATAAGGAAGAGATAATAGTTCAGTGGTAGCGTGTAGGAACGCCGCGTCACAGGACGTGAGTTCAAATTGAAGCACCTAGGATGAGCTTGAGCTTTCGATGAAGGAAACCTTCGTGAGGAAACCATAGCATGGTGGTGCGGCTTTTTCTTATGCCGCCTGGCTAGCTACCACCCTCAAGTTGAAAATCTGCCGCCAACCGGCATTTGACATTTGAGAGCCAGTCCCTCCTATAAAGGTCGGCAACGAATCTGCGATTCCTCTGGTATCGTGGGTGTCCATGGGAGGCGATGATCACATATCATCAGGTGAGAAGCTTCATCGTTTGCCACCAATTCCATAAAAAAAACCAATCGTGTACATATTGGGACTACTTCGCGTGTTGAACGCATAATAGCATGTTTGTAAGCAGCCTAATATAAAAGAAACTAATCGCACACGATTAAATATAAAGTTATCTATTCTAATTACTTTATTATATATTGGCTGTGCCCCCGACTTCGGTTAAGATAAAAATCCGATTGTGTTCAGATCAGTGTTGGTTTTAGGTTGTTCTAGGTTTATCGCATGAAATAAGAAAAAAAAATCCAATTTAGGCCCCGGAAGGAAGTCGATCTCCATATATTATCTTTTATAGGTAAGTACATATTTCAACAAGAAAAATTTTGAAAGGGTGGGTAGAAAATTTTCTATCCTGCAAATCATCAAGAAAAATATCTGGACTTTACTCCTTAGCCAGTATACAAGTAGTTTTTCTACCATCATTTGAATAAGACGACTATAAAGTTTAAATAAATCGTATGTGCACCGCATATGATGTATTTATGTCAATACTGAATGCGACTGATGCGGTATGCTCTCTCTTGTAACGCTCACCGAGGGAGTATACCAGTGACACTAAGTCGATCCGAGTCGACGTTAAGCGAACGAACGTTACATAGCTGAGCGTGATGAATCAGTCTCATTCAGTATCCACTAAAGACAAATTGAGTTTTGAACGATGAAATGCTATGAATACAATCTTAATTAATGTCGTTAATATAATGTCCCCATGTTATTTATATGAGTATATTACTAGCTGTTGCCCGTGACATTGTTCGCGTTTTTCTCGTCAACCGCGCATAATCGTAAAATATATAATACTAGATTTCACAGGCGGCTTCGCTTGCGTCAACATTGATTTTATCAAACAAATCAGATGACGCAATATTTTTTTTCACACAATGTTTATCCCTCTTTTACCGCACTTCTAACAAGTTTTTCGAGAGAAAAAGTAGCCTATCACCTTCTCCAGGGTCCCATTTATCGCTATACCAAAATTCATCATAATCGATTCAACGGTGGAGCCGTTAAACGATGACAAACAAACAAACTCACTTTCGCATTTATAATATTAGTAGGGAATTTGAATTTATTTGGTAAAAGGAATTTGCGTGTCTAAAACATTAAGACAATCGAGCGCTTAGTATAATGTTACAATACACACATACATTTTATGTGTATATAGAGTAAATCATTATAAAATTGATAACATAAATAGGTTAATATCAGCTTAAAACGGTAAACGGCAAATACCAAGGTAAATATATAACTTCTGACTGACGAATATGTAGTGATTAGCGGATAATACATTGACATTGAAGCGATGATAGCTCAGTGGTAGTGTGGAGGAACGCCGCGACATGGGACGTGAGTTCGAATCCAGCCATCTACAATGAGCTTGGGCCTTCTGTGAAGGGAAACATCGTGCCGAAACCATAGCATGGTGGTAAGGCTTTCTCTAATGCCCGCTTGGCTAGCTACCACCCTTAAGTTGAAAATCTGCCACCAAATATCAATAGATGTGTTCCGATAGTTGCACTTGAGAGCCAGTCCCTCTACAGGTTTAGCGTGTCGTCCAACTTATATCTGGGCGACACATAACTGAATTTTCTATAATAATTCCGAACAGCCCACAATTCCATTGTTGATATTGCGTAAATATATTAAATCGGTGTACAGAGTGCGGTAAAAAGTGAAAATGCTTGCATCAGTCTATACAATTCGGTAAAGAATAAGCATCTTTAAATTGTATGTACCGAAGAAAATGGTTTTAGATAACACCACAAAGATTCCACACTTGACAAGATTATTGTGTGAAAAGATAATGTCAGCGACCAAAGGCGCATTATGCTTACAATACTTTTGAAGCGATGATAGCTCAGTTTGTTGTGTTTATGGACGCCGAGTCCAAGGAAAACCCAACTAATACAAGTGGTAAAATGACTGTAACTCGGGCTGTTGCCGAAATGTATAAACGCGACGCTATATATGTACATATGAGAAGCAAATCCTTTAAATCAAAAATTGAAATTGGAAACAAAGTTGACTTAAAATCCAGTAAATAAATGACCAAACGAAAACTCACCGATGTATCTCTGAGTTTAATGACGTAGGGTTGTCAACTTAGATAAATAAATTCACAGAAAATACACAATCACAAGTATAGGGTTGCCCGAAATGCGAATTCAAAACGCAATGTGACACGTAACAATTATCCCAATATATTATAATAGTAATTTTTAATCTGTTTCATCCGAGACCATTGTGATAACAGCGCAGGTTATAATAAACACCAAGGAATATCATATCATAAATAATCAATATTTTCACTTAACAAGTCATATTGAACAGTATTCAAATTGCGTTTGTAATTTAAATACCTTAATAGTCGATAGATTTAATTATAAATTTGTAACGAGAATCACTTTTGGTCAGATCGCTTGTAAGGTTGGTTACAAATGAAATATCGTTGAAAAATCACTGTATTATATATATTAAACGTATGAAGGTAATGGACTTTAATATTAACAGTTTGGGTTATTTTGCGTTCGAGTAATGTGAAATTATTCACGCCTCGTGTCCGAGTATTACTAGTAAAACAATTCACGCGTCGCATCATAGTATCAGTCATTTCAGAGATTTCCCATGGCATTGCAGCATCACCCCTCAACCTCACCACTTGGTCGTACGTCATACCATTGGGCTGTTTTCCTCGAGTTAATGTATGCTTTAGAAACCATTACTCATTGAGATTTTGTTGAAATAATCGTTTTCCTTTCTTAATATTATAAATGCGAATGTGATTTCCTTTTTTTTTTTTGCTGGATTTCCAAGTGAAACTTTCATTTAACATGGCATCAATTTTTTCGTCCGTCTATCGCATGTCGCGTTACAGTCGGCCGCGGAGGGGTAAAATGAAAGTCGCGCGACAGAGCAGTCAATGCCAATATGGCGTCGCCCATACCGCATCAGATGACCGTGTAACATTGATTTCCCAATATCATTCCCGCTTTCCAATTATTAAGATTAAAAACGCGATTTTAATAGCCTAAATCCTACCTAAGATCCGAAAATACAATACACTTGCATCGTCTTTTATAAGACCACACAAATGTTTTTAGCTTGTTACTCTTTTTTTAATTACTCTTTGGTTGTCATGACAACAATATTTCGGCCAATACACACCAAATATTAATGAACTATACGTCTGCACCTTCAGCATAGTTTACTTCATGTGTTTGTGAAAACCGTACGACAAGTCGACGGTTAGTTTTTCAGTTTGGCACATTCAGACAAACATATTAAACAGTTTCATATTATGTATAGATAAGTATTATAATTTGCACTTTGTAAGAAAAACAATGTAATTATTAACAGGAACAGTATTAATTAATGATAAGTGGAAATGGAGAGAAAAAATACATTATAGATATACCGTGAATAATAAGAGATACATTGGAATCAATAATTATTGTTATTTATTTTCCTTTTTTATAGTTATGGCTATTATCTGACCTGATCTTAAGTGTCGATATGGCCTAAGTTGATAGACACGCTAATCCTGCGAAGGAATTGGTTCTCAAGTGCAACTGCCGGAACTCACCTATTAGTATTTGTCGGCAGATTTTCAACTTGACGGTGGTTGCTAGCCAGGCGGGCATTAGAAAAACCTCTACCACCGTGCTATGGTTTCCTCACGACGTTTTCCTTCACCGAAAGCTCAAGCTCATTGTAGGTAGTACAGATTCAGTGGTGACGCGGTGATTGCCAAGCACGGACCCGTGTCACTCCAGAAGGCGACAGATGGCCGTGGTGCTTTAGTGGGTATTCCCGGCGGCTAGCGTCGGGCGAGTCCCACATACCTCACCTAGTCCCCCCGGGCTGAGACATGCATAAACGCATTTCCCCACATAAAAAAAAGTAGTACAGATTCCTTGACGTGGAATCCGTACACACAACCACTGAGTTATCATCGCTTCAAATCGCCATTTGTTCTAACAGTGACATTCTCCGAAGTTTGTCCAACGTGCATTCCATAGAATTGTACAAAGTGTTCGAGGTTCTGGTCAGTGCCAGAACAGTCACACTTTCGGGTTGTATTGTAACTGTCATTATTACCTACCACTCTCAAGTGACGACTTTGCTATGCTCATATAAAGTAGGGGAATATGAATCGTATTGTTTTGCAGGTTTATTTTATAGCTTGAAGAAAAAACTGTTCTATTCAAAATTTCAAAAACCCTACCGCCAAACTATGGTTGCATAAAAAATATTTTTAATAGTTTATATGATTAACGTTATGGCTACAATTCTCCCTGACGTTAAGTGACGATTTGGCTGAAGTTTATGGGTACGTTAAACCTAGTACTGTCTCTGAAGCGTAACTGCCAGAACACGTCTATAATTTATTGACGGTAGATTTACAACTTGAGAGTGATAGCTAGTGAGGCGGGCATTAGAAAAATCCCTACCACTGTGCTATGGTTTATTCACAATGTTTTTCCTCACCAAAAGCTCGGTTTCATTGCAGGAATTCGAACTCAGGTTCATTGAGGCGGCGTCCATATACATTACCACTGACCCCCCACTGCTTTGTTAAAGTCATTGCATCTTATATTTGAAAGAAAAATCGTAGGCTAGGTTAGATTATGGTATGATGGGACTTACGTGTGCACATTGCATAAAGTCTATCTAAAGATTTTCGAAAAAGAAATTCAATTTAAAGTACATCACTGTGCATTTTAATGATCAGTCAGAGATTGAGACAGCAACGCCAGTAATGTATATAATAGTGGAGAAGAAACGGTTTCCATTTCAATTTTTATTGATTAAACTATAGGTATTTAATACTTAAAAAAAAAAAAGAAGAAAACTAGTTCACAAACAGAAAAGATACTAGACTGTCTTGTTTTCGACTATGTGTGTATAAGATAACAATTTTGTTTGTTTATTTATTATATCTTAATAAATAAGTGAAGGAAATCCCAACGAGATAACACCGATACTCGAATTGTTTTGACTACACAATGTAGGTGTTAATTTAATGTTATTGTATCCAATATGCTGTTTGTTCATCTTAGGTGTGTGTAGTAATTCTTTTGCTAAAAATTCGTATAGCGAATTCACTCAGTAATAGTTATTTATTGTTTATACAAGGTTTATAGTTACCATTTCGTTTTTTTTTTATTTTTTAGGTTTACCGTTGTAATCACAATCTCACCTGATGTTAAGTGACATTGTGGTCCAAATTGGAGGACACGCTAAGCCTATTGAAGTGATTGGTTCTTAAGTGCAACAGCCGGAACACACCTATAGGTATTTGGCGGCAAATTTTCAACTCGAGGGTGGTGGTTAGCGAGGCGGGCATTAGAATAAGCCCTAATACCATGCTATGGTTTCATCACTCATGATCTTTTCCTTCACCAAAAGTTCACTATAGGTGGATTCGAACTCACGTCCATTAAGATGGTGTACGTAGACACTACCAACAAAGCTATCATTGCTTCCCTATCACCATGTAACACACAAAAACAGAAATATCATGTTTGACAATGTTTTAAATTAATTAATTGTATATAATGTTCTAACGGTGTTAAAAATAGGATAAGATAGCAAGGGATTACATATATTTTTTAACCTGGAACGAATCAAGGTATTGAGTCCAGACCATATACCTTCGCTTCGTATACATTCTGCTCAAATGTGGGTCGTTGTCGATGAGTCCACAAAACAGGCAAAGTGGAGAGAGTTTACGCATCATAATGGTGAACTTATTTGATGGAATATGTCACCTGAGCGTAATCTCATTCCCGTTATCTCTTCACAGTTCGTAACAGTGATACCATCAATCCAGGGAGACTTTAAGAGATGTAGCTGAATCGATTTGTACCATAGTATTTTTATTTTGGAACGTATATCAAAGTGTCCTTCAAATGAGAAGCAGCTGTTTGTATGTAGCCTCAGTATATGATAGTGAGTTACCTATTTGATTGAATTTCGTAATAGATTACATTTTGTTTATTGACTTTAGACGTTAGTTAAAAATATTTGTAACTACCCGTTGTTTTTAAGGTTCGTCAAACTTGAAAAACGGTTTAACCGATTTGTACTTTTATTTTTGTACATTTTGATTAGCTATAATCAATCCTTATCAACCTGCCAACTTTAATTCGTTAAGATCAATAAAACTGGCTATATCTAATATCGTTTTCTTTTTCATTTTTGGTTACTTTATTAAACTAGTTTATAACTCCAATGAATTAAATGTCTTTTAATTATATGAAATTTAACTATAGGTGGATTCTAATCCACGTCACTTGACGCGGCGTCCGTTCACACTACCAACTGAGCTGTCATCGCTTCATTACTTTTCATTTTATGAGATAAAATAATTCTCTTCGTATTTCTATACAAACCTTGTCTTGGCAATAACGAACACAATAAAAAATAATTATTCAATTTGGTACATTCGCTCGGAAGTTATGGACGTACATATATTTCGGTGATTCGGCTGAGTACCTTAGTACTCGTCCCGAAAGCTCGTAGAAGCTGTGAAAGCCTTTAAGGCTAACAGCATACTTCGAAAAGAGGCTATTGCATGTTTTCGAAGCGAGGTTCATCGGACGTTTCTCTTAGCGTCAACATCTTCGAAGCGACGTAATATTTTTAATTTTCTACTTTTGGTGTTTATGTTGTAAATTATTATCGGGAATGGTTTTTAGTGACTTCCGTCGTTCTAATTTCGTTCATTCCTCAGAAATAATCAAAACGTTTATTGGAAACGTGCGTGTTTAGATTTCATCGTGTTATTAATATTATTTTTAAAAGACTGCTTATGATTGTTAAGAATAATGTATGTTTAAATATATTAAGTGATACCTTGTCTTGAAGTTGGCTCGCAAGAAGCCGATAGCTTTTCGACCGGGATACATTCCAGTAACTAGTTATCTGTGTAAAGAATGTTGACATTTTAGGAGAAGTATTATCAATAAAAAAAAAATTATATAGACTATGTTACTCAGGGCTAATGTGGTATTCCGATGGTGAAAGAATTTTTGAAATCGGTCCAGTAGTTCTTGAGTTTATTCGTTACAAACAAAAATACATTTTTTTCCTCTTTATAATATTAGAATAGATTATATATAATAGAGTGGTAGTAACTGTATTCGGTAGGATCGTGATCACTATACACCAAGTATAACTTTCGTTATAGTCAGACGTTCAGATGTATCGCGTTCTGGAATCAGTATATGTATATTTAGTAATCTATCGCGGTGCTAGAGTGTGTATACCTGATTGGTTAGCGATCACCATATTAATCGTTTGATTTATTTTCAAGTCTCTTTTGATTTGTCACGTTTCAGATTCAGCCGGTTGTAATGAAATGGCATATTGGCAAGACTTTTTCTAATGCCCGTCTGGCTAGCTATTACCCTCAAGTTGAAAATCTGTCCCCGAATATCTTTAGGCGTGTTCCGGCAGTTGTACTTGAAGCCAGTTCTGTTAGGCTTAGCGTGTCCACAATCTTGGGCCATATCGTCACTTAATATTAGCTCAGACTGATACTATAACGCTAAGCCAGTACGTAAAAGACATCTGGACATTCAAGATTTAATCCTTTGCAGGCTCGACAGACGTTCTTCTGGTAAATAGATATATAAATGAAAACATCTTTTTCTGTGGGATCAAGTCGTGAATCAAAACTTTCGAATCAATTTGCACATGTATAAAATTGCATAAAAATGGGTTCAACCGTTTAGAAGGAGTTAATTCACAAACGCATGCACATAAGAAATTTATATATAACTGCAGAAATTTATATATAGCTGACCCGGTGAACTTGGTTTCACATAACAAACCTTGGATTTTTTAGCTTTTTTGTACTATGTTATATATCTTTTATACTTATAAACCCTCCCGATGAATCACTCTATTTCTGAATACTGCATTAAAATCCGATAAATTGTTTAAAAGACCTTAGCGAACAGACAGCGGTAGCGACTTCATTTTATACTATGTAAAGAAGATATGTCACGGAAAAACTTACCAGAAATAAATTATATATAATTTCAGAATACACATAAAGAAGAAAGAGTTTAAATGAAAAACAACTATTCTCACCACATTTACAATAATAAATAAAAATAATATAATATATATATATATATAAAATATATATATTTTATATTTTAAACAATCACCGAACCGGACACGATTTAATTCAAAGAATATCAAAACAAAATAGTTTGTAAGCTCTCAACAGCGGTACTGTATTGTTTACAATCAAATACCACTAATTGCAGGAGATATGTCATATCGTATGCGGTTGTTTAGGATAATGACCTGGAACTTTCTTTTAAGGGTGCGAATCCGAGTGTAAAGATCTAACTTGACATATATATATATATGTGTATAAAAATCTTAAACAAAACTAAGTTTAAATACAAGATTTTTCTTGCAGTTTCGCTCGCGAACAAACAAATTGATTTGTTTTTTGTTGTCGCGATTGATTTTGGCAAACAAATTGGATGACGCAATAAAAAGTTACAAATAAAGTTTATCCATTTCTTTATTCTACTTTCTATAAGATTTTCCCGAGAAAAAGTATCCTATCACCGTCTCCAGGTTCCCATCTCTCTGTATGCCAAAATTCATCATAATCAATTCAGTGACTTAGGCGTGAAAGCTTAACAAACGAACACCCTTTCGCATTTATAATATTAGTAAGGATTTTTTGACTAGTGTTATCGGTCCCCTCGTTATGTAATTCGTGAAACCAAATTATTAAATATTTGCTTCGATACGGCACATCCGTATTATGTATCAGCTGTAAGCTACGTTCCCGACAATTATTTGTCTCATCCACAAATGTATTTCTGAGTCTCGGTGCAATATCGTCTCCTTCGATTACATGTTTGTAAAATCCTCAAGTCCCAGAGATTGATCTTTAGTGCAGTTGTAGTCTCTTTAAAAGAATAAAATAAATCAACAATTATTTAGTAATGAGCCGATACCCACACATTAGTCTGGCCACAGAAAAGTAAATCAAAAATAAAAGAAAATGACAAATGGACAATGGAGTGCAAAAACTAAGCAACCTAGAACCATGTTTTATATATATAATATAACCATATTCCCATTTGATACACTCCGCAGTTTTAACGTGATTGGTTGTCAAAGAAATATATTTTTAGTATAATTATATCTCCTGATCGAATTCTCATAGCAATGTTTCATTTGAAAATAATACACGGTTTTATTTTCCAGGCGTTTCGAAGTCAAGTCTATTTATTAAGAAATCAAGTAGCTGATAGAGATGGCATACTGAACAATTAGATCACTAAATTAAGAAAATGCATAATTCATAATTATATATACGAGATTTTAAACGAAACATTTAAATATGGGTATATTAGTTGTAGAAAACGACTCATGCAAACTGTTTTTGACATTAGTCAGCCATTGTCACCTGTCAATGATACAAATAAGTGGAAACAGAATACAGCATCTCCTGTAACGCTATTTTGTACTAAAATTTGATGTGGTTGCAACATTATCGAAATAGATATAAATGAAAGTCGATACGTGCAAATAATATAGGATGCATTCATCAATAGTTTAACTTGAATCGCAAGGATTAGTCTTTGAATCTATACTCGTTGGATTAGTTTGATGACTAGGTTTCTATTTTATTTTATTTATTTTATAGTTAAGATTTAGCGTTATGGTCATAATTTCACCTGATCTTCAGTGACCACACAGCCCAAGTTGGTAGACACGCTAAACCTGTGGAGGAACTGGCGCTCAAGTGGAACCGCCGGAACCGTGAGTGTAATAGATAGTTATGCAGCCATTAGAAAAAGCCCTACTACCATGCTATGGTTTCCTCACGATGTTTTCCTTCACCGAAAGCTAATTGTAGGTGGTTGGATTTGAACTCACGTCCGTTGACGCAAAGTTGTACACACTACCATTGTGTTATCGTCGGTTTTAATTCGAAGTAACTATTTAGCGATTTTGTTGCTATCGCATGGCTTTTGTGACATTGTTTTTATATTATGTAGCGGAAAGAAACTGTATATTTGTTTTAACGCGCTAATCTTAAGATTTATCAGTGGAATTTGAAAAATTGTTTCTGTATTTGATAGAGAAATTATTGGAGAAGGTTTCAGACTATTTAACATCACGCTACCACCGATATTAGCAAAGCTGTCTTGAAGAACGTTACAAAAACGGGCAAGAATGATTAAATACATTTTTAATTCCACTCGAACTAAGTCGCTGGTATTACCAGTACGCAATAAAAGGGCTGGTAGTTGTAGGTATTTTTGGATTGTCTTGTAATTATTATAGTGACGTGCCACCAAAAACAAATGAACCTAAACGGACCTAATGACTTAAGAAATAATATTGAATATACCATAATAACTAATGCAGAATTCTTGTGAATTCCTCGCCTTAAACGATAATATTTCTCGAGAGTTCATAGTGAATTCACTAGTGTTGTTTTTTAATAGCAAGGTGTTTATCTGTTTCGCATTATGTTCACAGCGTAGACCCACGCAGACATTTGAATCCCAGAGTGTATTTACAGAGCAAACAACAAACATATGCGCGTAAATACAACGCCTATATTATCTCTAGCATTTGTACTATACACTATTATTGTCTTAATATTTATCATTTGCAGTAGAAGTACAAATACATTCTATAGTTTGTCGAATTTTGAGTGCACGCTGAGCCTAGCGGTTAAAACAGTCGCCTCGCTGCAATCGTCACATCGAAGTGCTAGCGGTTCGAGTTCCGCATAGGATTATTTGCGTTTTTTTTATACTTAAGGTTTTAGCGTTATGGCCATAATCTCACCTGATTTTAAGTGACGATACGGCCCAAGTTGGTAGACACGCTAAACCTGTGGGGGAACTGGCTCTCAATTGCAGCTGCCGGAACACTCCTATTGGTATTTGGCGGCAGGTTTATAACTTGAGGGTGGTAGCTACCCAGGCGGGCATTGGAAGAAGCCCTACCACCATGCTATGGTTTCCTCACGATGTTTTCCTTCGCCGGAAGCTCAAGCTCATTGTATTTGCTTGGATTCGAACTCACGGAACTTGACGCGAAGTCGTACACACTACCACTGAGCTATCATCGTTACGAAAACTGCTGCTGCTGCTGATCGCTGCGTGATCCACAAACAGCGAATTCTGAAGTCACGGTGGCTCAGTTGGTTGCGTATACGAGCGCCGCGTCACTCGTCGTGAGTTCCAATCCCTGCAGTGAGCTTGAACTTTCGGTGAAGGAAAACATCATGATGCAACCATAGTATGATGGTAGACCTTGTTCAAATGCCCATCTGGCTAACCGCCATTCTCAACTTAAAAATCTGCTGTAAAATAATTTGCGATGTTTACCAGTGGCACTTGAGTATCAGTCTTTCTACTAGGTTAAACATCTCTACCATATTGGACCACATCATTTTGACGTTGAATTTGACATGAACTTTAAAACAAGAAAATAATAGTTTTGAATTTGGTTATTTATAAAGTCTTTCTCAGTTGATATAGGCGAAGTTGCCTACATAGGTAGGATTTTTTTCACGCTGCACAGAATAGTGACTGCACTGCACTTGATGTTAAGTAGAGTACAGTCCAAATCAGCGGCTACTAACAATGAATCAAAATTCACTACCAGTCAACACAGACATACTGGCTTGCGTAGATACCTCTTCGGGCCTCTTATGAAGGACCCAATATTATAGAAAAGGATGCAATAGAAAGTTTTTTAAGTGGATACTTCCTAACGGGTTTCGGGAAGCTTTTATACGAATAAAAACTTCAAGGTTACGTCACTGACACGCGGCACATGATAAAAAATCTAAGAAAACAATATTAAATATAATTAATTTCATGGAAATACATACGAAAACAAACACATACTATATGAATACAATAATAATATGTGTTTATTATTAGGTCAATTAACTTTTTATGTATATTTTATGTATTTTATTGAATAAATAAATTGCAATTGTATATAATGCAATAAACACCGATAGATATCACAACAAGACTAATAGAGGCAATGATTTTAATTATCAGGTAGGTAATACAATTTTCTTTTTTTTTATGATAATATTATTGTGAAAATTCACCGAAGAAAAATACTGTTATTTCAATGTATTTACTTCTGCAGGCAGTCCCTGATAACGGCCTGCTTTTTATTTTGCGGTTAAGTAAATCTGAACTTATTGGATATCGTCGCCAGAGAAATACCGGTCAGATAAATCTGAGTTATTTTAGCGACGAAAGCTCAGTTGGTAATGTTTATAGGTTTTAGCGTTATGTCTGCAATCTCACCTGACATTAAGGGGCGATGTGGCCCAAGCTGGTGAACATCCTAGACCTGTGGAGGGTCTGGCTCTGAAATGCAACTTCCGGAACACAGCTACAGATACTTGGAGTCGGATTTTCAACTTGAGGGTTGTAGCTAACCAAGCGGGTATTAGATAAAGTCCTACCACCATGCTATGGTTTCATCGCGATGTTTTCCTTCATCGAAAGCTCAAACTCATGGTAGGTGGATTCGAAATTACGTCCCTTGAAGCGGAGTCCGTAAAAAGCCCATCTACCACCATGCGAAAATTCATATCCATATAATAATTCATCATTCATCCTGCCTGTACAAGGGACTAGATACAGAAAGATAAACAATACTTCAAAATACTTTATTATTGTAAAAAGGGACACAGCGATAATAAATAAAAAAAAACATTTAATGTAGAGGATACAGTGTAGTTTATATATGCACTAGCTTTTACCCGCAGCTTAGTTCACGGTTATATTGATTTTGTCAAATTTGATGACGTAATAATAAGTTTCATACAAAACTTAGTCCTCTCTTTACCACACTTACAATAAGTTATTCGCGAGAAAAATTAGTCTATCACCGTATCCAAGGTTCCATCTACCTCTTTACCATAAATAACATCACCATCAATTCAGGTGAGAGCGTAATAAACATAAAAATACGTAAAATTTATCTAAAGACGTAGTTTTGCTATACATTTATGAATCCTATAGCATGTACTAGGCCGAGCATGTATCTCAGACGCTATTCTCTTCCGTGACGTATAATAGCATGCCCTAGACATGACTTATATATATTTTAATTTATCTACGAGATATATAAATATGGCATAATGTATACTTCGATTTATTTTTGTCTTATACTATCTTACTTGTAATTGTGTAAGTTGTTCCATTACAATATTGTGAATTTAAATTTTAAGTTTTATGAAAAAAACAAACAAACAAAATCGCTTACGTATTTATAATATTAGTAAGGATAGAAGGTTTGTTTAAAATTGAGTCGTAGGTATAAGTAAGCTAATGAGTATGTGATGCAGCGTCAACTTGATACCTTAAAATGCAAGAATTACTAAGTTCAAGGAAATTGTATGAGAAAAAACGAATAATATTTATTCCTATAAACATGCCTTTAATGTTTATGATTAGGGCTGTCAATCGTTCCACGATAACTTGAAACTCCTCATCTCGGAGGCCTAGAATAATATCTCCCATCGTATTTAGACTAGTAAAAAACTAGTAGAAGTACCTGGGTAATCGTGCTTAGTTCCGAGTTTTGGAATGAAGTTCCTCATGGCACGGTACAGATGGAAGCTAGACAAATTAAAATGTAAGATTTTCCTGTAACGTCCTGTTTCGACTGCACTAGATTTTTATAGTGGAGACGGTTCTCCATAGCACGTATGCTATTAGCTTTGTTGTGATTAACAGAAAGTGTGTGATCTTTCACCACGATAACTCTGGACCACCCACAACGTTAGCCAATGAGCAAAAAATAATAGTTGGGGGGGGGGGGGGTGTTAATGCATTTGCCTTATAGCCCTGACCTGCACCTTCATATTTCCACCAGTTTCGGTCTTTTCAAAATTCTTTACGCAGTGTCAAGTTAACATCAAGAAAGGGTTGGCAAAAATACTTATCACTTTTTTTTAATCATAAGTCTCAAATCTTCTACAGCAACGGAATCATTGTATTACCTACAGGATGGCAGAAAGCCATCGAACAAAATGTCACTTATACACTGTGAATAAATGTAAAAGAAATTTGGAAAAAAATGTCTACAAATAACACGCGAAGAAACTTTTATCCCAACCGAATATATAAATAAGATTTCAAGGACTTACTTACTGACTGACTTATGATAATGGGTATAACAATTGTGTATCTGGGTGTTAAATTATGTATATATGTAAAGTATATCAGCTGTTTAGTTACAGTAATATATATAATACCAAATTTTGCTTAGTTTGGAATTAAATAGGCTTGTGTGTAACTATGTTACCATGTCTATCTAATTTATAAAATACTTACAAATATTTAATGACTTTTCCTCCTTTGGAGTTATATTTATATTAGCTCGTTACAAGTTTCGGAAGTTCAAAATGGAAGAAGAAAATCAATGAAAACTATATTTTTAATTGTTTCTTAATGTTTATTTGAAAATTACTATTTGTTTAAGTTGTGGGTGAAGCTTTTGGGTGGTTACGGATGTTGCAGGTACCAATGTAACTTCGTGAAGTTACTTAAAATGCATGGTATTTTCGCTATTATAGTCCGTTAATTTGGATGTCATGATATATTACTAGAATAAAAAGGATATATTTCATTTACTAATTAATTTACATAAAACTCATCCTGTTGAAACCGCATTTGCGGTTTAAATAAGGAGAGACACCGTAATTTAACATATAACATTAATGTATCATTTAACATTTTAGGGTTGGACGAATGTAAAAGAGTTCTATATAAAAAATATTCCCTTCGAACTCATTCAACTCTTTAAAAATCACCCTTAATATCGACACAAGTGGTAGGTAATGTATTTAATACCAAAAGTTACATATACTCTCACAATATATACTAACACACGCATGAACCTTGGCCGCTCCCTTTTTTTAAGATTGTTAATTTTTTATTTATTTATTAGATATATTTATTATATAAAGAAATCGTGTAGTAACTACACGATGAAACGTAAATTTCTTGGATGTATTTAATAGCCCATTATATTTGATGAAAACAGCTATAACATCGTATATCAGCACTTTAAAATAATAATACATCTAGAATTTAATATAATCACTTATATATTGAACCGAAAAAAAAAATATACGTATCTAGAAGCGATCTCGTATTGCGCGCTGTTCGTTGTCACAAGCCCAACCTAACCTAACCTAGCACCTCGCTGCCTGTGACCACTTCACCGACATATCACACACTTCGGTCCGCCTATGGATTCATTATAAAGCTAAACTAATTTATACTGGAAACCAATTTTTTTATAGTTCATCTTTTTATGCCAAAGGAAGGCGAACAGGCAGATCGCCCATCTGATTTTAAACATTTACCGTCGCTTATGATCAGCTGCAAAACCAGGGGCATTACAACCGTGTTGCCAATCATGGAGATCGTATTTAAAAGCCCCATATCAAAACTTTGGGGAAAAATTGTGCCGGGCAGTCCGTTCCATAGATCTAATGTGCGCGGCAGGAATGTTCTAGAGAATCTAACTGACTTCACAACCTGGCCAGCTCGTAGAGTATGCGGATGAGTACCTAGTCAACGGCGATAGGTGCGGCCTTGGAACTGGGTTGAGGGCACCATATCAAATAGTTCCTCAGAGGACTCCCTGTTGTACATATGTTTGAAAAAACAGAGAGATTCTCAAGGACTCTAGACCGCGTGTTAGTGCGGATTGACATCGGGTTCAATTAATTTTGAAGCTAAATATTTTATAATGTGACACATAATTTATAAAGTGTATTTATACATTCCCCAATATTTTTCACTCAACGGAGTTTGAAAGGTTGCCAGCCCTAGCGCGTTGCATAATGTCTGCTATTGCATTTATTACGACGTGCAAATTGTAGACTTGGAAGCGATGTGTTTTATTGTTATATTTATTATGTTTTAAGGAAAATAATAAAGAGGAAACAAAAACTAATTGCTATAGAAAAAACCCGTGGCGGTCAACGATAAACAATATTGATTTCTTCGAGGTGTTTATGTATTCATTCACGGTAGACTATGTTATGCATTTGTAGGTAGAATAAACTTGCCATTATATATATGGGAATTCTATAGTACCTACGTCTTACGGGGTTGAAGTGACGAAGTCGGATAAGTGTTCTGAATGTTGTACACCATAACCAGTGCTTCCTTAAATTAGGCGAGATTGTAGTGAAACGAAAAATCTATAGAATAGTTCGAGAAATACCAACTCTTTCTTGGTATCTAATGTTTAAATGCTTCGAAATCCCATTTATTCTCGCCCCAAACTAGCTTGTTTTGAAATTGTTTCACAATTTTTCTCCCAAACATGAAAACTCCAAGGATCCAAAATGAAAATAAAATACATACATAGATACTAAAATATTATCATTATAAAATAAATTTGAAAATATAGTAAATTCACATAGAGACAGTTTTATCGGCTAAAAGGAATTAGTGTATCACATTCTAGATAATTCTTGAGAACGATATTTCAGTGTTCCGTGTGAACAGATTACACGTGGAAGAGTATGCAAATAAAATAATACACTTGCCAATATTGAAGGCAAATAGAGATAAACGAGACATCTACATGGGGCCAGGCAATTTTATCTGTTCAATGCCAAGGAAATTCCAGTTTTTTTATTTCGTTATCAAAAATCTACGTTCTTCTCTGTTGTTACTATGTGGTATGAGTTGCTCATATGGAGCGTCACAACTCGAATACCCAAAGACTTGGTCCGTGACAATCCTTAACATTACATCAACACGTACTCGTGGTTAGAAAATATACATGTGTTTTACAATGTTATTACCTATATTTCAGGCATGCGCCTACTTTAAGGTTGTGTAAGGCTCGCCGACAATACCTACTAAAATCCTACGGCCATCTGTCGTCGGCTGGGGCGACATGGATTCGAACTTGCAACCACCGTATCGCTCCGGCGAACGACTTAGCAAAAAAGCTACTGAGTCAGAAACGGAGGCAGTGTACCGATATAAACTGCTAGCACTGTAAGGTGTGACGTCAATTAATTTACTGCGAAAACGGACGGTTACTGCTTAAAACGGAACGCAGTCCAGTATACTGTCGTTAATTTTTATTATATTAACTAATTTTTTATAGCTTATGGTCTACGCTTAATCCTTCAGTTACTTTAAGAGTATTTATTGATTTCACACTGCTATATAGACAATATTTTGAAATTTTCCGTGTTTGTTTTAACAGCCGATATCTTTCAATAACTATATGAAAATAGTCAAGAGTGCAGTGCCAAATTTTAAATTTCAAAGCACTGAGAGCGCCTTATCTTGAAAGCGCTAGTGTTCAAAATACCAAAATAGTGACGATTTATGGTGTCATATATTTCCCTAGGATACTGCAGCAGTATACTGTCAGCCACAACAGGACGCATCTCTCCCCAGTGAGAGTACTGAATAGTGCTTTCAGTGTATATGGGAACACACCCTGAACCTCCTTTCGGGCAGCGTGGCGAGCTGCCCTATCAAATGGCCAGACTGGTGTAATGGAAGATTCCCCGATCCGCCCCTTTCAGTTCGGTTTAGGGAGGCGGAAGGGCGCAAGCGTATCGGTGTCTACTGCCATACGGGCGTCTGAGAGGGTGAGAGGTCTACGGAGAGGGTGGTTTCAGACATCATAATTTTTTTGTTTTTTCTTTAGGTTAGATAATGTTGAACTACATGTTAGGCTAGTATCAATCAATTATTATGCTTAGGATCTAGTCGTGGTAGCTTGTCAAGCCAAGTTCAAGCTAACAGAACTGGCGCGCAGCACCGTATGTAATATTAAACAAACTATTTGGGCTACTTTTGACACCCCTATAACTTCAAAACTATTCCTCATAAATAGGTCAAATTTGGTTTATATACTAAGACTTGCGAGATACATATATGCTCCAAATTACGTCAACACACCTTAAACAATTATTTAGATATTAACGTCCAAAAATCCTCATCTTTATCACTGACCTATAGATCAAAACTGTAACCCAGTTCCAGATGACCTAGAAAGTTCAAATTCGGCATCCAGATAGGTAGTCGGGTGAATATAAATGAATAAATCAGAAACTAGTAATTTTTTATCATTTTATTATACATTTTCAATTAATTGATTCTGCATTGTGCATTGCAATTAATTGTGCATGGTGGTAAGGCTTTTTCTAATGCCCGCCTGGGTAGCTACCGCCCTCAAGTGGTAAACCTGCCGCCAAATACCAATAGGTGTGTTCCGGCAGCTGCACTTGAGAGCCAGTTCCTCCACAGGTTTAACATGTCTACCAACTTGGGCCGTATCGTCACTTAAGATCAAGTGAGATTATGGCCATAACGCTAAACCTTAAGTATAAAAAAATAAATATAATATAACGAGTAGAATACCACCCCTACTTTTCTTTAATCCACACATATCTCTGTTTGTACGTATAACAACTAAAAATATAGTCAACTTTCGTATTCATTACGTTATTAACTGGGATTTAGCACACATCAAGAGTGTAAAGTCATTACTTTCAAATAATTAAATAACAAAGCACAAGAGAGCTCTGTTGTAAAGTACAACTGTCTGCGCACGTTATATCGCCCCGACTTTGCGCAATTAGGGAAGTGTAAACCGAAAACGTGTAAAAAAAACCGGATACTGAATGGGCAATTCACTGGAACATTTCAAAGGTGCATGAAAATATAGAAAATGACACAAACAAGACTATTATAGCCCGAAAACGTTGGCAAATATATTAGATTAACAAAAAACGATTTGATATTAATCAATTCTTCCCCACTGTCATATTTTTGGGACACTATTTTCAAAATTACTTTTTACGTATTAAGACTTTAATTTTTATTATTTCTGATGAATTTTATATTTTTACACTATTTTTGTAATAAAATGAATTTTTGTCGCTGTAAAAATGTTTAAATAATAAAAAATAAAAGTCCTACTCGTAGAAAGAAATTTTGAAAAAATATGACAGTGGGGAGGAATGGGTTAATTGAATATAAATAAGTAGCTACTTATAATTTCTGTACAAAACATAATAATAATCCATCAAAAAAATATGTGTGAAATGAGAGCTAACTACAATATTATAATACATGTCGTGGTTGTTGACTTCAACGACAAAGAAAGATCTAAATGAGTGCCAAGTTCAATGGTTACTTATGAAATTTATTTATAACTACATAAAAAAAATTTATAACAACTTAAAATATAATTTCTCGAAGACTAAGTTCTCTTAAGGCTTTTAAGTGCAACTGCCGGAACAGACGTATTGGTATTTGGTAGCAGATTTTCAACTTGAGAGTGGTAGCTAGCTGGTAACTAGGTCGCAGACTTGAGTACCAGGTGGATATCAGGAAAAGCCCTACCCCCATGCTATGGTTTCCTCATGATGCGAAAGCTCAAGCTTATTGTAGGTGAACTCGAACTCACGTCCCTTGACACGGATTCCGTACATACTACCACTGAGCTATCATCGTTTCAATGTCGAATTTGTCATGTTGAGTAAATTGAGTTTTTACTAATTAAAAAGTATTTATATCTTTTTAAAAATATATGACTTGTAGCTCATAATTAACGACTGATTTTTCAAAATAACATACTGCTTCTAATTTACAAAGACAGTTTTTTGGAGCTTACAATAAATAAATAAAACATTTAAAGATTTTTGACGCTTACGATGTTTTTCCTAAAGAAGCTTGATATATTAATTGATTATTGAATAATGTCTGCCAGGTCTGTTAGTATCGATATAAAGTAAAAATACAGTCTAAATTTTGTATACATTCATCGTCGTCTATGAATTCATAAGTATAGTAATTAAGAGAAATCAGACATTAAAATACTGATTATATTACCTGAAAGGTTCCATTTAAAATGAATAAAATTTTAACCTTGTCTATACTACGCGTAGACAAGCTCATCCAATTTTATCAGCTATAAAATCAAATATATGTTTACTAACAAAAAAATAAATAAATTGAAACAAAGAAACTGAATGCAATCTATTTTCGGAATGATCTAGAAACGGTAAATAAGTCAGCGCAAATATTGTAAACGACGCACGGCACCCACGAGATGCGGTTACCGCATGACGCTGATATAAAACTTTGTTCCCATTGAGCGTGTTTTCACAGATGTGCCCACGTAAACGTTCATTTACCATCTATACTAGATTTTGCCTGCGACTTTGACCGTATTGAATAGATACTTTAAACAGCATTTTAAGATTTTTTAAGATACTTCTTTTGCAAATAATACATGTACAAACTTACATCTCCTATTTCATACCCACGTAGGTGTCGAATTTTCGAAAACACTGGAATAAAGTTTAAGGATTTTATCTTCGTCAAGAACGACCTTCCATACAAACCATCATACCCTATTTTAAACCCTTCAACCCTTTTATTCAGGATAAAAGGTAGCTTGTTTCCATTTCCAAGATCTAGTATATCTCTGTATCAAATTTCATCAAAATTGGTTAAGTGGTTCAGGCGTGAAAGCGTAACAGAGACACAGAGTTACAGTCGTATTTATCATATTAGTTAGGGAATTAGGAACTATAAAACCATAAAGTTTCTTTTTTTTTCGAACTCTCTAATCTTAGTCACTAACAGTTGGATTTCAATAATTAGCTTTGAATTTGATAGAGAATTAATGAGAAAGGCTTTAGTAATTTAACATCACGCTACCAACAATAGGAGTATTTTATTACTTGCCCAACCAATTGTTGTCCTACTCTTTATAATAGTTAATAAATTTAATTGAAATATTCTTTAGGAAAAAATACATATATGCGTCAAATTTCGAAATAAGAATCAAAATAGTTTTAAAGTTTAAGAAATTATAAAAACTAGTGGTCGCCTAGTAGTCGAAATGCGACCGTAATTAATTTAAATTATAAGTTACAACATTATTAAGATTCTGTTGTCGAATACTCGTATTAATATATAGGGTTATGTTTGAAATTCAGTAAAGACAAACAATATTAATGTATAATATATTCTCAATTTGCCCACAGACTTTAACAATAAATAAAAGAGTATATATGCGTGTGTGTGTGTCAAATACATGGTAGTGTGTGTAATGGTTGTTTATTGATTTAATTACCATTATACGAAGGTTTTATCACGATGTTCATTACGAGCTCAAGCTCATCTCATGGATCCATTGACGTGGCTTGCGTAGACGGTATCACTAAGCTATCATTGCTTCAGATAATAGTCAAAGTGTTAAATTTTATCACAAAAAATTCTAAAATTGTCAGAGTAGGTATTGACTGTCAGTAGAAGTATAATAAAGGACCATCGATTTTACCGCCAGGGCGCAGACATAGATGTTTCAAATCAAAATTATTAATCAAACCCTCAAATAGTTTATTTAATATTTAGATCTACGCACAAAATTCACATATTGCCTCCACATAGTCTTTAATATATTTGTACTTGGCCTATTACTTTTTAGATTCGTTGTGAGCGATTTTCCGCTCGCGGCCGCTTATAAAAACACGCACAGTGGAAACGAAGCGTTAGACGTACGTGCAAACACGGTGACGTTTCCCCACCTTATATATAAGCTAAAGAATTTTTCCCGACCTCGACAGTTCACTGGTAGCATATTAGTTCGCTCCGGCTGGATAACTTCTTCACCAGGATTGAAACAAAAAATACATATTTATAACACGAGTTATTAAGTTTAAAAACAAACTCTTATAGGGTAAGGCTGAACAGATTACTTAAAAACAACCCTTTTGAAATTATACGAGGCAAGATTTTAGACGCAATAAAGTATGGTGCTCTTAGATCATTGTTACAAAATAGAACTAAAAGTTTATTAATGATTTTTATTTATTACTAGCTATTTTCCCGCGGCTGCGTCGCATTAATATCGATTAAATTTTAAGCAATTATTCTCTTAATTTTAAAGCAAATCGGATCGATGACGCAATAATAAGTTTATTCCTCTCTTTACCCCACTTCCGATAAGATTTTCGCGAGCAAAAGTAGCCTGACACCGTTTTCAGGGACCCAACTATCCCTGTACCAAAATGTATGATGATCAATTCAGCGGTATAGGCGCGATAGCGTAACAAACCAACAAACAAACTCACTTTCACATTTATAATATTAGTAAGGACTAGTAACGATACTTTTCACTAGAAACATAATTGAAGCTATATTTTATAGATACTAAGGTATGGTGCTCTTGGTAAGGTCACACAAAAAAGGCCTGGATATTATTATTATTTTATATGTGTTATAATTCTATAATTATGATTATTAATTAGATTAATAGTAAGTAAGGTTAAGTAATATTTGAATGACCGGCTCCAAGAATACCGCGTTAAACAGAAAGTTTATAAAGACTGATTTGAACAAATATTGGTGGTAAATGGTTTACTCTATATGGGTATTTGGGTAGGTGCGCAATAGAACTAACTAACATATTGACTAAATGATCAATGAGTTTAAGGATAAAAGCCAAACTAAGTCTCAATTAGCCAACACAGTCATATTTTAGCTTGTCACGTTTCAAAAGAAGTAAGTGTATAGCCGGCAGCAAAGGGCATTGTAGGTTTATTGTTTTATCGAACTTTGATGGATCGAAAAAGTTGCAAGGATATGGCATCTTTAAAAAAAATTACATATTTTAAAATCCGATACCGGACTCTGTAGTAGGTTTGACGTTCATAAGCGCCTTCCCAGGGCCTACAGTGTATAAAGACTTTTTGATTTGATTTGATTGTTCGAATTGAATTTATTCAGTTTATTTGCCTACTAGCTAGGCACAGTGACGTTACTTTGTTTTTTTTTTTTTTTTTTTTTTTTTTTTAATATATGGTTTGCGTTATCACCATGCTCTCATCTGATGTTAAATGACTATGTGGCCCACGATGGTGAACAAGCTTATCTTAGTGGAGGAACTGGCTCTCAAGTGCAGCTGCCGGAACACACCTATTGGTATTTGGCGGCAGGTTTTCAACTTGAGGGTGGCTGCTAGCCAGTTGGGCACAAAAAGCTCTACCACCATGCTATGGTGATGTTTCTCCTCGCCGAAAGCTCAGGCTATCACTTAGGGATAACTGTTGCAATTTTTATGTTTCTAGTCAACGGGCTAACGATTTGGCGCAGGCTAATTAATTAATAAACCTAATTATAATTCCTACACAAAGTATACTGATGCAAAAAGTCATACAGACAAATGTGACGCACAATATAAATGATAAAACAAAAATATAACGGACTAAATGAAAGTCATAACAGAAAATAAACATATATTTACAACCGGAACGTTACCACGGAACGTTAATACTGTTGCGTAGTTTAAAAAAAAAGACGATTTTGTGGCCAGACTTTTTGTCTGTCATATTGTTTTTTTTTTTTTTTTTTTAATTGAAACTTCTTATGGGTACAGGGTAAGGCAGCGAGAGAGATATTCTGATGCTTCACTTCTGTCGTGTGGTCCTAAACACACACCATTTCTATACTTTGTAGGTTACTAGCTATTACTTAAGGCATCACTCGCTTTAGTATTGATTTTGTCAACCAAATCGAATGACATAATAAAAAGTTTCATACAAAATTTAACCCTTCCTTTCCTCCACTTCCAATGAGTTTTTCGTGAGAAAAAGTAGCCTAGTCGTGAAAGCGTAACAGATGAAGAAACTTACTTTCGCATTTATTATATTAGTATAGATAGCGTTATGACCATAATCTGGTCTGGTCTGGTCATAATCATCTGATGTTAGGTGACGATGTGGCCCAAGATGGTTGACACGCTAAACCTAGTAGACAGTCTGACTCATAAGTGCAACTACCGGAACACACCTATATGTATATGGTGGCAGAAATATTTGAATTATTACGTTATTCGACGCTATTTATATCATTTTGAGTGACATTGATTGGCTATTGTGCAGAAATGGGTAGAACAAATAATACGTTTGTAGTCTATCAACTGTATATGTATAAACTACCTGCTATAATAAGATTTATAAAAATCATTCAAGTCGCTTTTAACTCACACCTGAACACAAACAGACAGGCAAAATCATATAACATTTTATATATTGATATTAGTCTTTTATAGTGGAATGGTTAAAGCCATGATAGCTCAGTGGTCGTACACATGACTTCGCGTCAAGGGACGTGAGTTCGAATCCAACCACCTACAATGAGCTTAAATTTTCGGTGAAGGAAAACAACGTGAGGAAACCATAGCATGGTGGTAGGGCTTTTTCTGATACCCGCCTGGCTAGCTACCACCTTAACGTTGAAAATCTACTGCCAAATACCAATAGATGTGTTCCGGCAGTTGCACTTGAGAGCCAGTTCCTCCACAGGTTTAGCGTGTCTCCAAATTAAGCCGTAACGTCACTTAAGATCAGGTGAAATTATGGCCATAACGCAAAGCCTTAACTATAATAGAAGTCGACATTTTATCACAAAAATGAAAAAGAAATTTGAAAAAAAAAAAAGTTACATATTTAATATCATTTTCCCGTTTTCGTACTTTTTACAATACAGCTTTACTCTTATTGGTAGTAGCGTGATGTTAGATAGCTGAAAGGCTTCCTCGATAATTGCTCTATCAAATACAATTTTTTTTTCAAATCTGATTGGTCTTTATTAAGATTAGCGTGATAAATAAACAAACATTTTTTTACGCTTTATAATATTAATACATATTACAGATTTCTTAATAGATAGAAAAGTAAGTAAGACATTGTTTTTTCATATAAGAATACGAACTAATAACATGTTAAGGTGTGTGTAGCCTTGATGATAATTTTGGAAGTTATCCAGTACAAGCTGAGGCCAACTAATATATCTATTGTCACTTTTCTCTCACGAGTAGTGCGCACTGACGTTATTTTGCATTGTTGACGTTAAAATTTTGCTATGATAGTTCAGTTCAGTGCATGTACGCTTCGTCAATGGACGTGAGTTCGAGTCTACCTGCAATAAGCTCGAGTTTTTGATGACGGAAAACATCGCAATGAAACCATACCATGGTGTGGGGCTTTTTCTAATGCCCGTCTGGCTAGCTATTATCATCAAGTTGTAAATCTGACTCCAAATACCTATAGGTATGTTCCGGAATTAATATCCAGTGAGGTAATGAACATAACGCTAAGGCTTTTAAACTAAAAAAAAAGGATTTGTTTTTTTTATAGTTAAGGTTTTCGCGTTATGGCTATAATCATACCTGATCTTAAGTGACGATAGGGCCCAAGTTGGTAGACACGCTAAACCTGTGGAGAAACTGGTTGTCAAGTGCAGTTGCCGGAACACACCTATTGGTGTTTGACGGCAGATTTTCAACTCGAGGGTGGTTGATAGCCAGGTGGGCATTAGAAAAAGGCTTACCACAATGCTATTGTTTCCTACCGACGTTTTCCTACACCGAGAGCTCAAGCTTATTATAGGTGGTTGAATTCGAACTCACGTCCCTTATCGCGAAGTCTTGCACACTACTAACTGAGCTATCATCGCTTCAATAGGTAGTAGGTAATAG
The DNA here is from genome assembly GCA_039707435.1 of Actias luna. Taxonomy (NCBI): domain Eukaryota; kingdom Metazoa; phylum Arthropoda; class Insecta; order Lepidoptera; family Saturniidae; genus Actias; species Actias luna. Next base: position 15,199,104 of record JAZHAC010000022.1, on the reverse strand, counting down.
GAGGGGTTGAGTATTGCCACATTTACCTCTAGCCTTGACCTAGGCCCGGGTAGTGCGTTCTACGCAATGGCCCAAGGAAGTCTGTATATTCATTATTTCACCTCGTTAATAAAAAGGGGCATTTGTGTATCTTTAAGAAAGCTAAGAAGAGGTAAAATCTTTTTTTTCTGATTGTGTTACTTCGGTAGACAGTTAGGCGACACCTTTTTATGCTTTTATTTATTAGTGACATCAAAATTGCTTAAAATATATAGATTTGGATGCAGGTTAAGCATGAACGTGACCATTTTTATATCTTAGTCTTGGTATGCATTTAATTTTGGGTCTTAAGGAGGATGTACAGGATGTACTGGAATTAATTATATAATATTTTATACATTACATAAATACATTTCCCCAAGTAAAAAAAGGTCAAAACGGAAGGGATATAAGGCAGCTGGTCGGGTGACAAGCACCCTCTAATACCCATCAAAACACCACGACGACACTTTGATCTTCCATATTGCACTTTAACAGCAGCTTAACAGCTTAACTGGCAGCTTTAACACTTCTAGTCAACGTAGATAAACCCTAGCTAAGATAATTAACCTGTTGTCTCATCTGTAACCTTCAATCCATCCACAAATTTGATTAGATAATTTAATATACAGTGTTCTCTTATTAAGTGTGACTTTATTTTTAGATTCTCCAGCAAACATGAAGTTCAGGAAAACTTTGGAAATTTCTGAAATTGGAAAACATAAGAAATTCATCATCGCTACAGTCGAAGATGCCTTAACTATGACAGGTAACTGTTTTATATTTATATGAGCTTGTAATTTAGTAGATTTCTTCATGGAATAGGAGGCAAACGAGCAAGCGTGTCACCTGTTAGTAAGTGATAACCGACGCCTACGAACACCCATTATACCAGAATAATCACAGGTACGTTGCCAGCCTTTATAGGAGGGACTGGCTCTCAAGAGCCACTGCCGGAACACACTTAATGCTATTTAGTGGCATATTTTCAACTTGAGGGTGGTAGCTAGCCAGACGGGCAGTAGAAAAAGCTCTATCACTATGTACCTATCACCTAATTATCTATTTTATATATAATAGTCTTATATAATGCGTCTATTCATGACTGTATTACTTAAAACTAAGTCGATCAGTAGAGGTCCTATTGTACCGGAGTGATGTTAATAACTGTTCCAAAATTTAATAAATCGCAGTGGATAAGTGGTTTTGAAGTGATTTGTGAATATATGTAAGTATGAGTAAGTAAGTGTATGTGTGTTAGAGTATGAACAAATACTACAAGAAAGATATTAATGTTGAAACTTAAGTTCATTGTATTTCATATCAATACAAATTCTAAATATAAATAATTAAAATGTATGAAGCGATGATAGATCAGTGGTAGTGTGTACGATTTCGAGTTAAGGGGCGTGAGTTCGAATCCAACCACCTAAAATGAGTTTAAAGTTTCGATGAAGAAAAACGTCGTGAGGAAACAATAGCATGGTGGTAAGACTTTTTCTAATGGCCACCAAATTCAATTTTCAAGTTGAAAATTTGCCACCAAATACCAATAGGTGTGTTCCGGCAGCTGCACTTGACAGCCAGTTCCTTCACAGGTTTAGCGTGTCTACCGTCGTTGACCGTATCTTCACTTAAGATTAAGTGAGATTATGGCCACAACACTAAACCACAACTAATTTATTATTTCTATATTCTTCTATCTTTCTGTTTAATAAATTACGATAATACCACATACCTTACAAAACAAATTACGCAAAGAGGTTGACATACCTAGTATAATGATTTAAATTAAAAATAAAAATTTATAAAAGTCACTATGTAAAACAATGTAATTTTCAATTCTTAAATGTTCACTGCTCTCGATCCCCATATATTGTTTTAAAGTGAAAACTTTTATAGAAAGTTTTGGATACAGAGTAAATTCATGTAAGTCGTCATCAACATGGTCACGTGACGTGCCAACGATAACACTATATCTATCCCCGTTAGTATAACTTATTGTGCTGTAAACAGTTTTAATTTAAGATCAAACAATTAATTTCGATATCCAAAAATAACAACTGCTTGTTTATAGTTTTAAGTTTTCACTTCTGCTGGTAATCCTCATGACTGCTTTGATTTTTTTTTTATATTGCAAAATAATAATTTATTGTTAAAACAGGTTTTGGTAAATACAACTTCGGGTTGCTTCTGATATGCAGTTTGACACTTCAGGCGATGGGAATGGATTTGTTCGGTATCAGCTTTATCGTAGCGGCCGCTGTTTGTGATTTAAACCTGACGATGCAACAGCGAGCTCTTCTCACAGCCACACCTTTGATCGGTCAGTTCTTATAATTTTAATATCCATCTCTTTTTCTCTGTATAATGGTAGAATATCTTCGAAACAAAACTAATTTAAACGGATTTAATCGCGGTTATTTATTAATTTTGATCACGACGTTTCGAAAGCTTTTCAGCCTTCGTAGTTTTATTTCGATAGTTTTGTAAATTTTGTAATAATATCTTATTGACTGCCTTGTTGGCTGTTTGTCTTGAAATTGACAGCGCCTGCGACTTCGTTTGCGTGGAACTAAAATTATTTAATCTCGCTGCGTCATATAATTTACAATACACTTTGATAAAGTTAACTGATTTTAATAAAACAAAGGCTAAAAGTTACTAGAAGATACGCATTATGATTTCCTTTGTTACGTTTTAGCATAAACGTTATACCTTAACAATGATGTGTGTACAAACAAACAGACAGACAGACATTTCTGAAAATTATGTAAATTTATTTTAATCATTATTCATAGTTATATGCAATATATTTTTTCACATGAATGTAAAAATTACGGACATGTTAAATTTACATTCTCATTATATGTATAGAATTATATGTGTTATATGCATATTAGTGGAATGTAATTTAGGTATTTATTGTCATCAGGTGTTGTAATGGGCGCCCAATTGTGGGGCTACATAGCGGATACTAGAGGTCGTCGTCTCACTCTGGTGCTCTCAATGTCTGTAGGCTTCATGTTTGCCGCATTGAGCAGCTTCTCTCCAGACTGGAAGACAATGGCCGTGTTGAAACTTATCTCGTCGACTTTGTAAGTAATATTGTAATATTGTAGTAGTATTGTAAGTAATATTTCAACACATTACAGTTCAATGAAATTACTTGAGGTTAAATCAATTAAAGAATTTAATTTGTGATTTCATATAGCTTACGCCAAAACTTTTGATGGTAATTCAGTACAGTTCAGAAAAAATGGCCACCGACAAATCAGCGATCTATCAGAACTGAAGCGGTGATAGCTTAGTGGTAGTGTGGATGACTTCGCGTCAACGGACATGAGTTCAAATCCAACCACCCACAATGAGTTTGATCTTTCGGTGGAGGAAAACATCGTGAGAAAACCATAGCATGGTAGTAGAGCTTTTCCTAAAGCCCGCCTGACCAGCAACCACCCTCAGGTTAATAACCTGTCGCCAAATACCAATAGGTGCGTTCCGGCAGCCGCACTTGAAAGCAAGTTCCTCCACCAGCGTGTCTACCAACTTGGGCCGTATCGTCACTTAAGATCAGTGGAGTTTATGGCCATAAAGCTAAACCTGAACTATAAAAGAAAAAAAGGAGTTGTCGCTTTAATTCCGATCCGTAAGGTTAATAGCCGCTGCATATACAAAACTTGCTTAATGAAAAAGTAATGCACATTTGAATATTTATTACAATGTGTATGGTGGTCGCAGCCCACTCGAGTAAAGCCGCCTTAACCAAGTCGTCTTTTGATATAATCGTTGGCGTATAGAGAAAAGAAAAAAAAAAATGTATGTGATGACATTATAAACACTGAATCAACGACATATATCAACATCAAACCCTGTAATCTGAACGTGTTACACACTTTAAAATCACAAACATTTGACGCCAAACAATAATATTTATTTCACTGTTGCTAGTAAAAACGCCTTTTTTAACACGGCTTTATTACGGGATTTAGTGTTGAGGTATGTCGGCCAATGCATTTTGTATTTAATCTTTATGCTAATGGTTGTAACAAAATTGATGTGGTTTAATGAAACCACTATGCAAGTAAAACCTTTTTCGGATCGTAGGCATCTTACTGAAAATTTTCAGAAAATGTTAGAATATACATGGTACACGGTCAGCTTATTCGAGCCATGGGTGCCGCCATTTTGGCCTTGGCTGGTCTGTCGAGCGCCTTTCACTTTACCCCTACTCCGCGGCCGGCTGTAACGCGACATGCGATAGATGGTCGAACAAATTTGAGGCAACGTAAAAAAAGTTTTACTTGGCTAGACAAACAGAACCGTTTATTTGCTAGGTATATACCGGGCAAAACGCGAACACGACTCGCTTTTATAGCAAATAATATGGCTGGTTATAGGTAAATTTAACCCTTCAATTCATTGGTGTTTATAACTAGATATGTAAGAAAATTGACGTCATGGAATTAACAGACATGCGACCGAACCCGTTATCAAAGTCAACAACCCGACTCTACAAATATTTCCGTATAAAATAACTGTTTACATTTGTAGAGATAACGTACCCCCAGCCGGGGCAAAGAAGATGCGAGAATTACGTGTATTCAACAACATTGTGATAAAGTTGTTGTTCTGTACAAGATATATGTACATTATTATTGGTTTTATTATATAACTAGCCGACCCGTGCGAATATATCGTACATTATCTTAAACAAATACCAAATAGTACATATTTGATTGTCAATCAAATTCGGAAAAACAACACTGTCATTTTAATTAAATAGATTGTTTATAGGTGAAGCCCGCTACATGCTTGTGTGATTTATAATAAAAACAAGCTTTTTTAAAAAATATATATATATAACATTTATTTTAAGCCTATTTTTGGTCAATAACGGAAAATATATACTCAAAATTATTAATTCGCCACAAAAAATATCTGGCAATTTTATTACAAGTCAGCCTTGTGTCCGCGGATTTGTTCAGGTGGAATTATAAACTGTTAAATAAATTTAACTCGTTTTTTGTAATTTTTCCAATGCAACCTCGCTCTTGTTGGTGGTAGCGTGATGATGAACAGCCTAAAGCCTCCGATAATTATTGTGCTATCAACACACAAAAACAATTTTTGAAATTCGAATTGTGCTTTCTAAGCTTAACATGTTAAGTTTAGCGCATTCACTAGTTCTCTGGTAAGGTTTGTCTTGATTACTAAGACGTGTTGAATAAGGAAGATTCGTGGTCTAATGTTACAGTACTTCAGCAAGTAACTCTGGAGTGTATACATTGTTGGGAGAGAGTTGCCCAGCCTGCGGCCGTGGGAGAGCCATGCTGCTCTGTACTTGCGCTCTGATGTGTTCACAAGCCGCTGCAGCGAGTAAGTTTTTTTTTTAATTATTAAAACTGTAATTATAAATAATACCTAAAATTATTACTTAGAAGCGATGACGGCTCAGTTGGTTGTGTGTACGGATGTGCATCAATGGACGTGATTTCGAACCCACCTGCAATGAGTCTAAGCTTTCGGTGATGGAAGAATTCGTGAGACAACCATGGTAGAGCTTTTTCTAATGCCCACATGGCTAGCTACCAACCTCACGTTTTAAATCTGCCATCAAATACCCATATAAGTTTAAGTAGTAGCACTTCAGAGCCACTTCCTCCACTGAGGTTAGCGTGTTTACCATCTTGGGCCAAATCGTAACTGAACGCGAAACCTATAATGTATATAAAAGGAATATTAAATAAACTTAGACTCTCATGAAGTATGATTAAAAAAGTGTCAAAGTAAATAAATATAACTAATGTTCAAAATTTCACCATAATCATTATTGAAAGTTGAGGGAAAATATTGTAAGGGTTGAAAAAATTTTCTACCATCAATGCTATTTTTACAATGCCTTTTTCAGTATATTTATTATTTGTTCTTTTTTACGTTTACATTTCTACTACGAATATTTTTTTATGGTATAGGAGGCCAACAAGCGTGCCACCTGATGGTAAGTGATAACCGCCGCCCATGGACACTCACAACACCAGCGGAATAGCAGGTGCGTTGCCGGCTTTTATAGGAGGGACTGACTCTCAAGTGCCACTTCCGGAACACAGCCAATGGTATTTGGCGACGTATTTTCAACTTGAGGGTGCTAGCTAACCTGGCGAGCATTAGAAAAAGTTCTACCACCATGCTATGGTTTCCTTACGATCTTTTCCTTCACCGAAAGCTCAAGCTCATTGAATGTGGTTGGATTCGAGCTCACGTCCGATGGCGCGGCGTTCCTACACGTTACCACTGAGCTATCATCATTATTTGTATAAAGCTACTAAAGTATAAAGTCACATTTTATCTATTAAAATATTTACCACGTTTTATTAGCAGTCATTTAAAAATAAATGATTTCTTTTTTGCAGTATTCGCATACCCGATCCTGCCTCTTAAGTTCACCTTAGATATCGACTTCCTTGGCATCACGTATCGCTCTTGGCGGTTGCTGACATTGGTGCTGGCTGTGCCTTGCGCCGTCACGGCCGTTTTGCTCCAACTCTTCTATGAGAGTCCTAAGTTCCTCGCCACGCAGGGTCGTTTGGACGAAGCCTTACAAGTCCTAAAGGGTATTTATGCATGCAACACTGGAGATACAGCTGAAAATTTTCCTGTAAGTGAACTTTTCTTTTCTACACTTTCATCAAATCCTTGCTACTTTGATTTTGTTAGGATTTCAAGCACAAACCGCTGAACCTGTTGTGATGAATATTGGTGTAGAGATAGATGGGACCTTAGAAACGGTGATAGGTTACTTTTTCTCGGGAAAATCTAATTAAAACTTGAGTACGGAGAAGAAAAACTTTGTACGAAACTTTTGTATCTACCGATTAGATAAAATCAATTTTAACGTGAACGAAGTCGCGGGTAAAAGCTGGTTCTCATATAATTGTGATTCTCAGTGGAGTTGCGCTACTTATTTTTAATCTATGAAATATATAATTCCTAGTTTGAAATTAAATAGTATGTTCATTTCTATACTAAAGCGTTAATCTTTGTCAGGTCATCATGACTTTTTTACATTTTATTTTAGTTTGACATTTTTTTTTCATATAAAGGAAAGTTATAAAGTGTTGATCTTTTATTAATTGGTACTGAGTGCATAAGCCTATTATCTAAAAATAATACATAATGAGCTGATCCACTTTTATGGATATTACAGGTGAAAAAGTTGTTAGCGGACGATGAAAATCAGTCGACAGTCCACCCAAGTTCCTTTTTCAGATCTCTATGGCAGCAAACTGCACCTTTATTCAAACCACCTTTGTTGAAGGAAACGCTGCGGTTGTTTTACCTAGTCATTATTATCTACATGACGTAAGTATCTTTATGTAATACACGTTAAATAAAAAATAAACTGATATTTAAGAAGATATTATAAAAAAACATTTAAACCATTTAAAAAGTTAATAACTTTAAAAATTATTTGTACGTTTTCTGATAGCCTCGATGTCATGATTGGAATAAAGTGGCAAAATCCCCGTGTATTACAACAATGAAATTTTGTAGTTTCTTTATGACTTTCTAAGAAAATGAAAAGTTCAGAATTAGGTATCGAATAAAACTTCATTATTTTAGTAAAAATATATCGTATACTAGCTGACCCGACAGACTTTGTTTGTCCTATCTTAACTATGAATATATTTAACTAATATTAATTCGTTGGTGGGCGGCGCCCGACCTGACGGCCCAGTGACATGCGCTATTTTTATATGTGTAGTATATATAGTTTATATGTATAGGTTAATGTAATATTTTGGTAAAACATGTTTTCTGTTCGTCTGTTGTATGTTTCACAGGAATTATACTGCATTTAGGAGCAATTAAGAATCTATGGTCTAATTACAATGTAAATTTATTTCAGCGGGAGCGGTTTCATTCTTTGGTTACCATATATCATGAACAATCTCTTCACTGTATTAGAAACCGGTGGAGGTGAAGGCATGAACCTTTGCACAATCATAAGGTACACAGAAGATAAATATGTGGTACCCGGAAACATTACAGTGAGTTTTTATTATTTATTTATTATCGATGCTAATTGGAAGGTTCGTAAACCAGATTTCATTATCAATGTTTATTGATCAGTAACAATTCTGTTAAGACAAACTTTTTTTTTAATTACCTGTTTCCTTTTTACCACAAATATACTTTTGAGTTTTTTGGCAACGTGTCGCCCTTGGCGCTCTAAATAGCTTGGCCACTTTTTTTAGCATCGAGAGTAATACAGATGCTAGTATGGTTCTAAAACAATTCAGGTATAAAGAAACATTCCATCGCAAAGCGAGTTTTCACCCGTATGTAATAATGAATTTTTGACAACAGTGTTTGATCTTATTGCATCATTGCTCTTCAACTAAGCCAACAAAGACTGATCTTAGAAACCACTGCTTTATGGTTATGCCTTTCATGATACGAGCTATCAAGTTTGCTAATTGTTATCCTTTTCATAACGTACGGAACATATAGTATGATCATTCAAAAAACCTTTGTTTTTATTGTCTATAGGTTTGGCATTGTAGCTAAAATGTCACCTGATCTTAAGTGACGATACGGCCCAATTTGGTGGACACACTAAATCCGTGGAGGGACTAAATCTGTATTTTGTGGCAGATTTTCAACTTTAGGGTGGTAGCTAGCTAGGCGGGCATTAGAAAAAAAAGCCTATGATATTGCCTTTATAACTTTATCGATGACTACTTATGAAATATTTGTTGTTGACGTTCGCATTTGTAGGTAAACTAAAACACAATTATCAGGCGTCGTATAATCATTTTTCGGAACTGGTATAAAAAAAACTTGATAAATTAGATAAAATCTTATAAGGATACGAAATAATGTTTAAGTAAGTTATATAGTATTTTCTTTTTCGCTTTCAGAATGTAACAGAAATATGCAACGACACAATCCAAGATACGACACTGTTCTCAGCGATGACTTACGGAGCTTTAGCGAGCTCGTCAAATCTAGTGTTGTCTTTAACCTGCGGAGGTAGGAAGAGAATTGCAATGATGTGTATTCTAACTATGTCGGCCACCTCAGCTATCCTTCTCAACGTAGTGAAAGTGCCTATCGCTGGAGGCATCTTCTTCTTCTTCTTCGTTCTGTGCGCTCTCTCAATGGGACTTCTTAGCGTCTACTTTGTTGAACTCTATCCAACTTCTTTAAGGTAATTAATTTTTCATTCAATGTAAATTTATCAACTGGTCTCTTTAAACTAAGCTATCAAGTTGCACCTAAAGTAATTGTCCAAAATAAAAAAAGAATCCAACTTTTTACCAAAAAGTAAACTCATGCATTAATGCAAACGTATTATAAAAATGGCTTAATAGTTGACAGAAAGCAATTCCAAGAGATCTAAATATTAATGTCTAATAAGTTTGCCACATATACCAAATATTTTTTTGAAGATTAATCTCTATCCTATTTACAATTCACCAAAGTAATACACTTTTCCTTGTAGAGGCATGGCTTCCTGTCTCTCAGTGATGGTCGGACGATCAAGTGCTTTCATGGGTGTCAACGCTATCGGTGCTTTAATTTCTGCAAACTGTGAAGCTACTTTCTACGGCTGGTCTATATTGCTTATAAGTAAGTAAGCTTGAGATCGAATGTTCTTTAAATTGCATCTGTTTCTCAAATTAAATAATTAAGGCAGCAAATAGCAAATAAAAAAGTCAGGCATATGAATGCTCTTAATTTAAAAGTAGTTTTGAGAAAATCACGATTGAGACATGTATCTCAAATATAACAATTAATAGACGATTCTGATGCTATATGTAATCGTAATTATTATCTTTCATAGATTAGAAACTAAGGTGTTTGATTAGTTTAATATATAAATAAACAAACAATCAGAGGTCTTTGGATCTCATATCCAACTCAATATAAGACTAGTTCTCTCTTGCAAACCACTGGTAGCCTCAAATCTTGTGGAGTAACTCAGAGTGTCGTTATTATCAGCTTGTGCTGCCGATACTCCTTTGCAATATAAGTAAGTATACCACCTATTTTATCATCTCACAATTCAATCTCAATTTCGCAGGTGCCATCATATTTGCTTGGTTCCTGCCACGCGATAAGTGCCCAGAAAAATGAACGACTGATAGGCATATTTTATCTTGAAAATGAAGACTGATGAGAAGATATGACGGAATAACATCAAGGATCTCATATTTGTATTAAAGCCATTCATATTGAAATTGATGTGGTGATAGGATATATTATACATATACAATGTCTACCTGCCTAACTTCCATCACTGAGATGAACTGTCGTGTATATATTAATGCAGTCGCGTTTTAGAATTAATCCTTCTAGGCTTAGACCGTAACTAATTTTAACCATATTGTGACTTACCTACGGAGACTATGTTCAAATGTAAACCGTATCTTCATAAAAAAAGTTTTTTTTTTTTGTAGGAGTACAAAAAATAGCAATATTTCAACTATACCAACGTCATGCTAAAACTAAGCAGCCAGATAGCTGCTTCTATAACAAGAATCTATTCTGCAATATTTACTGTTCAAATATTGCTTACCATTTTAACTCCAGGCCTTGAGACCTATTGGTCTCGAAATTGCATAGTTAATGGACAACAATCTGTGAATAAGTAACTTCAAATTCACACCAAAGGTTAGGAATATAATTTTTAGGATGTTAAACCTCATAAGAAAACAGTGAGCTTATAAAATCTCATTTTGTAATTAATAAGTATTTTAGTAAATACCGTGGTGGGAAAAATATTATAAATTTTAATATACAATATGTTGACGTAACACCATTATACATGGCTTATTATATTTTCAAACAAACATTCAACACGACCGACGCGAAACCTAAAAGTGATTTACTTTAGTGCCTCGAGTTGTAGTTTGATTAATTTTATATCGCGAATTTTACATAACAATAATAGCTTGTTATTATTTTGATTATGAAACTTACGGACAATCACATTATTACTCACCAGATAAACTAAATCTTGATTATGACCTTAAAAGAAGATATGTATCTTATAATGCGATGAATGATTTCATCAATCATTGTCACAATCATATTAGTTTGTACCTGATTTTAATTTACTGATAATTTTAAATTTATTTATAATTTTTACTCGGTATTGATAACGTGTTCAAATGTGTGCAAGTCGTTACTCATGAATCACATTTTTATCGTTTCTAGGTATAATTAAGTTTCAATTATTCTCCTGTTTCTTTAACTAATTCCAATTTGAATAAAAATGGTCTCCAAAATTCCTAGGTCCACGCAACTCTTACAAATGGAATTTTCAATCCGGCAAATTTTTTCGTATCAAAATTCCGAGCTTTTGTTCTACTTTAAGTTTAAAGTATGTGTATCTTTGAAAGTGAAAGGACTAAAAATCCTAGGTATTTTTGAATTGTATAAAGTGTGTAATTCTTCCCGTTGTTCTATCATGTTAATTTTAGTTTTTTTAAGTACTATAATTTAATTTTATAATAAATTTACATTGTAAAAAATATAAATATATACATTTATTACAATACGTTACTGCCTTTTTTCTGGATAGAAATTTCATAGAAAAAAAAACCATTTAAAATTTTGATATTTGCGAAATTTCACATCAACAAACCATTGTATTTACCATTTGTACTATCACCGAGACGTTTAACCTGATCGTAGTTAAATGGTGATTCCGGAAACCGAATAAAATGATCGAGTTAAATCAGAACAAAATTGGATTGAAGATTGGGCTTGGAACACCTTCAAACATGTCAAAATTCTGTCTAATTTTCGCAATCGAAACCTGTTACTATAACATAAAAAATATTTTTTTCAATTCATACACTACAACATCTCTTATGAACGTCAACACGCTACAGAAAATAATTCATCTAGAAAAACCAGCAAGAAACTCGATTTGGTTTATTATTTTAGAACAATTCAAAATAAAACAATTTAGAACAATTCAACAGAAAAAAATATATAATTATGTACATGGACAGAGTTGAAGTCATTTCTACACATCAATATAGTTCATAATTTATCGACTGCACATTCATGGACCTTAAAATGGTTTAGAATGATCCTTGAATTTACTGTCCTGTAACTAGTAATATAGTTAGAAATCTTATTTTGGTTTCCAAAACATGTAGTACGTCTTATTCGAACTAATTAGCGTTTATTTGTGCCAGTGCCAGTGGTTAACAAAATCTGACCTGAGATTTTGCGAAAATTAAATTCCCAAGCGAGTGAGACTCCATTTTCCATACATTAATATTAAACTAGTCTCAAATAAAGAAAACATCAATGGACGTGAGTTCGAATCCAGTCGAAGTTTTACGGAACATACTAAATTTCGTCGCTAGTTAAAATTCCTAGTATCGAATTTTAGTATTAATTATACAATTTATTTATTAACACATCTGTCTTCTCTCTTTTTTTTTTCGCATCCGACTACGAGTCCGCCTTCGCCTCCGACTTCGACACTGATAAAGCAGACTATAAACTTCCGGTTCCGATTCCGGCTCTGGTATACCCACCTCCGTAACATCCCTAATACGCAGTATCATCCGCCACGCCGCACTCATACCTGGCGGTAAACAAATATACCTAAGGATCACGCAACAACAACGAATACATACAAGGATCTAATAAACAAACTGTAAATAGCTAAGTGGTTAAATTTTACTATGTCCAAGTGGAAGCAAGAGAAATACTAGCGAAATCTCGAAATTGAAAAAACTTGGACTGTCTAAGATTGCGGTATGGTTATAGACCTTAGAATGTGCTCCTAAATACATTTCGGTGCCTCTAGCCAAGTTGTCTTTGAACGTCCACTATCGTAAAGAGAAATTAAATGTATGGAATAACACATATCTAAACTGTTTTGAAAACTTGACTATTGGCACTGATGCCTAAAATATTATCGTTTTCCATCATCCTAATTCGGTCGTTTGTTTCTAAGTATTAATCTACCTTCAAAGCTCAGTATAACGTCGTTTGAAATGACGCCCGATAATGCAGTAAATAATTCAAGGAATAAAGCCTGTTGCTGAGAGTTTACAGAGTTACGTTACAAACGAATACGATTTCCTTCATTATGTTTACGTGTATCATTAATAATTATCGGCACGCGATAATTATATTTCATGATCGTATAAAATAGCTACAAATAATAGGTAACCGTATACAGTGTGCGGTCGCTAATTTTGTTTATTTTAGCATTTAGTTTTCGTAATAAATAATCATTTACGAGGGTTTGTTTTATTAATAATAATTAACAAAATGAAAAGCACGAGAGATGATAACGCGAAAGTGTCAATCGAAGAAGCTATTGAAAGAGCAGGTATGTTGCGATAAACAGTTACTAAGTATTCGTAAGTTTTAAGTTTAAACAAGCAAACGATCGAATATTTATTTTATAAAATTAAGTATAAAAAACTATGAACGCAAAGTGCTACGGTCGGCGGACCACTTTATAGGCGGTGCCAACTGTCGGGTGTCCGCTGGCAAAAAATCCGGAACAGGATCTGTACCACCAGTCCCTGTAAGGGGTAGCGTAGACGAGGGTGACACCATGAGGTAAATTATTTTTACTTTATGTTATTATCCGTGCTGAGCCAAGGGGAGATAGGTCGGTGGGCCCGTCTTCCCATTGCACTATTTCAGCCATCGTAGGGACAGCTGAGGTGTACCAAGCTGTCTCTCTGTAGCGTCGGGGCCTAGTTGGGCCAGCCGTTAAGGCGACGTGGTGATTAATTGAACCCGGGTCAGCCCAATTTATGCGGCAGAGGTACACCGTAGAGTTTTAATGGGTGTTTCCGGTTCGCACCGGGTGAGTCCCACATAACCCGCTCGTCTCCCTCGGGGTGAGCGGGTATCCTTAAACGGATTTCTCCACGTTAAAAAAAAACGGTAGTTGTAGGGAGAAGTAAACAGAAGTTTTTGCGAGTCATTTCTGTTTTCAGTTTGTTTTATTTTTTATACTTGTTACTAACTAATTAATTTGAATGAAGATCTTCTTAAGAACTTCACCGCCTTTATCATAACTGCATTCTGTTTATTTTGAATCTTCGTAAGTACGATTACGTATCAATGTAGCGATCCCACTTGAAGTGGTTGCCGATTCGCCAACGCACACTACACATCTACGCACACTTACTACACTCTTTTCTATCCTTGCATTCCATCATCTTACTAATACCTTACTTTCAATATCTATGCTTCCATCACGACAAAAATCTTCAAATTTCATATAATTGACTTCTCATTTGTCCTTGTAATACTTCTAGCTTTGTTCATGCCTCTTTTCCTGTCCAATCTGTTCTTCTATGGAATGTGCTACCTCTTAATATTTGAACATCGCCCAATCGGTATACGTTCAAGTTCAAAGTTCGAGAATTATTTTTAATTGATTAATTGATTACAAATGATTGATTATTGATATATGTGTATGTATGCATTTTTTTCCTTTATTATTTGTATATGATATATATTTTAAATATGTTTATGTATGTATGAATGTATTTTTTCCCTATTACACCAACTTTGCTTCATCTCTACACAACCCCAAGGTTGACTGGTAAAGAATACCATAATATGCAATAAGTCCGCCTTGAATATAGATTGTATATAATAGTCTAATAAATAAATAATATGAATATTACGGGTATCACACCTTTTGCTGTTATTAAAGTAATAAAAAATCCATTTACGGATTTGTCGCCCACAAAGCCGAAACTCAGTACCTGGACTCAGGCCAAAACAAAAGGAGCGTGAAGGACTTATTGGGTGACAGTAGAATACCCACTTAAACATTTTTTTTTAGGCACTGATACAGATATGAGAATAAATACAAAAGCAACCTAATTCTAGATATCATTTTAAATCCCATACCCTATTACATTAGTGCACAACTTACACAGTTAGGAACTTTTATTATGAGTTTTTTTTTTTAATACTTAAGGTTTAGCGTTATGACCATAATCTCACCTGATCTTAAGTGACGATACGGCCCAAGTTGGTAGACACGCTAAACCTGTGGAAGAACTGGCTCTTAAGTGCAGCTGTCGGAACACACCTATTGGTATTTGGTGGCAGGTTTACAACTTGAGGGTGGTAGCTACCCAGGCGGGCATTAGAAAAAGCCCTACCACCATGAAGATGGACAGAATACAGATTACATAAATAGTAACATTTTTTACAGAAATTTTAATATTTTAAAGCGTTTTGAACGTAAACGTACACAAAACACGGCAACACTCAAAACATCATATTGTCAGAAACCAAGAACAACTCTCACACTTCCTATAGTTCGAATCATATACCTGATGTATGGTAGTTAGGTTTAGCCTTATGACCACAATCTCACCTAATGTTAAGTGGCGATGTTGACAAGTCTAGCTAGGGGGACTGGCTCTCAAGATCAACTGCCGGACCACAAACATAGGTATTTGTCGACAGATTTTTAACTTGAGGGTGGCAACTATCGGGTGAGAAAAAGCCCTACCATCATACTATGGTACTTCACGATGTTTTCCTTCATCGAAAGCTCAAGCTAATTATAGGTAGATTTCATATACTATATACTGATAACTGATCAACTTCATATACTGATAATAGAAAAGGATCCGAAACAAAATATGAATCATGTCTTATTACTATTATTTTTTTGTACAACCTTGAGCACCAATTTTTATCAGTAATAAGTGTAATCTACGAAAGGATAATATTGTATAATTGTAAATTTAATTCTAGATTACATTGTTACAAATGATTACAAATTTAATGTTAGTCTTGAAGCGATGATAGTGTGTAAGAACGACGCGTCATAGGACATGAGTTTGAATCTAACCAAATTTAGTTTAGTCCAAATTTAATACGTATTATTATGATATACATATTAATATAATTTTAAATAGCCTAAATTGCCTTCCTCAGTGATGGTTCTATTTTTACAGAACAAATGAAATCCGATAGGTAGTTCCTAAGATTAGCGCCTTTAAACAAATAATGAAACTTTTCCTCTTCATAATATTAACCAGCTGTACCGGCGACTTCTTTCACATGCAACTAAAAACTATTGAATAATATTTACCCGTTTTTGTGACTTTTTTCAATGTAGCATTGCTCCAATCGGAGGTAGCGTGATGTTAACTAAAGCCTTCCTCAATCAATGCTCTATCGTATAAAAAAGTTGAAAGCTGAAAGGCAGATTCTAAGATTATTCAAACGAACAAATAGACATACTATTCCACTTTATAAAATTAACATAGATATACATAGGTTTAATGTTTTTAGGTTTCGGCTTATACAGCTACATACTAGTATCTATGGTGGGTGTAACAATCATCTCATTTGCGACCATCGGGTACGGGAGTTCGATGATCGTGCCGGCGAGTGCGTGTGAACTGAACACTACTGGTGGTCAACAGGGAATGTTGGCTTCAGCTCCTGTGATAGGTGACTATATTCTAATACTTTTAAACGATAATGGCTCAGTTAGTAATGTGTACGTACGCCGCGTCAATGGAAGTAAGTTCAAACCTCTGCAATAAGACTGAACTTTCGGTGAAGGAAAACATCGTGATGAGACCATAGAATGTTGGTAGAGATTTTTCTAATGCCCACCTGGCTAACTGCGACTCTTAAGTTAAACTTTTGCCGCCAAATACTATATATAGGTGTGTACCAGCATTTACACTTGAGAGCTAGATTCAAAGCGATGATGGCTCAGTTGATAATGTGTACAGATGCCGCGTTAATGAACGTAAGTTCGAATCCCTGCAATTAAAGTGAGCTTTTGGTGACGAAGAACATCGTGATGAAACCAAAGCATAGTGGTAGGCCTTTTTTTAGTGTCCACGTGTGTACGACTCTCAAATTAAAAATCTGCTATCAAAATACCTATAGGTGATCTGGGGGTTGCAGCCCCTCCACCAGGCCTAGCTTGTTCACCATCTTGTCACATTATCATATTCATTATTTATAATGTTTAATTGAAACATTTTCAGGGTCAATTTTGGGTTCATTGATATGGGGCTACCTAGCTGATACTCGAGGCCGGCGGCATATGCTCCTCGTGGCTCTCCTCGGAGGAGCTGTGATAAACATGGTCGCCAGTATATCTGTCAACTGGATCATGCTAATGCTACTACAGTTTGTCGCTTCCCTCTTGTAAGAATATTTTTGTTACAATTATCCGTGCTGGTAGTAAACTTTAGTGCTTCGGCTGGTATATACATTTGACATTTGTTGGTATACAAGTTGGTTGACAATGCATCAGATTATTAACTACTTTGTTCACAAGGAACTACAATTTTATTCAATTATTTTTCACGTATTTGTAAGTTTTTTCAATACGGATTTACTTCTATTGATAGTAGAGTGATGTTAAATACACTTAAATGCCTTCCTCAAGTATCACTCTCTCAATATTATTCTTTTGCAATCCAATTGGCAGTTCCTAGAATTAGCACGTTCAAACGGACAAACTTGTCCGGTTTATATAATATTATACGTTACAGAATCTAAATTTACAAGTAGGACAATGATTTTTGGCTGGTTTATTATCCATATTTGAATATGTATGATGAAATATTCGATAATATAATGTATTTCCCCATAACACAATAACCCTCCAATAAAGGCCGGCAACGCACCTGCGATTTCTCCGATGTTGTGGGTGTCCGTGGGTGGCGGTAATCACTTACAATCAGGTGACATGCTTGCTCGTTTGCACCCTATTCCATAAAAAAGATTAAAACATGTCACGTATTTTTAATTCTGTATCGAAATTGATGTATATTTATAAATCGCCATAATACTTAGATAATGTGTGAAAAAATATACGTGGCCGAAATGTGAATGTTAAGAGGAACAAATAATAAATATACCGAAAAAAGAATTCAGGAAATAGCATTGATGGTAGAAAACTTTTCTCAACTCTTACAATATTTTCCCTCAACTTTCAATACTGATTATGGTGAAATATTTTGAGCATTAGTTATATTTATTTATTTAATTTGATACTTTTAAACGTAATATCATATCATACTAATATTATAAATGCGAAAGTGAGTTTGTTTGTTACGCTTTCACG
The DNA here is from genome assembly GCA_039707435.1 of Actias luna. Lineage (NCBI taxonomy): Eukaryota > Metazoa > Arthropoda > Insecta > Lepidoptera > Saturniidae > Actias > Actias luna. Next base: position 15,180,959 of record JAZHAC010000022.1, on the reverse strand, counting down.
CCTACACCGTTGAATTTAATATTATGAATTTTGACGGTGATAGTCTACCTTTACTTACATTATTGGACTTACATTATTGGAAGTGGGGTAAAGAGAAACTTTGTATGTTTTTTTTATTGCGCAATCCGATTTGTTTGACAACATCAATATTAACGCAAGCGAAGTCGCACGTAACATCCAGTAGTTATATATTTTGATAATACAAAAATTGTTATATAAAGCGTGATATAAATATAAGTATATTAGTCACGAAAATGATAAACGACAATAATATATTTAATCGGTGAAATAAATCCGTCTTGAACTACGTGATATAATCAATAGGTAAATATTGATAAAGTTTTACTATGTTTTGATTAACGTAGTTCATTCATATCCACAGCATGTGTCCTATCGAAAAAAAAATTAAAGCCATATATACATATGTGCCGATATTAAACACTTTCAGTTTATAGGATGAAGAGTATAATATTCTGAAATATTGTTTATCAAGAAAAGATTTCGCTGTATGATTAGCTTAGCCGTTCTAAACACAAAAATAAAAGTGTTATGGGTTCGAATCCTGCTCAGCACAATTATTTGTATTTTTTTCTATATAGTATTTTTGTAATGTCTTCCGCGTCACAAGGCTTTACACTTAGTTCGGTAGATGTCTAAAAAAAGTAAGAAATAACAAGATATACAATAAAAATAAACCCAGTTGACTTTTCTGTCTGATAGTTTTGGCTTTCATAAGCATCTTCTCAGGACCTCAGTTCAATGAATTGTTTTGATTTGATATAATTTCATCCGAATATATAAAATAGAGTGCCACAGACCTAAATTAAAATAAAGTATACAAAATATCGTTCCACATTGGTTCATAGAATTGCCTGTTGTCTGAACCTATTTCCAAATCTGCTAGAGAATTATTGAAAATGAATTAATATCCTTGTTAATTCTGTGTCAGTACATTACACAGGCGATATAATCGCGCAAGCGACTAAACCTTCAATGAAATACAAAGTTATAAAGATGTATACAAAAAAAAAAACTATTTATGTTTAGAAATAGATATATGCAGACATCAAAAAATCCGTGCGTGCTTAAGACCACACAACAGAAGTAAAATGTCATTATATCTCTCTCTTTCGCTCTCTCAGTCGTCTAGAGCCGACTCTACCCGTACGAGCGTCACACAACATGGTTGCGGATTCGAATTTCAAAGCCCTAAGCTAAAAATCTTCACTTCAACAAGCTAGAACAGTAGTATAATTCAGCCACTAAATATTTAGGTATGTTTTTTTTACAGTACAGCAGGCCTGTTCTCGATGTCGATGTCGTTGGTGAGTGAGAGCGTACCAATGATGAAACGCAACCTCGTGGTTATTCTAGTCACAAGCATATTCTTATTATCTCAAGGAGTAATGGCAGGTGTGAATTATATTTCTATGTTAGGTTTTTGATTCATGAAGGCGTTACTTTGCGGAAATCCATAATTAAAAGTTGAAGTGCATATTACTTTGCACTTCCGCTTTGAATAGATTGGACACTGTCGTCGGTTGACGGTTGAACAACTGACGTTGACGGATGATTGAACCAAATGATTTATGGCATAGGTTCAACCATCCGCCAGTGTCAGTTAAACCATCGCCCAACGTCGTCTGTGGCCAATCTATTCATAGCGGCAGTGCAAAGTAATATACACTGTAACATTCATATTAGCTTTGCTAAATCATGTCATTGCAGTCGATAGTTATCGGTCATATGGTGTTGGATTTAATTATTTCATCGCCTGTACTGGAAGATCCTATAAGTGTTCTTTATGATGATCCATAATATTACTTATCTCCGTGTTAATTTTTTTCAAAATGTGACTAGTAGTTTCAGATTGATACGCTTACAAGGATACAGACAAACAAACAACAATTAAAAGTTATATTTAACTGCTATAAAATGATATATAATAATAATCTGTGGTCGGACAGTCTCACAGATAAGAAATAATCGACATAGATCTTAAAATTCTGCTAGTTAAAAATGATATATGCAATGACGTACGTATTTTATTTGCGAAAGAACGACAATAACGTTTAAACTTTTAACGTGTAAAACATATACCATTAGTATTAATAATAACATTTTATATTATTTCAGTTTTGGCCCTACCAATTATCCCGCTCAGTTTTTCCTACTACCTTCCCGTTCTTGGCATCTACTGGAACTCCTGGAGAACGTTAGTCGTCATCTACTCTGGTCCAGCCTTAATCACAGCGATCTGGTTGTTCTTCATGCAGGAAAGCCCAAAGTTTGTGTTTATGATGGGCGACGAGCAGAGGACGTTGGAAATATTGAGAACTATACACAAAGTCAATAATTTATGTTCCGCTGAGGAATTTTCTGTAAGTACTTTATATAGCATGGGAAAGAAACAACGCTGTGCCTATATGTAAACCTAGTAAAATAAAATAAAAACTACGTACAATTGGCCCAGTGCTTAAAGCAGCTGCCTCACTGTAGTTTCGAGTCGGTACAGAGCAATCATTGGTTCTTACATTGTGTTCATTAATTGTATTTGTAAAGTTCATCTCACTCGACACTGGCAAAATTGCTGCCATACACAAATGCCATAACAAAGAAAAGATCAGTCAACTATATGTTGTCTGTTCCCGTTACAATATCAGCTTGTAAGTCTGCAGCTGGATATTTACTGACTGATCCAGAAATGTGACAAAGCAAAATAAAGTCTTCAAGATAGTCTATGAAGATTATTATCATACACAAGATGATTGCGATCAAGTTAGCTTTAGGTTTCTACCAAGCTATGTATATACACTGACTGATTTTGAAACGCGACAGGTTTAAGCGTTCCACCTCTGTGGGTATTTGTTACAACTGTTCCCAACCAATCAAGTTTTCTTTTAAAAGTTACTAATATAAAGAGAAAACGGAGCACCGTGGTGATTGTTTGTGCTAACCCGCATCGCCCCGGAAAGGCAATAAATAGCCTTAGTGTGTATTGAATCGTCCTAGTGCTTACTACCGAGCTGATCGAGTATATGCGCCGCAGTAGTACATTCTCGGATTAATCTTGTAAATTTACTCTACTTCTACAACTAAAATTCCTGACCGATGAATTGTTCATTACCCTTCATCTTAATTGTCAACAGGTAATTGGTATTCAGCGAGAGGAAGTAGAGAAGAAAGAGGGACCATCGTCATTCAAGGACCAAATCTTTCCATTGTTCAAACAACCACTATTAAAGAACACGATCCTGATAACTCTACTCTTAGTGTTTCAACAGTTCAGTATATTTTTTATTATTCAAAAAGATAAATATTTAACATAATAATTTCTATATGAATTCTTAAAGAGTAAGCTAATGAAGACTATTTGAAATATCGGTATAATTGGTACTTGTTTGTTATAAGACTGTAATCTATAATGCTAAAATTTGCATTTACTATCGATGTATTCAATATGATGGAATAGTTTTAAAATGCTTTATTGCGATCTTTTTAAAGACCGTCTACACTATCATGTACTATTGAAATATCATAATTCCAGAAACCTGGATATGATAGCGTACATGTACAGTCACAGTACTTCTATATTTGTGCTTTTCACCCTATAAGTCTCGTCACGTGCCCCTCTCGCCTGGGCTAATGCCTAGGTAGTGCTTTACTTATTGCAGGATAAAGGCCATAAATTGATTTCATTTCATCGCGTCAAGAAAATAAAAGGGATTATTACCCAAGAGGGTTACGATTACCTCTTTATTTATGAATTATTAGATTTTCAGAATATTTGATGCTTTCAATGACAGAATTGATGGCTGGCATATTGCTTATTTGTTGGAAATTGTCACTGTTTTTTTTCTCTGCTCTCTTTACTACCATCATTTATAGTGAAATTCCTTTATCATTCTAAAATAAAAGTGAAATCAAAAGTGATTTTATTGACTAAACTTCTCTCGTACCGACCAAAATTATTATAGTATATCGCGAGATTCTTGGCAAATATGGCAGATGGTGGATAGCTCAGGGGTAGTGTGTATGGAAGCCGCGTCAAAGCAAGTAAGTTCGAATACATCTACAATAAGCTTGAGCTTTCGGTGAAAGAAAATATCGTGACGAAACCATAGTATGATGGTCCCTACCATTCTAATGCCCGCCTGGCTAGCTACCACCGTAAAGTTAATAATCTGTCGCCAAATACCAATAGGTGTGTTCCGGCAATTGCACTTAAGTGCCAATCCTGTTACAGGTTTAGCGTCTTCTCAACTTGGGCCATCTCGTCACTTAATATCATGTGCGATTATGACCATAACGCTAAACCTAAAAGTATAAATAAAAATAGAATGCACAATTAAAAAAATAATCATAAGGCATGCAATAAAAATGATTTTAAAGCGGAAAAAATTTCGTAATTGAAATTTTGTTACAGGGTCGGTGCATTTGGGGTTTGGCTACCAACTATCGCGAACCAGTTCATCCGTATAGTAGAAACAGGGGAAGGTTTAGATCAAAACTTGTGTGGCGTGATCGCAGCCAGTATAAACGTGCCAGTTGATGTAACCTATTATTTATTCATTCTTGTTTTTTTCATATATTTGTTAATACTCCACATATTTCTATAATCTGTTCATATAGAAGATTATCTTTCGAACTTTTTCACTTTTAACATTAGTTCTTTCTCAAGAAAATGCTTTTTTAATTTTCAGCCCGACGCAACACCGTGCGCTTTGAACGAAACTTCTTTACTTATCGTTCTAGCTGTTGGTGTGATGCATTCAACTGTCAACGCTCTTTTAACTTTAGTGAGTATACAATTCTATATTATAATCGCTTAAGCAATTATTAAATTCGAAAAAGAACGTGGACGATTCCATTAAATGAAGAAATAGAATACAATTCGCACCTCCGCTTAAATAAAAACACAACTCAGCGAAATATTATAATCGATTACATTGTACTATTTAATTATCAGGATATTACAAATGTAATTTTGAATTTACAGGTAAACTTTTAACTTGTAACTAAATCTGTTTTGTTATAAATTAAACTAAAATCCGAAAAGTGAAACATAAGATCAGCATAAATTTAAAACGCCATTTTATCAATAATTTTCTTTTGAGTTGTAACACTATTTGGATGGAGGTGCGATATATTATTCTCGAAAGCTGGAATCTTGTCTGTAAAGGATTCTTCAAATTCTAATTCTATCCATCTAATCTAATCCAAAATCTATTCCTTTATTTAGAAAATTGACTTGCATTTTCATGAGATTCATAAACCTCGACAACTCATTACTTCAATATATTATACCAGAAAAATATTACTAATTTTAATATACTCAAAAACAAAGCCTTTAGCTCACTATTTTATTTCATATCATTTTTCAGGTAGTCAATAAAGCTGGTCGACGTAATATGGTGATGGTGGTCACTTCCATATGTGGAGCGGCTGGAATCTTAGTTAATTTAATTCCGAATGCAATCGGCAGCGCTGTGATGTTCGCAGTTTTGCTATTGGGCATCATAGTCTTTGGACTGTACACGGCAATAATTGTGGCTGTTTTCCCTACGCATCTAAGGTAAGTTTTATGACAAATTATATTGAATTCCCTTACCATTCAAAAACTTTTTTAAATTCTATAGTAATTAATTTTCTTATACTCCATATTTGGAACAGTAAGTATCCATTTTTCTTTTAAAGAAAACTCAAAATTGAAGTTTAATAAATTGTAATCAATATATAAGATGCTATTCCAGACTCGTATAGCACTAAAATGACCAAGTATAAAGAAAGCAGAAGGACACTTAGTGAAAGATCTTTCAATAATTATACCCAAGGTAATTAGACTTAGGAAACAGATTATGAAAGAGACAAATAGCAAATCATGGATTCACAGTACCGGTACCGGTTCTACTGTATCCATTCATAAATACAATTGTAAGCGGATTATTGAATTAAAAATCTTTTTGTATATTCCAGGGCGATGGCAATTGCGTTACCTATGACTGGCAGTCGAATAGTCACCTTCGCCTCAATACAGATCCTGAACTTAATGTTGACCAGCAGCTGCGATGCTGGTTTCTACCTATTCTCCATTATTTTTGGATGTTAGTATATTTATCAAGGTATATTTTTATATTAAGTTTCCAAATAAATCTTGTTATAGAAGCTTTTTTTAATACTTGTATATATTATGTGGGTAAAAATATTTTGTAAGAACTTGTTATAAAAAGTATACTCTAAGGTTTACGGATGTTGTGTCGATGAACGTGAGTTCTAATTCCGTCAATAATCTGAGTAATTGGCGAAACAAAACTTATACTCATAGTGAGTTGGTAGGGCTATTTATAACGCTTGGCTGGCTACCTACCAACCTCAAGTTGAAAATCTGCTGGCTAATATCTATATAGATGTGTTTTGGTAGTTCCACTTGAAAGCCAGTTACTTCACTAAGCTTAGTGTGTCCCCATCTTGGGCTATATATCACGTAACAGATAGATGAGATTGTGTCCATTATGTAGGTTTGGTGTAATGGCCACAATTACCCGATTGTAACCGGATTTCACCTGATATAAAATTTTCAAAAATATTGTCTGTAACTCTAGTTCGATATTTACTATAGTAAGACTAATATCCATTGCAAATGTTTCAGCTTCTGCAATCATAGCGTACTTCCTACCGGATGATCGTCGACTCATGCAACGTGCAGCTAACCCTGAATCAAAACATGAAGACCAACCAATCAGTGAACAGCAGAAAAACAATACCTTATTATAATTAAGTACAAATAATTATGCTGTTTTATTTTAAAACATAAATGTATCTATCATATCCATTCGTTTAATAATGGGCTATCAGCATAAAGTAATATAAGTTCTAAATAAATCAGAATATAAATAAATGCGGGCTCTGTTGCTAAAGTTAAGGAAAGATGTAATTGATGCCAATGCACAACAATAGCGTTAGCATATTGTTGTTTTAATACTTATTCAATGCAAGTTATTCTCTTGCAATTTTCTGTTTTTAGGTTTTCTATACTGCCCAGACCTAGAAAAGCTACTGAGACCAAAGTCTTTTTCTCTAAAGCACTTCTTAAACCAATAAATATACTATGTTTGCTATAGCTATAATTTCTTGCTAAGAAAGCAATAACAGAAAAATATTTTTGTTAAACTGTTTTATTCTGATAGATTATCAAGAGCCCATATTCCTTATTTATGTGTTTTTATATACAACGCAATTGGTGTCTACTCTAGTAATATTAAGTTGTAGTTTGAGCCATTTTTTTTTTAGACTAATAATTTGTTATTTCATACAAATGCGGAGTTCATTCATATTTAACTAAAACTTATTTTTCTATGCCTCGTACTTTTATACTATTCGGTTCTACTACTACTATTCTATATTCTTATATGTATTCCTGACAACGGGTATACAAAATTTCATAATGATCGGTTAAGTAGGTATGTTGTGAAGAAACATACTCAAATTGTTATATCTTCACATTTGTAACGTGACTTAGGTAGACTGTCACGAGCAGAGTACAATAAAAATTTGGTCTAATCTATAGGATTCAAAGTTAATTGGGAGTGGTCACTGTAATACTACATCGTAAACCTTTTACAAGCTCGATATACCATACCATAATCGAGTGCCCAATTAGAATACCAGCGCTGCAATGATTCAGTGTAGAAATTACACTGAGACTGGAACCTATTTATCCATACACAACGCGTTACTCGTTGTTTGACTTCATGCCGATATGTTTGTTATTTTAATTTTTGTATCTTTTATTTTCTCAATTGTTATGAGTATATTTGTACTGTCTGATGGATAAATAAAACTTTCTTGTATATACACTGACTCGATTACATAGTTGGTCTAGGGTTTAATGCAACCGCGACTCTGAAGTGTTATAGATACGAGTCCTCCAAAGGAAAATTTGGACATTCCACAAATAGTTGTTCTGAGTTTCAGTGTCAATTTTGGTTAGAAATATCTTTACACTTGACAATAATAAATTTTTTAACATAGATACCATAATAGAGAAATACTTTGGCTGATTTATAAACGTGACACACCAAAACAAAGTCACTACAATAGGCTTATCGCCACGTGTATGATCATCGCTACATACTGCCCAACCTTCAATGTTTACACAGATCAAATTTTTTCCTTTAAATTGCTTGCTTACTTAATGAACCTATAATTCAGACTCTGTATGATACTACCGACTCTATAGTCTGGCACCTGCCAGAAAACAACTTTAAAAATATGTTGATCTACCAATCTTCGCTGGATCATCTACTGGACTAATTACAAGCCTGCCTAAAATACCATCAGAATCGGACCAGCGGTCTTTAAGTCCACACGGAACATACATACATATATATAATGGCCTTTTGTATATAAAATAAAACGTTAAATCATTACTTATATAGATATAATGCGTGATATATCTATTTAATAATCGCATGAAATAATTACAAATACGTTGACGCGCGTGATTTTGTAAAGTGCTTGTGAAGGTTTCCTTGATAAAATATTAAATAGATCTTTTTATAAATAAATTTAATTGTGAACAAGTAATTGATAAAATGGCAAGTTCGAGAGAACGTGATTCAAGGAAAGTGACTATTGAAGAGGCGATCGATGAAGCAGGTTATTGAAATATTATTTAATATAAAGGAAAGTTAAAAAGCGTTGGTCCTCTATTACTTAGTAATGAGTGCATAGGCCTATTATCTGAAAACAATATAGTAATTGATAAAATGGCAAGTTCGAGAGAACGTGATTCAAGGAAAGTGACTATTGAAGAGGCGATCGATGAAGCAGGTTATTGAAATATTATTTAATATAAAGGAAAGTTAAAAAGCGTTGGTCCTTTATTACTTAGTAATGAGTGCATAGGCCTATTATCTGAAAACAATAAATAATGAACTGATCCACTGTTATGGATATTACAGGTAAAAAAGTTGTTAGCGGACGATGAAAATCAGTCGACAGTCCACCCAAGTTCCTTTTTCAGATCTCTATGGCAGCAAACTGCACCTTTATTCAAACCACCTTTGTTGAAGGAAACGCTGCGGTTGTTTTACCTAGTCATTATTATTTACATGACGTTGTATCTTTAAGTAATACACGTTAAATAAAAAATAAACTGATATTTAAGAAGATATTATAAAAAAAACATTGTTACTAAACCATTTAAAAGGTTAGAAGCGATGATAGCTTAGTGGTAGTGTATACGACTTCGCGCCAAGGGACGTGAGTTCGAATCCAACCACCTACAATGAGCTTTAGCTTTCGGTGAAAGAAAACACCCTGAGAAAACCACAGCATGGTGGTAGGACTTTTTCTAATGTCCGCCTGGCTAGCAATCACCCTCAAGTTGAAAATCTGCAGCCAAACACCAATAGGTGTGTTTCGGCAGTGTGTTTACCGTGTATTTAGCGTGTTTACCAACTTGGGCCGTATTGTCAATTAAGATCAGGTAAGATTATGGCCATAATGCTAAACTTTAAATATATAAAAAAAAACTTAAAAAATTATTTGTACGCTTCTGATAGCCTCGGTGGCCTGATTGGAATAAAGTGGCACACTTCCCTTGTGTTACAAGAATTAAATTTTGTAGTTTGTTTATAACTTTATAAGATAATGAAAAGTTTAGAATTAGGTTTAGAATAAAACTTCATTACTTTAGTACAAATATATTGTATATTAATGCAATATTTTGGTAAATCATGTTATTTGTTCTTCTGTTGTATGTTTCACAGGAATTATACTACAGTTAAAGACCCAATTAATAATCTAAGGTCTAATTAGAATATAAATTTGTTTCAGCGGGAGCGATTTCAATCTTTGGTTACCATACATCATGAACAAACTCTTCACTGTAATAAAAACCGGTGGAGGTGAAACACTGAACCTTTGCACAATCATAAGGTACACGGAAGATAAATATGTGGTACCCGGAAACATTACAGTGAGTTCTCATTATTTAATTATTATTGATGCTAAAAGGAAGGTTCTTAAACCAGATTTTATTATCAATGTTAGCCTATGAATGTTTATTGATCAATAATAATTATGTTAAGACCAAGTTTAATTTCGAAACTACCTTTTTCTTCTTAACTGCAAATAAACTTTTGAGTTTTTTGGCAACGTGAAGATAAACAAACCCTTGGCGCCCTAGATAGTTATGGACACTTTTTTTGGCATCGTGAGTAATACAGATGCTTGTAAGGATTAAAACGATTCAGATATAAAGAAACGTTGCTTCGCAAAGAGAGTTTAGCTCCTTATGTAATAATGATTTTTTGACTAGTTGTTTGACCTTATTTCATCAGAGCTCTTTAACTAAGCCAACAAAGACTAATCTATGAAACAGTGCTTTATGGTTAGTTATGCTTTTTACGACGCGATCAAGCAAGTTCGATAATTGTTATCTTTATCATACCGTAAAAATATAGTATGAACTCTCAAAAAACTATTTTTTTTTATGGTCTATAGGTTTAGCGTTTTGTGGTCATAATCACACCCAACCTTAATTGACGATACGGCCCAAGTTAGTGGATACGCTAAACCTGTGTAAGGACTGGCTCTCAAGTAGAACTGCCGGAACACACCTAGAGGTAATTAATAGTCGCGCATTAGAAAAAAAATTCCTATGATATGCTCTGTAAAACAGCTATATAGGTAGACCGGCATTTGTTGACATTCGTATTTCTATGTAAACTGAAACACAATTATTATCAGGCGTCGTATAATCATTTTTTCCGAACTAGTACAAAAAAAAGTTGATGTATGTAAACGAGTGGCCATACTTTTTTATATTTGTAAAGTCTTATAAGGTACGAACAATTTTTGACTAACTTATATCGTTTTTTTCACTTTTCCGAATGTAACAGAAATGTGCAACGATACAATCCAAGATATGACACTGTTATCAGTGACTTACGCAGCTTTAGCGAGCTCTTCAAAACTAGTGTCGTCTTTAATCTTCGGAGGTAGGGAGAGAATTGCCATAATGTGTTTTCAAAATATGTCGACCACATCAACTATTTTCAATGTAGTGAAAGTGCCTATCGCTGGAGGCATCTTTTTCTTTTCCTACGTTCTGTTTACTCTCTCGATGGGACTTCTTAGCGTCTACTTTGCTGAGCTCTATCCAACTTCTTTAAGGTAAGTAATTTTGCATTCAATGTGAATTTATCAACTGGTCTCCTTAAACTAAGCTATCAATAAGTGGCTATCAAACATATTTAAAAAAAAGATTTAATAGTTGACAGATAACAATTCCAAGAGATACATATGTTTTGACCAAATATTTTAATGAAGACTATTCTCTATCCTGTTTACAATTCACCAAAGTGAAGTCACTTTTCCTTGTAGAGGCATGGCTTACCGTCTCTCAGTGATGGTCGGACGATTAATGGGTGCACGCTTTCATTGGTGCCAACGCTATCGGTGCTTTAATTTTTGCAAACTGTGAAGCTACTTTCTACGGCCGGTCTATATTGGTTATAAGTAAATAAGCTTGTAATAGAATGTTCTTTAAATTTCATCTGTTTATCAAATTGAATAATCAAGACAGCAAATGGCAAATAGAAAGGTGGTGCATATGATTCCTCTAAATTTAAATTTTAAATTTATATTATTAATAGTAAAAGAAGTTGTGAGAAAATCAATATCGAGACATGTATCTTAAATATAACAATTAATAGACAATTCTGCTAATATATGTAATCGTAATTATTATGTTTCGTAGATAAGAAATAGAGTTGTTTGATTACTTTAACATAAAAATAAACAACTAATCAGAGATCTGCGGATCTCATATCCAACTCAAAATACGAATAGTTCTTTGTCTTGCAAACCACTGATAGCCTAAAATCTTGTAGAGTAACTCAGAGTGTCGTTACTATTAGCTTGTGCTGCCGAATGCTCCTTTGCAATATAAGTAAGTATACAATTTGTTTTATCATCTCACAATTGATCTCAATTTGGTAGGTACCATAAAATTTGCTTGGTTCCTGCCACGCGATAAGTGCCCAGAAAAATGAAACTCTGATAGGCATTTTTATCTTGAAAATGAAGACTAATGACTAATTAATTAATTAATTAAGACTGATTACACGATATGACGGAATAACATCAAGGACCTTATATTTGTATCAAAGCCATTAATATTGAAATTGTGGTAATAGAATATATTATACATATATAATGTTTACCTGCCTAACTTCCATCACTGAGATGATCTGTCGCGTATTTATACGGTATGTTGACATAACACAATTATACATGGGTTATAACCCAGCAGGATATAAATGGACATGTATATTTACAAATAAACAGTCAACACTACCGACGCGACACCTAAAAGTGATTTACCTTAGTGCCTCGAGTTGTAATTTGATAAATTTTATATCTCCAATTTGATATCATAATAATAGTTTGTTTTTATTTTTAATATGAAACTAACGGACAATCATATTATTACTTACCAGATAAAGTAATCCTTGATTATGACCTTAAAAGAAGATATTTATCCTATAATGCGAAGAATGATTTCATCAATCATTGTCACAATGACATTAGTTTTTACCTGATTTTAATTTACTGATAATTTTAAATATATTTATTATTTTTTCTCGGTATTGATAACGTGTTTAAATGTGTGCAAAGCTTTTACACATGAATCACATGTTTACTGTTTCTAGGTGTAATTAAGTCTCAATTAATCTCCTGTTTCTTTAACTAATTCCAATTTGAGTAACATGGTCCCCAAAATTCTTAGGTCCACGTAACTCTTACAAATGGAATTTTTAATGCGGCAAATTTTCTCGACTCAAAATTTCCGGGCCTTTGTTCTACTTTAAAGTTAAACTTAAACCAAAATTTTTTTTTCTTTGAAAGTACGAAATTTCCTAGGTATTTTTTAATTGAATATAGTGTGTAATTCTTCCCGTTGTTCCATCATATTAATTTAAGTATTTTTAAATTAATATTATTTAAGTCTTTAATCAATTTATATTGTTAAAAATATAAATAAGTACATTTATTACAATACGTTACTGCCCTTTTTACTGGGCAGAAATATTATACAACAAAAAAAACATATTTAAATTATAATATTTGTGAAATTTTCACATTAACATGCTGTATTTAATTTTTATACCATCACCGTGACATTCCATATGATCGTATTTAAAGCGGTTATTCCGGAAACCGGAGAAAATGTTCGAATTAAATCAGAACATAATTGTATTAAAGATGTGGTACTGTGTGAGTGAAATTGGAACTATTCCAAACATGTCAACATAGTTGTTCTGCCTAATTTTCGCATTGAAACCTAAAATTCTAAAATGATTTATTCAATTCAGGTACTACGGAATCACTTATGAACTTCAAAACGCTACAGAAAATAATCCAATTCTCACTAGAAGAACCAATAAGAAACTAGATTGGATTTATAATTTTTTCAATGTGTAGAATAATTTTATGACAAAAAAATATAAACAAGAACATATATAGAGTTGAAGTCATTTCTAGACATCACTAAAATTCATAATTGATCCACTGCACATCCAAGGGCCTTAAAAATGGTTTAGTATTATCCTTGAACTTACTATCCTGTAATTAGTAAAATAGGAATTTTATTTTGGGATCCAAAACCACCATCTAAAAACATGTAATACGTCTTAGTCTTACTAATTTGCATTTATATGTCTACGACTTTGTCGACGATGTTTATTTGTTTATCCGACTACGAGTCCGCCTCCGAATCCGACTCCGATAAAGCAGACTATAAACTTCCGGTTCCGACTCCGGCTCCGGTATACCCACCTCCGTAACATCCCTAATACGCAGTATCCTCCGCCACGTCGCACACATACCTGACGGTAAACAAATATACCTAAGGATCACGCAACAACAACGAATACATACAAGGATCTAATAAACGAACTGTAAATAGCTAAGTGGTTAAATTTTACTAGGTCGAAGTGGGAGCGAGAGTAATACCAGCGAAATCTCGAAATTGAAAAATCTTGGATTGCGGTAAGGAATATATTAGAATATGCTTTTAAATACATTTCTGTGTCTCTAGCCAAGTGGTCCTTGAACGTGCACTAGCGTAAAGAGAAATTCAATGTTCAAACACATATCTAAACTGTTTTGAAAACTTGACTATTGGCACTGATGCCTAAAATATTGTTTGTCCATCATCTGAATTCGTTCGTTTGTTACTTAGTCTTAATCTGCCTTCAAAGCTTAATCTAACGTCGTTTGAAATGGTGCCCGATAAAGCAGTAATTAATACACGGAATAAAGCCTGTTGCCGAGGGTTTAGAGAGTGACGTTACAATCGAATACGATTTCCTTTATTATGTTTATGTACATCATTAATAATTATCGGCACGCGATAATTTTATTTCATGTCTGTTTAAAATATCTACAAATAATAGGTGACCGTGTGTCGTGTGTGGTCGCCTATTTTGTTTATTTTAGCAATTGGTTTTCGTAAAACATAATTATTTACGAGAGGGTGTTTTATTAACAATATTTAACAAAGTGATAAGTATGAGAGATGATAACGCGAAAGTGTCTATCGAAGCAGCTATTGAAAAAGCAGGTAGAATATAAACATTTATTTTATAAAATTATATTTTATAAAAACTGTGAACGCAAAGTCCACGGTACTTGTAGGGAGAAGCAAGCAAAAGTTTTTGCAAGTAGTTTCTGTTTTCAATTTGTTTTATTTTGTAAACTTGTTACTAACTAAAGTGAATGAAGATCTGCTTAAAAAACTTGACTGCCTTTTTCATAACTGCATTGTATTTATTTTCAATCTTCGTAAGTATGATTATGTATCAATATATCGATCCCTCTTGAAGTGGTTGCCGATTCGCTCTTACACCTACATTCTTTTCTATCCTTGCACTCCATCATCTTACTTAATTCCTTACTTTCAATATCTATACTTTCATCACGACAAAAAACTTCAAACTTCATATAATTGACTTCTCATTTGTCCTTGTAATACTTCTAGTTTTGTTCATGCCTCTTTTCCTATCCAATCCGTTCTTCTATGGAATGTGCTACCTGATAATATTTGAACATCGACCAATCGGTATACGTTCAAGTTCAAAGTTCGAGAATTATCTATAATTAATTATTAATTATATATATATGTATGTAAGTTCTTATCATATGCGTATGTATGCATTTATTTCCTTTATTATTTGTATATTATATATTTTTTAAATATGTTTATGTATGTATGAATGTAATTATTTTCCTCTTACACCAACTTTGCTTTAATTCTACACGACCCCAAGGTAGACTGGTAGATAATGCTACAGCATTAAATCCGCCTTATGTATAGATTGTCTATAAAAATCCAATTAATAAATACAGAGATTATTAACTGGTATAACAACACCTTTTGTTATTATTAACGTGGTAAAAAATCCATATACGGATTTCCGTTCACAATGCGAAACTCACTACCCGGACTCAGGCCAAAACAAAAGGAACGTGAAAGACTTATTGAGTGACAATCACGTCGAACACCCACTAAAAAAATTGCATGGCAAAACTGAAACCCCCTTATTGTCAGTAACCAAGAACAGCTCTCACACTTTTTTTAGTCCGAGTATTATACCTGATGTGTGGTGGTTAGATTTATTAGCCTTATGACCACAATCTAACCTAATGTTAAGTGATCATGTGGATGCGCTAAGCCTAGAGGGACTGATTCTCAAGAACAACTGCCGGAACACAATCATAGGTATAGGACGGCAGATTTTTAACTTGAGGTTGGCAACTATCAGATGAGAAAAAGCCCTACCGTCATGGTATGGTTTCATCACGATATTTTCCTTCACCGAAAGCTCAAGCTCATTGTAGGTGGATTCGAAGTCACGTCCCTTGGAACGACGTCCGTACATACTACCACCCTCCTCAATACGATTGGTAAAATATACGAGCTACTCCTTCTGAACCGACTTCAATCAACTGTCTCAGACAAATGTCTTTTACCACACGAGCAATTCGGCTTTCGACCCAAGCACTCGTGCACCCACCAAGTGCTCCACCTCACGGAGCATATTCTCTTCAATTTCACGGAGTTACATCGCCCTAGGCGCACACTTGCCGTATTTTTTGACATAGCCAAAGCTTTCGATAAGGTCTGGCACGAAGGTCTCATATTTAAACTCAATCTCTTACAAGTACCGGACAGGCTAGTCCGCATAATCTTTGCCTACCTATCGGACCACTCCTTCTGCTACAAAGCAGACGGAGCCCTATCCTCGCCTCACCCAATACGCTCAGGAGTCCCCCAAGGCTCTATCCTAGCGCCCTGCCTGTTCAACTTGTTCGTTAGCGACATTCCCGAATTCTCCAACGTTGCAGTAGGCTACTACGCAGACGACACAGTCATCTTCAGCTCGGGCAGGAATAGGATTCATTTATATTACCGCGTCCAAAGAGCCGTCTCTACGTTTGGGTCCTGGTGCCTCAAATGGCGGATAGGAATAAACCCAGACAAAAGTGCGGCTATCATGTTCGATCCTCACGCGAGGAGGAATATAAGAAAAACATTACACCTTTTCGGTGTCAATATCCCCTGGGCTAATCATACTAAATATCTTGGTGTAGTTTTAGACAGGCGCCTAACCTTCAACAAACATATAGATTACGTACAGAAAAAAGCCTCCACGGCTATGGTTCTGCTACGCAATCTTACCTCCTCTAAGAGCAAAATGTCACTCAGACATAAGCTCACAATATACAAAGTATGCATCCATCCCATACTTACTTATAGTTGCCCCGTATTCGCTCACGCTTCACGCACCACCCTTCGCAAACTACAAGTATTGCAAAACAGATTCATGTGCATAGCCGTCCAAGCACCGTTTCACGTCCGTAATGTAGATCTTCATAGAGACATGGACCTTCCGTCCATGTATGCATATATTAAAGACATTACAAAGAAATTTTTTGCAAATGCCGAACTTCATCCTAACCCCAAAATAGTACACGCAGTTAGCTACACTTCCAATCCGCATGCCAAAGGCTTTGCTCGCCGGCCACGTAACTGCTTCTCCGACGCCGTCGATAAAATAACGAGATTAAACGCGCTTCTCCCTGCCGTCTCCACCAATCGCACGTGTCCGCGCACACGTCCGCGTAACCGCCGTCCTCGCCGCCGAGGCCGAGCGGATAATTTCGCTCCCGCACACCCGCCGCGGCCTCCTTCCGCAGACGCCTGAGCCTAGGTTCGATCCTCCGGACAGGAGCCCTCGAGTGACTCTGCTCGCGCGATACAGTGACACTCTACATCACTGAGATTACATCAACACACCGCATACCATTCGTGCACACTCACACGTTAAGTACACGGTTCTGTAAGGGACTACCCTCGCGGCCCTTGAGCTGCTTACCTGATAAGGTCGTAGTTAGTATCACTAATTTAGTAATAAAGAACCTGTTGGTTAGTCAGGATCATGAATCTTTTTCATTTACCGGCAGCAGTCCTAGCCGAGGTTCGGCCGTCCTGGCACCCTTGTGCCTGCTGCCTCGGGGCTGAGTGCCCTCAGCACTCGCCCCCAAAAGTCCGGTGAAGCTGTCAAAGCCCTTGGGGCTAACAGCGTAAGTCAGGTCGAAAAAAAAAAAAAAACTAGTCCGCATAATCTTTGCCTACCTATCGGACCACTCCTTCTGCTACAAAGCAGACGGAGCCCTATCCTCGCCTCACCCAATACGCTCAGGAGTCCCCCAAGGCTCTATCCTAGCGCCCTGCCTGTTCAACTTGTTCGTTAGCGACATTCCCGAATTCTCCAACATGGCAGTAGGCTCCTACGCTGACGACACAGTCATCTTCAGCTCGGGCAGGAATAGGATTCATTTATATTACCGCGTCCAAAGAGCCGTCTCTACGTTTGGGTCCTGGTGCCTCAAATGGCGGATAGGAATAAACCCAGACAAAAGTGCGGCTATCATGTTCGATCCTCACACGAGGAGGAATATAAGAAAAACATTACACCTTTTCGGTGTCAATATCCTCTGGGCTAATCATACTAAATATCTTGGTGTAGTTTTAGACAGGCGCCTAACCTTCAAAAAACATATAGATTACGTACAGAAAAAAGCCTCCACGGCTATGGTTCTGCTACGCAATCTTACCTCTTCTAAGAGCAAAATGTCACTCAGACATAAGCTCACAATATACAAAGTATGCATCCATCCCATACTTACTTATAGTTGCCCCGTATTCGCTCACGCTTCGCGCACCAACCTTTGCAAACTACAAGTGTTGCAAAACAGATTCATGCGCATAGCCGTCCAAGCTCCACCCTTTGTCCGCAATGTAGATTTACATAAAGATATGGACCTTCCGTCCATATATGCATATATCAAAGATGTCACAAAGAAATTTTTCGAAAAGGCCGAAGTTCATCCCAACCCCAAAATAGTACACGTACTTAGCTACACTCCTAATCCGTATGCTAAACGCTTCGCACGCCGGCCACGTAACTGCTTCACCGATCCCGTCTACAAAATAACAAGATTGAACGCGCTGCTCCCTGCTGTCTCCACCGATTGCACGTGTCCGCGCACACGCCCGCGTAACCGCCGTTCTCGCCGCCGAGGCCGAGCGGTAAATTTCGCTCCCGCACACCCGTCGCGGCCTCCCTCTGCAGATGCTTGAGCCTAGGATCGATCCTCCGGATAGGAGCCCTCTAGTGACTCTGCTCGCGCGATACAGTGACACTCTACATCACTGAGAGTACATCGTCACACCGCATATCATCCGTGCACACCCACACATTAAGTACACCGTTCTCTAAGGGACTACCCCTGCGGCCCTCGCGTGGCTTGCCCTATGTTATTGTTAGGACCTGTTGGTTAGTTAGGATCGCGAATCTTTGTTCGTGTTCCAGCAGTAGTCCAAGCCGAGGTTCGGCCATTCTGGCACCCTTGCGCCCTCTGCCATGGGGCTGAGTGCCCTTAGCATTTGCCCCAAAAAGTTCGGTGAAGCTGTCAAAGCCCTTACGGCTAACAGCGTATTTCAGGTCGAAAAAAAAAACATACTACCAACTGAATTATCATCGTTTTAAATTGAAATATGGGCATCACCCACTTTGAGAAACGCTAACTACAAACTTCATAAATTGATAATAGAAAATGATCAGAAACAAAATATGAATCATGTCTTATTATTAATTTTATTGTACAACCTTGAGCACCAATTTTTATCATTAATAAGTGTAATCTACGAAAGGAAAATATTGTATAATCGTAAATTTATTTCTAGATTACATTGTTACAAACGATTACAAATTTAATGTTAGTCTTGAAGCGATGATAGTGTGTCAGAACGCCGCGTCATGGGATATGAGGTTGAATCCAACCACCTGCAATAAGCTTGAGCTTCCGGTGAAGGAAAACAACATAAGATAATATAAGATAATAATAGATAAGATGGTGGTAGGGCTTTTTCTATCTTCCATCCTCGTTTTGAAAATCTGCCGCAAAATATCATTAGGTGTGTTCCAGGAGTGGCACTTGAGAGCCATTCCTGCAACCAAGCTGCTACGCAGCTGCGATTCCTCTGGTGTTGTGGATGTCCGTGGGTGGCGGTGGTCACTTACTATCAGGTGACATGCTTGCTCGTTTGCCCCCTATTCCATAAAAATACAAGGCTGTATTCAATTTACGAACTTTGCGACTAACTTACTACTAAAATTGGATATTGTCAAATGGAAAGATTTTAAGCTTAGGCCAAATTTAATATATATTAAAATGATATACATATTAATATAACGTTGAATAGCCTAAATAGCCTTCATCGATGATAATTCTATTAAATAAAAAAAATTGAAAGCCGGAAGGTAATTCCTGAGATTAATCTGTTCAAAGAAACAAATAAACTATTCCACTTTATAAAATTAATAAATGTTTTCAGGTTACGGCTTATACAGCTACATACTGATAACTATGGTGGGTGTGACAATCATCTCATTCACGGTCATCGGGTACGGGAGTTCGGTTATCGTGCCGGCGAGTGCGTGTGAACTGAACACTACTGGCGGTCAACAGGGAATGTTGGCTACAGCTCCTGTGATAGGTGACTATATTCCAATAATTTTAAACGATAATGGCTCAGTTAGTAATGTGTAGGAACGCCGCGTCAATGGAAGTAAGTTCGAACTCCTGCAATGAAACTGAGCCTTTGATGACGAAAAACGTCGGGATAAAACTATATTATGTTGATAGGCCTTTTTTAATGTTTACCTGGCTAACTACGACTCTGAAGTTGAAAATCTGCTGTCAAAATCCCTATAGGCGCTCCGGCGGTTGCATTTGAGAGCCAGCCCTTCCACTAGGCCTAGCTTGACCACCATCTTGTCACATTGTCACTTGATATCATGTGAGATTGTGGCCAACAGGGTAAACTTACCAAACGTACAAAATAATCCTGCCATTTCTATGTAAGATATAATGGTTATGCGTAAATGGATTTCCTCTAGTCAAGTGCTCTTTCAACAAATGCCAACGTTAAAAAATCATTTGCCTGAGTAAGGGCAATCAGTAGTTTATCCTATGTTAGTAGTGCCTGTCGTTCTCAAAATCCTATGAGTGTTTTCATTGGTCGCAATAATACGTGCCATGATTGGCTGGTGGTTTCCGTTTCTCAATTCTTATTGAATTGAAATATTATGTATTATTTGTAAGTT
Organism: Actias luna; assembly: GCA_039707435.1. Classification (NCBI taxonomy): domain Eukaryota; kingdom Metazoa; phylum Arthropoda; class Insecta; order Lepidoptera; family Saturniidae; genus Actias; species Actias luna. Next base: position 15,160,212 of record JAZHAC010000022.1, on the reverse strand, counting down.
TTACTGTGTTATAATGTTTAATTGACACATTTTCAGGGTCAATTTTGGGTTCATTGATATGGGGCTACCTAGCTGATACTCGAGGCCGGCGGCATATGCTCCTCGTGGCTCTTCTCGGAGGAGCTGTGATCAACATGGTCGCCAGTATATCTGTGAACTGGATCATGCTAATGCTACTACAGTTTGTTGCTTCCCTCTTGTAAGAATATTTTTGTTATAATTATCGGTGATGGTAGTAAACTTTAGTGCTTCGGCTGGTATATACATTCGACATTTGTTGGTATAGAAGTTGGTTATAATGCTTAAATTATTATACTGCATTATAATGGTTAAATTGGTGAATGCAACAGATAATTAACTACTTTCAGAACTACAATTTTATTTAATTATTTTTGTCAGTATTAGTAACTTTTTTCAATACTGCTTTGCTCCTACTGATAGTAGCGTGATGTTAAATAACCTAAGGGTTCCTCGATGATTACTTTAACAAAAAAAAATTTTTGAAAGCCATCTGGTTCTTTCTAGGATTAGCACGCTGAAACTATTGCGCTTTATAATATTATTATCATTGCAGAATCTAAATTTACAAGTAGTACAATATTTTTCCACTGATTTATTATCTATATTTGAATAGGTACGACGATATATTTAATAACATAATATTAAAATAAATAATGACACCTATTTCTAATTGCGTATCGAGATTGATTGATATCTGAAAACTTAGTTATAAGCCGTCATAATACTTAGATAATGTAAGAATAAAATATACGTAGCAGAAATGTGAATGTTAAGAGGAATAAATATACTGAAAAAGGAATTGTGGAAATAGTATTGATGATAAAAAACATTTCTCGACCCTTACAATATTTTCCCTCAATTTTCAATAAAGATTATGGTGAAATTTTGAGCATTAGTTATATTTATTTATTTAATTTGACAGTTTTTAATCATATTATCACATCATACTAATATTATAAATGCGAAAGTGAGTTTGTTTATTACGCTTTCACGCCTAAACCGCTGAGTCGTATATGATGAATTTTGGTATAAAGGCAGATGGGAACCTTGAGACGGTGATAGGCTACCTTGTCTCCCTAAACTTTATTGGAAGAGGGGTAAAGAGAAGGATGAACTTTGTATGAAAGTTTTTATTACGTCCTCTGATTTGTTTGACAAAATCAATATTAAAGCGAACGAAGTCACACGTAAAATCTAGTATTTATATATTTATATATTTTATATATAATTAGTTAGGTCGCGCTGTTAACTCGCGTTATAGTAGGATAAGTATTTCTGCTTAGTTACCCACTTTTTTTTACAATAAAATCATTTTTTCTTACACTATTTTTACTTCAAATTTATTATAATTTATTTTCTATTTTTTAGTTGTATTTTCTATAATAGCGTATATTTTTAGTTTTCTTAAAACTATTATTATTTTTCATATTTTAGTTGAATTTTCTATAAAAGCGTATTTTTTAAATTATTATTTTTATAATATATACTCGATATAGCGAGTTGAAGAACTATATAGTACACAATATTTTCGATATCCTACGATGAAAATCAATGATTTTCAATAAAATTGAGCCGTCATTGATGTTTATTTTAAGTCGGTAACTTATCCGAGGTATGAGGAATTCAGGCGCCTGCTGCCTCTCTCGGATGAGATAGCTTGCTGCGGTTCTCAGATTCCCTCTTCGAAAATTTCATCTGTATCAGTCGGTAACTTATCCAAAAAATAGGTGATCGGCCCGCCTGATAGTTTCCCTTCTTGGTCTTGACGCAGACACTCCGGGTCTCGGGAAAACAAAAAATCGCTAATCCTGATTATCCTAGCAAGGATAACGGATTAAACTGTTTAAAATATTGAATTGTCATCGGTCCTTAATAAGTATGCCAAATTTCGAGTTAATCCGACGTTTTGAAAGGGGTCATAATCATGTTCAAAGATTCCGTTACATACTAACATACGTATGAAACTAATAAAAGGGTATTAAAAATTAATACTATTACCTAAAAGCCTGTTACTTTTCTTACTCAGTCTAAAATAGGGTGTCACCAGTTTGTCACGACTTCCTGTTATATATATTCTGTACATCAAGATATATCTCGCTCTCTTAGTCGTCGCGAGCCGACTATACTCGAACGAGTGTCACACAAAAACTGTTGCGGATCCGAATTTCAAAGCCCTGCCATAAGAATCTTTACTTCATCAAGCTAGAACAATAGAATAATTCAGCCACTTAATATTGAGTTTTTTTTTTTTTCAGTAACTCAGGTCTGTTCGCGATTTCCATTTCGTTGGTGAGTGAGAGCGTACCGATGGTGAAACGCAACCACGTGGTTATTGTAGTCACAAGTATATTCTCGCAGACAAGTATGATTTTCTTTGTTCTATATTAGCTTTTTGATTCATGAAGGCGTTACTTTGCAAAAATACATAATTGAAAGTTGAAGAGTATGCTACTTTGCACTTCCGCTTTGAATAGATTGGCCGCTGAAGTCGTTGGTTGACGGTTGAAACGACATTTACGGATGGTTGAACTAAATGATTCATGAGATGGTTCATGGTTGGTTCAATCATGCGGCAACGTCGGACCACGACAACCGTCACCCAACGACGTCAGTGACCAATCTATTCAAAGCGGCTGTGCAAAGTAATATACACTGTAACATTCATATTATCATCATATTAGCTTTGCTAAATCATGTCATTGCAGTCGACAGTTATCGGTCATATGGTGTTAGATTTAATTAAATCGTAGCCTATCCCGGAATATTCTATAAGTATCCTTTATGATGATCCATAACATTACTTATCACCGTGTTAAATTTTATAAAAATGTGACCAGTAGTTTCAGATTGATATGCGTACAAGGTTACAAGTTATATTTAACTTCTTAAGCGATATAAGTATATAATGATTTCTTAGGTTTACGCGAATATTATTCATCGAAATAAAACTAATTTAAACGGATTTTATCGCGGTTATATTGATTTTGATCCCGACGTTTCGAAAGCTTTTCTGCCTTCGTGGTCACGGGTGGACTGAGGTGTAGGTTGTCCAGAAAAGTTCATGTTACTGTAACAATTGTTACTGTACTGTTACAATAAATAACCCCGATAAAATCCGTTTAAATTAGTTTTATTTCAACGATATATGTATAATTAAAATAAAAAAAAATGTGGCAAAGTAATACAAGTAAAAGCTTATTCGGAAATTGGCGTTTAAATCAAAATTTTCCAAAAACTATTCGATTTAGTGTATTACATCGTGTTTTTAATTTTAACCTAATAATTGTAAAATGGGAATGATAATGGGAAATCAATGCTACGCGGTCAGCTGATGGCTCCCATGGGCGCTGCCATATTGGGCTTGGCTGTATTGCGACATGCTATAGATGGACGAAAAACTTTGAGGCGAAAAAAAAAAGTTTCATTTTTAATCAGATTTGGCTTAGTTATTGTTTTACTATATTCAATTACATATGTTCTTCTCTTTATTGTAAAAGCGAGATGCGCAAAGTAATTCCGCCAGAGTCTTGTGATTACAAAATAAAAATTAAGGGAGTGGCCGATAGGATACTTGACTATTTCTATTAAATTAACTAGTGCGCTTTTTCTTACTTTACTTTCTTACTTACACAATACATTAAATTAAATATTCACTGGAAACATCAATACTGCTAATGTCAAACACATAATAATTTGTGGTCGAACAGTCTCACAGTTAAGAGATAATAGACATAGAACTCGAATATGTTGCTAATTAAAAAAATGACATATGCAATGACGTACATATATTATTTGCGAAAGAATTACAATTAGTATTAACAATAACATTTTTTATCATTTCAGTTTTGGCCCTACCAATTATCCCAGTCAGTATCTCCTACTACCTTCCCACTCTCGGCATCTACTGGAACTCCTGGAGAATGTTAGTCGTCATCTACTCCGTTCCAGCCTTAATCACAGTGATCTGGTTGTTCTTCATGCAGGAAAGCCCAAAGTTTGTGTTTATGATGGGCGACGAGCAGAGGACGTTGGAAATATTGAGAACTATACACAAAGTCAATAATTTATTTTCCTCTGAGGAATTCTCTGTAAGTACTTTATGTGGCAATGAATGAGACAATGTCGTGAGTATAGTCTAATCCAAAAACATATACGTCCAACTGGCCCAGTGGTTAAAGCAGTTGTCTCGCTGTAGTGTGGAGTCGGCACAGAGCAATTATTTGCGTGAAACCCAATGTCTTGTTCTTACATAGTGTTCATTAATTGTATTTATAAACTCCCTCCCACTCGACATTGGCAAAATTGCTTCCATACACAAATGCCATTAAAATAAAATCAGGCGACATATGTTGTCTGTTTCTTTTGCAATACTAGCCTGTAAGTGGCAGCTGGCTATTTACTCACTGATCTAGAAATGTGACAAAGCAAAATAAAGTCACTATCAAGTTTATTATCGTACACAAGATGATTGCGACCAAGTTGTATTTAAGTTTCTACCAAGCTATGTAAATACACCGACTGAATTTAAAATGCCACATGCCTATGCGTATGTCTTTGTGGGTATTTGATACAGATGTTCTCTAAGCTAAGTTTTCCTTTAACAGTTACTAACATAAATAAACAACGGGGAACTGTGGTGATTGTTAGTGCGAACCCGCGTCGCCCCAGAAAGGCGCCATATATCCTTAAAGTTTAGTGGATCATCCCAGTGCTTACTATCGAATGAGTCCCATGTAACCGTCTCAGTTCTTCTTAGTTCCTCTGGACGGCGAGGATATCCATTTGCCTAAGTATAAAAAATTGAGCAATCCGTATTATTTTACAAAATATGTCTATAGATCTAAATGAGTATAAGTGCCGGAGTAGTACATCCACAGATTATTCTTGTAAATTTACTCTACTTCTACAACTTGTATCCTAAAATACCTGACCGATGAATTGTTCATTACCCTATATCTTAATTGTCAACAGGTAATCGGTATTCAGCGAGAGGAAGTAGAGAAGAAAGAGGGACCATCGTCATTCAAGGACCAAATCTTTCCATTGTTCAAACAACCACTATTAAAGAACACGATCCTGATAACTCTACTCTTAGTCTGTCAACAGTTCAGTATTTAACATAATAATTTCTATATTCATTCATAAAGATTAAGATAAAGAAGACTATTAGAAATATCGGTATAATTAGAGCTTGTTTGTTGTAAGACAGTAATCCATAATGCTAAACTTTGCAATTATTATACTATATATAGATCTATTAAATATGATGGATTAGATTCCAAATGCGCTATTGCGATCTTTTTAAAGACTTTCTATACTATCAAGTGCTATTGAAATAGCATAAGTCCAGAAACCAGGATATGATACCGTATATAGTCGTACAGTCATAATACTTCCAAATTTGTGAATTAGTATCGATCTGTAACTTATAGAAGTTCGCAGGCTGTCGCTGGTCTCTGGTAACACGTATAACTGAAGTGTCGCCTTAATGTTATTTAGTGGGTAGTTTGACGGTGCTTGTCACCCTATGAGCCTCGCCACACGCCCCTGTCGCCTGGACTTGTGCCTTGTAATGAAGGAGAAAGGCCGTAAATTGGATTTCATTTCATCACGTCAGCAAAATAAAAGAAATTTGTATCCAAAGGGATTAAGATTGCCTCTTTATTTATGACTCTTAAATTGTGAAGAACAGTTAAGGCTTTCAATAACAGCATCGACTGCTGACGTATTGCTGATTTGGTGTAAATTGTTACTATTTTTTTCTCTGCTCTCTTTACTACTATCATAATTATATAGTAAAATTCCTTTATCATGCTAAAATTAAAATCCACTAAAAAGCGCTTTTGTTACCTAAACTTCTCTCAGTTCTTACCAAAATTAGTATAGTATATTGCGAGATTCTGGGGAAATGTGATAGATAATGTGGCAGTGGTAGTAGCTCAGTAGTACTGTGTACAGACCCCGCGTCTTAGGACATAAGTTCGAATCCACCTACACTGAGCTTGAGCTTTCGGTGAAAAAAAATTATCGTGAGGAAACCATAGCATGGTGCAGGGCTTTTAATTATGCCCGTCTGGCTAGCTAGCAACGTCAAGTTGAAAATCTGCCGCCAAATACCAATATGTGTGTTCCGGCATTTGCACCTAAAAGCCAGTCCTTTCACAGGTTCAGATCAGGTGAGACTATGGCCATAACGCTAAGCCTGAAAACTATAAATAAAAATAGAATGCACAATTAGAAAATTAATCATAAGGTATGCAAGAAAAATCGCAAAGCAAATGAATTGAAATTTTGTTACAGGGTCGGTGCATTTGGCGTTTGGCTACCAACTATCATGAACCAGTTCATCCGCATAGTAAAAACAGGGGAAGGCTTAGATCAAAACTTGTGCGGCGTGATCGTAGCCAGTATGAACGTGCCAGTTGATGTAACCTATTATTTATTTCCTTACATAGTCTTTATACCTATATATCACTTAAATACTTGTAAATATTCTCCTATTAAATTTGTATCATTTAGAGTAAACTATATGTTTGCATTATACAATATTCTGTGTTTTATTTACACCGACAAGATTCAAAATATTTTAACATTAGCAATGGCCTTTTTTTTATTCATTCAATTAGAAATGGCATTTATTATTTCAGTGCCTGGCATGAGCATTTCTTATCTGATCGTCTTCACATCGCCGCACATATTTCGTTAATCTGATCATATTTTTCGAACTCTTTCACTTTTAAAGTTATGTCTATCAAGAAAATGCTTTTTGATTTTCAGCCCGACGCAACACCGTGCGCTTGGAATGAAAATTATATATTTGTCGTTATTTCGGTTGGTGTGATATGTTCAATTTTCAACTATATTTTAACTTCAGTGAGTATAAGATCTTATATTATAATCGCTTAAATAATTATGCAAATTTAGCCGACACTATATATTCGACATAAAATTGGACGATACCACCAAATGAATTAATATAATATAATTCTCACCTCCGCTCAAATAATATCACTTAGATGGAACATGGAACATATACTATTAGATTATTAGGATATTAAAAATGTCATTTTGTAGCTACAAGCAAAATTTTAACTTGCTTAAAACTGTTTTGTTATAAATTAACTAAGACCCGAAAAATAAAACATAAGATAAGCGTAAATTTAAAGCGCCCTTTAATCAATAATGTTCTTTGGATTTGTACCACCATTTGGGTGGAGATGCGATATATAATTCTCGGAAACTGGAATCTTGTCAGTAAATGATTCTTCAAATTCTAATTCTATCCATCTAATCTAATCTAAAATCTATTCCTTTCTTTAGAAAATTGACTTGCACTTCCATAAGATCCATAAACCACGACAATTCATTATTACAGTATATTATACCAGGATAATATTACTAAGTTTAATTTACCCAAAAACAAAGTATTTACATCAATGACTCTTTTATTTCGTATCATGTGTAAAAATCCTTATATCTTAACCGTCTTGTTTAATATTCTGCTCGTTCTATTTGGTTCTTCATATCACTAATACTTCAGCCCACTGTTTCGTTCTGGAGCTCCACTATGACTTAAGCTGTAATATGATAATTAATATAAAGATACGATCAATAATAAATCTATTACTTAAAATAGATTAATATTTATTTTAAATCTCGTCATTTCAATTTGAATTTATAAAGTTATTTTTAAACAAACATGTAAATATCAATTTCAATCCATAAAGTTATTTTTAATCAAACGTGTAAATATTTAAACCCTTTTATTTTATTTTTAATATAAAGAGACGATCAACGAGAAAGGTAACATTATAAAGTGACGATCAACGACCAAGCTAACACATGTTTCAGGTAGTCAAGAAAACTGGGCGACGTATTATGATAATGGTGGTCACTTCCATATGTGGAGTGGCTGGAATCTTAGTTAATTTGATTCCGAATGCAATCGGCAGCGCTGTGATGTTCTCATTTTGGATATTAGGCATTTTAGTCTATGGATTGTACACGTCAATAATTGTGACTCTGTTCCCTACGCATCTAAGGTAAGTTTTGTGACAAATTATCTTGAGTTCCATTACCTTTCGAAAATTCTTTAAATTCTAAAGATATTAGTATTCTTATACTCTATATTTGGAACAGCATGTCTTCATATATTTTTTTAAAGGGAGACTCAATATTGGAGTGTAATAAATTGTATTTAATATATTGGATGCTATTCCAGAATCTGAAATGGCACTAAAATTAGCAAGTGTAAAAAACAGAAGGACACTTAGTCAAACTTCTTTAAATAATTAGACCCAAGGTAATTTGACTTATGAAACAGATTATGAAAGAGAAAAATAGCAAACCATGCATTCGTAGTACGGGTACCGGCTTCATTGTGTCCATTCATAAATATAATTGTAAGAGGATTATTGAATTCAAAATCTTCTTGTATATTCCAGGGCGATGGCAATTGCTTTACCTATGACAGGTGGTCGAATAGCCACCTTCGCCACCATGCAGATCCTGAACTTAATGTTGAATAGCAGATGCCATGCTGCTTTCTACTTGTTCTCTACTATTTATGGATGTTAGTATATTTGTCTAAATATACTTTATGTTAAGTTCCAGGTGATTCTAAATATAAGTTGCTGTAAATCTTGTTATAGAAGCTTTTTTTAATACTCGTATATTCTGTGGGCAAAAACATTTTGTAAGAACTTGTTATAAAAACTATACTCAATGGTAAGTGTATATGGACGATGCGTCGATGAACGTGAGTTCGAATCCCTTCAGTAAACCTGAATACTTGGTGAAAAATAAACTATGTTACGAAATCATAGTGAGTTGATATGGCTTTTTATAATGCCCGGCTGGCTAACTACTACCCTTATAGGTAGTACCTATTTTAGCAGTTGCACTTGAGAGCCAGTTACTTCACTAAGCTTAGTGTGTCCACCATCTTGGGGCAAATATCGCTTAACAGTTAGATGAGATTGTGGCCAAAACGTGGATTTGGTGTTATGGCCACAAGCACCTAATTGACACATGACCTCTCCTGATATAAACTGTAACTCTAGTTCCATATTTACTACAATGAGACTGATATTTATTGCAAATGTTTCAGCTTCTGCAATCATAGCGTACTTCCTACCGGATGAGCATGGACTCATGCAACGTGCAGCTAAGCCTGAATCAAAACATGAAGACGAACCAATCAATGAACAGCAGATAGACATTACCCGATTATAGATAAGTTCAAATAATTATGTTGTTTTATTTCAAAACATAAATTCATTATATCCATTCGTTTATTTATGGGTTATCAACATAAAGTAACATAAGAAAGATGTAAATGATGCCAATGCACCACAATAGCTCTGGCGCATTGCCGATTTAATACTTATTGTAAGTTCATATCTGAAGAGAGGCTAAAATGTCCAAAATGGGTGTAAGTTATTCCCTTGGGTAAAAGTCTGAAAAATTACCTACCACACTTAGAACAGTTAATAAAACCAAAGTCTTCTACTCTGAAGTGTTTTCAAAACTATTAATTTCATTTTTTTTCCATGAAATCCATTTGATATATTATATGTTATAATATATTAATATTTACTTTCTGGTCATGTTTATTACATCAGATAAATCATCAAGGACTTCTGGGTTTCAGAGTTTTCGCAAAAAACTGCAAGCTACTCGAGAAGCACGTAATGTTACTATTTTCTTTTAGTTTTTACTGTCACATTTTTATACGTGCCAAAATTAAAACAGTTACTTTAATCACAACACGTTTGTCTGAATACATTTTTTTTTTTTTTTGCAATGAAATCCTTGTTGTTTTGGTTAAAAATCTATTATATATTAGTATTTAAACTGTGGCCATGATGATATTCAGTATTTCAAAGTTATCGAATATACTGTAATTCCAAGTTACTCGGAAGATATGCAAAAGTGCAATTTTCTTTTGGTAATTTTCCGTTTTTATGTTTTCTGTACTGACCTAGGACAACTACTGAGATCAAAGTCTTCTTCTCTGAAGTACTTCTTAAACCCATAAACACACAATGTTTGCAATAGTTATACTATCTTGTAAAGGAAGCAATAACAGAAAAATATTTTTCTTAAACTGTTTTATTCTGATAGATCATCAAGAACCCATGTTCCTCGTTTATTTTTTTTATATAAAACGCAATTGGTGTTTACTCTAGAAATATTTATTAGTAATTTGAGCTTTTCTTTATTTTAATCATTTGTTATTTTATTAAAGTGTTAAGTTCATTCGCACTGAACTAAAACTTATTTTTCTATGCCTCGGAAATTACACTTTCGTAATTGGATGAAAATTATTATATATTCTTCTATGTATGTACCCCTGACAACGTGTATGGAAAACGTCATAATGATTGGTTGAGTAGATACGTTGTGAACAGGAAACAAACATATTGACATTCACATTTATAACATTATTTAGGTTGACAAAGTGGAGATACTGTATCCGTCTACAAGTACAGTACAATAAAATTTGGTCTAACCTATAGGATTCAAAGTTAATTGGGTGTTAACACTGTAAGACTCGATCGCAAACCTTTCACCGGTTCAATATAACATAACATAATAGAGTGCCCAGTTAGAATACCAGCGCTGCAATGATTCAGTGTAGACATTATACACTGAGACTGGAACTTATTTATCCATACACAACGCGTTACTCGATGTTTGACTTCATGCCGGTATGTTTGTTGTTTTAATTTCTGTATCTTTTGTTTTTTCAATTGTTATGTATATACTTGTATTGTGTGATGGGTAAATAAAACTTTCTTTCATATACACTGACTCGACTGCACGGTTGGTCTAGGGGTTAATATAGTTGCATCGCTGCAACCGCCACCCTGAAGTGTTATAGATGCAAGTTCTGCACATGAAAATTTGGGTGTTCCACAAGTAGTTGTTCTGAGTTTGAGTGTTCATTTTGATTAGAAATTTCTTCACACTTGACACTGACCAATTTTTTAACATAGATATCATAATAAAAATACTCTGGCTCATTCTTAAACGTGACAAACCAAAAAAAAGTCACTGCAATAGGCTTATCGGCATGTGTATGATGATTGCGACCGAGTCGAGTAGACATCGCTATTATCATTATCAGGACAGACCCAACCCACAACAGTTACACAGTTCAAAATTTCTTCTTTAAATTTCTGGCTACTTAATAAACCCATAATTCAGGTTGTATATGATACTACCGTCTCGCCCAGGCATTGTACGAGCATCACTAATTAGCTGTAGTCAGATACCAGAAAACAATTTAAAAAAAATGGTTATCTATTTGCTACCAAGTTTCGCTGGATCATCCACTGGACTAATTGGAAAACTGCCTAAAATACCATCAGAATCGGACCAGCGGTCTTTAAGTCCACACGGAACATACATACATATATACATGGCCTTTTGTACATACATATATACATAGCCTTTTGTATATAAAATAATACGTTAAATCATTAATTATATAGATATAATGCATGACATATCTGTTTAATAATCGCATGAAATAAATACAAATAATTGCGCGTTGACTCGCGCGGTCGCTGATTTTGTAAAGTGCTTGTGAAGGTGCTTCATAAAATATTAAAGAGGTTTTTTTATAAATAAATTTAATTGTGAACAAGTTGTTGATAAAATGGCAAGTACGAGAGAACGTGATTCAGGGAAAGTGACTATTGAAGAGGCGATTGATGAAGCAGGTTATTGTAAAAACTATATTATAACTAGTCGTACGCCGAAGGGAAAAATATAAGCGACAGTAGAAAAGCTAAATGTTGTAGGTTCGACGACATTGTAGGGATCTGAATCCGATTAAACTGTCACAGTTAGTCTCGATTTGAGTTGTAACCATCAGATAAACTGCAGTGACTAAGCCATTCTAAGTTAAACATCTAACAGTTATGGTTTTGGCGAGATCTTTGTCTGTTATATTAATAATTTTTGCAATGCCATGAGAAAAAAGGTACCCTTTTTATTTTTTGATCCACGAACTTTACACAGATTTTACTAAAGTTTCATTAGCAACGGATTAATGGTTTCGGAACATACAAAGGAATATACATTTTTACTCTTATATACAATAAAATATATATTGTAACAAAAAATTAATAGTTGTAATAGCTTCCTTATCAGCACGCTTAAACGTCGGAATCAGCCGGTATATATCTAAAAATGAAGCAAGATAGTAGGACTCTGCATCCGAATGGGTCTAAACCACAATGCATATAAACCTGTCACATTGAATTAAGAGATTTATCGCGTTTAGCACATAGATAAATTCCTCGTTCCCTCAAGGAAGAGCCATGACATCGATTATTTTTCGATGCTCGTGATTGTTTTTGGTATGTAATGTGTTTCTCTTTCTTCTTCTTCTCTCTTCTCTCTCTATCTTCTCTCTCTACTCTTTTATATATATTTGATCGAAAATTATTTAACAAACCAAAGAATGTAAGTTATGGACATAGATTAAGCGATGAGCTCTCTGAATAAGCAATGGATTGATATGCCAAAGAATTAATAACTGATAAAAAGCCTAATACTGAAATAGAAATCGCGTTTGCGCAAATTCTAAAAAGTTATAGGGCACAATTTTTCTAAATTCAGTGATAAATCAAGTAGGATGGCTAGAATTTCCTGCTGAAAATTACAAGAGTTGTGAAATCTATATCTGGCCACAATATCACCTGATGTAAAGTGATAATGTAGCCTAAGATGGTGGAGAAGTAAATAAAATCACAGGAACTGACCCTCAAGATCAATTGTTGAGACACACCTATCACTATTTGATTTTTAACTTGAGAAAAATAGCCAAGCGGGTATTAGGAAAAGCTCTACCTCTGTACTTTTGTTTTATCCCGCCGTTTTCTTTCATCGAAAAGGCAGGCTCATTGCGGGTTTCGAACCTACTCTCATCGATGCGATATTCATACACGCTATCACTGAACTGTGTTTGCTTTCAAATTGCCAGGTTTTGGATTATACAGTTATATACTAATGGCTATGGTGTGTATGACGATTATCTCGTTCGGAGCAATAGGTTATGGAATTTCGGTGATTGTGCCGGCGAGCGCCTGTGAATTGGAAACTACAACTTCCCAACAAGGAATCGTGGCTGCGGCACCTGTAGTTGGTAAGTTTTAAAAGTTTGAGCTAAACTTGCTAGTTTGTTATTGTACGTTAATAATATATATTTATATATATAATATACGGTTAAAGTTACTCAAATTAACATTATAAATGCGGCAGTAATTCTATCTTTTTTTTAAGTGTTCATGCGTAAACCGCTAAATCAATTTCAATGAATTTGTAGGTAGTTAAATAGTTAGGTACTGAAATAATAATAAGATCTATCGAGAAGGCATAGAACATATATTGTCACGGAAATGTCTTGAGGCGATGGTAGCTCTGTTCATAGCGTGTACTGATGTCACGTCAATGGTTGTGAATTCGAATATCCGCAATAACTGTAAGCTATCGGTGAAGAAAACATCATGATGAAACCATAGCATGGTGATAGGGCTAATTCCCACCTGGCTAGTTACCAGTCTCAAGTTGAAAATTCAACTGGATTAGCGTGTGCTCTATCTTGGGCCTAATCGTCACTTAACATCGGATGAGATTGTATCTATAACGCTTATCTTGTAAAAAAATTAAGAGGGGAATTTGGAGTCAAAGTTGTTACGAAGAACCTATAAATCCATAAAGTAAGGATATGAAAGTACATTTAATTTGGTAAAAAATATAGAGCGATTCGCGTTTTTTGATAAATCATAACTATACAAAACAATAAGGAATGATTTCATTATTCGAATTCACTCAAATGTGGACCAAACTATAGAAATTGTTAAAAATAAGTTTGTTCATCTTCTTCTTATCCTGTTCCCGAGTCATTTGGGGTCGGCGCAATACGTTTTCTTTTTTGATAAATCTCTACCAGCCATTTCTTCATTCACTCCTTTTTCTTTCAGCTCATTCCTTTCACACTCTTTCCATCTTTGCTTTGGTCTTCCTCTTCGTTTCGATCCTTCAACAGTTATATCCATTACATTTTCCCCACATGCTTTTTCTTTCCTACAATATTGATTAATGAATTAAAATACAAACTAAGTTACATAGATATAACAATTCACGCATAATTTTTTCCACCACATTTTCGGGCCAATAGCCCTGTGTCTTTCTTTAAAATCTAATGAACTTATTTACCAAATGTATGGAATTGATTTAACAGTTTAAGCGAGGAAACAACAAAGACTTGCGCATTTATAATATTAGGTCGGATTACTACGGCGTTTAGTCAGGATAATGTGGAAAAAGTAACACTACTCAGGTAGTCACACAAATAATTATAATTTTTAGTGATTTTGTATTATCCAAAACTCAAATTACAATCATACGACTATAGAAATTTTTAGCCCAGTGGTGTGTGTAGGAACGCCGCGTCATGGGACGTGAGTTCGAATCCAACCACCTACAATGAGCTTGAGCTTTCGGTGAAGGAAAATATCGTGACGAAACCATAGCATGGTGGTAGGGCTTTTTTTTATGCCCGTCTGGCTAGCGACCACTCTCAAATTGGAAATCTGCCGCCAAATACAAATAGGTGTGTTCCGGCAGTTGCACTTGAGAGCAAATTCCTCCAAAGTAAAGGCCGGCAACTCACCTGCGATTCCCCTGATGTTGTGGGTGTCAATGGGCGGCGATGATCACTTACCATCAGGTGACACGCTTGGTCGTTCACCCGCTATTACATATAAAAAGAAGATAAATCTGCTTGCCAACGTACAACTTAAGAGAATAAACTTATCTATACATACAAAGATTAAAGTTGGTTGACTGACTCAGTAACGCCTAGTCCAATATTCTGAAGCCGAACATTAAATGTAAACTGTAGTAAGAAGCAATATTTCAAAATTTTATACCTAAAGGGGAGTAAGGAACCGTCATCTATTAACTTACAATTTAGCTTAAAGACTCTATAACAAAAATAGGCAAACACTTATTTCAGCGTATTTAAAACTTCTATATAAATTAAGTAAGCTAAGGGTCAGGCCTCCTCTAGAGATTTCCAGGCGTCTCTGCTGTTTTCTGTAGTCAGCCTCTCTTCGCCAGCCACTCGTACAACATAATCAGCCCATATGGAAGATGGTCTGCTTTCTTTCTAATACCTAACGGTCCATTCCATGATGTCAGTCTATGAGTCCATCGACAGTCTGTCTGTCGAGCAATATAATCAACCCAGTGCCACATTAGTTTATTACAGTGGCACAGAGCATCAATAACTTTTGTTTCTTTTATGTTTTATAATTTTTTTTATTTTAATTTTTAATATACTTCTTTCCATGTTCCTTTGGCACGATTTGATTTTAATTTTCATTCTATTTGTGAATTCCCAAGTTTGACTGGCGTAAGTGAACGTCAATATCTTTGTTTATAATGTTAATGTATTGTAATGTTAATTGCCCTATGCATGTGTGTAAAATAGGATATGAAATTCTCCATTGATACTTTTACTGAGAACTGTCGAAATCTACCAGACCTATTTGACTTGACATTTACCTTGGATATTTTTTAAGGCATGGATACCCATTTGGATAGGATGGGAACGAAGGCGTGGGCATCAGATAATTTTAAAATAGTTTTAGCTGCCAGTGACAGTCGAATACTTTTAGAGTAAATTTTCAGGATCAATACTGGGCTCGGTGATATGGGGATACTTAGCCGATACGCGAGGTCGACGGCTCGCACTTCTCGTGACCCTTCTGGGAGGAGGTACCTTTAACATGGTTTCCAGTATCTCGGTGAACTGGATAATGCTGGCGCTTCTACAGTTTGCAGCTTCGCTCTTGTGAGAATGATTTTTTTTTAATTATTAATATTATATAGACAAACTTTGCAACGTTTATATAAGTGTTAATGAATGTTGTTTATAACGGTAGGTATTGTTAGCACATCTGTCGATGTACAGCGGGTCTTTTGTATATTACTTATTAACTGTTGTGTTATTAACTGTTTATGTATGTAAAAAAAAAACGTTAATTGTGACAATTTACTGTTACACCGGCGGTCAATAAATTATTATTTACTTTTATAATAATAATTTATTTATACTAAAAAGGACAAGAGTGGAACAAACTTAATGTTACTGTTTTGAAGCGATGATGGCTCAGTTGGTTGACACCGCGTCAATGGACGTTAGATCGAATCCCTGTAATGAGCTCGAGCTTTCAGTGCAGTAAGCATCGTGATGAAACATTAGCATGGAGGTAGGACTTTTTAAATTCTAATGCCTGCGTTGCTAGCTACCACGCTCAAGTTGAAAATCTGAGACCAAATACATATAGATTCGTTACGGCAGTTGTACTTGAGAGCCAGTCCCTCAATTAGGCTTAGCGTGCCTACCATCTTTGGGCACGTAACATCAGGTGAGATTGTAGCCATAACGCTAAAACTATTAAAAAAATCTCGGTCGGTGTCGTATGTTCACAGAAAAACGTTCATATACTTTCTGCTTCGAATCTGCAGTCTCTATTATTCCCATTACTCAAAGTTTGTAGTTTTTTCACCTAAATAACTCAAATAGCATTGCCCTATGTCAGGACTAAGCGAATTGTTAAAATTTCTAGACTGAACTTGATCTATTTTAACAAACCGACACAGTTTAAAGAAAGGGGTTTTTTAGAAATGTTTTGCTTTGATTAAAAAAGTTTCAATGTGTACGTGTTCCCTGGTTCTATTTTTTTTTTTAATTTTAGATTAAATTTTTCGGAAAATACACAGCTAATAAAAATACAAGGAAGACACTAAAAATATAAGGCCAATTACATATTTTCACAAATATAATTTAATAAATGTAGTTTACTCGCGTCTCCGCTAGCCTTGCTATAGGATGACAATAAAAGTTTCAAGCAAACATGATTCTTCTTTTTACACCACTTCCGATAAATTTTTCGCGAGGAAAAGTAGCCTATTACCGTCTCCAGGTTCCCATCTATCTCAATGTCAACATTCATCATAATCGATTCACCAGGGGTGATGCGTGAAAGCGTAACAAACACACAAACAAATACACTCTGGTATTTATAATATTGATAAGGACGAATGTAGATACCAAAAAGAGATTCAACAACAACGGTTTGCACAAAATCAAAACAATATAAAATCTTGCATTAACTGTGTCTGAGAGAAGAGACACTTGTATTGAACAAGTCAATATTATCATGTAAAGAATTGAATTGTTTGCACACATGGATTATAAATATATTTTATCTGAAAGTTGTCTTCGCGAGTGAGGTTTATTTTTTTATGGAATAGGCGAAAAACGAGCAAGCGTGTCAACTGATGGTAAATGATTTTTTTTTTTTTTTTTTTTTTTTATACTTAAGGTTTTAGCGTTATGGCCATAATCCCACCTGATCTTAAGTGACGATACGGCCCAAGTTGGTAGACACGCTAAACCTGTGGAGGAACTGGCTCTCAAGTGCTGCTGCCGGAACACACCTATTGGTATTTGGCGGCAGGTTCACAACTCGAGGGTGGTAGCTAGCCAGGCGGGCATCAGAAAAAGCCCTACCACCATGCTATGGTTTCCTCACGATGTTTTCCTTCACCGAAAGCTCAAGCTCATTGTAGGTGCTTGGGTTCGAACCCACGTCCCTTGACGCGAAGTCGTGCACACTACCACTGAGCTATCATCGCTTCAAACTGCCGCCCATCGACACCCACAACACCTGAGGGATCGCAGGTGCGTTGCCGGCCTTTTTAGGTGGGACTGGCTCTCAAGTGCCAGTGCCCGAACACACCTAATAGTATTTGGCGGCAAATTTTCAACTTCCGGGTAGTAGCTAGCAAGTTGTGCATTAGAAAAGCCCTACCACCATGCTATGCATTCCTCACGATGTATTCCTTCACCGAAAGCTCAAGCTCATTGTAGTTGGATTCGAACTCTCGTCTCATGACGAGACGTTCCCACAGGCTACCACTCAGGTATCATCGCTTCAAAATAAACATAAACAAAAGTTTAAGCTTTCTTAGTGTATATATGTAGTTGATTTTTCGATACTAATTCCAGACAGTCCACAGTTCCATTCGCAATATTCTTAAATAGATTAAATCGGCATTTTATATCGTTCATTAAGCGGTAAAAGATGTTACGTATAGTAATATCTATTGTTGACAAATATATGTTAATGTTTTAGTACCTAATTTCTAAACTTTTCAAGAGATTTCATTAATAATTATTTCTTTTATACGTATCATAAAAGTATGATTGATATATACATATATATTTCATTATATTTATTTTACGCCATTGCTATATGTAATGCAATCCTCTAATACAAACACAGAGTTCACAGGAATCAAAACAATTATTTTACTTTACGTAATTTGCTATATGTCGTATAAAATTTGCAGACACCGATTACAGCAATTTGACAATGCGATTAGATAAAAATTGTAATTAAAGTGTTTGGGTAATATTCGTAGATTTTTTTTTGCACAATTAACATACCCAGGATCACAGGCTGCTCTGCGTCAATGACGAGGATCTATTGTTACTGTTAACACAAACTAACCTTAGAATATTCGTAGATAAATATCTTCTTCTTGTCCTGTTCCCAAGATATTTGGGGTCGGCGCAGTACGCTTTCTTCTTCCGTAAATCTTTATCAACAGTCATCTCTTCATTCACTCTCTTTTCTTTCATCTCATTCCTCACACACTCTATTCATCTTTTAAGAAGAAATAGCATAGGATACTTTTTATTGAAAAAAAAATGCGAGCTAATCCGCGGGTAAATGCTAGTTTTAATAATTGCTTTTTCATAATTCGTTGTGTTTTAATAATTCGTATACTCACTAAAGTAAAAAGAGCATAGACAACTGACTACATTACACCAACAGCTGGAACGATTAGTTAAGAAATTCCGTTCAAAATGAATAGCGTTGCGAAGGGCTGAAAATGTCGAAGAGTTACATTTAAGAGTTGGAAAAAAGGTGTTAGAAG
The DNA here is from genome assembly GCA_039707435.1 of Actias luna. Taxonomy (NCBI): domain Eukaryota; kingdom Metazoa; phylum Arthropoda; class Insecta; order Lepidoptera; family Saturniidae; genus Actias; species Actias luna. The sequence continues at coordinate 15,141,159 of JAZHAC010000022.1, read as the reverse complement.
CGTGGATCCTTTGGAATTCCTTTCGCAGAATATTATTATTTATTTTATTGATTAACACATATAAATAAATGAACTACTGGCGTCTGAGGGAAATCAACAAAACGCACAAATTATTAATGAATAGAAGGAATATTAGGAAATTTCGTACTTAAAATATATTTTCGAGTTGTGTAAATAAACATTTTATGAATGATGTACTTTATCCTATTCATTTAATTAATTATAATACATACAGTACTGATAATTGAAAACACATAAATAATGCCTTTTTTATCGCGGGGAAATGCATTTACGTGAGCCCTCCGTACCCGCTAGTTCCTGGGAGTAATCACTAAAACCCAACAGCGATCAGTCGCCTTCTCCTGGGCAGTCGCGAATTCAATCTAGCAGTCGGCAACGAGAGGCCCTAACTAGAAACACATATCGATTTTTATATATTTAAATACATTAAATATTGTAATTAAGATTTCATGTTGACTTCGTGAAATTACAAAATTGTGTGACGTATAAACCGATTTCATTATTAATAACGGAACCAATTACACATACATATTGCTTTTTATGATAATGAGCAACAAACTGTCAGACGGCTCATCTGGTGGTAAATGGTTACAGCCACACCATCAGGGGTATTACAGATTACTGACCTTAGAAACCGTATTTCAAACTCTTTTTCAAGAAACCTATATAGTAGTTCTGATGGCTAACTGTGCAGGGTGACCGATTTCTGTATTCGCCGATTCGATAGGTGTGATTATCAGCTAACATATTTACCCTTTTCAGCAACACAGGCTTATACTCTACATCCATTTCCTTGGTGACTGAAAGCGTACCGATTCCAAAACGTAACATAGTGGTTATTTTAGCTACAAGCATCCTGTTTTTAACCCAAGGAATAATGGCAGGTACAGTGTGACGATTTATTCTCAGGTTTAATCTTCAAAATATTGAAAGGCTGTAATGTGTAACAATTTGCGTCTAGCTTTCTGTAATCTGTGGGACGGAAGTATGTAACAGGAAGCTGGGAAAGCGTGCTGTTTGAATTGACCAATGAGCGTGTGCAGTTGAGCTGGCTGATAGTTGGTACACATTTATTTTCCGAGATGTCGGTACTCTCAACTTTCAGCTGTTCGCTTCACCTTCAGTATTATAAATTAATTGCTATATAAACTAATTTATAGCTGTAAATAGTGTTAATAAATGTCTTTGATAATAAGTGTCTGAAAAATGGTCAGATTATTGAAAAAAAAATACCCGTATCTGATTTTGATAAAAAGTTATGCTAATAACTTCAAGGTCACATAGCCGACATGCGTACGTCGCACAATACAGAGCAAATAATGTTATAAAATTTAAATTCTCTGTAATTCTTGTAAATACAAATAATATTGATAAATAAATAAACTAAATAGAATTGTTTTTTGTCGATATAGGTTTAGTGTTATGGCCAAATCTCACTTGATGTTCAGTGGCGATGTGGCGCAAGATGGTGGACACGCTAAGCCTAGGGGAGGGAATGACTCTCGAGTGCAACTGCCGGAACACACTATTAGGTATTTGGCGGCTGATTTTCAATCTGAAGGCGGTAGCTAGCCAGATGGACATTAGAAATAGCTCTACCGCCATGCTATGGTTTCATCAAGAATTTTTTTTCACCGAAAGCTTATGCGCATTGCAGCTGCACACTTATAAAGCCTGAGAAGTAGCATTTTTCGTATTTTTTTAACTTTGTAATTTTTGTTATTTGATTATTAAATGTGCTCCAATTCTATGCCGTTTCGTTTCAGTTCTGGCCATACCAATTATACCGCTCAGTTTCTCTTATTACTTACCTGTTCTTGACATCTACTGGAACTCCTGGAGAACGTTAATCATCATCTACTCAACTCCAAGTATAATCACAGCAATCTGGTTGTTCTTCATGCAAGAAAGCCCAAAATTTGCACTGACGAAGGGCGACGAGGAGAGTACGTTAAAAATATTGAGAATTATTTACAAAACCAACAATTTACGTTCCTCTGAAGAGTTTTCTGTAAGTATTTTCAATTCTGTCTGTTTAATTTTATCTATATCTATTTATATTTGAACTAATCGCTGTAATACTGCATACAAGCTAAGTGCTTTCTCGTGTTGCTGAATTGGAATTTGACCAGATATAAATATTGTGACAAAAGATGCTCTATGATTCCTGCAAAAAATGTAGGAGAGGAGATAGAATCTACTTCTAATGTGGGCTGAACGATTTTTGTGACTGAGTAAGTACACAAAATGGTAGTGCTCGAAACCAACAACAATTTGGTGTATTTATTAAAAAAAATGAAATTTTTGATTGAAACCGATATACACCATTAAATTATCTTTTTAGCATGTAAAGATAAATAGCTATTTAAAATATAAGTATAAAATTGTAATTTTTCTTGATGCTATCATGGTCATCAGGGATGTAACAAATGTTAATAATTTCAGTTCTTCCAGAACCGAAGATGTTGCTTCTAGGACACTTATTGAAGACTAATTCCATTTTTCTTTGTGCTCAATTTTTATTCCATAATGACGTAAAACTAGTGCTTTAGGTAATAGTTAATTGACTATTAACAACAATTGTCTCCAGGTGAAAAGTATCCAGAAAGAGCAAGTAGAGGTGAAAGAAGCGCCAGCATTGTTCAAGGACCAACTTTTTCCATTGTTCAAACAACCGCTCTTGAAATACACAATTCTGACCGTTCTACTTTTCATGTTTCAACAGTACGTTTTAATTTTTATAATATACTCTGATCAACAATATAAACGTTTACGATTTTATATAGTAAATAATAGGACTTTTAATCGATATTAGCGCCTTCTTTTTAACGTAGGTAAAACATATCGGCCGCTTTTACAAGGCGTGCTCGAAGAGATGTGACAGACTGTCTCCAGTTTCCAACAACACGTGGGTTCCGGTGTCGTCGTGGCGTTTTTTAGGAGGCATTGATGGTGCTTGTCAGCCGATGTGTGTCCACACATCCCTCTTACCGTGGCCCGAGTCAATTTATGCATTGCGTATATTACACACTTCCTTGCTTCTTTGTATGAACTGAATACTATTACTATATTATTATGCATTATATTTTCATGTTGTGCTGCCCATGTTTTAAAAAGTAATTTAGTGTATTTTCTATTATGCCATATCTTTTCAAACTTGTCTATCATAGATCTAATCTTAGCCAGACACCTTTTTAACTATTTCAATTTTAATTTACATATAATAGTACTGCAAAAATGGAGATTCAACAAAAAAGCTTTAAGTTTGAAGAGTTGTAGCTTATATTGCAAGTACCAAACCTACAGCAGTCAGCTGTTTTAGTCAAGGTTATGGCCATAATCTCACCTGATCTTTAATGACGATACGGCCCATGTTGGTAGACACGCTAAACCTGTGGAGGGACTGGCTATAAACTGTAACTGCCGGAACACACCTATTGGTATTTAGCGGCAGATTTTCAACCTCTGGGTGGTAGCTCGACAAGCGGGCATTAGAAAAAGCCCTATCATCATACTATGGTTTCCTCACGATGATTTCTTCACCGAAAGCCCAAGCTCATTGTAGGTGGATTCGAAATCGCGCTCTTTGACGCGAAATCTGTACATACTACCACTGAGCTATAATCGCTTCAAAATTAGAATTTGTTAAAAACTTACGACAGGTATTAAAAATATATCCCAGAGATTAAATATTCCTCATATTTTTATGTGTTACAGAATCGTAGCTTTTATTGCGTGGCTGCCGACAATCGCAAACCAATTCATTCGTATAATAGAAACAGGAGAAGGTCTAGATCTGAATTTATGTGGTGTTATCGGAACCATAACAGACGCACCGGATGAAGTAAGCTATTTCTATTACTTCCCTTCATAAAACTGACACTTTTAAGTAGAAATATATATCCCAATAAAGGCCAGCAGCGCACTTGTGATTCCCTTGTAAGTGTCCATGGGCAGAGGTGATCATCAGGTGACAAGCTCCATAAAAAAAACAGTAACATACTGTAAATTATCCTTATATCTTAACCGTCTTGTTTAATAGGCAGCACGTACTACTTGGTTCTTCATATCACTAATACTTCAGTCCACTGATTCGTTCTGGAGCTCCACTGTCTCTGCCTCAGTATTATAACACATATTTATATTGCCACAACCGGAAACTAAAAGCGCTAAAAGCGAACTAGTGTGAATATGATTATTAAAACAATTTTTATAAAATCTCGTCATAACAATTTGAATTTATAAAGTTATTTTTAACCAAACATGTAAATATCAATTTGAATCTATAAAGTTATTTTGAACTAACGTGTGAATATTGAAACCCTTGTAATATGAAATTTAAAGTAAAGAGACGATCAATGATAAATCAAAAATAAAGAGGCGACCAATGAAAAAGCCTAACACTTGAAATAGATTATTAAAACAATTTATATAAAACCTCTTCATTACAATTTAAATTTATAAAGTTAAATATAACCAAATGTAAATATTAATTTAAATCCAAGAAGTTATTTTGAACTAACGTGTGAATATTCAAACCCATGCAATATGACATTTAATGTATAGAGAAGATCAACGATAAGGCTAAAAACAAAGCGGCGACCAATGATAATGCTAACAATACTATAGAAACAAATGACTTGATGAAACGCATGTGTTAGTACAGTGATCAGTAATTGTTTGTATAACTTAGGGCATCGTGTATGGATAATGTGCACGGTGCTTATCGGCTGTCAACAATTTTCTGGCGTCGCGTTTTAATAGTATGTTGCTGCCTTTATAGTTAAATCTATATTTTTTATATTTAAGAACTGAAACCTGTCTATAATATCACCTAATAGCAAATTATGATTAGACTGAGAATGCTTCGCACTCCCTTAAGTTATAAAGAAGCAATTTTGAATGAAGGATGGCCCAGGACTAGCGTTTACGAACAACGCGTCGATAGACGTTAGTCAATCCTCAGAATGAGTATGAATTATCGGTAAAGGAAAACAACGTGATAAAACCATTTTAATACAATTCATATAATTCCAATAACTACATATCAATTTACTACCCTCAAATTAAAAATGTGTTACAAATTGTATGTTGAATTATAATGTAGATTAATTCTGTTAATATTGTATTTATGTTTTTGTTATACAACAAAGTGACTGCACTCACTGCACCAAATGTTAAATAAAGTACAATCCATATCAGCGGCGACTGACAATGAGCCAAAATTCATTGCCAATCACCGCTGTCATGGTGGCCTACTGTATTGCTTAATTGGTCGTGTGCTAACGTTTATATAATTCCTAGCGTTCTAAAGAATTAATGAGTTTCAACCAAATCAAATGTACTGAGATTCAGAGCCACTAATTTACAGTAATCCACATTCCAACCTGAATAACAAGTTGAAAATCCGCCTCCAAATACCAATAGGTGTATTCCAGCAGTTGCACTTGAGAGCCAGTCCCTCCAGTAAAGGCTGGCAATGCCTGTTATTCTCCTAGTGTGGGTGTCCATGGGCGGCGGTGATCAGTTACCATCAGGTGACACGCTTACTCGTTTGCTCCCTATTACATAAATAAAACTTGTCTTCAAAAGCTTTCGAATATGTGTATTCCTTGTCTTTTATAACATTTTATCTTTCAAACGAAACGTAAAGAGACATTTAACAGCGGGTTTTCCTATGTGCGGGTTATCCTTGTGTCGATGGTCGTTACTGTCTTTGAATTGCGCTGGATTTAACATCACGTACAGTGCCGTCTCTCTATCGAACTTTTATAAACATTATTTTAAAGCTCCCTTACTTCTAATAGCAGAAAACTGATTTCTTAAGATTTTTCGTATATTTTAGTCCGACGCAACACCTTGCGCTTTGAACGCGACATCCCTAATAATAGTTTTAGCTGTTGGTGCGATGCAGTCTTCTGTTAACGCTCTTTTAACTCTGGTAAGTAATATATGTACTGCCTTGTAAATAATCCCTTTCCTCTTCATCTTTGCTTGTAAAACATTGAAAGTACTAAATTTAATTCAAATTCTTCGACCTGTTTTAAAATGCTACTGTCTGAATCTTCTGATGCATGGAATGCAATATGCGATATCATATGAATGCATTGAATATACGTTACTATACGAAGCTATACGATCTACAAATACGAGCTACAAATAATTATACCTACTTTTATTGTTACGTTGTGTCCATTTATTGGTTATAAAGTCCTTCAAAATTAAAATTAGAACAGAGTTATATTATAAAGATCATGGAATAAAACGTGATATTAAAATTTTGTTCTTGGTTTGGACGCAGGTCTTTGTCAGCATCAATGTTTTGTAATATTCTTATAATCTTTAAATATAGAACTAACACGATGATAGTTTACTTTTTAAACCTGCTTAAGATATTTTTATAATTACTTAAAATGCATGTACAAAGCTGTTATTAATAAATTACGTATTATGCATAATTATCAAACTATATTAACAAAATGCTACCAAAGTTGCACAATATAGCGCCAAATGACATTAACCTATAAATCAAATTAAAACCTTTACGTGCCAGATTAATATGTCTGATTAAATTATTTATATGTATGAGTTTTACTGAATAGGTCTTGATCAAGTTTTATGAAACTTTTTTATGTAATTTTGTCATCAATCCTAAGTTTTTTTTTTCTGTTAATATGGTAAGATCAGTATACGAATCGACTGAAATGTCTGTCGTGGTCCTAAGTTCCTCAATAAAATAAAAACATAAAAAAGAGAATATAGAAAACTTACCGTCATCGGATGTTACATATAAATACAGATTTGTGTAGTCCTACATTATATTAAGGCATTCATTATATAATTCAAATACTTCTTTTTACTGATGAAATAACTTAATATGAATTTCAGGTGGTAAACAGAGCTGGTCGACGTAATATGGTAATGGTGATCACTTCCATATGCGGAATGGCTGGGGTTTTAGTCAATTTGATACCGAATGCAATCGGCAGCGCTGTGATGTTCGCCATCCTGTTATTGGGTCAAATCGTCTATGGACTCTATACTGCAATTATTGTGGCCATGTTTCCTACAAATTTAAGGTATTGTTCCATCTTGATAATTATTCTAGACCTTTTAAAGACGTTTGGTCTTAATTTGTTGTAATTTACTACTTTTCCGTAAATCTATATTTATATTATAATGCTAAAGAGTCTGTTTGTTTGTTTGAACGCACTGATCTCAGGATCTACGAGTCAGATTTAAAAAAGCCTTTTTGTATTTGATAACATTAATTGAGGAACATTTTAAGCTATATATTTTTTTTAATACGTTTTAGGTTTTAGCATTATGGCCATAATCTCACCTGGTCTTAAGTGACGTTACAGCCCAAGTTGGTAGACACCTGTGGAGGAATTGGCTCTCAAGTGTAGCTGCCGGAATACACCTATTGGTATTCGGCGGCAGGTTTACAACTTGAGGGTGGTAGCTACTCAGGCGGGCATTATTAAAAGCCCTACCACCATACTATGGTTTCCTCACGATGTTTTCCTTCACCGAAAGCTAATGCTTATTGTAAGTGCTTAGATTCGAACTCACGTCCCTTAATACGAAGCCAAACAGATTACCACTGAGCTATCATCGCGATCACTAATAAGAGCAAAGCTAAAGAGCAAAGCTACATTAAAAAAGTTACATAACGGGCAAATATGATTAAATAATTTTTAGTTTGACACAAACGAAGTCCGGAGAACAGCTAGTCAGGCTATAAAATAGCATGCCTAACATGCTAGACACATGTGTCACCCAATAAACCTTTTGGTTTTTTCTTACGTTTGCAATTGAAGCAGTAGTAGTAGTACCAGAAGTAGTAGGTAGAAGGTAGTATATACGGACGTCATGACAATGGGCATGAGTTTAAATCAACTTGCAAAGAGCCGGAGCTTTCAGCGAGGGCAAACATCATGAGGAAACCATAGCATAGTGGTAGGCTTTTTCTCATGCTCAAATTGGAAATTTGCCTTCAAATCCTATAACTATTTCGGGATTTAAGAGGTGTCGTATACCATCTGAATTACTCAAACAAACCTCACCTGCACGCGGTGCACTCTGCCAAGTTATCGACGAGACTTTGGCGATTGTTGGTCCCTCTTTTAGTTTTAGTTATAATGGTTAACCATGTAACCCTTGATCGTCACAGCTTAGTGAACGGTTATTACCTGACTCAGGCTTAGACCGCCGCAAAATAAACGTTCACTATGAGACTTTGTGTTCCGGCATAGAAAACGAGAACCAGCCCTTTTCGGCAAGGCCAGTAATATTGCTGGTGCTTCAGCTGTCTATAGGCAACGGTACACATTTAACATCAGATATGTCGTCGAAATAAAACTAATTTAAACGGATTTTATCGCGGTTCAATTTTCAATTTAAGGTAGACACAGTAACATGAACTTTTCTGGACAACCCACACCTCAGTCCGCCCCGTGACCACGACGGTTGTAAAGCTTTCGAAACGTCAGGATCAAAATTAATAAATAACCGCGATAAAATCCGTTTAAATTAGTTTTATTTCGTTGAATAATATTCGCGTAAACATAAGAAATCATCAGACGCGTCGTCTGGCTGTTTACTGTCTATTAGCATAAAAAGGTGTATACCGGCAGTTGGACTTGAGAGGCAGTGCCTTGACTAGGCTTAATATGTCCACCATCTTGGGCCACAGCATCTCTTAGCATCAGGTGAGATTGTGGCCATAACGTTAAATAAAATATTTTTTTAATAACAACAACCAATAATAAATTTTGAGTAACATCAAGGGTTGTTTTAACTAAATCTTTTTATAACGAAACGACCGTTTTAAAGATATTTCTGTTGATACAGGGCGATGGCCATCGCTTTACCAATAACCGGAGGCCAAACCGTCACCTTCGCGTCCATCCAGATCCTCAATTTATTGCTGGTGAACAATTGCGATGTTGGTTTCTACCTGTACTCCTGTATTTTCGCATGTTTGTATTTCTTTCTTTTCACTCGCACAATTCTATATGTCGCTTAAGCTCTATGTCGTGGAGGACATAAAAAACACAATCAACAGACACAAAGTCTAGAAAAAAACAATCGTATGTATATACACGTATGGCTGGAAATGCATAGGACAGCACGGGAGGCATCATAGAGGTGATCGTTTAAACTAGGCCAACCATGTAGCTTGATTTCTCTATAAAAAAGAAGAAGGAAAGTAGCAATGTTTAATACATTTTGGTGGCTATTAAGCTTCCGTAAGCTTCGCCTACTGGGTTCATAATCAAGTTTCTTTCGTTTCCTGTCTCTAGCCATGTACCTATTCTCCTTCTTTCGTGCATTAGAAGTGTTGCCTTACAAAATAAATCGACACAATTGAAGTGAAACTTGAACTTGTTCTCAAGGAAGTCTTACTTCGATAATGGTAGAAATGATTCCACTTTTATTAGTGACATTGGTGCACAGGTTTACTACAGTCTGTATTTCATTTATATCTATACTCTACAAACGAAATGACGTCACCATGCCTGATGGTAACTATAAAACAGATGAAAAATAACGGCGTTTATGAACAGAACCCCAATCTATCCGTAGACACATTTTTTAACTTTACACTTCTTGCACTTAACAACAATCTTACTATATGCTAAGTGACAATGTTGTTTGTGCTGATAACTCCAAAGCTTTATATAACGCCAATAGATGAATGAGGACCAATTTTAAACTAGAGAATGATCACTAACTAGATGGTTATTGAAAAACGACTTATCGTCGTGCAATGGTCTTATCAAGATATTTTCATATATACACTGGCTGATCAGAAAACGACACAAAACATTTTCACCATGTGTATGGTGATCGAGATACTAACTGAGTAACATTCCATATTAATTTTCATATCCATTGCAAATTTTCAGCTTCCGCAATATTAGCCTACTTCCTGCCGGACGACCGTCAGCTCATGCAATGTGCAACAAAACCTCAATCAAAAGGTGAAGACTGACGAGTCAGTGAATAATAGAGTAAAATTACACCAAATTATAATTAAATACAATCAATATAGTTATTTCATTTGACAGTGGTTTGAAAATTTACCAACAGACCTAATAACAGTCACCAAAAGCAGGCTTCTCCTCTGTTTAAGTTATTATTTACAAAATTCTGCTATGAATTCCTTTTTTCTTTCTAATCTTTACTAATATTATAAATATGGAAGGGAGTTTGTTTGTTTGTTACGCTTTTAGGCCTAACCGCTGAATCGAGTATGATGAATTTAAGTACATATAGATGTGAGCCTGTAGAAGATAATACGCTACTTTTTCTCCCAAGAAACGTTCTTTGAGTGGCGTATAGAGAGCAAAAATTATTTTATGAAACTGTTTATCGCGTTATGCGATTTGACAAAATCAATACTAACGTGGGTGAAGCCACGGGTAAAAACTAGTAACTAATCATATTTTAGTATTTGGATATTTAGGATTTTTGACGCGATCATAGCTCAGTGAGTGAGTAGCTTAGTGAAAGAACGCCGCGTCATGGGACGTGAGTTTTAATTTATTCACCTACATTGAGCTTTAGCTTTCATTGCAAGGAAAACATCGTGAAGAAACTATAGCATGGTGGTAGGGCTTTTTCTAAGACCCGTCTGGTTAGCTACCAAATACCATTACGTGTGTTCAGGCACTTGCGAGCTAGTCCCTGCTATAAAGGCCGACAACGCACCTGCGATTCGCCTGGTGTTGTGGGTGTCCATGGACGGAGGTGACAACTTACCATCAGTTGACATGTTTGCTGGTTTGCCCGCTATTAAATAAAAAGTCGTTCTACGTCCTATTATGTAACTACCACCTACAACACAGCTATAAGACATGGTTTCTTTATATTTGTACTTGTAACTTTTTGTTTTGAAATAATACTATTATTATTATAAATAGATATTGGTATCAGAGTTTTAGTGAAGTTAGTCGAAAAAGTATCGTGAATTATGAATTTTTAAGGTTCCATTTATTTCCAAATTTCATAATGGACAAAAACATCAACGAAGAGTTTTTTAGAATTTTGCATCGTCAATGGAATTTCGTGTTCGGAGACACTGAAAATCTTAGAAAAGGCTTACGGTGAATCGTCTTTATCAAAAACACGAGCATATGAGTGGTACAAAACGTTCAAAAGATGTCGAGATATGTTGGAAGTATTACCTCGCCCTGGTAGGCAATCAGCGTCTTCAGCTGAAGTTAACATCGCAAAAGTGATGGAAATAGTAACTGAAAACTCATCATTTAAAATTGAGAGACAGCCGCTGAATTTTATGTGTCTCACGAGTCGAACCGTATCATTTTTAATAATCACTTGGGTATGAAACATGTTGACGCTCGACTAGACCTAAAAGACCTGAATTATGTCCAAAAATCCAAACGCATAAGAGTTGCCGAGGACATGTTATAACGTGTGAATTCCGTCCCAACATTCATGAAACGCCTTGATCACGAGATGTGGGTTTCCGAGTTCAACATCAAACTAGTCAACAAGCTTCGAATTGGCGCCTCCTAACTGATAACCGAAACGAACAAAACCATGCCAAAATCGATCAAAAGTTAAAGTCATGTTGATTGTTTTCTTTGACCATTACCGTGTTGTGCACGCGGAATTCATGGTAAATAAATGGTAAATAAAGTATATTAATTAAATGAGAGTTATGCGCCGATTAATAGAGAAAATGCGATGAAAAAGGTGACATTTGTGAAAAGAAAATTATTGCATTTTGCACCACGTCAATATACCTTCGCACAAGGCCATCATTGTTAACGAATTTATGACCACGAATTTTTGAACCTAACAAATACCATCGAGCAACCATCTTATTCACCAGATATTGCTCTAACCGACTTTTTTATCTTTCCTAAGCTGAAATTACTTTTCCTGGAACCTGTTTTCATCCTGTAGAAGACATAAAGAAGAATTCTCGACGTCAACTAATAAACTCGATTTCGGAAAAAGCGTTTGTATAATTAGATTATTCGTTGGCGTAAGTAAGTGTATCGTTTCTGAAGGGGCATACGTTGAAGGTGATTAAATAAATTTGGATGATATACCTATGGTATATGGAGGATGGAGGATGCATATGGATGATTCCATATATTTAATATAAACGAATAAAAAGTTTTAATTACTTTTGAATTAATTTTTATATCATTGTCGGATATTAGAATATTTCGTATACTAAAAGTTGCAAAAATATTTTTAAATTCATAATCAGAGCATTTTTCGACGTTCCATTATGCATGTAAATATATTCTAGCTATATGTTAAATGATTCTTAGCGCCGGTAGCGCCAGGCCAGAGTGAGGCCAGGGCCTGCGGTGGCGAACACCGTAACCCGATGCAAGTACCTACTACAAGAACCGAGCCAGCGTTGTATGTCTGTGCCAATGATATAGGGTATGCTAAGTTACGTACTAACGAGTAGGATTCCTCTATGAAGTGAGTTTCTAGTATTCCTGGTCTCATTACCTGTAACTTAACCTCAACAGTACCTTCAGTACCTTATCATGGCGTAGTTAAACTTAATTCCTATACAACAAACTTTCGCGACGTGTTCATGGTATTATCACCGACGTCATCTGCAGACATAGAAAAAAATTACTCAGATTATCACCCAAGCAACCGACCAGTCTCTACAATCGATCGTGAAGAATGATTCAGCTCGTAATGCACTGCAAGATTACCACGTTACAACTGTGGCATATAAGCGTTAAGACCGCACCATTTCTTGCTATACGCACGTTCTTAGGCAAATCTGGAAAGATAATTATCTTCTAAATGACGATAGCTCACCTACAACGAGCTTGAGCTTTCGGTGAAGGAAAACTTTACGATGAAACCAAAGGATTGTAGTAGGGCTTTTTCTAATGCCCGCCTGGCTAGCTACCACCCTCAAGTTGAAAGTCTGCCGTCAAATACCATTAGGTGTATTCCTGTATTGGAACTTGAGAGCCAATACCTCCAATAGCTGACAACGCACTTGCGATTCCCCTGATGTTTTAGGTGTCCATGAGCGACGATAATCACTTACCATCAAGTAGAAAGCTAGGTCGTTTGCCCCCTATTCTGTAAAAAAATAGTTCTGTAGCTGAATTCAACTCCTTATTTCTACTGGTGCATTAACATTCATTTCGGGTAATAAATAGAGCTGGGCAACGTAATATGGTAATGGTGCTAACTTCCATATGCGGAATGTCTGGGATCTTAGTCGATTTGATTCCATGTGTAGTCAGCAGCGCTGTAATGTTCGCTATCCTGCTGTTGGGGCAAATTATATATGGACTCTATAGTGGAATTGTTATCTCCCTGTTTCTTACAAATTTAAGCTATTTTCCCATGTGATTATTAGTAGTTAATTGTGCAGTTAACTTGTTTATTATTCTAGACCTGTTGAGGACGATTGATCCAAATTTATTGTAATACTAGTCGGTAAATCTATATTTATATTAGAAAGCGGAAAAGTTTGTTTGTTTGTTTGAACGCACCTATCCCAGGAACTACCAGTTGAATGTAAAAAAATATTTTTGTATTTAATATAGCATCCATTGAGGAATGCTTAAAGCTATATAACTTCATGCCACCACCAACGAGAGCAAAGCTGTAGTGAAAAAGTTACAAAAATTGGCTTGATTAATTGATTTTGAGTTTCACGCAAACGAAGTCAGGGGCTCAGCTAGTCGGACTATGAAATGGCATGCCTAACATACTTGTCACATGACTTGACATGTGTCAATCCATACAATTTTTGTTTGTTCTTTACGTTAGTAATTGAATCGATGATGACTCAGTTCTTAGTGTGTGCGGTTGCCGCGTCAATGTACGTGAATTCGAATCCACCTTCGTGAGGAAATATCTTTGATATACATCAAAAGTAATTTTAAATAAATTTTGCTATAAGAAAAGTGACTATTTAAAGTTATTTCTGTATATACAGGGATGGCAATCGCGTTACCAATAAACGAAGGCCACACCATCACCTTCGCGTCCATCCAGATCCTAAATTTAATGCTAGTATTTAAGTGAAATAGTTCCGTATACCTACCTTTCTTCCTATTTCCTCCCAACAACTATCTGACGAGTGATCAAACACTTTTGATAATTTATAGTATGTCCGTAAAAATATGATTTAAATACTAGAAATCGTGGCCAACCCTATTTTATGCTCAGTAATACCAATATTAGTTATTTAGGTAACAGTGCTAGGTTTTACAACGAAGTCCCAAAGCACATTCCCGATTTGCCGGACAATCAGTTCAAGCACCACGTCTAATCACGTCATGTCAAATCTATAAACTGTAAAAAAATGTCTAGAACCATCTACGATATTTCAGCTTTCGAATGGTCATAATTCCATCTCGATACGTTCAGTAATTTTGATGTTATTGAGTATTCAAGAAACTGTATTTTCTTTATATATGTATATACTAGCTGGCGCCCCGCAACTTCGAGTTAATTCCGTCACTCACGTGAGATCGTAATATTCCTTCTCAGTGGGTGTCTACACGACAAAGAGAGTATCCATAGCAAAATTCAAATCAATATATATATATATATATATATATAGTTTAGGCTTAGCCTTATGGCCATAATCTCACCTGATCTTATGTGATGATATTGGCCCAGTTAGTACTGGAGCCGCAGTGGTAGTGGAGCAGTGGAGGAACTGGCTCTCAAGTGCAACTGCCGGAACACACGTATTGGTATTTGGCGGCAGATTTTCAACTTGAGGGTGGTAGGTAACCAAGCGGACATCAGAAAAAGTCCTACCATCATGCTATGGTTTCGTCACGATGTTTCCTTCACCGAAAGCTCAAGCTCATGGCAGGTGGTTGGATTCGAACTTACGTCCCATGACGTAGCGTTCCTACACACTACCACTGAGCTATCATCGCTCCAAATATGTCTGATATTTTTGGAAATATTTCAGTCAAAGTATTAAAATGTTTATTACGTTTTACTTCCGCTTAGAATTGATTAGCCGCTGATGGTTGACCCGACATTGGTGAATGGTTTGATCAAATGTATGCTCGTCCGCTTGCACCGGAAGCGTCAACATCGATCTGAGGATGCTCCGAAACGGATCAAAACAGGTGTAATCGATTGTGCCACAAACCCACATTTGATCCAAACATCCACCAACGTCGGGTCAACCGTCAGCGACCAATCAATCCTAAACGAAAGTGCAAAGTAACATATACTTTACCATTTAATGACGGATTTCCGCAAAATAACGACTTCATCGAAGAAATATCTCATGCAAAGTGTCAATCGTATCGTCTATGTTACACATGTAGGGGACGAAATTGTAAAAACGCTGATACATGTGTTTATTTATGTTTATTAAGGAGTTGTTATGTTTAATTTCAAGTCAATAGGTAAAGGTTTTTTCTATAGCATACAAACTTGCCCACCTGCGTTTCTCCGCTGAGAGGCTACATTTCGAAACTATGAAATTTATAAATTTGGATTATGATTTTTCTAGCTTCAGCAATTTCGGTTCTGGGTTTATAAGTTAGTCAACTAAAATATTTAAATATATAAAGATGGATGTGGATCGACAGAAGATTTCTATGATTCTGTATCTAATGTTTTACAAATAAACTCTGCGGAAAACTGCTAGACGTAATTTAATTTCGAGTTGATTTTCTGTTATTATACTAATTCGATATTTTTTTTAAGTGAACACTTCCATTGATGCCTTAATATACAGTACCTGGGTAACTCGTGTTTTTACTTCAAAATTGTGTTTATTGAGAAAGTATTTACACAGAATTCACATATTTAACAAATATCCATATTTTACTTATGAATGAACTTATTATTTAAATGAAATACAATGTATACAATTAAGTTATTTTATTAGAAATAATTTGCATAAAAAGTACGTTTTACGAAAAATACAAACTATATAGGTAAATTCAAAGAGTAAGAAACTGTTTAAAACTGTAATCTCATCCAAATCGTTAGAGTTGTTACCGATATACATAACTGATATAAACATATATATATATATATATATATATATAAGAATTGCTTACTTAATAGTATTAGATTAGATTAAATACTTCAAGGTTTATCAATATGTCCGCATCACGTGATGCAAACAAAGAATATATATTAAAGAAACTTAGCTTAAATTCATATAAACACAATCACTATGTATAAATAATATAAAATTTAATATAAAATATAAAATTTAAAAATATTAATGGGAACAAATAAATTTTATTTATTTTATGTTCTGACCTTGCGCAGACCATCATGTGTTTTGATGAATAAATAAACCAGATGAACATATTGTGTGTGGCTGTTGCTTGGATTAAAAAGGTGAAAATCAGATAATAAAAAATAAAAATCATGATTTCAATTTACCAAATATACAAGCGATGCTGGTTCAGTTGGTATTGTGTACAGACCTCGCTTCAATGGACGTGTGTTCGATCCGTGCAAAAAGAGTTTGGGATTTCGGTGAAGGAAAACATCGTGATGGAAACGTAGACTGATTGTAATATTTTTTCTAATGCCCATCTGGGTAGCTACCACCCTGAAGTTGAAATTCTACCGCCCAATGAGTATAGGTGTGATCCGGCAGTTGCACTTGAGAACCACTCTCTCCACTAGGATTGCCGTGTCCACCATCTTCAGCCACATAGGTGAGATTCTGATCATAACGATAACACTATAAAAAGTATATAGTTATTGTAAAAATAAAAAATAAAATCTGTCGTTTCAGAATTTCCATTTTCCACTTTAAAAGGCAGTGGTGGTTGATTTATTGCTCCGATTAGCGTGGACAAACATCGTGACACAGCTTTATATATATAGAAACGTAAAGATGAAATTATATATTAAAACCCCGTGTCACATGTTCCTCTAAGATAATCTCGAAAACAGTTGAATTTTTTTATTTGCGTATGATTTGACCCAAATTCAGACATAGTATAGTTTTGTCCTGGTAAGTGACCCTATCCGGCACTCCAGCCCCCGAAATGTTTTATGGTCACAAGCATCTAAAAATCGACCAATTTGGAGTCGGCGTATTGCTCATGATCGATATAATGCATTCCTATAAAGAATTGTTTATAAACTATATGGGCGTAGGCAAAGCTGTGGGGCAAACACTAACCGTGAAAATGTGACGTCACAAGTTTATTAGGTTTACGGGTATGCCTACAACAGTGAATACGCGGTTAGGTCAAACTTCTACCGGAAAAGGCAGTGAAAGTTCTACTAGGTCAGGTCTTATAAATCTCTAGAACTATATAGTAAATAATATTTCTTTTTTTCTCTTTTTTCTGTTTAGGGTCTTTTGACAAAAAAGTTAAACTCTTTCGTACTACCTCCTACATAAAATCATCTTACGCTTATTTCATATAACATTTTAACGACCCCGTTCGTTACCTCGAATCTCATATTAAAATGCTGTGAAAAATACTCATAACTAATTTATACAAATAAACTAAAACTTCGTATTTAACTTAATTTTATATCGCGAAGAAATCCATTCATGAATACTCTCTCGCCCGGGGGGAACCGAGAATACCCACGAAAACTCTACAGTATACCTCTGTAGCATAAATCGCGCCGACACGGGTACGAACTAATAATCACCGCGTATCTAACTTAAACCTAATAGTACTGTTTTTAGCACATTCCATTAGATAGTGATACGGCTGTGACTCCGCAGGTGGCGCAAAGCGAAGCGGGACGATTCTGCATCAAATATTCATTTATTTTCTTATGAAATACATACATATGATTTATCAAGCGATGATAGCTCAGTGGTAGTGTGTACAACCTTGCGTCAAGGGACGTGAGTTCGAATCCAACCACCTACAATGAGCTTGAGCTTTCGGTGAAGAAAAACATCGTGAAGAAACTATAGCTACCACCCTCAAGCTGAAAGGCTGCCGCCAAATACCGATAAGTGTATTCCGGCAGTTGCACTTGAGAGCCAGTTCCTCCAAAGGTTTAGCGTGTCTACCGATTTGAGCCGTATCGTCACTTAAGATCAGGTGAGATTACGGCCACAACATTAAGCCTTAACTATAAAAAAAGAAAAAACATTTGTCTAGAACGTAATCTGTTTAATGAACTTCATGGTTTTATAGACAGAATCATTACCCGTTCAGTTTTCCCTCTACTTTTTTTTATTACTTCAGTAGGTTTGGTTGTGAATACCAGTTTTTTGTAAAACATTAATTACATGGCTAATATGATATTAAACGTTAAATCTATATAGTATACTTAGTCTTACTTAAACCTTAGGTATCTTTTTTATAGTTTATAGGTATAGCATTATGGCCACATTCTCATCTGATGTTGATTTACGATGACCCGAGAAGATAAATACGCTAAGCCTAGTGGAGAGACCTGCTGTCAAATACAACTGCCGGAACACACTTTTAGAGGCAGATTTTTAATTTGAGGCTGGTGCTAGCCAAGCGGTCGTTAGAAAAAGCCTTACCACCATGCTACGGTTTCGTTACGATGTTTTCCTTTACGGTAAGCTCAGGCTCACTATAGGTGGATTCGAACTCACGCCCATTGACGCAGCGTTCGTACACACTGAGCTGTCATCGGTTCAGTAGACGATTTGAATTTTCCTCAGGCTAAGGTTAACAAAGGCTTTCACTATACGTTGTTTCACGGGCCCGAGGCGTGGTGCACCTTGTGATCAATGCGACACTCGAATGTTCATCGGGGGGTTCTCAGGTAAGCAGATGCAATGTGGACACAGACGCTGCTCCCCGCCCAAAAGGCGACAGAAGAACACCGTGGGATTTAGTGAGTATTCCCGGCGATTCATTCGCCGGATGAGTCCCATATGTCAGCCCATCAGGGAGGAGATATATAAATGATTTTCGCCACGAATATAAAACTTAGACATAAGTCTAACTACGCTCTATAGATTTTACTCTAAGAGACGGGTCGCGAAAAATACATCCTGCGCTGGTTTTTCAAACATTACGCAACTTTATCCCCAATCATAAATTTCGCGTCACAATCAAACAAACTTTGCTCGTCATCGTTACTAGTAATTATCGATATGCGATATTATTACAAAGGGATTACAAATTACTACCGTTGTGGCCGTGAGCGCGTTCACTCATTTTTTTTTTTTTATAAAATGTGTATATATTTCGCTAAAATATTGATTTAATTAATTATTAAACAATGTCAAATACAAGAGAAAACGATAAAGAGAGGGTGTCCATCGAAGATGCGATCGAAAAAGCAGGTTTGTTTGAAATATTTGTAAAATACAATGCGATGCATGTGTTATGTTTTTTATTTATGAAAATCTTAATTTAAATATAAAACTCCAGGTTAGTAAGGAACGATTGGATGGTAAAACAGTTGGACCTATTTGAATGACATTTTTCTACAATATTCAAATTAGTCTAACAGGTGACCCTATAAAAACTTAAAGATTTTTTTTTAATTATATTTGCAGTGTACTTTATTAGCGATATAGGTATCAAAAATGTATATATCTCGTACATTCACTTTGAAGCTTTTGAATCCTTCAGAATAGTTTTTATATCTTACAAAAAAAAAAATATGCCCTCTGGTTAAGGGCCGTTAAAATATTACGTAACGTAGTTTTGGTCTTGTAAATCGTTACGGTGTATTACGAGGGGGAAGGGGGGTTCGAACAAGACGTTATTTATCTAAATAAAAAACTAGGTTTTTTGTATGGAATAGGGATGCAAACGTACAAGCGTGTCACCTGATGGCAAGTGATCACCGCCGTCCATGGACACCCGCAAAACCAGAGGAATCGCAGGTACGTTGCCGGCCTATATAGGAGGCACTGACTCTCAAATGCAACTGCCAGAACACACCTATAGGTATTTGGCAGCGGATTGTGCGCATATGTCCAATAAAAAAAAAGTTTGTTTGTTTATTTGAACGCGCTAATCTCCGGAACTACCTGTTAAGAACACTTTTGTCTTTGATAGAGCGACCATTGAAGGAGACTTTAGGCTATTTATCATCACATTACCACAAATAGAGTCAAAGCTGTATTAAATAAAGTTACAAACATGGACAAAAATTATCAACCATTTCTAGTTTCGCGCGAACAAACTCAAAGGAACAATTAGTATAATATATTTAACGTCATTATTTTTCTACTGCCGCAATATGTAAACTTATTTACTTAATAATACTTAAAAAAAGTACGGATCAAAAGTATCCGGTATTTATTATATTTGGCTTATTTTTTATGTTTAAATTAATGTTTTATGTATACAAAACTATAAATTTATATGTTACATTCCTCCCTATGTTAATCTGACGTTTGCAGTACTTACAAACTCGACCACAGATAGTTTAAGAATACTATTAAAACCATGTCCACGCACACTATACATATACATGAATACCAATTTTGAAGTTAATTAGTCAACTAGCGTCAGAATTCAGTACAACTGTCTTTTTTATATATTCCGATCAAAATTGAATAACATCTTTTATACTTTACCTTCTGAATTCTGTATTAGTATTATATCAACTTTCATTAAGTACCAAATTTTAAATATGTATATCTCTTGTCCCCGAGAAACCCAATAAGTATCCTATATATGAATTCATAATATCAGTTATCACTCTCACAAATTTTCTTAAAATCTATCCAATAGGTTCATGATGATGCGCATGTAAAATAGATGACCAAAATAAATAAAAAATTGGCCTATAAAAAGATTGCGACAACAAAGTTCATGCCGACTATAATTTAAAAAAAAAAATCTACTGTCAGCTTGCCCTTATGAGTAGTAATCAGTGATTCCATATATAAAAACATTTATTTTGATGTGTACAGCTTGAAATATAATAGTAGTTTTGATTTGTAGTTATATTATCAAAATGCTACAACAAGTTTATTTACTATAAATTTTAAATTGTATTACTTATCACAAAGGAACCACAAAGGAATCTGCGTGATTGAATAATCTTAACCCATAATATTATTTATCCCATCATAAATTTCACTAAGATCTATTCCGTAGCTTTATAGAAATGGTCATGCAAAGAAAGAGGAATACAAACATTTTAAAATATATATTTTAGGCCTCTACATCTACCACTAAATTAAAAAGAAGATTTAGATGGATGCATGGAGTAACCAAAACGGATGAGGTTAAGAAAGTTTTTAAATATACTCGAGGAAGCATGAAAATAGTACCAATGACAGGGAAAATGTAGAGTAATGGATCAGCGTAGTATGTGCATGTTGTGAGAAGAGAAGAAAGCCATATAACAGAAATAATGTTACGTATGGAGACGGATGAACATAGAAGTAGAGGAAAACTGAAAGAAAGAGATATTGTTTTGGTCACACATGGTTTTCATTGTGGTTTATGTATAACAGAGAGGCACTTTTTATTATTCTTAGGGGAGCTATGTAGGCTTTCCAGACATGTATCACTGTGACCACAGGTGATCTATTGTGATCGCCTCACGTTACTAAATCTCACTGCCTAGTCCTATAGCATGAATGTTCTGTAAAACTAACAGATAGAAGAAGCAACATTTCTGTTATACATTGTATATATGTAACACTAAGACTGTACGTGGATAAAATATATATTGCTAAAAAAACTTAGCCGACGTCCTTCTCTAGGACCCTTCTATCTCTATAAAAAAATTCATGAAAATCAGTTCAGCGGTTTAGGCAAGAAATGGTAACGGAACTGATAAAGAGAGTTTTCGTATTTATATTTTTAGTCTATTAGCACTCCTCATTAACTGTCCCGGAAAATGCAAAATACGGATTTGAAAATAAAATCCGATTGGTAGTTTCTTACATTAACGGATTCAAACAAACAAATATTCAAAGGACAGATTCTAAATATCTGAAACTATCAGATTAACGCGTAGTATTTTTTGGATTAATGCGACTCTATTAACGATTTCAATTACGTTGTGCTTAATTACTGGAACTATATACTTACACACATTAAAAATAGTCATTATTACCATAGATGCAATATATATAAGTAAGTAATATATATAAGACATAGCATAGATAAGTATCATATTATTTTGTAATGATTTCTTATGTTTACGCGAATATTATTCATCGAAATAAAACTAATTTAAACGGATTTTATAGCGGTTATTTATTAATTTTGATCCCGAAATTTAGAAAGCTTTTCAGCCTTCGTGGTTACGGGCCGTACTGAGGTGTAAGTTTTCCAGAAAAGTTCGTGTTACTGTGTCTACCTTCAATTTACTCTTTGTAATTTAATCTTATGATGATTCGTGAGGCTATTAAAATTTAAAAAACATCCAAATTTCAATAGAGAAGATGGTTGGAAGCTAGCACAAGCCTGAGATCTGATTATACATTTAATTAAATTGGAACCCAAAAGACCAATTGCCAGACCTTAAGATACTGTGAGCACTTTCTGCGTAAATAGGTAAACTATCTACACAAAAATTAAATTCAAGATAGACACAGTAACATGAACTTTTCTTGACAACCTACATCTCAGTCCGCCCCGTGAATGCGAAGGCTGAAAAGCTTTCGAAACGTCGGGATCAAAATTAATAAATAACCGCGATATAATCCGTTCAAATTAGTCTTATTTCTATATTATTTTGTGATGTAATCTTTTTAAATCACTAACAGTTCTAAGATCCTCTTTTAAATTAAATAGAAAATTAATTACTGAAGACGAATAAGGATTTATTTCGTTAAACCAAAATTTTATATGTAATTAGATATTTATGTCCTAATAAATATTAATAAAAAAGTTTTTCTTGATCAATATGCTTACGTCCACCGGCGTGAGTCGTTAAGACCATATATGTTAGGCTATATACCTTTCGTTATTATCAAGTGTTTAAAAACTCTTATAAGCAATGAACGGTCTTATGTGCAATGGCTGACAATATAACGAACAACATAAGCTATCGTTTTGCTTAGACAAAAGTTTTATACGTCATTAGATATTTTTTAAATAACGTAATGTAAACCGTCTTGGTGTTTTAATAAATATAAACAAAAAAAAAGAAGTTTTTCTTCATCAGAAATCTCAAGATAGTTACAGGGGTTTGAACACACGTTCATCAACATGAAACATTAAGATACATGTAAGTTAGGCTATATTCAATAACAAATTATTATTCAGCGTTTAAAAACTACTATAAATAGTGAAAATAGTGATCTTTTAAATTAAATATATTAATATAAAATGTTGTGTTCAATTAAATACTCAAAGTGATTAAGAAATTCATTTAGAGAAGATTAATACGATGTACATGTAAAATACCTTGGCAAATAAAATATTAAAAAAAAAAGAAAATCATAACAATGTAGGTATCTAGTGTAATATAATTGTGACTGCACGCTTGCTTGCGATTGTAGCTCCGAAGTGTTGTAGGTTCAAAACTTACATATGAAAATTATTTTTATAATACACAAAATTTATTTTCACTATGAGTGTTACTTTATGTTTTTTCGTTTATTTTTATTTTCACTTGTAATTAAGGTAGTTAGCTACAAAGGCAGATATCATAATAAAGAAGCCATTTTGGTGTGTCGTATATTTTGAATCTGTGATATTTCCTAAGTTACTCATTTTAATTGAATACTATAAACTGAAAAGTTGGTCTGAATTGTATTCTCCAAATGATCAATAAATTCATGTTGATATAAATTCTTCGCAAATGAAGTGTTATTTTGGAACCAAATTGTAAATCATAAAAATGGTTATTGTAAGTAAACCAGAAAATATACATATATACTGCCGCGGACTTATTTTTAGATCTTTTTGAGAACATTTCTTTTATACATTATATTATTGTAATATTAATAATATGACCAGAGAGAATATTTATACCCCGATTTAGTCAATTTTATCAATACTGCTTTGCTCCTATTAGTGCTAGTATGATGTTATAAAGATGTATATAGCCTAAAACCTTCCTCAATGATTACTGTATCAAATTAAAAATATTTTTTATTTGATGAAGAATCTGACTGGAAGTTTCTAAGATTGACGCGTTCAAACAAACAAACATTTTTTCCCCTTTATAATATTAGTACAGATAAGTTGTTGGAAGATGATAACGCGTATTAACTACGTTGTTTTAAATATTTCACTGCGTACCTTAATTCTTCTGAGCATAATTTATCAGGTGTTAACAACTGCTAAGTCATTTTTATCAGTGTTATCGAAAGATATAAAATTATTTTATTTATTTAATCTAGCGGTGGCGTAGGGGGGCGCAAGGTTATTATAATGTTGTGCAAATAACTGTAAAATTTACGACGGTTACTTTTTATTTAATGGCTATTATAAATCACCAACTGATAAGATGGTTCTAATAAAAATGATCGACTCCGGTTAAAAATACCAGTTGTCATAGCGAACACTATACTGTCGAATTAAGTGAACTATTTTGCGAATGGAGGATTTACAATTATTGAAAGCGGTATTGCACATGTATGCATTATGGGAACAATTTTACTTGATTTTAAGTGACCATGTAGCCCAAAATGGAAGACACGCTAAGCCTAGAGGAGAGACTGGTTCTCAGGTACAACTGCCGGAATACACCTAAAGGTATTTAGCGACAGATTTTCAACTTAAGACATGTAGCTAGCCAGCTAGAAAAAGCCTTATCACCATCATATGTTTACAGTTCATGTTATCATGTGTTCGAAAGTTCAAACTCATAATAGGTGGATCCGAACTCACTTTCGTTACAGCGGCTTCCGTACACAATACCAACTGAGCTATCAACGCTTCAAATTCCTTCCACTACGTCCTAACTGCCGTCCTACTAAAGTTAGTTCCCACTAACTATCATAAACTAACCTCTTATTAGTTCGCATGGTGTTTGAAATACCTACCTACTACCTATTCTACCAGTAGGTAGTAACCAGGAGTAGTGACCTACTTTACCTATTACCAACTCTACCTACTATCTATTGTACCTACTACTAACTCTATGTAAGACAAAGTGTAGTCACTATGCCCTGTTACTAAAAAAAACACACGGAATCCTATTCTTATTGTAGGGAACAAGTTTTAGAGGGACACTGAATTGAGATTTATATATAGCGTACAATTTATTAGAGTTTTAATCATTTTCAGGATTCGGCTTGTACAGTTATATATTGGTTTCTTTGGCGGGTGTCGCGATAATCTCGTTCGCTTGTATCGCTTACGGGAGCACGATCCTGGTGCCGGCCAGCGCCTGCGAGCTAAATACTACTCCCGGACAGCAGGGAATGTTAGCAGCTGCTCCAGTTGTAGGTAAGTACAAGAACGTTTGAAGCGATGATAGCTCAGTGGTAGTGTGTACGACTTCGCGTCAAGGGACGTGAGTTCGAATCTAAGCACCTACAATGAGCTTGAGCTTTCGTTGAAGGAAAACATTCTGAGGAAACCATAGCATGGTGGTAAGGCTTTTTTAAATGCCCGCCTGGCTAGCTACCACTCTCAAGTTGTAAAACCTGCCGCAAAATACCAATAGGTGTGTTCCGGCAGCTGCGTTTGAGAGCCAGTACCTCTACAGGTTTAGCGTGTCCACCAACTTGGGCCGTATCGTCACTTAAGATCAGGTGAGATTATGGCCATAACGCTAAACCTTAAGTATATTTAAAAAAAGCACCATTAAAATCATGCAAACCGACGTCAATGGATGTAACTTCGAATCCACCTGCAATGAGCTTGACCTTTCGGTGAAGGAAACATCGTAATGAAACCATAGCATGGTGGTAGGGCTTTATCTAATGCCTGCTTGGCTAGCTACCACCCTCAAGTTGGAGATCTTTTGCTAATAACTTTAGATATGTTCCGGTAGTCACATTTGAGAGCCAGACCCTCCACGAAGCTTAACGTGTCCACCATCATGGACTACATAATCCTTTAACATCAGGTGAGATTGTGGTCATAACGCTAATCCTATAGAGTAAAAATTAGTATTCAGCGCATGCAAAGAAGCAACGAAGTTTTTAATGGAATAGGGGGCTAACGAGCTATCGTGTCACCTGATGGTAAGTGATAACCACCCATGGACACCCGCGACATCAGCAGCTGCTTTACCAGCTTTTAAGATAGCAGTAAGCTCTCTTCTTAATGGTCCCCATGTCTAATCAATCTGGAAACACCGTCGAAGTAAGTTGGTTCCATAAGGCACTAGTGCGAAGAAAAAAAAACCCCGCGCGAAAGGTACCGTCGTGGATCGCCATTCATCCTGATGGTGAGAAAGAAATTTAAGTGTGTGGCGCATTGTAAGGTTGTGGAGGCATTAGTTCGTGTAATTCCTCGGAACACTCCTCATGGTAAATCCGATAGAACATGCAAAGAGATGTCTCGTCTCTTCATAATGCCAGTAGATCAAGTCGATCAGAAAGAACTTGGTTTATGTTAATTCGGGACGCTCAACGTTGAATGTGGCTGAATGGAAGAAGCTGGTACTACAGTGCCTCTGTCCAGAGACGAGAGAGTATTCCATAGGAGGCCGGAGCTTGTAGAGATTAAGACAATGGTCCGGCGTAACATACTGTCTCTCTCTACAGAGCACACCAAGCATTTTGGAGGCCAATTTAGCCTTATCCTCCAGATGACCACATAAAGCGTCGGTATCTTCCTGGGCTAATTTTATACCACATATATATTAAAAAGTGAACTAAAATATTTCAGGAACAATATTAGGCACTATGATATGGGGTTACCTAGCCGATACCCGAGGTCGGCGGAGTATGCTCTTAGTAGCTCTTCTAGGAGGAGCTACAGTCAACTTAGTTGCCAGTATTTCAGTTAACTGGATTATGTTGATGCTCATACAGTTTCTTGCTTCGTTCTTGTAAGTATATTTTTATGTTTGATTTAAAGAAGAAACATTTCTAAATAATTTATATAGTAACACTTGAAGAGATTTTTTTTATATAGTCCAGTCCAGTCCAGTATTCGGTCTGCATCTCGTATAGTAAGCGGTCGTAAATTTACATGAGAATAATTTTGTACAGTATTATGATAGTAAAATGTTTATCATTATTTATACATTTTATTACGCGATTTAAGAAGGTCACATCCTTCAGGTGCTGATATATTTTAGTGCTGATAAATTGTATATAATAAAATTGTACGCGAAAGCGTAACAAACAAACTCACATTTACATTCATAATGTTAGTAGGCTAGTGTTACCTTTAATACATTACTGGATACTTAACGCCGCTAGAAAAGTAAGCTTCGATATATGCAGTTCAAATTACAAGCCGAGATTAGCTCAACCTTTATAATACTTTAGCAAAAGCCTAATCTAACTAAATGACTGATTCCAAAACGCAATATTTTGATGTTCATTCATCGTAAATAGGTAGACACTAATAGGCTAATGTGTTTAAATTTTCAGCACCGCAGGCTTATTCTCAATGTCAATATCGTTGATGAGTGAATGTGTACCGATGATGAAACGTAACCTAGTCGTTATTTTAGTCACAAGTATATTCTTGTTATCACAAGGAATAATGGCAGGTATAAAATATTGAATGTTATATTAATTAGATGTACTGGTGAGATTCTTTTCGAGTTAGGGCTTATTAGTGATGATATAATATGTGTTAAAAGTAATAGACATATGATTTGGACTGACCTTACCATGTTCCATATAGAGTTACCGATCCTGATCAATTTTCTTTACGAGACCCTCTTATTAAGTGCTCCAATACCATCGAGAGCTTATAGAACAACTTTGATTTTTAGTTAGCTGTTTCGCTACTCAAGCTATATACCATAAAATGATTGTTAACATACAGAGTTTTTTTTTGTATAGTTTTCCCTTATAATTGAGAAAGGAGAAGGCAAAGGTATCTAGATCATGCAGCCAAGCCAAATATTGTATTCAATGCAGACTATACTATCTTAACAAGATGTTGACTCTCTTGTTGAGGCTGTCTTGGGAGTTTTTGTGGGAACTAATATATTATGTTCCGAACGAATATTCGCGAGTCTCTTCACCTATGCTCTTTAGCTACATTACATTACGTAAAATATCACCTTAATTTACACTATATAGGGCTAAACAACTAAGTATATGAATAAAAATAAAAATCACAACATGACAGATCAAGAACCCGCCAAAAACTGCAACATAAGGAGTACACAAAAACTCTTCTTTTTTATCATTTATAGCCACATGTGGGCTCACATATCTTTGCCAATGTCACGTAGGTAGAACTATAAACGCTAGTGATTGTATCAAACAAATTTTTTTTTCCTCCTATAAACTGTATCCAACCCAGGCTATCCTGGAGCGTTATTCTATATAGAATGTCAAGGTCACTGTGACAACTTGGATGTTATCGAACAGAGGAAATTGCATTAAAATGCGTGTAGAAGTTCATTTACTACAATTATTAAACTTTTATCCCCTATTTCGAAGGAATCATATTATTGTAAGGAATGAAAAATATTCTAATTGTTAATATAATCATAATAATCATCGTATCGAATTAACATAAAATCTATGAAGCAATTTCGGAAAGAAGCGCATAATCTGAGACCTAATATGGTAGTCTGTATTACAAAAACTAAATTTTGGATAATAATTAAAACGATATAGCCTAGCAATGTGTGTCTATGTAAAAGAAACCGATAATCGAAAAAAAAAGACATTCTATTAATATTGTTCTTTATTTCAGTTTTGGCCATACCGATTATCCCGCTCAGTTTCTCCTACTACCTTCCCGCTCTCGGCATCTACTGGAACTCCTGGAGAACGTTAGTCATCGTCTATTCCATCCCCAGTATAATCACAGCGATCTGGTTATTCTTCATGCAAGAAAGCCCAAAATTTGTATTCACGATGGGCGATGAGCAGAGGGCGTTGGAAATATTGAGAGCCATACATAAAGTCAACAATTTATTTTCTAATAAAGAGTATCCCGTAAGTCATTTAGTTCTAAATTAAAGAAATATATATATAAAAAGTTCTTTACCATCGTTGTGATTTGAAACTCGATGAAACGACAGTAAACAGAGATCACCATATATATCTATATAGGATATAACCGTGCGAGAGAATGAGATAGAAAGCATTATACAGCGTTTTTTACAAGGTCCGAGCGTTGTGCGTGTATTGGTATGCGTGAGTGCGCGCTTGCGTCTTACGAAGCGAATTTTTGGTTTTTTCTTTTATCGCGTGTAAACTCCACACGCAATTTTATCTCACCTGTATTTTTATAAAAAGCCTACAGAATGCTATGAAATTAATGATCTGTTCTAGTAATGGTGAATACAGTCTATAAAACCGGTTTTTATCAATTAGGGTCTTATATAATCTTATTTCACATTCTTCAATACAAGTATGCATCCTATACGCAACAACTATACAAATATGCATACAACATATTTAATGTTACTTATAAAAAAACCACATTATTAAAAAAATTGTCTGTATATATTATCCTGGTAATCACTGAGGTATCATGAAGCATGAAGCGTCATGGGACATGAGTTTGAATCCGATCACTTTCAATGAACTTGAGCTTTCGGTGAAGGAAAACATCGTGAGGAAACCGCAGCATGGTGGTAGTACTTTTTCTAAGCCTGCTTAGTACGCAGCCACCCTCAAGTTGAAAATCTGCCGTCAAATACCAATAGGTGTGTTCCAGCAGTAGCACTTGAGAGCCAGTCCCTCCTATAAAGGCTCACAACGCACCTGCGATTACTCTAGTGTTGTGGGTCTCTATGGGAGGCGGTGATCACTTACTATCAGATGACAAGCTTGCTTGTTTGCCGCCTATGTCATAAAAAAGCAGTTAAACCGATTTTTTCGATTTTCACGGGTAGAAAGCTGATGTTATAAGGAGTAATTACTTAGTAGTTACTTTAGTGAAAATCAGCGCTGAGTGCTTCCCAGGACACTTGAGCTGAGCTGGAGACCCTTTCGTAATGCCAGGATGTACTTTTTATCAACTTTTGTATGTATTTTGTGTTGTATAGTGCATTACGAATAAATAATGTCTTTCTTTCTTTCTTTCTTAGTATATAAATTACATTAATTTCCCATAACATGTATGTAAAGGTTCCATCAAAGTGTGGTTATATGTTTAGTGGGTAATATGCAAGTGTTTACGGTAGCACTGTAGAGTTACGGAACTGTAACTGATGAAAGAAAAAATCGAAAAAAAAGACTGAACGAATGTTTACCGTGTCATACCGTCCTATAAGGTTCTCGAAGTCTGGATGTACGATGGCTGATCTTAAAACGCAACAAACTGAAAGATACATATGTGACGATTTTATCATCAAATGCACTCTAAAGAGTCTATTTTCAATTAGAATTTGTATGTTTAGTTGTACTAACATATTTAGTAAAAAAAAAAAACAATCTACCACCAGGTGACAAGTATTCTTCCGGACCTAAGAGAAAAGAAAGAGGGACCTGCGTCATCGAAGGACCAAATAGTACCGTTGTTCAAGCGACCGTTGTTAAAATACACGTTCATAATGTGTCTGCTCTACCTGTTTCAACAGTACAGTATATTATATAATAATTGTTTGACATAACAATAACTAAACATTTTAAAATCATTCATTATCACGCCATAGACAATTGTATTATCAGTTACTGACATGATACTACCAAACATATCGTTGCCCATGCGATTGAGCCACCAACCGGACCGTTAAATATGTAATTCGAAAAAGCAAAATTATAGCAAAAATCGCGAAATATATACATTGGCATGGCAATTTCGTATTCTATATCAGTCATAGTCTACCAAAAAAAATAAAATATATATATATATATATATATATATATATATATTACTGCCAATTATTTGGGACTTCTGTACCTTTAGCGGAAATGTCTTTCAACAATTGCTAACGTAGAGAAAAAAAAACAAATAAGTATGAGATGACACATGTCAGGGTATACAATTTTTGTTTGTCGCAACTTTGTTATCGTACTGTTTTTGCCAGGTACGTAATTGGTGGGCCGGTATAATAATTGTGATCTATAACGGATTGCGGGTCTCTGGGAAGTTGTCATTGTTATAAGATTTCACTGCACATATCATTACGTAGAATATTATTAAATTATAAATTATATATACAGTTGAATTTTCCGTGAAGTCCCCACTATAAATCACGGAAACTTTTTAAAACGCTAGAACTATGTTACTTAGAAGTATTTTATTCAAAGTTGTCTTACGCAAATATGACATGACTAGCTGACGAGGCCGACCTTGGTCTGCCCTTTCCAATCATCATATATTAATTTCATACGATATTAAGCGACTACTCCAAAATCTCAATTACAGTATCAATCATTAAAAAAGCTTCATTTCCTATTTTACAGTCTTGAAGGACGGCATTTGAGAAACGTTGAAATAAATGTTTACTTATTTTCATTAAACGAACCTTTAAGGTTTCAAGCCAATAGTTGCATATTTTTTCGTCTCTCATACAATCTTTATTACTACCGTTGTCCCCATAAGAGATAAATTTCTAAAGATCGCTTCGTAATGGGCCCCTATGTTGCAAAAGGGAACTACATTTCAAATAACATATTTCTAGTTTCAATAGTTTTGGCTGTTCTTTGATGAGTCAGTCAACCACTGTCTTTATTTTTAAAAAAAGAAGAAGAGAGAGTAAGTAGTACGGCACTTCAGAGATAGAAAAATAAGTCCTAAAATTAAACGAAACATGATTTAAGTTCACGTGAACGCAGCGGCGGCCAAAGCTAGTCGAATATAAAAGCATGTAGTATGAATGTCTTAATTTATATTATTACAGAATTGGAGCATTGATCGTTTGGCTGCCAACAATCGCAAATCAGTTCGTCCGTATATTACAAACAGGGGAAGGCATGGACCTAACGCTATGCGGAGTTATCAACGCCAGTTTCGATGTACCAACAGATGTGAGTGATTCTGTTTTGATCAATTTTATATTATTTTTTATGTACTACCGCATCGTTTCTGCACAAGATGTTTTTTTTTAGTTAAACTCGTATCACAGTGTAAAGATTGGCCAATCAGAGAAGTTGGAACCAAGACTCGGACATTCAATATATCGTATCGTCACTCGTGGAAACTCTTTATGTTTCACTCTCAACTCTTTAATGTATCACAACGTATCTGTATTCTATATTAATTTTATAAAGCGGAAAAGTTTCTCTCTTTATTTGTTTGATCGCGCTAACCTTAGGAACTGGCAGTCGGATTTGAAAACTCTTGTATTCGATAGAATAACCATTCAAAAAGGCCTTTAACATCACACTACCAAAGCTGTATTGAAAAATATTACAAAAACAGGTAAAAATTATTAAATAACTAGCTGACTTGGCAGTACCTTGTTCTGCCTTTTCCAGTAGTCATGCACATTAACTAAAGCGTCTTCTATCGCGTACTTGTCGAGATAAAAAGTACCCTGCGGACAAACAGCGTGACACGAAATTTTATATATAAACATTTACTACGAACGAAGTGAAAGGAGAATGCACAGTTATCCTACTAGTCATACTAATATTATAAATGCGAGAGTAAATTTCTTTGTTTGTTTGTTACGATTTCACCACTAAACCGCTGTATCGATTGTGATGAATTTTGACACAGAAATAGATGAGACCTTGGAGATGCAGATAGGCTACTTTTTCTCGTGAAAAACTTATAGAAAGTGGGGTAAAGAGAGGGATAAATTTTGTATAAAACTATTCATTGCGTCATCCAATATGTTTGACAAAATAAATACTAACGCAAGCAAATGAAGCGATGATAGCTTAGTGATAGTGTGTATGACTTTGCGTGAGTTCGAATCTAATTACCTACAATGAGCTTGTGATTTCTCTGAAGAAAACATCGTGGGGAAACCATAGCATGGTGGTAGGGCTTTTTCTGATGCTCGTCAGGCTAGTTACCACCCTTAAATTGAAAATCTGCCGCCAAATACCAATAGGTGTGTTCCGGCAGTTGCACTTGAGAGCCAGTTCCTCCACAGGCTTAGCGTGTCTACCAACTTGGCCTTAGCGTCACTTAAGAGCGGATGAGATTATGGTCATGACGCCAAACCTTAACTATAAAACTAAAACTATATAAACTGTAAAAAAAGGCTCACGTAAAGTCTAGTATCATATAAAGTGTACACTACATGTAACATCTTTGTATTTCTCTAAAACTTCGGAATTATTTGAATTTGTCTTGTCTGTGTTACTCAAAAACATCACAATTACTTAATTTTGGCTTGAATTTTTATTACTGACCATGTATTGATATCTGCTGTGGATTTAACCACAACTCTTAAAAACACTATACAGTATGTAGTTCTTTGAATGGCATTTTTGAAATTAGCAATACATTTTTTACTAGATTTTACGTGCGGCTTCGCTCGCGTTAATAGTGATTTTATCAAACAATTTGGATGACGCAATAGAAGTTACCAGACTTTACTATTGGAACAACTATACAATTAAAATAAATTACATAAACAAATTTGAGAGAAAAAAAAAATTACTGAAAAAGGCGGAATCTGTTTAAACTTAAAGTTGTCAGTCGCTGGTTCAGTGGTAGTTTGAACAGACAACGCGTCGATGTACGTAAGTTCGAATACTTCCAATGAGCTTGAGCTATCCGCAAATATCATGATTATTTTTGAGACCGTATGAGATATTCATTTGACGACATTGCAGCAGTATAAATACTACTAATTGTATAAACATAGATATTACTAATTGTATTTCAACTTTAAAAGTTATATTTTTAATTTCACATACCTAGAAGTACAATTTCTTGACGGTACTAATGAAATCTGTATATATATAAAAAATAATCTCTATTTCCCTTGGTCATCGCATCACGCGTGAACGGATGGAATAATGTCGCTAATTCTTTTCTCGTTGTGTTAATTATTGCCAGGAGAAGGTTCTTATGAAAGAAAAAATTAAGGAAGATTAGAAAGAAAAAAAAAACTTACGACAATATCTATTTTACAGAACTCTCAGTTGTCATAGAGTATTACAATAATAAACACTATACTTTTGAATCATATTTCTTTAATTAATTATACTAATTCCAATTCAATATTCATTAAGACAGGACAAGGTCTGTCGAGTAAGCTAGTATGAAATACATTTTAATTATTTTTTTATTTAATTATCATTATTCGTCATCTAAATTAATTCCAACATCTGCTAACCTATGTTTTCATTATGGATTCTAGTGCTTCTACCTACATAAGCCACTTTGCCATGGTCAAGGGAATTTAATTTTAATTTTATTTCTAGCCCGATGAAACACCATGCGCTCTGAATGTGACATCTCTACTGATGGTGTTAGCAGTCGGTGCGTTGCAATCTGTAGTTAACGCCTTCTTAAGTCTGGTGAGTATACCCTCAATTATGATTTTTTAAATTAAAATAATTCATCAAACATTTTGAAGCGATGATAGCTCAGTGGTAGTGTGTAGGACTTCGCGTCTCAGGGACGTGAATTCGAATCCAGGCATCTACAATGAGCTTGAGCGTCCCGTGAAGGAAAACATCGTGTGGAAACCATAACGTGGTGGTAAGGCTTTTTCTAATGCCCGCCTGGGTAGCTACCACCCTCAAGTTGTAAATCTGCCGCCAAATACTAATAGGTGTGTTCCGGCAGCTGCACTTGAGAGCCAGTTCGTCCACAGGTTTAGCGTGTCTACTAACTTGGGCCGTATCGTCACTTAAGATCAGGTGGGATTATGGCCATAACGCTAAACCTTTTAAGTATAAAAAAAACCTTTGCAATTCAAAAACTATCGTAATAATCTAAGGTTATATTCCATTTAGCGTGTAATATGCTCAGAGCATGTCTTCGATCGTTCAACATGACCAAAGTAATTGTTGTCACGGCAAAAACATCACTAATGGCGGTATTATTTGCACTCACAGCGACCTATCTGTACGAATGGACGTAACACTCGCATGTAAATGAAATTAGAAAAACCACTGTTGTGAGTGTTGTAAACGCTAAGTGGAACGTAGCCTAAACCTACTATGTATTAAAAATGTGATAGTTATCCTCCCAGTCTGTTAAGTTATTACGTTTTAACGAACTTAAGTATAGAGATAGATGGGACCTTGGAGAAGGACAAAGGTTATTTGTTATCGCCAAAATAAAACTTTAAGGGAGTGCAATAACGATGAAAATGTATATGGAAAATTTAGCATTTCTCTTATTCAGGGTCATAAATAAACATTAAAAAATTAAATCTAGTATATTTCCTAAAGAAAACATCGTTATGAAACCATTTATAGCTTGGCTTTTTGTAATGCCAGTCTGGCTATCTACCACCCAAAAGTTAAATGTCTGCCACGAAATATGTATAGGTGTGTTCCGGCAGTAACAATTGAAACCCAGTCCAGCTACTAGTATTAACGTGTCCAACATCTTAGGTTATATAATTAGATAACATCAGGTGGGA
Source organism: Actias luna (assembly GCA_039707435.1). Taxonomy (NCBI): domain Eukaryota; kingdom Metazoa; phylum Arthropoda; class Insecta; order Lepidoptera; family Saturniidae; genus Actias; species Actias luna. Next base: position 15,105,672 of record JAZHAC010000022.1, on the reverse strand, counting down.
TTATAGCCGTAACGCTTAAACTATAAAGTAAAGTGAGATCTCTTTCACTCGAACCTCGTTAAGTTGTTACCCTCAGTGTGTCGAAAAAAAAGTGTCATTTCCTTCCGCTGAACCCCTAAATACGCGGATTTTCGGATTTTTTGAGTAACTCAAACAAAATGTTATTTCCCTAAAAGGTATTGATTGATTGATAGCACATATTTATACTCTATAACTCGAATTTCAAAATGCATACTCCGTAAGTCGTAGTTAGTAAAAATAATGACGTCTCGATATAGTTCTCAGTACGACTCGGTATAATACAACTCGAAAAATATCTACACTTAGAAATCGCGCCTTACCAAGTCGAAATTGCTGCAAATAAATTATTATATCTCGAACTTCCAGTTACGTCGAAAACGTGAAAACTCGAAATTTTTATAATTTCCTTTGACAAACGAGTTATAGAGATTCCATTGTATTTTTTTATTTATTTATTAAGAGCACAATAATCATCACAATACAAATTATATTAAAATTTATGTGGTATAAATATACTAATGTTAATTCCCTCAGATTATGAACGCTGCCACCTGAACTAGTTGATCCTGTGTCTCAGGTGGCAGTACAGATAATGTAGGGAGACCATATACAACCGCGGTCGTGAACGGACGTGTCCGTGAGCCCTCGTTGATTGTTCTCGAAACCGATCGCTGCGCTTTACCGCGCCGCCTATTGTTTCTTTGTGTTATTCTTACGTCTTATCGGCAATAATCCGTCTATTATTGCCGACAATAAAGTTCGTGTTACCGATAATTAGTTTATTCTTAAACGCAATCTATTGTTTGGCTATCGTGTTAATATTACATTGTGAGAATTCTCGTAGTTTATTATTGTGAATTCAAAGTATTGTTTGTCGTTATCGTGAAACAGTGCAGTGATTAAAGTGCCGACACTGTAAGTACGCCGGTCACCGGCTGCCAACAAAGGTAACACTTAATTTCCATTAAGCCTTTTATTACTTTTACAGGCAAGGTCTCAGATATTGTTTATTATTATTTTTTTCTTTTTTCTTTACTTTCTGCACGTGCACTACTAGATTGTATTTCAATGTTAACTCGTCGAACTTTAGATAGTTTGTTTAACTATTTCTAGCCGCGCCCCCCTGCCCCTCAGGCAGGGAGGTTTTTTTATACAGGTTTCCTTTTAAACCTACGTTACACCAAGGCTGCTACCGAAATGGCAAACCGCTCAGAGCTTTTGCTAAATAGGTTCCGAGTCTTCGTAGATAAGACACACCCAGAGCTCTTTCAAGAGTTTCTTGCTACTCAACCCCAACCACCGCAAAATGTGCGTATCCCGGCAGCGGCGGTAAATGCGCCCGCGCGCACCCGCCCTCCTTCTCCGTCCCGCACACTCGGGACCTCTCGTTCTCGCTCGCGATCGCGTTCCCCAACAAGGAATCTAAATAGTCATTCACAGGCACCTGTCTCTCCCATACTACCTACATCCCAGGTACCAACGCCGCGACAATTCGAGCAACTCATCTCATATGCTCCGCCTGCGATCCCTACGGCGAATTCATTCTCGCCACTTAACTCGGACCCGACACCAACCAACGAGGCAGAAATGGAGGAGCCCGAATCTATTAATACCGATAGCGACTTCACGCTAGTCAGTAGGGTCAAACCTAAAAATAAAAGGGTACTTTCACCAGAAACTACCGAACCGAAAGTAGCCAAGGCTTGGCGGACCGAAAGCACCCGCGTCCCTGCGACCCCTTCAATCTCTGCGACTCCTGTTCCTGGCCCCGCGGCCTCGACTGAAAAAGCAGTCCGCCAACCACCACCCGTCACTATCGCTGATAAAGCAGCTTGGTTAAATATTTCCACGCAGCTTAATATTAAAAAAATCCGTTATACTAGCGCCCGTAGCACCCCTGCCGGGATTCAAATTAAACTCCCTACGCCTTTAGATTATAAAAATCTCACCGCCTTCCTTAGAGAAGGAAAACACCAATTTTTCACTTTCACTTTGGAAGAAGACCGTTTACTGCGCGTGGTTATTAGGCGCGTCCCCAAAGAACTCCCCGAGGAGGAAATCATTGCGTCCCTTAAGGAACAAAACTTTCCGGCCCACCAGGTACACCGCATGTACCACCACATAACTAAAAAATTGTTCGACCTTGTTCTTGTCATCCTAGACCGCTCTAAGGAAGGCAAGGAAATCTTCTCACTTAAATCCGTGTGCGGCCTCTCCGGCATCACTGTCGAATTACCGCACAAAAAACACAGCCCTACTCAATGCCACAATTGCCAGTCGTATGGCCATTCTTCCCGCAACTGCTTCATTAAGCCGCGTTGCGTCAAGTGTCTACAAGATCACTCTACTAAGGAGTGCCCACGTACCCCTGAGTCCCCCGAACCACCAAGCTGCGTCCTATGCGGCAAAGCCGGGCACCCCGCGAACTATCGTGGGTGTGAACGTGCCCCACGCACGAGACGCACGCGTTTTCCCACACAAGCGCCTTCAGCGCACTTAGCGGCTGCACGTACCGCACCGCCGCTACTCATGTCTAATCAGGATTTCCCGAGCCTGGGCAAGCCAGCGCAGGTCACTTCCGCGAACCCATCTCCTCCCCAAAGACCCACACTAGCTCCGACCAACGCGTGGACCACCAATCAGCAGCCTCCGAAGGCTAAACCCGCGAAACTCACCGCGGCCGGCCCTTCTACTGGTTTCAAAGGCATCGACTGGCTCGCCGAACTACTAGAAGAACATTCCGTAGATGATATCATTGCGTTCGACGACATGATTAGCGCTAGTCAAGATTTTGGCCGTCTAAAAGCCATTAAGTGCTTCCCAGGCATTGCAAGGACTATGCAACGCCTTATCCGCGCTTCTCCTAAATAAACTCGCAATGGAGGATAAGATTAGACCCCGATGCCTATCTTTGTCCTTTTTTAACGCGCGCAACCTGAAACCCCAACGCGACTTGGTAGCTAGCTTCCTTAAGGAGCGGCAAATAGATGTGTTTCTAGCACAAGAAACTCTTTTAAAACCGAGCGTTCGCAATCCCGCGATTGCGAACTACAAGATAGTAAGAAATGATCGTATCGGCGTAAGAGGCGGCGGCACGCTCATATACTATAGAAAGTCACTGTATTGCATGCCAATAGATCCTCCCGAACTTACAAATTTAGAAGTCTCGGTGTGTAGAGTGGGTATGACTGGTCATCCCACTATCTTAATCGTTTCCGCGTACCTTTCGCGTAATAAAATTCTCCTCCAGTCGGATCTGGAGACGCTTTTCGCGCTCGGTGACTCTGTTATAGTGGCTGGCGATCTAAATAGCGGGCACATTCAATACACCACTAATGGTAGGACACTATACTGGCTAGAAAATGCGCTTATCTTCGATGTAATTGCTCCTTCAGAGCCAATTCATTATCAAGCTAACTGCCGCCCTTCAGTTTTAGATATAGCTATTTTAAAAGGGATCGCGCTTCAAGTACGGCAAATCGAAGTCGTACATGAACTAGATTCCGATCACCGCCCAGTAATTCTGCAACTAGGCCACCCGGGCGACCACATACCCGCTTCAGTCAAAGTGGCTGACTATCCAAAACTCAGACACTATCTCTCAATTAATCTCTCTTCTCCTCATTTAGACAGTATCCCGGACGAGATAAAGTCTGTGAGCGATGCCGATGTGGCGATTGACTCCCTAGTAGGTCACCTCCAGAATGCCATCAGGGAAACCTCAAAAGAGGTAAGGGCGGCAAATGATCGCCGCTTCATACTTCCTGATGATATTCGAAAACTGATAACGGAGAAAAACGCCGCGACACGCGCTCACGATTCTTATCCGACGGAGGAAAATCGTGTACGGCTACGTAGCCTACAAAGATTAGTTAAATTTCGTATCTCTGAACTCCGTAGTCAAAGATGGGACAGCCTCTTAGAGGAAATCAAACCGTCTCATCTCGCCTTCTGGGATCTCGTTCGTAAACAGAAGAGCAGCTATTCGTCCGCAATGCCCCCGTTAGATAGAGGCCCCGGCATTCCGCCGGCCTTCGAAAGTATTGACAAGGCAGAGTATCTCGCTGCCACTCTCGCACAACAGTGTTCCCCTAATCCGTATGAATATCATACCATAGATACCACGCATATCGGGAGGGTCGATCGAACAATTCAATCAATAAGAGAGACCCCTCCAATCGAAAACTTAGATCCGGTTACAACTGACGAAGTACTCGCGATTATAAAAGGCCTTAAACCAAGGAAAGCCCCCGGTCCCGACGGAATCAGAAATGAAGCCCTCAAACTTCTCCCTGACAAACTTATAGTTCTTCTGGTCTGCATCTTCAATGCGGCCATAACTCACTGCCATTTTCCGGCCGCTTGGAAAATGGCAACGGTAATAGGTATCCGTAAACCCGGAAAAAAGGCATCCCTTCCGGAAAGCTACCGCCCGATAAGCCTCCTCAATACGATTGGTAAAATATACGAGCGACTCCTTCTAAACCGACTTCAATCAACTGTCTCAGACAAATGTCTTTTACCACACGAGCAATTCGGCTTTCGACCCAAGCACTCGTGCACCCACCAAGTTCTCCGCCTCACGGAGCATATTCTCTCCAATTTCCCGGAGTTACATCGCCCTAGGCGCACACTTGCCGTATTTTTTGATATAGCCAAAGCTTTCGATTGGAAAATGGCAACGGTAATAGGTATCCGTAAACCCGGAAAAAAGGCATCCCTTCCGGAAAGCTACCGCCCGATAAGCCTCCTCAATACGATTGGTAAAATATACGAGCGACTCCTTCTAAACCGACTTCAATCAACTGTCTCAGACAAATGTCTTTTACCACACGAGCAATTCGGCTTTCGACCCAAGCACTCGTGCACCCACCAAGTTCTCCGCCTCACGGAGCATATTCTCTCCAATTTCCCGGAGTTACATCGCCCTAGGCGCACACTTGCCGTATTTTTTGATATAGCCAAAGCTTTCGATTCTAAACCGACTTCAATCAACTGTCTCAGACAAATGTCTTTTACCACACGAGCAATTCGGCTTTCGACCCAAGCACTCGTGCACCCACCAAGTTCTCCGCCTCACGGAGCATATTCTCTCCAATTTCCCGGAGTTACATCGCCCTAGGCGCACACTTGCCGTATTTTTTGATATAGCCAAAGCTTTCGATAAGGTCTGGCACGAAGGTCTCATATTTAAACTCAATCTCTTACAAGTTCCGGACAGGCTAGTCCGCATAATCCTTGCCTATCTATCGGACCGCTCCTTCTGCTACAAAGCAGACGGAGCCTTATCCTCGCCTCACCCAATACGCTCAGGAGTCCCCCAAGGCTCTATCCTAGCGCCCTGCCTATTCAACTTGTTCGTTAGCGACATTCCCGAATTCTCCAACGTCGCAGTAGGCTCCTATGCAGACGACACAGTCATCTTCAGCTCGGGCAGGAATAGGATTCATTTATATTACCGCGCCCAAAGAGCCGTCTCTACGTTTGGGTCCTGGTGCCTCAAATGGCGCATAGGAATAAATCCAGACAAAAGTGCGGCTATCATGTTCGATCCTCACGCGAGGAGGAATATAAGAAAAACATTACACCTTTTCGGTGTCAATATCCCCTGGGCTAATCATACTAAATATCTTGGTGTAGTTTTAGACAGGCGCCTAACCTTCAAAAAACATATAGATTACGTACAGAAAAAAGCCTCCACGGCTATGGTTCTGCTACGCAATCTTACCTCTTCTAAGAGCAAAATGTCACTCAGACATAAGCTCACAATATACAAAGTATGCATCCGTCCCATACTTACTTATAGCTGCCCCGTATTCGCTCACGCTTCGCGCACCATCCTTTACAAACTACAAGTGTTACAAAATAGATTCATGCGTATAGCCGTCCAAGCTCCACCCTATGTCCGCAATGTAGATTTACATAAAGATATGGACCTTCCGTCCATATATGCAAATATCAAAGATGTCACAAAGAAATTTTTCGAAAAGGCCGAAGTTCATCCCAACCCCAAAATAGTACACGTACTTAGCTACACTCCTAATCCGTATGCTAAACGCTTCGCACGCCGGCCACGTAACTGCCTCACCGATCCCGTCGACAAAATAACAAGATTGAACGCACTGCTCCCTGCCGTCTCCACCAATTACACGTGTCCGCGCACACGCCCGTGTAACCGCCGTTCTCGCCGCCGAGGCCGAGCGGTAAATTTCGCTCCCGCACACCCGCCGCGGCCTCCCTCTGCAGATTCTTGAGCCTAGGATCGATCCTCCGGACAGGAGCCCTCAAGTGACTCTGCTCGCGCGATACAGTGACACTCTACATCACTGAGAGTACATCATCACACCGCATATCATCCGTGCACACCCACACATAAAGTACACGGTTCTGTAAGGGACTACTCCTGCGGCCCTCGCGTGGTTTGCCCTATGTTATTGTTAGGACCTGTTGGTTAGTTAGAATCGCGAATCTTTGTTCGTATTCCAGCAGTAGTCCAAGCCGAGGTTCGGCCATTCTGGCACCCTTGCGCCCTCTGCCATGGGGCTGAGTGCCCTTAGCATTCGCCCCAAAAAGTTCGGTGAAGCTGTCAAAGCCCTTACGGCTAACAGCGTATGTCAGGTCGAAAAAAGAGGCAGATAATGTATCAATTAATTTAGACAATACAACCACAGTGGAAATATGAAGTATGGAATAAAATGTTGACAGAAGTGTAAATTTACATTTACGTATAGAATATACATATATGAGAAATAAAAAATAAATAATAATAATAATTGAATAGAGGTAATGAAACTATAAAACTAATCATTCTTTAAAGAGATCGCAAAAATATAGAACTTTATCCTTACAGTTACTGATACTATAAATGCGAAAGGAAGTTTGTTTGTTACGCTTTCATGCTTAAACCGCTGAATCGATTATGATGAATTTTGGTATAGAAATATATGGGAATCTGGAAACGTTGATAGGTTACTTTTTCTCGCGAAAAATTTATTGGAAGTGGGGTAAAGACAGGAATAAACTTTGTATGAAACTTGTGTTTGCATCATACGATATCTTTGATAAAATCAATGTTAACGGGAGCGAAGCCGCACGTAAAATCTAGTTTTTAAAATTTTTAATTTGACATTTCAGATAGTAAACAGAGTGGGAAGGCGTAATATCGTTATGGTTCTGACTGCGTTGTGTGGAGCCGCTGGTATTTTAATAAATTTGATTCCGAATGCAATCGGCAGCGCTGTGATGTTCGCGATTCTGTTACTGGGTATCGTCGTCATCGGAATGTACACGGCGATAATTGTCGCCCTGTTCCCTACACATTTGAGGTAATTTATGCACTATGTCCATTTTACCTGTTACTTTGATTTGACAAGGTTTTCCATATTTAAATCATATATTCCAATACAAATTGTTAATTTATTTTTATATATGACCGATATAGTATACAGATGTCGTTCACAGTGAACGAAAGTGAACCTTCACGCTCGGGTCAGTGACGGTAATTCAAATTTGTTCGATTCCAGTCGTAAACAGCTACGTTTTTAAGTTTTGCAATCGCATCGGTAGTACTCGATAACTGTTTATTTTAATTTTTATTTATATAATTTCGTTACAGGGCAATGGCAATTGCTTTACCAATGACCGGTGGCCGAATAGGCACCTTTGCGTTTATTCAAATCCTTAATTTGATGCTGGTGAATAACTGCGATGCTGGTTTCTACATGTTCTCCTGTATTTTTGCCGGTTGGTATAAAATTTTAATATATATGAGGGTGTTTTAACCCTCTAATAAAAGTTTATACATAAATATTACTTAAAAATGTAATAAAACACGTCATTTTGGTATAATCCAGAGAAGCTTCATTCTATTTATTTTTCTGTATCTTCCAATCGACATATCTAAAAAAGTTACAAAGAAAAAGGTTGAGTATATATATAGCGACATATATATATATATACCTAATACTATTTACCTATATTACAAAAGCGTTGGGCTATAGAGATTGCTCTATTTAAATTGTCGTGGTTAAAAAAAATATGTTACCATGCAGTAATGACTCAATCTATTAATAGGCTAATATAGAAATGTTTAACAGATAAACATGGCAATATTATGGGTGTTACGCCTTTTATTTAAAACGAAGTTTCTTATCGCACCCTTTCATTAGTGTGTTGTATATTGCACTATACTTCTATAGTGTAGACGGTTATTGGTTCAAGACAGCCAGTGAGTTTTCAACGGTTCCGCTGATACACACATATAGTTTGTACACGTCATGCGCGTCAGCTGTTTCATAACGTATTATATGTATTACATGAATTGAATGATGATTGATAGCTCAGTGGTAGTGTGAACGACTTCGTGTCAAGGGGCGTGAAGTCGAATCCAACCACCTACAATGAGCTTGAGCTTTCGGTGAAGGTAAACATTGTGAGTAAACCATAGCATGGTGGTAGTACTTTTTCTAAATGTCCACCTGGGTAGCGACCACCCTCAAGTTGAAAATCTGCCGCCAAATATCATTAGGTATGTTCCAGCAGCTGCACTTGAGAGCCAGTTCCTACACAGGCTTAGCGTGTCTACCAATTTGGGCCGTATCGTCACTTAAGATCAGGTGAGATTATGGCCATAATGTTAAAACCTTACCTATAGAAAAAGGAAAAAAATATACTACATAAAGAAATTCGTTGCAACTGAGGCATCCACGACACACAAGCATTTTTTTTAATTATCGTTGTGAAAAAAAAAACGTATAATGCGTAAACGCAATGTCATTGAAAGGTTACGATAACTCTTAATTTCCCATGCTGCCAGAAATTAGAGACAGCTTTGATACATCTCCAAGGGTTCCCGATAGCAATCACAACACTGAAAACATGACTTCAGCCGCTCCACAAGACGACCGCAGTCGCTGTGGACGTGAAAATATCACCATTCTGACGGCACTAAATCATGCGGAATGGGAAAACCACGGTCTTGAGTGTTAGCATTGTGATCGCTTTCTGGAACGCACCCCAATTTTTGAAACCATAAAGGCTACCATAGCGATGAATCTAATCGATTACTCTGATAATCAGTATACATACATTGATAATTATAACAGCGAATTTACAGATTAATAATAGTGATTTTGTCTTTAATCTAGCGAAAAATAGAAAACCAAGCAGTACACGGACAATCTGACATTTATAATTACAGTGGCTATTACATATTTCAGCTTCAGCAATCGTGGCCTCATTCTTACCGGACGACCGTCGGGTTACGCAGAAAGCAGTGGAGCCATCGCAAAAAGAAAGCTCGTTAGATAAACAGCAACCAAAAGATATTACCCAATTATAATTAAATAACTACAAAAAATGTTGCCGTTTTATTGTACATCATATGTTTTTACCTATCAATAGCCTTGCATGTAGAGTTCTTGGTGGGATTAAACTTATATTATTTGTCCCTATTTTATATTCGTGGCATTTTGTGTGAATTACCTGAATTCCCCTGCTCTTCATATCACAATAGAACTACGCAGACGGCTCTGTGTCACAGCTTTACGGTGATTCCAGTGAAAAGTTTGCTAAATCTTATTCCTTTCGATCTTTGGAGTACTGAAACAATCTTCCGGTCATTGTCTTCCCTCTCTCCAATGAATTTGAGTCCTTCAAAAGAGGTGTGGAGAGGTTTTTAAATAGGCCAGCATGACAGCGGTGACTGGCAGTGAATTTTGGTTCATTGTCAGCCCTTAGTCTAATACATGTAATTAAGTCACTTTGTGATACAATAAAAAACAAAAATTGAGTTATAAAGAATAGGATGACTTGTTAGTTAACCCGAAAATTCTCTGGAGAGTTTTACTTAGAAAGTCACCGACTTCTTTCATAATTGTATAAATACAAGTTGCCATTAAATAAGATGAAGAACATATCATTACTCCCACTCACAAGTACGGTAACCACAGAAATATAAAACATAAGTACATCAGATAAAATCTATCGAAATATTATTGAAACTATTATGAATAAGCCTAGTTTATTTATCTTAGATTAATGATTAGAGTTCAGACAAGACTAATTAATCAAAGTAAATAATAGTTTAAAAATATAAAAGTTTAAAAATAACTAACGGGAACATCTTATACTAACATTTTTTAATTGCAGGGTCATTTACCTCTATTAGATTTATTTATAGTCAATTATAATTCTTAGTTTTATTCAAAAGTATTTTTAATATATACTTTACCTTTTCAAACTTCAGTGTTACTTATGGTGCGTTCCATATAGCAATCACAGTGGTCAAAACATGCCTTCAGCCGTTCCGCAAGATGACCACGGTGCTAAAAACGCAGCGAAAATCTCGCTAAAGAGGGATCGTGAAACCACTCGATCAAGTGGAACGAAAAAGGCGCAGTCGTGAGCATTAGCCTTATAATCTCTATCTGGAACGCATCAATGTTAAATTCTTCCAAAAATATATATTTGTAGAGAATCTGTCAAATTTAGATTATTTATTATTTATTTTATTAGTACAAAAACAACACAGCTGATATTATGACACCTGGTCGAGTATTCATAAACACACAAACTGTCAAATTTGACAGCATCTCGATGGCGTTTGGTTATCACATTGATTGGTTGTCATAGTTAATGATAACGTTAGCGAACTCTCATCTCAGTATTTCGTTCAGTGATACATAATCTAACATAAAAACCTCGGTTACGTGCCCGGGTATTGGCCTTCCCGGGCAACGTTCAAGGTCACACTCTTCCTAAGGTAACACATTAGAAGAGCTATTATTATGTTTGCAAATTAAACATTGATTTTTCCATAAATGCATATTGTAAATATTCGAGGGTTTTATTATGATTTCAGTGTAAGGCAAACGGTGTATTATAGTATATTTTGATCTTAGTCTAATCCTAAAGTCTTTAGTATCTAATGTTAACTAAACAGGCGAAGAAACTTACCCTTAATACAAGAGAAATTAAAAATAATGAGTTGGAAGATAACGCTTATACTTTATGTACAAGATATTTTAACGGAAAAAATATTGCATAGTTTTCGAAGTAATTCTATACTTATAATAAAAATGTCACTGACACAACTCTATTTATAATTTATTTTTAAATTTATTTAAAAAAAAAGTATAGTAAACATATTCATTTGATGATTTTTGGTATGGTATTATTTATTATCTGATAACTTAACTCAAGTTCACCCAAAAGAAATCACTGGCACAGTTATGTAAAATGAATGTCAACCGGTGGTTCACTTCATAATCCTAAGTAATTTGAGTAACCCTGATGTTCAGTAAAAAAAAACATACTGTAATAACTTTTGTGATGTTATCTCATAAATTTTCTGTAAACAAAACATAATTTTGTAGAGATGAATAAATAATTGAGTAAAAATAATATAATTTTGATTTAGAGTCTAATCTGAAATTGAAACTTTTGTGGGTTGTAAAATCTATACTTTTTAGTCATATTATGACTTGTAGCTATCATACAACTAGATAAAAGTTAGACTCCAAGAATCGGAATGTAGTTTATTATCATACCAGGCCACAGAATATTACTAATTGCATAAGCTGAAATTCTGTGTATTTCTGTATCTTTAGCTATAGAATGTGATTGTTTATGCAAAAACTGGCAACATAATATAGAAGCTTGTTCCTAAATGATCGTCAGTTATTGAGAATGGACACATTTAAATTTATGACCAGCTTGCTTTTTTATCAATTATGCATTGCACTCATGCACATCAAAATTTTCTATTTATTTCACTCCTACAACCAACCGGGTATGGTGCTGTACTTAAAATATGTCACACAAAATTTTACCCTTTTCAACCCCCTATCCCCCCATTGGTATTATGTTAATTTACACTAATTACAGAATATACTCAACTTATTTCAATTAAATTTATGAATACATATTATCTGGTCTAACTTGAGACATAGTTTGATCGGAATAAGGAACACTACACATGAACACAACAGGTAATACTGTGGTCAAACTATAGACTGCTGAAAAATGGCACAACATCTAGGCTAGTTCAGGTTAATATAAGTTGACATAATATGAGCCATTATCATATGTCAGCCAATATACATAAAACCTAATAAATTACACACCTAAACATTATGCACTATGTATTCATTGTTTTTACTGCAGAAATTAGTCGAGAGGAGATGCCTCTATTTTAAGCTAAACTTTTAAATTTAAAGTTGAGATAAATTGCATTATAAATGAAATCAATTCTTAATTAAATCATTTTTATTGATCACATTGTCAGTAAGTCATGCTAAGTTAATCTTATAGAGTATTAAAGATGAACAATTATAGCCTAGATAAAATCTAATCTCTTGAAAAGAAACTGACCTCCTTTTTATTAATTTATATTTTTCATTTTTTTTTGGATATATAAGTGTACATGCTTTATTATTATGTATGTTTCATTATAACAACAGAAAGAAGTCTTGCAAGTTACTATAGTAAATCTTTTGGAAGTATCACATGTCACAATGACAGAATAATCCTGTTAGTTAATATTTGAAGACTTTATTTTGGAACATTCCTATATTAAGTATTACTTCAGTTAGCACTTACAGTTCAGTTTGTGCACTGTTACTTTGAAGTGTAATTGTCAGACAAAGTATTTGTTATGTGTGAAAAATTAAACCCTTTTTTATTTGGTTAAGGTTTATCGTTTTGGCCATAATCTCATCTGATCTTAAGTGATGATATGGCCCAAGTTAGGAAGACACAATAAACCTGTGGAGGAACTGGCTCTCAAGTGCAACTCCCGGAACACACCTAATGGTATTTATCAGCAAATTTTTTACTTGAGAGCAATAGCTAGCAAGGTGGGCATTATAAAAAGCTTTGGTCAAAGAGAGATCAATGTTTCAAAATCATGACTTTATAAAGTCAATATTTAATAGTTAATATAACACCTAAATTTTCTTCATGAATCACTCTGTCGATTGGTGAAAACCGCATGAAAATCCGTTCAGTAATGTTTGAGTTTATTACAAACATACAGAAAGATGTGATTGCGGACATTGTTTTAATATATATGGTCATGTTATATTTTACAGAACTAAAGGTTCCCTGTTTTTCACCATGGCCAGCAATAGCTGGGAGGAGTTCTTCGCCGTTCACCTGCCTCCTCCAGATTTTGAAGACAACCGGTCACTGCTTAAAGAGTTCTGTGAGCGGCACGAGCAGTATGGAAACAAGATAGTGCTTGTTACTGTGAGTGAACTTGTATTTCCTCTTCTTGTTTTTTTAATGGCCACATATGTGGGTACACAATTCTGCCAATGTATCATAGGTAGAACCATAAACAATGTAATTGTATTAAACAACTTTTGTTTTTCTTTTTAAATAGACGACAAAACCATACAATACTAACTACATATAAAATATATTTTTAGATTACAAATACACACCACAGAATGACACTAAAATCTTAAAATTTAATTTAATTTATTCTTCTACTAGCTGTTCACTCGGCTACGTTTCACTCAATTTCGAACAACCCCTATAGTACCGCATGGACGGATGATTCTTGAAACATGCTGAACACTCTTTATTTATCAATATCAATGTTCATGTCTCTAATTTGAAAAACAACGTTTACCCTTATAATAATTTTCTCCTATTCAAAACCTTTTCCCTTCAACTGTTTACATGTTTACATGATAACAAGCAACTTAAGTTATCTTCGAGGTCTGATACATGAACGGAGGAACGTTTTTTTCAGTCCGGGGGCACTACAGTACCACTGGAACACAATACTGTCCGCTTTGTAGACAACTTCAGCGCTGGCACACGAGGTTCAGCGTCCGCAGAGTACTTCCTTGAACAAGGGTACGCGGTGATATTCATGCACCGGCAGAAGTCCCTTGAACCGTTCACGAGACACTTCAGCGGGCAGAAGTTATTGGACATGCTCGATATCCAGGAGCGGGGTCCTAACACGACCATTACTGGTAAGATGACATAATCGGAAACCATTATAGATAGGCCTCTTTGCCATGTTTCGGAATCCAGTTATCCAGCTAACGAGAGTTTAGCAGAACGGTATGAGATAGAGAATCTAATGAATTTGAATTTCAAATACATTTGTAGTTGCCATTTGTTTTGGAATATACTGCGCTTATCATGAGACACAGTGCCGTCACTTTCCCGGGCTTCCATAAAAAGTATGGATTATGAAATATTTTATTCATTCGGCTCAAATCTGACCTGATGTTACGTCATAATGTGGCTCAAGGTGGTGGACAGAATTAACCTAATGATAGGACAGGCTCTCAAGTGCAACTGCCGGAACACGCTTATTAGTATTTGACGATAGATTTTCAATCTGAGGGTTTAACTAGAAGATACTCTACCAACGTTGTGAAGCGATGATAGCTCAGTGGTAGTGTGTACGACTTCGCGTCAATGGAAGTGAGTTCGAATCCATGCACCGACAATGAGCTTGAGCTTCCGGTGAAGGAAAACATCGTGAGGAAACCATAGCATGATGGCAGGGCTATTTCTAATGCCCGACTGGGTAGCTACCACCCTCAAGTTGTAAACCTGCCGCCAGATACCAATAGGTGTGTTCCGGCCGCTGCTGTTGAGAACCAGTTCCTCCACAGGTTTAGTGTGTCTACCAACTTGGGCAGTATAGTCACTTAAGATCAGATGAGATTATAGCCATAACGCTAAACTTTAAGTATAAAAAAACATGCTGTAGTTGCATTACGATATATTCCGTTACCGGAAGCTCAGGCTCAGGTATGCATGCAACCCTCAAACAAGGTTGTGGTCACAGCCACCTGAAAATCAGCCAAGTGCGAGTCAGCGTATGAATTTGGTCATTATCGATATACTGTATTCTTACAAAGGACATATTAAAATGAAATAGGCGTGGGCAAACCCTCATCGTGATAGTGTGACGTCACAAACCTTTTAGGGTTGTAGGTATGCCAATCGTGCCCACAATGGTGGATCCACGCTTGCTCAGGCTATAGAGAGTAGAGACATGGAGTACCGTTTGATTATTAGAAAGTGCCTGTAATAATGCGTCCTATAATGGTGGCAATGCTGTGACCTAGAATAATAAAAAAAAAGCCAAACTTAATTAGAATACGATAAAGATATAAACAAGCACTGAGCAATTTCCGCGTGGTAAAATATGTATTTATTTTAACTTGTTCATTTGTTGTGGGATTTTATAAATAAGTTGTAAAGGTAAAATAAATCAACTAGCGGGTTAATATATTCAACGAATATATATATTATCAAAATCAGCAAACTTCACTCCGTCTACAAGAGCTCAAGAGCTACGTTCATATCGTAGTTTATAGGAAGCCAGCACTATTTTGGCAGGTACTAGAACCTCTATTTTCTGAATACAGCTAGACACTTCTTCAACTCTCTCTCTCTCTCTTCTCTTGTCTCTACTCTCTATAACTCAGGCTTAGGGATTCGAACATACGTCCTGTCACGACTATTGAGCTATCGTCATTGATTTTGTATGCAGTAAAACCTGACAGCGTTGACGTGCTGGCACCGATTTTATTGAGATACAAAGCGGCGCACTCAGCTGGCGCCATTTTGCACGTATCGTTTACGACGGTCTCTGAGTACTTCTGGTTGTTGCGAGCGGCCTGTGAGTGCCTCGCGAACCTGGGACCTCGAGCCGTGTTGTACCTCGCCGCGGCCGTTTCAGACTTTTACATACCTAAGGACAGAGTGGTGAGTAATTAACTTCCTATCGAATGTACCAAAGGCAGTGTCGTTCTCAATGGTTTTCGAAGTGAAACCTTCCGAATTACCAGTCCCTATTCAACAAAATCCATTGTCTCCCTCACTCTCTTAGTCGACTCATACTCTACTAGTTCCCGAATAATCTGATTCAATACCTTAAAATAAACCGCTCAATGTGGCGAAAGAAATTTTCACCTCAATAAAAATCTCACAATACCTCTTCACCCACTCTTGTTTTCAAATATTTGTGTGCTCTACAATTGATTGTGTCACTTCAGGTCTAAACTCTTATGTAGCAACAGTTAAGGGAATACGCATTACAAGACGTTAATGAGAAGTGTCGTTAAATGGAGAGGAGATATAATTATTTAGATAATAAGGTAAATTGATGGAGCGTTGATAGCTCAGTTGGTAGTGTCTACGGACGCCGCATTAATGTACGTGATTTCGAATTCACCTGTAAATACAATGAGCTTGAACTTTCGGTGATGGGAAACATTGTGAATAAACCATGACATGGTAGTAGGATATTTTCTAAAGCTCGCTTACTAACTACCACCCTCAAGTTGAAACTCAGTCGCCAAATATCTGTACGGGCGTGTTCCAGTAGTTGCACTTGACTGCCAGTACTTCCTCTGATCCCAACATGTCCACCATCTTGGACCACATCTTCACTTAACATCAGTTATATGGTCTAATGATAACTATATGAAAAGGTTAATTCCTTTAGCCCACACACAAGATGCAATCAGCAAGCGGTGCACCAATCATCCAGCTGCAACTGGTACCCAAAATGCTGGCTCCGCTTGTAAATCTTTGGGTACCGGCTGCTTATGTAGTCTCCTTCAAACTGGAGACAGACGAGAACCTTCTCGTGCCGAAATCAAGGGCTGCACTCGACAAATACCATCATAAAGTAAGTTTGAAGACGTATATAAAAGTGGCTACTTTTTTGGACAACCTTAAAATTTTGCTATACCATATGTCATAGTTTAATATACCAATGTTGATAGTTTATGAAGTTTGAGAAGATTTTGTGCACAGGTTATTGAATGACCAAAGTTTTGACTGAGAAATAACTTCGAGGCTCGATAGTAGGTTTGATCATTGTAATGTCACCGCATCACCTATTTGTATCTAATAGAAACAGTTCGTAAGCTGCTTTATCTCCTATACTGAAAAGTACGGTCTTAAACTAAGTCCTCAGAATTAAATCTGCAATCCTGATAAAGCATTGCATAGCCAGAAACTACACTGACTTCTTAATTTGCTAATATGTAAACTTAATACTCGAACATTAATTCATTCATACAATCGTTTCATTGATTGAACCATGAACCTATCATTGATAGAATCGTGTGGAGATCGTCTTTCTTTTTAATTCACCCATAACAAAGTATTTAACTAAAGGTACCTGAGCAAGATCACGTCAAGTGGACCCCCCCTTTTTCACTTGATTATTAAATTCAGGTATGAATATTTCTACATGAAGTATTTACTATGAACAATGAATCCCCAGAACAGTTTTTGAAAATTTTCATTTTAACAACTTTTTTTTTTAATGTAAATTTTTATGACTTTTAATTAAAAAATCAATAAATAAAAAGCTATTAAAGATATTTTAATGTAACTTTCAGGATTTATAGTTCAATAGTAGTACTTTGATAAGATACACAAAAGTTTACATTATTTATTGATTTTCATAGTGTTAATTATCTTTTTAGTTAACAAATGAAAATTTTAATGACTTCTCCCTCCAAAAACCAAATTTTTTTCTCGATATTATGCATTAAACATTTAAATAATAGAATCCGCAAAAAAATTTGAATGCTCGCGATTAGATTGAACAAAAAAAATTTTATTTATGACGGGAGGTGAGCGCTGTCGGTAATGCGCGCTGCCGCGCGTCATTCACTTACCTTTTAAATTACTCAGTAATTGTAAGTAAAAATCAATTATTTATTTTTTTAATAAAAAAAATGGTTATTTAAGGGATAATTTTACTGAAACTCATTACATAAAATTAATTAATAAATTGTTTTTTTTTTTTTTTATTGAATAAACGAAGATATCTAAATTTTAGCAGTATTCTATTATTATTATTATTTTTTTATTAATTAATTTTATGTAATGAGTTTCAGTAAAATTATCCATTAAATAACATTTTTTTTATTAAAAAAATAAAGAATTTTTTTTTACTTACAATTACTGAGTAAATTAAAAGGTAAGTGAATGACGCGCGGTAGCGCGCCGTACCGACAGCGCTCACCGCCCGTCATAAATAAATTTTTTTTTGTTGAATCTAATCGCGAGCATTCAAATTTTTTTGCGGATTCTATTATTTAAATGTTTAATGCATAATATCGAGAAAAAAAATTTTGTTGTTTGAGGGAGAAGTCATTAAAATTTTCATTTGTTAACTAAAAAGATAATTAACACTATGAAAATCAATAAATAATTTAAACTTTTGTAAGTAAAGTACTTCTATTGAACTATAAATGCTGAAAGTTTCATTAAAATATCTTTAATAGCTTTTTATTTATTGATTTTTTAATTAAAACACATAAAAATTTTCATTTAAAAAAAGAATGTTGTTAAAATGAAAATTTTCAAAAACTGTTCAGGGGATTAATTGTTCATAGTAAATACTTCATGTAGAAATATTCATACCTGAATTTAATAATCAAGTGAAAAAGGGGGGTCCACTTGACGTGATCTTGCTCACCTAAAATTTAAGAAACCCTATTTAATATTTGTAGATGGTGGTAGGAAACCTGCTTCAGTCGCGGCACCATCGGGTAATTCTCGTCACGCATGAGGCTACAGAAGAGATCCTGCTGACCAGGGAAGAGGTTCATGCTGGTATGTCTCTTCCACCTCTTGCTTAAGCTATAATTAAGAATTTTCTAGTCTGTCGAAGTTTTACAAGTCAATGTAAAACAAAAAATCGAATGTCAGCCTTTTTCGTAACTTTCATGGAGAAATTGAAGAGATGGTGCATCATCAAGATTCATGAATCATGATAGACCTGTGGGTTAGAATCCCTGCAATGAGCTTGAGCTTTTGGTGAAGGAAAACACCGTGATGAAACCATAACATGGTGGTAGGGCTTTTTCTAATGCCCTCCTGGCTAGCTACGACCCTCACGTTGAAAATCTGTCGCCGAAAATAGGTGTTTTTCTTCAGTTGCACCTGAGAGCCACTCTCTTCAGTAGACTTAGCATGTCCACCATCTATGGCCACATAGTCACTTTACATCAGGTAAGATTATGACCATAATGCTAAAAAAGGTGTTTTAAATTTAAACTATATTTAGTGGTGAATATATTATGGTGGCGATTTGGTCTAAGGCTAAGGCTAGTGGAGAACCCTTGTAGAACACATTGTTGGAGTTTGGTGATAAATTCTCAATTTGACGACGGTAGACAGTTAAAGGAATGTTAGAAATGGCTTTTTTTAATTTGGGTACATCCATTCACGGATCTTCTCCCCTTTGATTGGGCAGTTTACGAGACGAGTATTTGAAACTCATCTGTTGCCAACCTGTAATATACGTAAACATAAAAATCGATGTATATATGCATGTTCTCAGTAGACTCCAAGACGGCTAGACATATTTTGGTGAAAGTTTCTAACAAATCTTATTACTCTAGAGGATGTGTGAAGTTGAGTAGTAATTGAATCAAGATTTGATCAAGAAGCGATGATAGCTCAGTGGTAGTGTGTACGACTTCGTGTCAAGGGACGTGAGTTCGAATCCAAGCATCTACATTGAGCTTGAGCTTTCGGTGTAGGAAAAACATCGTGAGGAAACCATAGCATGGTGGTAGGGCTTTTTCTAATGCCCGCCCGGCTAGCTACCACCCTCAAGTTGTAAACCTGCCGCCAAATACCAATAGGTGTGTTCCGGCAGCTGCACTTGACAGCCAGTTTCTCCACAGGTTTAGCGTGTCTGCCAACTTGGGCCGTATCATCACTTAAGATCAGGTGAGATTATGACCATAACGCTAAACCTTACATATAAAAAAAAAGATAATTTTTATCCATACGAAGCCGGGGCGTATCACCAATATTTAATGGAACCTTATGATGACCCTGCATACCCTGCTTGCTTGCTAGGAGGCTGGGAACAGCTTTCTCATAGCTTCCAGTCACTGCCCTAGTTAACATACTTCAATTTTCTATGAACAGGCGTTGATATCGAAGCGTCTATAGTGTTGGAGATAGTCCGTCAGCACGCTGAACATCTCTCTCGGCTCGGTGAAGGCGAGTGGGCCCCGAGGTCGCCTCGCTGATTGTCGCGGACCCGCCGCCGGCTGTACCTCACACCGGACTAGGCGGTCACTCACCACCACCTGATACCGCAACTCGCCGTTCGTGAGTTAAACATTCGGTTTTTATGCGTGCACATTTACTCATCGACTGAACAACAGTCGTGAGTTTAACATTCGGTATTCTGAGTGCACACTTACTCATCCACTGAACATCAGTCGTGAGTTTAACATTCGGTTATTCTGAGTGCACACTTACTCATCCACTGAACAACAGTCGTGAGTTTAACATTCGGTTATTCTGTGTGCACACTTACTCATCCACTGTACAACAGTGGTGAGTTTAACATTCGGTTATTCTGAGTGCACACTTACTCATCCACTGAACAACAGTCGTGAGTTTAACATTTAGTTATTATGAGTGCACACTCTCACATCCACTGCACATTGACAGCGGGTGAATATTCATTGACACACACGATTGAGTGAACTCCATCTATAAGTGAAACTATTTATCGACACAAGTGACGTGTGAAATAATCATTAATTTTAAATATTTTTTATGTCATTTTGTTTTTATATGTAATCTACTCTCAAATATATAATAATATAATTGATCGTTTTGCATTTCACATAAAAATGTAAACAATTCTTTTGTAACACCCACAAGTTTTTAAATTATAATTTTACAGTTCGCAAGAAAATAAATCACTTATAAGTTTATACTTTACATTAAATATGTAAACAGTATGTTTTTAATATTTTCGACTATCAAAATTAATTTCACCGCCATTCGTCAGTTTAACATTCGTTTATTATGAGTGCACATTTACTCATCGACTGAACAATGACAGCGAGTAAGTATCCATTAATACACACACACGAATGCGTGAATTTCATAAATAAGTATATCTATTTATCGACACAAGTGATATGCGAATTAATCGTTTCTTTTACCTAATTTTGATATTAGATTTTTAATACATTATTGACTCTAAAACTTGTAATAAAGTCATTGACCATTTTACAGTTTACAGTCAAATGTAAACTGTAAAATGTTGATTATTTTATTAATATTTCTTAAATAAATCTTCGAATTTTATAATTATAATTTTATAGTTCATTTATCAGTGATAATTTTATGGCTTACATTATAACGTTTTCCTGTTTATATTAAAATTTTAATACTATAATTCAAACTATAACTTCATTGTTATTTTTAATACTAGATCTGGGGCTGTTAATATTTTATAGTTGTTGATAATTTTACAGTTTACATAAAAATGTATAACACTGTTTAGCGGGCTTTATATGTTAAGAACAAAAAAGAGCATAAGTTGTTACTTACATATTGTATTGGCTTTGTAATTCTAACGGTATAAGGTATTTTCATTGTAGCCTCTTTTTATAATAACAATTTTTATTATCATAACTTATGATATTGCATTTCTGTTATCATAACAAAACCACTATCGGTTTATATCGGTTTTTAAATCGGAAATCCAGTTGTAAATATGATTATATATAACTACAGTGCGTAGATGTTTTATAGATCAAAATTGTTTAACTCCAAAATCTATTCATTTAATAAGAATGTAAATTTAGCGAGTCTGTTCTTTTTAGATTTATGTGAAAAAATATTTCACGTGACTATGAATATATTAAGTAATAAAATACATTTATATCATTTTTAGAAATATCGGTCTGTCTGTTTGTTTGTGTGCGCATCACTGCTATACTACAAAGTTTATGATAACGAAGAAGTTATAAAGCATATCCTCGAGTAATATTTAGTATATGTGTCATTAAAATCGGTTAACTGTATCAAAAGTCATTGTCAATTCAATGGCGTTGCAAGACTAAATAATTTCAGTTCCACGCGAACGAAGTCGCAGGAACAGCTAGTATTTAATATAAATGAACTATATTACGAGATGAAAATATGCATATCGATAAAACATATAAAAGTTACGTGTGTGTTGAAAAGAAATATGATTACTTGAATAATCAATATCAAATTTACATATGCGTTTTCGATCTATATATATAAGCGATTCCTTATTTAGGTATTTCCTGAACCAAAGACTTGAACATCAGCTCCTCGTCCGTCGAATTGTGAAGTTTAGAAGTACAGAGGTGTATCTTATATTGGTTTTAATATAAAATAATTTTTAACCGAAATCTATGAAATAAGGTTTCAATGAATGACCACGACAGCTTTTTTGAAGCCTTGTACGTCATGAAGTTATCGATAAAGTGTAGTGTAAGTAAAATGCGCGAGTCTCATGAAACACTCGGTTGGGACGAATTTCCTTACTTTGATATAGGTATTATATTATTGATAAACAAATGCAAATAAATGAATTAGTAGTACCTGAGAGCAAAATAAAGAAACGAAGAGATATCTAATGGCTTTAAGGAATGGGGTAGGAAATTTCGTAATTAATATATATTTCTTGTTGTAAACATATACATTTTATTGTATATCATTCAATTCATCTAATTCATTATAATACATATGATAAGCTAGGAAACGTGTATGACGTACAAATTACATCTGCGCAGCCGTTGAGAACTTACTGGCCACAGTGAACCAATAAGCGCGCACCAAAGACATGGTACAGCCAATAGCGTACGCGCTATGGACAACTGTTTACATTATAGAAATGTAAGCTATATAGAACAGAGTAAAGCAAGGATCATGAATGATAAATCTTCATATTGATTTGTCTAGATTCCATCCGTTCCATGCGATAAGGATCTTAGTTCCAATAAAAAAATTAAAGACGTTTACAAGTACTGTAATTGGTCAATTGGTTTAGTATTTACTGTTTCAGTATTATAATTTGGTTATCGCTTCGCACAGCACAATGAAGTAACAATGTTCTGTAATTGTGCGTTTATTTTTATAAATATTTTACATTTTTATTACGTATGATAACCACTGATTAAAATATTTACTTGAATAATAATTTTCTCTTTATTATGTGTAATATATATTTTTATTATTCTTTACAATTATATGGTTATTTGAATCAAGTTTTTTTGAAAAGAAGGTACAATTCGTTACCCGGGAAATGGTTTATTTTTTACAGGTTGGCCAATTGTAAAATATGTTGTATACAGATTTTGCACACTTCACGCAAAACAACTGATTTTATCGAACTTAAAATCTCTCTATTTGTCATATATTGCACTTGTAAAATAATATATACACACACATATCAAGAAAAAACACTATTTGTAATATTCATGATATTTTTGATGCCATTTTTGTTATTTAAACTGTTGAATACTGTTAAAACTGTGTATAACTCTGTATAAAAACAGTTCAAAAAGTACTGTCTTGGACGTCCGTGTGTCTGTATGTACGGATCCTGTATGTCATCACGATAACTACCGAAATACTTTACTAATCGAGTCTGTTTTTTTTCTTACGTTTCAGTATAATTAGGAATAGAACCCTATAACTTTTCACGGTCTGATTCGATCTGGTTTATTTGTCATTATATAAACAAAAATAATGAAATTATGAGGCGTGCACTTTTGGATTTTCCAAACATTTTTTCAAGCTCAAACAGCTTGTTTACATTACAGATAACGTGATACAGAATACTTATTTTTTTTATTTATTTATTTTATCCTTTTCGGCAACAAGTAATTAATATTCTAGATTAAGTATATTCAATTATGTTATGCATAGTTATATCAAGTAATGTTATTGCTCATACTCCTAACCTTTATATAGAAATCCTCTGAAAATGAAAATAGTAATTTTTACATATTACGAAAAATTACACCAATTAACTTTTTTTTAAGCTTAAAAGTGGTATACAAAACATTGATATAACCTCGACTGGAAGTTAATTAAATATGTTCTATATAATCCGAAGAAACGACATAGAAATCTAACAATACCGAATTAGAGCCGAAACGGATTTTTTAAAATTAAATTACTTTGTTCGATTCTCTGCCGCTATCAAAGAAGTCAGTAATAAAACAAAACAAAGCTATTTGGCATTTCATTTTAGAATAGAACTTAAAAATTTTGGACCAGTTATAAACGTTATAGAAGGTACATATCGCAAATAATATTTTAGTTCATCAATTTCATATCTAAAAATGAACTGTGTGCACTGAAAATAAATAATAACTGTGGAATTTAAACATTATTTTAAACGTCTCATATAAAAGCCACTGTAATTTTATTTATTTACCAGCCCTCGAGTGCCTCGACTTCATTCGTGTTGAACTAAAAATGGTTTATTTGTTATACTCGTTTTCAAACTTTTTTCCATGCAGCTAAAAGTGTATTACGTTAAATAGCCTACGACATTCGTCATTGATTGCGTTATGAAATACAAATAATGTTTGAAATCTGACTATCAATTCGTAGGATTACCCCGTTTTGTTATTCAATGCAGCAATCATTGAAGAGAGCTCTAGGCGTTTTAACATCACGCTACCACCAATAGGTGCAAAGCTGTATTGAAAAAAAGTTACAATATTAAATAATTATTAAATAATTTCTAGTTCCGCACAAACGAAGTCGCGAGCACAACTAGTATATATATAGCAATGAATAAATATACATATGTATGTACATTAATTTGAGATATAATTGAGAAAGTAAGTGGGCAAACCACTTCACTATGTCTAGTTTTAGTATTCATTGTAGTATTTATTAATTGTCACTGAACTGTCTTTGTTATTAAATATTGAATTTATTTTATGTTAGAAATATATAGATAACCAAATAGCCGATCGGTGTAGGTGTTTATTATTTCGTAGTAAGTTTAAGCATACTTGTGCATAGAAGAATTTAGAGAAAGTATCAACAACATCTCTCCAAAAAAAAACTTTATACACTTTCCAAATCCATATATTTCTTTCCCACTTTTTTTTAATTTACTTATTCATAGCTACGTTTATATCGTTCCTTGTATTTTTAGGTTTTATTATTATCCTAGTTTGCATAAGTAAGCACTCTATTATATTAGAATATATTTAAATTGTCTAAATGTTTGTGTTCGATGTGTATTTGATCTATTTATTGTACTAAATGTTGTGTATTTGTTTATCGATATATTAAAAAAAGTATATTTATTCACGTAATAATAATAATTTTATGGGATGTATCTAGTTTTCTTTCATCTAAAGCTTTGAGGCTAAGAAGTGCGTCTATCACTGTTTATGTGTAAGAATTGAAATTTCTTTAGGTTAAATACTGTTTTTGATTAATTCGAGCCGACTTTACCGAGCGTCACATGAAAACGTTGCGGATCAGAATTTCAAAACGCTCCCATTAGAACTTTCATTGTGCCTAAAGAAGTTTCACTAAAGTAAATACAGTGTAAACTCCATTTACCGTCACTTAGTTTCACGATAAACGTCCTAAAACGTAAAAGTTACTTGGTTTTGGTCGGTTCACCTGCTTGGGTATGCAATAGTGCAACAATTTCGAAGCAGATGTAGCGTACACATATTTCAATGGACGTGAGTTCGTATTAGAGATGCGACTCGGGTAGAATTTTGTAACTCGAGTCACTCGAGTAATTTTACTACGTCACTTAGGTAAACTGCTTAGACTCCTTACAACTCGAGTAAGAATTGATCACTCGAACTGAGTTTCGATTAGTGTAGATTAAGAACGTTTAAATACTTTTAGTAAAATTTGGTAATATGAAATAAAATACAAACTATTATTTACCTTATTTATGTCATTAATCAACAAAGAAAAATAGAAAAATCTAGCAGCACCGAATTAACTCGGTAACTCGAGTGCAAACGAACTCTAGTCAAATATGTTTTTTTTATGTAATAGCGGGCAAACGAGAAAGCGTGTCACCTGATGGTAAGTGATCACCACCGCCTATAGACACACACAACACCAGAGGAATTGCGGATGCGTTGCCGGCATTTGTAGGACTGGCTCTCAAGTGCAATCGGCGGGACACACCGATTGGTGTTTGGCGACAGAATTTCAACTTGAGGGTCAGCCAGGCAGGCATCAGAGCACCATGATCATCCCTACCACCATGCTATGGTTACCGCGCGATATTTTTTTCACCGAAAGCTCAAGCTCATTATAGGCGATTGAATTCGAACTCACGTCCCATGACGCGGCATTCCTACACACTACCACTGAGCTGTCATCGCTTCAAGTAGAATACGAGTTTAAGTAATACACTCGAGTCACTCGAGTAAAAAACAGCTCGAGTCGCATCACTAGTTCGTAGCCCTGCAATGACCTTGAGCTTTCGTTGAAGGGAACCTGCCTTTTCCAATGACTGCCTGGGTGGCTACCAGCCTTTTTTATTAACGTGATGTTCAAAATCATATTCCTTATGCTCATAACAATGCGTAAATACATAACTCGGGCTCAGAGCACGACAAGAAAGGCATGTAGCGACTCTTGAGATGCTAATCACCCAACACTATCCACTACAATCCACCACGTCAACACTTCAGACTCCCATGTTGCCAGAGACCAAGGGAAGCGCCCACACTTTTAATAGCAATCTACCAATCTACCCTCAAGTTGAAATCTTCCGGTGTTCCTTCACTAACACTTGAGAACCAATTTCTCCACTAAGCTTAACGTGTCCAACATCATAGGCCACATCGTCACATAACATGAATTAAGATTATAGCCATAAAGTTAAAAAAAAATAACATTTAACCGACAACACTCAATACCGCCTTAAGTGTTGCTATATGGAAGTTACACTGTATACACTTTCTTGAAATGAATTTGAAAGATTTCTGTACATTTAAAGGATTTGATATTAGAATAATTAATTAATCTTACAAAAGAACGTATGATTATCATAGAATGTATGGACTATCTACTATTGTTGTAATTGTCTTGATTGTTATGTAAGTGGAAAGTTTAGCTTACGTTGTGCCCCTGTGAAGTAACTTACGATATTTAACAGAAATGTAAACCATACAACAAACGTTTCGTCCCCGGCGTCAGCCCAAGCCGATGGTCCGCCAGTTCATGGCTCCCTTGTGTTCATTGCATCGGGCTCAGTGCCTTAGTACTCGACCTCAAAGTACGGTGAAGCTCTGAAAGCCTTTAAGGCTAAAAGCATAATTATCCAATCGAAGAACAAAACATAGAACAAGCGCAGACCTAATGCCTTATATTTTCATTGTAATTCTCATGTTTTTTGTATAGATTTTATAAAAAATATATTTGTTCCTATAGAGCAATAATTAAGGTAGGATTTAGAATATTTAATATCACGCTGCCACCAATAGGAGGAAGTTTATATTGAAAAAACTTACCAAAATGGGCAAACATAATTAAATAATTTTTTGCTCTACTCAAACGTAGTCGCCGGCACATCCAATAATTAATAAAAAATAATAAAAATAAAATATGGCATAAAATTGTTATAGTACGCAGCTCATACAAAAAACAACGAACTTTATAGTTTACGCTCGCAATCATACAATGGAGTCCAGAGATGTGAGGTAGAGTGGCATGACGGCATAAGCGACCGTCATGCCGTTTGCCGTCACGACAAACAGGTCGATTTTAAAACTAGGGTGTGCCAATACATGTGTCAACAATAATGTTTCATGGCCCCACTGTCCTCCGCTGTTCTAACTTGTATTTTATTGTGTTGCAGATTACAAATCATCGTACAACACTTTCATAATTAGATACCAGTGTAAATTGGTAATGATGTACATAAAACAGTTATTTATAGCTTGGTGGTAGAGTATTTTCTAATGCCCGCCTGGTTAGATACAACTTTTAAGTTGAAAATCTGGCCCTGTCCTATGATATGAAGGCACATTGGAGTCAGTCCCGCCACTAGGCTTAGCGTCTCCACTATCGGACCACATCTTCACTACCCGCTATAGAGTCGGGGAAGAAAATCGAAACTCTAAATCTATAAATTATTTAAAAAAAAGACTAAATTTGCATAGATTTCGTATCGAAACGCCTCCTCGAAAAAACTCGAAAATAGAATGTCAATAAAACGAGTTAATTTTTTTTTAAGTTAACTTGGCAAAGAGACTGCGCTGTAATGTTAAGTACAGTACAGTCCTAAAACAGCAGCGACCATTGTACTGTCATACCGGCCTGAACCATGACGACAGGTTAGTGTAATTTTGTGTTTGAGTTTCCTTTTCCGTTTCCACAGACATTTTGGGCACCTTTATGGAGGCTTTGCGGCCGCACAGGAGGTCGAGATTCGCAGGTTGAAAAACACTTGTAGTGTAACCAATTTTTACACTTTACTGATAACAAATATAAGGTTACACAGTGTTAAGGATAAAGATCTATGAATACTTCTCATTCTAACTTACGCCTTAGACGTGTGAAAGAAAGAAATGTAACATAAGACTAAAATGAGCAAGTACAAACCATACGCAGAATTTATTTCATTTTCGCTCGTTGACTGCTCATAAGAGTAAACGAGAAGGAAAAAAAAGAGATTAAAGTTAATTGGCGTTTATTTCACAGGCACAACGTAGTTTTAACTAAGTTTTGACTGTTATTCATCTGAAATATGAATGTATACTTGTTTGATGTTATCTAAGTAGTTACCTATACACTACTATCTACCTTATGCGATTGACAATAAGGTTCTAAGAAAGGGAGAATATTTTACTAATGCTTAATATCTCATATTGGTAATGAACAGGCATCGAAAAATATTACGTAAAAATCAAGTTTCCTATAAAATATGATCGTTTTGGGTCTCTTTGTATATGTATATACTTGTATAGTTGAAACAGATTTTTTTAATTGACAAGCTTTTTCATTATCATTGTTGAAAACATAAAAAAATACATATCGTATGTACAGATTTTTATGTGATGGCAACTTACCATTTTGCCACTTGCTTATTCTGCCAATGTCAAGTATATAGAATATTTTGCTGATTTTAAAAATTCAAATACTCGCTAACAAAATGGACGCTCCTTTACTAGAACTTTCCAGGCTGTTTCTGTGGCGACAAAAATTTATGGTCCTCTTTTTTATATAGTAGAAAATATTCAACCTATATCACGTATAATAACATTATTATTACAAAATATACGAGAGAAAAAGGGTAAAAAAGCCTTCAAGGACCTTCAGATTAAGGCCTCACCAAAAACTCCTTGAATGCATATCTGTTTCGGTGAGTTCACGAGTTATCAAGAGTATACGGTGACTGTAAAATAAATTGAACACCTTCATACACTTATTTTCTCTCAATATTTAAATAAATAAATAATTGATTTCTACGTAAGGTTTTTCGTGAACATATTTATTTAAATTAAAATAATCTGCTAAATGATTTTTTTGAACTTGCTATATAATAATATAATAATTGTATAATGTATTTATTACTGTACGTGTGAAATCGACGATGTATACTGAACATTCAAAGTTAATCTGATCTAAAAAAAACAGTCTGTACTTAAGACCACACGACAAAAGTCTATAACTATATCTGCCTCGCTCCCTTAGTCGACTCGAGTCGACTTCACCAAAACGAGCGTCACAAAAAAGGTTGCGGATCAGAATTTCAAGGACCTTCCACTAGAAGTTTACTACAAAATATATACAATTATTTTTTTATACTATCTACCGACCACAAAACCGTTTCAAGAAGGGTTTTATGCAAGCGAAACTTTAAGTGTTATAGGAAGAAAATCTCGAAGTCGTAAGTATCTGGCAGGCGCAAACATTTTCCGACTTATTTCTTGGAGTTTTGGAACCCAAGATTTGTACATAAACAAAGGTTAAGGTGGAATTGGTTTTGCGAATAACTTTTGATGCAGCGAATTTAGCCAAAAATGTAAAGATTTTTTAGTAAAGCATTTGATTTCCCATAAGAGTATTTATCGGGTTTTTTGTGGTACTGATTTTTACATTATACGATTCCAAAATTGTAAAATTATATCAGTTTTTAAGGTAACGGTTCATTTGACGGGAAATTTTAATCACACGTTTTTTTTTGTAGAGCATTCAGTTTCCGCCTTAAATTGTTTTTATCTTGAGTCAGTTTTGTTTAACTCAATGGTCTGGGAATAATTCTGAGACAATCAATACTCGTTCAGGAAAAAATATCTATAATTGCGATGAGGGATTTCTTAATACCAATATTAAGTTAGGAATTCAATTTTTTATCACTCCAAACAATATTTTCCTTATACTTTAAAAAAAAAAAAATTATGGCCCAGTGTATATATATATATATATATATATATATATATAAAATTACCACATCACAATATCTCCATAACTACCAGACCTACAGACTTGAAATTTTTCATGGATTTTCCTTATCCTACGTGGTCGTCCGCCCATTAACAACGAATTTTACGTTGACGCTCGATCTATGGGAAAAGTACGAACTAAGTCAGATGAAGCTGCTGGTATATATATGAACGTACATTTTCAAAATTACCAAAGAAAATATATAAGAAGGTCTTAATCCTAATGGTGATGGATGCATCACATATACGCAGATATCAGATTATCTTTGAACGCAAAAACATAAGAATGAATTTTAACATATATGGGTATTTATTATTGTTATAATGTGTCTATACATTGTATTCTATGACTGTGCTGTAATCTACTTTATTCATAATGGATGTAGAGACGCGTGGTCGTCTATCCCACGTGTATTAAATAGATTGTCATATTTTAATGTATACACTTCGTTTTATTTTCACACCCTAACTAGAACATTAGTTTTAATAAATATTGACATACAGGAACTGATGAGGACATTAGATTGAAGGGCAGACTATAAATCCTTTATAAGAACAGTCATGTTCTATAGATCGGAGTGCTGGGCTAGTTAGAAGACGGATGAGTGTCGATTGCGTGCAACATAAATACGTATATTGCAAGGATGGACATAGTCGGGAATGAGTATTTTAGAGGGAGTCTGAAAATGGCTCCGGTGGTACACAAGTTGAAAGGGGATCGCTTGTCTTGGTTTGGAAATGTCATGAGAAGAAGGGAAACGCATGTGGTGAGAAAAATAACGGATATGAATGTTGAAGGATGGAAAGTAAAAGAAAGAATAAAGAAAAAATGGATAGAGTGTGTGAGGAATGAGATGAAATAATGAGACTGAATTAAGAGATGGTGACTGACAGAGATTTATGGAAGAAGAAAACGTATTGCGGCGACGGCAAATAACTTGGGAACAGGACAAGAAGATGAAAATAGGAACTGGAGAGAGCAATGGAGTAGATAAATGTTTTGTTGCGATTGCATTTTTTAAAATTAATACGATGTTCAAAATCATGTCTATACGGACTTCTTGATCGCAACGCGTAAATGCTTTATCCAGGTTCAGGACAAAACAAAAGGGCACGTGGCAAGACTCATCGGGTGATAAGCACTCGACACTAGCTACTAAAGAACACCACGGCAACACTTCAAGTCATGGTGATAGGACATTTATCTAATGCTTTACTGGCTAGCTACCACGCTCAAGTTGAAAATCTGATAAATACCTATAGGTGTGTTCTGGCAGTTGCACTTGAAAACAAAAGATTTAATTAAGGTATACATAAAGAAGCTGTTGAAGGAAGGAAAGGAAGAAAACTTTTTGGACCAATCTTATCTACAAGGTATAAACTCCTTTTGAAATTTGTCTAAAAAAAAACTTTTAATTAGACAATTTAGTGTTCAAAAATTGTCATGGCCCGTCAGAATTGCAGTGAGATATTTCGTGGCATTAGTATATTATCTATGATATTTATAAATACATAAAGATAACACGTTCCCGTGGCCGCACTACTAATATATATTCTATTATTTTTATATAATTTTTTATCCAAATCGAAAATTGTTTACAATGGTAAGTTTAAATTTTGTATATATAAATATTTAAAAAGGGTTAAATGTTGGAGTAGACGCTACTTGTCATCTCTATTTAATGATGGATTTCCGCAAAGTAACGCCTTTATCAATCAAATATTTAAAAAAGATTGCACAAATATTTTCGTAAAATATTCCACATTTACTTTAAAAAAAATGTTATTATTGATATGATTTCTTATACGTAATACATTTATATGTTCAGAGGAAGTTCAATTAACTGTGTAAAAAAAGATAAAAATCTTGAATACGCAAGTATATAAACAATAATTATTATCATATAATTTTCCTTAAGAATTATCATACAACTTTGTTTATGAATTACACTAACTTTATAAACAATATAAAACTGATAACTTATAAGGTCGGAGTATATAAGAAGAAGAAAAATCAAAAATCTGAAAGCATCTGTCCATTTGGAAGCTTTGGTATCAGGGACAAATTGAGGAAGTTTTCCTTCATACCACGATAAATTAATTGCACTGTTTGATAAGCACGATACAATAGAAACATGGCACCTAGTATAATAAAACAAGTTTCGCAGTCATGCCGATTTTTAAGCTCTTTGACAGGTTGATAGATATATTCTCGGCAACAGCCCAAGCCGAGCTTAGTGACACCCTTGCAGAAGTTGCCCCTCGGGCTGAGTGCCCTCCGCGCTCGCCCAAAAAGTGCTATGAAACTATGAAAGCTTTTTAAGCTAACAGTGTATGTTGTTAAAAAAAGCTGATATAGGTACATACATACACTGACTTTCCCCGATACGTGAATCAAAAAGGTAAATCATGTGTAATGAATTAACTTTGAAAAAGTATAGATTAATCGAAACTATGTAGTAGAGTACGAACAAAAAATTCCTACAGACAACGATTATATAGGTTATTATACTGATAATAAATTAGTTTGACAATTACAGGATCATGAGGTTCAGGATATCGTTGGCGATGTTAAACGCACAGATTCTCAAAAAAGTGTGGCCACTTCAAACGTATATACAATGGACTTTACTGACTGTAGTTCAGAAAGATATAATTCTTCAGGCAAAGACACTTACGTGATTGATCATGATACTAGCGAAGACAGTGAGATAAACTTTCCCCTACAAGGAATCAAAAGTACGGTAAATTTAAAAGATAAAGAACAGAAGAAATCCTTGGTAACTATTAAATCCAATCGTGATAAGAACACGCAATTTGAAATAACAACGAAAGTTAGTAGGGCTGCGTCTACTAGTTCAAACAGATGCTCTATTTTCGCCCAAGAAACATTCACACAAACAAGCAAGACTATAATTGAACTAGCCTCATTAGATATTGAGGGAAAAATCGATAGCCATACATTAGAGACACAAACATCTCTAATGGCCATAACAGAAAACCGAACAATGGAATACAGGATAGAGATAAATAATCAAAACAAATATGAACTTACAAATAATGTCGATGATAAAAAGGCTGATTCTGCCATATGTTTAAATCAAGCAATCAATAATTCTCTAGATGACGGATCGTCAAAGTTTCCTGCATCTGAAACCGAGAATGAAATTGACGACGCTAATGCAAGTTACAATCCTAGTGAAAGATTAATAAACATTTTAAATGTCGATTCCAAAGAAATCGATTTAAGTGATGAACGTAATGACAGCCAGTATGAAAACACAAGTGATTTTGAAACAACAAATACTGATATTGAAGATGATTCTTTGATGGAACAACCAAAACCAAAATTGAATTCCGAAAGTTTTAGTGACGTCAGTGACGTACCAAAATCCGTTGATAACGATATCGAAGAACTGTACACAAAACTGTCTGGAAGTATCAATGAATATTCATTAGAAAACCCATGTGAAATTGAAAAACGAAGACTTAGCCCATTGACTACGTTGACTGAAGAATCAGCTTTGATAGGAAGTTCTAACGTTACGACGAACATAGTAAATACAGCAATAGACGATGATGTCTTATTCACAAATAACCAAGGAATGAACATTAAACTTTTACCTGAAGAAGTTATTACTAAACACCAAGTCTATGAACTACCCCAAATTCGAAATGGATCTTGCCCAAACAGCCCACATTTGAATTATCTCTTTTCTATGACTCCTACAATGACTCGGCCTGTTACAAAGTCGAGTACATTGCCTTCAGTGATTGAAGGTAACAGTGAAAAAATCCGACCTAGTGATAACAGGTGGGAGATTAGTACTAAAGATTTAGCAGCGGGAGAAAGTACTAATATTAGCGTAAGAAGTGGTAAGAATAGTTATTTTAAAGGCACTAAATGCAAAAAGTTTCTGACGTTTGTACATACATATTTGTTGGGAGTTAGCATGTGTATACACTTTTATATGGTTAAGGTTTTTTATTATATTTCTGAACTCGAAGGATAGCAAAAATAGCAAACCAAAATTATGAAACACAGCTTGTCTCGTTCTCTAGCCCTTTGAGCTATAGGTATTAATTTAATAAATGTGTCCCGTGGTTAGTGGCCCCCGCAAGTGGGTGTTGGTTTTAATCTTTGGTCTTCAGGTATTACGGAACTTTGGATTTAAAAATATGGGCCAGTTTTCCAAAGTCAATCCACCCTAGCTGCACTCGCTTAACCATTTTCTTTAGCTGAGTGCCATGGTCGAAATATAAAAAGTGGCCAAGATAAATCTGCATACATATATATGGAAATGCTAATTTGTAAGATTATAGCTAATCATTAAGCTTCAATAACGTTTTACGGATTATTATGACAACTGTAATGATTATACATTTATTTCCCTAAATTGATTTTAGATTGTTCTTAGATACGATAGAAGCCACTTGGTTCAAGTTATATTGGAGTTTAAAAAGGGCAGTGCAACATTGGGTATGCTAGCTAGTTCAGTCTTAAAATACCGATAAGTGTTTCATGTTTTGCAGATTCCTACCCAGAGACGAACTACAGTGTCCATTTACCACCAATTCACACTGAATTTTACATCACAAACCAAAAGGTTTTCAACGGACTTCATAAATTTGATGGAAGAAACAGAAATATAACTGAACACAACCGAAATACTATTAACATAACAAACAAAATTAAAGATTTAAAAATGTCAAGTAAATCGCGGATCAGGTTAGGAGCTCTTTTTATTTGCCTTTCATGAAATGTATCGCTTTACTTGATTTTTATTTTCCTTTTGGTTGTTGATGGCATAATAGTAGGTCAATTTGAGTATATATTCACTCACGCATGATGATATCACGCACGCAATTGATATCACGCACGCAATTGATATCACCTGTTAGCGGTCGGCAGCGTAATGAATGTTATTAACAAATGTCACTTGTCCGTTCGGCCATTTTATTTTAGAGATGTGCTCCAACTGCAACTCTATGGTACTACTGATCGTTCCGTCGGCTTAGTAGCACATTGACGCGTTCAATTACAAACCCTACATCACAGGAGAGACCCTACATACGGAAAAGTGTCTGTATTTATTTATAAATTAAATTACTTATACACAGACCTATAGCGGTCAGCAGAAGTGAGTCACCCAGTTCTGCGTCGCCGGACGACTCTAGACTGTGCGACTTAGGAGAACGAGGCTGTGAAGCACTTTGCGCTGAACTATTACGACAGTTGCGTTCTTCGGCCTGGTTATTACCTTTGATTACAATATTTATGAAAGTAATTTGTGTGTTCTTGCCGAAATTTACAGTATAATTTTTTTCCGGTTGGAAAAGCGATGATGACTCCGTTGGTAGTATGTACAGACCCCTAAATTAATGGACGTGAAATCGAATCCCTGCAATGGGCCTGCGCTTTCGGTGATGAAACCATAGCATGGTGGTTGGGCCTCTTCTAGTGCTCGCTCGGCTAGCTACCACCCTCAAGTTAAAAATCTGCTGCCAAATACCTATAGGCGTGTTCCAGCAGTTGCAATTTCTCAAATGCCTGCCCTTGCACTAGGGTTGGCGTGTCCGCCATCTTGGGTCACATCGTCACTTAGCATCAGATGAGATTGTGGCCATAACCATAACTTATAAAGTATGTTCAAAAGAATCAAACCCAACAGATAGTTTTAGAAGTTAGAACAGTGAAACAAACAAACTAAAATCACTTTAGCTTTATATATGAAAATCCTTGGTCACGATATTCGTCCGTGGTAATCACGGAAAGCGTTAAATCGATTTCAATGAAATATATGTATTTTGTTCCGTTAAGTGGCCGGAATGCAATGGATAGCGGTGTGGTCAACTACTAAAAAAAGTAAAACAAGGTATATTATGCCACCTAGTCTATTCATAATTATTGTGTTATTAGGTTTAGCAGTCTTGTTTAGAAATTTAGCGTCATCTTTCCTGATATTAAGTGACGATATGATCCAAGAGTTGGGCACGCTAAGCCTAGTACAGGGACTGGCTCTCAGGTAAAACTGCCGGAACACACCTATAGGTCTCTGGTGGGCAGATTTTCAACTTAAGGGTGTTAGCTAACCAGGCGGACATTAATAAAAGTCCAGCAGTATCTGCCGGCTAGTAATTTGCTAGCGGCTATTTAATTGCTCTACAGTATTGGAGTAATAAAAAATAGCTTAATTAAAACAAAATTTTAAAATATACTCTGTATTGATTAAAAATATACTATATATAGAAAGATTTGGCTCAATGACATTATTTTATGTATAAATATTAAAGAATATGTATTACATACTATATAAAGCGATGATATCTCAATGGTAGTGTGTACAACTTTGCGACAAAGGACGTAAGTTCGAATACAACCACCTACAATGAGCTTGAGCTTTCGGTGGAGGAAAAAATCGTGAGGAAACCATAGTATGGTGGTAGGGCTTTTTCTGATGTGTCTGGCTAAGTACCACCCTCAAATTGAAAGTCTGCCACCAAATACTAATAGATGTGTTCCGGTAGTTGCACTAGAGAGCCCGTTTCTCCAAAATCTTAGCGTGTCGACCAGCTTGGGTCGTATCGTCACTTAAGATCAGGTGAGATTACGGCCACAACACTGAGCCTAAACTATAAAAAAAAAACAACATATAGAGCGAATAGTAAATAAGCAACATGTAACTTACACTTTATGTGCCAATAATTACAGGTATGAAATTCCGGAAACGTTGGATAACGTTCCGAAACTACTTGAAAAATTTTGGGGCGTGATCGCAGAGCAACGGATAGCCGATTTGATAAGACAAGTTTGCCTTACAATATTTTATTATAATATTAGATGTGCTGGCGACTTTATTGGTGTTTCCTTGAATTTATGTTTCCTCTGATTTTAGGATCTATTCTTCATCTTTGTGGACACAGTATTATTAGGCTGAGTACACATTTTATTATCACAGGTTTTTAATATAAAGCTTAATTATTATGTTTATTTATGTATCGCTTCAATGCATATTTAGTATAGTAAACTTCATTATATTTCACAACTAAGTGATGCCAGTTAGGTAGAAATCACAATAAAAGTTTATTTTTGTTTGTATTATATTTGTATGCATTCAAAGAAATACTTTTGAGTGTATGTATGTGTGTGGGTCTATAATTTGCGAATAATTTTGTATGAATGATGTTTATTGAAATAAAACTAATTTAAACGGATTTTATTGCGGTTAGTTATTGATTTTCATCCCGACGTTTCGAAAGCTTTTCAGCCTTCATGGTCACGGGATGGACTGAGGTGTAGGTTGTCCAGAAAAGTTTATGTTACTTACTGTAAATTGAAGGTAGACACAGTGTGTGTCATGGTGTTTCAGCTGATACCATCGTTACCTAAAGTCAAGTGAGGTTAAACTTTAAAAAAAATCATGTTCGTATATTTTCAAAACTGTATATGTCTACATATATATTTTTTATTTTTCACCAGATAATCATACATGTAGAATCCCCCAGACCACAGATAGCACGGTTAGCCTGTTTCACGCTCGCTTCAGTATTGAAAAATACGAATTATACGAAAAAACCGGTACGTACACGCTGATGCTCTAACTGAATTATAACGAGGAAAGTCAATCATGTTTCGAGGAAACTCAATCAAGTTCGAAGACTATCAATCAAGTTTCGAATAAAGTCAATCAATTTTCAACAAAAGTCAAGCAAGAATATGAAAATTTCTACGTAAATTGATATCTTGAGCTTTGTATCGTCTCTTCAGGTCACTAAGGCTGATGCATAACTCCCTATACCTTATGGTAGATGTAATTTCAATGGGAGTCGATTCATATGGTATATTTTGAACACTTTTTTAACCTTATCCCAAAGATCAACGTCGACGAACCAATCATCATTCTGAATCGATTGATACAGTTCTACAGTACTATTACGAGTATTCAGACAATTAACAGCAGTCGGTCCCAATATATATGAACATATATATTGAGGTCGAGTTCAACACTAGTACGAAAATATAGTTTTAAGGAATAAAACAAAAAGATAATAAAAAGGAACCCTTTGGTTTTCATTATAGTGAATTAATATATTTATATTATTATTGGCTTTAATAAACGATTAAGTGGAAGTATTCGACGCCTGCCTTCTACGACAAAAAGAATATTCAAACAAGTTAACCCGAGAGAAGGTGAAATATTAGATATTTTCTTCCAGGATTTCTACGAAGCTATGACGATACTGCTGATGAAGACCGGTAGTTTCAGTAAGCCGGTGCGTCGAGCTGCAAACATTGCACTGGACGATGTAGTTTGCGGGGTCGATCTGACGCACGCAGTCACTGCTCTGTGCGTCCACGGCGTTGGGTCGGTGACTTTGTTTTGTCTCCTCGTTGCTACATATTCAACTTATTTTTTATTTTTTTTAAGTTTAGTTGATAAACTTGATTGAAGTGAAGATGTGGTTAAAATGGTAACATATAACTTGGTTAACAATTTTTAAAGTTGCAAATTACTGCCGTTATCTAGTAATAATTTCTATATCTTAACTAACCGGTACGTGCGTTGGTAGAATTTGGTAGATATTCTAATAGCTCAGAATTTACGTTCCAAGTTGCTTTTATTGTTGCATGTGCTACATTAGTGCAAAATTAGATTACACAATTTAGGGTGAAATAATGAAAAGTGAGGATAGAAAATAAATATCACTCCATGGCAAACTAAATTCCCGTAGAAAACCTTTTTTTTATGCATTAGCGGGCAAACGAGCATGCGTGTCACATGATGGTGAATGATCACCGCCGCCCATTGACACCCACGACACTGGGAGAATTTCAGGTGCCTTTATTGGAGGACCTGGCTCCAAGTGCTACTGCCGGAACAAACCTAGTGGTATTTGGCGGCAGATTTTCAGCTTGAGGGTGGTAGCTAGCCAGAGTGGCATCAGAAAAAGCCGTACCACTATGCTGTGGTTTCCTCACGATGTTTTCCTTCACCGAAAGCTCAAGCTCATTGTAAGTAGTTGAAATTCGAACTCACGTCTCATAACGCGGCGATCCTACCCACTACCACAGAGCTATCATCGAAACAACTACTTATTTTTCAATTATTTAATAACAACCATTATACACGACTAACGACTCGTGAAATGGTAGAGTATGTTAGATATTTTTAGGGGTCGTATAATGCTGTAAAAAGATTCTGAGTCTTATTAAACTTGTCTATGCAGTCTAAACAAATTATGCTCAGAGTTATTATTTGTAACAATTCACTTATTCTTAATAAATAAACTACACCAGCTGAGGTTCCACGAATTTTACATAGTAATAAAGCAAGTATTACTTATGACACTTTTTAAATTTTCGCGTATTGTACGCAATATGATATAGAAATTAAATAAATGAAAAAGTAAGTCGCGTTTTAGACCCGTATTTAATTTATATATTATACAGTATTACTTATGCAATAAGTAAGTACAGTAAACTATTATTTTCAATAGAGTGCGGTTGATTTCTGAATTACAACAGAAATATTATGACATTAAAACCCCGCCAAAAACTTCAGACATATTTCTTCAATTGCTTGATTCGTTTTTTACAGATTATTGATATGATCAAGTATGGATTTATTTTTAGGTATTTAACAAAATTTACTCATTTATAAGAGCTATGTTAGTGTGGCATAACCTCCTGGTTAGTACCGATGATAAAAGCAATGTTAAATTAGCAATATTCGTACAAAACATTAGCTAGTTTTAACGTTCTCGTCTTTTCTCCCTCTAATATATTTAGCTTATGCCTGTAAGTATAGCTTGAACGTTACTAGCACCAAGTAACTCTACTGATTAAACCATACAGACACAAGAGCGCGCTGGTTCGGTGCGCATCCGCTCGACTACTTGTGGTATGTTGCGCTCTGGCTGCGGGAGGTAGGGAACTGCTGCGCGCCCGCCCGCCCACTGCGGCCTGCGCGAGGAAGCATGCACTGCGCTCCCTCGCAACCTTGCTAGAAGATAAGAATACTGATACAAGGTTCATTCAATGTTTCTTTGGTATTTGTGAGGTTTGAGGTTTAAGAATAACTTTATTTCTCATGAAGAATTACATAATTCACTTACTGATATACAAATGTTTAAAACTAAAATTAATATTTAGAACGTACAAAGGTACGTAACTAGAATATAAAACAAAATAACAATGATGTGGGGAAACAAATAAAATACTTTAACCGTAAGTATTTTGATCCTTGCCAAGGAAAAACATTGATGCATGAATTCATTTTAACTAGATGAGGCATTGATGGCATATGTCATCTTTTTCTTTTTTATGAAATTTTAGTTAATTATTCTACATCTACTCTTATTTATTTATTTTATTTTTAGTCTAAATATTCTATTTATATGTTTTTCATATATATTTGCTTTCGAAACCATATTAAATGTTAGGTTTATTGGTTTACGTTAAAATTGGAAAATTACTAATGTATACTTTTAATTTATTAGTATATTTCTATTGCATTGCATTTGAATATAATATTATCACATATATTTAGTTTTGTAGCTATGATGCCTTTTTTATTAGCGTAGTGTAGACGCAGTACCCGGGCTCAGCCTAGTACAAGAGGGGTGGATGGCGACTAACTAAAAAGCATCACGGCGACGCTTCAATATCCCGTAAAACCACAAACAGCTTTCACACTTCTTCTAATTCTATAGTTATGATGCCTAAAGTGGCGCTCAAATAAGTAGAACTTGAAATCCATAATTAGATTGAGTTTAAAATGTATCTATTTACATTGTCTAGGGATGACTTGCCTAGGTATTATCCTGAAATTATTTTTTTTTCTTATTCTGTAATTGGACTTATAGAGCCAGTTTTAAGGTTGAGCAATTTTACTACTTCCTTTTTTGCTAATTTTACTTACAAGTAATAAAAATGCTGATATATAATCCCATAGAAATGTATTTCAACGGTACCTATTACTCAAAGTGTGGGAAACTGGAAAAAGTTAAATTTTTTTTTACAAAAGTATACCAAAGAATCGTAAAGATTGCAAGTGAATAAAATATTGAAGATTGACTAATTAATATTGCACAGTTTCAACCTATAATTTAAAAAATACTAACATAGATTGGCAACATATATAAAACACATATTTTATCTACGAAAAAACAATGTCTAAATAACTAAATTGTCATGTTTTTTTTTTTTTTTTTGTGTAGGATTATATTGAAGCATTTTTCAAGAATATTTTAATAACCGCAAGTGTCGCCAAATTAAAATACCCGCCTTGTTTTTTAACAGGTTTTTAATCTGTATTATAATATTGTTTAAAGAAAATACGCGGAGCGTCTATATTCGATGCTCCGACCTCTTCCCAGTTTCGAAGCGTATTATTTGACCGACGTGGACGTTGAATTAGCTTCCCGACAGATGAAGAAATACGACCAACTGCTACTGCTCGGAGCAGCGAAGATCAGATGACGGAAAACGTTATTTATCATTACTTTAATGTACTAGTTTGTTCTCGACCACTACCAAAGGTAATATTGCCATTAGTTCCGCTAGTATACCATGGAACATGCCTATATCTAAATAACATTACCCCAATATCATAATCAAACAACTTCTGGGCTCAGTATTTCTCGCATATTCTACCAATAGTTGTTGCGCGTCCACAATTTTTCACAGTTGGATGAATTTATTTCTTTAATTATAATTTTATTGACAGTACGATAATTTTACAGCCCTGATACAATAATAATTTTTCACGTATGTGCTAATACTTTCTATAGGAGTCTCTCTAACAGGGCCAGGTCGCCCGCGTCAAAACTAGGTCACTTTCTACATCGTCCTATAGTCGCACTATTATTATCTAATGAATTACGCAATTATAATCTAATTATTAACGCTATGGAAAATAACTAACTCGAAACTCGTCATTGGAATGATATATTTTAATAAAAACATTACGTAATGAAATAAATGTATTTTAAATTTGTTCCTGACTTAACAGGAAATTATTAAGTTTCAAGCGATTTACAATCAACCTCTGTCGCGTAAATTGGAACGTAGAACGTTCTAATTATTTAAAAAGTTTCAACGAATTAAAACGAATGATTCAAAGCTTTGTCAGACGATTAAGAAAGACACATTTATCGCACGTTATAATATTTCCAAAAAAATTAGCTATTGTTAATCTAATTTGTATCTTATTTATTTACTTGTTTCTATACAATTGACTTATCTACTCTAATTCTACTTTGTAAAAATTGATATATTGATTGTATTAGGGTCTAAACTAAATATGTGTAATAATTTGTATTATAATATCAAACAATAAAAATCTTGTTATAATGTCAATAAATTGTCATTTTATTATCCTGTTTTTTATATTTCACTGTCCGCCTATTAACAGAATCTTTTTTTTTCTTATAACCAATAAAGCAAAGAAGAATTCCTTTAATTGATAAGCTGCTACCATGACCTATAGACGGTGGTAATATCAAATTGCGGATGTATTGCTCATGCGTTGCCAATGTTGAACGTTTTCCTCAAAGAGCTCAAAGAAATCTCTTAAAGTTATCTTTATGAACGCAATTTAAACAAAGTACTATGTAGATAAATCTATTCATAAAAATTGTATCAATATTTAATAATGCACTGAATTTAAAATTTGAAAATAATATAATATAGTTAAACCAATAATACTTCAGTGGTAGTGTATTATTTTTTATGCTTTATATGTTTAACGTTCAGTCTGATCTGATGTAAAGTGATGATAAAGCCCAGACCTACACGCTAAGCCTAGTGGAGGGACTGTCTCTCAAATGCAACTGCCGGAATACACCTATAGGTATTTTACTACCACCGTGCACGTCGCGTCGATCAACATTGGTTCTCTTTTTTTCAATCTAACTATATATATAAAAAGAATATAAATTTAACGTGTCAGTACTTTAAGAATAAGTAACAAAATACTTTTACATCATTTTTAGAAATGTCTGTCTGTTTGTTTGTGCACGCAACACTGCTAAAATACAACGTTTATGATAAAACGTCACTAAGGAAATCATAAAACGTATCCTCGAGTAACATATAGTCTTTGTTTAATTAAAATCGGTTAACTCTATCAAAA
This sequence comes from Actias luna, assembly GCA_039707435.1. Classification (NCBI taxonomy): domain Eukaryota; kingdom Metazoa; phylum Arthropoda; class Insecta; order Lepidoptera; family Saturniidae; genus Actias; species Actias luna. The sequence goes on along the minus strand of JAZHAC010000022.1, from coordinate 15,062,258 downwards.
GTTATTGTAACTTGTACGATGGCACGACGTTGAATAATTTTAGTTCCGCACGAACGAAATCGCAGGATAGCTGGTGTATAATAAATGTATAGTTGAGTGAAAACATTTTGTGGAGCAACAACACTGCAGAGTCTAAACATCCTGTATCTATATTCATAGCAACAGAAAGAAGTTGACATACGCAAAGGCCTTTAAAAACAAAACACAACAGCCGTAGCTTTGTATCAGACGTGGCTTTCTCATATTCACGCTCTAATATACCACACAAAATCTCTTTAATCTTCGAAAAGATCTTGGTCTACCTTGGACTGTAGTAAGTTCTATACTAGAACGTGCCTCGAAAGCTGCGCTAGCAGGCTCCTGCCAAATTTATCTGGGCAGGAAGAGAAACACGAATAGTGAAGACTCGTGTTGATGCGTTTCGAAAGGGGCACCTTAAATCTACATCCGTGTCAGAAGTCTCGGGAACTACTCTGAGTTTCCCTCTCTACTACGCGATGGACCCCCCATCCGCAAGGTGAATCCATGGACAGCTAAGAAGTTCGTCTCTCTCTCTCTCTCTCTCTCTCTCACTCTCTTTGCTTTAAGTTAGGTTGTTTTAACGCTAACTATATAATAAATTTAATGTAAAGAATATAAGTAGAGAAAGTTACTTAAACTTTGTCGAGCCCCCAACAACTAATAATATACGTAAACAAACCTCTTATCGCGAATTTAATAATAAACATGAAATATAATAACAAAACTGCACATTCAAGATGATTAATAGCAGTCGTATGCAGTATCGGATAGGGTAACCAAAATTTTTTATTATAATAAACAATATAATTATTTATTTTAGTCAGAAATATTTTTAATGACTCATAATAACTGATTATCATGATCGACTGAGTATATAGTTTTTTTTTTGTTTAATAGGCAAAACGATATGGGCACAGTCTCACACGATTTTAATTGACGATGTGGCCCAGCATGGTGGACACGCTAAGCCTAGTGGAGGGTCTGGCTCTCAATTGCAACTGCCGGAACACACCTATAGTTATTCGGCGGCAGATTTCCAATTTGAGGTTAGTAGCTAGCCAGGCGGGCATTAGAAAAAGGCCTACCACGATATTAAGGTTTCATCACCAAAAGCTCAGGCTCATTGCAGGGATTCTAACCTACTGAGCTATCATGATCCACGAAACGTGATGTTTGATCATCTCTTCAATTTCTCCATGAATATTACTAAAATGACTGACATCTGACTCCCCGCACCCATAACCCATAACCATTTGGCGGCAAATTTTAAACTTGAGGGTGCTATGCTTTCCTTCACCGGAAGTTCAAGCTCGTTGCGAGGGTTCGAAATCACGAATTGACGCGGCGTCTGTATATGCTACCAACTAAGTTATTATCGCTTCATCGTAATGTCAGAAATCGTGTTCGTTTTTTATTGTAGTAATCTAATGGCAAAACGCTCGCTTAAACCGTCAAGTCCAGTACATATCGATACCATCTCACTTGATTCCGAATCTGCGCTGGCTGATCCTGTACATGACACACCTTTCTGATGTAAAACATTTATTTGGCATTTAATTATTTTGGCAGGAAATGTCGACCCATATTCCAGGACGGAAAACAACAAAACGCGCGATACTCTAATGCTGCCATACCCTCTCTACCCCATGATTTAAATACTATAAATCTTGACAAACTAGTCACCCCGCGTTTTAGATTCAGTAAAACCAGTAGTAACAGTTTTTTAGGTAATAGTGTTAGATTTTACAACAAAGACCTAAAACACATTACCGAATTTCCGGATAGTACGTTTAAGCAACATGTCAAAGCGGTTTTCATGTCAAAAGACTATTATAGGGTGAATCATTATGTAAACGAAGGCGATGTCTGGAATAAACACCGCTCTCTGTGCATCTGCTAATAACTATTGTAAATAACCACACTATTTGAAAAAATTGCATCTAAAAAAATTTAACATCAAGTTTCTTGTCGGTTCTTCTTGATGGTTATGTTATTTTCTGTATCGATGGTAGTTTTGACTTTCATAAGCGCCTTCTCAGGGCCTAAACTGAAAGAAGATTTACGATTTGGTTTGATTTGAAATCGGATACAAATATATTTTACTCTATAATCATCATTAAATCATGACCAAGTACCTGCTGTATAATTTAATATTTATAAAGATAAAAATCCTGCTAATACAAGACGTTTCTGGTTCTCAACATTTTATCATTTATATCTATAAATTAGATAAAATTCGTTAGTTCGTTTTATACGTTGATAAAACCTTTGAAGAATGGTGACCCTGTTCCAATGAAAAGCGCCGCGATTCTCCTTAAGTCACAGGCCACAATTACAAAGAATCCGAATAAGCCGATAAACCTCTACAGTCTTTATTACGACAGCAATGAGTTCAAATTCGCACGTACAATGTTCGTATCGAACGGCATTAACATCGTACGATCCGCTGATAACCGAGAGGTTTTACGTCAGTCTCCTTGCCTTTGTTCAGTTATTATTGACCTTATTTTCACTGGACGTCCGTCCATACGTACGTATTAAGAACAGTTACAATCTGATATAAACGTCATTGACATTATAAGAATATCTAAAAATGTACTCATGATGGCTCAGTTCTAATGCTAGCCTGGCTAGTTACCACCTTCAAGTTGATAATCTACTGCCAAAAACTAACAGGTCTGTTCTAACAGTTGCACTTGAGAGCCAGTCTCTCCACTAGGCTTAGTGTGTCAACCATCTTGGGTCACACTGTCACTTAATATCAGGTGAAACTGCGGTCATAACACTAAACCTCTACAGCATTTTTTTTAAAAGTAATTAACAATAAATGGGCTAGCATTTTATTTTCTACTTTTCTGACGTTCATGGTACAAAGGACGTCAAGGACTTTAGACCGAAAAAAAAGGAAAGAAAAGTGGTTGACAAACCAGAGAGAATAAGGTTTAGTGCCCCTAGAGCCAAGTTGTCTATAACGATTGCTTACGGAAAAAAATGTACGGGAGGACACATGTCAAAGTGGCTTTGACATTCTACCTAGAACGTCACCCCAAACATTTTTTTAATGATAATGGACATCGAACAGGCAGACGGCCCATCTGATGGTAAATGGTTACCGTCGCCTATGGACAGCAGCAACACCAAGGGTGTTAGAGCCATGTCGCTGACCTTGACGGTAGGGGCTGTTTCTCGTTCACCATGCCGGAACAAAAAAGGCTCAAGGTGAACCTTTATTTTGTAGCAGTCTAAACCCGAGGACGACTGCTTACCAGTTGGGCAATAAGCCTACCAACAAGCTGTAACAGATCAAGGATTATATGGTTAACCTTCACGACGAAAAGCCTACCCTATTAGCTTCAAAGGACATTAGCGTCGGTTGGTATTTGGGTAACTCAGGTGGTATTCGATAGCCCTTACACCCCCATATGTTGGACCGTATGTTATGTGGCGACGCGTCACCACTGCATGTGTTGCCATACTATATGATAGTATATAAAAAAAAATGTTTTTTTTAAAGACAACTCCCGCATGAATGATCACGCCTTGTATCATGGAAGACTTTACAAAGATACAATTAATGCATGAAGTAACACCCAGACTCAGAACAATCATTTGTGGTTCTCACCAATTATTATCCCATGCAGGATCGAACCCACAGCAGTTAGCGCGGCGTCGGCGGCGAGCGACCGCTTAAACTGCTTAGCCAATCGTTCACCTATAAAAAAAATTTATGGAAAGAACCCTATGAAATTTTCTGTACCCCTAACAATTTATTAACATAGCAGCAGATAACAGTGTTTCTGTGCTACCTATAAAAAAAAGTTGAACCTGTAAGTTATTCTATCAATCTTTATAGAAATTTGCTGAAATTTTGGTCGAAATAATGATTAGGTCGATTTTGACTAGCGACCGACAAGTTTTCAACGAAGTTAAGCGCAGAGGTAATTTGTACGACTTCTCGTCATGGGACGTGAGTTCGAATCCACTTACAATGAGCTTGAGCTTTCGGTGAAGGAAAACATCGTGAAGAAACCATAGCATAGTGGTAGGGCTTTTTCTAATGCCCACCTGGGTAGCTACCACCCTTAAGTTGTAAACCTGCCGCTAAATACCAATAGGTGTGCTCCGGCAGTTGCACTTGAGCGTAACTTGGGCTGTATCGTCACTTAAGATTAGATGAGATTATAGCCATAACGCTAAACAATAAGTATAAAAAATATGTATATGAAGAAAGTTATCAATAGAAGAAGCTTTGATATAATCCTTTTAGATTATCATTTAAAGTTTCTGATTACTTATCGAAATGATTAATTATATTTATATACGATTTCATCATACAGATTTTTATAAAAATCATAGATTCATAAGGATTTAAGAATCAAGGCTATCAAATTTCACATTTGGAAAAATTCTAAATTTACATATACTCAGACAGATGCCTATGCAGTCAGTTACACCAATGTCAAATGGATGAGTGACCTTTATTACCATTTTTCTTTATTATGTAATTGTTATAAACATCAGTATACCTCTCTCGCCCCCTTAGTCACCTCGAGCCGACTTTACCCGTACAAACGTCACGCAAAGAGGTTGCGGTTCAGAATTTCAAAGCCCTCCTCTTCCATAAAAAAGTAAAACAAAAAAAAATACTAATTTTACTTTATATTACTTATTTTATTTGTGTGCGTTCTAAAGACACGTTTTTGGTTGTTCGTAAATGCAGTAATACCTTTTGGTGCCAATAGAGATGATCTCGAATTTAGAATATATATAGAGACTATAGTCGACACTATATTATTTCTTTTTCTCGAGATGTAAGTGTATATCGTCTATTCCTGTTTATAATCTTTAGATATATGATTGATTATTCGGTTTTAGTACATTCAAAATCGACACTACATTATTTAATATAAAAGATATATTACGTTTATTAAAGTAAAGGTAAAAATTATATTTTATAAATTAAATAAAAGGCAAATTAGGTGCTTGAGGGATAATCAAATCTCTCATAAAATTAATTTAAACCTGGTGAAAATAAAGGGAGTGATTTCATAACAAATAAAAGAATAACTAAATTTATAGGAAAAAGTTTAATTGTCATATAATTTTCTTTATCAATAATTATATAATAAATATTAAGTTTCCTCTAACAAAACTATTTATAAAGACGTCTTAATACTAAAAAGGAACAAAGTTTATCTTTAATACAAAACAAGTTGCTTAAACATAATATAAATAGATATGGTAGATAGTCTATTTGATACAATTCATATCCCTAACAAATATCATTCTTAGTTTTTTAAGTACAGTCAAATTTATTTAACAATGGATACAAAAGTCACACGTAATCTTTTACAAAGGATAATAAGTACGATTTCAGAATAGTTCATTACATAAAACTAATACTTAATTTCTCTCCGTGGTAAATTGAAACTAAACACAACGACCTCCACAATCCGAAATCCATTATTTTTTTAAAATTAAGTACCGAAAACTTTAGGCGGCATTCCTAAATGCGGCGTAATTACCGGAATCCCGAGACAACGTCTGATTTTACCAAAGCTGGATTTCTCCAAAGCTGGATTTTTCCAAAGCTTTTGCCGGCAATGCTGTTGACTCAACCCTCGGAGCGGCGCGTGCCCAACGCCCGTTCTTATTATCTCACGCTACCGGATCCGTTGCACCCGATGCGGTATCGGTGCATAGCTACAGATTTTTAGCAGGCAAAACGTCGCTTGCTTGCGATGACGAGGTCGACTTTCCGTCACCGCGGTCAGCAGAAGCATAGCCGTGAATATGGCAATAACGACACGTAGAAAACGCATTTTGCGTTTACAGAAAGCAACACGATCTGGCAATAATTGACTTAAGTCTTAAACCCGACCTCGGTCAAGTGCAGTCGGTGTGATACCGTGAATGCTTCGTAGTGTACTGAAGATTTTAATAAGACCATCGTTTATATAATGAGCGGGGTTATCTAGCGCGTGGATGATAACCCGCCGAATGATATGCCATTTGATAATGTAAGTTCGATGACTGAGCTGACCAATGTCGTACGACTGGAGCAATTTGTAGTAAACTTATCGTAATTAGGTAAGGGTTTCGCGCGTATTTTTCGATATATTATATCTAATGACGCGTTTGAATCGGAGTAAAAACGTTCCATTCATTTCGCTACACGTCGTATCAGTTATATACAACTCGGCGCTTTATATGTTTACTGAATAGATCAGTAAATTTGTTTTATAGTAGTACGGCAAGAGATTTGAATTGAAGCGCTGGTGGCTCAGTTGTTAGTGTGTACAGACTCCACGTCACGAAACCTTGCAACGAATTTGAGTTTTCGGTAAAGAAAATCATCTTTATGAAACTGTGATAGAGCTTTTTCTAATTCTCTAGTTGAAAATCTACTGCCAAATAACTGTAGGTGTGTTCCGACAGTTGCACTTGAGATCTTATCCTTCCGTACACTAGGCTCAGCGTGCCCACCGTCTTGGGCCACATCATCACTTAACATCAGGTGTGATTGTTGCCATAACGCTAAACCTATTAATTGTAAAAAAAACGGGTTGAGGAAGATATTAAGCTATTCAATTGATGCTGACATGACTGAATTGTTGATGATGTGATGATGACATCACGCTACTGCTAATAGGAGCAAAGATGTATTAAAAAAAGAAACAAAAAGAGATAGAATTATTAAATAAATAATTAAATTCTACGCGAAAGATGTCACGAGTACAGCTCGTCTCTATATATATATATATATATATATATCAAAAACAGTTCCTTTGACGGTAAATGACTGCAAAATTACTGAATTTCTCGGGATGTGACCATTCGAAGCGGTAAAAGTGGTAGATTGTTCTAGGCTACGTAGTTTTTGAAATCCACTATCCCTTTGTTTTTGAGGTAAACTTGTTATTAGTGTGCTTTGTAATTCGGATCCGCAAGCTTTTTGCGTGACGCTCGTTCTGGTAAAGTCGGCTCGAGGGCTGAGAGAGTGAGAGAGATACTGTTACGTTTCACTGCTATCGTATGATAAGTACAAGTCGGTTTTTTTCTTTTATTATTCTCAGCATAACGGTTGGTTGAAAAACCTCTGTAATCCTCTGTAAAAAATAATTGAGTTTTTAATCAAATGTCTTTCTGTCATGTATGGGTATTTAATGACTTCTATAAGTTATGTCACTTGATTCTATATTATGTAATATTAGTGGATTTAGCGTGATGAATATTTTCACAAATAAATGGAACATATATTATAAGTTGGCACTATGACTTCTCAGATAATATTAATAAGCGAGTCGCCATTTTGTTTACCCTAGGCCAGCAGATTATATTTTGCACTTGACAGTGGCAAAATTGCTTACTCGGTCATAAGCCATAATATATAAAAATAGAAAACCTTTTTTCGTATTATTGTAACAACAATTGGGTTCTGTAGAACCTTTTTCTAGCGTTTGTTGGGTCTATGGAATCGGTACCCAGTACAGTTTTCCTCCACAACTATAATATCTTCAAAAAGGGATTGAAATACGATCTCGAAGGTCAGTGACATACTTACATACTTGTAATACCCCTGATGTAGTAGCCGTCCATTGCGACGGTAACCATTTACCGTCTGATGGACCGTCTGCCTGTTTGCTGCAAATTAGCATAAAATAAAATGTATATAATACTTTTTTAGTGTTAACATTTCGAATTAATATCTTGAGATGTGTGTAAATGCAACTAGAGTATTATCATTATCACGCCAGGTCAAGGTGGTGAAATAACAAGGGTATATATAAATTGAGATAGATCGAAGTGAATGCATTTATCTGGATTTTATTTTGATGATTTGAATAAGAACACATACTGGTCAATTATATTGTATTACACATTTACATTGTATGTGTTTTCAAAATTAAAAAGAATAAGTGAAACTTTGAAATAAAGTTCTCATAGGAGGGCTTTAAAATTCTGATGCGCAACCTTATTGTGTGACGCTCGTCCCATTAAATTCGATTCGAGGCGACTAAGGAAGCGATACAGATATAGTGTTGTTTCACTTCTGTCGTCTGGTCTTAAGCTTAGACCGATACCGTTTTGTTGAAATGTCAAAAATTATGAATTATTTTATCCTAAAATGGCAAAGTGAGTGCACTGTAGTTGATAATACGAGGAATACAAATCAAAAACATCGACGGTCATCTGTATTGTAGTTAAGGCGGCTGCGACCGGCAAACCTCTCAAACATAGGACATACAAACATTTCTTTTATACTTTATAGGTTTAACGTTATGGTCACAATTTCATCTGATGTTAAGTGATGAAGTTAAGCCTAGTGGAAGGACTAAATCTTAAGTGCGTTTACCGGAACATACCTATACGTATTTAGCGGCTGAATTTCAACTTAGAAGTGGCAGCAATTAGAAAAAGCCCTACCACCTGCTATGGTTTCCTCACGACGTTTTCCCTCACCAAAAGCTCAGGCTCATTTCTGGTGAATTCGAACTGACGTCCTCTGACACGGACAAACTACTAACTAAGCTCTCATCGCTTGATCCTTCGATCCGTCGTCTATCCTATTGGATGAACATTATTACTACTCCTACGAAGAAAAAGAATTTTATATGTGTCATAACATACGTTTTTTTTATTTTCTCGTTCAATTGGTAATCGTTGAACTTGGCTAATATGACTAATAATTCGAATATGACACTAATTTAACATAGCTGAAATTTTGTTGTCAGATGAAGTTATGTATTTCAAATTTATCTATGTACGTAGTTGTATTTTAAATTCACTTATGCTTGGTATATTTAATGCCAACCACTCACACATCAGTTTTAACTTTAGCATTAGTCCATAATTTTTCCAACTTATTAATATAATTACTGTTATCACAATTTGTATATAAAATCCAACAAAAGTTAATTGGCTTGATAAGACCGGATGTGTAATGATATTCATGAGTACCCTGAACTGGACGTATCTAGAATGTACATATATATCTACTTATAATAACAAATCTCTAATTATGTCTGTATAATTTATTTATTTTCTAAATTTAGTGCGACGCAGTATGAAAGACATTGATTCAAAATATTGTGAACTGTTAATAGATTTTTATGAAACTTTTTCGTGTTTTAATTGCCCATATTAGAAATCGTAAACGGATCGACGATTTTGACGGATTGTTGATATATCTGTGTTCTATATCCACCTACAATATGTGCCTAAACTTTTGATAAACGTTCCCTTCCGACCGTTCCACATTTTTCTATGCCCGACGGGCTAGCTGCGAAACTTAAGTTGAAATTTTATCACCTAATACCTACAGGTGTGTTCCGACTGTTGCAGTTGGAAGTCAGTCCCTCTAACAACATCAAGATGGCCATAACAACCCGAGACATGAGAGGAGATTGCCGAAGCTGACTCGAGATCACAACAAAAAATAAAGATGCCCATAAAAACCCGAGACATGCCAACAGTAAAAAACATTACCAACATAATAGGAGAGGATTTTGCCGTAGCTGACTCAACAGGTCAAACGTTTTAAAATAATAGTAAGAATTTACCACTAACTAGAATATAAATTATTTTTATAAAGAGCACAATAATCATAACAATACAAATTACACTAAAATAATGCGAACCAAGAGTCTGCAGATTAGAAAAAAAAAACAGTCTCTCCAGTACGCTTAATAGTGGCCACCGTTTGGGTCACATCGTCACTTAACATTCACTGAGATTGTGACGAAACCCTAAACTATCATTCCTACTAGTTCATACTAATATTGTAAATGAGAAAGTGAGTTTGTCTCTTACGATTTCACGCTTAACCGCTAAATCGATTGAGATGGTGGCACAGAGATAGATGGGATCCTGGAGACGGAGATAGGCTACTTTTTCTCGCGAAAACCTTGTAGGAAATGGGGTAAACAGAGGGATAAACTTTGTATTAAACTTTTTATTACGTCATACGATTTGTTAGACAAAATGAATAGTAATGCGGCCAAAGCCGCATATAAAATCTAGTAAAGTATATAAAAATGCAACCAGCACCGCAAGCCACCGCTTGTAGTTACATATGATTATGTATATCTCTTTAAAATTACGTAGTTATTAGGTATTTAAAAAACATAATGAAGCGCGTGTCATGTCTAGATATTACATCGTGTTCTAATCGTGGTAAACGTCCAGCAAGGTTTTCTGAAACTAAACCCGTCTTCTATCTTAATATAAAGTAGACGAACTGTTTGTTAATAGAGAGGCCATGTACTGTGATATCTATATAGAATAACTTTGTTACCAACGGCGGATTATCACTTCTATTACTTCACAAACTATCTCGTGCCTAATAAACTCTCAACGAGAACCAGGTCAATGATTAAAAAAAGAACCTTGATTCGTAGAACTTAGAATTGATAGCTAATAACGTGTTGCCAGGGTTCTAGCTATGCTGGTACTGTAGCGTTTTTATTTCTGAGATTCACCAAAGTATATCTAATTTTTATCTAATAACTTCGGGTTTAGGTAAGGCAGCAACCCGGGTGGCAGGAGAGGCCGATACGCTTGTGCCCTTCCGCCACCCGTAAGCCGCACTGGAAAGAACGGGTCGGGGGACCCGCCTCTCATTGCACCAGTCCAACTACCTGAGAGCAAGCTTTCCAGGGTGTTTGGTTGAAGGTCCGGCTTGCCATCAAGCCCGGCCAGTTGCAGGGGTGTGCGGTGAATGTAAGTTCAAACCTGCATCGCCTCAGTAAGGAGTCAGAAGGCCGTGGCTTTTTAGTGGGTATTCTCAGCAACTAGTACCGGACGAGTCCCATAAGACCTTCTGCCTCCCAGTAAGCGTAAATACATTTTCAATTCAATTGGCGATAAACATTGTATTGACAATGTTCACCGAATCAAACATTACAATTTAATATATAATACATGTTTGTTAAAGAAAACATAAGGTATGAATGCAAAGCGATAGGAAATATTGAGCCTCGCTGAAATATTGCTTTTTCTAATATTTGAGACTTCACAAACAATGGTTTGAAAATGTTCATCGAAACTTTAAAATAGCAATACCTATACTCCTAACAAGAGTATCGAACATTTTACTGGATTATTTCCATTAGTCGCTGGGTTAATACCGCTAAAGCTGTGTTTAAACTGCCGCCTTGTCCGTACTTAACTACGTAAGTTTCTAAAATAAATGCGTAGAATTCGCATTTCACACAGACACACGCACACGCATCCATTCTTAATAAATAGTATCGCTTTTTGTTTTTATTAAATTAATTTCTACTCGACCGTAGCGTTTACGAACACCGCTTCAATTCAAAGTTCGAATCTCTGCAATGAATTTAAGCTTTCGATGAAGGGAAAAATCTGAAAACAATAACATAGTAAAAGACAATTTCAAAAGTTCATTCGGCCTTTTTAATCGGAATATAAAATATGTTGCAAAGCATCTACAAGTGTGCTTGGGTAGCTGTACATTTTTACACTTAGCGTCATATGATTCCATATGGGACCACACACAGTATCACTTAACATCAACTGAGATTCAGGTCATAACGATAAACTTACTTGTAGATAGTAAATAATGTTGTAAATAAAATAAAGAAAGCACATTAATTTTAGCAATATATTGTTCTACGTTAATTGTACATATTATGGCAACACTAACAGACCCCTGTACCTCATTTATCTATCTGGGTTAAGTGATAAGTATCTCAGTTATAAAACATTAAAATCGATAAAATTAATAATATTTCAATATATTTCCAGACGTACCTATAATTTATTTTAATTTTCATTTCACTAAATACCTTTATAACTTATCGATAATATGCTAACAGTATTTAACTTATACTAAAAATATTAATATACTAGTAACTAAGATTTTTCTTACTATTTATGTAACAAACTCCCGACGTAGCATAACCATTTGTCCGAATCTAGACATTATTTTTTTTGTTAATCTATACTTTATTTACATTAATCTCTAATGACATGTTATTTCTATCTAATATTCATTATATAGATTTGATTTCTAAAAGGTTTTTTAGAATGGTTTATACGTGAAACGAAGGTAATGATGAAATGAATGGCACCTCTCTGTGTATCCGAAATTAACTATTCTAAATGTATTATTGAAAAAAAAAACCTACAAATCGCATTTCTTACTGGTTATTATCAATGAATGAGTCGTTTTTCGAACCAGTGTTAATTTTGACGTTCATAAGCGCTTTCCCAGAGCGTATAATGAATATTGTTTTTTTTTCTTCATTTTATTAAATTTTAATACCGAATTTCTGATTCCATGCTACATATTCTAGGTTCCAGTTAAAAATCATTAGCACTTCAATATCGTCGAGCTGGAGGCCTATTCATAATAATATTTTTAATTTTTTAAACGATGATAGCTCAGTGGTAGTGTGTACGACTTGCGTCAAGGGACGTGAGTTGAAATCCAACTACCTACATGAGCTTGAGTTTTCGGTGAGGGAAAACATCGTGAGGAAACGGCATGGTGGTAGGGCTTTTTCTAATGCCGCCAAACACCGATAGGTGTGTTCCGGCAGCTGCACTTGAGAGCCAGTTCCTCCACACTCCATTACCGTATCAAATGACTTGGGCCGTATCGTTACTTAAGATCAGGTGAAATTATATCCATAACGCTAAGACCTTAACTATAACATTAACTAAAAAATGGCGCTCAGTTTGACTGTGTATATGGTTTTTGCGTGTTATTGACGTACTAGCTGTGTCCACTACCCCGATCCCGATTTTACCTTCAACCAAAAGCGTTAGTAAAATGAGTTCTTAGCGTTGTGAAACAAATATATCCAACTTACATATTCAAGGAGTTGAATTGGTCATGAGTGAGAACTATATAATTATACCCAGCAGACGTAGCAAGTTCAGGGAAAGAAATAGCTTTGTTTTATAATCTGTACGATTTTTTGGCGGTAAATTGTCGCGAACGCACGTAACATAGCTCACAAAAATTTCAACATAATTGAACGAATGGTTTAAGAATGCATACCGTGGGCTTAACTGTCAACGATCAAAATGACTTGGTCAGGGATTCAGGAGTGACATAGCATTGAAGCGATGATAGCTCACTTGGTAGCGTGTACAGATGCCACTTCAATGGACGCGAGTTCGACCCGTGCAATAATCTTGAACTTTCGGTAAGGGAAAACATCATGATAAAAACATGGTGGTCGGCTTTTTATCATGTTTCGAATTATTATTCCCAATACACTTCACATATGCTCTTCAGCTACACTATATTACGTAAAATTTCACTTTAATTTAAACAATGTAGGGCTAAACAACTAAGTATATGAATAAAGATAAACACCACAATGTGACATTATATTTACAATATAATTTCATATTTAAATTTTTGAGCAGATTAATAAAATTGCGACGTAATTTTCGACGATTTAAATCAATTTACTTAAAGCATGATGAAATTAAAAAAAAAAAAAGATAACTCGTAATGATGCAATATCTTTGTGTATGAAACAATACTATATAGTATTCTTGACATAACGTGATTATATAGTGATCTCGTCGTGTCTGAGTTATAATATAAAGAATAAGTTCGTAAACAGGATAAACCTGTGTAGGAACTGGCTCTCAAATGCAACTGCCGGAACACACCTATTGATATTTGGCAGTGGATTATCAACTTGAGAGTGGTAACTAGCTAGGCAGGCAGAAGAAAAACCCCTACTACCGTACTATAATTTCCTCGCGATGTTTTCCTTCACCTTAAGCTCAAGCACATTGTAGGTGGGTTCGAACTCGCGTTCTTTGACGCGGAATTCGAAAGTGCTTCTCCTGATATATACACATGTCCTTCTCGTACCCTACCCGACATAAAATATGACGATGTAGATACCTAAACGTATTTTTTAGTGGGAAAGGAGTCCCCGGTATCTATATACATATTATAAGCGGATAGTTTGTCTCTTTATTCGAACGTGCTTGTTACTATCAATCGGTTTTAATTTTTTTTTTTTTTTGTTAGGACAATAATTGAGGAAGGGTCAGGTTATTTAACATCACACCACTACCAATAGCAACATAGCTGTAATGAAAAAAGTTCCAAAGATTATTAACTAATTTTTAGTTCTACACAAACGAAGCCGCACAGCTACAATGGTAATAAAGTAGATTCTGGTTCGTGGTATCTTTCTAGTAGTTAATTAACTGTGCTTCTTCAGATGTGTTCCTCACACATCTCTGGTGGCCCACCCGGCTTAAAATGGGAGGGGGTACGTAAGCGTACTATTTTTACAGTAATTAAAAAACAATGATACAGCTTTATCACACTCGCTCAGAATTCAATTTACGTCAATTATAACGTTCGCAGTGGTGGCATGATTAATTGTATCGCGTTCCGAGAGTAGTTGGTGCAATTTCAGTAATAAAATCTTATGGTAGAAGTAGAGGTAGAGATAAATCTGTCACAATGACTCTTGTAACTATTTTCCGAGTACAATCAGTATTTTTAATAAAGTTTGTTATTCTTTAATTGTTACATAATTACTAGACGTACAATTTTATAGTAATAAAATGTTTATATTTATGAACGAACATAGTTTCATTCTTGTTAACCAGTGGTGTTTTGTTTTCTGTTATTAAAACTGTCAAATCAATGTCACTAGTACTTGTTAGCTGGAAATAAACGTTGGTAAATTTTCTGATTTAGTACTATAGTTGCTATTCTTTCCTGCCGAGAATCTTACTGGCCAGTATGACGCCGGTAATTACCAATGTGTACTTTGCCATTTGGTTATACTATGCTTAGCAACAAACATAGAGCATTATTTTTACATGTATGATTAATACTTGAGCACGCGCGCCTGGAATAATACACCTTAGATGTGAATATCAGAAATTACATACAGAAATGTGTACAGTGAAAACAGTAGATGTATATTTTTTATTTTTAAGTGATAAATATATATGTATGAAATAACTTGGTAAGGGGCCGTTCTTAAAATACACCCTTATGGATTTCAGGGGATGTCGCTTACTGAGACAAAATGTGATATGGGGGCCGGTGGTCTAGGAAAACGTGAAGTTTACAACTCATAAAAGATGTGAATATCAGAAATGATATCTTGTATCGAGTTAAAAGTTTGAACATCGACAGCGCAATAATTCGAATAAAAGTTTAATTAAATAACATACAGAAATATATACAGTGAAAATAGCAGATTTAAATGTTTTATGTTTTTAAGTAAAGATAAAAAACCAATAGCACGGTAAGGGGCCATTGATAAAATACTCCGTTATGGCTAGCAGCGAATGTCGCTTACTGAGACAAAATGTGACACTGGCCGCTGTAGGTTCTACGAGGAGTAGTATGAGAGAAGCAAGACACAAGAGAGAGCATCCCGAAAGAATACAATATGTCTTTCTTCTCTGTCATGTAACGAAAATGGCCTAACGTAATGCGACTTTAAAATTTCACTTAATCCGAATACCGAAAGTTTCACTTCAATAAACTATCATCTCAGTGACGTTACGTCAGTCGGCTTGCAGAATTTGCAACGCGTTGATGTCTTACGAGGCTATTTTATAACATTTTCAAGTGGCAATGTTGCATTTGACTTAGTTAGCTGCTGTTTTCCTTCAGAAATCATAAATTTCTGCTAAAATGTTATATGTGTGTGTGTGTGTATATATATTATATATTATGTTCACAGGAACGGCCACTAGACTAATGTGATGGCTTTTTTTCTTTGAAATTTCATCAACATCGATTCAGTCGATTTGCAGTCCATAGGGAACATACGTATATACATTGATTATTATATATAGATACAGGTAATATTTAATGATTTTTTTCATACTTTATAAGTTTAGCGTTATTGTCACAATCTCGCCTAATGTTAAATGACGATGTGGCCTTGATGATAGACACGATAAGCCTAGCCATGGAAGTGACTCTCAAGTGCAACTACCGTAATACCTACAGATATTTGTGGATGGTGGCTAACCAGGCAGGACTTAGAAAAGGCCTTCCACCATGCTATAGTTTTATCACTATGTTATCGTCACCGAAAGCTCAGGCACATTGCAGGATTTCGAACTAACGACCATCGGCATGCAGTCCGTACATACTACAAATCGAGCGATCATTTCTAAAATATCGACGCATAACGATTTATTGATCACCTATAAAAATAATAAATAATCTTTTTTTTTTATAAATAGACTATCATCAATGCTAAATCAATTTACCTATAGTCACGGAATTAATTCGATAATACCTTTATCTGGATAACTGTAATTATTTCATTCCAATCCGAGATAACCACTGCGCACCTAAACATAACATCAAGCCGGTGGTCACTGGATAACTCTTTTTCTAATCAAATCATTTCAAAATACTTTAGGCTCTGAGAAGGTACTTATGAACGTGAAACTACGCACCGGTTCGAAAAACAATTCCAGTCATCGAGAAGAACCTGTGGAAAACTCGATTGGTTATACGTACGCTTTTATGTACATCTATATGTATACAAAGACGTTGGTTGAGTGCTTCATCAACGCACAGCCGAAACTACCGAAGCTAGAAACATGTAATATGGACTGTAGTTTTATAGTATAACACAGAGGCTCATTAGGAAGCGGTTTTTCGGAATACATTCCATAAACAGTTAAATAGAGGTAACAATGTTTGTATAGAAAAGGAACAGGATCTCCTATTGACTTGAAATTTGCCTCTAAAGCTGAGGTAGCAGGCTACTCCCAAATTTGGCTGGGCAGACAGAAATACGAGTAGTAAAGGTGAGTATTAACGTGCGACGTAAAGGGGTCCTTAAGCCTACACGAATGTCACAAGTCTCAGGATCTGGGTTTTCGGAGTAAGTTTTCCCTCCTGTAATACGATGTATCATTACACAGATTCATACATCAAGATACGCACATATCCGTAGAAATACATATCACGTATTTTCTAGAATAACACCAGCCTACAAAATTGAACGGAATATTTCGATTTCCTTCCTTCACCTCTGAACTTATTTAACAGAAATAACGCCGAAACTATTGCGTCTCCGAAATCGTAAATAAACATATCAAATTACTACGCCCACATTGGTATTATAAAATCAACTCGAAATATACAATAATTATCTCTTATCATTTAAATAACACTGATATGAAATCGATTGATCCCAAAATAGGTTGTCAGTGTTCATTAAATATCATTCATATCTATTTGGAAAAATATCTTTGATATAATTTATTAGCGGCTATCGATGAAGAGACTGTACAGTAACGAACACCTACGAAATAATATGTTTTTCTCGCATATTTTTCTGCGTATTCTTCATACCAATGCCATTAGGTGTGTTCCGGCAGTGCCACTTGGGAGCTATTCCCTCCTATAAAGGTCGGTGGTGCTTTGGATGTCTCTGGGCGGTGGCAATCGCTTACCATCAGGTGACACGATTACTCGTTTGCCGCCTATTCCATAAAAAAAACAATGTTCTTCTACACGTCTATAGGTAGATATAACTAAATAACGTAAGATAAAATCAAAATGTATACTCGCATTCAATGCGGCCATTGGATTAGATGCTTGCTAACAGATTTTCAACACCAAGAAGGCAACTTATAAAATCATTCGCTAACTCAGTTAGAATACGACCTAAATACATCTAGTGTAACTCCCGCTTTAGTGTAGTAAACCGAAACACTTTACTAATCGAGTCTTTTTTTTCTTACGCTTCAGTATAATTAGGAATAGATCCCCATTACTTTTCACGGTCTGATTCGATGTGGTTTAATTGTTATTAAATAAACAGAAAAAATGTATGTGATTATGAAGCGTGCACTTTTGGATTTTCCAAACTTTTTTATATTCTACACTAGCTAATCCCACAGACATTCTACTCTTTACAGTATCTAGTAAGTAACCTAACCGCAAAGCGACCTACATCATAAGAAGTTGAGACCTTGACAATTACAAAAACTATATAACAGTAGTAATTTCTTTGGTAATCGATTAAATTATGTGGAATGTAACGTCAACTTTTATATAACTATAGCCCTTAACAATTCATCGTCACACACAATCTCTCCAATATCTTGTGGGTGGAACCATAAGCGACGGAGGTGAAAATTTTCCTTTAAACCGTATCCAGCCGGCGCTGCCTACAAACAGACAAGCTTAAAAAGTCTGTGCAAATCGTTCCAAAAATGTTATCACAATAATCATCATACTAATATTATACATTCGAAAGTGAGTTTGTATGTTTGTTTGTTATGCTTTCGCGCCTAAACCGCTGAATCAATCGTGATCAATTTTAGTACAGACATAGATGAGACCCAGGAGGCGGAGATAGGCTATCGTCTTTCGAAATCATTATTGGAAGAAGGCTAAATAGAGAGATAAACTTTGTATTACGTTATCCGATTTGTTTAACAAAATCGATATTAACACGAGCGAAGCCGCACGTAAAATCTAGTTAGATAGTAAAATTGAAAAACAAGCGTTTTGAAGCTTAATAACTCTTTCCTTTGCCGTAGCGTGAAGATCCGTCTTCATGTCAGCGTGTCATAATGTCACTCCTATGATATTATGATCTTCAAAACAGGAGTCAATGTCACTCCTATGATATTATGATCTTCAAAATAAGAGTCAAGTAAGTAGGCCAGCATTACAGCGGTGACCAGCAATGAATTCTTTTTATTGTCAGTCGCCCCTGTTTTCGATTGTACTGTATTTAACATCAGGTACAGTGTAGTCACTTTACACCATAAAAAACTATGTCCCTGTTTATTATGTATATAGTTATTAGGGAATATTTATGTTTTTTTTATGAGTCAAATTATAACGTAATGGAATATTTGTCGTTTCCGTAGTAATTCATTCATAATATTACATGAGAAAAATAACTTATCGGCAACCACACCCACGGTCGGGATTAAGTGTCATCTTGTGTTATCAATACGCCAATTTTAACTCTGGGGGGTACTTGTGTTGTCTACATTGAGTTTATATCATGTACAAATACATCAATTAGACGAGACAAGGTCCTTCTAATTTGTCCTGTGTCTATGAAAGTATGAAAATGTATCATAAACAATAATTTCCATCTCAATATAGATATTAAATACGGATCCAAAACGAGACTTAATATTTAAATGAATTTTGTACTTTAAAAAGTGTTAACTTACATCTCATTGATAAAACAAATATATGACGTTGTCACGTCACGAAAACTTTCGAAGAATTGTTTACAAAAATTTCCTCCTATTTTACTACTTCTTCTCTTTAATTCTTGGCAGCTCAGTCCTCTTTAGAGATTGTTTTGTGCCATTTTCAAGTCTAAGGCTTTGTCATTTTGGACAAATGAAACTATTTTCAACAAAATGGTGTCTCTCTTGTTGAAGCACTGTTGAGAGCTTTGAAATATATTGTTCCAAATAATTACTCATAATTTACTTTACTTATGTTCTTCAGCTACACTATATCTCGAAAAATGTACAATTTTTGAGAGCCAGATGCTCCACAGGTTTATCGCGTCTACCAACTTGGGCCGTATCGTCACATAAGATTAGGTTAGATTGTGGACATAACGCTAAACCTATAATGTACACAACATGACAGATCAAGATCTCGCCAAAAACTTTCCAATGTCACATTGAAGAGTAGAATATCTTAAATACTTTCAGGGTCATACGACGCGATAATAAAATAGTAATTTTCTTGTTGAAACTATCTAAATAGATTTTGTACCGACTAACAAACCATGCCTCGAATTATTTATAATCCACTTCTCGTATACACAATAACCAAACAACAGTGACAGAAGCGATGATGGCTCAGTTGTTATTGTGTACGGACACCGCGTCACTGGATGTGAGTTCGAATACTTGCAATTAGTCTGAGCTTTCGATGAAGAAAAATATCGTGATGAAACCATAGCATAGTGGTAGGACGTTTTCTAATGCACACCTGGTCAGCCACCACCCTCAAGTTGAAAATCTGCCAAATATATATAGGTGTATTCCGGCAATTGCACTTGAAAGCCATCCGCTCCTCTATGCTTAAGGTGTCCACAATCTTGCACCACATCGTCATTTCATATGAGATTGTAGCCAGGACATATTAAAACAAGGCCAAGTATTAAAAAACAATAACACGAAAAATGTCAATATATAACATAACTTTATGGTTTAAATGAAAACCACAATATAACTCATAATATCTTTTTTTTTTATTAACGTAGAGTTTAAAATTCTATTCTTTATGGACTTCCTCATCGCAACGCGACAGCACGTCACTCGAGTGGCAAGACTCATTGGGTGATAAGCACCAGACACTACCATTAGAACGTACCGTACACAAGCGATGATAGCTCAGTGGTAGTGTGCACGACTTCGCGTCAAGGGACGTGGGTTCGAACCCAAGCACCTACAATGAGCTTGAGCTTTCGGTGAAGGAAAAACATCGTGAGGAAACCATAGCATGGTGGTAGGGCTTTTTCTAATGCCCGCCTGGCTAGCTACCACCCTCTAGTTGTGAACCTGCCGCCAAATACCAATAGGTGTGTTCCGGCAGCAGCACTTGAGAGCCAGTTCCTCCACAGGTTTAGCGTGTCTACCAACTTGGGTCGTATCGTCACTTAAGATCAGGTGAGATTATGGCCATAACGCTAAACCTTAAGTATAAAAAAAAAAAAAAAATTGCGAACTCTCGTATTGCCAGAGACGAGGAACAGCGTCCACACTTCTAGTAGTCACTCATAAGATCCAGACAATAACTCTAAAGACTATCTCAATAATACCCGAGAATTTATATTTATTAGGTTCAAGTTGACGATTTACTCTGAAATATTTGCAGTAACGCGCCAATAAATAGAATGTTATTTGTTCGTTGTAGACAACGACATTGTTACTTGACAATGAACAATACATTCATCTAGAACTTTTTTGGTATCTCTGTGTTCAAGCAATCTACTTCTGTGATAGATAGGCAAGTTATACTGTAATAGGCCTGTCATGTAGACTTTGTTATGGTTTGTCTAATTTCTGGACCATTAGGCGATTTCTATGCCCTAGTTATCGGAGAGGGAGATTCTTATTTCTAAATTATTCTGTATTTACCATCAGACTCAATACAGGATATATTGATACGTTTTTAAGTTTTTAATTCGAATATTACCTACGATTTGAGAGTATATCTCATAATATATCTCGTTCTCACGCGCGAACTGTACAACGGGCTTTATTCGAAATTACTATTATAATTATTATCACAGATGGGAATTAATGCGTGCCAAGTATGCGATTCTTTATTCAGAATATATATACATATATAATAGTTTAATTTTTAATGCTAGTGATGTTATCACGCACGTAATGTTTGCGGCAAAACTAGTGATCCGAGAGGATTTGTAACGACGTAATCATGCACCGTATGTAATTGTATGACGCCATAGTTTGATCTCAACAATTATGTAATTTTATAGCCGCAGTTTCAATGCCTCTTATTTAATGCAAATGTAACGTTTAGTTTGTGCAAGCGCCTTCAGAAATAATAAAGGCAAAGCGACGCACTTTATATTGGTCTACTGTAGTCTGGATTGCAATTCATAAATTATAATTATTAATTATTGTATTAATTTATTTGAAAAGGATAAATAAATGTTTCAATATTATAGGATTACTTTATGTAATAATTAATAAAAAACCAATAGGTACGTACTACGTAAGTACATGTTCTTTATATCTGAGTACCTGTTTTTCTACCATTGACATCCAAATAACTTAAAAGGTGCCAACTCTAATTTTTAGCCATGATTAGGTCAGTTCAGCCACACGGACGGAGTATTCAATACAACTTAAGTATTATTATAAAATTTATAACTAGATGTAGGTATACTCGTAGGCTGATATTAGTAGCAAGCTAATATGACTACCAAACCAAAATCATTAAAATAATCTCTACTAATAGTATAAATGTGAATATAAGTTTGTTTGTTACGCTTTCACGCGAAAACTATTTAACCGATCATCATAAAACTTTGTACACGTATTCTTGGAAGTATTAGAAGTAACATAGGATACTTTTTATTGATTTTTTTTTTAAGAAAGATAAAAAAACTTACTTAATGCATTCAATGCGAGCGAAGCCGTGGGTAAAAGCTAGTAATTCTAGTGACAATAAAATTATTTGTATATGAGTCGAAAGAATAGTAATCAAATCGAATTGATAACCTTATTAAAACTGTTTATTCAACTGCTTTTTATTGCAATTCATTGATAATAACTTGCAACTGTGCACCATTATGTACGTGGTATTGACAGATAAAGATTTTTTTATAATTTTACTTACAAGAATCTTAAACAGATTCTTGATATTCTGATAAAAGTTCGCATAAGTATCTACATGACGTAATTAATGAATGAATGCGTACGCAATCGAACATTTGGAGTGTTCGTAACTCTCGAGTAGGCATAGTACCTACACTTATCACTGATACGCATATCGAGTCTTCTCAGAAAAAACATCGTAAACAACAATTTCACTATTTACTGGAGTGAGTTTCTTCGTTCCTAATTAAAAGGCCTTAATTATGATAACTTTATACAAAAATACGACTTATTCATAATTAACCACTGATCTATTAAAATCCTGGCATTTAACAGTATCGCGTGTGATTTACAAAGATAAATTTAAAACTTACGATGATTTTCCTATAAACGCTTGAAATTATTTCATTTTTCTCCTTTTTAATAGGAAATAAACGGCATGAAGTTCTTTTATGTTGTCACACCCCCTACGTCACCACTGTCGACTACCTTGTGTGTGCGCATATACCTACTATAAACTTATTAACGAAATATTATTCCTTTTGATGGATAATATATCCATTTTTTTATAGTTAAGGCTTAGCGTAATGGCCATAATCTCACCTGATCTTAAGTGATAATACGGCCCAATTTGGTAGACATGCTAATCCTTGAGAGGAACTGGCTCTCAAGTGAAACTGCCGGAACACACCTATTGGTATTTGGCGGCAGATTTTCAACTTGAGGGTGGTAGCTAGCCAGTCGGGCATCAGAAAAAGCCGTATCACCATGCTATGGTTTCCTCACGATGTTTTCCTTCACAGAAAGCTCAAGCTCATTGTAAGTCGTCGGATTCGAACTCACGCCCCTTGACGCAGATTCGATGCTGTATTGTTTCTTATGAATTAAATGTTCTAATATTCATTTAAATGTTTCACATTTGCTGGTCGTACTGTGACAGACAATTTTTTCTAATAGTAAACCTTAAAGTAACGACACTGATTTAATGATGAGTAAACGGAAAAATTGATACCCGAAAGGTTCTCTATCGATAGAGTCACCATTATAAAGCCTTTTAGACTCTGGTTATACACAGAACGTATATTTAGCTTAGTAATTCTCTTTGTTATAGATTACTACTGCAATTATCAAGTGAGTAGTGTCTTGTAATGATTACATTATCCCAACAATACAATAGTCTCCCTGTTTAAACTTTAAATGTCCTAGGGTTCTAATCCAATAGTAGTCAAATAAAAAATGTATGAACACAAAATGAAATCTGTAACACATAAAAATCCCGCCAAAAACTCTCATTTGGCCTATTAAAATAGTATCCCGTGTGAAGTACACAATTCCGCCACAGTGGTAGGGTTAGTGCTTATAACTAATATATGTATTTAGTTCTTCTGTTAAATTTCAGGCTCTCAATACTTTAAAAATCGTACAATATAGACCCAGCGAATTTCATGATTTTTTGACATCAACCGTCCTTGTAACAGCCGGTCACATCTGTGAAACCCCTTCCTCCCTAGCGTGTCATCACATGTTTTACAATTTTACATCGACAGACTATTAAATACTTAAACAGCAAATAAACAGTTCACATTTCGTGTTTTACTACTTAAATATATTCGATTTTGAAATGTGACGTCACGAAATTTAAGACCACCCCCACCCTTTGTCACATAATGTCATATTTCGTTGACCCCCTTAACGCGTGACGTAATTTATGGATGATCGCTTATACCTATCATAGCATAACTTCACACACAAATAAAATGCAGTTGATTTATCATACTATTATTTTTATGTGGACACCCTTTAATACCTTCCATGTTTGTGCAGACGGGACTGTGAAATTACGAAGTTAGAAAATATGATATTGTATTAGTCACGATATCACGCAAATACCAGGCTCTGGGCTTCGTTAATCAGATCGAACCTCAGTTATCCTGAATATATCTTTTCACCATATTATATCATATTCAAAAAGAATAAATAATTAGGTATATATTGTCGATAAACACGATACCGTCATATCAGTGAGGGCGCGACCCTATTTGAATGAAAAAAAAATACAACAATAATAAAATATATAAAGCTATTGTTCCGATAACAATACGGTATTGTATCGGGTGAGTGACCTCTAAAGAACAAACGTTTTTGAAGTGAGTTGACACTCTCCAAGGATAACCTTTTGGGTTGATTATTGCAACATATTTATTTATAATTTTACTATTGGATAAAGACACCTTCGATGAGACTATATGATAAAAAGTTACTAGCATTGAAGCGATGATAGGTCAGTGGTAATATGTACAGCTTCGCGTCAAGGAACGCGAGTTCGAATCCAACCACCTACAATAAGCTTGAGCATTCGGTGAAGGAAAACACCTTGACGAAACCATAGTATGGTGATAGGGCTTTTCCTAATACCCGCCTGGCTAGCAACCATCTCTAAATTGAAAATCTGCCGACAAATACCAATAGGTGTGTTCCGGCAGTTGCACCTTAGAGCCAGTTCCTCCACAGGCTTAGCGTGTCTACCAACTTGGGCCGTATCGTTACTTAAGATCAGGTGCAATTATGGCCATAATGCTAAAACCTTAAGTATAAAAAAAAGTTGCTGAATATTGTAGTTATAAAATAATAACAGCGGTTATACAATGCACTACAACCATGATAGGGCTTCATAGTAATTGGCGCCAATCGTAAACCACATATTGCGAAAAGAAATACACAAATAAATTCTTTTTTATACTTTACCTGATGTCAAGTTACGATGTCGTCCAAAATGGTGGGCAAGCTAAGCCTAGTAGGGATTCGGTCTCAAATGCAACTGCCGAAATACACCTATATGTATTCGCGGGCAGATTTTCAACTCGAAGGCTGTAGCTAGCCGGGTGGGTATTAGAAATTACAATCAAAATTAACAATTAAAAATTACTCACCGCGGTTACAACTCAAAAGTTGACATGTCATTATTTTTTTTTATTTTAGTTAACATTTAGCGTTATATCCACAATCTCACCTGATATTAAGTAACGATGTGGTGCATAAAGGTGGACATGCTAAGCCTAATTGAGAGTCTGGCTCTCAAGTGCAACTGCCGGAACACACCTTTAGGTATTTGATTGATGAAGGCGTTAGTTTGCGGAAATCCATGATTCAATGTTTCAGTGTATATTACTTTGGACTTTCACTAACGAGTTGATTGGCCGCTGACGGTTGACCCGACATTGGTGAATGGTTGGATCAAATGTGGCACAATCTTACACGTGTTTCGCTCCGTCACGGAGCATTCTCAGATCCATGTTGAATCTTCCAATACTTACTAATAATTTTTAACTTGAGGGTGGTAGCTATCCAGGCGGGAATTAGAAAAAGCCCTACCACCATGATATGGTTTCATCACGACGTTTTCCTTCACCGAGGCCCATTGCAGGTGAACGTATCCGATTCTCTAAAGATTCCGATACATTAACAGATAAGTTAAGCTAATATAATCGTGTTGCTAGAGACGAAAATGAATAAATTAAAATTGACAACGGTAATAAAGGAATTAAATAGAGACACACATAAAAATCTTACAATAATTTATTGCAGACACAAACCCCAGTCAGTCCGTAACCCCGCCGAACTGTATCGGTGTACCCATGTATGAAGTCACAGTAGAAAAAAAAAACTATAAAATATTTATGTACACAATACATACACAGTTAACTAGAACTTAAAATAATGAAATAAATAACGAAATTTTAACTAATAAACCGATTACAATGCAAAAACTACGCTGGTGTAAAGCCGGCATTACACTTCAAAGTTAACAGGGCCGGATTTAGCGCAAGGCAACGGAGACCGTGCGCCCCTTACATTTGAGAGATGTTTCCTAATTATTATTATTTTAATCTATTAAACAAACAACAGTGCTGACTAATAAAAAAAGACCCAATTCTAGTAGCACCTTTTCCAAACCTCTCAACTAATACGAATTTGAATATGAATTATAATTCATATTCAAGATTAACCGGATTACCCGTGTTTTTCTTACACTTGCTTGTTGTGCTTATCTGTATATCCGACCCTGGTAATTTAGAAAGTGAAACTTTTCTTTTCTTCTTAGTATGTATTTTTCATGTTATACTGTAATAATTTCATTATGTTTTATTTAAAATTATTTGGTTAAAATTTATAAATAGATACAGTAGTTTAACTAATTTCAAACTCGAATAAACATTTGTATTATCTGTTAAAAAGTTTAAGACCAGTTTTATATTATAATCACAGTGATAGTGTTGTATACGTCATAATAAAACTCTAGTATGACGAAAAATCAAGTCCACAAACTCATACACCAGTTTTGCACTAGCCCTTAAATTATCAAAAACAAAAAACTATAAATCGTATTTACGTTTTTTTTTTTGTTATTATTAATAATAATAATAAACGAGATCATTGTTTCTATTTGTAATAAATACATAAATTGCTCGTGAACACAGCTGGTGTGTTATCTAATAAACCTTATAAAAATATATATATACACATGAAGTGTTTCCGGGTACGTCTCTGTCTCGTGTTAAGTACCGCGTAGGGTTGCCACTGTTTATTTCGAAAAATCTATATTTATATAATAAAGTTGAAAAGTTTGTGTGTTTGAACGCGCTAATCTCAAGGACTACCAGTCGAATAATCATCATAAGTCAAAAAATCTTCTTGTATTTGATAGAGCTATCATTAAGGAAGGCTTTAGGCTATTTAACATCACTCTACTACCGATATGAACAAAGCTGTGTTGATAAAATTTACAAAAACGGAAAATGATTAAATAATATTTTAATTCCACGCTAATGAAGTCTCTGACACGGCTATAAAGTATATTCGGCATAATAAGCTAAGGTTTAATTGGGAGACAGGAGGCGTCTTGTTTGTTTAATTTAGACTTTACTCCAGAAGATTCGATTTTTCGGGTTACGTTTACCAGCGCAACGTACCTTGCGCTTGCACTTTGAAAATCGTGAAATCGCAGATCCCATGACAACCGTACTTATAGAGTACACTACGGACGTAGATGTGAGTTGACGCATACATACTTTTTTATATTAATTAATGTAAATTGCGCAATGAATTCTACCGACATGGATGAAATTCTATATTTAATTATTTTTTTTGCTAATAAGTGTTTGCGTTTTCGACACTCTCATCTGATGTTAAGTGATCATATGGATCAAAATGGCGGATACACACAGCCTAGAGGAGGGACTAGCTCTCAAGTGTAACTGCCAGAACATAGCTATAAAGGTATTTCCAGCAAGCCAGATGATTACTAGGAAATATTCTATAAAATGCTATGGTTTCATCACGATACCGGGAGCTCAGGCTCATTGCAGGAATTCGAATCACGTTCACCGACGCGGTGTCCGTACACTCGACCACTGAGCCATCATAGCTTACATTTAAAAAATAAATTAAAACACTGAAGAATACAATGCGATCACCAAGATTTTAATTTTAAATTCGCTTACACTATGAAATTTATCTCGTTATAATTACAATTCTCCGTGTCAAGGGAAGTGAGTTCGAATCCACATACAATGAGCTTGAGCTTTCGGTGAAGGAAAACATCTGAGGATACCATAGCATGATGGTAGGGCTTCTTCTAACGCCCGCCTGGCTAGCTACCACCATCAGTTGATAATCTGCCGCCAAATACCAATAGATATGTTCCGGAAATTGCAGTAGAGAGCCATTGCCTCCACAGGTTTAACGTGTCTACCAACTTGGGCCGTATCGTCACTTAAGATCAGGTGCGAGTATGGCCATAACGCTATAACTTTAAGTATTCAAAAAAACTACAGGCACTTATTAAAATATACCACAGGCTCAATATACAAATTGTAGTACAAAAAAATATCCACTTTAGACACTTAGTCGATCGGTTACACGCAAAATTACGATCAACGGTTTCTATTTTAATTACTTACGTTCAATAAATATTAGTAAGATTAATCCTTACGATATAAAATATGGCTTTATCTATTTTTACCTAAAATATAAATTTTCCAGAATTAACTTACGATACTGGCTAATAATCAAGGTACGGGTGGCAACCCTAGCCAACGTCACAAGAGATTAGACCCTTCAATTAAGAAGAAAATAATTTATTATTTTGTCATTTTAAATTCATACATCTTGTATTATTAATAACTATGACAAGCTATTTTTATTTTTTTCATTTTTAAAGTTCAAATTTAAAGCAGTCGCTGTATAGATGTTAAGGGATTGGATTTTTTTGTACCTTTAAAATATATCGTGAGTTCCACTTTGATTATATAAATTATCTGGCGAAATAAACGTATACATTGCCTCTCATATTACTTACTACAATTTTATTTAATTTACAATAAAGATAAAGAAATTATAACCGAATTTATCGCAATGTGAAAACCGAAAATTATAAATGTATACAGTTGGACGTAGATTTTTATATTGTATTATAAAAAACCGTAGACATATTTCTAGTAACCTGGCCTTCTTTTAACGCTCTACCACAAGTATTTATACAGGGCTGTCATTACTTATCAAGCGCACAGTTTAATTCAGAGCCCACAATTCTTGTATCGCCTACTCCATCAACTTTTTATCGAAAATCTGTGTGTAAATTAATTTAAAAATAACCTTTTGTACACAATAGCCGCAACTAGATTAGACACAATCAAGCGAGAACAGCTGTATCACTACATATAAACGGCTACAATAGACACTTTAACAGAGAACCGTACGCTAGTGACGCAATATATATAATTTATAATATTGGTAAGGCATTATAACTTCAATCAGTGTAAGAGACATTACCGTGGAACGTTCAAGTGAACAAGCTGTTCTGACTTGTCTATTCAAATGCCAAATCATATTACGGCTACGTTCCACTTAATGTTCGCAACGCTCACGACCGCCATATTCCCAGTTCCACTTGCTCGCGAGCGTTACAATCATTAACTCAAGCGGAATGAAGTATGAATCGACCCTATTATGACGTCATTAGTCACGTTATCACCGGGACTGCATCGATCGTGGTCATCATGTGGAACGGCTAAAGGTATATTTTAAGCGGTATGGCTGCTAAGTGAAACGTAACCTTTACGAACCATTACGCAATGTAGGAAATTACACTAATGTAATCTTCATTGATTAAATCTTTCATTGCTTTTCAGCAAAAAAAATAAGGTAAAAAAACACAAATCATATCTCGATATTTTGTTCCTAAAATGGGAGCATCCATTAATTACGTGAGGCGATTTTGATAATTTTTCCAACCCCCTCCCCCACCCTGTTAAATAACATAATCTTCTTATTTGTGAATATTGATTGAGTTTATTTAAAAAAAAAACTTAAACAATTCTTTTTATTGAAGACTATAACAAAAAACTTGCTAATTTTCAACTAAATAATTGTTTTTTTTTTTCCAAAACAAGAAATCTTTTTTGCAACTAGTTACTGTGAGAAAAATTTCAATCTCTTCAGCTAAGAAATAAAATTGTGAAAAAATTTCAATAAATTAATTTGTTACAACAATGCTCATTTTTGGCAAAAGCTTTTTTTTCTCAGTTATCTGCACTGTTTGTTGCGGAACAAAGATTACGTGGTACTTGCCGCGGTCTCCCTCTTCCCCACGTGAGATTAGGTGAGATTCGGCTTAAGCCCGTCTACCCCATAAACACCTCACGTAATTAATGGACGCCCCCAATAATAAATATATACTGAATTTCAAATGTAAATTCATCGGACGCTTTAGAATAATAAAAAGTGACTGTGACATAAGTAGAGAATAACTTAAAAAATACAATAACACCAAATTATTGCCCTATTACGATATAGTAAAAATAATAATAAATAAAATTAAATCTAAACAAATAATTATTTACAAATATAGTTTATTTATAATCTGTAATAGTTTATAAAACGTCAAACGGATCCATAGTTTCACAGATAAGAAATATGAATATCAATACACTTTTAAAATCAAGAAAAATGAATGAATTTGTAGTAGATTAAAAAAAACTGCAAAATTCATTCGAATCGGAGGTCTCGATTGTTTTTCGTACAGATATACATTTGGTTTACCACATACTCCAATTCCCCTAAACTACACAATGGCATGTATTAATGGTAAATTAACTTTTTATTTGTTATTATAAAACTATGTATGACAAATGAGATTGGTGGAAGTTCTTGTTAAATTTAATACTAAAATAACACCAAATAATATTTAATTTAATTATATTTAATTTTAAAATATAATTTGATAACGAAATCTAAGTAGTCGACAAGAGGCACATTAATCGATATATTTTTACCCAAATAAAAAATATATAACCCTTTCCAACCAACACTTTTAAACATGTGTTTTTTTATTGTTATATTGCATATTTTCAAAAACCTAAATTGATGCCGAGTATGCTCAAAAAAATAATAAGGAAAAGTATAGTAAATCCAAGACACAATTAATCAAATGAATCATACCTTTTGCCGATTACTTAAACGCATCTATATTGGTAAAATACCTTTGTATAGGTATTATTGCTTGTATATACGAGGTTCCCTTAAGAAATATTGTATGTTTTAGTAGGGTACCTGTACAAAACATAACAAATTTTGAAAAGGTTCCTGTAGAAAACATAAAATATTTCGATAAGGGTCCTGTAATAAATATTATATGTGTTGTAAAATGTAGTTCGGATGAAATGAAACGACTTTTCAAAGCGGGGTACCTATTCCAAAATGCCCATTATTAATTTGACTAACTTATAAACGAAAACTCATGTAGGCACGACAAATTTTACGACACTACCGCGTGTGATTCCGATTATTAATATAATTTGAAATCATTTGTATACAATATTTATTGTGATTTGTTAATGACGGATTTGATACGTCTATACTAATATTACAAAGCAGGAAAGTTTGTTTGTTTGAACGCGCTAATCTTAGGTACTACGAGTCACATTTCATAAATTATTTTTGTATTTGATAGACCATTCATTGAGGAAGGCTAAAGTCTATTTAACATCACGCTACCATCAATAGGAGTAAATCCGTATTAAAAAAGTTACTAAACGGCCAAACATACTAAATAACTTGAATTTCGCACGAACAAAATCGCTGGCACAGTTAGTATTTTTTTTTTGGAGATAAATCAACTGAATCTCTCCACCTCTACCTACAGTAATACTGAATAGCATTGATGCCTTAGAGCTAAACAGGACATATTTGATCAAAATATTTCAATCGATTTTAAACCAACCATTCAATAAGATAGAACTCAGAAATGAATAGTAAAACAGCTATAAAACTGTCTTATTTAACTGTTCGGTATAATGTTGCAAAAAGTGTTTTGTAATCTCAACACGTTTAAGACGGATTCTCTCTGTAATAATCTCACGTAGACTAAAATTTAGAAAATAATGACTCTCATAATTTTTATTTAATAATATTAAACATTTTTGAAACAGACCAAATGTTATAATTTATATAAAGATTACACGAAGGACATTGGATTCATGCCATAGAATAATTTGAGAAAGGTGTGGAAGTAAAGGCTTACATTAATAATTTACAACAGTCATGTCATTTCCAGAAAAAAAAACAATTATTATTGATTTAAATTAAAAGTATTAGTGCAATTGTATGCACTTCCTGCACTTCCAATTATCAAAACTTTATCACTTTTAGACTTTTTTAAAAAAAGTGATATTTTTAAATAATAATTCCAACGCAATTATTTTTTAAATGAAAGTATTTTGATAATAATAAGAATAAAACTCCGAAGCCAGATATCATCGCACCGTTTCTAGCGCAGAACAGAACAGAACAGTGGCAGAACTAGACACGTATTCAGAGAACGAAATGAGAAGGACTCTGTTTTAAACTGAAAGTGACACATAAACGCAATAAAATAAAAGTATGTTATCACTAAGTCAAAGACCAATAAATTATTAGAAATTCATGTTGTTTATGTTTTTTTTTTTTTAACTCGTAGTATTTTACTAAAAAGATTCTATACAATTCAGTTCATATATTAGTTTCATATAACTATAATATTCATATTGATTTATATGTTATATAGGATGAATTATAATACCAAATGAGTAACGGAATCCTATTTTCACAATACCATTAAAAATTATAGCACTATTCAATGAATCGTTCGTAAAATTTGTCGTGCAACATTAGTATATTTCACAACGTACCTCGCCGCGTCCCGTTTCCGAATATTCCATTTAATATATTCGCTATCGGTTCACGTAAAATAGAAATTTGCATACGTCACTAAGGCTACAAAGCAGACAAGGTACTGGGATACGAACCTCCAAGTGTAAATAACCGGTTCTCGAATATTCTCAGACTCACAATACCGAACCACAAACAATAATGGCACTTAGCAGTTCAAATCTAAATAATTCGACAAACGAACGCCGCTC
Organism: Actias luna; assembly: GCA_039707435.1. Taxonomy (NCBI): domain Eukaryota; kingdom Metazoa; phylum Arthropoda; class Insecta; order Lepidoptera; family Saturniidae; genus Actias; species Actias luna. Next base: position 15,029,442 of record JAZHAC010000022.1, on the reverse strand, counting down.
GGTACATCATGAACAATTCATATAACGCCTTTCGGCCTAAAACTCCATCCAATATACACTCTTGGTCCTGTATTTACAATTAAAATTACAAATTTAGCTAGATATATACAAAACGCGTTTACCGGACGCCCCGACTCTCGTCCCTTCGAACAATGTAAATATATATTTTGAAAACACCAAAACTATGGAAACAAAACGTGCTCAAACTTTTCTTGCCTTCTGTACCCATAATCAAAAGCATTACAAACAGAAACTTAAATATATGTTCTTCAAATTAGGTCTGAATTGAGCCGCTATACTGAACTTACGGGTCGACGGGCTTGTACGGTTAGCCCATCTGGTACTACTTTATTTGAAATAACCGAAGGTACTATAAAATCTAATAAAATAATTAACTAAAGATATTTTGTTTGCGGCCCGCTACACCATTAATACCAAATGTTTGTGGCCCCTATAGAAGAAAGGTTGAAAATGGCTGGATTAGATGATCAAAATTGCCAGCAATTTTGGTCCTTCCCTAAACTCCCACTCAATGGAATTCTTATTTCACGCATCTAACAGTACGACCGTAACTTATTTTTAAGAAAACCAAAAATAATCTAGCGGTTTCCACCTGCTATCGCTTACATCGAAAATGGCAAACACTTATATGTATTCCTGCCATTCTTAACACTTTACAGATATATTCTTCTTCCTTTTTCTCTATATCCAACTTGAGTAGGGTCAGCACGACACATTTTCTTCTTCCTTTTACTCTATATCCTACTTGAGTAGGGTCAGCACGACACATTTTCTTCTTCCTTTTACTCTATATCCTACTTGAGTAGGGTCAGCACGACACATTTTCTTCTTCCTTTTTCTCTATATCCTACTTGAGTAGGGTCAGCACGACACATTTTCTTCTTCCTTTTTCTCTATATCCTACTTGAGTAAGGTCAGCACGACACATTTTCTTCTTCCTTTTTTCTCTATATCCTACTTGAGTAGGGTCAGCACGACACATTTTCTACTTCCATTCTATCACCTATCATCTCAGTATTCACACCTTTTATACACATATCATTCCTCATACACTCCATACGTATATTCTTCGGTCTTCCTCTTCTCCTATTCCCATCCACTTTCATACTTAACGTACTCTTAGGTATATGGCTTTCACCTCTCCACACAACATGCCCGTACCACGGTAAGCTATTACTGTCAAATTTTCTAGACAAGCGCTTGAATGATACAAAATATAGTTGACATTTCCCACGATGAAGACATTTATGACCTCATCTGGATCGCTTACTGCGGAGACAGCACCATTTTTTTTTATTTGTCTAACATATTACTAGATATCAATGCCCCGGGAACTGGATGGGTAGATCAAATGCTAAGATAGCAAATATTGTTAAATGCGAACGATAGTATTGAATATGGACAAACAAAAGATCTAGTCAATTTGAAGCATTTTTGAAGTGAAAACTTTTAGACGAAGGTTTAGTTAGGGATTGAATTCATGTAAGTCGTCATCGACATGTCACGTGACGTGTTCACGTACACACTATATCTGTTCCTATTAGTATAACTTTCTGCGCCGTAAGCTGTTTTGCTTTACAAGCTTTAATTTCAGGCCAAACAATTAATTCATTTCCCTAATTATCACATCTGTATTGCCAGCTCTAATGAAACCTACATACCCATAGACATCAAGAGAAACTCGAGCACGTCCGAATCCGACGCAACAGAAGGAACAACGAAAGAGAACAGAACAGAAGGTCCGAGACGTCATGGCGACTCTACGCCTCGGTGGCGACGGGTTCCCGGGCGTGGTGTATCTTAACATGTTTATTATGGTTCGATTTATTGCTAGACGTTTTGCCGCATATATTACATGCGAAGGGCCGAGCCCCGCTGTGTACCTTCATATGCTCGGATAGGTAATAACTCCGGTGGAAGGACTTACCGCACTCGGGCACCTTGCAGACGTACTTCTTGGCCGTTTCATGTTCCCTCACGTGCCGCTGACAGTTGTACTTCCTGATGAACTGGCACCCGCAGTAGTTACACGTGTACGGTCGGACTGATTTGTGTGCGTTCATGTGGGATATGTACTCTGTGTGCCGGATGAAGGCTCCCTTGCAGAGGTGGCACTTGAAGGGCTTCGCGGAGCGGCTGAGGTGCGTCCACCGGTGCAGCTTCAGGTTCCACTTGGTTGTGAACGCCTTGTTGCAGATGATGCAGACGTAGGGCCGCTTGCCGCTGTGCGTTTGCAAGTGCGATCGTAGGTTCGTCCTGAGGTACACCTGGAACCATTATAATTGTAGGTAGAAAAAAACAAATACCGAATTTTTGAATATAATTTCCCCTGGAAAGTTTTTTACCACGATCACAACTTATATTCAGTGATGTTACGCCGTACAAGATGGTAGTAAACACGTTAAACCGTCTAATTATTAAATTTGAATTTGCCATTTTTTTGCGTAAGTATTGTTCATATTACAAAGCGAGAAAGTGTGCATGAACACTCGTAAACACAGAAATTACCAGTCATAAAAAAATAATATTATTACAATCTTTTTAACTGTCCATTTATTAAGCGTATTAAGCATAGGATCCGTCATAAAAATAACATTTTTCAAATCCGTCTGCTAGTTGGCAATGCTGAGAGATAAGTCTGATAATAATGAAATATTGATTTGAGATATTGTTATAACATTATTGCTTTAACAATGACGCTATACTGGTTCGACAACGATGAGTTATTGGTTTCACAACGACGCGATATTGGTTTCACGACGTGACATTGTTTTGATAACGATCTTATATTGCTTTGACAACGATTAGTTATTGATTTGACAGCAATGCCACGTTGGTTTGATAACGATGCTATATTCGATTCCCAACGATTTGACATCGGTTTGATAACGATGACATATTGATTAGATAACGATGACATATTGATTAGATAACGATGACACATTGTTTTGACAAGGATTAGATACGAAGCGCGGGTGTTACCTGCTTACAGATGGGACAAGGCACGTTGTCGACCTTCCCCTTGAGCCGGTCGGAGAGGTAGTACTCGTTGTGGGAGCGGCGCATGTGCCGCGTGAGCGACGCCGCGTGCACGAACTTGTCGCTGCAGTGCGGGCAGGCCTTGGGCCGGCCGTCGTGCGTCTCCTTGTGCCAGAGCAGCTTCGCGCGCGAGTGGAACACGGCGCCGCACTGGCACACGAAGTCGCGCACCTTCATGCGCTTCTGGAAGTGATGCCGGTCCCTGCCGGTCAACGACAACCTCCTATATTCTTTAACGGCATCTAACTCTATACCTCCTACGAGATTACAGTGGGATACATATACTTAGTTGTTCAGCTCTGTATTGTGTAATATAGGCGACATGTTACGTGATGTAGTATAGTTGAAGAGCATAAGTGAAATAAATTATAGATAATCATTCGGAACATGATGTATTAGTTGCCACAAAAACACCCAGGGGAGCTTCAACAAAAGAGTTGTTATTTTGAATAAATGAATGAATTAACACTTTATTGCACTTTTAATGCGTACACGGGCAAGCTTATTGCTCGGTATTGTAATGAAAAAATAATTGTTATAGATAGTTTCATCTGACCAAAATCTCTAAAAAGGACTGAGTTGCCGAAAATAAAAAAAGAGGAAGAGGCTTTCCATCTTCAATAATATCTGTCTCAGCGGACATTTGCGAGTTAAAAGGATATAAAAAACCTGTAGTTTTCTGAACTAGATGACATCATTTATTTAGTATGACATAATACATGTGTATAACAACTGTATAGATAGTGGCTATAGTATATTGCGGTGCAGCGGTATCCGGAATAGAGGGAGGCAGCGCCGCCCGCCCACTTATATTTGCTGTTCCGCGCCCACCCCGTCAACTGCAACGCAACCCCCGCGGCCAAAGGTCATTCGTGCACGTGAACAATATATATCCAATATTATTAAGTGAGCAATTCTTGTATATATGTATATACGATTTAGATATAATGTATTTAGACAGATTTCTGCTTTTTGAATTTACCTATATAGTCGTAAGTTTCATAAAAAAAACATTTATGTCTACTACAATGAATAATTGTATTAGTTTTTTTTTTATTTAAATTATCAGTATTGTCGTAAAATGTGGGTGTTTAGGTATTTTTATTTTGAAATAAAGATAATTTCAAAGAAAGTACCGAACTAAGTTTTCTAGGAACTATATCCAAATGAGACACTCCATTGTCAACTTTTACAGAGAAAATTGTATGTATTATTTTCTATAGTTTATAGGTTTAGCGTTATGGACACAATCTCACCAAATGTTAAGTAGTGATACGGCCGAAGACGGTGGACACGCTAAGCCTAGTGAAGGTAGATTTTCAACTTGACGGTGGTAACTAGCTAGGTGAGCATCAGAAAAAGCCCTACCACCGTGCTACGAGTTCATCACGATGTTTTCCTTCACCTTAAGCTCAAGCTTATTGCCGGGATTTGAGCCCACGTCAGTCGAAGCGACGGACGTACACACTACCAAATGAGCTATCAATGTTTCCAAAATGTAGTCTTCTATTTAATATCATAAATCAAAATTACGTTAAGTTATTATTATGTTATGAATCGGTTTAAGTGACATTTTAAAAATCCTAAGGCTGTGTAAATAAAGGCAACATTTGTATGAATAAATACCGTATATTTGATAAGGAACACGATTATAAACGGTAAAGTACGAGCATCTTAGGTCAAGTCAGGCGAATTACTGTCACCTCTATCAACGTTCTGTATCATTTTATCCAAAACTATTTTTATTTTAGTGTCAAAGTAAATCATAGACATACATATACACACCACATTTTTTTTACTTCCTATTTTCATATGAAATCGTTCCGCATTTACAATTTATTAGTCATAGTTCAAAGCTTAGAAAATTACAAGTGTAGTTTAATCGGTGTTAAAATAAAGTGTCCAAATAGTGTGTGATAGAGAGGAAATACAAATGACCTGTGCTGCACCATGTTGGAGTACCTCCGGAAGGTGTCATCACAGAGGGTGCACTTGACGGGCGCCCGGCCCGTGTGCACGTTGTGGTGCTCCGCCAGCTTCTGCCGCGTCACAAACCGTTTCTCGCACACTTCGCATCTACCCACGCGACATTGCAAAACAGATCATTTTACATTTTCTTTACATACTTTACTAGCTGCGTCCGCGACATCGCTCGCGTGGAATTCAAATTTTATTTAATACTAGCTTTTACCTGCGGCTGCGCTCGCGTTAATATTGATTTGGTCAAAGAAACCGAATAACGCAATAAAATGTTTTATACAAAGTACTCTATAACTGTCTCCAAGGTCCCCTCTACCTGTATACCAAAATTCGTCATAATCGATTCAGCGGTTTAGGCGAGAAATCATAAGAAACAAACTGCCTTTCGCAATTATAATATTAGTAAAGATTTTTTTGGCCGTTTGTGTAAAGTTTTTCAATACAGCTATGTTCTTATTGGTAGTAGCGTGATATTAAATAACTTAAATAACCGTCCTCCATGATTGCTCTATCGAATACAGAAAGAATTTTTAAAAATCCGACTGGTAATTCCTAAGATTAACGCGTTCAAATAAAGAAATGAACTTTACAGCTTTGTAATCTTTATTTATAAAAATTTTCATGTCACGTGTCACTACTCGAAAAGGCAGAGGAAAGTCTGTCAGATCAGCCAGTAACATTAATGAGTTTAGCGCTATGGTCACTATCTTACCTGATGTTAAATAACGATGGCAGCCAAGAACAAATGCTGGAACATATCTATTCGTATTTGACGGGAAATTCTCAACTTGAGTGTGGTAGCTAACTAAGCAGGTATTAAGAAAAGCCCTACTGGTGGTACAGTTTATCACGATGTAGTACTTCAACGAAAGCTTAAGCTCATTGCAAGGTTTCGAACTCACAGCCACTGTCGCGACTTCAAATTCAAAACGGTCCTAACATAGCCTCTTAAGAACTTTACATACGAGTTATCGTGAACACAATCATCAAGCAAACAATTCGCTGAGCCGTAATAAAATGCGTAAAAGGACTTACTTGTAATTTTTGATACCTAAATGCGTTTTTATATGCAGCGCAAGGTTCGCCCGCCTGAAGAAGCACTTCCCGCAAGTGAGACACTCGAGGGGGTGCACCTTGAGGTGCGCGTGGAAGGCGACGTCAGTCACTTGGTCCACTTTGCACGTCGGGCACACAAAGTCCTTCCGGCGCCGCTTCGTCTCCTGCTTGATGAAGCCCTCGATCTTCGCCTTGCTGTCCTCTATATCGTAAGCTTGGAGTATGGTTGTCGTTATCGACTCTTTCGAGTCTATCGCCATCATACTACCTGGAATTTCAAAAGTACCCACTGAAGAAAATACCCATCTATATGAGTACAAAGCAAACTTTCTGGAGTAGAAATTTTGTTGGGGCATGACAAAGTTAAGGTCAAGAGACAAATTTTCAGTGGTATTGTTTTTGGATTTACTATATCGTAAGCTTGAAGAAAAGTTGTCGTTATCATACAAACTGAAATTTCAAAAGTACGCACTGAAAAAACAACTCTCTGGGTAAGCGAAGTAGAAAATTGGTGGAGTTGAAATTTTGTTGGGGCATGACAAAGTTAGGGTCAAGAGACATAGTTTGTTTTTGGATAGCCAAATTTCAGAACTACTGTCAGTAGCTGAATAGATAACAGGGTGGCAGTATAAGTGGTGACCTCCAATGAACTTGTAATGTTTTTTTTTTATACTTAAGGTTTAGCGTTATGGCCATAATCTCACCTGATCTTAAAGTGACAATACGGCCCAAGTTGGTAGACACGGTAAACCTGTGGAGGAACTGGCTCTCAAGTGCTGCTGCCGGAACACACCTATTGGTATTTGGCGGCGGGTTTACAACTTGAGGATGGTAGCTAGCCAGGCGGGCATTAGAAAAAGCCCTACCACCATGCTATGGTTTCCTCACGATGTTTTTCTTCACCGAAAGCTCAAGCTCATTGTAGGTGCTTGGATTCGAACCCACGTCCCTTGACGCGAAGTCGTGCACACTACCACTGAGTTATCATCGCTTCAAAATGTATCGATAGTCGTCATTATTTTTGGGATCGCACTGTAACAGGCATTAAGTATGGTGTAGGTAACGTATACGTTCCTTCTTTATATAAAAAGATTACTACCAAGTGATCCGACAGTATTGCTTCTCGGTAGTTAATAGATCGACCGTATTATCTATGGACCTATCATATCGTAGTATAAAATAAATATATTACATAAATTTTACATCTAGGCCAAGGTCGATATTTTTTTTTAAACCAATAAAATAATAATTGGATGAAACCTATTGGAAAAAGAAGAGAACAACTACCATAGTAATGTTTATTTTTTTACACCAACAGAAAGTAGAGATTTCAATGAAAAAAAAAGCCGCCATCATTTTTGAAAAAGCTGATATTTAGACGTGAGAATTTTCGACTGAAAATTACAGTGCTTTTTCCGATATTAAGTCAAAATCTAGTAAAAAAAATAAGTATTTTAAATTCAAAAATTACAGTAAGTTTGGGACATAAAAAGGTAAGTTTTTACCAAATGTCGTGAATTTTTTTTTTTGTATAAGATAAACAACCAAAAACTTGGTTATTTGAATTGTTCACATAAATTTAGAGGTTATGTGAAAAAAGTATAAAGCATGAAAAATAGATAAATAGATCTTTTTATTACCTACAACTTTGTCATTTAACTTTTTTGCATAGGAATTGTAGTTTTGCCAGAAATCGAGATAAACCCATTTTTTTATTATATTCTTATCGTTTTCCAATGGGTTTCATCCTACTATTATATTTTTCCCTTTTCAGAATTTTCAAAAATTTAAGCCCTGGTCTATTCAATCAGTCAACTCGTTTAGAAGTTACACCTTTACTACTAAACGTACCCAAGATTTTTCTATATAAAGATAAAAAAATTCTGACAACAGTGAAAACAGCAGATTTTTATATTTTTAAGTTACCAAAGTGAATATCGAATAACAAGGTAGAATAATAACTTCACAGTGTGTTACATAACGTGTCAAAAGATAGTTTACTAAATTGTAGGTGCGGCTTCGCTAGCGTTAATATTGATTTTGTCAAACAAGTCGGATTACGCAATAAAGAGTTTCAAACAAAGTTTATCCCTCTCTTTATCCCGCATCCAATAAGTTTTTCGAGATAAAAAGTAGCCTATCACCGTTTCCAGGTTCCCGTTTATCTCTATACCGAAATCCATCATAATCTATTCAGCGGTAAAGACGTGAAAGCTTAACAAACAAACAAACTGACATTTTTGCCAAGATGATGATGTTGACATGATTTCAAAGTAAGAATGAGAAAGAGATGATGTAAACTCACAAGCCAACATGTTTTCATCGGTCTTCACTTCTTCCTCCTTCTTGATCGCTCTGGCGGTGACCATGCGGCTGTACGTCGTCTTGGTGACGGAGCAAGTTGGCAGCGCATGCGCAACGTTCTTATGAACGCGCAACTCTTTAGCCGACGGGAACTTTGCGTTACACTGAACGCAAGTGTGCGTTCGGGTCTTCGGGAACTGTATTTCTTCATCTCTGCAACGGATTATAAAAAAATACCAATAATGATTTCTTAGGTTTACGCGAATATTATTCATTGAAATAAAACTAATTTAAACGGATTTTATCGCGGTTATTTATTAAATTTTGATCCCAATAATAAAAATTAAATTGAAGGTAGACACAGTAACATAAACTTTTCTGGACAACCTACACCTCAGTCCGCCCCGTGACCACGAAGGCTGAAAAGCTTTCGAAACGTCGGGATCAAAATTTAATAAATAACCGCGATAAAATCCGTTTAAATTAGTTTTATTTCAAAATACCAATAGTTTATTTTTTTTAGTCACAGGTATAGGTCGCGACAAACTTAAGGTTTCTTATACTTAAGGTTTTATCATTATAGCCACAATCTCTCCTGATGTTACGTTATGAATAAATGACGATGTGGCCCAAATCTAGTAGAGGGGCTGGCTCTCAAGTGCAACTGCCGGAACACACCTATTGGTATTTGGCGACAGATTTTCAACTTAAGGTTGGTAGCTAGCCAGGCGGGCATTAGAAAAAGCCCCACCACCATGCTATGTTTTCATCACGATGTTTTACTTCACCGAAAGCTGTAGCTCATTGTAGGTGGACTCGAACTCACGTCCCTTGACGCAGCCTCAGTACACACTACTAACTGAGCTATTAGTTTAGTTAATAGCTTCAGCTAACATAGCCATGATAGGTGGCGTACAACACCAATTTAAGTATCAGACGGGTAATACAGGTCTTGGGTAGTCTTTATAATAGATTATATGTAATAACATTATTAAAGGCTAGCTGTCTTTGCGACTTCATGAGCATATAATAACATTTTTGACCATTATTGTAACTTTTGTCAATACAATTTTACTTCTATTGGGCAGCGTGATGTTAAATAGCCCAAAGACAACGATTGCTCTAATAAATACAAAAATAATTATTGAAATCCGACTGGTAGTTCCTTAGTTTAGCATGTTCAAACAAACAAATAAACTATTCCACATTATATTTTCTATATAGATAATTATTATGTAGAAGTAAGATGCAAAAATGACATTCTAGGATTTATTTCCTTTATGGTATCATGAGCAAATGTAAATTCATTGCTGTGTTCAGACACGCATTAAAGTTTGGCTCGATGACTTAGTGATCTCACAACCACTTCACCCTTGAAAATAATATATTAATAATAAACAAATTTTTACTGTAAATTAATCAAGTAATGGAATAAGTCGAATGCATTATGCATGACTCCATGTCCTTAAATACACAGAGTCAATAAGTAATATCCAAATGCATAATACTAATTTAATTAACAAGGAAACAAATTCAAGAATCTTAAGATATAGTAGTATAGTCTTAATACACGGGAGACAATATAACTGTTCATCAAGAGAAGGAAAGAAAAATAAAGAATGAATAAAGCTTGAAGATAGTAATTGATGCCATGAGTCTGTATCCCTTAAAAACTTTGTAATGTTAAATAATTGAATATAATTTTCATTTATCACACAAAATTTTAGTTTCCAAATTGACTCTTTATAGCCGCTCATATATATTGACAGCAAAGTACCAATACCTCTATCTGAAATAATCTAACTGAAATAATTTTAAAATTACTAACAGTAGCATAGTTGGATGCTGAAGATATTGATACATACAAAATAAATATACATGTATAATCTCTATAATCAGCTAGTTTTTTTTTTTATTAGGACCCAATTTCTTTGCTAAATATGTAAAGCTTATGTTATGATGATTCAACAGCTGATTAAACAGATAGTATATCAGTTATCTGCTCAATAGAAGGTCTTACCACCACTGAACCTTGCCTTAAAAATAAAAGAAATAACTTACAAAGTTTCCCTTTTCTCATTGGTGTCGACATCTGAACCGTCAGAAACCCAGCTCTCGCGCGCTATAAGGTCATACGGCTCCGACGGCGTCACTTCTGGATACATCTGTGGGGCATAGGAGGAAACTAAAAAAAAAAATTACTTGTATTGTAACCAATACATTTCAGTGAAAAGCCAGCTATAGAATTTTACTCTTTAGTTGCTAATTAGTAGAGCTACAAAGAGAGCCACTCGAAATCCTATAACTTTATATCAGCACAGCAAAGTGACTACACTATACCGGGACCTCCACCAGGAGGATAGCAGACTCAGAGCCATTACTATTTTGCCCTCGCTGCAGCTTATCACTATGCATATGATGATCATGACCCGGTCCCATAGACCTTAATCAACTTGCTGGATTACTGGTTATACTTCTGCTAATAGTGGACTGCTACTGAAACATGAAACATCTAAGCATGACATTATAGCAGGTGGCACATAATGGTGAATATACAATACCAGTCTATATATGAACCTATAACTAACTTGTGGAGCATATGAAATTTTTTTTTTTATGTTGCGTAGCATAGTGACTGTACTGCACCTGGTGTTAAGTACAGTACGATCCAGAGCAGCAGTGACTGACAATGATCCAAAATTCACAATCAGTCACCGCTATCATGCTGGCCTGCTAATATTTATAATATTTAGCACCTGCTAATATAAATTTGTGGATCACAGAATGATAGAATTAGTATCAGAGCCATGATATTCTCTCCTGTGCAACAAAAAATTATTAAATAAGTTTTGCCCCTTTTTGTAACTTTTTTAACACTGCTTCGCTACTGTTGGTGGTAGCATGATGTTAAATAGCCTACAGACTTTTTCAGTTTTTGTTGTTTCAAATACAATAAGATTTTTTTAATCCAACAGGTAGTTCCAGGTAGATTACCATGTATAAACAAACAAACAAACTCTTCCACTTTATAATGACAATATAGATTCCATCTGAATATATTTTAAAAATTCTTACCCCATTCCAAGGTGACTCCATATCTCCATTACTCTCTTGCCCACTAAGCTCACCTCGCGGTGGCATGCGCTCGTCAGCACAAATGTTCAATGGTGCCTCACTCTCACTTCTGCTTTCACTTAACACTTCTGCTTTACTGTCTCTCTCACAAACATCTCCATCCCCATCTGCTAATCTCTCTTGATCCATCTCAGTATAATCTGTTTCATTGCTCTCAGCTATTTTATAGCTTTCATGAATGAAATTCGGCAGGACAAACTCATTCTCTTTCTGTGAAGGTTCCCCCCATAAGCCATAAATTCCGTCCTTCTGTGATGCCGCTTCCCTCTCATTGTTAAATGATTCCACTCGATCTGGAGTAAAATAATCAGCATAAATGTTATCACCAAAATAATTTTCATTCATCATGCTGACAAACTGTTTGTTTTTAGACGCAGCTTCAAGGTCGAGAAGTTCCCTGTGATTAGATTCATCGTCAAATTCCCCAGGTGGTACATTACCATAGGAGACAACACTGATAGGCCTTAGGGTCTCTAATGGGGTTAGAATACGTCCAGATGTAACAGTTTCATTGCTAAAGCCACCCTCATTACTGGTACTAATTTCTTCCTTTACTTGCACCATGTCCACCTGAGTTATAAAATCTGTTGTACGTAAGTGTGACGGCTCTATATCCATGGCCTGTTCCTCTGTGTCAGCATCAAAATTGTGTTTTTCATTACTCTCATCATTATTTTCATTTTGTTTAATCTCCTCCACAGACACTGTATGCAGTGTTGAACATTCTCTGTCCACAGATGATTCCACACGGTGAACCTTATTTATAGCAAAACTTTCTGGGGACTTTCTAGATGATGATGAAGGTATTGGCTCTACATCAACAACAATACTTGAATTTTTCACAGGTTTCTGCTTCTCATTTTTTATTTTTAAAACTTTCTTATTTTTTTTCACATATATATTGTTCAGTCTTAACAAGTTTAATCTATTTGGCTTATTGGGTAATTGAACTTTCTTTTCAACTGTTTCTATATTATCACACATCTGAGTACTATCTACCTCGACTTTTGAAGATATTGAGGTACGATCTGTAGAATTGTCCCCACTTTCTGATAACTCACTACAAGGTGAAATTGATGCTTTTTCATTGCATATTAAATCTGGTACAGGGCAGCTATCACTAAAATCTGTGTCTAATTTGTTATCTAAAGATTTACTGGATGAATCCTTTTGTGATGAAGGATTACCAACATTTTTTATCACAGAAAACGCATGGGATACAACACTATCAATGCTAGAAGTGGAAGGCTGTGTGTTATCATCAATTATGTTTTCTTTCTTCTCTTCTAAATCAGATAGAATTTTATTAGATGATTCAGGGCAATCTTCCTTTTTCGAATACTCAGGATCATTAGACCCTGTTAAATCCATTACAGTATTAACCATATTCTTATTATGCTGTACTGGCACTTCTACTTTAATATTACTTAGAATTTTTAAGCCTTTGGTTGCAACAGGTGTCTCACACTTAGCTTCCACTTTCTCCACGTCTGGTTCACTAAATTTATCAGACTTTACAGTGGTATCTGGAGCATGATCACTCAATACACTGCATGAAGTTACTTGATCTGGTGTAACAATTGGACCCACTTCAATTATCAAGGTCTTAGGATCATTGATGGTGGGTACAGGTGTTTTTGACATATGCATGCTAGGCACCAAGGTTGCTGACTCTGTATACATTGTTGGAGTGCCAGGTTTAGGTAATACTTGCTGAGGATTTGTGTACATACAAGAACCAAACTGATCCACGACCATTAAATTTTGATACATAGAGGCATTCTGAGGTGTATTTGGCAGGTTATCAGGCCCTGCAGGAATAACAGCAGGCACACTTGAGATAAACTGTTTACCATCTATATTATGTAACATCTCTCTGTAAATTATTTGTGAATTTTGAGTTACAACTGTGGACAATCCAGGAGTATAACTTCCAGTAGTGAACTGATTGAACTGGTTTCCAGTTAACTGCTGAGATACACCCTTGGTGTCTATTTGCACTTGTGATTGTGGAATGCTACCTGGAATCATTAAACTGTTTTGCATATTCTTTTGAACAAATGTTTGTGGACCAGGTACCATAACATGCATTGGTTTAGCTCCGGGTAAATACTGCATGCTACCTGCATCAGTTTTAACAAATATATTATTTGGTTTCTGCATAATTTTGACAAACCCAGAGCCCTTCCTGCCTGGTATGTTTGAAATTAAATTGTTATGAGTAGGATACCTCAATCCAGCTCCAGGAGTTGGTACATTATAGGTAAAAACACCATTACCACCATCCATTCCATTGTATTCTGAGCTACGTGAAAACTTAATTTCCCGGTCATCCTGTGCATCTTGGTAGTAACCGCTAGTTGGTTCAAAATCTGACATAGGACCATTCTGAAAAGCTTGTTGTAATTTATCCTGTTTTAAGACATATGACGACAGGGAATTCTGCCCACTCGTTGAACCACTATCAAATGTAAGACTATCTGGCATTTTCATGTCTGGTGTACCATTTCTTGAGATATTTGTTGATGCATTAGATTTAGGGGTCCTACTAGGGGTCCTTCTCCAATACCGTTCATGTTCACCTGATCTTTGAGATCCATTCCATTTATCATCTGCTGCAGGTGTGCGAGACCGGCTCCTGTATGAGCGTTCAGAATGCAATGGTGAAGATGTTCTGCTTGCATAATTAGCTTTTGTTGTTGCAAGGTTACAAAGAGCTTTTATAACCTGATCTTTGGGATGTGTGTCCAAATGGGATTCCAAAGTTATCCCATTGTGGAGATAGAGTGTGCAAACGGGACACTGAACAAGCTGATCCATGTCTACGATGCTAAAATCACAGAATTACGTTCTAAATATATAAATTCGACACAATTGAGAAGTCGTGTCGAATGTTTTGTATTATATGTAAGGGCACAAGTACACTCCGTCTACAGAGTCTAACAGCACTGTGTTGGTGATGGGCATATCTACTCCCCGCACTTGTGGTTCTCACTCAACCCCACAAATATCCAAATCTTCCTTACTAACATTCGCATTTATCGATCTGTGGAACAAAACATATCGCTTAAATATACCATAAATTAAATTACATATCACACAGTACAAACACGTTCAATGAGCAAACAGAGGACAAAAGAAAACAAAACACGCGAGATAAAGGCCAGTGAGACATAAAAAAGTCGAGCATTAGGTACAATGAAGAAAGAATTGTAGTTACATATCAATGTTTGAGCCCAGAGCTCGAACTTACCTAGTATATACGCTATTATATATATTCCATTGCATTTATATCAGTTGTAATTATTGGTGATTATGCTAAATATTATTTTATTTCTAAATTGTCAGACATATTGCAGACGTCTTGTTCACGTTCACACAACTTATATATTCCGTTGTACGTAACAAATCGTTGATAAGCAATTTTACAGAGTGCTCTACAAGCGTTAAAAGATCAAAAATTAAACAGTTCTAGCGTACAACGGAACAATTCATTTTTCCATAGACTAAATATTATTTACATCTGTGTTATATATCAGAACAATATATATAATAAAGAATTTATAAAACACTTATATACATGTACTACATGGATTAGATTGATTGAGCAATCAATTTAAGGAACTTAGATTGGGTTTAAAAAAATATAAAAATTCTACGCATTATAATTTAATAAAACAATTTACTATTATAGTTTATAAAACTCTTTGAAAGTATATTTAATCCGTATTAGTATATATATTTGCGTTTCAAACAGTAAGTATAAGAATGATTGTAAGTATTAGAAAAATAAATATCTTCATACGAGCATGTATAATTTCGGATCTACAATTTTTCTAAACTGTGGTAAGAAAAGTCGTAAATGCTGGGATAGCTAGCATATACTAGGCATTTTTTAATACAAGGAAATAACTGTGTTAAATATAAATAATCTGATATTCATATTGGTATGATTATCTATTAACATCATAAATATATTGTTACTGCATCTATAGCAGATGGAGCAAAGTTAAATTTGGTCATGTCTGCATATAGATTTTTCTTTCTATTCCCTATCGTAATAGCAGTATATAATATTCCCCATAACTATTGTTACAGATAATCAATAACTATATAATGCTTGTTAAAATTATTAAAACAAAAGTAAAGCTTAGAGTTTAATGTCATTGTTTTGTGTATATTGTATACTAACAATATGATATATGTGCAGTTACATGTCTTTGTGTTGTCTGTTTGTAGATAGCTAGGCCTGGATACAGTCAAAAAATAAAAAAAATTGTTTTATAAAATCTTAGTCCATTATTGGTCTTCTGCTTCTTCTTCTTTTTTATTTAATGGCCACATGTGTGCGCACACAATTTGTGTTCTGTTCACGTGACATTGGCGAAATTGTGTGATTACATATGTTGCCATTCTAAAAAATGATTAGTAAACTGTCATCAATTTTTATCTGTCTTTAGCTGTCATTGTCAATATTATAGATGCGACTCGAGTAGTATTATCTGAATCGAGCCACTTGTGTAATTTAACTACGTCTCTCGCTTCTTCTTTTTTTATTCTTGGTAACTTAGTACTTTGAGACTATCACTGCCGCTTCCATGTGATAAGATTTGAACATTTTGGACAGATAAAAAAATCTTCCGACGTCTCTCAAGTAGTATTCGAAGATTCGAGTCACTCGAGTAAACTACTTACACTCTGTACAACTCGAGTTAGAATTATCACTCGAATTGATTTTCCATTACTTTAGATTAAGAATTTTTAAATACTTTTATTCTAATTTAATAATACATATTTGGTAATATGAAATAAAATGCAAAATTGTATTGACCTTATTGATGTCATTAATCAACAAAGAAAAATAAAATGAATCTACTCGGTGCACCGAGTCGACTCGGTAACTCGAGTGCTAGTGAGCTTGAGTCAAATTAATTTTCACTCGATTACGACTTTAACTAATTTACTCCAGGTACTCATATAGCGGATTAAGATGCTCTACTGCTCGTGTCGCATCCCTAGTCAATATTGAAATTATCTGTGTAAGTGTATTCATATATCTGGAGTAAAGTGCTAATACACGTTACAGTGAAAAAGTTATTATTGAAATATGTCTTTCAATTATGAAGAAATATCCAGCGAAGGTAAGTAATTGTGTATACATTAGGAAAGGTGTAAACATAATCTAGTCACATTTGAAATAAGTTGTATATGAATTAAAACATTATTTTTTTAAGGTATTTCGGAACCTAATTATTTAATTTGTTAAAATCGTCAAACTAGTATGTTTTATCAATAGTTATGTTTTATGGAATAGCGGGCAAACGAGCAAGTGGTTGGTAACCTGTAAACCTGTTGGTAAGTGATCACCGCCGCCCATGGACACCCGCAACATCGAGGGAAGGCCGACCTTTATTGGAAGGACTGGCTCTGTCAGTGCAACTGCCGGAACAGACCTATTGGTATTTGGAGACAGATTTTCAAGTTGAGGGTGGTAGCTAGCCAGGCGGGCATTAGAATAAGTCCTACCACTATGCTATGGTTTCCTCACGATGTTTTTCTTCACTGAAAGCTCAAGCTCATGGTAGGTAGTTGGATTCGAACTCACGTCTAATGACACAGCGATCCTACACACTACATCTATCATTGCTTCAAAAAAACAGTATTTTACATAAAAGGTATATTCACCAGAATTTTTGATTTGTTTACAAATTCATAAATTTACTAATTGTACAAATGACAAGTAATTGATAGTGGAAAAGATTACATTCTGAAACTTTAACACAATTTGAGTGAACATGTTGATTGAGATGTAGTCCCAGATCTTTGTGCCATAATTTTCAAAGTATATTTGCGGAAAAAATGGGTTAAACAAATTTAATCATAAATTCCAAAGGAAGTGCTATCATTTTCAAGGTATATTTGCAGAAAAATGAATGAAAACAATTGTAATCATAAATTCCAAAGGACATTAAAAGTAGAAACACAATTTTCCAACGAACATAAAAAAAAGAAACCGTAATAAAAGCAAAAACCTATATGAATCGAGTTATATTTTTATAGTAGTTTACATCACATTTTCATATTAAATTAAAATTTGATGGTGCTAATTTAAACCTGTATAAGTTCAACTTTTTTAGGTAAGTGATATTACAATACAGTAAGCTGTATACTCTGGCCTTATCACCCTCATTCTCTATGATTTGTTAATGAATCTGAATTTATACTAAAAATTCTACCTTCGGTTTTCTTTATATTATATAATAATTATTATGAAATAAGAAAATATAAATAATAATAATAACAATACAAATTATACTTTATTTGAATAAAGCAAATTAATTTAAAGCCTATCATTTAATTTCCCCCAAAACATTCCTCCAGCCTTTCAGAATTTTCACCTCAGAATGGATATATATCCTTCACAATGAATCAAGCAAACTACTTAAGATTTTTGTGCAAAGAGTATGTATTAAAAATATTTTGTAATACTCTTTGACAACACACAAACCTCAATGACATATTTAAACGAATAGAAACCTTCATGTTTTGTTTACGATAAAATATCAATAATAATAATATAATACTTTATGTGAATAAAACAAATTGGTTTAAATCCAATCATTACTGTTGGTTGGTTTTCTTTTTTTCTGTTTTATGATTACACATATACTTGCTTATAATTTACAGAAGCAAGAGATTTACTGCGGCAATGGAGGGAGAATAATGAGAGAAAAAGTGAAGAGGTTGTGGAAATGTGGCTGCTTGCTGTTTCTGGTGGGCTAGATGTTCATGGGAGCGAGAGTAAGTTTATAATTGTATTATAATAATATATAATTTACTTCAGACTTTTTCTGACAAAATGAAAAATTCAGACAATTGCAAGCTTACAGACTAGTGTAAGTAATAATAATAAAAAATGATCTATACATAAAACAGTACACACACACAATATAATAAACAATAAGTGGCAAAAAAACTATCATAAATCTATTATAAAATAGATTTATAGAATCTATTTAGGTAGGGGAGAGTCTGGCATCAGCTGCCTGTCAGTAGAACGACCCAGTGCTAACTCTCTGCAAGAGCTCCCTGATCCATCTCATTTGGGTTGGCTTAAGATTAGATAAGGTTAGGCCTATCTTGATACTTAGCGATTTGCATTGGGGAATACCTTCTTCTTTAGCAATACATGTCTGTAAAAGGAGGATTTTTTAAACTTTATCACTTAGCTTGGCTACCTCTTGTCAAACTCTCTCACTGAGCATTTCTCTCGCCTCGCCCACTCACGTTCAGATAGTGTGATCCTCCGCGCTGCACTCCTGGAAGGCGGCGGTTGGCTCCCCGTTAGTAATCTTGTGCAGATACCATCCGAAGCACAGAGGAATATTGATGTTACCAGGCTATTAATGTCCAAACGCCCAACCCGTTATCAAAACTGACCATCCGCAAAGTTCAGGCTCACCCGCTTAATGTACCAAACTACAAGAGAAACTACTAACTTCTCAAGTAGTTTTTTCTTTAGTCGTTAGTAGTCGTTCTCCAGCAACACAAGCGACCGATAATACCCATACGCAAGGTAGCAACGGCCCTGTTATACGTTAGCCAAGTCTAAAAGTCATCACATACATCTTAAGTTTATTATTATGTTAATTACTATATCCACTGAAGAATAGAAGACAAAAGAAGTCTGTAAAACACCATTTCTATAGCTACTACTAAAATTTGTAGACAAATGACGTATTCAGCAGTGCCGAGATTGCAATAGGAAAACGCAGTCTTCAAAACTATATCATATCGGAGATGATAATGTTGTTACCATAGAATAACTGTAGAAGATCAGAAAATTATGGGTATAAACACCATCAGACCTGCTTCTTATTATGTCCAAGTCGAAAAGAATTGGAATAAAAGAAAAGTCATGCTTCAGTAAAATATTAATTATGTAAAAACAACTTTAATTTATAAGTCTACAACTAGAGTCAGCTGCACGGCAAAATTTAGTTGTAACTGAACAGCACTTGAGCGGTTGCATCAGATCTTTTGATCATTCTTTCAATAAAGTTTAAAGAAGTCTTCGAATGACATGCTATATTAGTGATTTACATACAGTGCCGAAATGTGGAAATCGGCTCTACATTTGGTTCAAAAGTTCAGAGTTAAAAGTAACAGAGTCAGTTGATTTAGAGAAACCACACATTCATTATTAAGGTACTTCTACAAAAAAGAATTACAAGCCCAACGTATTGCCAAACGTCCTTTGTTAGATGGAGTAATAATACAGCGATTAAATTCCTACAGAAGAGAATTGAACACAGTAAAATGAATAGGAAGAGATTTATAAACTAAAACTATATTAATAAAATTATTACACTTTTAAATAAGAGGATGAGGGTAAAAACTAATTTTAAATGTAAAATAATTTGACTCACGCCGACGTTGCCCGCCACGCCGACCAATTTAATTGGCGCGCCGCCGCCGCAATTTTGTAAGCGGCACGCATGTCTACTCCATTGGCAGCAGCAATCATTTAATTTTTTCCATTTAACTGTACAATTCAGATCTACGCATAGTTCAATTCTAACTATTAAAACTATTAACTACTATTAACTATTAACTATTCACTAACTATTAACTATTCAAACTAAATCTTAAATCAGTGATTTAATAATGTTTTGAAAACATGTGATTTAGAGATTTAGTAAAGCTTTTTCACGGGTGTCATTTTTTTTTTCAATAACTCCTGGGCAACAATCACATATTTATTTTCAACACCAAAATATACTGTCAGCCATTCCACGTGATGGCTATGGTTGTTGTGGTCCTGACGAAAACGTCACTAATGATGTCATTATTTTCACTCATGCCAAGGATACAAAGACTCCATCTACTGGGGTAGACCCATACTCCATTGATTTTTTTAAATATAATTTACAAGTTTAGTTTTTGGCCCAATATCACCTGATGTTAAGTAAGAATGTGGTCCAAGTTAGTGGACACACTCTAACCCTAGTGGTGGGACTGGCTCTCGAGTGCAAATGCCAGAACACGCCTATAAGTATTTGAAGGGAGATTTTTAAATTGAAAGTGGTAGTTAACTACCTAGAATAATTGCAAAATCAGTTCCTGCCAACACGGGAGTTGCGATAAGGACTACAGGACGACATTTTGAACACAATGTTAATAGAAAAAAGGGTGGTAGGTAACCAAACAGAATTAGAAAAGGCCCTAGCACTATGCTGTGGTTTCATCACAATGTTTTCTTTCACCAAAAGCTCAAGTTAATTGAAGCTGGATTCAAACTCACGTGCATTAATGCGACGTCCGTACACACTACCAACTGAGGTATCATAGCTTGAGGAAATAAGTGAAACAGCATAGAATTTGATGCGAAGATAGCTCAGTGGTAGTGTGTACGACTTCGCGTCAAGGGACGTGAGTTCGAATCCAAGCACCTACAATCAGCTTGAGCTTCCGGTGAAGGAAAACATCGTGAGGAAACCATAGCATGGTGGTAGGGCTTTTTCTAATGCCCGCCTGGCTAGCTACCACCCTCAAGTTGTAAACCTGCCGCCAAATACCAATAGATGTCTTCCGGCAGCTGCACTTGAGAGCCAGTTCCTCCACAGGTTTAGCGGGTCTACCAACTTGGCCCATATCGTCACTTAAGATCAGGGGAAATTATGGCCATAACGCTAAAACCTTAAGTATAAAAGAAAAAAGAATAACAAAAATAATGAATAGCTTTATTTATACCTTAAGGGTATTGTAATTAAAATTATAATTTTCCTTGTTACTTCCTGAACTAAAATAAACGAATGTTGACATAATTTTATTTCAGATCATATTATAATGGAGCAAGTGTTGTATGCTGCACTCGACTGCCATCAATATAGTGTTGCAAAGGCTTGCATCTCGATGCTTTCTTCAGAATTCCCAGGCAGTTTACGTGTCATGAGATTGCAGGCAGCACTACACGAAGCAAATGGAGAGTTAGTTGCTATTTCTTTTAAGATCCATATGCTTACTTATTTTTTTAGATGTTTGTTACTTTCTCAAGTTCTTCTATCTCTTCTGCCTGTATAGATTAAGATTTGCCTACCTTATATAACTAACCGTATACTATTTGGGGTGGTTATATTGTTAGTAACTTAGAAAATTCTTAAGTTGAGCTTGGTAAGTATCTTAAGTCCGATTTAGGGATGTTTACTGTCGAGAGAAGAGAGCTTTAAATCACTGCATCGTTTTTTACTATCTGCCGAAAAATAATCCTAAGCTTCTTGGAAAACATTATGAGGTTCCCAAGGCAGATCCTGAAGGAGATAGTAAAATGGGGGATAGATGTGCTCACGGAAGGGCTTCTACAAGATGGGCTGATACACCAAGGCACCGCAGCAATTGGAGACTATACGTGACGTGACTCAGCAGTGAGGGAACAATCACATAGACTGTTTGAAAACCCCCATTTAATTGTCCTATCCACACTTTTCTTATATACTTTATCTATTTTCTTATTTCCCCCCATTAGTATGTCACAGTCACCTCAATGCACCTCACAATCATGTAGCATACAATTTCAATTAATAGACTGTTAATTTCATATGAATATTTGGCGATATGAAATTTTAGTTGACACGTCCAACAAACCAATATTTATCTAATATAAACTTTTGAAGAGATGATAGCTTATTTGGTAGTGAATACGGACACTGTGTCAATGGAAGTGAGTTTTCGTTTTAAGAGAACATTGTGCTGATGTCATAGCATGACCGTACGTCATTTTCTAATGCCCATCTGGCTAGCTACCATCCTAAGGTTGAACATCTACCACCAAATACCTATATTTGTGTTCTGGCAGTTGCACTTGAGAACTGGTCCCTTCACTGGTCTCAACGTTTATACCATCTCTAGGCCACATCGTGACTTAACTTCAGCTTTTTGAAGCGATGATAGCTCAGTGGTAGTGTGCACGACTTCGCGTCAAGGGACGTGGGTTCGAACCCAAGCACCTACAATGAGCTTGAGCTTTCGGTGAAGGAAAACATCGTGAGGAAACCAAAGGATTGTAGTAGGGCTTTTTCTAATGCCCGCCTGGCTAGCTACCACCCTCAAGTTGTGAACCTGCCGCCAAATACCAATAGGTGTGTTCCGGCAGCAGCACTTGAGAGCCAGTTTCTCCACAGGTTTAGCGTGTCTACCAACTTGGGCCGTATCGTCACTTAAGATCAGGTGAGATTATGGCCATAACGCTAAGCCTTAAGTATAAAAATAAAAAAAAAAAAGTGAGAATATGGCACCAGATGAGTCACCAAAACCTATTAAAAACATCTCATTGCTAATTTATAGGTATGATGAAGCGCTGGACATTTTGGATAACATAATAAAAGTTGACGAGACGAACTCGGCGGCGAGAAAGCGCAGAGTCGCTATATGGAAAGCGCAGGGTTTAATTGTTGACGCCATCAAGGAGTTAGTTGATTACCTCAAGAAGTGAGTGGAAAGTTTTTATTAAAAAAATTAAATAGATCTGTTCATATGCAAGTAGATTTAGTGAATAATATATTTGCAAAGGAATAGATATGTACATGCAAGGGAACTAATTGATTTATCATGTGTAACATGTTATATTTTTTTATATTAGGTATAGGTAATATTTATTATTATGTTACCTGTGTAATTTCAATTTGAATGTGACAGAAATAAACTCGGAAGTAATAATTATTGAGGGGCCGTTCATAAAATACGTCTTTCCAAATTTTACCTTTTTAGACACCCTCGTTCTTTCGTGACGCTGTGTTACAATTAATTTAATAGCAGTGCACAGATTACAATATTTTTGAATATGATTGCTCGCAATAATTAATCTTTAAAAAGTAATAAATATCTGTAATAACATGTTAAATTTACAAAATCGTTTTATGAGCTGAAAACGACACGTTTTTTTAGACCTCCCGGTCCCGGTCACATTTTGTCACATTAAGCGACACGTATTTTATGAACGACCTCTAATCCATTAATTACTATATAGTTAGCTCAGTGGTAGTGTGTACGACTTTGCGTCAAGGAACGTGAGTTCGAATCCAAGCAGCTACAATGAACTTGAGCTTTCGGTGAAGGAAAACATCGTGAGGAAACCATAGCATGGTGGTAGGGCTTTTCCTAATGCCCGCCTGAGTAGCTACCACCCTCAAGTTGTAAACCTGCCGCCAAATACCAATAGGTGTGTTCCGGCAGCTGCACTTTAGAGCCAGTTCCTCCACAGATTTAGCGTGTCTACCAACTTGGGCCGTATCGTCACTTAAGATCAGGTGAGATTATATCCATAATGCTAAACCTTAAGTATAAAAAAATCCAAAGCAGTCATGAGGACTGCCGACAGAAGTGAAAACTGAAAACTAAGAACAAACACTTGTTATATTTGGACATCCAATTAATTGTTGAATTAAAACCTGTAAATTTAAACTGTTTCGAGCGCAATAAGTTATACTAATAGGAACATATATAATGTGTACGTTATCACGTCACGTGACCATGTCGATGACGACTTACATAGATTTACTGTCTATCCAAAGGGCGCTATAGAAATTTTCACTTCAAAAAATAGTTTTTTGTATAGAATATTGTGTAGAATATAGAACATTTTTTGTATAGAATATTGTTGAAGTTTTATAGAATAGATTTAGAGTGTAACATATTATTTCTATGAATTCGAAGGTTCATGTCAGACGTCGAGGGGTGGCAGGAACTGTGCAACCTGTACCTACAGGTGCAGGATTACTCCCGCGCAGCCTTCTGCGTTGAAGAGTTGCTGCTGCATCAGCCCCATAACCATTTGCATCATCAGCGGCTCGCTGACATACGCTACACGATGGTAAGTCACTTTGGTCAGATAAAAAAAATTACACACCTAAAATATATATATATGATAGCTTAGTGGTAGTGTGTACAATTTTGCAAGGGACGTGAGTTCGAATCCACCTACAATGTGCTTGAGCTTTCGGTGAATGAAAACATCGCGAGGAAGTCATAGCATGGTGGTAGGGCTTTTTCTAATGCCCGCCTGGCTAGCTACCACCCTCAAGTTGAAAGTCTGCCGTCAGAATACCAATAGATGTGTTCCGGCAGTAGCACTTGAGAGTAAGTTCCTCCACAGGTTTAGCGTACTTACCAACTTGGTTCGTATCGTCACTTAAGGTCAGATGAGATAACGGTCATAAAGCTGAACCTCAACTATAAAAGCAAGATCTAGTTTCTTACCGGTTCTTCTCGATGACTGGAATATTTTCCGAACCCCATGGTAGTTTTGACGTTCATAAGCGTCTTCCTAGAGTGTATATTGAATAGTGTTTTGATTTGATTTGATTTGAAAACTAACTTTCATTCTCACATGTATATGAGTACTTCCTGCAGCTATTAACTTTCCAAAACAAATCACATCAAATTCTGTCGTCAAGTACCTATAAGTGTGTATTAGCAGTTGTACTTGAGACCTAGTACTTGTAATAAGCTAAGCGTGTTTACCATCTTCATTTAACATTAGGGGAGATTGTAGCCATAACAAACACTAAACTTATAAAGTGTGAAAAAGATAATCTCTAATTTTTCATATATCATTTTGTACTTCAAACTTCTTATTAATATTAATATTACAATGTATAAAAGTATGTTTAAACGTGATAATTTAAAAAACTATTAGTCGGATTTCTAAAACTGTTTAGTTAGTTGAGAGAGCAATATTTGTAGAAGGCTTTAGCCTGTTTAACATCACGCTACCATCAAAAGTAGCAAAGCTGTATTGAAAAGTTATATAAAAATTATTAAATAATCTTTAATTCCACGTGATGGAAGTCGCGGAAACTGATATTTCGTATATACGTCCACCGAATCTTAGAGGAAACAGGCTACTTTGTATCATACAAATAAAACTTGAAAGGGTAAAATACTAGTTAAAACTTTGCATCGGTGATGAATCAGTTCTCAAACTTAGGTATACTTTCATAATAAACAAAGAATTTCGCTGCTTATTTAACCAATTTAGACGAAACACGAATGTATTGCCGTTAACTAAGAAAAAAAAAACTGTGTATGCCATCTGTTATTTTCTAATCAATCGATATATTGTTACCAGGGCGGTATAGAGAATATGGAGTTAGCCAAATCATACTACTGTCACGCCTTGAAACTTAACCCGGAGAATATTAGAGCTCTACTTGGATTGTTTTTGGTGAGTATATTAAACGAAAATTCATGATATATATATATATACATATATATATATATATATATATATATATATATATATTAAATTATATAAAAATATAACTATATAAATTATATAAACTATATATACTATATATACTACTAACTAACTATATATATACTAATATAATACTATATATACTAATATAAATTATATAAAAAAATAACATATATAATATATATATGTTATTTTTTTATTTGGTTAAATTTGTGTGCCATCTTATATGCTTGACAGTTATTCTTTAATGGTTACTTGAACTGAACTTTAAGATTAATCCCTACTAATATTAAGTTACTTTGTTACGCTTTCACGCGAAAACTACTTGATCGATCATTATGAAACTTTGTACGCATATTTTTGGAGGTATTAGAAGAAATATTGGATACTTATTATTAAAAAACGAAATTTGTTTAACGAAAGATATAAAATCTTATTTGATGGTTTCAATGCGAGCGAAGCCGCGGATAAAAGATAGTAGTATTATAAATGAGACTGTATGTTTGTTTGTTACGCTTTCACGCGAAAACTACTTAGCCGATCATCATGAAACTTTGTACACATATTTTTGGAGATATTAGAAGAAACAGGATACGTTTTATTGAAAAAAAAAAGTTTTTTACGAAAGTTAAAAAAACATATTTAATGGCTTCAATGCAAGCGATGCCACAGTTAAAATCTAATATACATATATTTTCAAAATGCAAAAATACTCATATATGTAAGGTAATCTTTCCCTGTTTTATCTGCTTCAATTTACTCGTACATGTGTGTTATCTATATTCTCTATATATTCCTCAAGCTTAAATAAAATAATAAAAGAATAGAATACGGATTTGTATTAACCCTTTCATAACTAGAGGAACCATCAATAAAGTGACCAATCCCTTATGATCCATTGGTGAATCTCATTTCGTCCAATGATAAGTGACCCTCTACGTTGAATTAGCGAACCCCTTGTGACCAAGTGGAGAACCTTTTTGATCAAACAGGAGACTCATCTAGTAAACTGACGAACCTTTTACAAATCATCCTACAAACTATACCTAGTCCAAACCTAACTTTGATATATTTTTGAAGTGAGACTTTTTATGAGAGCGCTATGAAATTCTTAACCGCAACCTTGTTGTGTGACGCTCGTTCGGGTAAAGTCGGCTCGAGGCGACAAAGGGAGCGAGAGAGATGATAATGATAATAATTTTATTTCTTCAAGACATACATACTTTGTGTATTACTTAAGTATATATATATTGTGTATTACTTAACTATATTAATTAGATAAAACTAAAAATTCAAATAAATTTAAGGATATATCACTACACCTGTAACGTTAACATCATCGAGTATTTGCAAGGGAGAATGATTGAGTTAAGTGTGTCAGTTATTTATGGATAGCATTACATAGATTTTTATTACAACATAAAAGTTTTTCAAGAAAAGATTGCTTAAGTTAAAATACTACGTTTACAATTTATAGTTACTAAGGTTGAAGCAGTTCTTCAGTTTGTATATAATTTAATTAGAAAACCACATGTTAACTAGTATTTTTACAATATATACTGTATTATCAAAAGTATTAAGACTTGTGTTGATCTTATTATAAATTCGGGAACCCAGAACAACTAATACCTCGCTGTAAGAGCAGTCCGATGGGGCTCAACTGGACAAACCCGTCCCTGTCTATAGTGACGTTTTAAGTGTGACGTCTTAAGCACAGATTATATTTAAGATATTAGTGTCATTCTGTGGTGCATATTTGTAACCTAACAATAGATTTCATATGTAGTTTGCATGTAGACTACAAAAGTAGTCTATTTGTTTATGAATAGCCTGGTTTGTACAATCTCTATCGTTTATGGTTCTGCCTACATGACCTTGGCAAAAATGTGTGCGCACACATGTGACCATTAATTAAAAAAAAAAAAAGATGACTATATACGAGTTATTTTTCAGGCTACGAACAACTTACTGACGCAGTACAAGACATCGGGAAACAGCAGCAAGCGGAAGGACGCGTGGAAACTGTGCCAGTGGGCGCAGTCCCGCGTGGCGCAGTGCACGCGCGCCGCGCACGAGGAGACCGTGTCCGGGGTTCCCACCCTGTCGCAGATGACACTCAACCTTTCCATCACAGACTAAAAATCCTATTTCGAATCATATATACGAAATAAGTTCCTCTCGTATAGATATCGTATTATATGCATTATAAATGTTATCAAACTTGATTGCAACTATCAGAGACTAGACAAACACCGCCATGTAATATATCAAAATATATGCATATTTTGCAATTTTACATCAAGTATTTGTTACACATAAATTGTTAAACAGCTAATTGACAGTTAACATTTGAGGCCGTTCAAGTATTACGTAACTCTCGGTACAACTTGAATAATATACTTACAAATCGCGCCTTTCTAAGTCGAAATTTTCCCAGTAATCCTTTGTATCTGGAACATCTTGTTAAGTCGAAAACTCATTAACACGAATTTGAATTTTTTTGCATTTTACATGACATTCGATTCATAGATATTTCACTGTACGTTGTTATATTTATCAGCTAGTATATT
Source organism: Actias luna (assembly GCA_039707435.1). Classification (NCBI taxonomy): domain Eukaryota; kingdom Metazoa; phylum Arthropoda; class Insecta; order Lepidoptera; family Saturniidae; genus Actias; species Actias luna. Next base: position 15,001,083 of record JAZHAC010000022.1, on the reverse strand, counting down.
TAGAATACTATATTTTTAACTCAGCTAACAACTTGAATGTAAGAAAGAAGGAAAGAAAGAAAATAAATTTATTTACAAGACACAAGGCTACACGGATAAAGTAAAAAATACATGAACATTAATTAACATTACAATCATTAAAAATACATTATACATAATCTAAAAAAATAATAATAAAATGTTATAATCCGCCGTGCGCCGCAGTGCCACTGTAAAAGGCGCACAACTCAGCATAAGCTGAGTCACCATAATAGGCAGGCCCAGCGCTGATTTTCGGTTGTGGCCAAGTGGGTTTATACAAAAAAATATAATAATACAAAAAGCAAAGCAATTATTCCAAAATTATATTAAACACTGATAAAAAATATGTCTACATGTAAATATATACATACAGATACATATATACACACATACATAATATACACAGTTACGTACCAGTTAAGTATTAATAATACAATAAAATAATTACACTATATTACATATACTCAAATTATAGAAATATAATTTGAAAATATAGAATGTAGGTCCCTCTTGGTATTGAGACCCTAGACTAAAGCCTGGTTAACCTAGGCCAGCGTGGTAGCTGGGGGTGACGAAGGACATTTTCCCTTTGGACAGTCGTTACTATGCCTGGACTGTACTGAGCTTACCATCAGGTGAAATACGGTCATTCTGCTGAGCCAGGATAAAAAAAGGAAACCCAACCCCGGGGTACGGCTGTGAATTTCACTATAAAGAAGTCTGACCAACACATTTAATAATCGATAATGTATGTTTTACTGAAAATATTATTTATTATTCTAAAATGAATATATCGATGAATTAAAATATAAATAACTAGCTGTGTCCGCGACTCCGTTCGCGTGTATTTAAAATTTTATTTAATCGTTTTCATAAAAAAATTATATAGCCTACGATATTCAGGGCTAATTTAGCATTCTAATGGTGAAATAATTTTTAAATTGGTCTAGTGAGTTTATTCTTTACAAACAAAAATACAAACCTTTCCTCTTTTTTTTATACATGATATCTAAAATAAGTATATAATTCGGTCTCTATTGAGAAATATTAAATTCTCTATGTTATTACTTTATTTCCTCTGTTCATACTATATTGTTAAGAAGTGGGTTATTATTGATTTAATGTTTAATTGTTGTTCTAGGTTTTTCGGTTTGGACTAGTTTAATACCTATTCATATTTGTGGAACAGTAGTTAATACTTATAAATTAGTTATACATGTATGTATATATCTGCACATAGCGTTAAAATGAAGCGATGATAAGTCAGTTGGTATGTATACGGACACCGGGTCAATGGACGTGAGTTCGAATCTACCTAAAATAATCTTGAGCTTTCAAGTGAGAGAAAAAATAGTGAGGAAACCATAGCATGGTGGTAGGACTGTTCTATTGCCCGCCTGGGTAGCTACCACCCTCAAGATGAAAATCTGGCGCCAAATACCTATAGTGTATTCCGGCAGTTGGAATTGAGAAGCAGTTCTTCCACTAGACTTAGCATGCCCATCATCTTGGGCCACGTGCTCACTTAACATCATGTGAGAGAGATTGTGGCCACTACACTAATCCTATAAATTATTTAAAATAAAGCCCAATTTGTTAAAGACATAAAACACTAAAATAAAGACTTCCTCGCCAAAAATCCATCTTGTCTGTCCTATAGTTATATTAATTCAAACAGGCATTTGAGCCTAAGTCGTATTATCGGATGTTATTTTGGCACTATATTGTATAGAGCATCAGGTAAAATGTAGTCACTATGTCGTGCTACGATATAAAGCGCTAAATTGAGTCTAACATTCTTTAGTCGTTACCAATAACAAATATATAAGAAAAAGATAATATAAGTTATTACCATTATATTAATATATAAATTATTGAAATAATAATCACAGTATTTCATGATTTGTTTTATTCCTTATATCCCAAATGTCTCGACTTTGTTCGCATATATTAACTAATACTTATACCCGCGACTTCGTTTGCGTGGAACTAAAATTTATTTTATTATTTTTGGCCATTTTTTTCCTTTTTTCAATACAGCTTTGATTCCATTGGTGGTAGCGTGATATGAAATAGCCTAAAGCCTTCTTCAACGATTTCTCTAGCAAATACAAATAGAACTTTAGAAATAAGACTAGTAGTTTATAGGATTAGCGCATTGAAATACAAAGATTGAGCCGTCACGGGACGCCTGACAGATGTGAAGCAACGAAATTGTTTTGTATAAGTTATATGCATTAAATAACAGAATGCGACAGGAATCAGATATGTCTTGATGAAAAGATAAAGCGCGATAAATTTGGGCCATAAAATAAAAACTATTTATTACATAAACATTCATTATCCATAAATACAAAAATGCTAAATTTAAAACATTTATTCAGTCGCCACGTCTCACACACTACTACGTATAGTACATATATTCCATCATATGGCGTGGCGACGTCGCCACGCCAATAATCAGGTTTACCCTCGCATATAGATGTTTCACATTAAAAAAATTGCGCTTTGTAATATTAATATGGATGTTATAGGTATGGTTATGTGGTATATATATATATATATATACAGGTTATATGTTATGGATATGTGTGTTTCACTTTACAACATAAAAACACGCTTTAGTAAAGTATGATTTATTAAATTATTTATTATCGATTTTCTTCTTAGCCGCTATCATTAATGCGACGTGCGCGGCTATCTCCGCTTTCTTCTCTTTACGTTCCCGCCTCGTCATTTCACCGATAGCGAAATACTTTTGCCTGTAATCCAGACGTTTTTGTAAAAAATACCAATTGAATACAAACTTATATCACCTTGTTTTGTATCAACTTGTACATAGAATTCTATATCTCGATATATAAAACAAAGTCAACCGGAACCGATTCTAACGATCACAGATTTATTGGATTCGTGTCCGTCAAGAAAAATTAGAATAAATTTTTAGTTTTCATTTTATAACATAAATACAATCCTAAATACAGTTTAGGTAATAGTTAATACGATATTTATTAGCTGTTAGGCTATTCAAAGTTTGCTGGGCCAACTAGTTAATATTATAAAGCAGAACAGTTTATTTGAACGCGCTAATCATAGAAACTACGAACCGGATTTCGAACACACCTTAAGACTGCTTAAAATTCTGCTACCACCAATAGCAGTAAAGCTGTATTGAAATAAGTTACAGAAACGGGCAAAAAATATTAAATAATCTTAGTTCCACGCGGACGAAGTCACGGGCGCAGCTTGTGATAGAATATCTTGCGAATCTTCAATGTTCATACAAAATGCTAGCAATAGTGATTCTCCTGCTAAAATTCTTTAGGAACTTTTAATGGCAAACAAGAATTCATGCACCGTAATAATAAAGTTCAATAACCATTTATATTTGTGAAAACTTGTAAATAGCCTTTTGTATTTTTTTTTCTCTTATTCAAGTTCTTAATGTTAGCTGTTAGTTTTCCCTGTAATAAATAAATAAATAAAACCAAATATGGCAGCAGATTTACAACTAGAGGGTGGTAGCTAGCCAGGCGGACATTAGAAAAAGCTCTACCACCGTGCTATGGTTTCCTCGCGATGTTTTCCTGCCGCCATATTGCTTTATTTTTACTCACGTCAGCATTATGATAGCTGGTAGAAAGTGGTAGCATTTTCCCAAATAAAAATACAGCTAGTATTTATCTAAACAATCGACTTACGAGAATAATACGTATATCTAGTAATTTTCCGGTCATGTTTCTACGAAAACGTATGAATTTGTTTATAATATAACGAATATGATTCATAAGCACATTACTGATGATAATATCATTAAAACATCATTGTTTTCGCATTTAGATAAGATTAAAAAGAAATTAAGACAAAAACAAGTGATAGATTATAACGTGGTATTAAAAAGCAATACAATTATCATAACAATATTATTATTATATATTTTTTTATACTTAAGGTTTACCGTTATGGCCGTAATCTCACCTGATCTTAAGTGACGATACGACCCAAATTGGTAGACACGCTAAACCTGTGGAGGAACTGGCTCTCAAGTGCTGCTGCCGGAACACACCTATTGGTATTTGGCGGCAGGTTCACAACTAGAGGGTGGTAGCTAGCCAGGCGGGCATTAGAAAAAGCCCTACCACCATAGCAATATTATTATCATAAGGCATTGCAGGCTTATTGCAGTACACCAGCATTACTTGACACTTAGTTTTGGACCAAATAGGATCACTTCACAAGTGCAACAATTATTGAAAGTATTTTTATAGACTTGCCTAAAATTATGGGAGCCACTGTTGGGATCGACAGGCATGTTTGGTACTTCATCATGCACCTTCTCATAGGTCAGAAGCCTTCTGGACGTCAGTTTGGTAAGCACTTGCTCCGAGTTAGCCACCAGTCTGAGACACGGGTGTGAGGGTAAGCGGTCTTCCTCATATTCCTCCCTGTAATTAAAATCAAGCAAATTAAAGTCAAGTCAAAGCACTTAATTCAATTTAGGCGCTTATGAACGCCAAAACTCACACCGGTTCGGACAACCACCCATTCACCGAGAAGAACCAACAAGAAAACATGATCTGGTTATATAAATTTTAGATAAATATAAAAAAAATAAAAATTTATTCTAGACATTATCGTTCACATATTGTTTCACCCTATAATATCCTTTTGACATTAAAATTGAAATAAAAACATTTTGACTTTAAAACAATAAAACAGTTGACCAGAGTTGAATGTGCCTTGGGTCTTTGTTGTAAAACCTAACACCTAAAGAAATGTTATTAATCTAACTAACTCTAAAATATGGGGTGACCAGTTTATCACGATTTCGGAGCGCATTAATTTCAAAAGTACATCAGACTTTGTCTTCTAACAATCAATAATGATTATATGATTTCCAGGGCGCTCCGGGAAATATAAAGAGGTCCTTACTATAGCAATACCGCTGGCCTAAAGATCTTAATAAGATTTACTAGCTCTTGTAATAGTTTTTAATATATATTTCTTTTATGTTACTCAGCAAAGTGACTGTACTGCACCTGGTGTTAAGTACAGTACAATCCAGAACAGCGGTGACTGACAATGATTCAAAATTCACTATCAGTCACCGCTGTCATGCAAATTGAGCTCCCAATTTTTTGACACCACAATATTTAAAATGTATCTTTTTCTCACAATATTTTTAGGCTAGCGTGACGTCACCCGGATGGCAGGAGAAGCCGAATGTGCCCTTCCGCCACCATAAGTCGGACTACGAGGGGCGGGTCGGGGGATCAATCCGGTCGTCTGAAAGGGCAGCTCGCCAGGCTGCCCGGACTGGGCCCGGCTTACCATCAGGCTGGTTCCGTCACTGGAGCAACGCGGTGATTGCACGCACGACCCCGCGTCACCCCAGGAAGGTATCCCGGTGACTAGCTCCGGGTGAGTCCCACGTAACCCTCCCAGTCCCTCCGAGCTGGGAGGGTATGCGTTAATGCATTTCCCCAGGATAAAAAAAAGCGTGACGTGAATGACTGACGGTGAAAATTGTATCACCGACGATGGCCGTTGTTTTCTCGACTGTACCGTATTTACCTTAAGGTGGTGTCTAGTAACTTTACCGAGCTATTATAAAAAACAAAAAAAATTTACAATGCATATACCGATAGTAATACAAAAAATGATCGTTTCAAATTTAGCCATAAAAAAACATCGTTAATATTTGGGTAAAGCGTAATAAGTGTGTATTATTCTGGTCATATTCGTCTACAAACACTGTATATTTTTTTAAACACAAAATAAAAGGACTAATCAGGACATTGTTGTTCTGATCTTTGGTTAGCTTTGTGGTAACTGCTATTATCAAAATTGTTCAAAAACGCATGTTAAATAAATAAAATACATAGAAATAAAATAAAAATAAAAAACTTACCTGACCAAAGGATACCAGCAGACCAATCGTTTCCCGACTTCAAGATGCCTGGCAGCAAAGTTCAGCAAATCACTATAAATGTGGGGCAATTCATACTCCACCTTCGAAGGTACGTGGTTGACGAGATGTGCCTCCGTAAGAGTATAGTTCTCCCTCACGATGCCCACCTTCTCTATAGGTTCTCGAACACCATATGGAGCTGGAAAAACCATATTTAATTAAGCAGAAGTAACAATATAATTATATGATAATGGGATGTACGCTCACTACACTTTCAGCTATCTATACTCATAGAGAACACTGAAGTTTCGCTCACACACACGTCATAGACAATATTCCACTTAACGTTCACAGCACTAATAATATGCACATAACCGTTCCACATTTTGACCATCTGCAAGGTTGAACCCACCACTATTCCAATTGAGTTAGTGATTGAAGCAAGGGAAACGGAAAACACAGCGGTAGTTAGTGTGAGCGTTGTGAACTTTTAAATCTACTTCTTCATTGTATCAGCACAAATTGTATTTAAAAAATATGTTCGTATCATAGTGAAAAGGGACAGACAACTAAGTTAGAATCAGGCCTGACTGCCTAGGATGCACCGGGCGTACTGAGGTATCGTTAGCCGGGGAGGCTCTTTGCATGTACCCCGATTTTAAATGTGATGTACTCATAGTGATCAATAAACTTTCGCTCACATATAATCAAAGTGAACAATAAAGTTTCGCTCACCTATACTCAAAGTGAATAATAAAGTTTCGCTCACCTATACTTATATTAAACAATAAACTTTCGCTCACCTATACTCATATTGAACAATAAACTTTCGCTCACCTATACTCGTAGTGAACAATAAACTTTCGCTCACCTATACTCGTAGTGAACAATAAGCTTTCGCTCATATATACTCAAAGTGAACATTAAACTTTCGCTCACCTATACTCATATTAAACAATAAACTTTCGCTCACCTATACTCATATTGAACAATAAACTTTCGCTCACCTATACTCGTAGTGAACAATAAGCTTTCGCTCATATATACTCAAAGTGAACATTAAACTTTCGCTCACCTATACTCATATAGAATAATAAACTTTTGCTCACCTATACTCATAGTGAACAATAAGCTTTCGCTCATATATACTCATACTCAACAATAAACTTTCGCTCGCTTATCCATATTCATTGTGAACTATAAAGTGTAGAGGTAAAACTACTTATATCGATAAATCGCGTTAAATTAAGATGGTGATGTTATAACAAAAAGTTATAATTTAACTACATTATCCTCACGTAGTCATTTCGGAAGATATATTTGTGGATATTTTTCTTCACCGAAAGCTCAAGCTGATTGCAGGTAGATTCGAACTCCCTTCCATCGACGCGACATCCGTATACACTACAATCGGAGCTAACATCGTCTCAAAACAATCCTTGTAAGTTGGTAGTAGTTTGTACTGCCGCACCTTACGTCTATATTACATATTTTATATATATATATTTATGTCGTTGTCTTACGGTCAGTAATAATAGCGTCAAATTTAATCCCATCCTTCCATAGTGGTAACGAGAAGTCGCTCACTACGACGTCGAGGTACTTCGATGCGGTCCCATATTGCTTCATGTTACTGCGTATGCTCTCTTCGCTTGTGCGTACCTGAGATATAGCGCGTTTTGTTTAAAATATATATAAGGAATGACACAACAAAAAAAAATTAATAATAAAAAAAAAAGGTGTGTATTTAAGACCACACGACAGAAATGAAACATCACTATATCTCTCTCGCTCTCTTAGTCGCCTCGAGCCGATTTTACCTAAACGAGCGACACACAAAAAGGTTGCGGAACAGGATTTCAAAGCTCGCCCATAAGAACTTTCACTTAAAAAGCTTCTTTGTAGTCCCATATCAAACTTCTTATAAAATAAATAAGAATCAATTTAGTGTAAGAGAAAGAGAGAGAGGGACTTACGGGAGTGACAAAGCATAAGTATTATTTTGATTATCACAGCTTAACCTACGAATAAGAAACGAAACATACAATCTACTACAACAAAAATATTGTCTTGTAATCACCTATATTATGCAAAAGGTCAACTATATAACACAATTTAGTATTAAATATATAATTTCTACATATATACTAGTTTTTTTTAGAGTATAGGTTTACCATTATGGCCATAATGTCACCTGATGTTAAATGAAGACGTGGACCAAGATCGTAGGCAAGCGAAGCATAGCGAAGGAACTGACTCTCAAGTGCACCTGCCGGAACACACCTATAGGTATTTGGCAGCAAATTTTTAACTTGGGGGGGTAATTGCTAGCCAGATGGACATTAGAAAAGGCACAACCACCATGTAAGTATGGCTTCATCACGGTGTTTTCCTTCACCGAAAGCTCAAGCCCTTGGCAGCTGGATTCCAACACACGTCCATTACTGCGACGACCGTACACACTACCAGCTGAGCTATCATCGCTTCAAATTAAACTGAGCTTTAAGCAAAGCTTTTATGAGCAAAATCGAATGGTTTTATACCTTCCGAGTGTTGGCACAAGACGTATTTAAAAAAAAACGCCCGTGTCGTAGTGAAAAGATTGGCCAGTCAGTGAAATACAAACCGAAACTGACTGGTCAGGGTGCGCAGAACGTACCCAGGTATCTTCATGTACCAGATAGACCCTACGGGTGTGTATGATTTATAGAGTAATGTTAACTATCGATAGTATAAAATAGACATCACTATAAACCAGTACCCTTGTAATACATACATTGTTACCTTTTGGCCGACGCGCGTCGGTCTCGTTCTAGCGTGGAGCATCATAAAGTCGATGTCCGAACCCCATACGTATGCTGGAAGTAAAGATAACATGGTGCTAACCCAACAGAAATATAGGGGTCCTGGTATTTAACTAGTTTTTTTATGTTAAAGTTTTATCGTTATGACCATAATCTCACCGGATCTTAAGTGACGATACGTCTCAAGTTGGTAGATACGCTAAACCCGTGGAGGAACTGGCTGTCAAGTGCAACTGCTGCAATACACCTATTGTTATTTGGTGACAGATTTTTAACTTGAGGGTGGTTGCTAGTCAGGCGGGTATTAAAAAAAGCCCTACCACCATGCTATGGTTTCCTCACAATGTTCTCCTTCACCGAGAGCTCAAGCTCATTGTAGGTGGATTCGAAGTCACGTCCCTTGACGCGGAGTCCGTACACACTAGCACTGAGTTATCATCGCTTAAAGTTTTTATTTTAAATCAAACAAATAGTATGAGTATCTGCTGTACTGGTTATCTCTATGGCTAAGTTATACTTAGCGCTCACAATCACGGTTATTCCCGTTCCACTTGCTTGTGAATATTACAATCATCAACTCAAGTGGAATGGAATATGGCCCACCCGCCCAGATGGGTCGTTGTAAGCTTGGCGTGCGTGAAATAAGGGCGAAGGGTGAATTAGTGACGTTTTGCAGTAATCACAACGACCGTGGTCGTCATGTGAAAGAGCTAAAGGTTTATTTTCCCCATTGTGAATGGTAAGTGTATAGGCTATATTTAGCCGCACTATATTTTACTTTAACAAGTTTAAACAACTTTCAGTTAATAAAATTTACACAAAAAAAACGGATAACAGAGTCTACATATATCTTATTTATTTTTATTTTTTTAACTTATGTTAAAATATATAATAAATTTTTTATCTGTAAAAAAACTGTATGTGTGATAAGTATGTAATTTTGTTTATAAACTATAAAACTTACCACCAAAATGCGCTGCGGCGACAAACAGTGATCCAGAACCTACAAACGGGTCGAGGACAATGTCCCCGGAGGTCACACGAGCTTGGTTTGACATAATCAAGGAAAGCTGCGCGTCCATACTCGTGTTCCCTATGAACTGACGTTTTTTCAGGGAATGCCAATGAATAAGTTCTCGCTGGCCGTCTGCTACCTATATAACAATAACACAGCATATAATAGTACCAAAAATTCAATTAGGAGTCATTCATAAAATACGGCACACACAATTTTAAATTTTAAGATTGCCATTCATCACTCTATATCAAATTTTATGTGACCCCACTTGTTATTATTACATCACTAAGGACAGACCTTCCTTACATAATATATGGCAATCAATAGTATGTCACATATCTTAGACACAACTTCAAGTCATATTTTGTCACAGTAAGAGACAACCCTCCTGTCCCCATAAATGCCAATGTATTTTATAAGCGGCCTTTTATCTTGTTTACATCTGTATACAAGAAAATACAGTTCATTTGTTAAAGTCATCAAATAATTTTTTATAACTGTTTCTAAATTATAAAAAAAAGGTTTATAATACTCAAATGAAAAATCCAATGTATAAAAGGTTAATTTATGAATAACCTTATATATAAATTGCATGCTTATGTAGTAAGTTAACAAATAGATATATTTTTAAATCAACCGAATAATTTTGTAAGACGTTAGTTAAATACAAAATATAAATGTCAAACTAAGTTTGTTAGGTATATAATATTAGCACTTAGGAAGACTTAGGAAACAAAAAAAATGTCTAGTATTTCTCCAAATTATGGAAGCGATGATAGCTCAGTGGTAGTGTACAACTTTGCACCAAGGGATGTCAGTTCAAACCCACCTACAATGAGCTAGAGCTTTCAGTGAAGGAAAACATAGTAAGGAAAGCTTAGTGTGGTGGTAGAGCTTTTTCTAATGTCCACCTGGCTAGTAACCACTCTCAAGTTGAAAAATGTGACGCCAAGCACTTGAGAGACAGTTCCTCCACAGGTTTAGCGTGTCTATCAACTTGAGCCATATTGTTACTTCAGATTAGGTGAAATTATAGCTGTTATACTAAATCTTAACTATTAAAAGAAACCATTTACAAAACACTATTAACAATTTATATAACTCATACACAAGAGTAACTTTCTTAACAATATTAGAGAGAACCATAATCTTTAAACTCCAACTATAAAAAACCATGTGGTTGAAAACTTAAAAACAAGATACTATACATACCAAACGTCCAAAGAAAACATTATATGGTTTCTCCGGAACATTATTAGGATCAGAGCCATAATACTCCAAGTATGACAATGTTGTATCAGGATTGTTCAATTTAACTGGACCTTTTAATGGCAAGTAACTGAAACCCTAAAAAGTAAATACATTATATTGAAATTACAATAATCTCTCTAGAATTTAGTTCCATCATTTTACAGTTGCAAGGATAGAAAGATAAAATGGAATCATTTGGAAAATATTAACTTGAAGTAATGATAGCTCAGTTGGTAGTGTGTATAGATACCCTGTCAAGAGATGTGGTTTTGAATCTACCAACAATATACTTGGGCTTTCATTGAAGAAAAACACTGTGATGAAATCATAGAGCATGGTAGTAGGACTTCTCAAACTAGAGTGATTGCAAACCTGTGTTGCCCCAGCCAGGGGACAGATGGTCTTGTGGTTTTAGTGGGTATTTCCAGTCACTTCTCACTCGGAGAGTCTTACATAACCCTCTAAGGGACTGGGAGGGTATACATAAATGTATTTCCTCACTATAAAAAAATGACTTTTTCTAATGCCTGCCTGGCTAACTATCACAGTCAAGATAAAAATCTACCACCATATACCTAATCCGTATTTTAATTTAAACATAAAAAATGAGAAAAGATTGCCTTTCTCTTATAAGAACTGTGCAGGACATTTTAGTGATAACCAAAGACTATATTGATTATAATTTGGTTAATCCATGGGCATTAACTAAACCTTGTCATTTCAAACACCACTAATATGTTCTACTACTTCTTTTTTATTCTTGGCAACTCAGCCCTCTTTAGAGACTATTAGTGCTATTTTCAAGTGATAAGATTTGGACAGATGAAACCATTTTCGACAAGATGGTGACTCTCTTGTTGAAGCTCTCTTGGGAGTTTTTGTGGCAACTGATATATCATGTTCCAAAAAATTATTCATAATTCCCTTCACTTATGCTCTTCAGCTACACTACATCATGTAAATAACTAAGTAATGATGGGCTAAATAACTAAATATATTAATAAAAATCACAATATGACAGATCAAGATCTCACTTTAATATCCCACTAATAGTTTATGAATAAGGTATATAAAAATAATATAAGATATATTCAAAACTTATTTTCTTTTCAAACCTTTTTTTTTCTTAATATTACAGATTAATATATTAAAGAAAAATTAAAAAGATTATTTAATTAAAAACTTACTTCAATTTTTTCAACCTTTTCCTTCATGGAATAATGTTTGCAAAACGTTTCTACTTCCACTTTGAAAGACTTTTTCGATTCGCAACATGTTTCGATCAGTTCTTTAGGGCATAGATGATTATCGTTTATACTGTTTGATGAATTATCTGTTAACCATTTTCCACTTGTGTTCTTTAAAGACTTTCTCAAGTTTGTGTGCAATTGCGCTTCTGTTTTGGCTGTAGACCAAAGTTCTATGCAATTTTTTACTAGCACAGATCGCGAGGCAATCTTTTTGACGCAATCTTCGGAAGGTAACTCAACTATCCAATAAGGTTTTTCAATGCTAGGACTTTCAATAAATTTTATCGGTATTTTGAACAGTGAAAGGATGCTATCTATTTCCTAAAAAGAAAACATTTATCCAATGTACGTTGTTAAAAAAATACATATATAATCAAGACCCATCAATGCAATGCTTACGGAATGACGGAAATCGATATGTTCATGGGCAAACCACATTAAATAACGTCGCCACATTTTAAATATCGATTTAAATGAAATCTTGTTAAAAACATGTATTCGCAACCCGGTTTTCAAATGTTAAAACATAACCTTAAAATTCATATGACATATTTTGGTTCCAGCTTTATCCTTACGAAGTAAAAGGCAAAGGTATTGAGACCATGCAGCCAGGTTAAACGAGTTTCATAATTATTTAACGCTTCAACAAGATGATATCTATTATTAAAATTAACCACGGAGTTATACGAACTTATTTTACTTCATTATACGCAATATCTAAACTGCATTAAAATAAATATTAATAATATTACACAACATAAAGAAATATTATCAAGCATATTTTTCTAATATCTACAAAGCATATGAATTAACAATATAATAGAATAAGATCCTGCTAAAATTAAATAGAAACAAACTTATCCAAAAATCCTATAATAAAATATAGTGACAAAGAGTTGATACGATATCACGCCTAAACAGCTAAATCGATTATGGTGAATTTCGATATAGATAATTAGATAGGACGATTATAGGCTACCTACTTTTTGTTGCGAAAAAACTTAGAGGTGGGTTTCTAGAATATAATTCTCTATAAAATTAAAATTAAAATTAATATTCTTTAGAAAATTTCTAGAATCATTTAACTTTGCATCAACTAACAAATTTGCATCTAAAATATATTAACGCGAACAAAGTCGCGGGTAAATGATACTAATAAATAAAAATGAAGGACTCAAAAACGAAATATTATGAATCACTATTCTATACTTACAGGTATAGGTATGTAATCTAAATCTTTTAGATAATTAAAATATATGAACCATTTATTTACAATAATATTATTAAGTATTATTTCAATACATCATAACACAGTAAAAACCATGTCACTATACATGACAATTTAATATTTCTGTTATGACTCTGTGATATCTTCCTTATTATCCTGTTCTATAATTTCTTGATGTCTATCATGTAAGAAATCTTGATAGGCATCCTTAATGGCACCTGAACAAGCAACATAATGACCTCCGGAATGTTCTGCTACCACAGACTTTACAAATAAATTTATTAACGATTCACTCATTTCTGTAACAACAGAGGTAAACATAACTTTAATTATTTATTCTGAAGCTTAATAAGCTATCAAGATCACAAATTAGATAAAAATATCTGAATTCAAATAAAAAGAAACAATAACTACCTTTAGGTATAATTGAATCACTTTCACCATATACATGCAATGACGGCAGTGTTATTTCTTCATCATAGAATCCTTTGTGCACTAGACTGCCAGATCGGAATCCAGATGCAAAAATTGCAAATTTAAATGAGTATGGTAAATCTAAAACAAAGATTTAATTCATTCCTGAATTAAAGCAACAACACATACAGTACTGTACAAATTAAAAATGTCAACTTTAAATTTTTATGAAATCAAAAATATATAAAATATCATAATAGAAAAACTATCTTGAAAACAAAAATTATACCAGAATTATTGTGCGTGATAATTAGTGGTCAATAGAAATATTAACTTTTTAATTATTATATTCTTATAATTTACTATAGAAAACAAAAGGAAACATTTTGTGCTGATTACAAATTAGGTATTAAATGTGCAACTTGCTCAAATTTTAAGTTAATGTGGTATTAATATAAAAAAAATCATAAATTTCCAAATTATTTTCCCTAACTTTTGAGACCATCAGAATGCATTCTTTGGCAGTCTAATATAGGATGACACCTTAAAGAATTTGGTGAATATATATTTTTTTATAAATTTGCTAATCCTATATTTATTTGGGACATTAGATCATTTTTCAAATGAGATTAACGGCTAGTAAGTAGTAAAATTGCCTACAACACTCACATCCTTTCTGCTGCATGGCAGCTAATAGTCCCACAAGACAGGCACCTTGCGAGAATCCCATAAATCCATCAAATGGGCCATGTTCTGTCACTACTTTCTCTACCAGTCTCAATGTCTCCTCAAAACCTATAGCTGGTCCACCTAGACACTTCCCACTGAATGTGTTGTCTTCAGCATTGAACCACCAAGACCGGGAATCTTGCAAGTGTGTAATTAATTTATCTATATTAATATTATAATGTGGAAAAAATTGTTTGTTTGTGTGCAAACAGATTTAAAGAGTTATTTTTGCATTTCATAGAACAATAATTCAGGAAAGCTTTAGGCTATTTAACATCTCCCTACCTTCAATAGGACTAAAGTGGTATTGAAAAAAGTTATAAATATGCACAAAAATGATTACATATCAATAGTTTGACATAAACAAAAGCAGAGGAACTGCTAGTATGTTATCTAAAATTACAACAAAAAGTTTGTAAAACAATGAATATGGCATAGAAACATAAAATTTAGTTTTTTTTTTTTGGAATTATAACTTTTTCCTGATAAATCAGCAAATGTAACTATCGACTTAAATATATGTCAAAGTTATACAGGATGTCTTACACATCTTCAAGATTTATACTAAGCTTAATTAGATGATGATTCTCTTATTGAAACTGCCTAGAGAGTTTTGTGGCAACTAACTAATCATGACCCACGTTATTATTTCATAATAATCATAACACTGGACCAAATAAATAATGTTTATGAATTAAGACAAAAGCTGCAAATTATAAACCAGAAACTCTGTAAAAGCTCCGATTGTGTCACTCAATATCCAGCTTTAAACAGTAAACGATTAAGATACATTATAAAATAATTTAATATAGGCTTCTTAAACGTGTTACCTTCATCACCACCTCCATCTTCGTTAGCAACTTTATGTGGAGCAGATATAAATGTGAGTTGGGCAAATTTCCCAACAGCTTTACGGAAAGAACCGATTTTCCCGTAAAACATCGGTCCATTCTGCCTGTACCCGTGAAATGCGAGAATTTTTAGCTTTCTTTGACTAACCTCTGTATTATTTTGCGGTGGAGACTGGTTAGAGTTTGTGTTATTATCAGACATTTTAGTACACTTTACAAAGTTTTCAAACCTTACTACCCTAGAAATTGATCCTAATATATATAAATTAAAGGCATTAGTCTGTTTAACTACTTTGCAAAGAGGGATGATTTTGAAAAAACAAGTTCGTCTTTTTTTAAATAAAGTTCATTCGTTCTGAACACCAACAAATTGTAAAATTTATGACAGTTGTCGTTACGTCGTTAGTGCCATTTTGCTGTCATTCTAGTCCCTGTAGAGTTTTGACGAATATATTGGAAATAAGTACAAATATTATAAGTAAATGCAAACTAGAATCATTAATCATAAATTATATTAATCTCTAATCCTTTTTTTTGGTGGCATCTATTTACAAATATAATTATGCTAATGTCACGTAAAATTAAATATTTTACCAATCTTCACTTTTTATACGACTTTAATAATTCAAGCGCTCTGTTTACAATTAAACTGATATTAATGTGGTATTTTTATTTTAAAACGATAATTTAATATAAGTGGCCCTATATAATGTAATATGGAATCATTATTAGTAATGTGACTTTTCAAAAATAGAATAATAATGACACTTTTTTGAAGACAAAAAATTACTACTGTTTCAACAACAACATGCCTGGAACATCAACACAACATCACAACAACATTCTGGAAGAGAAAAATAGCGAAAGAAACTCACCAGCAATCGTTCTTGATTAACATGTGAATATGATTATTCGACCGTAAAATATTAACAATATTTTAATCCTATGTATTAAAAATCAGCTAAATAATATGCAATTGTTTAATACGTTTTCATAACGAGTTACTGATTTCCAATTATTTTGATCTGTTTTAATTGTAGTTCTATTCTTGTATTTATTGAGGGAATTTATTATAGAAGCGGACATAATTAGCCTTTATTTGTGCCCTAATTTAATGAAAATAAGTAAAGTGGTTCCTTTATATACATCAGGCTGCAGAATTGGTCTTGGAGCAACAGGCCTATTTCTGTACTTTCATCGTTTAGTAAAATTTTCGAAAATATTATGCTCAACCATATGTTACAATATTGTAAAGTATACAAGCTTCTGGACAGTCGACAGTTTAATTTCAAAAATCAAAAGCTACTACTGATGCTGGTGTAACGCTTATAATTTATATATTGGGGGCCTGGAAAGAGTCGCAGGATGCAATCGGTGTGTTCTGTAATTTGTATAAGGCCTTTGACTGTGTTGGCCATAGTACACTCATTCTTAAATTAAAACACTATGGTGCTTGTTGAACTTCTCTTGACCTCATAATCTCTTATATAAAAAATCGATGTCAGAAGGTTAATATTAATGGAGTAACCGTTCTTGTAGTGGAGTAATGGAGTAATCTGCGGGATCGTTATCACAGATTGGTGTCCCGCAGGGCTCCGTCTTAGGGCCGTTTCAATGATCTGCTGCTGATGGTTCACAATTGTGCTGACATGGTACTTTTTGCCAATGATACCTTACTTATATTTAAAGTGAAAAGTACAGATTCAGAGGTTAGGTCTGTAAATAATACTTTATATAAACTTTCTAATTGGTTTGCATTAAATAATTTACAGATTACTTATTTACAGATAATACAGACAAAACTAAATGTATTAGATTTACCTTGCTTAATGTTGCACGGGTTGACACTAGCATCAAGATCGAAGGGCATTTAGTTGATAGTACTATGTTCTTGGGTATTACGCTTGAATCTAAAATACAATGAGGCCCTCATATAAAAACAATTGGCGGGAAGGTTAGGTTAGTTCTACTATGGTCCTGTACGGAGCCCCAGTATGGTACGAAATCTTGAGCTTGTTGAATGCTGCTATCTTGCGGCGATTGCATCGGTTACTGGTGATTCGGATAATTCGGGGATACCGTACAATTTCGTATGATGCAGAATGCCTGTTTACGGGTTTCGTCCAGTGGGAGTTGATCGCCTGCTCACTAGGTAAGGTGTATTTCTGGTGTGTAGATCGAAGCACTCCAGGTGCCATCCCCGCTCCGAGAGAAAAGGAAAGAACGAAATCTCAGCTATACAAAGCAACTAGCATTAAAAAAGCATTTGGTTGGAGGCTCTTACCATGCCTACTTCGGGTCTTAGTTTTGACGTTCAGAAGCGCCTTCTTAAGTTATAAAGTATTGGATCCTTATATAAATATTTAAAAGCAACATGCCAATCAATTGGAAGACAAAGGTTATGAATTCTTGTCTTATATCATGCCTGACCTATACTTGTCAGACATGGAAGTTTAACAGGAATATTTAAAATAAAATTATAACTTACCAAAGAGGAACGGAGTGGAGTGTGCTAACCATTAAAATAATAAATAAAATAAGGCAAACAAAAATACGCAATATCACAAAAGCAATAGACGGTTTAGCACAAACTCTTGCATTAAAATGGAAGTGGGCTGAGCACATAGCACGCCTGCAACATCAAAGGTGGACCAAAAGAGTGACAGAATGGAGGGGACCAGTGGGCCAAAGAAAGAAAGGGAGATCATCCATCAGAGGGGAGAACGATATCAAACACCTAGCGCGTCCAAACTAGACACAAACAGCACAATCCAGAGAAAACTAGCTCTATTTGAAGAAGAGCCTTACCTGCAGAGTTCTTACAAAACAGTTTTAATAAAAATATATATCTACTATATGTATGATAATAAACGTATACAAAATTCGTTATACAAAACTGAAACTACTATCCCTTCAATATGATATAAAAAAAATACTAATAACTAATTGTAGACTATTATTTTCTGGAAGAAATAAAAGGCTTTTTTATTTATATTTTATATATACTTTTATTTATTATAAGTGACTTCTAAGGGTCTAAATTGAATAAAAATATTTTTATTTTTGATTTCAAATAATTTATGTATTTTGTCAGCCTAATGTGGATCAGAGCAAGAATATATTTATTTCTACTATTACAATAATTATGAAAATATCAATTTTTTAAACGACCAATATTTTTATTGTCAAACAAAGTGAATCTTAAATAAAAACTACAAATATGGATTTTTATTTATCATAAAACTCCACAGAGGCTTTAATAAGGATCATACAACTCGTAATACCCAAGCCAAGATTGAACATTAACAAATATATATAGTTATGTCGAACTTGAATAACACGTATGCAGAATTCCTATTAATTAAAAATATAAAATTTAAAAAGCACTGGCTCTACTTTTTACTTTTGGCGCCAAATTTATCCGTCAAACATTTATTTACTTTGTTTGTCAAAAAGCTAATGTTTACTGTGCGTTATTTTGAGAATAAATATTAGTGTGATATAGGATTAAAAAATGGAAGACGGAGATTTCGATCAGCGTTTAAGAGACCTACAAAGGGAATACTTGGAGTTTCTTGACGATGGGGTATGTTGTAAATTATAACCTCAGTTTTCTATTAAACATAAGAAAAGATTAATGTAGACATGTTTTTACGTTTTATAATATACTTAACAAAGTTAACTTACTAAAAAAAAACTGTAACAGGTTACAAAAATATATATGGTAAAAGTTTAACTTATCAACATCGACCTATAATATATTTAATTTTGTATAAAATTAATTTTATTTCTCAGGAAGATCAAGGTATTTACATGGAAAAAGTAAAACAAATGATAGATGACAAGTCAAAGCGCCTAGTTGTAAATATAAATGATTTGAGGCGGAAGAAACCAGAAAGAGCGAGGAGTCTCCTTGAGAATGCATTCGAGGAGCAAATAGCATTTCAAAAGGCCCTTAAAGAGTATGTCTCTTCTGTAGATATATCATATTATAAAGAACAGGAGGAATTCTTTGTTGCATTCTCTGGAAGTTTTGGCAATAAGCATGTTACACCTAGAAGTTTAACCTCAAGGTATACATATTAGTTTAGTTTATATTCTATAAATGTAAACTGCATTTTTTCAAGATTCTGTAAATCTAGAAATTATAACATAAATTTGTTTGACTGCTTGGTACATGAGCTTAAGTTATTGTCTAGTGGTATTTTGGCAACTCTGTTACCCTATAATTATGGTGCTGGGTGTGCAGTTCTCAGTTATTTGCTACTGTGTATTGCTTACAACCCCCATTGAACAGAATTACACTGAACAGTGAGAGCTATTGTATTGTGTTACAAACTTGGGTGTGGTAGTTATACCACATATGATCTTAAATTAAATTCTAACATGGTGGTTTAATTCTATCAATTTTGTTTAAAGGTACTTGGGTAATCTCATATGTGTTGAAGGTATAGTGACTAGGGTATCACTGGTCAGACCCAAAGTGGTAAGGAGTGTTCACTATTGCCCTGCAACTAAAAAAGTCATGGAGAGAAAATACACAGATCTGACATCCTTTGAAGCATTTCCTACAACAGCTGTATATCCTACAAAGGTATAGTTCCTGCTTATTCAAATCTGTCTTAAAAATCATGAGCATTGGTGTAGGGTGTATAAGATTCTACTGGTGACAATCAATAATATTCACTAAGATCTTTATTGTGACCTTAAATTTTCTCCCTTAAGTTGACAAGGACTGGGAAATGCTTTCATTGCTGTCAGTGAAGTTACTACCAATTCTTAAAAATAAACTGAATATTCAAATATTTTAAATATTAAAACCTAAGGAAAGGGTAATTTGTATAGAAAATACATTGATTGTCAGATACATCAAAATTACTAAACTTTTCAGGATATAAGATAAGGTGAGATTAAGGCTACAATGCTAAACCTTAACTATATAAAAACCTCACTGCAACTGACACACTGACATGCTGTGGGTTTGAGTCCCTCACAGGATGATTATTTGTGTGATCCGCAATTGATGTTGTTTTAATTTTGATTGTTAGTTTGTGTCCAGTATTGTTATTAAGTTTTAAATCCTTCATACTTGATATTAGAGCAAGTGCCTACATACGCAGTGCAATAATAAAGAATGGTATGTGCTTGAGATTATACAGCAGAAGTATAAAATTTATTAAGGATATGTTAATGATACAAAATAAAATTATTATTGTTCTTTATTCATAAAGTAGTCTCTTGCCCTGTTAGCTGATTCAAGTGAGTTTGCCCGAATTAGTGGCACGGAGTCGAATGTTTCAACTTATTCTATTCAATACCATCAAAATAAAGTTTTTAGTGCATCTAAAAAAAAACTTAAAAAGCAGTAATGTTACTATTTATCAATAGGATGATGAAGGCAACACCTTAGAGACTGAATATGGCCTCTCCCGTTATAAAGACCATCAGACCCTAACAGTCCAGGAGATGCCAGAACGAGCGCCAGCTGGTCAGCTGCCACGGAGTGTTGATATAATTTGTGATGATGATCTTGTAGATAAATGCAAACCAGGAGACAGGGTACAAATAGTCGGCAACTACAGATGCTTGCCTAATAAACAGGGTAGTTTTACTGCGGGTACATTCAGGTAATTTATTTTTAGTGCTAACAATATTTTCTACGGATAACTTAAGAAGTTGTATTAATACGTATGTGAAAATAATGGTGACCATGATGGACCATGATCATTGTGTCAAAAGTATGAAGGCATGTTTAGGGCGATATTTATATTTTAAAATATAATTAATGTCTTAATATGATATCAATAAATTTTGCATATTCCAGAACAATCCTCATAGCCAATAATGTGACACAGATAAACAAAGATATGATGCTATCCGTCACTTTAGATGATGTGAAACTGTGCAAGAATCTTGTCAAACGGAACAACACCGACGTGTTTGAACTGCTCAGCAAATCCTTGGCGCCGTCTATACATGGACATGATTTTATAAAAAAAGCTATTCTCTGCTTACTGCTTGGTGGGATCGAAAAAATATTACCAAATGGCACTAGGCTTAGAGGGTAGGTCATCATAACTAATATTACCTTGATAATAATGATGGCTTTATGGGCACCACATTGGTGGATGTCTGTTTGATCCTCTGCCTTTTGAGTTTTTGGTTAAGGAAAACATGATGAAACCATAGCATGGTGGTAGATTATTTTCTCAACCCATCTGGTTAACTATACAATTGAATTAAAAATGTATTATCAAACAACTATACGTGTTCCTAATGTGTTCAACTAACTAACAACTAATGTGTTCTAGCAGTTGCACTTGATCCACTGAGCCAGTCTCTACGCTAAGTATATCTTATCCACCATCTTCAGCCACATTGTTGCTGAAACATTATGCTAGATTGTGGCCAAAAACTAAATAAATAAAATATAAAGAAATATATAATATAAAGCATAAATATTTTTGTTCAATTTTTATAGTAACTAGCAAAGAGACCATACGTAGCTTTAACGTATATTTTTATTACGTCATCAAAATATGTCAACTGATATAGCACGTTATATTTTGGTATAGACATATTAACGCATATTAAATATATTATATATATCAAGAAAACAGGGTGTATTTTTCATCGTGTCATTTGTATGCGCGGTAAACATAACTAGTTAGACCCATTATACGATATCTAAAATTAAAACAACCTTTATTAAGAATGTAGCACAAATACGTGGTCATGCAACGACGACCACAGAGCTAATATACCGTTTGTGGCAGCTTGCTATAGCGTAATATAGCTTACTATATTAATATATATTCTAACTCCGTCTGGTGTGGGCTTAATCTTATTACGTTGTATGTAAGGAAGCGAGTGCTGGGTCTGGCAGAAGAAACATGAAAGCAAGATTAATGCAGTAGAGATGAGAAGTCTAAGAAGTATAGCTAGCATAAGAATGATAAATAAAGTAAGGAATAGTGTGATAAGGAAATGTTGTGGTGTGGTAGAGGATGTAGTGACAAAGATAGAGAAAGGAATGCTTAACTGGTATGGGCATGTAGAGAGGATGGATGAAAGAAGATTAACAAAACAAATTTACAAGGCGAGTGTGAATGGGCAAGCTGGTAAGGGTCGAGCTACGCGAACATATCTCGATCAGATCGAGGACGTTCTGGAGAAAGGCCAGGTCAAAAGTACCCGTAACCGAAGAGCATGTATGAAGGTGTTTATGAAAGTAGAAGAAGCGAAAGATGCATGTCAGGATCGTAGCAAGTGGAAGGATGTGGTCTCTGCCTACCCTTATGGGGGAGAGGCGTGACGTATGTATGTATGTATGTAGGTCGAATATTTTATTCGTTGTTTCTTGAAAAATCTACATTAACAGTGAGAAGCTGTATGAATAAGTATTGAAATGTTTACAGTGACATAAATATATTGTTAATCGGGGATCCGTCAGTGGCGAAGTCCCAGCTGCTCCGGTACGTGGTGCAGACCGCGCCGCGAGCCATCACCACCACCGGGCGGGGCTCCTCCGGCGTCGGGCTCACTGCCGCCGTCACCACGGACGCTGAAACCGGAGACCGAAGGTCACTGTCGTAAACCCTTCACTCCACATAATGGCCTTACATTTTTAAATTCATCTCCCTTCGTTTTGTTATGTCACATTTTCTGCTGCCTCGCTAGCACACGTCACAAATTATAGACCTCGAGTACATGATATATGGCTATTAATAGCCGTACACAAATTTCAGTGATTTTAATTATTTTTTGCTGGCATTAATACAACTTTTATAATTTAATGAATATCTGATGTAACATGTAAAATTTACAAAATTATTTTATGAGCTGTCAACGTCACATTGTCTTAGACTTCCCCGGCCACCCTTGTCGCAGTAAGCGACACTTCCTTCCCTCATATTTACAAACGTATTTTATGAACGGCCCCTTATTACTGTTCAAGCAATGATCATATATAATTCGACATTATTTTTAACATACTTGCGATAGGTAGCACTGGATAAATATATGCCTCTGTTAGACTTTTTATAATTCTCCAGACATCAAGACCAGTTCGTGCATAGTATTGAATAAATCATGAAGGAACATCAAGTAAACACATAATACTACCAAAATACTTTTTTTATACATATACTAGCTAACCTGGCAACCTTGTTCCACCTTTTCGAGGTGTCACTTACATCGACTACATCGACATCTATCGCGTTATGATCTCTTATCGAGATAAAATTATCGTATCTTTCAAGTTGTATCAAACTGCACACAATGTGCTCAGTTTGATAAAAAATCGGTTGAGTAGTTTAACAAAGAACGTGACATAAAATTAGTATATATAAAAATAATATATATAAGAAATAGCTGTAAGTCAACTAGTCGTGGACGATGCGATGCAGATTGGAGGCCGGCGCGATGGTGCTGGCGGACCGCGGGGTCGTGTGCATCGACGAGTTCGACAAGATGTCGGACATCGACCGCACCGCCATACACGAGGTGATGGAGCAGGGCCGCGTCACTATCGCCAAGGCGGGCGTGCACGCCACGCTCAACGCGCGCTGCTCCGTGCTCGCCGCCGCCAACCCCGTCTACGGGAGGGTAACTACACCCCACACTTACATCCACACCCTCACCCTCACCCTCAACTGGCCGATGTGTGTGCACGTATGTGTACGTGTGTGCGCGCGCGTGCGGACGTACACACGTACACACAACTCTCAGCTAACCGATGTGTGTGCGTGAATGCGTGCGTGCGAGTATGCGCTTACATGCGTGCTTGTGCGCGTGAGTACGTATGTGTACTTATATACGCTTAAGTGTGTACTAATATGCGCTTAAATGCGTACATGTAAGTGCGTACTAATATGAGCGTAAGTGCGTACTAGTATGCGCTTAAGTGCGTATACGTGCGTGCGTACTAGTATACTCTATCGTGCGTACATGAGCGCGTGCGTACTAACGTGTGCGATTGTGTGCATGGTTATATAAGTATACGTGTAACAAGGAGAATGGTATATAGTAAAGACAAGGAGAAAATACTGTATTACACTTTTTAAATTATCTTGACCATACTTTTTAATACCCGTATTACTGTTTTTTTAAACATTTACTGTGTTTATTTATTACAACAATATAAAATTCTTATGTATTTCTGTGTTTATATATTGATTTTCTATCTATATTTCACATATCTATGCAGCATTTATATAATATCAATCCGTTGTGTGAACAGTTTGATATGTTTATAATTAATTACACAGAACATTTATCAATTTAAGTCTATAAACATATATTTGTTTGACACGGGCAAATTTACTACTATATAAAAACTTTTTTCCAGTATTAGACCATAAAAAAAGTAATTCATATATATGTTTCCAGTATGACCAGTACAAGACGCCAATGGAGAACATCGGATTGCAAGACTCTCTTCTGTCCCGTTTCGACTTGTTGTTCGTGATGCTGGACATCGCGGACGCGGACCACGACAATATGATCTCGGAACATGTCCTCAGAATGCATAGATACAGGTGACCACATATTGCTATATATTTATATAAATTCTTCACTTACCACATGGATTACCTTCTGTTGGCATCAGTGGGAATTTGATCAATGTTAAGTTACAATTGGATTCTTCAAGCATTATACAGACAAAATCTTACTAATTAAATTGTGTGAGGAGACTTTTTTTCGATTTCTAAAAATATTAATATTATTTTTTATTTATTTTATCCTGATTTGCATGGAACTAAACTAAATTTAATCATTTTTGCCCGTTTTTGTTACTTTTTTCAATTCAACTTTGCTCCTATTGGTGATAGCGTGACGTTAAACAACCTAAAGCTTTTGCCAATGATTGCTCTATCGAATAGAAAAAGAAACTTAAATCCCCCTGGTAGTTTTTAGAAATATGCTTTCAAACAAACTTTTCCGCTTTATTATATTAATATAGATTATTTTGTATGAAAATCCACCCAGTTTGTACAGAATTTCATAAAGATTACTTGAGAATGTTTAGTGACTAAATTCTTTGTACTGTATTGTATTAAAGGATTATTGATAGTATTTATACTTTATCAATTTTGAGATATCATAAATTTCTTGTGTGCAAAATTTTGTTAGAATCAGTTAAACCATTTGAATAATATATAAACATACACACCAATGGTAATTTGTGAATATTATATTTTAGTTTACATAAATAAAATTAACAGACAGAACACATTTGTTATTATAAGTGATAATAATGCTTTTCTATATATTATGTAGCTTTTACTAATATATATATCTCAATTGTAGAAACCCCAAAGAACAAGATGGGGAAGTGTTACCGATGGGTTCATTAGTAGAAATGTTGTCAACGGAGAACCCTGACCAGGACCAAGTAGAGGTATGGATATGTTTGATTTATTATGACCTAGGACACTTTATGAAAAGATTCCTCTTTAAAAAATTATGTTGTTCGAATTTTTTTTTTTTTTTAGTTTGTTTTTCAAGTATAGTACATCCACAAACATTATGAATACATACAGTAGTACATACACATAAATTATGAGTAAAAAAGCTTTCTATAACAAGACACAGAACAGTATGCACAAAACTCTTTCTCAGTGACTTCTAAGCTTTCATAGTTGTACTTTATTCTGAACATTAAACTTTGTTTATTATCATTCATACTGTTGCTCTTAGTCAGGATATTAGGACAAAGTCATGATATTATTGCATTGTCATTGATTAAGGTTCTTATTGAACCTTACTTCAGCCCGCTCGGTTGTAACTTCGCTTATATCTTTATTTCAGCAAACAAATGAGTCAATATATGAGAAGTACGATCCGTTATTACATGGAAATACGAGGGACAAGAAGGACCGAATATTAACCACTAAGTTCATGAGGAAGTTCATCCACATAGCTCGGCTGACGAGGCCGAAGCTGACCCAGGAGGCTTCTGACGTCATCGCCGATGAATACGCCCGACTTCGGAACCAGGACATGATGGACAGTGATGTAGCCAGGGTGAGCTGTTTAGGATTTTTTTTCGGTCATGAAAATCCTTTATACCTTCATTGAGTCTTAATAAACTCGAGAACAAATAATAAATGTATTTCACCACAAGTTATTACATCATAGGAAAATTTCTAGTATTTAGTAACAAAGTTACTATACTGTTCGGGATTACACAACTGAACTTCTGTCTATGTGCAGTAGTGTACTCCATGCACTTGTATATTTTGTTACAATATTCAGTTTGCTTTTATCAATAAGTGGCTCAACACTAAGGCACGCTATCGACTTTTAGAGGTTGGTTATTATAATCATTTTTAAGTATAATACATACCATATATACTACAACCAAATCCATAACCAATATTGTGTCTCTTGCTTTCCTTTACTTGGTCCTTCGAGCTGGATTAAATTACGTCTCCCTAAATTAGGTAAAACCCGCATTTCAGGTCTCAGTATTTAATACCTAATAAGGTTGCATTAGTGTGTTCTTTTCAAGCATTTAACTAAATTGGCACTGAGCGAAAGGATGGATGGAAGGAAGGATGGATGGAGAAAGGACCTTATGGCTAGTCTCGGCTTGAGGTGTTTCTTTACATTTAATTTGTTTATTACTATTCTGTTAATGTAAGGTTTTTTTGTTGGTGTAAAAATTTACACTTATAATAATTTTATGGAATCTTAATCCATTTCTGGTATCACGTTAGCACGACAATGGGGTGAAGTTCGTTTTTTTGTTTATTTTTGATGATATTCCCTAAAATATTTGTTCATGTTTAATCATTTTATGAGGTATTTTATGGCATTAAAAATATATACCAATACTCACGTCAGCAGGGGAGCGAAGGAGCATAGGTTAGAGCATTGCTTACTTTTGCTGACAAAGTGGAAATTACTTATAAAACATTTAGTACTTAGATGACCAAGCCGAGCTTGGTATTTTTTTGTTAATACTATTAAAAAATATATATGAATCACATATTTGAATAAACGTTCACAATTTATGCTATTACAAACGTATAAACTCATTATTTAAATAAAAATACACATGTCATTACGCATTTTATTAGAAATCATTTACCTAAAAAAATCATATAAGAGAATTTAACAAGCAAGAGTGTCCAAATAAAAAAAAAACGTGCTTATCGATAGATCCGTTTTCGAAATACGCAAACTTCATGTATATACGAGAACTATTAACTTAATAAATTACATATAAACATTAAAAACTTACTGAAAGGGTCGGTAATTACTGAAATTCTGTTTATTTAATACTTGAATAGGCGCAAAGATTTTTCACTTAAAAAAAAAAACTTTTTGTGGAGTGTAAGAGGGTCGGGGCCCCGTGCCCCCCCCCCCTTGAGTTCGGCCCTGAACGATGCCATGACGTAATACACAGACTCAGCCGGTGACGGCGCGTACGCTGGAGACGCTGATTCGGCTGTCGACTGCGCACGCGAAGTGCCGGCTGTCCGCGCACGTTACTACGGACGACGCGCACGCCGCGATGCAGCTCGTACACTTCGCATACTTTAAAAAGGTAACACCCCGTATATGGACCGTTTATTTTGAAAGCGGTGTAAGTCCATTTTTGAGAAAAATTAGCTATCACGTAATTCATGCTTAATTTAATGTAATTTTTTTTATATATAACTAGTACGTGTTTAATTTCTCAAAAAAAAATGCCATGTTTTGTACAACTTAAAATCGGTCGGTAAATGAAATTGCGTTATCAACAAATAACCTTTAATTTTCTCGAAACACAAGATAATGGACTTACACCACTTTCAAAATAAACGGTCCATATACGGGGTGTTACCTTTTTAAAGTATGCGAAGTGTACGAGCTGCATCGCGGCGTGCGCGTCGTCCGTAGTAACGTGCGCGGACAGCCGGCACTTCGCGTGCGCAGTCGACAGCCGAATCAGCGTCTCCAGCGTACGCGCCGTCACCGGCTGAGTCTGTGTATTACGTCATGGCATCGTTCAGGGCCGAACTCAAGGGGGGGGGGGCACGGGGCCCCGACCCTCTTACACTCCACAAAAAGTTTTTTTTTTTAAGTGAAAAATCTTTGCGCCTATTCAAGTATTAAATAAACAGAATTTCAGTAATTACCGACCCTTTCAGTAAGTTTTTAATGTTTATATGTAATTTATTAAGTTAATAGTTCTCGTATATACATGAAGTTTGCGTATTTCGAAAACGGATCTATCGATAAGCACGTTTTTTTTTTATTTGGACACTCTTGCTTGTTAAATTCTCTTATATGATTTTTTTAGGTAAATGATTTCTAATAAAATGCGTAATGACATGTGTATTTTTATTTAAATAATGAGTTTATACGTTTGTAATAGCATAAATTGTGAACGTTTATTCAAATATGTGATTCATATATATTTTTTAATAGTATTAACAAAAAAATACCAAGCTCGGCTTGGTCATCTAAGTACTAAATGTTTTATAAGTAATTTCCACTTTGTCAGCAAAAGTAAGCAATGCTCTAACCTATGCTCCTTCGCTCCCCTGCTGACGTGAGTATTGGTATATATTTTTAATGCCATAAAATACCTCATAAAATGATTAAACATGAACAAATATTTTAGGGAATATCATCAAAAATAAACAAAAAAACGAACTTCACCCCATTGTCGTGCTAACGTGATACCAGAAATGGATTAAGATTCCATAAAATTATTATAAGTGTAAATTTTTACACCAACAAAAAAACCTTACATTAACAGAATAGTAATAAACAAATTAAATGTAAAGAAACACCTCAAGCCGAGACTAGCCATAAGGTCCTTTCTCCATCCATCCTTCCTTCCATCCATCCTTTCGCTCAGTGCCAATTTAGTTAAATGCTTGAAAAGAACACACTAATGCAACCTTATTAGGTATTAAATACTGAGACCTGAAATGCGGGTTTTACCTAATTTAGGGAGACGTAATTTAATCCAGCTCGAAGGACCAAGTAAAGGAAAGCAAGAGACACAATATTGGTTATGGATTTGGTTGTAGTATATATGGTATGTATTATACTTAAAAATGATTATAATAACCAACCTCTAAAAGTCGATAGCGTGCCTTAGTGTTGAGCCACTTATTGATAAAAGCAAACTGAATATTGTAACAAAATATACAAGTGCATGGAGTACACTACTGCACATAGACAGAAGTTCAGTTGTGTAATCCCGAACAGTATAGTAACTTTGTTACTAAATACTAGAAATTTTCCTATGATGTAATAACTTGTGGTGAAATACATTTATTATTTGTTCTCGAGTTTATTAAGACTCAATGAAGGTATAAAGGATTTTCATGACCGAAAAAAAATCCTAAACAGCTCACCCTGGCTACATCACTGTCCATCATGTCCTGGTTCCGAAGTCGGGCGTATTCATCGGCGATGACGTCAGAAGCCTCCTGGGTCAGCTTCGGCCTCGTCAGCCGAGCTATGTGGATGAACTTCCTCATGAACTTAGTGGTTAATATTCGGTCCTTCTTGTCCCTCGTATTTCCATGTAATAACGGATCGTACTTCTCATATATTGACTCATTTGTTTGCTGAAATAAAGATATAAGCGAAGTTACAACCGAGCGGGCTGAAGTAAGGTTCAATAAGAACCTTAATCAATGACAATGCAATAATATCATGACTTTGTCCTAATATCCTGACTAAGAGCAACAGTATGAATGATAATAAACAAAGTTTAATGTTCAGAATAAAGTACAACTATGAAAGCTTAGAAGTCACTGAGAAAGAGTTTTGTGCATACTGTTCTGTGTCTTGTTATAGAAAGCTTTTTTACTCATAATTTATGTGTATGTACTACTGTATGTATTCATAATGTTTGTGGATGTACTATACTTGAAAAACAAACTAAAAAAAAAAAAAAATTCGAACAACATAATTTTTTAAAGAGGAATCTTTTCATAAAGTGTCCTAGGTCATAATAAATCAAACATATCCATACCTCTACTTGGTCCTGGTCAGGGTTCTCCGTTGACAACATTTCTACTAATGAACCCATCGGTAACACTTCCCCATCTTGTTCTTTGGGGTTTCTACAATTGAGATATATATATTAGTAAAAGCTACATAATATATAGAAAAGCATTATTATCACTTATAATAACAAATGTGTTCTGTCTGTTAATTTTATTTATGTAAACTAAAATATAATATTCACAAATTACCATTGGTGTGTATGTTTATATATTATTCAAATGGTTTAACTGATTCTAACAAAATTTTGCACACAAGAAATTTATGATATCTCAAAATTGATAAAGTATAAATACTATCAATAATCCTTTAATACAATACAGTACAAAGAATTTAGTCACTAAACATTCTCAAGTAATCTTTATGAAATTCTGTACAAACTGGGTGGATTTTCATACAAAATAATCTATATTAATATAATAAAGCGGAAAAGTTTGTTTGAAAGCATATTTCTAAAAACTACCAGGGGGATTTAAGTTTCTTTTTCTATTCGATGCTTGCTCGATGCTTAGCTTGGTATTTTTTTGTTAATACTATTAAAAAATATATATGAATCACATATTTGAATAAACGTTCACAATTTATGCTATTACAAACGTATAAACTCATTATTTAAATAAAAATACACATGTCATTACGCATTTTATTAGAAATCATTTACCTAAAAAAATCATATAAGAGAATTTAACAAGCAAGAGTGTCCAAATAAAAAAAAAACGTGCTTATCGATAGATCCGTTTTCGAAATACGCAAACTTCATGTATATACGAGAACTATTAACTTAATAAATTACATATAAACATTAAAAACTTACTGAAAGGGTCGGTAATTACTGAAATTCTGTTTATTTAATACTTGAATAGGCGCAAAGATTTTTCACTTAAAAAAAAAAACTTTTTGTGGAGTGTAAGAGGGTCGGGGCCCCGTGCCCCCCCCCCCTTGAGTTCGGCCCTGAACGATGCCATGACGTAATACACAGACTCAGCCGGTGACGGCGCGTACGCTGGAGACGCTGATTCGGCTGTCGACTGCGCACGCGAAGTGCCGGCTGTCCGCGCACGTTACTACGGACGACGCGCACGCCGCGATGCAGCTCGTACACTTCGCATACTTTAAAAAGGTAACACCCCGTATATGGACCGTTTATTTTGAAAGCGGTGTAAGTCCATTTTTGAGAAAAATTAGCTATCACGTAATTCATGCTTAATTTAATGTAATTTTTTTTATATATAACTAGTACGTGTTTAATTTCTCAAAAAAAAATGCCATGTTTTGTACAACTTAAAATCGGTCGGTAAATGAAATTGCGTTATCAACAAATAACCTTTAATTTTCTCGAAACACAAGATAATGGACTTACACCACTTTCAAAATAAACGGTCCATACATTATATATCTGTATTATTGTTATATTTCCTATGTTTTTTACTATTGGTATTTGGCGGCAGATTTTCAGTTTGAGGGTGGTAGCTAGCCAGGCCGGTATTAGAAATGCCCCACCACCATGCTATGGTTTCCTCATGATGTTTTCCTTTACCATAAGCTCAAGCTCATTGTTTGTGGGTTCGAACTCAGTACGTCTGCGGAGTCCGTACTATACATATATATATATATATTATATATTTAGTTAATTCAAGTTTCCTTTTGTTTCTTTTTTTATATGTTTGCACTACCTATAATAACTGTTATGTTTTTGATTACAATACCCCTGGTTAGCTGGAAGAAAATGTCTTGTGGAATTAAGCTTGCTAATGTAAAAACTAAAACTGGAATAAAGTGTTCATTCATTCACCAC